>CM067846.1:530461867-531711867 GCA_034509565.1 Triticum monococcum
GAAGAGGGCTCCAACAGCAGCACGATGGCGTGGTGGTGGTGAAGCTGCAGTACTCCGGCAGGGCTTCGCCAAGCTCTTACGGAGGAGGAGAGGTGTTGGGGAGGGGAGGGGCTGCGCCTTGGATGTTGTGTGCAGCCCTCCCCTTGCCCCTCTATTTATAGGGGAAGGAGGAAGGGGGCCGGCCCCCTCTAGATGAGATCTAGAGGGGGCGGCCAAGGGGAGGGGGCTTGCCCCCCAAGCAAGGGGGCGCCCCCTTTAGGGTTTCCCCCCCAACCCTAGGCGCATGGGCCCAAGGGGGGATGCGGCCAGCCCATGTAGGGCTGGTTCCCTTTCCTCTACAGCCCATTAGGCCCTCCGAGAGAGGTGGACCCCCGGAACCTCTCTGGTGGCCCCGGTACAATACCAATATGCCCCCGAACCTTTCCGGTGACCGTATGACAACTTCCTACATATAAATCTTCACCTCCGGACCATTTTGGAACTCCTCGTGACGTCCGGGATCCCATCCGGGACTCCGAACAACATTCGGTAATCACATACAAGTCTTCCTAACAACCCTAGCGTCACCGAACCTTAAGTGTGTAGACCCTGCGGGCTCAGGAGACATGCAGACATGACCGAGACGACTCTCCGGTCAATAACCAACAACGGGATCTGGATACCCATGTTGCCTCCCACATGCTCCTCGATGATCTCATCGGATGAACCACAATGTCGAGGATTCAATCAATCCGTTACAATTCCCTTTGTCAATCGGTATGTTACTTGCCCGAGACTCGATCGTCGGTATCCCAATACCTTGTTCAATCTCGTTACCGGCAAGTCACTTTACTCGTACCGTAATGCATGATCCCGTGATCAACCACTGATCACATTGAGCTCATTATGATGATGCATTACCGAGTGGGCCCACAGATACCTCTCTGTCATACGGAGTGACAAATCCCAGTCTCGATTCGTGCCAACCCAACAGACACTTTCGGAGATACCTGTAATGTACCTTTATAGTCACCCAATTACGTTGTGATGTTTGGCACACCCAAGGCACTCCTACGGTATCCGGGAGTTGCACAATCTCATGGTCTAAGGAAATGATACTTGACATTCAGAAAAGCTACAGCAAACGAACTACACGATCTTTGAGCTATGCTTTAGGATTGGGTCTTGTCCATCACATCATTCTCCTAATGATGTGATCCCGTTATCAATGACATCCAATGTCCATAGTCAGGAAACCATGACTATCTTTTGATCAACGAGCTAGTCAACTAGAGGCTCACTAGGGACGTGTTGTGGTCTATGTATTCACACATGTATTACGATTTCCGGATAACACAATTATAGCATGAACAATAGACAATTATCATGAACAAAGAAATATAATAATAACCATTTTATTATTGCCTCTAGGGCATATTTACAACAGTCTCCCACTTGCAGTAGAGTCAATATTCTAGTTACATTATGATGAATCTAACACCCATGTAGTTCTGGTGTTGATCATGCTTTGCTCTAGGGAGAGGTTTAGTCAATGGATCTGCTACATTCAGGTCCGTATGTACTTTACAAATCTCTATGTCTACATTTTGAACACTTTCACGAATGGAGTTGAAGCGACGCTTGATATGCCTGGTCCTCCTATGAAACCTGGGCTCCTTGGCAAGGGCAATAGCTCCAGTGTTGTCACAGAAGAGAGTCATCGGGCCCTATGCATTGGGTATGACTCCTAGGTCGGTAATGAACTGTCGGGACCCCGATTCTAAGTCACACCAATCTAGCATGTTACACCTCATATCACTTTGCGGCCTCACGCACGGTATCCCCACGGGTGTCGCCTTACCATGGCCCGGGACCGTTTGCGTCTTTTGGCTCGTGTATATGATTGTGTCGCTAGCATCCATATGACAGAGAACCCGGGCCAACATGGCTAGTCATGAACCCAAAGCGGCCCTAACCTATGGGGACAGGCATACATGATTCACATCGAGCGTGTCGGTCAACAGCGTGTGAATCCGGGCTGTAGCACCGGGCTAACAGGACTCCGGGGAACCCGGGCTATAACAGGCTAGGCAGGACTCCGGGGAACCCGGGCTATAACAGGCTAGGCAGGACTCCGGTCGTCACCGCGTGACATTTCCCCGAAGGGACAGACACAGGAACGAAGTGAAACACATGCCGGCCAGTCAAGTGTCCTGAGCAGTAGTGCTGGGCTAGCAGGACTCCGGTGAACCGGGCTGTAGCGGACTACTATGGCTCAAGGAAGCACTAGACTACATTTCCCCATAAGAGAGACTGCCAAGGACAAACAACTAGATTGTCGGATCCCACACATAGCAATACACGTCACACGTACGCATAACATGCAAGTATGTGCTGTACAACATGGCATCACAACATAACGCAAACTCATATAGATAAAGGCTCAACAGAGCCACATAGCATAAATACAAACAGGGGTCACATGACCCATCATCCAGAGCATACAAGCAACAAGCGGAAGCATTACATGTCTAAGTACAGACAACTACAAAAGAAAAGAGCTGGAAAGCCTGACTATCTACAAGACCCTCCCAAGGGTACAAGATCGTAGCTGAGGTAACAAGCTACTCGTCGAAGTCCAAGCGGAACTACTAGTACGACAGATGTCTCATCTGCAAAACATAAATAAAGCAAACGTGAGTACAAAGGTACTCAGCAAGACTTACATCAGATCCTATCATATATGCATTAGTATCAAGAAGGTAATGTGGGGTTTAGTTGCAGCAAGCCAGCTTTGACTCAGTGGCTATCCTGTTCTACGACAATGAGAAACTTCTTTGAGATGAGGCAGCGCACACGAGTCCACTAATCACCACATCAATACACCACTAAGGATTCATCCTCGTCTCCCTATGAGAAGGCCATCCATAGCACTCACACTTGTCTTGACCATTTTAAAGTATCCACTTTAAGTTGTCTATGTACCACGTAAGCATCCAAGAAGTCCATAACCGAGGACACGGCTATTCGAATAGATCATGATAACCCTGCAGGGGTCTACTTCATCACACACGCTCTCACCACTTATCACCATATACACGTCATGTATCTTGGCAACCTTCAAGCAGAAGCCTGGCGAGGGTGTCGGCCATGACCTGACCAACCACGCAAGACTCTAGTCCAGGTTTATCGCCTATTCGGGTTCCATCCGCAAGGAGATCCGGCCGAGGTTTCCCTCATGGCCCCAAACGATGTGTACAGGGTTCCCGAGCCCACCATCCGGGTGCCACTCGGTACACCGGGCCACGTGTGCCTAGTCTGTCCTGAGCCCACCCTACCGGGTGCCACTCGATAGAAAAATAGCACTACCTACAAACACCAGAAACTATTTGCAACTCCTGGACAGAGCTCAAGGCGGTTAATAAGTCGAGAGAGCTTGGAGCGCCCGGAGCCCAATGTGTGGTAGTAGCTAGTCATTAGACAACTTACACAGAACTCAGTTCTTAGGGACGGTCCCAATGAGACAACCCACCATGTACTCCTACATGGCCTCTCACCGCTACCTTTACCAAATCGTGTTCACACGCTTAACTCTCAGCACCAGAACATATCATAACACTCCAATTCATTCCCGATGAATCAGACCTGACACAACTCTAAGCAATAGCAGGCATGGCATGGTAGGAACACAACATGGCTCAATCAATTCCTACACATGCTAGTGAGTTTTAACTATTTACTGTGGCAATGACAGGTCATGCAGAGGAATGGGTTCAACTACCGCAGCATAAAGTAGCAGTTGAATCGTTGTTGTCCTAATGCAATAAATGAGAGCAGGGGTGAGAGATTGGGATTGTATCAGAATGAACAAGGGGGGTTGCTTGCCTGGTACAACAACAAGGAAGGCACTGCTCCTCAGACAGGTACTCTGGAACGGTCTCTGGAGCAGGACCTATCGAGAAGGAACGGTGTCGACAATCAATACACAAGCATATGCAACAATATGATGCATGAACATGGCATAAGGATGTGATGTTGTTTGAGCTAATGCAACTAGCATTCATCTGGTTAAAGTCCATTTGAACTAAAGATTCAAATGTAACTCCAAAATAAGCTCTTAAATATGCCATAAGTGTGTTTTCACATATACAGCATGTATAGGTTGGTTTTTCATGCATGAAAATGGTACAGATGGATAGATTGAATTTTTCTGATAATTTTTCATATATAAATTATTTCAATCTGAGCTATGGTTGAATTTCTATGATTTTTTGAAGTTTATATCAATTTCTGGAATTTCCTGATTTATTTTAATTCCAGAAAAGATATATTGCGTCAGCATGACAACAGCATTGCGTCAGCAGGTCAAAGGCGGCTGACCAGGTCAAACCTGACGTGTGGGGTCCACACGTCAGTGTCTGTGGCTAATCCTAATTAAATTAAAACTAAACTGGCTTAGTTAATGGGGTTGGGCCCATGCATCAGTGACCCATTTAATTTAAAGGGTTAAATTAGTTGTTAAACTAATCCTAACTAAAGATTAATAGGGCCGGGCCCCACATGTCAGCGACCCACGGGAGGTCAAACCTCCTGGTCAGCGGGGTCAACACCCGCTGGCGGCTTGACGCCGGCGAGCCAGACACGGCGGAGGGGCTCGGGATCGCCGCTCCGGCGACCATTCGGGCGGCGGAGCTCATCTACTCGATGCCCAGACTTGCGCGCATCCAGTGGGACACACGGGAGGCTGCGGGGCGGCCGGAGCTCGCCGGAGCGAAGCTCGCGGTGGCGGCCAGAGCTGGGGCGAGCTCGGGTTCGAGGCTACAAGGCACGGGGAGGCAAGCGGAGAGGTTCTACGGGTTCCTGGCGTCACCAGGAGCACGGTGACGTGCGCGGGTGCGGCTGGCTCGGCCCCTGGCCACGGTGGCGCCATGGCCGGCGGCGAGGAGCTCGCGGGCGCGGTGGTTGAGCTAGCTAGACGGGGCAAACGAGCACGGGGAGGAGGGGGAAACGAGGTAGAGCTCACGGCGGAGTTGCTGAGTAGGCCAGTGGGCTCGGGGAGGCGCTGAAGATGGCGAATCGGAGTCAGCGATCGGCAGTGTCCGAGGAGGAAGATGATGACGGCGATGAAGGCGCTCCAGGGCCTCCCGAGACGCGTGGCTCGACGGAGAGCTTCAGGGCGAGGTGGCGGAGCTTCTGGACTCGAAGAGAGGGCGAGGGGGAGGCGGTGGCCGCGGCAATGGCGAACGGCGGCGACAGCAGCGCTCGGCCATGAGCGAGAAAGCGAGGGAGAGGAGAGGAGGGAGCTGGGGGGAAGTGAGAGAGGGCCGAGGGGGATGCGTGGCGTCATCAGGTGCCTCCAGCGGCGAGCGAGGAAGCAGGAGGTGGCCGCCCGTGCTCGCCCGCGTCGGGCACACGCACGTCGTCCTCCTGGCGTGGTGGAGACGATGACTGGCGTCGGCCAGTCAGCTGGGCCAAGCTGCTGGGCCGATCTGGTAAGTGGCCCAGGTAGGTCTCTCTCCCTTTTCTGTTTCCTTTTTTATTTTTCTGACATTTGTTTTGATTTAATAAAAATACTAAACCATTTTATATGCTTCTGAAAATTATTGTAGGAACTAATTGGATTATTCCAAAGCCCCACATTAAAAATCAGAATTATTGGAGTATATTTGAATATATAACAAATATAAATCTAATGCAAATAATTATGCATTAATTCCAAATGGCCAAAATAAATATTTATGAGCTCCTAAAAATATTGGTTTGAATTTTACCTCTCACCAATATTTTCAGAGAGAGACATGAACATTTTCTTGGACCCTTTTGGAGCACTTTTTATTTGGGTTATTTTCAGAAATGATTCTGAGGGTTTCACAAATCCCCATTTCAAATTTAAATGGAGTTTAAACATGATGCAAGCATGAAGGGCTAGTCTAGTTCATACCAGAACTAGGGATGTGACAACTCGCCCCCACTCGAAGAAATCTCGTCCCGAGATTCAGGAGTCGGCGGGAAGAAAGCGGGGTACTCAAGTCGAAGACGATCTTCACGCTCCCAAGTAGCTTCTCTCTCAGAATGATGAGACCACTGAACCTTGAGAAACTTGATGTTATGACATCGGGTGACACGCTCTGCTTGATCAAGGATGCATACAGGGTACTCTCGATAGGTGAGGTTATCTTGGAGATCAAGCGTTTCGTGGTCCACTTCGCGGATGGAATCCGAGAAGCAACGCCTGAGTTGAGAGACGTGGAAGACATCATGAACTCGAGAAAGATGTGGCGGTAGTTCCAACTGGTAGGCAACCTCTCCTCGTTTAGCGAGAATGAGAAAGGGACCAATGTAATGAGGAGCCAACTTGCCCTTGATACCGAATCGATGGGTACCCTTTAGAGGAGTAACCCGAAGATAAGCCTTATCGCCAACTTCATAAGCCACTTCCTTATGACTACGGTCATACTGGCTCTTTTGACGAGATTGGGTTGTTTTCAAATTCTCACGAATGATGCGAACTTGCTCTTCTGCCTCTTGGATCATATCCGGTCCAAAGAATTGTCTTTCACCGGTTTCTGACCAGTTCAAAGGTGTTCGACATCTTCATCCATACAGAACCTCAAAAGGAGCTTTCTTGAGGCTGGATTGGTAACTATTGTTATAAGCAAACTCGGCGAAGGGAAGACACTTCTCCCAATCCATACCGAATGAGATAACACAAGCTCTAAGCATGTCCTCAAGAATTTGGTTGACCCTTTCCACCTGACCACTTGATTGAGGGTGGAAAGCGGTACTGAAGGAGAGATGGGTGCCCATGGCAGTTTGGAAACTCTCCCAGAAATGAGAAGTGAAAAGACTACCACGGTCTGAATTGATCTCTAGTGGAACACCATGAAGTGACACTATTCGAGAAATATATAAGTCAGCGAGCTGACTAGCAGTGATACTCTCTCGAACAGGTAGGAAGTGAGCCACTTTGGAAAGACGATCAATGACTACGAAGATAGCGTTATTCCCTTTCTTGGTCCTGGGAAAGCCGGTGATGAAGTCCATACCAACTTTATCCCATTTCCATTTAGGAATAGCTAAAGGTTGAAGGGTGCCAGCAGGCCTTTGATGCTCTGCCTTAACGCGACGACAAACGTCACAGTTAGCAATAAACTGAGCAATTTCTCTCTTCATCCTAGTCCACCAGAACCTCTGGCATAGGTCCTGATACATCTTAGTCTACCGGGATGAATCATGAGAGGAGAGTCATGCGCCTCCTTAAGGATTAATTGTCGAAGATGTTGAACCTTGGGAACCACCAAGCGACTCTCAAAGAAAACAACACCATGATCATCTATAGAAAAACTACCACCAACTCCCTTGTTAATGTTTCTCTTGATCCGGGAAATTCCCGTATCCTGCTTCTGAGCAGAGATGATCTGATCCACAAGAGTAGGTTTCGCCACCAAGGTAGAAAGGAATCCATGAGGAGCAAGGTGGAGGTTAAGCTTACATAATTCCTCATGGAGAAGTGGTTGGCCCTGCTGCAACATGAGATTGTTGCAATAGGACTTACGACTTAGCGCATCAGCCATAACATTCCCCTTGCCTGGGGTGTAGGTAATCCCTAAGTCATAATCTGAGATCAACTCCAACCAATGTCTTTGCCTAAGGTTCAGATCTGGTTGGGTGAAGATATACTTGAGACTCTGGTGATCGGTGTAAATCTCGCAACGTTTACCAAGAAGGTAATGTCGCCAGGTCTTAAGTGCATAGACTACGGCTGCAAGCTCTAGATCATGTGTAGGATAATTCTCCTCATGTGGATGCAATTGTCGAGATGCATAGGCAATCACATGGCGATCTTGCATAAGAATGCAACCTAGTCCCTGTCGTGAGGCATCGCAATAGATAACAAAGTCCTTAGTGAAGTCCGGTGGCACAAGTATGGGAGCAGAAGTCAGACGTCTTTTCAGTTCCTGAAAACTGTGCTCACACTGTGAGGACCACTCAAACCTTTTATCTTTCTTGAGAAGTTCCGTGAGAGGTTTGGCCACTTTGGAGAAGTTCTCAACGAATCGGCGACAATAACTGGCTAGGCCAAGGAAACTCCTAACTTGCTTAACTGTTTCAGGCGGAGTCCAATCAAGAACGGCCTGAACTCTTTCGGGATTGACAGCAATGCCCTTACCAGAGATTACGTGGCCGAGATAGGTCACTTCTGGCAACCAAAATTCGCACTTGGAGAACTTGGCATAAAGGCGGTGCTCTTTGAGTTTCTCTAGCACAAGTCTAAGATGTTCGGCATGCTCTTCCTCGTTCTTCGAGTAAATAAGGATATCATCGAGGTAAACCACGACGAACTTATCTAAGTACTCCATGAAGATCGAGTTCATCAAGCGGGAGAATGTAGCTGGAGCGTTGGTTAGACCAAAGGACATGACGGTATACTCATACTGGCCATAACGAGTGACAAAAGCCGTCTTAGGAATGTCCCCATTTCTGATCTTGATTTGGTGGTAGCCTAACCTCAAATCCATCTTGGAAAAGACTGAGGATCCAGCGAGCTGATCGTACAGGTCGTTGATCCTGGGGAGTGGATACTTATTCTTTATCGTGACCAAATTAACGGGACGATAATCTACAACCATCCGGTCCGTACCATCCTTCTTCTTGACAAAGAGAACGGGGCAAGCCCAGGGAGAAGAACTAGGACGGATGAAACCCTTTTGCAAGGATTCATCGAGTTGTTTCTTAAGCTCAGCTAGTTCTAAGGGTGCCATCTTGTAAGGTCTCCTAGAGATTGGAGCGGTTCCTGGGATAAGATCTATGCCAAATTCTACATCTCTGTCAGGTGGAATACCTGGCAGTTCCTCTGGAAAGACATCCGGAAAGTCACAGACTACCGGGATATCTTCAAGGTCTGGAAGAGGGTTGGCATTAAGAGAAATAGAGCTGACGTTTTGCAACTCTAGTGGAGACGGTGACTATCTTGCCAGATGGGTGTGTAAGCTGAACAGACCTTGTGTAACAATCAATCTTGGCATGATGAGCTTTCATCCAGTCCATACCCAAGATGATGTTAATATCTGTAGACTTGAGGGCTATAAGTGATGCAAGGAATACAAGTCTGTCAACAAGGATTTCATTACCATGGCTTATTCTGGTAGTTTGCCATCTAGACCCCGGAGTTTGGATTTCAAGTGGAGTTGGCATATCACAAAATGACATAGTCGTGCAAACGAGCATAGCCTTCAGAGATGAAGGAGTGAGATGCTCCGATATCGAACAGAACCGAAGCTGGATGGCAGTTGACAAGGAGGGTACCAAGAACGACATCCGGATCATCATGAGTGTCTTTAGCTAAGACGTGATGCACACATCCACGTTCAGTGGGAGCTGACCTGACACTAATCATCTTGCGTGATGGCTTATCACGACCAACAGACTTCTCAGGCTGGGGTGGGGCATAGTTGGCTTGAGAGCAGTCACGTGCATAGTGTCCTGACTCTCCGCATGTGAAGCAAGTCCCTGAGGTAGGACGTGGACCCGCATTGACAAGCAGTCTACCAATAGGCCTGGGTGGAGCATGTAACGGAACTGGGTGAGGCACCAGATAAGAGGGCCTCGGTGAGTAACCGGGTGGAAGAGCGGAGTTCGGAACCCAAAACCGGCGCTTCTGCGAAGTAGAACCGGAGGAAGAAACCAAATCACGGGTGTGCTTACGAGACTCCTCGTAAGTGAGCTGAGCGGTCTCCGCATTAATGGCCTTGTTCACAAGAGCCTGGAATGTATTGCAATGGTGCAAGTGGAGATCACGACGCAACTTGGGGTTGAGACCCTTCCGAAACCTAACCTGCTTCTTAGCGTCTGTGGACACTTCTTCTGTATCATAGCGGGCGAGGTTCTCAAACTCTCTACTGTAAGCATCAACAGCCATCTTACTCTGGGTGAAACTACAAAACTCTTCTCTCTTGCGATCAACGAGAGCCTGAGGAATGTGATGCTCGCGAAAAGCTTCAGTGAAATCTCTCCAGGTAGGTATCTGGCCAGCTGGAAGTATAGCCTCATAGTTCTGCCACCAAAGACTAGCAGGACCTTCCAGGTGATAAGAAGCATAGGTGACCTTGTCACTTTCAACTACGTTCGCAGAACGCAGCTTGTGAGTGATACTACGGAGCCAGTCATCTGCATCAAGTGGTTCAATGGAATGATGGAAGGTAGGTGGTTTCAGACCGATGAAGTCATGGATGGACACAAACTCTTTGTGCTGGCGGGAGGTGTTCTCCTCAATACGTGCTAACAAGCGGTTAGACTCTCGCGTGTTCTTCTCAACCTCTAACATGAACTCTGCCAACGAAGACTGGTCAGGAGGATCCTCCTCATCCCTACCACCTCTGTGGTTCAGGCAACGAGCAACAGAACTTCGGTTAAATGACGACATCCTGAAGAACCAACCAAGGAAACAAGGATGGATTCAGCATCACCATAAGGATGTAGATTATAGTATGAGAAAAATACTATCTCTTGAACTCCTAGGACAATTCCGGCAGCATAACGGCAGTAAAATGCTCAAAATGAGACATTTTGCAAAAGACTGGGTAGCACCATACTCAACATCATCACTCAAGGTTCCGAGATATTACTAAATAGGCTACACCGGAAGTACTTGAAAACTGGGATATGACTCGGATCAACCAATCCTAAGGGACTACGGAGTAGTAACACGTGATCCTGATAGACGGAAGAGAAAGCCTAGTTCCTTAACCCCGTAGGAAAGATAGGATGACTCAGATCAGAAGGCATGAGGCATAAGGAGTAAAAAGAGCCTTACGTTCCCTTCCACAATCAATTCCCCTATATAGCTAAAGAATTTCTAGACTCAACTTCGACCAGGTTGGCTTGGAAATCCTACAGGCAGTCAGGCTCTGATACCAAGGCTGTCGGGACCCCGATTCTAAGTCACACCAATCTAGCATGTAACACCTCATATCACTTTGCGGCCTCACGCACGGTATCCCCACGGGTGTCGCCTTACCATGGCCCGGGACCGTTTGCGTCTTTTGGCTCGCGTATATGATTGTGTCGCTAGCATCCATATGACAGAGAACCCGGGCCGACATGGCTAGTCGTGAACCCAAAGCGGCCCTAACCTATGGGGACAGGCATACATGATTCACATCGAGCATGTTGGTCAGCAGCGTGTGAATCCGGGCTGTAGCACCGGGCTAACAGGACTCCGGGGAACCCGGGCTGTAGCAGGCTAGGCAGGACTCCGATCGTCACCGCGTGACATTTCCCCGAAGGGACAGACACAGGAACGAAGTGAAACACATGCCGGCCAGTCAAGTGTCCTGAGCAGTAGTGCTGGGCTAGCAGGACTCCGGTGAACCGGGCTGTAGCGGACTACTATGGCTCAAGGAAGCACTAGACTACATTTCCCCATAAGAGAGACTGCCAAGGACAAACAACTAGATTGTCGGATCCCACACATAGCAATACACGTCACACGTACGCATAACATGCAAGTATGTGCTGTACAACATGGCATCACAACATAACGCAAACTCATATAGATAAAGGCTCAACAGAGCCACATAGCATAAATACAAACAGGGGTCACATGACCCATCATCCAGAGCATACAAGCAACAAGCGGAAGCATTACATGTCTGAGTACAGACAACTACAAAAGAAAAGAGCTGGAAAGCCTGACTATCTACAAGACCCTCCCAAGGGTACAAGATCGTAGCTGAGGTAACAAGCTACTCGTCGAAGTCCAAGCGGAACTACTAGTAAGACAGATGTCTCATCTGCAAAACATAAATAAAGCAAACGTGAGTACAAAGGTACTCATCAAGACTTACATTAGATCCTATCATATATGCATTAGTATCAAGAAGGTAATGTGGGGTTTAGTTGCAGCAAGCCAGCTTTGACTCAGTGGCTATCCTGTTCTACGACAACGAGAAACTTCTTTGAGATGAGGCAGCGCACATGAGTCCACTAATCACCACATCAATACACCACTAAGGATTCATCCTCGTCTCCCTATGAGAAGGCCATCCATAGCACTCACACTTGTCTTGAGCATTTAGAGTATCCACTTTAAGTTGTCTATGTACCACGTAAGCATCCAAGAAGTCCATAACCGAGGACACGGCTATTCGAATAGATCATGATAACCCTACAGGGGTGTACTTCATCACACACGCTCTCACCACTTATCACCATATACACGTCATGTATCTCGGCAACCTTCAAGCGGAAGCCTAGCGAGGGTGTCGGCCATGACCTGACCAACCACGCAAGACTCTAGTCCAGGTTTATCGCCTATTCGGGTTCCATCCGCAAGGAGATCCGGCCGAGGTTTCGCTCACGGCCCCAAACGATGTGTACAGGGTTCCTGAGCCCACCATCTGGGTGCCACTCGGTACATCGGGCCACGTGTGCCTAGTCTGTCCCGAGCCCACCCTGCCGGGTGCCACTTGGTAGAAAAATAGCACTACCTACAAACACCAGAAACTATTTGCAACTCCTGGACAGAGCTCAAGGCGGTTAATAAGTCGAGAGAGCTTGGAGCGCCCGAAGCCCAATGTGTGGTAGTAGCTAGTCATTGGACAACTTACACAGAACTCAGTTCTTAGGGACGGTGCCAATGAGACAACCCACCATGTACTCCTACATGGCCTCTCACCGCTACCTTTACCAAATCGTGTTCACACGCTTAACTCTCAGCACCAGAACATATCATAACACTCCAATTCATTCCCGATGAATCAGACCTGACACAACTCTAAGCAATAGCAGGCATGGCATGGTAGGAACACAACATGGCTCAATCAATTCCTACACATGCTAGTGAGTTTTAACTATTTACTGTGGCAATGACAGGTCATGCAAAGGAATGGGTTCAACTACCGCAGCATAAAGTAGCAGTTGAATCGTTGTTGTCCTAATGCAATAAATGAGAGGAGGGGCGAGAGAGTGGGATTGTATCGGAATGAACAAGGGGTGTTGCTTGCCTGGTAGAACAATAAGGAAGGCACTGCTCCTCAGACAGGTACTCTGGAACGGTCTCTGGAGCAGGACCTATCGAGAAGGAACGGTGTCGACAATCAATACACAAGCATATGCAACAATATGATGCATGAACATGGCATAAAGATGTGATGTTGTTTGAGCTAATGCAACTAGCATTCATCTGGTTAAAGTCCATTTGAACTAAAGATTCAAATGTAACTCCAAAATAAGCTCTTAAATATGCCATACGTGTGTTTTCACATATATAGCATGTATAGGTTGGTTTGTCATGCATGAAAATGGTACAGATGGATAGATTGAATTTTTCTGATAATTTTTCATATATAAATTATTTCAATATGAGCTATGGTTGAATTTCTATGATTTTTTGAAGTTTATATCAATTTCTGGAATTTCCTGATTTATTTTAATTCCAGAAAAGATATATTGCGTCAGCATGACAACAGCATTGCGTCAGCATGACAACAGCATTGCGTCAGCAGGTCAAAGGCGGCTGACCAGGTCAAACCTGACGTGTGGGGTCCACACGTCAGTGTCTGTGGCTAATCCTAATTAAATTAAAACTAAACTGGCTTAGTTAATGGGGTTGGGCCCACGCGTCAGTGACCATTTAATTAAAAGGGTTAAATTAGTTGTTAAACTAATCCTAACTAATGATTAATAGGGCCGGGCCCCACATGTCAGCGACCCACGGGAGGTCAAACCTCCTGGTCAGCGGGGTCAACACCCGCTGGCGGCTTGACGCCGGCGAGCCAGACACGGCGGAGGGGCTCGGGATCGCCGCTCCGGCGACCATTCGGGCGGCGGAGCTCATCTACGCGATGCCCAGACTCGCGCGCATCCAGTAGGACACACGGGAGGCTGCGGGGTGGCCGGAGCTCGCCGGAGCGAAGCTCGCGGCGGCGGCCAGAGCTCGAGCGAGCTCGGGTTCAAGGCTACAAGGCACGGGGAGGCAATTGGAGAGGTTCTACGGGCTCCTGGCGTCACCAGGAGCACGATGACGCGCGCGGGTGCGGCTGGCTCGGCCCCTGGCCACGGTGGCGCCATGGCCGGCGGCGAGGAGCTCGCGGGCGCGGTGGTTGAGCTAGCTGGACGGGGCAAACGGGCACGGGGAGGAGGGGGAAATGAGGTAGAGCTCATGGCGGAGTTGCTGAGCAGGCCAGTGGGCTCGGGGAGGCGCTGAAGATGGCGAATCGGAGTCGGCGATCGGCGGCATCCGAGGAGGAAGATGATGACGGTGATGAAGGCACTCCAGGGCCTCCCGAGACGCGTGGCTCGACGGAGAGCTTCAGGGCGAGGTGGCGGAGCTTCTGGACTCGAAGAGAGGGCGAGGGGGAGGCGGTGGCCGCGGCAATGGCGAACGGTGGCGACAGCAGCGCTCGGCCATGAGCGAGAAAGCGAGGGATAGGAGAGGAGAGAGCTGGGGGTGAGAGAGGGCCGAGGGGGATGTGTGGCGTCGTCAGGTGCCTCCAGCGGCGAGCGAGGTAGCAGGAGGTGGCCGCGCGCGCTCGCGCGCGTCGGGCACACGCGTGCCGTCCTCCTGGCACGGTGGAGACGATGACTGGCGTCGGCTAGTCAGCTGGGCCGAGCTGCTGGGCCGATCTGGTAAGTGGCCCAGGTAGGTCTCTCTCCCTTTTCTGTTTCCTTTTTTATTTTTCTGACATTTGTTTTGATTTAATAAAAATACTAAACCATTTTATATGCTTCTGAAAATTATTGTAGGAACTTGGATTATTCCAAAGCCCCACATTTAAAATCAGAATTATTGGAGTATATTTGAATATATAACAAATATAAATCCAATGCAAATAATTTTGCATTAATTCCAAATGGCCAAAATAAATATTTACGAGCTCCTAAAAATATTGGTTTGAATTTTACCTCTCACCAATATTTTCAGAGAGAGACATGAACATTTTCTTGGACCCTTTTGGAGCACTTTTTATTTGGGTTATTTTCAGAAATGATTCTGAGGGTTTCACAAATCCCCATTTCAAATTTAAATGGAGTTTAAACATGATGCAAGCATGAAGGGCTAGCCTAGGTCATACCAGAACTAGGGATGTGACATGAACTCCTTCACCAGACTGCTTCTTGTGCTGCCTCCGAGGCTGCCATGTACTCCGCTTCACATGTAGATCCCGCCACAACGCTTTGCTTGCAATTGCACCAGCTTACTGCCCCACCATTCAAAATATACATGTATCCGGTTTGTGACTTAGAGTCATCCAGATCTGTGTCGAAGCTAGCATCGACGTAACCCTTTACGACGAGCTCTTCGTCACCTCCATAAACGAGAAACATTTCCCTAGTCCTTTTCAGGTACTTCAGGATATTCTTAACCGTTGTCCAGTGTTCCATGCCGGGATTACTTTGGTACCTTCCTACCAAACTTACGACAAGGTTTACATTAGGTCTGGTACACAGCATAGCATACACGATAGACCCTATGGCCAAGGCATAGGGGACGACACTCATCTTTTCTCTATCTTCTGTCGTGGTCGGGCATTGAGCCGTGCTCAATCTCGTACCTTGCAATACAGGCAAGAACCCCTTCTTTGACTGATCCATTTTGAACTTCTTCAATATCTTGTCAAGGTACATACTCTGTGAAAGACCAATGAGGTGTCTCGATCTATCTCTATAGATCTTGATGCCTAATATATAAGCAGCTTCTCCAAGGTCCTTCATTGAAAAACACTTGTTCAAGTAGGCCTTTATGCTTTCCAAGAATTCTATATCATTTCCCATCAACAGTATGTCATCCACATACAATATGAGAAATGCTACAGAGCTCCCACTCACTTTCTTGTAAATGTAGGCTTCTCCATAAGTCTGCATAAACCCAAACGCTTTAATCATCTCATCAAAATGAATGTTCCAACTCTGAGATGCTTGCACCAGCCCATAAATCGAGCGTTGGAGCTTGCACACCTTGTCAGCATTCTTAGGATTGACAAAACCTTCTGGCTGCATCATATACAATTCTTCCTTAAGGAAACCATTAAGGAATGCCATTTTGACGTCCATTTGCCATATCTCATAATCATAGAATGCGGCAATTGCTAACATGATTCGGATGGACTTCAGCTTCGCTACGGGTGAGAAAGTCTCATCGTAGTCAACCCCTTGAACTTGTCGATAACCCTTAGCGACAAGCTGAGCTTTATAGATGGTCACATTACCATCCGCGTCTGTCTTCTCCTTAAAGATCCATTTATTTTCTATGGCTCGCCGATCAACGGGCAAGTCAGTCAAAGTCCATACTTCATTTTCATACATGGATCCTATCTCGGATTTCATGGCTTCCAGTCATTTGTCGGAATCCAGGCCCGCCATCGCTTCTTCGTAGTTCGAAGGTTCACCGTTGTCTAACAACATGATTTCCAAGACAGGGTTGCCGTACCACTCTGGTGCGGAACGTGTCCTTGTGGACCTACGAAGTTCAGTAGCAACTTGATCTGAAGTTTCATGATCATCATCATCAACTTCCTCTCTAGTCGGTGCAGGCACCTCAGGAACATTTTCTTGAGCTGCGCCACTTACCAGTTCAAGAGGTAATACTTCATCAAGTTCTACCTTCCTCCCACTTATTTCTTTTGAGAGAAACTCTTTCTCTATAAAGGACCCATTCTTGGCAACAAAGATCTTGCCTTCGGATCTGAGGTAGAAGGTATACCCAACAGTTTATTTAGGGTATCCTATGAAGACGCATTTTTCCAACTTGGGTTCGAGCTTTTCAGGTTGAAGTTTCTTGATATAAGCATCGCATCCCCAAACTTTTAGAAACGACAACTTAGGTTTCTTCCCAAACCATAATTCATACGGTGTTGTCTCAGCGGATTTTGACGGAGCCCTATTTAAAGTGAATGCGGCAGTCTCTAAGGCATAGCCCCAAAATGACAGCGGTAAATCGGTAAGAGACATCATAGATCGCACCATATCTAATAGAGTGCGATTACGATGTTTGGACACACCATTACGCTGAGGTGTTCCAGGCGGCGTGAGTTGTGAAACTATTCCACATTTTCTTAAGTGTGTGCCAAATTCGTGACTCAAGTATTCTCCCCCACGATCTGATCGTAAGAACTTGATTTTCCTGTCACATTGATTCTCAACCTCACTCTGAAATTCCTTGAACTTTTCAAAGGTCTCAGACTTGTGTTTCATTAAGTAGACATACTCATATCTACTCAAGTCATCAGTGAGGGTGAGAACATAACAATAGCCACCGCGAGCCTCAGCACTCATTGGACCGCACACATCAGTATGTATGATTTCCAATAAGTTGGTTGCTCGCTCCATTGTTCCTGAGAACGGAGTCTTGGTCATTTTACCCATGAGGCATGGTTCGCACGTGTCAAATGATTCGTAATCAAGAGACTCTAAAAGTCCATCTGCATGGAGCTTCTTCATGCGTTTGACACCTATGTGGCCAAGGAGGCAATGCCACAAGTATGTGGGACTACCATTATCAACCTTACCTCTTTTGGTATTCACACTATGAATATGTGTAGCATTACGCTCGAGATTCATTAAGAATAAACCATTCACCATTGGAGCATGACCATAAAACATATCTCTCATATAAATAGAACAACCATTATTCTCGGATTTAAATGAGTAGCCATCTCGAATTAAACGAGATCCTGATACAATGTTCATGCTCAAAGCTGGCACTAAATAACAATTATTGAGGTTTAAAACTAATCCAGTAGGTAAATCTAGAGGCAGCGTGCCGACGGCGATCACATCGACCTTGGAACCATTCCCGACGCGCATCGTCACCTCGTCCTTCGCCAGTCTCCGCTTATTCTGCAGCTCTTGCTTTGAGTTACAAATGTGAGCGACCGCACCGGTATCAAATACCCAGGAGCTACTACGAGTACTGGTAAGGTACACATCAATTACATGTATATCACATATACCTTTCGTGTTGCCGGCCTTCTTGTCCGCTAAGTATTTGGGGCAGTTCCGCTTCTAGTGACCACTTGCCTTGCAATAAAAACACACAGTCTCGGGCTTGGGTCCATTCTTTGGCTTCTTCCCGGCAGCTTGCTTACCGGGCGCGGCAACTCCCTTGCCGTCCTTCTTGAAGTTCTTCTTACCCTTGCCTTTCTTGAACTTAGTGGTTTTATTCACCATCAACACTTGATGTTCCTTCTTGAATCCTACCTCTGCTGATTTCAGCATTGAATATACCTCGGGAATGGTCTTTTCCATCCCCTGCATATTGAAGTTCATCACAAAGCTCTTGTAGCTCGGTGGAAGCGACTGGAGGATTCTGTCAATGACCGCGTCATCCGGGAGATTAACTCCCAGCTGAGTCAAGCGGTTATGCAACCCAGACATTTTGAGTATGTGCTCACTGATAGAACTATTTTCCTCCATCTTACAGCTGAAGAACTTGTCGTAGACTTCATATCTCTCGACCTGGGCATGAGCTTGAAAAACCATTTTCAGCTCTTCGAACATCTCATATGCTCCGTGTCTCTGAAAACGCTTTTGGAGGCCCGGTTCTAAGCTGTAAAGCATGCCGCACTGAACGAGGGAGTAATCATCAGTACGTGACTGCCAAGCGTTCATAACGTCTTGGTTCTGTGGGACGGGTGCGTCACCTAGTGGTGCTTCTAGGACATAATCTTTCTTGGCAGCTATGAGGATGATCCTCATGTTCCGTACCCAGTCCATACAGTTGCTACCATCGTCTTTCAGCTTGGTTTTCTCTAGGAACGCGTTGAAGTTGAGGACAACATGGGCCATTTGATCTACAAGACATATTGTAAAGATTTTAGACTAAGTTCATGATAATTAAGTTCATCTAATCAAATTATTCAATGAACTCCCACTTAGATAGACATCCCTCCAGTCATCTAAGTATAACATGATTCGAGTTAACTAGGCCATGTCCGATCATCACGTGGGACGGACTAGTCAACATCGGTGAACATCTTCATGTTGATCGTATATTCTATACGACTCATGCTCGACCTTTCGGTCTTCTGTTTTCCGAGGCCATGTCCGTACATGCTAGGCTCGTCAAGTCAACCTAAGTGTATTGTGTGTGTAAATCTGGCTTACACCCGTTGTATTCGAACGTTAGAATTTATCACACTCGATCATCACGTGGTGCTTCGAAACAACGAACCTTCGCAATGGTGCACAGTTAGGGGGAACACTTTATTGAAATTATTTCGAGGGATCATCTTATTTAAGCTACTGTCGTTCTAAGCAAATAAGATGTAAAACATGATAAACATCACATGCAATCAAACAGTGACATGATATGGCCAATATCATTTTCTCCTTTTGATCTCCATCTTCGGGGCTCCATGATCATCATTGTCACCGGCATGACACCATGATCTCCATCATCGTGTCTTCTTGAAGTTGTCTCGTCATCTATTACTTCTACTACTATGGCTAACGCTTTAGCAATAAAGTAAAGTAATTACATGACGTTTATGTTGACACGCGGGTCATAAATAAATAAAGACAACTCCTATGGCTCCTGCCGGTTGTCATACTCATCGACATGCAAGTCGTGATTCCTATTACAAGAACATGATCATCTCATACATCACATATATCATTCATCACATCCTTTGGCCATATCACATCACAAAACACTTGCTGCAAAAACAAGTTAGACGTCCTCTAATTGTTGTTGCAAGTTTTTATGTGGCTGCTATAGGATTCTAGCAAGAACGTTTCTTACCTACGCCAAAACCACAACATGAATTGCCAATTTCTATTTACCCTTCATAAGGACCCTGTTCATTGAATACGATCCAACTAAAGTGGGAGAGACAGACACCCTGCAGCCACCTTATGCAACTAGTGCATGTCAGTCGGTGGAACTAGTCTCACATAAGCGTACATGTAAGGTCGGTCCGGGCCGCTTCATCCCACGAAGCCGCCGAATCAAGATAAGACTAGTAACGGCAAGCAAATTGAAAATATCGACGCCCACAACTACTTTGTGTTCTACTCGTGCATAGAAACTACGCATAGACTTAGCTCATGATGCCACTGTTGGGGAACGTAGCAGAATTTTAAAATTTTCTACGCATCACCAAGATCAATCTATGGAGTCATCTAGCAACGAGGGAGAGAGGAGTGCATCTACATACCCTTGTAGATCGCGAGCAGAAGCATTCAAGAGAACGGGGTTGATGGAGTCATACTCGTCGTGATCCAAATCACCGAAGATCCTAGCGCCGAACGGATGGCACCTCCGCGTTCAACACATGTATGGAGCGAGGACGTCTCCCGCGCCTTGATCCAGCAAGGAGGGAGAGGTTGAGGAAGAGGGCTCCAACAGCAGCACGACGGCGTGGTGGTGGTGAAGCTGCAGTACTCCGGCAGGGCTTCGCCAAGCTCTTACGGAGGAGGAGAGGTGTTGGGGAGGGGAGGGGAGGGGCTGCGCCTTGGATGTTGTGTGAAGCCCTCCCCTTGCCCCTCTATTTATAGGGGAAGGAGGAAGGGGGCCGGCCCCCTCTACATGAGATCTAGAGGGGGGCGGCCAAGGGGAGGGGGCTTGCCCCCCAAGCAAGGGGGCGCCCCCTTTAGGGTTTCCCCCCAACCCTAGGCGCATGGGCCCAAGGGGGGATGCGGCCAGCCCATGTAGGGCTGGTTCCCTTTCCTCTACAGCCCATTAGGCCCTCCGAGAGAGGTGGACCCCCGGAACCTCTCCGGTGGCCCCGATACAATACCGATATGCCCCCGATCCTTTCTGGTGACTGTATGACAACTTCCTACATATAAATCTTCACCTCCGGACCATTCTGGAACTCCTCGTGACGTCCGGGATCTCATCCGGGACTCCGAACAACATTCGGTAAACACATACAAGTCTCCCTAACAACCCTAGCGTCACCGAACCTTAAGTGTGTAGACCCTACGGGTTTGGGAGAAATGCAGACATGACCAAGACGACTCTCCGGTCAATAACCAACAGCGGGATCTGGATACCCATGTTGGCTCCCACATGATCCTTGATGATCTCATCGGATGAACCACGATGTCGAGGATTCAATCAATCCGTATACAATTCCCTTTGTCAATCGGTACGTTACTTGCCCGAGACTCGATCGTCGGTATCCCAATACCTTGTTCAGTCTTGTTACCGGCAAGTCACTTTACTCGTACCGTAATGCATGATCCCGTGATCAACCACTTGATCACATTGAGCTCATGATGATGATGCATTACCCAGTGGGCCCAGAGATACCTCTCCGTCATACGGAGTGACAAATCCCAGTCTCGATTCGTGCCAACCCAACAGACACTTTCGGAGATACCTGTAATGTACCTCTATAGTCACCCAATTACGTTGTGACGTTTGGCACACCCAAGGCACTCCTACGGTATCCGGGAGTTGCACAATCTCATGGTCTAAGGAAATGATACTTGACATTCAGAAAAGCTACAGCAAACGAACTACACGATCTTTGAGCTATGCTTTAGGATTGGGTCTTGTCCATCACATCATTCTCCTAATGATGTGATCCCGTTATCAATGACATCCAATGTCCATAGTCAGGAAACCATGACTATCTTTTGATCAATGAGCTAGTCAACTAGAGGCTCACTAGGGACGTGTTGTGGTCTATGTATTCACACATGTATTACGATTTCCGGATAACACAATTATAGCATGAACAATAGACAATTATCATGAACAAAGAAATATAATGATAACCATTTTATTATTGCCTCTAGGGCATATTTCCAACACCGAGTGCGCGGGATGGGCTGGATGTTTGGGCTGGTCGCCGGATATCCGGGCCCTGTAGACTTGGCCGCTGGCTCCTTGTTGCTGTTGACACTTCCAGGGGCCGGATGTCCGGGGTCATGGCCGGATGTCCGGGGCCTGGGAGTTGTTCTTTACTCCTTCCGTTGGTTCTCTTCGTCCGTGAACTTGGGGACTTGTTCGTCTTCATGTGCATCTTCGGGAGGGTCCTCTTGGTACCTAATCATGCACAACGTCTCATTAGTAGCCATGTCTCAAGAGGATCATATGTGATATCACTAAGGAAAGAAGTCACCTCGGTCTCGAGAGCTCTAGCTCTAGCTCGTGTCATAGGTCCTCTTGGCACTTCTTGAGACGATGGTAGGTCCATGGGGATGATCGTAGGATGCTCTGCATCATATCCCCTTCCTTGGGAAAGATTCGACCTCGGATCGAAATCTTCATCACCATGGTACGGAGAGAGATCCTTGACGTTGAAGATGTCGCTCACGGAGTACTTGTCACGTGGAATGTCGATCTTGTAGGCGTTGTTGTTGTAGCGTTCAAGCACCTTGAAGGGTCCGTCCGCTCGTGGTCAAAGTTTGGACTTGCGTTCATGGGCAAAGCGGTCCTTGCGAAGGTGTAGCCACACAAGATCTCCAATGTTGAACACCATGGGGTGCTTGTTGATGTTGATCTTGGTCGCAAGTCGTTGTACTTGGCGCTCGATGGTGAGCCTTGTATCCTCATGCGCCTTCTTAAGATGGTTCACACGTGCACTTGCATCCATATTGATGCGCTCTTGTAGTGGTAGAGGGAGAATGTCCAAAGGGAACAATGGGTTGAATCCATAGACGACCTCGAAGAAGGACTTGCCGGTAGTTGAGTGTCTTGCGCGGTTGTAGGCGAACTCGGCGATAGGTAGACACTCCTCCCACTCCTTGATGTTCTTCTTGATTAGCACGCGAAGGAGAGCAGAGAGTGTACGGTTGGTCACCTTCGTTTGGCAGTCGGTTTGTGGGTGGTAAGCCGTGGAGAAGAGTAGCTTGATTCCGAGCTTGGCGCATAAGGTTTTCCAAAAGTAGCTTAGGAACTTGACGTCGTGGTCCGAGACTATCGTATTTGGCACTCCATGTAGACGAAGTATTTCCCTACAAAAGAGATTGGCAACATGTGAAGCATCATCTATCTTGTTGCATGGTATGAAATGTGCCATCTTAGAGAATCGGTCCACAACAACAAAGACGGAATCCTTTCCATTTCTAGTTCTAGGCAAACTATCGTGGAATTGTCACGTCAGATGTCCTTAGTGTGAGGACTTAGTCGCGAGGCCAATGCATCTATGTGGTAGCTTGAGAGGGGTTGAGCGGAATCGAGAGACGCAACACAGGACGAGGGTTTAGACAGCTTCGGGCCCCGGGAAACATCATCCGGTAACAACCCTACATGTTGTTTGAGGCTAGGTCTCATTATCATCATGAGGGAGTCGCCGTAAACTGGCTCTCCTCTTTGTGTCTAGCCCTAAGGTTGTTTTCACTTGCTTCTCCCCCTTTGAGGAGCCCTGCCCCTCCTTATATATGTTGAAAGGGCGGGTTACATGTGGATTCCAACTCGGACTTTAACTTAAACTATTTTGACTTCCCTTCCTGGGCTTCTTAACGTCTGCCGGTTTAACATTGTCTGCCGGTTTGACATTGTCTGCCGGTTTAACAATGTCTGCCGGTTTAACATTGTCTGTCGGTTTAACATTGTCTGCCAGTTTAACACCAGCCGGTTTACCATCTGTCTTAGCCATCTGTCTTGATTCTCTTTCTTAACTCTCTGCCGGTTTACCATCCGCCGGTTTACCAAGTACCAGCCGGTTTACAACTCTAGCCGGGTCATACCGCCGGGTATATCCCCGACATTAGCCCCAGTTTAATTTGGATTTATCCATGTTAAACTGATCCTGAGCATCTTTAAATCCTTGTCATTTCCTTCTAGAAAATCCGAGTCAATAGACCAGCTTCATAATCAATTTGCTGACATTGGTTTGTCATAGATAAATATTGTGAAGAATAACTCCTTTGACTTCAGCTCCCAATGCTTAACAAAAATATTGGCCTTTGAAATACTCATCTGATCTACAACCAGTTTAAGAATGTAGAACTTGCCAGTTTGAGAATGTAAAACTGTGTCGGTTTAAGACTTGAACTTGCTGGTTTGAGAATGTAAAACTGTGCTGGTTTAAGACTTGAACTTGCCGGTTTTATCATTACCGGTTTATAAATATTGATGGCACCAGGTCATAATTGTAGTTAACATCAAGCTTGAAAATATACCTCTTATATGCCTATCACTTGTAGCCCCCAAGTCTTAAGAAGGTAACATAGCAACAACTTAAGACTTGCTTCAATATGAATGTCACGATCTTGAAGAAATCCAGGTTGTTCATTTCAATCACCAGTCAGAACTGAGTATTCCACATATGTAGCCCCCAAGTGCCGGGTTGTCATGCTTGCAGCAACCTGGGACTTGAAATTGCTAACCTCCAAGGGCCGGGTTATTATGCAATAATGAGCAGAGACTTTGTAAATATGATCATGTAAACTTGAGAAGCAATATGTAGCCCCCAAGGGCCGGCTCAATAAGATAATATTGAGCCGGGACTTGATATATTCTTCAATGAAAATAACATCATATGATGTAACCCCCGTCATGGGGCTTGAACCCACGTCCACAAGGTTAAGAGCCTTGTGCTTTACCAACTGAGCAGTGGATCCTTCAATAATAAATGAAAATCTGTGTACCTTGAATTGTTGACAGGAGCAACTGGTAGCCCCCAAGGGCCGGCTCATTATGATGTGATGAGTCGGGTCTTCAATGAGGTGAGCAAAAAATGACTTTGCATTAGCCCCCAAGTGTCATGGTGCATGCTTGCGGCGACATGAGACTTGTGTATTTGATGTAATTTCAACTGAAATAATGTAGCCCCCAAGTGCCGGGTCGTAAGCCTGCAGCAACTCGGGACTATTCCTTCAATTGTAGAATAAATCATATCTATTGATAATATGATAGCCATTTGCGCTAAAGCGACTTTGGAAACCTTAATCATAATATTGGTTATTAATAACCATAATAAAAATCAAGCCATGTTGGCTATTTGAATAATATACCCAATGATTTATAAGCGCATAATTCCAATGGCGCAATCCAAATATATACTGGCGACTTATAGTCCAAAGCCAGGCCGGGTCAATAAACACCGGATTGTAAGTGATTACGTACTGACAACTTGTAGTTGAAAGTCGAGCCGGGTTAACGAACACCGGGTTAATTTGATGACTGATAGTCATGTCGGGTCAATAGACACCGGTTCAACATAAAATTTATCAAAAGAGAAAAGACTTTGACAAATAAAAGCAAATGAAAACTTATAGTCGAGGCTTTTAAAGGACTACCAGGCCCAAATTCGAGGCTTTTCATGGGCTGCCAGGTCGCTGAGTTAAACCATTTTTGCAAAGCCTTTCAAGATGGGCCTCCAACTAACCAATCCTTGTTTTAACTTTGACAAGTTCAGGGTCTGTATAAGATTGACTTGTCAAACGTTCAGCGGGTCATGCCAGGATTACCTGGAAAGGAGTGGCTTACTTGATGAAGGCAGGTTAACCCGGGGTTTTAGGTGAATACACCAGGCTTCCAAGCCGGGCTTGATAGCATATTACAAGGGTCCTTTCAAACTCTTTGTTGCGTTGCACAAAGAGCCCCCAAGTAATTTTGTGAGTTGTGCTCTATGGGTGCCTATGTTTGAGTTGTGCGTAGAAACAAGACTCTCTTTGGCCCCTTGGGTGTGAAGCTCCCAAGCTTTGTTGTGGCGTGATAGCCGGATTAATGGACATGACTTCGCTTTGTCACCTGAAGCCCCCGTGTGCTATATTTTTGAGCTATGCTCGTCGGGTGCCTATGTTTGAGTTGTGTTGTGCAACAAACTCTCTTTGGCCCCTTATAATAATATTGGCTTGATATCTGCATCAAGAGGGTAGTAACGCTATATTCTCTTTGGTGAACACACCTATGTTTGAACATGAAGCCCCCAAATGATCATATGAAGATGAGCCCATAAGGCAGGATACCCATGTTTGAACCGCGCGTCAGGGCAGCAGGTCCTCTTCGGCAACCTTTAACTTTTTGCAAGAGATAAATTCTGTTGGGGAACGTAGTAATTTCAAAAAAAATCCTACGCACACGCAAGATCATGGTGATGCATAGCAATGAGAGGGGAGAGTGTGATCTACGTACCCTTGTAGACCGACAGCGGAAGCGTTAGCACAACGCGGTTGATGTAGTCGTACGTCTTCACGGCCCGACCGATCAAGCACCGAAACTACGGCACCTCCGAGTTCTAGCACACGTTCAGCTCGATGACGATCCCCGGACTCCGATCCAGCAAAGTGTCGGGGAAGAGTTCCGTCAGCATGACGGCGTTGTGACGATCTTAATGTTTTACCGTCGCAGGGCTTCTCCTAAGCACCGCTACAATATTATCGACGATTATGGTGGAAGGGGGCACCGCACACGGCTAAGAACATGATCACGTGGATCAACTTGTGTCTCTAGGGGTGCCCCCTACCCCCGTATATAAAGGAGCAAGGGGAGGAGGCCGACCGGCCCCTATGGCGCGCCAAGGAGGAGTCCTCCTCCTAGTAGGAGTAGGACTCCTACTAGGAGGGGGAAAGAAGTGGGGAGGGAGAAGGAAAGGGGGAGCCGCCCCCCTCTCCTAGTCCAATTCGGACCAGGGGGAGGAGGCGCGCGGCCCACCTTGGCTGCCCCTCTCTCTCTCCACTAAGGCCCATATGGCCCATTACTTCTCCCGGGGGGGGTTCCGGTAACCCTCCGGCTCTCCGGTTTTCTCCGAATCACCCGGAACACTTCCGGTGTCCGAATATAGCCGTCCAATATATCAATCTTTATGTCTCGACCATTTCGAGACTCCTCGTCATGTCCGTGATCACATCCGGGACTCCGAACTAACTTCGGTACATCAAAACTCATAAACTCATAATATAACTGTCATCGAAACCTTAAGCGTGCGGACCCTACGGGTTCGAGAACAATGTAGACATGACCGAGACACGTCTCCGGTCAATAACCAATAGCAGAACCTGGATGCTCATATTGGCTCCTACATATTCTATGAAGATCTTTATCGGTCAGACCGCATAACAACATACGTTGTTCCCTTTGTCATCGGTATGTTACTTGCCCGAGATTCGATTGTCGGTATCTCAATACCTAGTTCAGTCTCGTTACCGGCAAGTCTCTTTACTCGTTTCGTAATACATCATCTCGCAACTAACTCATTAGTTGTAATGCTTGCAAGGCTTATGTGATGTGCATTACCGAGAGGGCCCAGAGATACCTCTCCGACAATCGGAGTGACAAATCCTAATCTCGAAACACGCCAACCCAGCATTCACCTTTGGAGACACCTGTAGAGCTCCTTTATAATCACCAAGTTACGTTGTGACGTTTGGTAGCACACAAAGTGTTCCTCCGGTAAACGGGAGTTGCATAATCTCATAGTCATAGGAACATGTATAAGTTATAAAGAAAGCAATAGCAACATACTAAACGATCGGGTGCTAAGCTAATGGAATGGGTCATGTCAATCACATCATTCTTCTAATGATGTGATCCCGTTAATCAAATAACAACTCTTTTGTTCATGGTTAGGAAACATAACCATCTTCGATTAACGAGCTAGTCAAGTAGAGTCATACTAGTGACACTCTGTTTGTCTATGTATTCACACATGTATTATGTTTCTGGTTAATACAATTCTAGCATGAATAATAAACATTTATCATGATATAAGGAAATAAATAATAACTTTATTATTGCCTCTAGGGCATATTTCCTTCAGTCTCCCACTTGCACTAGAGTCAATAAGCTGGTTCACATCGCCATGTGATTCAACACTAATAGTTCACATCGCCATGTGATTAACACCCATAGTTCACATTGTCATGTGACCTATACCCAAAGGGTTTACTAGAGTCAGTAATCTAGTTCACATCATTTATGTGATTAACACCCAAAGAGTACTAAGGTGTGATCATGTTTTGCTTATGATATAATTTTAGTCAACGGGTCTGTCACATACAGATCCGTAAGTATTTTGCAAATTCTATGTCTACAATGCTCTGCATGGAGCTACTCTAGCTAATTGCTCCCACTTTCAATATGTATCTAGATCGAGACTTAGAGTCATCCAGATCTGTGTCAAAACTTGCATCGACGTAACTTTTTACGAGGAACCTTTTTGTCACCTCCATTATTGAGAAATATTTCCTTATTCCACTAAGGATAATTTTGACCGCTATCCAGTGATCTACTCTTAGATCACTATTGTACTCCCTTGCTTAACACAGTGTAGGGTATATAATAGATCTGGTACGCAGCATGGCATACTTTATAGAACCTATGGCTGAGGCATAGGGAATGACTTTCATTCTCTTTCTATCTTCTGCCGTGGTCGGGCTTTCAGTCTTACTCAATTTCACACCTTGTAACACAGCCAAGAACTCTTTCTTTGACCGTTCCAATTTTTGAACTACTTCAAAATATTGTCAAGGTATGTACTCATTAAAAAAACTTATCAAGCGTCTTGATCTATCTCTATAGATCTTGATGCTTAATATGTAAGCAGCTTCACCGAGGTCTTTCTTTGAAAAACTTCTTTCAAAACAATCCTTTATGCTTTGCATATTAATTCTACATTATTTCCGATCAACAATATGTCATTCACATATACTTATCAGAAATGTTGTAGTGCTCCCACTCACTTTCTTGTAAATACAGGCTTCACCGCAAGTCTGTATAAAACTATATGCTTTGATCATCTCATCAAAGCGCATATTCCAACTCCGAGATGCTTGCACCAGTCCATAGATGGATCGCTGGAGCTTGCACATTTTGTTAGCTCCTTTAGGATTGACAAAACCTTCTAGTTGTATCATATACAACTCTTCTTTAATAAATCCATTAAGGAATGCAGTTTTGTTTATCCATTTGCTGGATTTCATAAAATGCGGCAATTGCTAACATGATTCGGACAGACTTAGGCATAGATACAAGTGAGAAACTCTCATCGTAGTCAACACCTTGAACTTGTCGTAAACCTTTTTGCGACAATTCTAGCTTTGTAGATAGTAACACTACTATCAGCGTTCGTCTTCCTCTTGAAGATCCATTTAATCTCAATGGCTCGCCGATCATTGGGCAAGTCAATCAAAGTCCATACTTTGTTCTCATACATGGATCTCATCTCAGATTTCATGGCCTCAAGCCATTTCGCGGAATTTGGGCTCATCATCGCTTCCTCATAGTTCGTAGGCTCATCATGGTCAAGTAACATGACCTCCAGAACTGGACTACCGTACCACTTTGGTGCGGATCTCGCTTTGGTTTTACCTACGAGGTTCGGTAGTAACTTGATCTGAAGTTACATGATCATCATCATTAGCTTCCTCACTAATCGGTCTAGTAGTCACAGGAACAGATTTCTGTGATGAACTACTTTCCAATAAGGGAGCAGGTACAGTTACCTCATCAAGTTCTACTTTCCTCCCACTCACTTCTTTCGAGAGAAATTCCTTCTCTAGAAAGGATCCATTCAAAGCAACGAATATCTTGCCTTCGGACCTGTGATAGAAGGTGTACCCAACATTTTCTTTTGGGTATCCTATGAAGACGCACTTCTCCGATTTGGGTTTGAACTTATCAGGTTTAAACTTTTTCACATAAGCATTGCAACCTCAAACTTTAAGAAACGACAGCTTAGGTTTCTTGCCAAACCATAGTTCATACGGTGTCATTTCAAAGGATTTAGATGGTGCCCTATTTAACGTGAATGCATCTGTCTCTAATGCATAACCCTAAAACGATAGTGGTAGATCGGTAAGAGACATCATAGATCGCACCATATCTAATAAAGTACGGTTATGACGTTCGGACACACCATTACATTGTGGTGTTCCAGGTGGCGTGAGTAGTGAAACTATTTCACATTATTTTTAACTGAAGGCCAAACTCGTAACTCAAATACTCTTCTCTACGATCAGATCGTAGAAACTTTATTTTCTTGTTACGATGATTTTTCACTTCACTCTGAAATTCTTTGAACTTTTCAAATGTTTCAGACTTA
Source organism: Triticum monococcum (assembly GCA_034509565.1). Taxonomy (NCBI): domain Eukaryota; kingdom Viridiplantae; phylum Streptophyta; class Magnoliopsida; order Poales; family Poaceae; genus Triticum; species Triticum monococcum. The sequence goes on from CM067846.1 coordinate 530,491,789, forward strand.
TGTTTCATCAAGTAGATATACTCATATCTGCTCAAATCATCTGTGAAGATCAGAAAATAATGATACCTGTCGCGAGTCTCAATATTCATCGGACCACATACATCAGTATGTATGATTTCCAACAAATCTGTTGCTCGCTCCATTGTTCCGAAGAACAGAGTCTTAGTCATCTTGCCCATGAGGCATGGTTCGCAAGCATCAACTGATTCATAATCAAGTGATTCCAAAAGCCCATCAGCATGGAGTTTCTTCATGCGCTTTACACCAATATGACCTAAACAGCAGTGCCACAAATAAGTTGCACTATCATTATTAACTTTGCATCTTTTGGTTTCAATATTATGATTATGTGTATCACTATGATCGAGATCCAACGAACTATTTTCATTGGGTGTGTAACCATATAAGGTTTTATTCATGTAAACAGAACAACAATTTATTCTCTTACTTAAATGAATAACCGTATTACAATAAACATGATCAAATCATATTCATGCTCAACGCAAACACCAAATAACACTTATTTAGGTTCAACACTAATCCCGAAATTATAGGGAGTATGAGATGATGATCATATCAATCTTGGAACCACTTCCAACACACATCGTCACTTCACCCTTAACTAGTCTCTATTTATTCTGCAACTCCCGTTTCGAGTTACTAATCTTAGCAACTGAACTAGTATCAAATACTGAGGGGTTGCTATAAACACTAGTAAAGTACACATCAATAACATGTATATCAAATATACTTATGTTCACTTTGCCATCCTCCTTATCCGCCAATCACTTGGGGTAGTTCCGCTTCCAGTGACCAGTCCCTTTGCAGTAGAAGCACTTAGTCTCAGGCTTAGGACCAGACTTGGGCTTCTTCACTTGAGCAGCAACTTGCTTGCTGTTCTTCTTGAAGTTCCCCTTCTTCCCTCTGCCCTTTTCTTGAAACTAGTGGTTTTGTCTACCATCAACACTTGATGTTTTTCTCGATTTCTACCTTCGTTAATTTCAGCATTACGAAGAGCTTGGGAATCGTTTCCGTTATCCCTTGCATATTATAGTTCATCACGAAGTTCTACTAACTTGGTGATGGTGACTAGAGAATTCTGTCAATCACTATTTTATCTGGAAGATTAACTCCCACTTGATTCAAGCGATTGTAGTACCCAGACAATCTGAGCACATGCTCACTGCATGAGCGGTTCTCCTCCATCTTTTAGCTATAGAACTTGTTGGAGACTTCATATCTCTCAACTCGGGTATTTGCTTGAAATATTAACTTCAACTCCTGGAACATCTCATATCGTCCATGACGTTCAAAACGTCTTTGAAGTCCCGATTCTAAGCCGTTAAGCATGGTGCACTAAACTATCAAGTAGTCATCATATTGAGCTAGCCAAACGTTCATAACGTCTGCATATGCTCCTGCAATAGGTCTGTCACCTAGCGGTGCATCAAGGACATAATTTTTCTGTGCAGCAATGAGGATAATCCTCAGATCACGGATCCAATCGCATCATTGCTACTAACATCTTTCAACACAATTTTCTCTAGGAACATATCAAAATAAACACAGGGAAGCAACAACGCGAGCTATTGATCTACAACATGATTTGCAAAATACTACCAGGACTAAGTTCATGATAAATTTAAGTTCAATTTAATCATATTACTTAAGAACTCCCACTTAGATAGACATCCCTCTAATCCTCTAAGTGATCACGTGATCCAAATCAACTAAACCATGTCCGATCATCACGTGAGATGGAGTAGTTTCATTGGTGAACATCACTATGTTGATCATATCTACTATATGATTCACGCTCGACCTTTCGGTCTCCATGTTCCGAGGCCATATCTATATATGCTTGGCTCGTCAAGTATAACCTGAGTATTCTGCGTGTGCAACTGTTTTGCACCCGTTGTATTTGAACGTAGAGCCTATCACACCCGATCATCACGTGGTGTCTCAGCACAAAGAACTTTCGCAATGGTGCATACTCAGGGAGAACACTTCTTGATAATTAGTGAGAGATCATCTTAAAATGCTACCGTCAATCAAAGCAAGATAAGATGCATAAAAGATAAACATCACATGCAATCAATATAAGTGATATGATATGGCCATCATCATCTTATGCTTGTGATCTCCATCTTCGAAACACCGTCGTGATCACCATCGTCACCGGCGCGACACCTTGATCATCATCGTAGCATCGTTGTCGTCTCGCCAATCTTATGCTTCCACGACTATCTCTACCGCTTAGTGATAAAGTAAAGCATTACAGCGCAATTGCATTGCATACAATAAAGCGACAACCTTATGGCTCCTGCCAGTTGCCGATAACTTGGTTACAAAACATGATCATCTCATACAATAAAATTTTAGCATCATGTCTTGTCCATATCACATCATAACATGCCCTGCAAAAATAAGTTAGACGTCATCTACTTTGTTGTTGCAAGTTTTACGTGGCTGCTACGGGCTTAAGCAAGAACCAATCTTACCTACGCATCAAAACCACAACGATAGTTTGTCAAGTTGGTGCTATTTTAACCTTCGCAAGGACCGGGCGTAGCCACACTCGGTTCAACTAAAGTTGGAGAAACTGTCACCCGCTAGCCACCTTTGTGCAAAGCACGTCGGGAGAACCGGTCTCACATAAGTGTACGCGTAATGTCGGTCCGGGCCGCTTCGTCCAACAATACCGCCGAACCAAAGTATGACATGCTGGTAAGCAGTATGACTTATATCGCCCACAACTCACTTGTGTTCTACTCGTGCATATAACATCAACACATAAAACCTAGGCTCTGATACCACTGTTGGGGAACGTAGTAATTTTAAAAAAAATCCTACGCACACGCAAGATCATGGTGATGCATAGCAACAAGAGGGGAGAGTGTGATCTACGTACCCTTGTAGACCGACAGCGGAAGCGTTAGCACAACGCGGTTGATGTAGTCGTATGTCTTCACGGCCCGACCGATCAAGCACCGAAACTACGGCACCTCCGAGTTCTAGCACACGTTCAGCTCGATGACGATCCCCGGACTCCGATCCAGCAAAGTGTCGGGGAAGAGTTCCGTCAGCATGACGGCATGGTGACGATCTTGATGTTTTACCGTCGCAGGGCTTCTCCTAAGCACCGCTACAATATTATCGAGGATTGTGGTGGAAGGGGGCACCGCACACGGCTAAGAATATGATCACGTGGATCAACTTGTGTCTCTAGGGGTGCCCCTGCCCCCGTATATAAAGGAGCAAGGGGAGGAGGCCGACCGGCCCCTATGGCGCGCCAAGGAGGAGTCCTCCTCCTAGTAGGAGTAGGAGGGGGAAAGAAGTGGGAAGGGAGAAGGAAAGGGGGCGCCGCCCCCCTCTCCTAGTCCAATTCGGACCAGGGGGAGGAGGCGCGCGGCCCACCTTGGCCGCCCCTCTCTCTCTCCACTAAGGCCCATATGGCCCATTACTTCTCCCGGGGGGGTTCCGGTAACCCTCCGGCTCTCCGGTTTTCTCCGAAATCACCCGGAACACTTCCGGTGTCCGAATATAGCCGTCCAATATATCAATCTTTATGTCTCGACCATTTCGAGACTCCTCGTCATGTCCGTGATCACATCTGGGACTCCGAACTAACTTCGGTACATCAAAACTCATAAACTCATAATATAACTGTCATCGAAACCTTAAGCGTGCGGACCCTACGGGTTCGAGAACAATGTAGACATGACCGAGACACGTCTCCGGTCAATAACCAATAGCAGAACCTGGATGCTCATATTGGCTCCTACATATTCTACGAAGATCTTTATCTGTCAGACCGCATAACAACATACGTTGTTCCCTTTGTCATCGGTATGTTACTTGCCCAAGATTCGATCGTCGGTATCTCAATACCTAGTTCAGTCTCGTTACCGGCAAGTCTCTTTACTCGTTTCGTAATACATCATCTCGAAACTAACTCATTAGTTGTAATGCTTGCAAGGCTTATGTGATGTGCATTACCGAGAGGGGCCAGAGATACCTCTCCGACAATCGGAGTGACAAATCCTAATCTCGAAACACGCCAACCCAGCATTCACCTTTGGAGACACCTGTAGAGCTCATTTATAATCACCCAGTTACGTTGTGACGTTTGGTAGCACACAAAGTGTTCCTCCGGTAAACGGGAGTTGCATAATCTCATAGTCATAGGAACATGTATAAGTTATGAAGAAAGCAATAGCAACATACTAAACGATCGGGTGCTAAGCTAATGGAATGGGTCATGTCAATCACATCATTCTTCTATTGATGTGATCCCGTTAATCAAATAACAACTCTTTTGTTCATGGTTAGGAAACATAACCATCTTCGATTAACGAGCTAGTCAAGTAGAGGCATACTAGTGACACTCTGTTTGTCTATGTATTCACACATGTATTATGTTTCCGGTTAATACAATTCTAGCATGAATAATAAACATTTATCATGATATAAGGAAATAAATAATAACTTTATTATTGCCTCTAGGGCATATTTCCTTCAAATTCTTCTTGAACTGGTATTTTGAACCGGCTATCGAAAGCTTCAAAGCTTTGTGGGAGATAACTTTCCCTTAAACCGGATATTAAATTGGAATCCTTCTTTTTAAGCCGGAATTTGTCGGCCTTTAAATTTACACCAATATGGCGGTTTAAAGTCCTGCATGAAATATCTTTGCAAGCCAGAGTAATTGCTCTTTTAAAGAAAGCAATATATAATATAAAAAATATATTGGATAGATTTCACCTGATATGTTAAGCCGGAATTTATCCGTCATGGAACTTAATAATTACTTCAGCAAAGTTGAGATCAATCTCGGGTGAGTCAGAGTAGTTTGGGCCGCAGGGGTGGCGTCTTGCGCACGTCCATTGAGCAGCTTTGTATGAACGGGTGTGATCCTGATATGCCGATATGGATTGGTCTGCAAGGGCAGCAACTTGGGTGCTTCTATTGAGTGGCACAGCAAGGACAAATTTCCATGATATATCGTCATTTGGAAATAAATAATTGCCCTGCACATAAAAAACATACAGACCGAAGTGATTGTTTCTTTGACAAAAACAATATTGTGCTAATAAAATAGACGGATATCACCTGATTTCTTTTTCACGATGGATTATCTGTCCGTAGATAATTTTTCAGTACTGTTACTGAATTCCCTTTGATTCATATATTTATCCAAAGCACATTTGTGCTGATGCTACCGATCTTCTTTATTATTTGATCTCCACGTGGGTCGTAGCAGTACTGACTGATTTTGCTTTCCGGTTTTAAGCACCCCCTTTGCTTTGCACCAACGAAACGGGCAGCGATTTGTGGCCGCAGGAGTAAAACGACGACATGAGACCAAGGCGGGGCGGCTCACGGCGATTATCCGCACCAGCGGGGTGTCTTGGAGACTCGAAGTATAGCAGTGGCCGAGATGGGCAACTTAGCCCGGCAGTTTAATCACGAGGCTGGGCTGGCTTAGCTCCGCTACGGCGAGTCAACGGAGGCAGAGACGGGCTCAGCGGTGGCTCAAGGCGGTTCACAAACCGGGCCGAGACCACGACGGCTCTCGGCGGCAAAGTGCCCGAAGGCGAGGAGCCCTGAAGCGCGGGCAGCAACTCATCCGCGTTGGAAGCGGAGCGGCGATTTAGCAGATGACCCGTAAGCGGGGTGACGGTGGAGACAAACCGGCGTAATAGCTCGTGGCCACGGCGGGTCAGATGGCCGGTTTACGGCGTAGATGTGGACTGCTCGCCGACAGCGGCAGGTGGCGACTTGACGATGGTGGCTCGAAGACGCCGGGCGGACCACTGAGGTGGTCCAGCAAGGAGAAGCAGAAAGCCAATGGTCGCTCGCGGCCGCTAATGTTGGGGCAGCTCAATGCGTGATAGCAGAGACGACAGGACCGACTCGACGCTCGACGACGGAGGCGGCTTTGTCGGCGGCGCAAGGCACAGTCACCGGTAGAAAAAAGCCCTTTAGTCTTGGTTCGCAACAGCCTTTAGTCCCGGCTGTGCAATCGGGACTAAATAAGCGCGACTAAAGACCCCCCTTTAGCCGCGGCTCTTACGGACCGCGACTAAAGGGCTTTAGTCCCGGTTCTTGTGGCTGACCGGGACTAAAGGCCCGCCATGTGGGCACCCGTGGTCCGTCGGGGCCGAGGACCTTTAGTCCCGGCTCTTGTGGCTAACCGCGACTAAAGGCCCGCCACAGTAATATTCAAACAGTGATTTTGAAAAAAAAATTGAAATTTTTTTATTTTCAAATTTCTGAATTATTTTAACCTCTAGTCTGTAATCACTTCTCAATTTATTCTTTTATCACCCTTCATCATTCCAAATCATCTAACTTCCCAACCGGTCACCCATCCCTCTCACTACTCCAGCCCAAGCACGCTTAACTTCCGGGTTCTATTCTCCCACGCTACAAGTCTGCACTTGTTGTTTTCCTGACAATAATAGGATGTCAATCCTATTAACCTTCAGGAATTTTGCTTGAGCATGAAGTGACACATTTCACTGTTTGAGTTTGAAACTATTGTTTTAAAAAACAATAATTATTTAGTAACACTAATATTTCTTGAATAATTAGTTTGACCATTGTTTGACCACAGTTTGACCACAGTTTGACCACAGTTTGACCAGATTTGACCAAAATTGAAATAATTAAAATAATTATTTAGTAACACTAATATTCTAGAATAATTAGTTTGACCATTGTTTGACCATAGTTTGCCCACTGTTTGAATATTTTTCAATTTTTTCCACTCTAGATCTTAAAAGCCCCGTAACTTTTTTTCTATTAGGTTTTTGAGGATTTTGAAAATGTTTAACGGGGTTCCCCCGGTTAAATTTGGATGTAACTTTTCGAGTAGATCATTTTTCATATAAAAAACTTTTTCATCCGAGTTAGTATGCAAAAGTTATGCCCATTTTTACAAATTTCAGAGAGATTTTGCAAATAAAGTCAAAATTCACATTTGCAAATTTTCGCAACAACTAGACCACATATCACATGAGAAACTTATTTTCTTTTATTTTTTTGACATTTCCATTATTTTCTTTTATTTTTTTTAAAACTGAAAAGGCGATCCACGGGGGGGGTAGAGTTTGAAAATGGGACCTTTAGTACCGGTTCGTGGCACGAACCGGGACTAAAGGTCTCAACCCCATTAATTCCGGTTCGTGCCACAAACCGGGACTAAAGGGGAGGAGCTTTAGTCGCGGTTGGCCTGGCCAACCGCGACTAAAGGCCTTTAGGCACCTTTAGTCGCGGTTGGCCTGGCCAACCGCGACTAAAGCCCGCGAGCGCCCTGGACCCAGGCATTTGGTCGCGGTTCGTCTGCCGAACCGCGACTAAAGACTTCATTAATCGCGGTTCCTACAGTTTCGCGACTAATGGGGCTGGACGGAAGCCTCTTTTTCTACCAGTGAGTGAGTGCGTACAAACCGGCCCTGCTCGGAGACAAAGAGCCCCGCGAGGTGACGGTGAAGTGGTGCCAGCAGACACACGCACCCGGCGAGTCAAAGCGGAGTCGGCTTGAGGCGCGGGGTCAACAAGGCGGGGCCTGCGGCTGCGTCGACGAAGGCGGCCGGTGACGTGTGATAGACGAGCACTGCGGCGGTTCGGATGCAACCGCGGGTGTGACGGCAGTGACCTGCCATGGCGAGGCGACGGAGGTGGAGGCCGCAGAAGTCCGGGGCAACCGAGGCGAGTCCGGGGCGGCCCGGCACCGGTTCGGCGGTGGCTTGAAGCGGCAGGCGCGGAGCCACGGTGACGGAGGTGACCTGCTCGGCGGACCAGGCCGACGAGGAGCGTCGGATTTCTGCGGAAACGAGGCGCGGCAGCTCGATGTAAGACAACACGAAACAGGCGGCGCCTCTTTGCGTGGCGGAAAGGGCGAGTCAACGGGGTTCATCCGCGCCGGCGGCAGGTTAGAGCAGCCCAGTCACGGCCGGTTCAATGCGACAGCTGGTTTGAGGGAGAGGACGCCGGCCACAACAGAGGTGGCTCGGCGTACGACAAAGCTTAGCATAAGCGAGGCCGTGGATGTGGTCGCGGCCGATTGAGGTAGTGCGGGGTCAGCAGGCCCGACTCGGAGGCAGGGCCACCCGGCGAAGGCAACTTGACCACGGCGCGAGGCGCGGTGAAGGTGAGCAAGCATCGGTACTCTCATCTGACTCGGCGAACCTGCACTTTTAACAAAACAAGGACTCCAGCCATACTGATTTTGCTGATTTACAAATCAGGACGTTTTGGATGAATGGCGGTTTGACTTCTGTTGAACTCAGACCTCACACTGCCAGCCTCAAAGCCGACCAGCAAAATTAACCCGGCTGTCAGTCTGCCCAAAATTGTCCAACCTTGTGGTATCCTATGTGATCGTGTCGGCTTTAATTCAATCAGCGTGATGCGACGAGACAGCGGCAGCCGCGGGGTAATGACCCCAGATGGCGGCGGTTCAAGCAGAGGCCACGGCAAGGGAAGCCATGGTGGCTCAGGACGTGCGAGGGGTGCCGTCGGTTTAAGATACTGTTGAGAATCTCGTAGGTCTCGAACCAAGATTTGGCTGCAAGTTGTTTTTAAATCGGTCCAACTCCGAACGATGTATACCTTGGGCCACCTGCTGCAGTTTCTACAATCACTAGTACTACCTCCGTTTCAGTTTATAAGTCCTACGCGTATATCTAGGTTGCCAATTTTATCATCCTAATATAAACTATATAACACAAAAGTTATACCTTTTGAAAATAGAAACTTCGAAGTTTATGTTGGTATATTTTTTGTAATATATGACTTGTATTAGATTGGTCAAATTGACGACCTAGTGGTACGCGCACGCCCTGTAAACTGAGATAGAGGTAGTATGAGTGACTGGATTTTGTTTTCCGTGAATCGTATAGACCCTGCTGGTCTTTTGTAGTATTATTAGTAGTTAGTACAGTTGATGGATATGACTCGGAAGTAGCACTAGCAGTAGCGACCAAACACTTTGGGATTCGGCGTGCTGGTCAAAACGTGCTGCAATAGGAAACCATGGTTTCGGCGACTTGATCATTGCATTGATAGATTGCGGATACGTCCTAAACTTACAACGGCGACAGTGCAATCGGCACAACCATACTTTTCTTGATCTTTTAATCTTCCAAACCATGAACTCAGACTGACAAACTACGACTCGGCATCGGCGAATCCGTATTGTGGTCGTTAATTTTCCAACCATAACTGTCTCCGTTCGTGGTCTTGGCCCTTCTCGAGCATCACATATCAAAAAACTTTGTTGATTATAAATCTGGACTGACGAATTTGAAGTTTATGGAGATCTTTCAAACCGGCTCTTCTTCATACAAAAAATTGCCAACTTCTCAAACCGGCTCTTCTTCATACAAAAACCGGCGACTTGTAACTTTTTGGCAGGCCCTTTACGGATCCACCTCAGGACAATCCTTGTACAAACAGATCTCACACATAGCTTTTAGCTAACCAAGGTAGTGCCCGATGGGCTTTCCTATTAATTGCAGCGACTTGTGACTCTGTTAATCTCGGCGACTTGTAGTAGCGCACCGACCCTGCCTTAACTTTTTTTTGAACTTAAATTCACAGATCGTAAAGCTGGATCAATGAACACAAAGATGACGCGGATCCTCCTCGGGCGTTTCTTCATTCGAAAAATTACGAACTTCTCGATCCCTGGGAGAGATCCCTCCAAGAACTCAACACCATCATGCGCAAGCCCCACGGTGGGCGCCAACTGTCGTGGAATTGTCACGTTAGATGTCCTTAGTGTGAGGACTTAGTCGCGAGGCCAACACATCTATGTGGTAGCTTGAGAGGGGTTGAGCGGAATCGAGAGACGCAACACATGACAAGGGTTTAGACAGCTTCAGGCCCTGGGAAACATCATCCGGTAACAACCCTACATGTTGTTTGAGGCTAGGTCACATTATCATCACAAGGGAGTCGCCGTAAACCGGCTCTCCTCTTTATGTCTAGCCCTACGGTTGTTTTCACTTGCTTCTCCCCCTTTGAGGAGCCCTGCCCCTCCTTATATATGTTGAAGGGGCGGGTTACATGTGGATTCCAACTCGGACTTTAACTTAAACTATTTTGACTTCCCTTCCTGGGCTTCTTAACGTCTGCCGGTTTAACATTGTCTGCCGGTTTAACATTGTCTGCCGGTTTAACACCAGCCATTTTACCGTCTGTCTTAGCCATCTGTCTTGACTCTTTGTCTTAACTCTCTACCGGTTTACCATCCGCCGGTTTACCAAGTCCCAGTCGGTTTACAACTCCAGCCGGGTCATACCGCGAGGTATATCCATGCTAATATCTTCCCATGGTTAATATGGAATTGGGAGAGGCATTTAAAGGCCATGAGATTGAGCTTTAGACTTAGTTTTGTGACATATCGAGCATCGGTTGGTGAAGCGGTTGACGTCGCGAAACATCTTGGGCCAATAATAGTTCTTGGAAAGCATAGCGAATGTCTTGTCGCATCCAAAATGTCCCATTAGTCCTCCTCCATGAGATTCCTGTAAAATCAACAAACAAAGAGAAGACTCGGGGATGCAAAGTTTGTTAGCTCTCATAAGATATCCATCTTTGATGTAATAATGATCCCAAGAGGTATGCATCGAACACTTGGCATAAGGAAAAGCAAAAGTAGGATCATGCGCATACAAGTCTTTTATGTGCTCAAAGCTAATGACATCCAATTCAAGTTGAGTAACAAGCATGCATATGCAGGAAAGAGCGTCCGCCACAATATTTTCCTTACCTTTAATATACTTGATGACATAAGGAAAAGACTCAATGAACTCACTCCATTTAGCATGACGCTTGTTCAACTTAGTTTGACCTTTAAGGTATTTAAGTGTCTCGTGGTCGGTATGGATGACAAATTCATGAGGGAGAAGATAATGTTCCCATTCATGCAAAACTCGCACTAAAGCATATAACTCTTTGTCACAGATGGGGTAATTGAGTTGCGCTCCGGAAAGTTTCTCACTAAAATAAGCTATGGGGTGTTTCTCTTGCGTTAACACACCTCCTATGCCATTACCACTAGCATCGCAATGAATCTCAAAGGGTTTGTAAAAGTTGGGTAATGCAAGCACGGGAGCATGAGTAAGCAAATTCTTAAGCTCATTGAATGTGGTATCTTGTGATGGTACCCAAACAAAGGGTGCATTCTTCTTGCTCAAAGCATGCAAAGGTGAAGCAATGGTGCTAAAGTCCTTCACAAATCTACGGTAGAAACCGGCTAAACCAAGGAAGCTACGCACTTGTTGCAAGTTGGTTGGTTGGGGCCAAGTTTTAATAGCATTGATCTTAGAGTCATCAACATGAACACCCTTAGAGGATAGAACAAAACCCAAGAAAACGAGCTTATCAACGCCAAAAAGGCATTTTCCCATGTTAGCATAGAGACACTCTTTTCGAAGAGTTTGCAAAGCGGTTCGAACATGGGTGACATGATCTTTGAGAGATTTGCTAAAAACAAGGATATTGTCGAAGTAGACCACAACAAACTCACCAATGTAAGGGCGAAACACATAATGCATAAGACGCATGAAGTACCCGGTGCTTCCGATAAACCCATAGGCATGACTAACCACTCATACAAATCAAACTTTGTTTTGAAAGTTGTCTTCCATTCATCACCCTCGTGTATGCAGATTTGATAGTAACCACTTTTAAGATCAATTTTGGAAAAAAAATAGTGGCACCGCTAAGTTCATCTAGCATATCATCAAGGTGTGGAATGGGATACCTATAGCGAACGGTGATAGCATTGATAGGTCTACAATCGGAACACATGCAAAAACTACCGTCTCTTTTTGGCACAAGATGACCGGAACAGCATAAGGACTCAAACTTTCATGCACATGTCCATGGTCTATGAGATATTTTACTTGCCTTTGTATTTCTTTGGTTTCTTCGGGGTTGACGCGATAGGGAGCTTTGTTCAGAAGTGGTGCTCTGGGGATAAGGTCGATGCGGTGCTCGATGCCTCGTAGAGGAGGTAGACCCGGAGGTAGCTCATCGGGGAAAACATCTTGGAATTCCTGCAAAAGAGAAGACAACACTAAAGGTAAAGTGTGAGAGGTGTTAGCTTTTGGTGCCTCGTCCTTGCACAAAAGGACATAGTGTATGGCACTTAATGGGTCCACACACACTTCTCTTATCTCACTTTTGGTGGCAAATAGAACTAAGTTCTTGTTTTCGCTCATCGTGGAGGCACTCGATTTGGGCTTGTGACGCTCACTCTATTTTTGGTGGTTCGCTCTCTCACTATTCTCTCCATGATGAGTGGTTTGCTTGTCGGCGATCACTTGGCTTGGAGACATAGGGCAAAGTACGTACTCCTTTCCTTTCATCTTGAAGATGTAGTGGTTCGTTTGGCCATTGTGGATGACACCTCTATCAAATTGCCATGGTTGTCCGAGAAGAAGGTGGCAAACGGTCATTGGAACGACATCACACTCCAAAGTGTCTTCGTAAGCTCCAATTTTGAAGGAGACTTGCACTCTATGCTCGACTTGGATGGTGTTGGAGTCGCTTAGCCATTGAACTTTGTAGGGATGTGGATGCTTCATCTTGGGCAATTGTAGCTTGGAGCAAAGTTCTTCACTTGCTAAGTTATGGAAACTTCCTACATCGATGATGATCTTGACAAACCTTCCATTGATGCCGGCCTTGGTATGAAAGATATGGCATCTTTGGTCTTCTTCTTGTTGATGTTGAAGAGTCAAGACCTTGGAGAAAACGAGAGCGGGACTTGAATCTTCGTCACAAAAGACTTGTTCCTCTTCACCGTTCACTTGCCGGTGCATGGCGACTTTCTCAAGTGCTTCTGTTTCTCCTTCACTCATGGAGTCATATGTACCATCATCATTGAGGATCATGGTTCGCTTGTTGGTACACTCAAAGGACTTGTGGCCTCGGCCTCCGCATGTGACACATTTGAAGTAACTTGTCTTGACGGTCTCATCCGTTGGGGTAGATGATGGTGAAGCTCTTGGCTTGAAGTTGCTTGTAGTAGGATGATGACTTGGAGTTGTCGAAGTTTTCTTGTAACTCGACTTGTCGACGTTGCTTGTATAAGGCTTGGTTGATGTAGAATGTGTTGGAGTCGTTGAAGCTTGGGTGTTGGAGAAGTCGTATGACTTGGATGAGAACTTGGCATACTTGAAGTCATCTTGCACTTGACGTTCCGCTTTGGAAGCTTGATGCACTAGCTCGATGAGGTTCGAGTATGGTTGGAAGTCGGCGATCTTCTTGATGGGATGATTGAGTCCATTCAAGAAACATGCCATAGTTTGCTCATCATCTTTCGTGACATTGGCTCGTATCATTGCAATCTCCATTTCCTTGTAGTACTCTTCAACGCTCTTGGTTCCTTGCTTGAGGAGTTAGAGTTTCTTGAAGAGGCCGCGGTTGTAGTAGGTTGGCACGAATCGTGATCTCACGATATCCTTCATTTGTGCCCAAGTAGTGATGGGTGGTTCACCATTTGCCTCTCGGCGCTCAATAACTTATTCCCGCCAAATGAGGACATAGTCTTGGAACTCAAGGGATGCCATCGCGATCTTCTTCTCTTCTTCAAAGTTGTGCAAGCGGAAGATTTTGTTGACCTTCAATGCCCATGAAATGTACTCTTCGGGATCATTGCTTCTATTAAACTTGGGCAAGGTGAACTTTAGCTTGCCGTAGCGTTGCTCTTCATTGTGTTCGGGTCGGGGATGATGACGTCCTTGACGAGGAGGGTCGTTTCTCACAACTTTCCAATGTTAACTTGCTCTTGTTGAACTTGATGTTGTTGGCGAGCTTGTGGAGCTTGACGACGCAATTGTAACGCCCCGGACACACCCGTCGGTGGTCGTTACTCCTGGCGGGATCTAGACTGGCCCCATAGATCAATACTAGTCTTTTCTGCGCACTTTGTCCTCACTCGTGCGCACCCGGGAGCAACTTCCCGGTCGGTCACCCATTCTGAAATTACTCCAAGCTGAGCACGCTTAACTTTGGAGTTTTGTCCGAATGGGCTTCCGGAAAAGAAGGAATTCCTTATTGATATAAGTAGTCTATCATCCCTCTCAAGCCAGGCTATCACATACACCCCCACTTAGAGGAAACGATGTCCTCGCCGGGCCACAAACGTCATGAACAACACGACCGTGCACCTGTCCGCAAACATCCGTGTAACCGCGAGGGTTGGCTCTGATACCAACTTGTAACGCCCTGGACACACCCGTTAGTGGTTGTTACTCCTGACGGGATCTAGACCGGCCCCACAGATCAATACTAGTCTTTTCTGCACACCTTGTCATCACTCGTGCGCACCCGGGAGCAACTTCTCGGTCGGTCACCTATCCTGAAATTACTCCAAGCTGAGCATGCTTAACTTTGGAGTTCTGTCCGAATGGGCTTGAAAGCACAGGTGCTCCCTAGGTGGTTTTGGTAATTAATGACAACATATCTCTTGTTGGACTAACGTTTCTATCTAGTATGTTTCAGATAAGTTCAATAATGGAGTGGCATGGACTAAAGATTGTGGGAAATTCTCCAAGATGCTAAGGACAAAGGATTGGCTAAAGCTTAAAGCTCAAGACTCTTCATTTTACATTTTAGTGATCCAAGATCACATTGAGTCCATAGGAAAAGCCAATACTATCAAGGAGGGATGAGGTGTTGCTTAATGAGCCTCTTGCTCAAGTGCTTAATGATATGCTCCAAAATCCTCAGCTACTTTCCCACTTCCACATATGATCTAAACCCAAAGCCAAACTCGGACCTACCGATTATTTCTATTCGGCGCCACCGAGTTTCACTTGTCATAAGCCACTGCCAAACCCTAGCAATTCGGTTCTACCGATAGGGATCTCGGTCTCACCGAGATGGGATTGCAAACTCTCTGTTTCCCTTTCGTAACTTTTCGGTCTCAACGAAAGAGCAGATCGGTCCCACCGAGATTGCAATGTAAACTCTCTGTTTCCTTTTTTTGTAACTTTTCGGTCTCACCGAAAGAGCAAATCGGTCCCGCCGAGTTTGCCTGACCAACTCTCTGGTTAGCTAATTACCAAAATCGGTCTCACCGAGTTTGTGTAATCGGTCTCACCGAGATTACGTTATGCCCTAACCCTAACAAAATCGGTTCTACCGAGTTGCATGTCAGTCCCACCGAAAATCTCTAACGATCACTAGGTTTACCTTTTCGGTCCGACCGAGTTTGTTGATTCGGTCCCACCGAGATTGGAAAAACTGTGTGTGACGGTTGGATTTTGTGTGGAGGCTATATATACCCCTCCACCTCCTCTTCATTCGTGGAGAGAGCCATCAGAACACATCTACACTTCCAACTCATATGTTCTGAGAAAGAACTACCTACTCATGTGTTGAGACCAAGATATTCCATTCATACCATATGAATCTTGATCTCTAGCCTTCCCCAAGTTGCTTTCCACTCAAATCTTCTTTCCACCAGATCCAAATCCTATGAGAGAGAGTTGAGTGTTGGGGAGACTATCATTTGAAGCACAAGAGCAAGGAGTTCATCATCAACACACCATTTGTTACTTCTTGGAGAGTGGTGTCTCCTAGATTGGCTAGGTGTCACTTGGGAGCCTCCGACAAGATTGTGGAGTTGAACCAAGGAGTTTGTAAGGGCAAGGAGATCGCCTACTTCATGAAGATCTACCGCTAGTGAGGCAAGTCCTTCGTGGGCGATGGCCATGGTGGGATAGACAAGGTTGCTTCTTCGTGGACCCTTCGTGGGTGGAGCCCTCCGTGGACTCGCGCAACCGTTACCCTTCGTGGGTTGAAGTCTCCATCAACGTGGATGTAGGATAGAACCACCTATCCGAACCACGGGAAAAACATCCGTGTCTCCAATTGCGTTTGAATTCTCCAAACCCTTCCCTTTACATTCTTCAAGTTGCATGCTTTACTTTCCGCTGCCTATACACTCTTTGCATGCTTGCTTGATATGTATTGTGAATGTTGAAATTATGCCTAAACTGCACTTAAACCAAAAAGGCTTAAAAATTGCAACTTTAGCATTAAGTGTCTAATCACCCCCCCCCCCTCTAGACACATCTACTTCAAGGTCCTACAGGGCTTCCGGAAAAGAAGGAATTCCTTATTGATATAAGTAGTCTATCATCCCTCTTAAGCCAGGCTATCACATACACCCCCACTTAGAGGAACCGACGTCCTCATCAGGCCACAGAAACGTTCCCTCTTGGCACATACGTTTGTGCATCCAGTCCGGTACATGTGCCATGCCGGGTGCCACGACAGGTCACAAACGTCATGAACAACATGACCGCACGCCTGTCCGCAAACATCCGTGTAACCGCGAGGGTTGGCTCTGATACCAACTTGTAACGCCCCGGACACACCCGTCGGTGGTCGTTACTCCTGGCGGGATATTGACTGGCCCCACGGATCAATACTAGTCTTTTCTGCGCACTTTGTCCTCACTCGTGCGCACCCGGGAGCAACTTCCCGGTCGGTCACCCATCCTAAAATTACTCCAAGCTGAGCACGCTTAACTTTGGAGTTCTGTCCGAATGGGCTTCCGGAAAAGAAGGAATTCCTTATTAATATAAGTAGTCTATCATCCCTCTTAAGCCAGGTTATCACAGCAATCGAGCTTGATAGTTCCTCTCTTGAACTTCTTCACGAAGCGTGAAAGTGCGTTATATCGACTAGAGGGGGGGTGAATAGGCGATTTTTAAGAAAGTCTTCAAAACGTGAAAGTTATGAAGACAAACAGAGTGAACAAGCCTATCACTATGCAGCGGAAGGTAGATTACACAACGCAAGCCATAGTCAAATATACAGTACAGTGAAAGCACAGAGACAAATAGCTTCAGTGTAATGAGGATCAGGTTGGAAGAAGTTATGAAGCCAAACAGATCATACAGTCAGGTTGTGAAGACAGAAGATTAAGCAGGCATGCAATAGCTTCACAATGTGTACTGGTAAGTAAAGGGAGGTGAAGATGAAACCAGTGACACGTTGAAGACAATGATGTGTTGGACCAGTTCCAGTTGCTGTGACAACTGTACATCTGGTTGGAGCGGCTAGGTATTTAAACCAATGGACACACAGTCCCGGACACCCAGTCCTGAACACGCAGCTCAAGACACCCAGTCCTCACCGTTTTCTCCTTCAGCTAAGGTCACACAGACCCTGCCCAATCACTCTGGTAAGTCTTCAAGGTAGACTCCCAAACCTTCACAGACTTCGTTCACGGGCAATCCACAATTCCTCTTGGATGCTCAGAACGCGACGCCTAACCGTCTGGAGGATGCACAGTCCTCAAGTGTAATAAGTCTTCAGATCACTCAGACAAGAAGACTTAAGTGATGCCCAATTACTCTGGCTCTGGGTGGTTAGGGCTTTTCTCCTCACTAAGGATTTTCTCTCAAAGGCTTCGAGGTGGGTTGCTCTCAAACGACAAAAGCCGTGCACTGAAATCTGAGCAGCCAACCGTTTATGGTTGTGGGGGTGGACTATTTATAGCCACTTGGCAACCCTGACCTGATTTGTCCGAAATGACCCTGGGTCACTAAGGAACTGACACGTGTACTAACGGTCGGATTTTGAACTCTCGCGGCAACTTTACTTGGGCTGCAAGTAAAGCTGACTTGTCTGACTCTGGACAAGATTTTCTCTCATTGTCTTCACTCGAAGACATAGGATTTGAATTAGGCATCACTTCAGTCATCATGACTGGTTTTCTTGGACCCCACTTAACAGTACGGTGGTTCCTATGACACAACATGAATAAAGTAAAGCTACGAAGGATCTAAGTCTTCGAGTTCCAAAGGCTTCATGGGGAGTCTTCATATGTCATTGTCTTCGACACGAATGTCTTCATGAACCACCATTGTCTTCAATGTCTTCGTACATTTTTGGGGGTCATCTCTGGTAGCTAAACCAAATCAATGAGGGACTTCTACCTGTGTTATCCTGCAATTCTCACAAACACATTAGTCCCTCAGCTAGGTTTGTCGTCAATACTCCAAAACCAACTAGGGGTGGCACTAGATGCACTTACAATCTCCCCCTTTTTGGTGATTGATGAAAAACTAGTTGAAGTTTTCAACGGGGAATATAATTTGTGAAATTGTAAAGGAATTGTCTTCATAAGCTGCAAGGGCTCCCCCTGAAGATGTGCATATTAAGTGATTTGCTTCTGGAATGCAAATGCACACAGCAGGTTGTATTTGTGGGAATCCGCTTCAACTTATGATGACAATCCATCATGCACGTAAAGATATATGAAGATAATGATATGCATAATGAAAAATGGACGTCTGCGAAATGATAAGAGTGCGGAAATTATCGTCGTACATGCGGAATTTATCTTCGCAAGAACACAGTGGCAAACATAGTAGCAGACGACCATCAAGTTTAAGTGTTACAACTCAAAGAACCAAATGTAGCAAAACGAGAGTTGTAAGCCCGAAGCAAAATGCTAAATATAAAGCACCCGCCCATATTATTGACCCGCTTGAAGACTATAAACATCATATGCTTCTCCCCCTTTTGTCAGTGATGACCAAAAAGGTTTGAAGACATAGAGTTTTCTATGCGTTCCCAGGCGCAGCAGGGTCGGTGGAGACGTTTGGTGGTGCAGGCGAGCTTGGGGCAGTGACGACGCGCGGTGAAGACATTGGTGGTGATGTGGCGTCGTCTTCTTCCTCAATGATTTTTCCCGTCACGGTGGCAGCAGAGGAAGAGAACTCGGATTCTTCAAGTGAAGGAGTCCCACGCAACACAGCTCTTCTGGGGGGTGTGGAGTCAAACTTGAAACGCTCCTTGAAGCCATCCTCTTGCAATTCAGCTTCAGTGCACATCATAGTGAGGCCTTTCCAAGTGCGGCGACAGGTTTCGTGTGCGACGAAGGCGTTCTTGGTGGCCAGATTCCTGATGCGATTGACGTCTTGCATGAGACTGTGCATCTGTCTCTTGAGCCAGTCGTGATGCCTATCTTGCTTTTGATGCAGAGCCACAAGAAGTTCACGATCAGTGAGTGTACGAGCGCGTTTCTTGGGTCTCTGCCCAGCTTCGCTGTCAGTGGCTTTAGTGGATGCAGGGGCACGTGTGGTGCCAGCCATTGGATAGACTCTGGAAATGGCTTCAACACCTTCATCATGTTGAGTGAAGCTTTGGTGTTCTGCATTCTGAAGACTTAGTGGCTGTTTGGTAGGCTCGGGATAAATAGCTTCAGCAGAGGTGTCTACATCGGGTAAGAAGATTCTGTGGTTGCGGGCTGAGGGCTGATATGATATCGCAGAGTGGAGCTTGATTAGCCTCATAACCCATGGAGCATAAATCTTCAGACCAAAGAGATCTGAGCCAGACGCAGCAAGTTGACGTATGAAGAGATCCTGGGCATTGAAGCATTTTCCGTGTAGGATGCAGAAGATGAGAGTCTTCATGGCACCTTCAACCTTGGCATATCGAGAGTGCCCCTTAATAGGCCAAAGAGTCCGCCTGATGATGTGATAGATAGTTCTAGGCAGGTATTCTAAGTCTTCAACGAAGAACTCCGTTGGGTAAGGTGCGTCAGAAGGCAATGGCTTCATCATTGAGAGCATCTGACTCATATTCGGCTCAGGTCGCTGAAATAGGCTCTCAACTGCTTCAGTATGGAGTTGGCAGCCTTCTTCGAAGTGTTCGCCCGGAGTGGGTAGGCCGGTGAGCTCAATGATATCAAACGCATTGGCTTCATGATGGACGTTGCCGGTCATCCACTCCAGGACCCAAGTCTTCGGATCTCTGTTGTAGCCCTTGATGTGCAATGTTGCATAGAACTGAAGCAGAAGCTCTTCGTTCCAGTGCTCTTCATCCTTGACAAACGGCAGCAGGCCAACTTGCTTGAAGCAGTCCAGGGCTTATTCCAGACCAGGCAGACCAGCAAAAGCTTCAACTTCAAGACGCTGATGTGGAAAGATACGGCTCTGGTTGTAGAGGACGCAGGAGTAGTAGCTGCGTTGTGGGTAGCTCCAGAACCTATCTGACACAATCTTTTCCCTTGAGTAAGGGTTCTTGGAGCGGTTGAAGAAAGTGTTGTCTTCCCTGAAGCTATTGACATTGAAGGAGCCAGGAGCAGTGACTGGACCTGGGAACCTTGGCAGTCGTGGGATTGGCTTCTGTACCTGGGGCCTGTGCGCAATATGATAATTGAACTGTGGTCCGGCAGCAGACACAGGCACAGAAGGGTCAGAGGCAGTTGCTTCAGTATCTCTTGAAGCTGTTGGTTGGTCTGGCTCCACAAATGCTTCAGTATTATGTGTGGCAGCCGCAGTGGTGTCAGCCTCCTTGAGAATTTCTTCTTGCTGGTGTGGGGGAGATGGAGCTTGAGGTTCTTCATGCTCTTCTGCTTGTGCTTCGGCTGATGCAGCCGGAATGTCGTCAGCAGTCTGAGCCCTTGGTCCTTTGCGAAGCCTACGGAATGCAGGCGACGCCGGTGGAGTTGCAGTGGGCTGGGGCTCATCCTCTTCCTCTTGTGGGCGATCTGCCCACGATGCATCTTGTGTGATTGGCGTCAGGGGACGACCAATGCTGAGCAATTCACTCGATTCGAGCTGAGGAAGGACTGCATCATCTTGTACATTGTCTTGGAGACCAATGTCTTCAGCAGCGGTGGGGTCGGCTGCTGGAATGTCTTCATCACGCTGAGCCTCGGTGAGAGCAGGCTCATGGACGGTCATCTGACGATCTTCATGAGGACGGCGAACGGAAAGGGGTTCAACTATCAAGGGCTCTGTGGGAGCAGCCCGAGACTTCTTGGACTTGCGCTTTTTGGTGGTGGGGTCTGAAGGAGAGGCTTCAGAGTGTTTCCTCTTCCTTGCTTTAGCTTCGGCTATCCTTGTCTTCTTAAGCTCTGAAGCGGGTGAGCGCTTTGGCTTCGAGCTAGGCTTGGCGGTGGGGAAGACAATTGGAATAGCTTCTTGGCGTGGGGCCTCTTCTTCTGCCACGGTGGGCGTCTTCTTTTTCTTGGCGGCCATCCTGGGGTCGATGCCGGGACGCCCAAGTGCCTTTCGCTTCTCGGCCTCATTGTAGGCCTGTACGCAGAGATCAGCCAAATTCTTCATGCGCTCGCGTGAACCCTGAGCCTCTGCACGTTTCTGCATGAAGTTTTCCTTCAGCTCATGCAGCATGACTTTGAAGTCTTTGATCTCTTGGACGCTGAGCGTGGCCATGTTCTGCTTAAACTAGGCCTTTTCAAAATCTATCTTTTGCTTCAGTTCCACGATACGCTGGGCAATAGCGAGTTCTGAAGCGATAGCTCCTTGGAAGGCTACGCTGAGGCCAATGGGCAGCTGCAGATCATCAAAGCTGATGTTGGGCGTGTCAAACCACTCATCTATGAAGTTGTGGATGATTTTTGCATCGAACAGAGGCAGATTGTTGAAGATTTCAGCCTCCTCCTTGCTCTTGATGAGCTGCTCAAGAGCGTCATCACCAAGATCTTCGTCACTAGACAGATCAATGGCTTCGCAGCGAAGAACGGCAGCGACAGTTAGCTCTTTGCTGGTGTGTGGCTGTGGTTTCTTTGCTTCTTGAGGCTTGGAGACTCTTGATAAGTCTTCAGACTGTACACTGGCTTCAGGAGGTGCAGTGGCCAATGGCTTCGCTTTGGAGATCTTGGGGGAGGCGACTGGCTTGGAAGCTTTTGGCTTCTTCTTCATCTGCTTCGGCTCTGGGGCAGTAGGAGCATCATCAGACTCAGTGTCTGCTGGAGGGTCGTTCACGGCAGTCCCTTCGACTATAATGTGAGTGATGAGGCCGTCGAGATTGGCAAATGGCCCGATGACATTGGGATTAGCGTCGCGTGTGCCATCTGCCCTTGGTCTGGAGGGACCAGGGTTGAAGTCCAATCCAAATTCCTTCTTGTTTTGCTTCGCAGAGTTCTGGGCAAATTGGAAGTTGCGCTTGAACAGAGTGTCATCGCGACACCAGAGAAGGGACGATGGATGTGCATCAGCTGGCTGTTGTCCCCTGACCATGCATGGAAAGAAACCTTGAGCAATGGCTTCGTCTCTGGTTCGGGGTACGAGATTCTTGTACAAGGCATCTCCCCATGGCCGCTTGATGGCGCACTTCTCTGCATATTCTTTGGTGACGAAGCGGTATAGGAACCACTGCTCTGCCCAATACCTGCGAATCCATTGGATTCGTGTCTTGCGCTGAGCATAGGTTTCTTCAGGATCTGTTTGGTACATTTCTGCCAAATCTTCAGGCAGATCCTTTGATGTGTCACCCCGTCTCTGTCTGCCTCCCTTCCTTGATGGTTTCTCGGATGCCATGAAGCTTAACTTGGAAGGCTTCAAAAGCTTCAAAGGCTTCAAAGGTTTCAAAGGCTTCAAAGGCTTCCTTTTGCTTGACCAACAGGAACTGGCTTCGGGTGAATTGATGTGACGCTGTAGGAACTCTGCAAATGAATGCAGACTATGAGAACCAAAAGATTCTCCCACGGACATGTACCTGTGACAGCATTAAGGTGCGAGGGAAGGGGAAGAGGTCATATGCATTCTCAGAAGATTTTGAAGATAAATCAGTGTAGAAGACATTGACCTCATCATGCGAAGACATTCACTTTATAGAAAAGAAGTTGGTTCCAGATTTGTACGAACCCATAGATCAGTACAAGTGAGGAATCTAACTACTTCATGAAGAACAAGTGAATATGCTAGGCAAGTTACGAGATTCAGACAAGAGGAATGAAACTTGAAGGAATAGAAACCTCTTTTGGCAGAAAGTGATGGATCAATAGGATCAAAAGAGGCTGTAAAAAGCTTGTTATTTACCAGACTTGGAACTGCTAGACGAGAAGAGAGGTGAGGCCGAGCAGTTCGATCCTCCGTGCCCTAACTTGGCGACGGAAGACACTTAGGACGACGGCGGAAAGACTGGTGTCCGCGGTCGGCGTGAGAACGGCGTCGGAGAGGTCGCGGCAATGAAGCACTTCGTCGCCGGCGTCGTTGCGAGTTAGCGGTGGTGCTAGGGTTTGTGCGAGGGAGGAAGAAGAGATAATGACCGCAGTGAAACGTGTATTTATAGGGATATGGGCGGCACTGCGCTATTACTCAGGTGCCACTGGCGATTCGCATCTGATCAGTACGTGGCCAGCATGCGGAATTGTGGGGGCAGTTTCACCCCACGCACGCCTGGTTTGTCGGGAGTCGTTCCTACTTCTCCGGAATTCTAGTTGATGGAAAAACATTGAAAGCTGTTTTAAAGTTTGTCTCTATGTCTTCTTCTGACAAGGATGCAGTGAAGACATTCGACAGTTTCAATAGAGTGCATATGACTTGGAGAGATAGAGTTTGAGGTAGGAAGCATGGAGAGGTTAGGGTCCGATCACATTCACTTAGTTCAAAAGATTCAGACAAGAAGACATAGCTATAAGTGAATGCTGTGGAGGACAGAACACCAGTGCATATATAATCAACATAGTGAAGATAATCATGAAGACATGTTGAGATTGAAGCCAAACCAAATGTGAAGACATAGCAAATGTAACGCCATGAGTAAAACACTTCAAGCAGAAAAAATTTGGTGGTGGCGCTACCCACCGTATAGGAAGTATTGGACCCAGACACGGCGCACAATTATCGTGGCGCTCCGAGGTCAAATTCCACGTTAATGTATTCACACTTAGAATGTATGTCTTCATTGATTGAAGATATACGTTACTTTGTGTGTTGCACATCTAAGTCATCATCATGCATAAGTGTTAGGATGTGTGCCTGATCACAGGACATTTGAGGATTCCAAGATATTTAGCTCACACCGTAACTTGCAAAATCTCTTCTCATCCAAGGGCTTGGTGAAGATATCTGCCAATTGCTCTTCAGTGTTGACGTGTATGATATCAATGTCTTCCTTTGTAACATGATCTCTGAGAAAATGATGACGAATTTCAATGTGCTTTGTCTTCGAGTGCTGAACTGGGTTGTTGGCGATCTTGATGGCGCTTTCGTTGTCGCAGTAAAGTGGCACTTGCTTCAGATGAATGCCATAATCCTTGAGGGTTTGCTTCATCCATAGAAGCTGAGCGCAGCAGGATCCAGCAGCAATGTATTCAGATTCAGCAGTGGAGAGAGATACACAGTTCTGCTTCTTTGAAGACCAACAGACAAGAGATCGGCCCAGGAAATGACATGTGCCTGATGTGGACTTCCGATCAACCTTGTCACCAGCGTAATCAGCGTCCGAAAATCCAACCAGATCAAACTCTGAGCCCTTTGGATACCATAACCCTGGAGTTGGTGTGTGAGCCAAATATCGAAGAATTCGCTTCACTGCTAAGTGATGCGACTCCTTTGGTGCCGCTTGAAACCGAGCACACATGCAAACACTAAGCATAATATCTGGCCTAGATGCACATAAATAAAGCAAAGAACCAATCATGGAGCGGTATACCTTTTGATCGAACTCTTTACCATTGTCGTCAGGACCCAGATGATGTTTGGGTGGCATTGGTGTTGTGAAGCCTTTGCAATCTTGCATACCGAACTTCTTCAGGCAGTCTTTGAGGTATTTCTCTTGAGATATGAAGATGCCATTGCGTTGTTGCCTTATCTGAAGACCGAGGAAGAATTTCAGCTCCCCCATCATAGACATCTGATATTGCTCTTGCATCATATATCCGAACTCCTCACTGTACTTCTGATTGGTGCAGCCGAAGATAATGTCATCCACGTATATTTGGCACACAAACAGTTCACCATCATATGTCTTTGTGAAGAGAGTGGGATCCAGGGAACCAGGTATGAAGCCTTTGCTCTTTAGGAAGTATTTGAGTGTATCATACCAGGCCCGAGGGGCTTGTTTGAGGCCATATAGTGCCTTTTTGAGCTTGTACACCATGTCAGGATGTTTTGGATTTTCAAACCCAGGTGGTTGCGCAACATACACTTCTTCTTCAATTTTGCCATTGAGAAAGGCACTTTTTACATCCATTTGATACAGAATTATGTTGTGATGATTTGCATAGGCCAGCAGTATACGGATGGCTTCAAGTCTGGCCACAGGAGCAAATGTTTCGTCGAAGTCGATGCCTTCCACTTGAGTATATCCTTGAGCAACGAGACGAGCCTTGTTTCTGACGACTTGGCCATGCTCATCTTGCTTGTTGCGGTATATCCATTTGGTGCCTATTATGTTATGCTTCCGTGGATCAGGACGCTTAACTAACTCCCATACATTGTTCAGCTCAAATTGTTGAAGCTCTTCTTGCATAGCTTGAATCCATTTAGGTTCCATAAAAGCTTCATCAGTTTTCTTGGGTTCTGTGATTGAAACAAATGCGAAGTGTCCGCAAAAGTTTGCCAGTTGAGTTGCCTTTGAACGAGTCAGTGGACCAGGTGCATTGATGCTATCAATTATTCTGTCAATTTGCACTTCATTGGCAACACGAGGATGTAGGGGTCGAAGACTTTGCTCTTGCTGATCTACGTTGTCATGGGGAGGAATGTCTTCAGGCTGAGCATTGTCTTCATGTGGATCAGGTGCTGAGATGATAAGTTCTTCTTCGGGACGAGCTTCAGAAGGTATAATTTCTCCAGTTCCCATTAGCTTGATTGATTCACTGGCTGGAACTTCATCTAGTACATCTGGTAGTTGCTCTCTTTGTGACCCATTGGTCTCATCAAATCGCACATCCACTGTTTCAACCACTTTGTAGTGAAAGAGATTGAAGACTCTGTAGGAGTGCGAATCCTTTCCATATCTAAGCATGAAACCCTCATGTGCTTTTGGAGCAAATTTTGCGGTGTGGTGAGGGTCCTTGATCCAGCATCTTGATCCAAATACTCTGAAGTAACTTACATTTGGCTTCTTGCCAGTCAGAAGTTCATAAGATGTCTTGTTCAGCAGCTTGTGAAGATATACACGGTTGATAGTATGGCATGCAGTGTCAATGGCTTCAGTCCAGAATTTTCTTGGTGTCTTGTACTCATCTAACATTGTTCTGGCCATTTCAATGAGTGTTCTGTTCTTGCGTTCGACGATGCCATTCTGTTGTGGCGTGTATGGAGCTGAGAATTCATGAGTGATGCCCAACGTATCAAGATATGTGTCAAGGCCGGTGTTCTTGAATTCTGTGCCATTGTCACTTCTGATGTGCTTTATTTTGGCGCCATAATTGTTCATTGCCCGATTTGCGAAGCGTCTGAAGACATCCTGTACTTCAGTCTTGTAAAGGATTATGTGCACCCAAGTATATCTAGAGTAATCATCAACAATGACGAATTCATAGAGGCACGCAGTAGTGGAGAAAGTTGAGTAGTGAGTAGGACCGAAGAGATCCATGTGAAGCAGTTCGAAGGGTTGAGTAGTGGTCATGATTGTCTTCGAAGGATGCTTTGCCCTTGTCATCTTCCCAGCTTCACAGGCACCGCACAAGTGATCTTTCTTGAACTTGACGCCCTTGATGCCTATGACATGCTTCTTCTTAGCAAGGGTGTGGAGGTTCCTCATGCCAGCATGCCCAAGTCTTCGATGCCAAAGCCAGCATTCTGAAGCCTTTGCGAGAAGACAAACTACAAGCTGTGGCCCTGCTGAGAAATCTACCACGTACAAATCATCTTTTCGATACCCTTCAAACACTAGAGACTTGTCAGATTCCATTAGTACCAGACAGCGATATTTTCCAAAGATTACAATCATGTTTAAATCGCAAAGCATTGAGACAGACATTAAGTTGAAGCCAAGGGATTCAACAAACATGACTTTATCCATGTGTTGATCCTTTGAGATTGCAACTCTACCTAGACCCAGTACTTTACTTTTACCAGTGTCAGCGAATGTGATGTGGCTCTTGTCAGATGGACGTAAGGTTGAGTCCATAAAGAGACTTCTCTTGCCAGTCATGTGATTTGTACACCCGCTGTCAATAATCCATACTGAAGACTCTGAAGTCACTGGTGTCGTACCCTACAGTGCAGTTAGGGGGATAGGCTTCACCAAGAGTGTTGTGAAGCAAAAACATTTGACGAACCAGTGGATTATGAAAACTGAGATCCAGGTTAGGACAAGCAGGGAGAGTAGCATGCGATTCAGATATGAAGTACATAGTGATGCCATTCGGGCATTTGATCGTGCGCCCCACGAGTTTTTTAAGGTCCCCAGCAATAGCATCAGAAGATTTTGGTTTTGTGCTGGAGACCTTTCCCTGCAAAAGAGAGTTAAGCTTTCTTAACCACCCACATCTTCAAGGGTGGCTTAGAAGCAATAAGTCTAAGTGCAGCATCTGAGAATTTTGGCTTTGGAGCCCTAGCAAACAGTTTAGCAGGTGGGCAATAATACTCATAAGAATAGGCAGAATAATTTTTGGTCATATGAGAATGACGGTTTGAAGAACCGCTCTCATAAGCCTGAGCATGGTTTCCCTGCAAAGCATTTGTGTTAGTGCAACTCAGATGAGCCCTCTGCCTGAATGAAACCTTTGGACCATATGAAGCCTTTGGTCCGAGGTTTGTCTTCTTCATGTGAGGTGTCATGAGGACATTCACAGGAAGATTCTCAAGACACGTTTTTGGAACCCAGATCTTCTTCATAGGCGGTCCATTCCTGCAGTTAGTACCAATGTACCTGGCAAATACTTCACCATTCTGATTCCTAAACAGTTTATAGTTTGCATCAAAGGATTCATCAATGATAATTGGATTAGCACAAGTGAAGCCAGATAGATTGGATGGATCTGATGAGGATTCCTTTGCAGCAACCCATGTGGTTTTGGGGTACTGCTCAGGTTCCCAGTAAGAGCCATCTGCATTAATTTTCCTCACGAACCCAACACCCTCTTTGCTAGGGTTTCGGTTCAGAATCTGCTTCTTGAGGACATCACATAGTGTCTGATGTCCTTTGAGACTTTTGTACATCCCTGTTTCAAGCAATGTCTTCAACCTAGCATTTTCATCAGCAATAGCAGTGGTATCCTCAGCAGAGGGGTTAGTTACCACTTCAACAGTTGAAGATATTGCAACAGCAGTAGCAGTGGAACATTCAGCAACAGAAATAGCATTATCACGCTCAATGCATTTAAGGCATGGTGGTTCAAATCCTTCCTGAGCAGAACTGATCTGTTCGGCTCGAAGTGACTCGTTTTCCTTTTGAAGATCTTAATGATCCGCTCTCAACTTCTCAAGATCTTGCTTCTTCTGAAGATAATCATAGGAAAGCTTTTCATGAGTAGTTGAGAGAGTCTCAAGACGATCTTCGAGTTCCTGATACTTAACATGAAGATTTTTTATGTCTTCAATTAAGGATTCGGAACGAGTCATTTCAGCACCCAACAGATCATCGCTTCTGTCTAACAGTTTTTGAATATGTTCCATGGCCTTTTGTTCTTCAGTTGCAATTTTAGCAAGTGTTTTGTAACTGGGTTTTGAATCACAATCAGAGTCATCGTCACTAGATGTTCGATAGTGAGTGGTGCGTGTGTTTACCTTGGCACCACGTGCCATGAAGCAGTAGGTGGGAGTAGAGTCGTCCTTGTCATTTGCATCGGTGATGGTGATGGAGTCATTGTCTTCAGTGTTGAAGATGGACTTGGCGACATAGGCTGTAGCCAAACTTGCAATGCCTGAATCAGACTCCTCCTCAGACTCCACCTCTGCCTCCTCATAAGCGGACTCCTCCTCTGAATCCATTTCCTTGCCAACAAACGCACGAGCCTTGCCAGATGAACTCTTCTTGTGTGATGAAGACTTTGAGGAAGACTTGGACGAAGACTTTGAGTATTTCTTCGTCTTCTTATCGTCAGAGTCATATTCCTTGCTCTTCTTCTTCTTTCTGTTCTCATTGTCCCACTGTGGGCATTCAGAGATGAAGTGTCCAGTTTTCTTGCATTTGTGACAAGTTTTCCTCTTGTAGTCATGCGCAGAAGCTTCATCATTCCTTGAGCTTGATCGTGAAGACTTTCTGAAGCCTTTCTTCTTGGTGAATTTCTGGAACTTCTTCACTAGCATTGCAAGTTCCCTTCCAATGTCTTCAGGATCATCAGAACTGCTGTCAGATTCCTCTTCAGATGATGACACAGCTTTTGCCTTCAAGGCACGAGTTCGCCCATAGTTTGGACCGTAGATATCTCTTTTCTCAGAAAGCTGAAACTCATGTGTGTTGAGCCTCTCAAGTATGTCAGACGGATCGAGTGTCTTGAAGTCTGGACGTTCTTGTATCATCAGGGCTAGAATGTCAAATGAACTGTCAAGTGATCTTAGCAGCGTCTTGACGATTTCATGTTTGGTGATCTCAGTGGCGCCGAGGGCTTGAAGCTCATTTGTGATGTCAGTGAGCCGGTCAAATGTGTGCTGGACATTCTCATTGTCATTTCGCTTGAAGCGGTTGAAGAGATTGCGAAGAACACTGATTCTCTGATCTCTCTGGGTTGAGATGCCTTCATTGACCTTGGAGAGCCAATCCCAGACCAGCTTGGATGTCTTCAAGGCACTCACACGGCCGTACTGTCCCTTGGTCAGATGACCATAGATAATATTCTTGGCAGTGGAGTCCAGTTGAGTGAACTTCTTGACATCAGCAGCAGTGACACCTTCTCCAGCCTTGGGAACACCGTTTTCGACGACATACCATAGGTCGACGTCAATGGCTTCAAGATGCATGCGCATCTTATTCTTCCGGTAGGGATATTCAGTTCCATCGAAGACAGGGCACGCAGCGGAGACTTTAATTATCCCTGCAGTCGACATAGCTAAAACTCCAGGTGGTTAAACCGAATCACACAGAACAAGGGAGCACCTTGCTCTGATACCAATTGAAAGTGCGTTATATCGACTAGAGGGGGGGTGAATAGGCGATTTTTAAGAAAGTCTTCAAAACGTGGAAGTTATGAAGACAAATAGAGTGAACAAGCCTATCACTATGCAGCGGAAGGTAGATTACACAACGCAAGCCATAGTCAAATATACAGTACAGTGAAAGCACAGAGACAAATAGCTTCAGTGTAATGAGGATCAGGTTGGAAGAAGTTATGAAGCCAAACAGATCATACAGTCAGGTTGTGAAGATAGAAGATTAAGCAGGCATGCAATAGCTTCACAATGTGTACTGGTAAGTAAAGGGAGGTGAAGATAAAACCAGTGACACGTTGAAGACAATGATGTGTTGGACCAGTTCCAGTTGCTGTGACAACTGTACGTCTGGTTGGAGCGGCTAGGTATTTAAACCAAAGGACACACAGTCCCGGACACCCAGTCCTGAACACGCAGCTCAGGACACCCGGTCCTCACCGTTTTCTCCTTGAGCTAAGGTCACACAGACCCCGCCCAATCACTCTGGTAAGTCTTCAAGGTAGACTCCCAAACCTTCACAGACTTCGTTCATGGGCAATCCACAATTCCTCTTGGATGCTCAGAACGCGACGCCTAACCGTCTGGAGGATGCACGGTCCTCAAGTGTAATAAGTCTTCAGATCACTCAGACAAGAAGACTTAAGTGATGCCCAATTACTCTGGCTCTGGGTGGTTAGGGCTTTTCTCCTCACTAAGGATTTTCTCTCAAAGGCTTCGAGGTGGGTTGCTCTCAAACGACAAAAGCCGTGCACTGAAATTTGAGCAGCCAACCGTTTATGGTTGTGGGGGTGGACTATTTATAGCCACTTGGCAACCCTGACCTGATTTGTCCGAAATGACCCTGGGTCACTAAGGAACTGACACGTGTACTAACGGTCGGATTTTGAACTCTCGCGGCAACTTTACTTGGGCTGCAAGTAAAGCTGACTTGTCTGACTCTGGACAAGATTTTCTCTCATTGTCTTCACTCGAAGACATAGGATTTGAATTAGGCATCACTTCAGTCATCATGACTGGTTTTCTTGGACCCCACTTAACAGTACGGTGGTTCCTATGACACAACATGAATAAAGTAAAGCTACGAAGGATCTAAGTCTTCGAGTTCCAAAGGCTTCATGGGGAGTCTTCATATGTCATTGTCTTCGACACGAATGTCTTCATGAACCACCATTGTCTTCAATGTCTTCGTACATTTTTGGGGGTCATCTCTGGTAGCTAAACCGAATCAATGAGGGACTTCTACCTGTGTTATCCTGCAATTCTCACAAACACATTAGTCCCTCAGCTAGGTTTGTCGTCAATACTCCAAAACCAACTAGGGGTGGCACTAGATGCACTTACAAAGCGCTTCTTGATGTTCACGATTTTGTCGGCCTCGGTTGGCTACGGCTCGACTTGATTCTCGAAGGGCTTGTTGCGCCTCAAGTGCTTGAGCTTCTCGCAATTATTGTTCTTGACGTTGTGCCTCGGCATCTTGTGCTTCTTGGTGTAGTCGCGCTCGCTCTTCCTCTTTGTGTTGGCGTTGTCGTAGCTGTTCTCATGCTTGCGCAAAGGTAGCTTGGTTTTGACGATGTCGTTGTTCTTGAGAGTTGTTGTCGTGTAGAGGGTTGCGGTTTTCTTGACGATCTTGGCGCACGACACGACAAAGAGTGTTAGATGTCGGTGTGCTTGAGCCGGAGATGGTGTAGTCAGAGTGTCGACTTGAGCGGCTCCGTCTTGATGAGGACGAAGTGGAAGAAGAGTGATTGAGAAACAAAGCACGAATCTCGTCCATTCTTACATCGTTCTCTTGCTTGTGGTCGTCGAGCTTGTGGTCGAAGTAGTCTCTTGTACATTGCTTGAAGAGTCGCAAGTCGGTGGCGAGGTTGAAGATGTGTTCACTCATTGCTTGTTGCTCTTGATGCAAAGCACGTTGTGCACCAAAGAGGTGGCTCTTTGTGACGTAGGAGTTCATGTCGTCGTCTTGCCCGATGAAGAGTGGGTTGGTAGAAGTACTTGGCATATCCATCATTCCAAGGGAAATATGTGAGTGGGAGAAAGAGAAGAACGTATACCAAATGTACCTTGGCCGATGTTGAAGATGGATCAAAGATCACTCCAATGTGGAACAAGGAAATAGCACAATTGGTACCAATTCTTGTCGGTTTCTCACACCAAGACAAGTAAAGCTTATGGTGGAGCTTGGTTAGGATGGTGGCACAAAATTTGATGCAATCGTTAGTGAGCTTCAATAATGTTGGAAAAGATTCGCAAGTTTGCAATGCAACAAGTAGACCAATAGCAATATACGGTACATGGGAACACACACACAAAGACATGAATGGGGTCGTGCAACCAAGGATGAGCCAAAATGTGGAATCCACGAAAATGCTCTTGTTGCACAACACTAGAGAGACGCTAGCACGATTGCACAATAGGCGGATACGAAGACTTGTGCACAACCTACTAAGCAAAAATGTAACGACTTCTATCCCAAGTATGCTCTATGTATGGTATTCCGATGATATGATCCAATATGATCTAGTATGATAATCTTAATGTTGTATGATGTTATGGTTCTTACTTAAAAGCTCTTTGCTTATCTTTCCCTTTTGCTTAAAAGCTTGTTTGGCTCTTTGTTGTTTGAGCTCTTTTCTCATGCAATGCTTCACAAACCAAGATAGCAATTTTGTATGTGATGACAACCTTGTGACACAAGAGATGATACCAAGATATGCACCAATGATATGATATATATGCAATGTTTAGTATGATCACTAATGTGCACAAGTCACGTTGCAGGCAATACTCAAAGGTTAGTCTCGATGGGTAAGATACGCAAAAGGTAAGACTATGGTGGTTATCAATGTAATGGCAAGAATGATGTATCACTATATCAAGACGAGGTTACCGTTCTTGCTTATGGTATGGTGTCAAAATGGTGAAGTGGTCGTTGTCGATGACGAATCCGTGGCGAAGATGAGCGGCAGTGATGTTGATGTCGAACCGTACCAAAATAGCCAAAACACAATAAGACACGTAACCGCAACTCAAATTCTCAAAGAAAAACGTGACAAAATTGTCGGAGTTGGTAGGGGTAAGCGATGGTGGTGCTATGCGGAAAGTGGTGGTGGTATGCGGAAGTGTATGTGGGCACCGGAACAAAATTTGTCGAATTTTGGACGGAAAACGTGGCGGTGGATGGAAGTGATGCTGGCAGGGGCCGGATGTCCGGGCTTGGGGGCCAGATGTCTAGGGGTTCGGGCCGGATGTCCGGGCTCTGGATCCGTGGACGAACTCCGCGTGGAAAGTGGCAAATTGGGGTAAAATTCAGGGGAATTTGTGGATGGAAATTGGGGAAAATATGGGGGAAAGCTAGATCTGTTGGGGAACGCAGTAATTTCAAAAAATTTCCTACGCACACGCAAGATCATGGTGATGCACAGCAACGAGAGGGGAGAGTGATGTCTACGTACCAACGCAGACCGACTGCGGAAGCGATCACACAATGTAGAGGAAGTAGTCGTACGTCTTCTTCCCGATCCAACCGATCCAAGCACCGTTACTCCGGCACCTCCGAGTTCTTAGCACACGTTCAGCTCGATGACGTTCCTCGGGCTCCGATCCAGCAAAGCGTCGAGGAAGAGTTCCGTCAGCACGACGGCGTGGTGACGATCTTGATGTACTACCGACGCAGGGCTTCGCCTAAGCACTGTAACGGTATGATCGAGGTGGAATTTGGTGGCAGGGGGCACCGCACACGGCTAAGGAACGATTAACTTGTGTGTCTTGTGGTGCCCCCTGCCCCCGTATATAAAGGCCAGGGGCAGGGGGTTCGGCCGGCTAGGAGGGAGGCGCAGGGAGGAGTCCTACTCCCACCGGGAGTAGGACTCCTTCCCCCCAATCCTATTCCAACTAGGATTCTTGGGGAAGAAGGAGAAAGAGGGGGCCAGCCCAACTCTCCTAGTCCTATTAGGACTTGGGAAAGGTGGGGGGCACCGGCCAGGTGTGGGCTGCCTCTTCTCTCTTTTCCACTAAGGCCCAATAGGCCCATTTACCTCCCGGGGGGTTCCGGTAACCCTCCCGGTAATCCGGAAAAATCCCGATTTCACCCGGAACGCTTCCGGTGCCCAAACATAGGCTTCCAATATATCAATCTTTACGTCTCGACCTTTTCGAGACTCCTCGTCATGTCCGTGATCTCATCCGGGACTCCGAACAACCTTCGGTACATCAAAATGCATAAACTCATAATAACTGTCATCGTAACGTTAAGCGTGCGGACCCTACGGTTCGAGAACAATGTATACATGACCGAGACAAGTCTCCGGTCAATAACCAATAGTGGGACCTGGATGCCCATATTGGCTCCTACATATTCTACGAAGATCTTTATCGGTCAGACCGCATAACAACATACGTTGTTCCCTTTGTCATCGGTATGTTACTTGCCCGAGATTCGATCGTCGGTATCCAATACCTAGTTCAATCTCGTTACTGGCAAGTCTCTTTACTCGTTCCGTAATACATCATCTCATAACTAACATCTTAGTTATTTATGCTTGCAAGGCTTATGTGATGTGTATTACCGAGAGGGCCCAGAGATACCTCTCCGACAATCAGAGTGACAAAACCTAATCTCGAAATACGCCAACCCAACATCTACCATTGGAGACACCTGTAGTACTCCTTTATAATCACCCAGTTACGTTGTGACGTTTGGTAGTACCCAAAGTGTTCCTCCGGTAAACGGGAGTTGCATAATCTCATAGTTATAGGAACATGTATAAGTCATGAAGAAAGCAATAGCAACATACTAAACGATCGGGTGCTAAGCTAATGGAATGGGTCATGTCAATCAGATCATTCAACTAATGATGTGACCTTGTTAATCAAATAACAACTCTTTGTTCATGGTTAGGAAACATAACCATCTTTGATTAACGAGCTAGTCTAGTAGAGGCATACTAGTGACACTCTGTTGGTCTATGTATTCACACATGTATTATGTTTCCGGTTAATACAATTCTAGCATGAATAATAAACATTTATCATGATATAAGGAAATAAATAATAACTTTATTATTGCCTCTAGGACATATTTCCTTCAGTCTCCCACTTGCACTAGAGTCAATAATCTAGATTACACAGTAATGATCCTTACACTTATGGAGTCTTGGTGCTGATCATGTTTTGCTCGTGGAAGAGGCTTAGTCAACGGGTCTGCAACATTCAGATCCGTATGTATCTTGCAAATCTCTATGTCTCCCACCTGGACTAAATCCCGGATGGAGTTGAAGCGTCTCTTGATGTGTTTGGTTCTTTTGTGAAATCTGGATTCCTTTGCCAAGGCAATTGCACCAGTATTGTCACAGAAGATTTTCATTGGACCCGATGCACTAGGTATGACACCTAGATCGGATATGAACTCCTTCATCCAGACTCCTTCGTTCGCTGCTTCCGAAGCAGCTATGTACTCCGCTTCACATGTAGATCCCGCTACGACGCTTTGTTTAGAACTGCACCAACTGACAGCTCCACCGTTTAAAGTAAACACGTATCCGGTTTGCGATTTAGAATCGTCCGGATCAGTGTCAAAGCTTGCCTCAACGTAACCTCTTACGGTGAGCTCTTTGTCACCTCCATATACGAGAAACATATCCTTAGTCCTTTTCAGGTATTTCAGGATGTTCTTGACCGCTGTCCAGTGATCCACCCCTGGATTACTTTGGTACCTCCCTGCTAAACTTATAGCAAGGCACACATCAGGTCTGGTACACAGCATTGCATACATGATAGAGCCTATGGCTGAAGCATAGGGAACATCTTTCATTTTCTCTCTATCTTCTGCAGTGGTCGGGCATTGAGTCTGACTCAACTTCACACCTTGCAATACAGGCAAGAACCCTTTCTTTGCTTGATCCATTTTGAACTTCTTCAAAATCTTGTCAAGGTATGTGCTTTGTGAAAGTCCAATTAAGCGTTTTGATCTATCTCTATAGATTTTTATGCCTAATATGTAAGCAGCTTCCCCGAGGTCTTTCATCGAAAAACTTTTATTCAAGTATCCCTTTATGCTATCCAGAAATTCTATATCATTTCCAATGAGTAATATGTCATCCACATATAATATCAGAAATGCTACAGAGCTCCCACTCACTTTCTTGTAAATACAGGCTTCTCCAAAAGTCTGTATAAACCCAAATGCTTTGATCACACTATCAAAGCGTTTATTCCAACTCCGAGATGCTTGCACCAGTCCATAGATGGATCGCTGGAGTTTGCATACTTTGTTAGCTCCCTTTGGATCGACAAAACCTTCTGGTTGCATCATATACAACTCTTCTTCCAGAAATCCATTCAGGAATGCGGTTTTTACATCCATTTGCCAAATTTCATAATCATAAAATGCGGCAATTGCTAACATGATTCTGACAGACTTAAGCATCGCTACGGGTGAGAAAGTCTCATCGTAGTCAACTCCTTGAACTTGTCGAAAACCTTTTGCGACAAGTCGAGCTTTGTAGACAGTAACATTACCATCAGCGTCAGTCTTTTTCTTAAAGATCCATTTATTCTCAATTGCTTGCCAATCATCGGGCAAGTCAACCAAAGTCCATACTTTGTTCTCATACATGGATCCCATCTCAGATTTCATGGCTTCAAGCCACTTTGCGGAATCTGGGCTCACCATCGCTTCTTCATAGTTCGTAGGTTCATCATGATCTAGTAGCATGACTTCCAGAACAGG
Source organism: Triticum monococcum (assembly GCA_034509565.1). Taxonomy (NCBI): domain Eukaryota; kingdom Viridiplantae; phylum Streptophyta; class Magnoliopsida; order Poales; family Poaceae; genus Triticum; species Triticum monococcum. Next base: position 530,528,365 of record CM067846.1, read on the forward strand.
ATTACCGTACCACTCTGGTGCGGATCTTACTCTGGTTGATCTACGAGGTACAGTAGTATCTTGATCTAAAGTTTCATGATCATCATCATTAACTTCCTCTCTTATTGGTGTAGGTCTCACAGAAACAGTTTTCAGTGATGTACTATTTCCTAATAATGGAGTAGGTACAGTTACCTCGTCAAGTTCTACTTTCCTCCCACTCACTTCTTTCGAGAGAAACTCCTTCTCAAGAAAGTTTCCGAATTTAGCAACAAAAGTCTTGCCTTCGGATCTGTGATAGAAGGTGTATCCAATAGTTTCCTTTGGATATCCTATGAAGACACACTTCTCCGATTTGGGTTCGAGCTTATCAGGTTGAAGCTTTTTCACATAAGCATCGCAGCCCCAAATTTTAAGAAACGATAACTTTGGTTTCTTGCCAAACCATAGTTCATAAGGCGTCGTCTCAACGGATTTAGATGGTGCCCTATTTAACGTGAATGCGGCCGTCTCTAAAGCATAACCCCAAAATGATAGCGGTAAATCAGTAAGAGACATCATAGATCGCACCATATCTAGTAAAGTACGATTACGACGTTCGGACACACCATTACGTTGTGGTGTTCCGGGTGGCGTGAGTTGCGAAACTATTCCACAATTTTTCAAATGTACACCAAACTCGTAACTCAAATATTCTCCTCCACGATCAGATCGTAGAAACTTTATTTTCTTGTTACGATAATTTTCAACTTCACTCTGAAATTCCTTGAACTTTTCAAATGTTTCAGACTTATGTTTCATTAAGTAGATATACCCATATCTGCTTAGATCATCTGTGAAGGTGAGAAAATAACGATATCCGCCACGAGCCTCAATATTCATCAGACCACATACATCGGTATGTATGATTTCCAATAAATCTGTTGCTCTCTCCATAGTACCGGAGAACGGTGTTTTAGTCATCTTGCCCATGAGGCACGGTTCGCAAGTACCAAGTGATTCATAATCAAGTGGTTCCAAAAGCCCATCAGTATGGAGTTTCTTCATGCGCTTTACACCGATATGACCTAAACGGCAGTGCCACAAATAAGTTGCACTATCATTATCAACTCTGCATCTTTTGGCTTCAACATTATGAATATGTGTATTACTACTATCGAGATTCAATAAGAATAGACCACTTTTCAAGGGTGCATGACCATAAAAGATATTATTCATATAAATAGAACAACCATTATTCTCTGATTTAAATGAATAACCGTCTCGCATCAAACAAGATCCAGATATAATGTTCATGCTCAACGCTGGCACCAAATAACAATTATTTAGGTCTAATATTAATCCCGAAGGTAGATGTAGAGGTAGCGTGCCGACCGCGATCACATCGACTTTGGAACCGTTTCCCACGCGCATCGTCACCTCGTCCTTTGCTAGTGTCCGCTTATTCTGTAGTCCCTGTTTCGAGTTGCAAATATTAGCAACAGAACCAGTATCAAATACCCAGGTGCTACTGCGAGCATTAGTAAGGTACACATCAATAACATGTATATCACATATACCTTTGTTCACCTTGCCATCCTTCTTATCCGCCAAATACTTGGGGCAGTTCCGCTTCCAGTGACCAGTCTGCTTGCAGTAGAAGCACTCAGTTTCAGGCTTAGGTCCAGACTTGGGTTTCTTCTCTTGAGCAGCAACTAGCTTGCCGTTCTTCTTGAAGTTCCCTTTCTTCTTCCCTTTGCCCTTTTTCTTGAAACTAGTGGTTTTGTTAACCATCAACACTTGATGCTCCTTCTTGATTTCTACCTCCGCAGCTTTCAGCATAGCGAAGAGCTCGGGAATATTCTTGTTCATCCCTTGCATATTATAGTTCATCACAAAGCTCTTGTAGCTTGGTGGCAGTGATTGGAGAATTCTGTCAATGACGCAATCATCCGGAAGTGTAACTCCCAATTGAATCAAGTGATTATTATACCCAGACATTTTGAGTATATGCTCACTGACAGAACTGTTCTCCTCCATCTTGCAGCTATAGAACTTATTGGAGACTTCATATCTCTCAATCCGGGCATTTGCTTGAAATATTAACTTCAACTCCTGGAACATCTCATATGCTCCATGACGTTCAAAACGTCGTTGAAGTCCCGGTTCTAAGCCGTAAAGCATGGCACACTGAACTATTGAGTAGTCATCAGCTTTGCTCTGCCAGACGTTCATAACTTCTGGTGTTGCTCTTGCAGCAGGCCTGGCACTCAGCGGTGCTTCCAGGACGTAATTCTTCTGTGCAGCAATGAGGATAATCCTCAGGTTACGGACCCAGTCCGTGTAATTGCTACCATCATCTTTCAACTTAGCTTTCTCAAGGAACGCATTAAAATTCAACGGAACAACAGCACGAGCCATCTATCTACAATCAACATAAACAAGCAAGATACTATCAGGTACTAAGTTCATGATAATTTTTAAGTTCAGTTAATTTACTTAAGAACTCCCACTTAGATAGACATCCCTCTAATCCTCTAAGTGATTACGTGATCCAAATCAACTAAACCATAACCGATCATCACGTGAGATGGAGTAGTTTTCAATGGTGAACATCAATATGTTGATCATATCTACTATATGATTCACGCTCGACCTTTCGGTCTCCGTGTTCCGAGGCCATATCTGTATATGCTTGGCTCGTCAAGTATAACCTGAGTATTCCGCGTGTGCAACTGTTTTGCACCCGTTGTATTTGAACGTAGAGCCTATCACACCCGATCATCACGTGGTGTCTCAGCACGAAGAACTTTTGCAACGGTGCATACTCAGGGAGAACACTTCTTGATAATTTAGTGAGAGATCATCTTATAATGCTACCGTCAATCAAAGCAAGATAAGATGCATAAAAGGATAAACATCACATGCAATCAATATAAGTGATATGATATGGCCATCATCATCTTGTGCTTTGTGATCTCCATCTCCGAAGCATCGTCATGATCACCATCGTCACCGGCGCGACACCTTGATCTCCATCGTAGCATCGTTGTCGTCTCGCCAATCTTATGCTTCCACGACTATCACTACCGCTTAGTAATAAAATAAAGCATTACGTCGCGATTTCATTGCATACAATAAAGCGACAACCATATGGCTCCTGCCAGTTGCCGATAACTCGGTTACAAAACATGATCATCTCATACAATAAAATCAGCATCATGCCTTGACCATATCACATCACAACATGCCCTGCAAAAACAAGTTAGACGTCCTCTACTTGTTGTTGCAAGTTTTACGTGGCTGCTACGGGCTTAAGTAAGAACTCATCTCACCTACGCATCAAAACCACAACGATAGTTCGTCAAATAGACTCCGTTTTAACCTTCTCAAGGACCGGGCGTAGTCACACTTGGTTCAACTAAAGTTGGAGAGACAGTCTTCCACTAGCCATCTGTGTGCATAGCACGTCGAGGGAACCGGTCTCGCGTAAGAGTACTCGTAAGGTTGGTCCGGATCGTCTCGTCCAACAATACCGCCGAACCAAAGTATGACATGCTGGTAGGCAGTATGACTTGTATCGCCCACAACTCACTTGTGTTCTACTCGTGCAAATAACATCAAACCATAAAAACCTAGGCTCGGATGCCACTGTTGGGGAACGCAGTAATTTCAAAAATTTTCCTACGCACACGCAAGATCATGGTGATGCACAGCAACGAGAGGGGAGAGTGATGTCTACGTACCAACGCAGACCGACTGCGGAAGCGATCACACAACGTAGAGGAAGTAGTCGTACGTCTTCTTCCCGATCCAACCGATCCAACCACCGTTACTCCGGCACCTCCGAGTTCTTAGCACACGTTCAGCTCGATGACGTTCCTCGGGCTCCGATCCAGCAAAGCGTCGAGGAAGAGTTCCGTCAGCACGACGGCGTGGTGACGATCTTGATGTACTACCGACGCAGGGCTTCGCCTAAGCACTGTAACGGTATGATCGAGGTGGAATTTGGTGGCAGGGGGCACCGCACACGGCTAAGGAACGATTAACTTGTGTGTCTTGTGGTGCCCCCTGCCCCCGTATATAAAGGCCAGGGGCAGGGGGTTCGGCCGGCTAGGAGGGAGGCGCAGGGAGGAGTCCTACTCCCACCGGGAGTAGGACTCCTTCCCCCCAATCCTATTCCAACTAGGATTCTTGGGGAAGAAGGAGAAAGAGGGGGCCGGCCCACCTCTCCTAGTCCTATTAGGACTTGGGAAAGGTGGGGGGCGCCGGCCAGGTGTGGGCTGCCTCTTCTCTCTTTTCCACTAAGGCCCAATAGGCCCATTTACCTCCCAGGGGGTTCCGGTAACCCTCCCGGTAATCCGGAAAAATCCCGATTTCACCCGGAACGCTTCCGGTGCCCAAACATAGGCTTCCAATATATCAATCTTTACGTCTCGACCTTTTCGAGACTCCTCGTCATGTCCGTGATCTCATCCGGGACTCCGAACAACCTTCGGTACATCAAAATGCATAAACTCATAATAACTGTCATCGTAACGTTAAGCGTGCGGACCCTACGGTTCGAGAACAATGTATACATGACCGAGACAAGTCTCCGGTCAATAACCAATAGTGGGACCTGGATGCCCATATTGGCTCCTACATATTCTACGAAGATCTTTATCGGTCAGACCGCATAACAACATACGTTGTTCCCTTTGTCATCGGTATGTTACTTGCCCGAGATTCGATCGTCGGTATCCAATACCTAGTTCAATCTCGTTACTGGCAAGTCTCTTTACTCGTTCCGTAATACATCATCTCATAACTAACATCTTAGTTATTTATGCTTGCAAGGCTTATGTGATGTGTATTACCGAGAGGGCCCAGAGATACCTCTCCGACAATCAGAGTGACAAAACCTAATCTCGAAATACGCCAACCCAACATCTACCATTGGAGACACCTGTAGTACTCCTTTATAATCACCCAGTTACGTTGTGACGTTTGGTAGTACCCAAAGTGTTCCTCCGGTAAACGGGAGTTGCATAATCTCATAGTTATAGGAACATGTATAAGTCATGAAGAAAGCAATAGCAACATACTAAACGATCGGGTGCTAAGCTAATGGAATGGGTCATGTCAATCAGATCATTCAACTAATGATGTGACCTCGTTAATCAAATAACAACTCTTTGTTCATGGTTAGGAAACATAACCATCTTTGATTAACGAGCTAGTCTAGTAGAGGCATACTAGTGACACTCTGTTGGTCTATGTATTCACACATGTATTATGTTTCCGGTTAATACAATTCTAGCATGAATAATAAACATTTATCATGATATAAGGAAATAAATAATAACTTTATTATTGCCTCTAGGGCATATTTCCTTCAAGATCTACCTGCAACACATGAAATCCGCGGATTAAATACAACAAAACTTCATCACACCAACAAATCACAAAAAATTGGGGGGCTATTTTTGTGGGGAATTTTTGAATTAGGGACAAAATCAACAAAACAAGGCTAGAAACCACAACGGGGAGGCTCCGAAATCGTGATCAACATGGCTCTAGATACCAAGATGATGTAGGGTGGAACCCTAGATGGCCGATCTTTCACGAAAGGAGCGGATCCCGCGAAGAACACGAAGAACACGAGGGGAAACACGAGGGGAAATCACAAAGGGGAACACAAGTGAAACACTCAAACCAACAAGTATGATCACACATGTGCTAGATCCATGAACACAAAAGGAGATACAAGATCCAAAGTCAACAAGGGACGATACACGATAACCGGTTCTTCTCCAAAGGAGGTCTTGATGGGGCCACCCAAGAGGGGGTCTTGAATCCAAGGGGATCTTCTCCGTAGAGGGCCGCGATCTCTCTTGTGGAGTAGATCCGTAATGGATGAGCAAAGCTCTATCTCTAAATGAGCAAATCCTTTGCTAACCCTAAAACATAGGTAGGAGAAGAGTATATATAGTCTAGGTGGGCGAAGGGGTACACGGGCCTCGGGCCCTTACACTGTGCGCAGACAGGGGAGGCCGGACGTCCGGGCGTCGGGCCAGATGTCCGGGCTTTCACGAGCGGACGGATGTCCGGGCTGGGGTGGCCGGACGTCCGGGCTGGAGGCGCTGGTCTTGTTGCTCTCTGGATAGGTGGGGTCCGGATTTCCGGGCGAAGGGCCGGATATCTGGGTGTGCGGGACGAGTCGGATGTCCGGGCTGGTCGCTGGATGTCCGGGCCTTGTAGACTTGGTCACTAGCTCCTTGCTGCTATTGACACTTCCAGGGGCCGGATGTCCGGGGCCTAGGAGTTGTACTTGACTCCTTCAGTCGGTTCTCTTCATCCGTGAACTTGGGGACTTGTCCGTCTTCACGTGCATCTTCGTGAGGGTCCTCTTGGTACCTAATCATGCACAACATCTCGGACTTAGGTAGTAGCCATGTCTCGAGAGGATCGTATGTGATATCACTAAGGAAAGAAGTCACCTCGGTCTCGAGAGCTCTAGCTCTAGCTCGTGTCATAGGTCCTCTTGGCACTTCGTGAGCCGATGGTAGGTCCATGGGGATGATCGTAGGATGCTCCGCATCAGTATATGTGAGTTAGTGTCCCATCAGTGGCACTACACCCTTGTCCGTGTCACCATGCCATTCTATCTAGGTTGCCCGAGATGATGGATCATTATACCGAGACGCGACCACCCCTAAAGGCCCTTACAATTGTGCGACTCTACCGAGCCGTATCAAGTGTGATCTACCGAGGGTGATTCCTTGTTTTTCACTCTCGATGATGACTCTGTAGTGTAGCACATCTAGTGTGATCTACTGAGGGTGATTCCTCGTATTCCACTCTAGGTGGTGACTTTGCTGTGCAGTATATCAAGGTAAACCTATCGAGGGTGATTCCTCCGGTTTCACCTTGATGGTATGGACCTGAACCCCTGACAGTTCCAATGATAAAGACGGGTCGGCCCAAGGGTACCATTGAGAGATAATGTGGCGGAATGACAGGTCAGGTGGAGACCACCTAGGAGAGCGGTGGGCCTGGTCCCTAGTCGTGGTCCGCGAGTTACCTAGTCGGAGCGACGACCCTGGTCGTCTTCGCGAGTTGCTAATAATACACTAACGGATTTGTGTATTTGATCTGAGTTGGGCTACGTGCTTTTACGCACTAATGATCATGCGGGATAATGGTATATGGGACCCTCGTTGTCGTGCGTTCCTTCCAGAGCGATCTAGATGTCACTGTTCAGAGATGTGGGTTGATTGTTGGGGTGATCTATAAGCGCGTGCTTTGTATAAAGAGGTAGCCAGGATTGGTCCCCGGCCAGTCTCGCAATGTGCAGGAGTACTTAGGGTGATGAGCCCATGACCCCTTTCGTACCTTGGATTTAGATCGGCGTGATGCCCTCTCTGGAGAGTCTAGGTTGGTCTACGACGTATCGATCTGTCGAGGCCGGACATTACCCATAAAAGTGTGCCCAAAAGTATGCCCGGCTAGAGTTAATCGAGCGTGTTGGGTAATGAGGTGCAACCCTGCAGGTAAGTAATCTATTCGAATAGCCGTGTCCGGTAACATGACGCTTGGAGTTGTATCCTGATCTACTACAACTAGAACTGCATACTAGTTTTGAAACTTAAATGATGTTCTACTCCAGGATCGCTTTCTCGCAGATAATCGAGGAAGGATCCCAGAGCATTGTTGATATAGACATGTTACTATATATTTTATATGCTCCTCTCTTCTACTGCTGCAAGGTGATGGCCGCAAATGATGCTAGTCTTCGCTAGGATAGGCTTTCCCCCCTCTATTCCGGCATTTCTGTAGATTAGTCTAACGATATAGCTCAATTCCTTTGACACTGATGCATACTTAGCATAATTCTGATGTAAGTCTTCGAGTACTTTGGATGAATATTCACGGTTGCTTTGCTATCTATTTTTTTCTTCCCAGATATTGCGATCAGATGATGGAGCCTAGGAGCGAGAGGAGCCCGAGCTTGGCTACTACATGGAGATCTAGGACCAGGAGTAGTTTGGAGGTCCTAGGCAGGAGGCCTGCGCCTTTTTGATCTAGAGTCGTTGTTTGTTTTCGCCTTCTTAAGGCACCATTGTAAATGTCTCTACTCAGATCTAACTCTTGATGTAATATCGGGTCCCTGATTTGTAATTTATGAGATTTATGTTTATTCTTTGTGTCGTAGAGTTGTGTTGTGATATTATACCGTGAGTTACTGATCTTGATCGTGCATGTTGCGTAGCTATTTAGTGCATGATTAATTTTGGAGGCGTCACAGTGAGTTAGCCTCCTATTTTTAAATTTTGTTTTGATTAAACGGACGAAATATCGTCCATTATATATAAATTATGTCAGAATTTTAGCTTATTTCGTTGTGTTTGATGAAATTTGTTCAAATTATTCAAATTTGTTTTGAAAATGAGTGCGAGTACGGTTAGATAGCTGACTCCGCATCATCGTCCATGCACAGATATCGTGTTTGTTTTGATGATCAACGTTGGAGATGTCCTAGGACTTAAAAGAAAATATATAGATATGATCTAAGGGCGGACACCGACACCATTTCTATATTTCTAATAGTTCGGGTGCGTATTAGCGGTCAACACCATAGATTAGCCGCCGAAACACCGAACGAGCACGCATTTTGCAACGACGAATTGGACACCAGCCACCCGGCCCGTCACGCAAAAACGCCCTTTGAGGCGAAGAATGGACGGTCGAGACCGGCACCAAAACGATCTAAAAAACAGAGAGGGGAAAAGTATACGGTTATACTTTCTTCCAAAGAGGAAAAGTAGTATATACTCCACCGTATAAAAAATCGGCATGATTGAGCTACGCCACGGCGGTCACAGCCTAGCCGACCATCCATCCATCCATCCAAGGGCCCCAGAAGGGAAAAAGAAGAGGCGATATTCCAATTCTTTCCACAGCCCACTTGCACGTTCCGCACGAGCCCATGTTCCGCATTTCCCATTCCCACACCACCCGGCCCCAACCAACCAACCTCCTCCCCGCCGGATCCCATCTGACCATCCCCAAAGTCCAAACACGACGCTTTCGTCGACGATCCATTTTTTTCCCTCCGAACAAACGGGCTCCGTCCGTCCAACCACGGCACACCGCACGCCAGCACTGCGCGCCCCCTCCCATTCGCCGAGGCCGCTGTGCGGTGCGCGCCCGCCCGCAGCGGATCAGCAGAACGGAACGAATCGAAAGACCCGGCACGCGACGAACCTGCCCCCACCGCCAGAGACGCCGCCACCCGCGCGGCCCACCGCCGACGATCCACCAACCGCGGACCGATCGACGGCCCAGATGCCGCACCCGCCCCGCGCCGCGGGTACGCACGGGAAATGGCCGGGATCCCTCCCTCCCCTCCCGCACATCGCCAGCCGAGCACGCCGCGCCGTAACGGCCCCCGCGAGAGCGACCCGACCCGCCCCGCTCCACGGGAGAGCAGGCGGGCGGGCGGGCGAGGATAAAGAGGCCCGCATCCCGCAAACCCTAGCCCACTCGCATATATTCCCCCGCCCCGCAGCACCAGGCCACCCCTCTCTCTCTCTCACCGCAAGACCGGAAGGAGCGGAGCCGCCGAGCCGGGAAGAGCCACCACCCAATCGCCTCGCCCCGTCTCCGCTTCCGAAGGGTGAGTTCCTCCGCGCATGGCCGCACCCTCCCCCCCTCTTCGTTCTCGGTAGGCTATTTCTGGCTCTGTGGCGAGCCGCGGTCGTCCGTGCTCGCGGAGTATATATAGATCTGCCTCCCCGTTTGTCGAGTAGATCCATTTGTGTTCGTCCCTGTTCGGTTCAACTCGGTCTGGCGCTAGTCTCGCGTCCTCGGTGATCAGATCCGTGCCTACTTCCTCTCCGGTAAGGAGGATCTGCTGTTTGGTAACTCGTTGTCTCTTTTGTTCGTCAGATCTCATGTGTAGATGCCTGTTTTTCCCCGTCGTTTTGCGCGATCTAGTTTGTTGTCATCTGGATCGCGTCGGTTTTTTGGATCTCTGGATCCGGAAGTCGGTGGCCTTGTACGTCCAAGTCGGGGTATGCGATAAAAGAGGTCTTGTCTTTGTGCAATTAGATCCAGTCTTATTTTGTGCTACCTGATCTGTTGACCTGACGCGAGATGCCCCACATAGTGTTAAGAGAAATAGAGTTTTTTACTCGGATGTTAATGTCAAGAGATCTGATCTGTTTTTGTGCCTTTGTTTGTTTAGATACAAGTAGATTTCTGTTGTACATCACATGCACCAATTGAAAGCCGTGTCTTTCCTCATGATTAGTTAAGATCTTTTGATGTTGTACTGTGGGTTTTAGTTCTCATGAAGTTGTTTCTGTTAATGATTCACTTTGACTCAGCTGATGCACCTGAATTAAACTTAATTTCAGTTTAGCATTATGTGCTGATTTTGCCAACCATGTTTTTATATCCCATTTGACTATTTTCAAGCGGCTCAACTGTTTCCGTCAGCTTGCAATACTACTATGTTTATTAATTTTGTTGCTAGTAGGGATTATCGGTAAATTTCCAAAATGTGTTTGTGACTGCTATTCATACAGATTAGGGCTAACCAAGTTGTAGAGATCACTTTGGTTCTTTATCATGTTTCTTATGGTTACAAGTTAGTGTTAATGTTCGTTAATTACCCCTCTTTCATTCCAATGTGCCCCTAGCAATTGTGTGCACCCTTGTTATTATATATCTATATGAGATAGTACGTTTTACCTGATTTACTTGTTATTTCCTGGCTGTATGTTAGTTTATACACTGTTTCATAATTACATCAAGCTTGCTAACTTATACTTTGGTTTGATTGTTGTTGCAGGTCAGAGATGGCGGACCGTGCTAACCACCCGTCTGTCATGCAGAAGTTTGGTGGACAGTTCCACCTTGCCTCCAGCTTCTCTGAGGGTGTTCGTGCTCGCAACATCTGCCCTTCTGTGCCATCCTATGAGAGGCGCTTCACCACAAGCAGCTACATCACTCAGAACCTTGGCATCAGTGTCCCCATGATGTCATCTTCTCCATTGTTTGCCAATGCACCACCTGAGAAGAAAGGTGTCAAGAACTTTGCGATTGACTTCCTCATGGGAGGAGTGTCAGCTGCAGTTTCCAAGACTGCTGCAGCTCCTATTGAGCGTGTTAAGCTGCTTATCCAGAACCAGGATGAGATGATCAAGGCTGGCAGGCTCTCTGAGCCATACAAGGGTATTGGTGACTGCTTTGGCCGCACCATCAAGGATGAAGGCTTTGGCTCATTGTGGAGAGGAAACACTGCTAATGTCATCCGTTACTTCCCAACTCAGGTATCCATCTCTTGTTGTTATGCTTATTTTCATTAGCTTTCATGGTCACATGATGGTAATGGTGTATGTTGAACGCCTTTTCTCAGTCTTTGAACTTAACATGAAATGCGGCATTTTACAATCTGGCTGTATTGTTATTTGTGATGATGCTCTTGATGGCAGTCCAATAAATATCTCTATCATCTGTTTGTCTTGTTTTTGAATGCTAGTTTTACAGCTGATGCATTTTAGGAGATAAAATTGAATATCTCTGTTGTATCCAGAAATTCTAGTTCAAATATTTCGTTTTCATATGGCTGATGCTAGTTTTATGCACCAGAATTATTCTTTTGCTATTGTTTTCTTGTTCTAACTTGATCTAATTCATTGATGTCTTTTTCCTAGGCTTTGAACTTTGCATTCAAGGATTACTTCAAGAGGATGTTCAACTTCAAGAAGGACAAGGATGGTTACTGGAAGTGGTTCGGTGGCAACCTTGCTTCTGGTGGTGCTGCTGGTGCTTCCTCGCTCTTCTTTGTGTACTCCCTGGACTATGCTAGGACAAGGCTGGCCAATGACGCAAAGGCATCCAAGGGTGGAGGTGACAGGCAATTCAATGGCCTGGTTGATGTCTACCGCAAGACTCTCAAGTCAGATGGTATTGCTGGGCTTTACCGTGGATTCAACATCTCTTGTGTTGGAATCATTGTCTACCGTGGTCTGTACTTTGGACTGTATGATTCTCTGAAGCCCGTTCTCCTCACTGGCACTCTCCAGGTTTGTTCTAGTACCTTGCCACATTCCATTCTATTGTCAAATTTCTCTGTTTGTGTGACGGCCACTGACATCCTTGATCACCATTCACCTGTTTGCAGGACAACTTCTTTGCCAGCTTTGCTCTTGGTTGGTTGATCACCAACGGTGCCGGTCTTGCATCTTACCCCATTGACACCGTCCGCAGAAGGATGATGATGACCTCTGGAGAGGCTGTCAAGTACAAGAGCTCCTTGGATGCTTTCCAGCAGATCCTGGCGAAGGAGGGTGCCAAGTCTCTCTTCAAGGGTGCTGGTGCCAACATCCTCCGTGCCATTGCTGGTGCTGGTGTGCTCTCCGGCTACGATCAGCTCCAGATCCTCTTCTTCGGCAAGAAGTACGGCTCAGGCGGTGCCTAGAGGGGAAGAAATGATGACGAACAAGAGAAGTCTGTTCCCAGTCCTGCCCTTCAAGGATCTGGCGAACTTTTATCTTTTTAACGTTGGAAGGCAATAATTTCTGTAGAGGGTGGATTTTCCCAACATTCGTTTTTGGTGGAGGCATCGAACTCCAGAGGTTGTCGTAGGTTGGCGGCAGCGTTCTCAAAACATTTACTATCATAGGGGTTGAGTTTGAGTTCGAGTATGTGCCCTGAATCGTTACTGGGCAATTTTCCTTAAATACATTGTCCTCCAATCCGACTGAGATTATTATGGTCCAAGTTTATGCTGTTGGTCTTGACATCCTATTTCTGTTTGCATTTTTAGTTTATGTTGTTGCTTTGCCTGTTAAATGTATTCATAATTCTTATTGATTTGCCTGTGATTCTTGTTTTACTTGCTTTGTTAGTACACTGCCTCAGTTCCGAAATGTAGTAGTGCGTAGCAAAACATCACAAACTTTGATCAAATTTGCGCAACATTTACATCGTATCATTAACAATAATAAGTATTTTCATGTTAAATATATTTTGTGTTATGATTATAAATAGTTTTAAAAGTTCTGGAAATTTTTGACTTAAAAAAATGCTTTTGTTGGTTTTCTCTCTTCCTGTTTCCCCTGTACATTTGAATATCTCTTACGAAAACAAGACGTGTACCATCATCTTTTGCTTCTCTACGCCATAAGTGATTTGAAAATGACCCATCTAAGTTGGCACCCAATTTAGGGCCATAAGGTTTGATTTCTATGGTAGTTTGATTTCCAGGATTGGAATCCTATGGGATTTGTTCACAAGGAACATCAGTTTTTCTGTGACACAATCAAACAAACTTGAACATATTAAGGATTGAATCATTTGTAGAAAATCTAGCAGCCACTTCAACCTTGAAAAAAAATCATATGTTTTTCAGTGTTTTTTGTGACACCATCAAACAAACTCAAATCTCCATTCCTTTCCTAGTGTATTTTTTTGTTCTTGTTTCCAAAATTTGCATTTTGTGACATACATCTACGCGACTTGTTAGAGATTGTGCTATAGACGATGTAGACGGAAAAATAACGAACTTCTGCATCTCTGAGGTCTAAAAGAACTTTTCTAGTAGATGATGCGGATGCAAAAAAAATAATATATATCTCCGCCTTTTGAAGATGTAAATTACAATACTTCACAGTGCAAACATACATCTTCATCTATAGGTAATGTAAAAACAAAGGCCGCACGCTAACCGTCCAACAACTTTCATTTTTCTTTTGTTCACCCGCCCGACGTCCGGGCCATGGCCGACCCCGTCGCCTCCTCCGCCGCAGCCGCTCACCCGCTGGGGCCTTCGCTGACGCGACTACCGTCGGTTATCCGCCGCCGCCCCAGTTTTGCCCTACCCCAGCCGATCGCCGTTGTGGTTGCTGTCCCACTGCCAGATCCGACCGCTCCATCGCCACCGCCTCCGGTTCGTCGCTGCCTGCCCAAATCGGCCTAATTGACCGCTTCTCCGCCGTCGAATCACCGCCGTGCTGCTGATTTGAGCTCCCCTCGCTGCCCTCGGGTTCGAGCCGCACACACACCGCCCCTCCGACGCTCCTCTCTACGCCTCGAATTGCCGCTCCTCCGCTGCTGCACTGCCGCTGCTTCGCCGCCCCGATTCGTGTTGCCGCCGTCCCGATTCACCACCCCCGCGCCCCTCCGCCACCCCTCCGCCACCCCACCACTACCCAGACGTAGCCGTCCCGAATCGTGCCGCGCCGCCGCCGATTAATTTTTACATTTGCAGTTTGCATTTTTTATTGGAGTTGCTCTTTTATATTTCCGTTTTGCATCATCTGTTGGAGTTGACGCTTTTTCAAAGATGCAAAAAACACTTTTTAAAGATATAAATCTCGTGTTTTACATCTTTAAATTTACATATTTTATTGGAGATGCTCTAAGCGGACCGAACCAAAGACTTCACTTACGAAACGATGAAAAATTGTGCAGGGGGTGCCATGGTGGAGAACACTTTGTCGCTGGTGCAGGTGTAAGACCGTGAACAATCTGACGAGCGCGGCTTCAGCTACTAGACGATGAGAGGATATCCAACGACCAGCCTGCCAAGAGGCCAACGCCCGCCACACGCTCCCACCCGGACCTCGGCGCCGCCCGGCCGACCCGAATGGCGACTCTCTCCGCCCCCTTGCTCCGTTCCCACCACCGTCACCTCCCCGTCCGCTCCTCGCCGCGCCGCTGCCCTTCCGCCGCCTTCCCGCGCGGGTTCGCTCCCCTCGAACCCCTCTCCTCCCGCGGGCCCTCACGCACCGCCGTCCGCTCCGCCTCGACCTCGGCAGCGGCACCGGAGGCCGCCGAGGCAACGGGAGGCGCGGCCCCGAGCGAAACGGCAGCGGAGGAGGAGGTGGTGGAGGCGCGCGTCGTGCTCCCCACCAACGAGTCCTCCGAGAACCTGCTGCGCATCCGCCACACCGTACTGCTCCTGCCCTCCATTTCCCCTCTTCGTCCGTGCTTCAAGTGCCATAATTGCAGTTGTTTCAGCCATTCAGTTTCTTATCGTTCGATATGATTGCTGACTTGATGCTGGCTGATTTTGTGTTCAGTTAGTCAGCTTTGTTACCGTCCCAACTGTAGCAGTGTTGGTTAATTTATGTTGCATGGTTGCTCGCTGTTGCAGTGTGCCCATGTCATGGCCATGGCCGTCCAGAAGCTGTTCCCTGACTCCAAAGTGACCATAGGCCCCTGGATAGACAATGGCTTCTACTACGACTTCGACATGGAGTCCCTCACGGATAAGGACCTCAAGAAGATCAAGAAGGAGATGGTGAGCATACATTGGTTACATTTGATCAACGGATTGAATTTAAGTGTCGAGTGAGGGATTTGACCTGTTTACCATGGTATATTGGTAGGACCGAATCATTCGACGGAATCTCCCATTGGTGAGGGAGGAGGTGTCCAGGGAAGAGGCTCAAAAGAGGATCCAAGCGCTTAACGAGCCATATAAGCTGGAGATTTTGGAGAGAATTAAGGAAGAACCCATCACAATTTATCACATTGGTAAATATTATTGTTTGGTATCAGCTTACTTCTCCGATGCTTGTTATTTGCTATTACTGAATACTGATCGGCGGATTTTATGTACTTGCTGCTGTGTCATGCAGGAGAAGAGTGGTGGGATCTGTGTGCTGGCCCTCATGTTGAGTCCACTGGCAAGATACAGAGAAAGGCTGTTGAGCTCGAGTCCGTTGCTGGTGCTTACTGGAGAGGTGATGAGAATAATCAAATGCTACAAAGGATATATGGGACTGCATGGGAGAGTGAAGATCAATTGAAGGCTTACATCCACTTCAAGGAGGAGGCCAAGCGCAGAGACCATCGGCGACTAGGTCAGGACCTTGATCTGTTCTCTATACAGGTATGATCTTACATTCTTACTTCTAACATTTACTTAAGAAACCATCTGAGTAATCCCTTAGTAATTGAAGCATAGCCTCAACTTTCCTAGTGTCCGACAGTATTGGACTTCACCATTTTGTTGACCCCTAAAAGTTCGATGGCATCATGCTAGCATTCATGCTTGCAAGGAAGTGACCACCAGATCCAACCAAAGTAATCAAATGATATTACCACACCATGTGATATGAAGTGATCCCTTCGCTCTGTCTGGCCTAGCAGTGGTCTTATTTTGACAACACATCTGCATTCACAGATATTTGCTGTCACTGTCAATTCTATATCAATTTTATTACTTTGGCATTGGCATCCAGACCCGACCTCTGTAAATACCTTGCTATCTGTGCGTATGTGGTATTCTGTTTTTGGTAATAGTGACTGTAGCCAATCAACTTTTAACAGGAAGATGCTGGTGGGGGTTTAGTATTCTGGCATCCAAAAGGTGCTATCATCAGACACATTTTAGAAGATTCGTGGAAACAAACTCACCTGCAACGTGGTTATGATCTATTGTACACTCCACATGTTGCGAAGGCTGATCTCTGGAAGATCAGTGGACATATAGATTTCTACAAAGAGAATATGTACAACCAAATGGATGTAGAAGATGAGCCATATCAACTTCGGCCCATGAATTGCCCTTACCACATCTTGGTATACAAGAGAAAGCTACAATCATACAGGGATTTACCCATCAGAGTGGCAGAGCTTGGAACTGTCTACAGATACGAGCTCTCTGGTGCTCTGCACGGGCTGTTCCGCGTAAGAGGGTTCACACAGGTATTTCCTTGATTCCGAATTTGATTTTGTCTAATTGCATGACGATGTTTTCCTGTATTCTGCAACCACCAGATAAATATTGAACATTATGCAAGGTTTTGTGTTTTCTGAGATGACATATGATTTGTTGTACTTAGGCATTTGTTCTTTTCTAGAAGCGTTCTGCATTTATTCTTCATTTTCTCTGGACTATTTCCCACATTGTTATCTTAACTAGCATGGATGCTTAAGTAAAGGCATTGTTCAGTAATTCCCTAGGTAGACCTTTTCTTGTGTCCTATTAAGAAAACGTGGAGGCCCCGACTCACAGTTATGTATGTTATATGATTTTGTTAAAATTATGCCCAGTACTCTGACATTACTAACATGGGCTGCTCTAGGTGTCTGCAACAAGTTTTAGACCATACAAATATCTGTCAAATGTTCATTGTAAAAATATATTAAAATATGTTTATTATGCAGGATGATGCCCACATATTTTGTCTCGAAGACCAGATAAAAGATGAAATTAGAGGAGTTCTTGATTTAACTGAAGAAATACTGGGGCAGTTTGGCTTCCGGAATTTTGAGGTAAACCTTTCAACCAGGCCAGAAAAATCTGTTGGCAGTGACGACATATGGGAAAAGGCAACAATTGCTCTGAAAGACGCACTAGATGATAAAGGATGGGGATACACGGTTGATGAAGGGGGAGGTGCTTTCTATGGTCCAAAAATTGATTTGAAAATTGAGGACGCTCTTGGAAGAAAATGGCAATGTTCCACCGTGCAGGTAAGTTATATTTTTTTCTACAAAGAATAAGCAAATTCGTGGATTTTCTTCGAGGGAAAAGGGCATATAACATCATTCGTTTTTCATATATTTTAGGTTGACTTCAATTTGCCTGAACGGTTTGACATCACTTATATTGACTCGCATACTGAGAAGAAACGGCCTATCATGATTCATAGAGCCATCCTTGGGTCTTTGGAGCGATTTTTTGGCATCCTCATTGAAAACTACGCTGGTGATTTTCCACTTTGGCTTGCTCCAACCCAAGCCCGTATTCTACCTGTCACAAACAATGAGGTTTGCTCCCTCTACCTTGCATTAGTTTCACTTGTTAAACCAATATTTTTACCTTGTACTGTAGTAGATTTGTGCGAAGTAAAGAAGGTACTACTACTTTATATCTAGGTGACCCTAGGCAGGACAACAACATACTTTTATTTGTTATTTGCATGGCACACACATATCAGATGCTTGATTTTTGTTAGCATCACTGACGAATCCATGACATGTTTCAAAATTTCAGTTGCAGTACTGTAATGAGGTGGCTTCAGAGCTGAAATCGAGAGGTATCCGCGCCGAGGTATGCCACGGCGAACGTCTGCCGAAGTTAATCAGAAACGCCGAAACACAAAAGGTGCCGCTCATGGCGGTCGTTGGCCCCAAAGAAGTCGAGGCCAGGACGCTCACCATCAGGTCCCGGCATAACGGGGAGATGGGCACCATGCCCGTCGACGATTTCATCAGCAAAATCCAATCGGCCGTTGCTGACAAATCTTCCCTGTAGATATCCCAGTCTGTTAAAACTTCAGTTCATATCGTAGAGCAGTAGATCTTCTGCTGCACATACACCGTACAGCGCCCACCGGAGTGCTTCCGACGAAACCGAGCGACGGAGGTTCAACAATTTTGTGCAGAATTGCCATCACGACACACTATATAGTCAGCAACAGAAGCCCAGCATTCTTGATTGTACATAGTTTGTGACCAGACCACATTTCAGTGCAAGTTTTCAGCTAGACCTTCTTGCAGCTCCTTATACAATCACGTCGATAATATTACAGAAATGATGCGACTGCAATCTGCACTGCACCTGCACATCATTGGCATTTCATGAATCTCCAGGCAGCGGTGATCTTGATTAGACGGGCGAAACCCAGCAGGATGGATGCGCGGGCGCATTTGCCGCGACGTTTGCCTGGTCGGCAGACAAACTGTAATGGCCACTTGCCGCTGCAGAGCGAGCAATTGTGTGCGGTGCTGAGTCGTTAAGTCGTGCCGCCGAGATGAATTGGTCTGTCTGCGCCTGTGAGGCGGGGGGCCCCGACCCGATGGATTGGGGTGTCACTCGCTGCGGGTGGGAGGGCGTCGTGCGGATCTATGATTGGAGCGTGATGGACGGACCGAATTTTACCGGGCAAGTCGACAACACCTGGGACAAAAACCTGCAGGCTGGAGGACACTGGGATAGGTAACTTCTCCACCCCAGTCCCAGATCAGATCTTCACTTACCCCGCGGCGTCAGTAAAAGATCCAGCGGCAGCATAAAGTGGTGGGACCACGTAGCAGAGGAGAGCATGCTCATACACACACAAGAAATAACTCAATTTTACAGAGCCGTCATCTTCCCGGGCGGAAAAGATGTAGAAACGTGAATTACCTCTAGAGATAGAGGTAAAGCCTTTTCAGCCATTTTTAATTCGGGATTTAGTCATTAGGCGCTGCACTTCTAATGCCAGGATTGCTAAGGGGAAAATCAATTGCGTAAGAAATGAAGAGACCGTAGATCTTCAGACAAAAGGCATTCTTCCTTTGTACTATTATTAAAATAAAAGCCCACATCGAATTGAGCAAGTTTGCTGGGTTTGCCAGCTTACAAATTATGCGCGGCACCGTTTTTCGGTTGCATTCACAGCAATGTTTTTCTTTTTCTTTTTGAGAAACACAGCAATGATCCGTGAGATACGGAAAAGAAAAAGGCCCATTAATCCGCACTAACTCGACTACATCTTTTTTTTAGCAGGAACTCGGCTCTATCTACGAGCAGGGGTTCTCAGTTCTCACACATGATCGACAATAAAACGCCCCAACTAACGCTGGTGGTACAGTTGTACCAGCGCGCGCCGTGCCGTGCCGCGAGCGGGAGGGCTTCTTCCGTCGTGACCATCACGTCGCCTCCACCACTCCCCTGGTCTCCTCCTCCCTCCACCACCACCCTCGCCCGCAGAGGAATTAAAACCTCCTTATCCTCTCTGGCGCGCTGCTGCCATTGCACCCCTAGCTGCCTGGATCCAACCGTCCCGTCCCTCGCCCCTTCCCTCTCTGATCCGCGCGCTCTCCTTTTGGAGCCTTGCGCCGCGCCCCTTTCTCCCTGTCCCAATCCGCTTCGACGTCCCTCCTCTACCGGCGCGTTCTCTCCTTTTGGTGCCCCCCAGCGAGCGAGCTCTCGGTGCCCGTGCCACCGCCCCTTTTGCCACGCTCTCCTCTTTTTGTCTCCACCTTCTTGGCTAGCCGTTGAAGGGGCAGCCATTGTTGCGCAGCCGGTGAGGTGAGCTGAGGAGGATGTCGTCCGCGGTGGAAGCCATCTCCTGCTCCAAGGTCGCCGACATCGCCGCGGCCGGGCCTGCGGAGGCCAAGGAGTGCGCGGCGGCGGTGGCGGAGCACGGCAACGGCAACGGCGGGGCCGGGGACGCCGCGGCGACGAACGGGAAGAAGTGCGGCGGCGACGTCGCGGCGCCGCCGCATTGCGGCAAGGGCGTGGAGGAGGAGGACGAGGAGGACGGCGAGAAGGTCCCCGAGCACATCGACCTCGGCCCCATCCTCAGCATCAAGGACCAGCTCGAGAAGGACAAGGTAACATGTCAGCATGCGCCGCATTCTCGCGCCTGAATTCTTCTAGCTGCCTGCCGTCGACCGATGGATGGATCGATTGATGCGTCTCCTTTCTCCATGACATCGTGCAGGACGACGAGAGCCTGAGGAGGTGGAAGGAGCAGCTGCTCGGCAGCGTGGATTTGAATTCCGTGGGAGGTAAACCTCTGCAACCATGCAAGAACTTCTCGTCCGGGCAGATCGACAATTGCTCGCGTTCAATTTCCCCGTCCCCGTGAACCCTGCGTAATGGCGGGCAACACCACCAGTACCAGTACGTGTACGTAGGACACCGGCACTTGCGCAGTTTGGCATGTGAGCACCGCCGTGTTCCGTCGTCAACACGCACTGCCCCGTGAACCCATCCGTTGCTTTCCGTGCTTAATTATAGAGCGTTTTCACGACTCCGTCTGTGCACCGGCCGGCCGGCCGGCCGTAGTGGTAGTACTCAACAGTAGAACTGGAGCGGGGAAAATTTTAAAAGGTGGTGGGCTCCGTTGGCTAGGTCGTCCGGCCTTGTCCTTCCGTGCTAATCATTTCGTAGGGAAAAAACAGACACATGGAGCCCCCCGTTTTCTCGAATGCACTGGTCTGGTCGGTCCCCGTACGTTGCCGTGCATGGTTGAACTATTGTGCCTTCGCCATTGACGATATGCGTTCAGAGTTTTCAGACTTCAGATACAGGGTAGTAGTACTGATCGTAGTGCCTTCTTGCTGCCCTGAAAGTGATGCATCCCGGGAATAATGCATGATTTGTCGTGGTGATAGCTAAGTCTTTGCGACTTTTGGTCCGATTATGCCCAACACGTCTTGCAGGGCATAATTGATGGGAGGCAACCTTGTTTGTCTGACATAACAGCATAAACCGTTAAGGACGTTGTTCATGTTCTTAGGAAGGCATTTCTTCCATCAAATTTAGAATTTAGAATTCAGATTTGAAATGCACCATGATTGATTGATTGACTGGTGCAGAGACGCTGGAGCCGGACGTGAAGATCATGAGCCTGTCCATCCAGTCCCCGGGCCGGCCGGACATCTTCCTGCCGCTGCCGGTGGAGCCCAGCAGCGGCAAGGGGGTGTGGTTCACCCTCAAGGAAGGCTCCCCGTACAAGCTCAAGTTCACCTTCTCCGTCAGCAACAACATCGTCTCCGGCCTCCGCTACACCAACACCGTCTGGAAGACCGGCATCAAAGGTACTAGCAGTGAAAACGAATGAAACCGATTCACCAATTCTCTGCTTGCAGTTAACGAATCATGATGGTTTTGCTGGTGCAGTTGACAGCACAAAGGAGATGCTGGGCACCTTCAGCCCGCAGCCGGAGCCGTACGCGTACGTGACGCCGGAGGAGACCACGCCGTCCGGGATGTTTGCCCGGGGATCCTACTCTGCCAAGACCAAGGTCGGTAATCAAACGATGACCGAGTTTAATTGTTCAGAGATGCACTGCAGGATTCAGAGGTCTGACGGTTCGACGTTTCTCTCTATCTTTGGCAGTTCCTGGACGACGACCGGAAGTGCTACCTGCAGATCAACTACACCTTCGACATACGCCGGGAGTGGCCGTCGTCAAGCTGAGCCTTCGTCCAGTCCGGTCCGCCGCCGTGTACAAGTGAGACGTGCCTGCCTGCCTGCCTTGGTTACTACTGCTGCCGTTGAAGCAGACTGGTCTTTGTTTCGTTTGCGTTTTACTACTACCTGTTTTTTCGTGGTTGCCCTTAGGGCTATTGTCTCCTGTGCGTCTGTGTAAATTTGGTTCGGTTGATTGTACGTCGTAGAGGCCATTCGTCTGTCCGCGTGTGTGTTTGAGCTTTGCCAGGGTCTGTTTTGAAGAACGAACTGTCATGTTGAGTTCATGTAATGCACCGGAGCAACGCAGCTGCGCGCACTTCGTGTAATGCTCAAGAAAGAAAGAATATCTGCCACTCACATTCTGAAGGTTGGGATTCATCTTCTGACCTGCGACTTTTGTTTGTCATGTGTAAGTTGCCGATTGCCTAACTTCCACATGGACATGGTGGTGCGCAGCGCACACCGGAGACCGGCCGGATTGTGTGCCTGACGGAAGGGATTTCGGGCCGGCCGCCGGAAAGCCGAGAGCGACGACGCAATGCCCGGGTCGTCGCCTGTGGGTGGCTGTAGCGCGACGATTCTCCGCAACTTGGTAAAATGGGTGCCCGGCTGTTCCTTGTTACTACTTCCATCGGCCACCTACCACAGGAAACTCGAGATCGGCGTGGAGGTGCTCGCCCTCGCCATGCGATTCCCGGTGTGGGAAATCGGACGAACTTTGTGGCATGTTCGTTTTGGCACCTCTCCCTCCTCTGCTCGGCTAGTATAATGGTCTATAGCTGGCCAAACGGGCCGGGCCAATCAGGCACGATCACGCCGGCACGGCCTGCTCGTCGTGCCTGGCACGCAGCACAACTTGGGTCATGCCTGGGCCTAGAGACTGGGCCTGGCACACGGGCCGGCACGGCATGGCCCGTTTAGTATTTTTATTTTTTTCAGAAATTTACATATACATAATATGACCTAAATTACAGCACAATAAGCTTAAAATACAGTCTAATAGGCTGAAACATATGTGGCCCAGTGTGCTAAACGTGCCACGGGTCGGCCTGTTTAATAACCAGACCGTGCCTAGGCCGAGGAGTGGCACACGTGGGCCGGCCCGGCCCGGCTACTAAACGTGCCAGCTCTATAATGGTGCTCTTGGTTCACTCTTGGACATATAATGGGGATGATATGTATCGCTTATAGCGATCACACTGGCGCACATTGGACTGTTTTGCTAAAGCACGTCCTTCGCCTCCAGCTGAATATCTGGATCGATAGCTCCATGAGGCGAGCACCCCTATTCCCCGCCTACAGCGAGTGTAACTCGCGACTCGCTTAAGGGGGCGAGCAATATACCCACGCGCAAGCGAGGCTGAAGCCTGTTTTTCTGTGTTTTTACAATTTCTGTTTCTGTTTCTGTTTTATTTTGTATTTTGTTTATACATTAAAATACTTTAAATATATATGTACAAAACTGCACTTTAAAAACACATAAAAAATATTGAACAAATATTTAAAAAATGTTGAATAAATATTAGAAATCTTAAAAAAGATTTTGAATATGTTGAATAATTATTAAATAATTTTCAACGAGTACATGAAAAATGATGAACAAGTATTTGAAAATGTTGACTATTGATAATGTTGAAACATTATTTAAAAATGTTGAATATGTACTAAAAATGTTAAACAAGTATTTAAAAAATATTGAATAATTATTAAATAATTTTGAGCCAGTATATGAAAAATGTTGAACAATTATTTGAAAAGTGTTCAATAAGTATTAAAAAATGTTGAAATAGTATTTGAAAAATCTTAAATAAGTATTAAAAATGTTAAACAAATATTTGAAAAATCTTGAATAATTATTAAACAATTTTGAGCGAGTATATGAAAAATTGTGAACCAATATTTGAAAATGTTGAATAAGTATTTAAAATGTTGTACCATTATTTTAAAAATACTGAACAGGTATTTGAAAAATGTTGGACAAGTATTTGAATTTTTTGAACATGAATTTTGAAAAAATATTGAATAAGTGTTCGGACAGTGTTGAACGTGTATACAAAGAATGTTTATCACTTATTAGAAAATGTTTTGGACATATACAAAAAAGTAGAGGGAAAACGAAAACAAACATAAGAAAAAACAAAAAAATAGAGACAAAAAAACCCCAAAATAATGGAGAAGGAAAAAGAGAACCAAACAAAAATGGAGAAGAAAAAAGAAAAGCAAACCAAAAAACGAGGAAAGCCATGTCAAAAAAGAAAAACAAAAAACAAAAAAAACCCATGATGAAAACGGAAAAACGGTGGAAAACCGTATCATCGCCCTAAAAAAAGGTCACGCCTTCTGTTTTAACAGAAAGCTAATTGTACCTCAATATCTTCCTACATTGGCTACCAGCCAGGAGAATAGGGTTCAAATCCTCGAAACTCCCTTTTTGCTTCTTTTTTGGAATTTTCTTATTATCCTTTCATTTATTTACAAAATATTTCTCAAACTAAAAATACGATAGTCAATATTCCTTAGAAAATAGTTCATTTTACTACCCTAAAAAAGTTGGTGGTTCAAATAACCCCCTGATCTTTATTTCTGTTCCCTTCACCCCCTAAACAATCCTATACCGGGCAAAATCAATCCATGGATGGTTTTGACTCATCTTGGCGCTGACGTGGCAACAATCAAATGGTGGTTTTGACCTGTGGGTGGGCCTCCGTCAGGTGGACCACGTTTTGTCGTCGCCTACCTCATCGAGCATCGCCCCCTCGCACTCGAACCCTGCCCTGCCTCCGACCGACGCCGGTGACTACCGGAGTTCCAAGGCGCCACCCCGAGCGCCCCGCTTCTCCTTCCTCTACCTCTCTCTTCCCTCATATCTCTCTCTCAGGTACATGTCACTCCGCCGCCACAAGCTCGTCGCCGTACCATCTTCACACCGTCGCCGGAGTCCGGATCCGGCCGGAACCAGATCAGATGGGGGCGCCACCCTCGGATCTGGTCGTCCCTCGCCTCCCCGCGCCGCCTGCATCGCTGTAGTGCCGCCAGCTCCATGTCCATGGCCAGCCCTTGCTACCGCATCCACACCCGTGACCAACCGCCTCTGGTCAATGAGAGGCCACGACCTCCGCAACCGCCTTGACCGTTGCATCGGCCTCCTCTACGCACGGCTGCGCCTGAGCACGACCGCGCCGATGCGCCGCCGCTAAAGCCCTCCATGCCGGCGACCTCGGAGCAGGACCGCGTCGATGTGGCATCATTAGTTTAGGTCCCCTTCTGTTAATCCGAGACATTGACATGTGGGTCCCCTTCATCACTAGGGTTAGTCTGAGACATTGACATGTGGGTCCCCTTCTGTTAATGACGCAATTAGGGCTAAATTAGTCCCTTGTTAATCTCCATGAAGCCGAGATGTGGGACCCATGTGTCATATTTGACCGGGCCCAACAGTCAGTAAGAGTGTCTAGCTGAGAGGGACCCACCCGCAGGCCAAATACTGCCTTTGACTGTGTCCACGTCAGCATCCGGTATGTGCAAAACCAGCCAGGGATGGTTTTTGCCTGGTTTGGGATTGTTTAGGGAGGCAAGGGAACCGAAAAAAGATCAGGGGGTTATGTGAACCACCAACTTTTTTTAGGGTAGTAAAATGGACTTTTTTCTATTCCTTATAATAGATATACTTAATTATATCATAAGAATCTTAAGATATTTTTTGACTAGATAGAAATAGTAAATTTCAATCGAGACACCTATTCCATGACAGATTTAAACTTAGCTTCTATTTTCATGCCTTTAGTAGGCTTAGTACTTCTGGCAATCGCAATGACTTCTTTATCTCTTTATGTGCAAAACGATAAGATTGTCTACTCTTTTTTAGTGTAAGTAATATAATATGGTAGGGTATGTGGCTTTATCTACACATAGATGAAAAACGGTTATGGACGCGGATATAATATAGGCTACGAGCATAAGTGCATGAATATGCAGAGCCAGGTATAGCGAGTTTTATCTTATTTATTTTAATTGAATCAATGAATATATTTTGAATAGAAAGTCAATGTATCTAGCCTATTATTTCATAGGAGTACTAGTTGCTGAAGGCGATTTCAGAATAAAAAAAGTAAAGTCAAAATTATTCTCTTCTTTTAACTACATATGCTAATGGGCCAGTCTAGTTGTTAGGCGAACCTTCAGCATGAGAGGAGCAACTTCTCTCGCTAAAGGCGAGAAATAAACACCGCGCAATGAGCCTACTATGATTTCTGCTCTTTATCGCCTTTCTTTTTTCACTACACACGGTTTGAAAAATGTTCACAAAGTAGAAATTTGTCAGTAAATTTAAAAATTGCTCATGAATTTGAAAAAGGGGGTCACAAAATAAAAAACATGAATGTTATAATGAGTTGTAATGTTCAAAAACAAATGGGTTCGAATCAGTTTTCATAAATTTTAAACTTTTCTGCGACATCCAAAAAATGTCCACGAATTGGAAAAAATGTCCATGAAATCAAGTAATGTCGCCGGATTCAACAAAATGTTCAAGGAATTGAAACTTCTTCATAAATCTGAAAAATATTCCCGAATACGAAACACATCGCAGGAAATAAAACATTTTCAATAATTCAAAAAAAGTATGTGAATACAAAAAATGTTCATGAATTTGAAATTTTGTTCTAGATTCAAAAACATTATTGTGAATTCAAAATTTATTTTTGAATTCATTAAATCAAAAACTATTCATGAATATGAATAATATTCATGATTTTTTAAAACTGTTTACAAATTCAAAAATTATTCAAGAAATAAAAAAATGTTCATATAAATACAAATAATGAAAAAACCGGAAGGAAACCAAAATAAGCTATGGAGAAAACAAAAGGAAATCAAACATAGAAATAAAAAAAGAAAACCAATGAAACACAAACAAAAATAAAAATAGAAGAAACGAGAAACAACAAATGGAAAACACAAAGAAGCCCATAAACATAAAGAAAAACTAAGAACCGGTGAAAACACAAAGAAGAAACGAATAAACTACCGAAAAACCAGTGTGAAAACACATGGAAGCTTCCCAATACAAGCCTAGAAGGTTACAAAATCTCGGAACATAGTGGAGACTAGGGATTAAGTCCTAACAAAACTAACTCGATTACATGATAAATCTCATCCAACCCATCACCGTCTAGTAAGCCTATTAAGGAATTACTCACTCCCATGGTGAGCATCATGAAATTGGTGATGGAGGATGGCTGATGATGACGATTGTATCGAATCCCCCTCTCCGGAGCCCCGAACGTACTCGAGACCAGCCGTCCCGTTGAAGAATATGATGTGGTGGCGACTCTGTATCGTAAAACGTGATGATTCTTTCTCTCTGATTTTTTCTGGACAAATAGGTACTTATGGAGTTGGAGTTAGGGTTGCCGGAACTTTTATTTCTGCACAAAACAACACCATGGCAATTCTGCTGAAAACAACATCAGTCTGGGTTAGTTCCATTCACATCATGCAAATTAGAGTCCAAAACAAGAGCAAAAGTGTTTGGAAAAGTAGATACGTTTGGGACGTATCATAGAGCAAAAACCCCTAGTATATGTATGTTAGAGGAGGAGGAGGAGGGGGCAACCACCAAGGAGGGGAAGTCCCTCCTTGGGGCGCCGGCCATGGGGGAGGAGTAGGAATCCTCCCCAAGTCCAATTCGCATCCCCTGGTATATTGCAAGGGGCGCCACTTCCTTATGGGCCTTGTAGCCCATAATTCCCTCCACCTCTTGGATTTTTTAGGCCCATTGATATTTAAATTAAATATAAAATGTCCTAAATACTTCTATACCATTATATTTTTTAACATCTCCGGAAACATTTCTACCTATATATAATATATCAGTAATACCCGATGTTCACCAAAACCCTTCCCGTGATCCTGAAACACTTCCGGATCCTCTTGGAACTATTCCGAATATTAATGATTTTTTTTTACAAATATGTTCTCATCAGTCCCGTCCTACTAACACTCTGCAGATCGTGATTGCCTTAAGCTTGTGACCCCGTAGGTTCGGTAACTCATAGACATGAATGAAACCGTTCGTTCAACGACCGATAGCGGGACCGTGGACATCTATATCGATCCCTATGAGCACATGAGTGATATTCGAGTGAAGCTTTGTTTATAATGTGATGTCCCCTTTGCTTCGTGATACTTCACAAAACCCGGGATGCATCAGTATGATGACCCACAAGTATAGGGGATCAATTGTAGCTCTTTTAGATAAGTAAGAGTGTCGAACCCAATGAGGAGTAGAAAGAGTGCAACAAGTGGTTTTCAGCTAGGTAATGTCTACAAGTGCTGAAATTGTAAGTAACAGAGTAGTTTGACAGCAAGATAATTTGTAATGAGCAAGTAACGATAGTAGTAACAAAAGTGCAGCAAGGTAGCCCAATCCTTTGGAGGCAAAGGACAGGCCAAAACGGTCTCTTATAATAAGCAAAGCGTTCTTGAGGGTACATGGGAATTTCATATAGTCACTTTCACCATGTTGATTCGATTTGTGTTCGCTACTTTGACAATTTGATATGTGGGTGAACCGGTGCTTGATGAACCACAAGTATAGGGGATCTATCATAGCCTTTTTGATAAGTAAGAGTGTCGAACCCAATGAGAAGTAGAAGGAAATGATAAGCGGTTTTCAACAAGGTATTCTCTGCAAGCACTGCAATTATCGGTAACAAATAGTTTTGTGATAAGGTAATTGGTAACGAGTAGCAAGTAATAAAAGTAAATAAGGTGCAGCAAGATGGCCCAATCCTTTCTGTAGCAAAGGACAAGCCTGGACAAACTCTTATATGAAGGAAAGCGCTCCCGAGGACACATGGGAATTATCGTCAAGCTAGTTTTCATCATGTTCATATGATTCGCGTTTGGTACTTTGATAATTTGATATGTGGGTGGACCGGTGCTTGGGTACTGTCCTTACTTGGACAAGCATCCCACTTATGATTAACCCCCATTGCAAGCATCCGCAACTACAACAGAAGTATTAAGGTAAACCTAACCATAGCATGAAACATATGGACCCAAATCAGCCCCTTACGAAGCAACGCATAAACTAGGGTTTAAGCTTCTATCACTCTAGCAACCCATCATCTACTTATTACTTCCCAATGCCTCCCTCTAGGCCCAAACAATGGTGAAGTGTCATGTAGTCGATGTTCACATGACACCACTAGAGGGATGACAACGTACATCTCATCAAAATATCGAACAAATACCAAATTCACATGACTACTAATAGCAAGACTTCTCCCATGTCCTCAGGAACAAACGTAACTACTCACAAAGCATATTCATGTTCATAATCAGAGGGGTATTAATATGCACATTGGATCTGAACATATGATCTTCCACCAAGTAAACCAACTAGCATCAAATACAAGGAGTAATCAACACTACTAGCAACCCACAGGTACCAATCTGAGGTTTGGATACAAAGATTGGATACAATAGATGAACTAGGGTTTGAGATGAGATGGTGCTGGTGAAGATGTTGATGGAGATTGACCCCCTCCCGGTGAGAGGATCATTGGTGATGACAATGGTGATGATTGCTCCTTTTCCAGCCCAGAATCCCAGCTGCCGGCATTCTCCATCTTCATGTAAACCCTGTAAAATAAGAGAGAATATGCATAAGTATTGTGGCATAATGTGTAATAACAGCCCATAATACAATAAATATTGATATAAAAGCATGATGCAAAATGGACGTATCAGTGCTTAGGTGTTGTTCTTACTTGAACAAACCTCCTACTTATGATTAACCCTCCCGCAAGCATCCGCAACTATGAGAAAAGTATTAAGAATAAATTCTAACCATAGCATTAAACTTTTGGATCCAATCGATCCCTTATGGAATAGCGCATAAACTGGGGTTTAAGCTTCTGTCACTCTCACAACCCATCATCTAATTGGTACTCCATAATGCATTCCCTTAGGCCGAAATATGGTGAAGTGTCATGTAGCCGACGTTCACAAGACACCACTAAAGGAATCACAACATACATACTATCAAAATATCGAACACATAACAATTTCACATGATTACTTGCAACATGATTTCTCTCGTGACCTCAAGAACAAAAGTAACTACTCACAAATGATAATCAAGCTCAAGATCAGAGGGGTATTAAATAACATATATTGGATCTAAACATATAATCTTCCACCAAATAAACCATATAGTAATCAACTACAAGATGTAATCAACACTACTAGTCACCCACAAGCACCAATCTATAGTTCCGGTAACAAGATTGAACACAAGAGATGAACTAGGGTTTGAGATGAGATGGTGCTGTTGAAGATGTTGATGGAGATTGCCCTCCCCAAGATGGGAGAGTTGTTGGTGATGATGACGACGATGATTTCCCCCTCCGGGAGGGAAGTTCCCCCGGCAGAATCGCTCCGCCGGAGGGCAAAAGTGCTCCTGCCCAAGTTCCGCCTTGAGACGGTGGAGCTCCGTCCCGAAAGTTCTCTCCTCATTTTTTCTAGATCAAAATGACTTATATACCAGAAGATGGGCACCCGAGGCGGGCCTGGGTGAGCACAACCCACCAGGGCGCGCCTGGGCTCCCTGGCGCGCCCAGGTGGGTTGTGCCCACCTGGTGGGCCTCCTTTGGTACTTATTTGCTCCAATATTCTTCATATATTCCATAAAAATTCTCCGTGAAGTTTCATCTTGTTTGGAGTTGTGCAGAATAGGTAGCCTGACGTAGCTTTTCCAGGTCCAGATTTCCAGCTGCCGGAATTCTCCCTCTTCGTGTATACCTTGCATATTATGAGAGAAAAGGCATTAGAATTATTCCAAAAAGCATTATTATGGATAAAAACATCATAAATAACAGTAGGAAAGCATGATGCAAAATGGACGTATCAACTCCCCCAAGCTTAGACCTCGCTTGTCCTTAAGCGAAAACCGAAATCAAAAAACATGTCCACATGCTTAGAGAGAGAGCTGTCGATAAAAACAAAATACAAACATAGAAGCATCATGTTCATTATTATAACATAAACAAACTTAAAATAAGAATTTTATCAAAGAATTTTTATCATAGACTTCTCATGAATAAGTGATCATTCAACACACTATTGAAGTATAAAGCAAAAACTCTATTAGAAACCAACAAACTAAGTTCTCAGTCAACTTTGCAACTACAATTCATCATCTTTTCAGGAAGGGTCACGTGTCAGAGCCTTTAGGCAAGTCCACATACTCAAGCAACATATAGTCTTCCATGATTGCTAACACTCACCGCGTACACATCAGCAAAATGTTTCAACCGGACACATAGAAAGATAGGGGCTTGTAGTTTCGCCTCCCAACGTATTCACCTCAAGGGTGATGTCAACAATAACAACTCATGCTATCTATATTCAACTGGACATATGTGCCTAGATTTTTCCTCACCACATGATGCTTGCCAAAGGAGAAAATAAAAAGGAGCAGAGAGAAAACTTTGACTCTTTGCATAAAAGTAAATACATAAAAGTAAAAGATAGGCCCTTGGCAGAGGGAAGCAAAGGTTTCCGTGCGCTTATTTGTTTGTATGCTCAATCCCTTAATGCAAAAGAACGTCACGTTGCATTGCCCCTTGTGACAGCGACCTTTATTATGAAGTCTATCACTTTTATTCTTTGCCATCACAAGTTCGTGCAACGCTCAATTTTCTCTTACACTAAATGATCTCACACTTTTAGAAGCAATTTTTATTGCCTTTTTGCACCGATGACAACTTACTTGAGTGATCTTGCTCAATCCCTAGGTAGGTATGGTGGACTCTTGAAAATAAGATTTGGGTTTAAGGGTTTTTGGATCAATCCGTGAGAGGTGTAGGATGAAGATGGTCTCTCTCAAACGACCCTGCAACCAAATACACAAAGTCTCTTGTGTCCCCAACACACCCAATACAATGGAAAATTGTATAGGTGCACTAGTTCGGTGAAGAGATGGTGATAAAAGTGTAATATTGATGGTAGAAATATATTTTGATAATTTGAATAAATAAAAACAACAAGGTAGCAAATAGTAAACGGGCACAAAAACGGTATTGCAATGCTTGAAAACAAGGCTAGGATCCATATACTTTCGCTAGTGCAATCTCTCAATAGTGCTAACATAGTTGGATCATATGATTATCCTTCAAATTGTAACGAAGAATCACTCCCGAGTTCCTATTAGCGGATAACAAAAGATAGGAATTGTTTGTAGGGTACGAAGCCACCTCAAAGCTATTCTTTCTGATCGATCTATTCAAGAGTTAGTACTAAAATAACACAAAGCTATTGTTTCCGTTTGATCTATCCTAGAGTTCGTACTAGAATAACACCAAAGCAAATTCATATTCATAATACTCAATCCACACAAAGAACTACAAGAGTGCCTCAATATTTCTACCGGAGAAACAAGGACAAGAATGTGCATCAACCCCTATGCATAGATTACCCCAATGTCACAGCGGGAATCCCCAAGTTGAGTACCAAAACATATATCAAGTGAATCAATACGATACCCCATTGTCACCACGAGTATTCAATTGCAAGACATATATCAAGTGTTTTCAAATCCATAAAAGTATACAATCCGATAACCACGAAATCTCAGAGGGAAAACTCAATTCATCACAACAAGATAGAGAGGGGAAACCACCATATGATCTGACTATATTAACAAAGCCCACGATACATCAAGATCGTGACATCTCAAGAACACGAGAGAGAGAGAGATTAAACACATAGCTACTGGTACAAACCCTCAGCCCCGAGGGTGGACTACTCCCTCCTCATCATGGTTGTCACCGAGATGATGAAGATGGCCACACCGGAGATGATTCCCACCTCCAGCAGGGTGCCGGAACGGGTCTAGATTAGTTTTCGATGGCTACAGGACCCTGCGGCAGCGGAACTTCTGAACTAGGTTAACCCTGAAGGGTTTCAGAATATTTGGGAATTTATAGTGCAAAGAAGGGGCGCGGGAGGCCACCGAGGTGGGCACAACCTACCTGGGCACGCCAGGGGGCCCTGGCGCGCCCTGGTGGGTTGTGCCCCCCTCGGGGAACCCCCCAGGTGCAGCTCTGGCCCATTGGGTTCCTTCTAGTCCAAAAAAATCTCCAAAAAGTTTCACAGTGTTTGGACTCCGTTTAATATTGATTTTCTATGATGTAAAAAACAAGCAAAAAACAGCAACTGGCACTGGGCACTGGGTCAATAGGTTAGTCCCAAAAAACGATATAAAGTTGCTATAAAATGATTGTAAAACATCCAAGAATGATAATATAACGACATGAATACTTCATAAATTATAGATACGTTGGAGACGTATCATGGACCTAGCTATCAGTCTCTCCATGTACCGTCCACTTCCGATGGATGTCATTCGTTGACCACGTTGACCACGCCGCGCCGAGAGCACCAGGGCGGTGGACGACGGCAAGGCCTAGGAAGGGAACGACACGGAGCCGGGGAAGACGCGACAGTGGATGCCCATGCTGAGGGGAGTATGAGCGCTGACTAGTCGGCAACGAGGTGAGGCTGACGTCGCCGGAAAATAACAATATGTGCAGGTCGGCAGCGGGGTGAGGCTGACGTCGCCGGAAAATAACAGCCGGCCATGGGAGGAGGGAGCAAGCAGTCCCGCCGGCACTAGTTTGGGCGGCTGGAGCAGGAAGATCAGAGATTGAAGAAGCATGGCGGCCGTTGGATGGACATCCAACAATCACTGCTCTATGTTGACTAAGTTGACAAAGCCTTGTGTACGCATCAATTTTTTTAGGACAGTGTCATCATCAACTTAGTAGGCCCAGAAGCCAGCGTCCAAATCTATGGAAAACAACATACAACCCATTAGCCATTATTTTCAACAATTTACAGCCCATTTGCTAATTATTAAGGATATTTTGAAGCCCATATTATTTTTATTAGCATTACAGACCATATATTCTGGGCACTGCTAAAAAAATCAATGAAAAATTTCATATTTCGGTGGGGTTCGAACTCTTTTAATCACGAAATTTTGAGTCACATTAAAAATGATTAAAAAAATATATCAAAAAAAAATTCTCCGCAAAAATATGAATGAAATTTAAAATATTTACTAGCAAGATGCTCGTGCGTTGCACGGAACATGAAGATGGGTTTGTATGAGTAGTTTATCTTGTGAGAGAGAAGGATGAACGAGGGAAGGCCGTATCTGTAAATGTGGAGAGGAGTGTGGGTACATTGTCATAGTTTCCTTCCTATCGGTTAGATATAGATCGGACGACCTATATTGCAGGATGGCAGGCACACCATCATCACCAACTCTGCTTTTTATAAGAGTAGAGAAATCTAGAAAAAAATGATATTTTAATGTAATTGCCGGTTGGCTTTGGTTTAAAAATTTACAACCCATTTCTTACAACTTATAGACCATTTTCTGGGGAAGCCCATTTCTTACTACTTACATCCCTCCCCGTCTTGAAAGATTTGTGGCCCACCAGGGATGAGAAAAGCAAGTAGGCCTCGGTTGGGTATTCTCCAAAAAAAGAACTAGGCTAGCCATTTTCAGAAAGAAAAAAGATTTCCACTGGGCTCGTCATGTGCTTAAATAAAAGCGTAAGCGTGGGCTAGACGGGCCACAGCCCCCGCACAACACGCAGTTGAGCTCCATCTCTAAAACTAAAAAAAAATTGGGCGAACTTCTGCGTCCCTAGTGTTATCCGCTCGTGTAATTTTCTCGTTTATTGACTACATTGACAATGGCGTGGGACCTAGCTGTCAAACAATTAGGAGGAAGTATTTTTTTTGGCTTGTAAGAGTAATAACGAGGCACCTGCTTACGTAATGCAATGACCCTTGTGGGTCCCTATTGTCAGCCTCTCCACGTACAGTCATCTCCTGATTCCTCTCGGTTGTTGACCATGTTGACAATGCCAGACGACGGCGGGCACAACAAGCGAACCAAGGCGAAGAACGATGACGAGGCCTTGGACGGGGACGAACTGGAGCAGTGAAAGGTGCGGCAGTGTAGTGGCAGGCGGAAGGGAGTACGAGGGCAACAACATGTAACTGAGGCTTACAAACAGTACAAAAAGCCCAAGGATTAATTGTTCATCAAATTTAGACAAGACCCAGATTGAAAATGGCAATAACATCTAACCCAACCACTATTTTTCACAGTCACAAACAAATGGATCGGTCTGATCCATAAAATCAACATCCCGTGCAAAAAAATATATTGGAGGATGACTACAAGTTGTTGTAAATAGAAGTCGAGCATGTTCAGAAGCCCATTTGTCCATCTGAAACTTCTTTTTTTGTTGTTTAACATGTCTGTCCATGAGAAATCTCTTTACGAAAAACTTAAGCCTCATGGACCAATCGCAACCTCACATTCAACAGGAAGAATGTGACAAAGCTTCTGTTTGCCTGGTTGGATGCATATCCATCCATCGTTATTGTCCTCAAACGAATGTCATGAGAACTGAGAAAATCCTGGTGCTTATTACGCCACCGATTGGTTATATGTTTTGCTCCATGTGGTTGTGCCTAAGTAGACATGAAGATTGAAAACAATTAAGGTCTGAAAAAAGAGTATGTCGAAAGAGCGACAACTGAACGGTTAATTCTAGTACAATATATACGGGCTTTCAATGTGCATGAAATCATCACCTTTATATATAAATTCTCCAGAGATCAAAAGCATCACAGCAAGCCAATAATTATGTTCAGATCAAAACTAAACATTCCGACATATAAGATCTTGACAGAATCTAGCAGCATTGATAGGCTATCCATGGACGAACTCTTCATTGAGCATATAACATAATATTAATACCCAAAGTGTACTCCAACATGATATAAAACTTATGCGCACAAATGAAAAATGCAGCTTATGATTACAAATGTGTAGATGATAATATACGGTACCTGAAAAAGTGAGGAGCCAAACACCAACTTCCTGTGATCATTAAATGGATCATGAATTACACCTAAGGTCTCCAGTTTGGGCGCAGAGATGATAGTTATTTGCGAAGGTTTATAACAATCATCAAGGAGCAACCTTTGAAGTGAAGGGGCATCTTCGATGATGAGCCATTGTCCTTCAAAACAAATTCCAATGCTTTTAAGGTGAAACAACTTTATTTGGAGACAAATGATAGGGATTTCTATTCCCAAAACAACCAGCAAGCGCTCCAGAGCAGGGTAACTGGAGTGGATGATGCTGTGCAGTGAGGCCTCCGACAGATAAACCACCACAAGCGAAAGTTTTTTTAGCAGTGGGAGTCGAAGCATTTGTACCAGATCATGTGGTAGATGGCACCGGGCGAAGGTGGCGGTGTGGAGAGATGAAGAAAACCGTGAGATGGACAACGGTGGTGTGGGCACAAATTCTTGGTGTGTTTGTGGTACAAAACTTTCGTCGTAATGGTAGAACTCAAACTGTGGAGTTTTCCGAATTCAGGGGATGTCAGCCAAGCGTCCACCATGCAGGGTATGGACATCAGGTAGCGTGTCGGGATGCAGAGGCATTGAACAGGGCCCTGCTGGTGAGAGGAGACGATGGCTCTGAGAGATCAAATTCAGGAAGGACAGAAATCTGATGGCAGTCGAGATTGAGGGGGGCGGTGCGCCATATCGGGTGCCACCAAGTTGAGAGGACTTGTGTGCGGCAACAATCCTTGGCCGGGAGAAAGCGAGATGATCTCCTCGAGGATGACGTCTGGGAGATCGCTAATGCAGTCCACCGGGGATTCTACCGGCTCCTCATATCCGGGTGTGTGTGTGTGTGTGTGGGGGGGGGGGGCTCGCCGCTTCACCCCGCGCTGCCGGGTGCAGGATCTACAACCGGCGTCGCCGCTGGCGGGAGCCTCATCTTCTTGGCGCTGGGGCCAGCCGACTCCATTTTCCTTGCGGGCGTCGTGCGGAGCTCATGGGTTTGAGTAGAGTAGTCAGAGACAAGCCTAGTGGCAGTGCGAGTGGGGAAGAAGGAGGGCTGGGGTTTTCTGTACGAGTGGAAGAAGAGGAGCAGGCGTTTTCTGTACGAGTGAGGAAGAAGGTTAGCAGGGGTTTTCTGGACGAGTGAGGAAGATGGGGAGCAGGGGGAATTGGGGGGAGACGGAAGTAGGCGAGTCCAGCGAGAAGTAGTATAAGTGGAAGCGAGGTGGAAGGACAGTTTTTCTAGGATCGCCCCGTCTTCAAGAAATATGGGCTTCTCCTCGCAAAAAACAAAAACAAATGGGCTTTAAAATGGATAGGCTTTTGTATCGGCCCAGTCGTCTGCGCATGTTTCATACTAGAGGTCCTTGTGCTAGAGGCAGCCCGAGACACTCACCGGCTTATTGCCCATTCGAAAGAAAAAAAGAGACGCCTCCAGCTTATGGCTACTCATCGGTAACTTTTTTCAACTTGGCATCCACCAAATTAGAGGATGTGATACTGGATGCAGACACTCACACTGGTCGCGTAGCACGGCAAAGTGAGGTGTCAAATAACATGCCTACAATATACTTACTAGATTGTGAAGGTTCACAGGCTAGTCAACATTCGCATTAAACTAAGCTTCAGAAGATATGGTATGCATACTAACATTCAGAAGAACAAAAGTTTAGCATGTTTATGCATCTCAATGATTCACCGTACTATAACCAATACAAAGCTGTGAGAAGGTGTGGAAATAAAGAAAATCGGTCGATGCTTCTCTGAGCAAAGGGCCTCCCCGTGCACGCATTAATTTCCTGGGCATGCTTGTTTCTTCTCAATGTTGCGAGCACTTTGAGCATGTTGGCAACTCCACAGCTAGCTAGCTGCCTCATCTTGCAATTGATGCTGACACAGTTGCAGCAAACACATGAGGCAATAGAGATGACTCAACATCAGTCCATATTGTGCAGTTCCCCTGAAATCATCTTCATTGTCCTGAATCTGAAAAGATAGGAAAACAATAGCTATACTTAAATGGTGTTGCAAAACAGTAGCACATATCAATAGCTCGGCATGACAGAACACGATCATCTAGACGAAGGGGATACTGACATGCCCAAGGAAGATTATATATAATTTCATAAGTCCTTAGTTGATTTCCACCTTCGGCTGCACTGCTTGTCTACTCCTCCACACATGTCAGGATTGTTCCGCACTGCAATCAGCAAGTCAACATATGAATAAGCTTATTTCATCTTGCGGTGGTCATTGTACCTAGTTACGAATGTAGGAATACCTGGAGCACCATGAGGTTAGCTGACAGCAGGTAGATGCAACCATATAATTTTGTGCGGTGCTACCAAAATAGAGGTTTGTGTCCCTTCCCGTTATGAGAATTCTTCTTGAAGTTGGTAGAATGTGATGGCTTGTTCTTTGCATCAAACTTGCCTTTCCCCTGAGATTTCTTCTTGTTGTTTTGGGGCTGGTTGGCCTGGAAGTTCTTCTCGTGTACCAGGTGTGCACTAGAAGCTCCCTCAGCGACCCGGGCACGTGTGTCTTTTTATCTCGCCTTCTCTTCAAAATCAAGAGTGCTAATGAGATCCGAAACAGAAAACTCATGTCTCTTGTTTTTCAGAGAAGTAGCAAAATTGTTCCATGAAGGTGGAAGCTTGGCAATGATGGTCCCAACAACAAATTTTTCCAGCAACACACACTTAAAGTACTCAAGTTCCTTAGCAAGTGACTGTATCTCATGAGTCTGCTGAATAACAGAGCACTCATCAGTCATCTTGTAGTCACAGAATTGCTCCATGACGTACAACTCGTTGCCAGCGCCCGAGGCCCCAAACGTGGCCTTGAGCGCAGCCCACATGTCTTTCCACTGTCAAATGACATATATGAATCCACAATGGAATCATCAAGAACACTCAGCAGGGCAGCTTTGAAGAGGGTATCCATGTTCTCAAAAGCTTCCTGCTCTATAGGATTAAGACCGCCCTCAAGCTTACCATTAGTGGCATCATAGAAGTACATGATCTGAAACCAATATACTGCTCTTGTGCGCCACCTTTTATATTGCACCCCCTTAAAAGTAGGTGGCTTCAAAGCGCAGCAAAACCACTCATAATAAATTGCCTATAATCAGGTTTTTAATTGGATTGTTGAATATACGAGCAATTTACTATGAGATTTAATCCGAACCAATAGTAAATAGATCATGACGACAATTGCAAAGATCAAAGTAATGATGCAGACTAAACTAGGAGGACAGAATCACATACTGTACAGCAGGAGCAGATCCTCTGTGGTTGATGTTTTCACTCATGTCGTTTATGAAGAGGTTACCAAGGTCGGGGAAGAAGGCTGTCGTTGAGGAAGTCGTCGCTGGCAGCAGTCGCAGGAGTGTGCTCCCCAAAAACCTGATCGCCCCTCTCCCGTACAGGATCACGAAAGGCGGGGTTTGGAGGACTGTTGTCCCTTCTCGCGGTGCACGCCGACAGGAGGGATGGAGAAGAATTGCATGGCGGCGCTATGATCTGGAACGGTGCGAAACCATATGATACAGCGGAGGCTAGGGTAGAGCCTGTCAGGTCGATCGTGCAAGTAAGACCAAGTATAATAGTAGGCCTTTGGCCCAAACCCCACGTCCAAGTCAATAATAGCCCCACTATCCAAAAGAATCAAAAACGGCTGAGTAGTTAAGGCGTCCGTTAATTATTAATTAATGACTTAATAAATTTTCCGACCAACAAAAATATGGACCACATTTATAGCTTTTGTCCTTGGACAGGCTCATTCCCGAAGAACGCGCGTGTAGGTTTCCTATTATCATGCTCATGCAAATGCTAGAATAGATCACATTATAAAGTGGTGCAACTCACACTCACCTAGCAGTATGGGACTAAACTTTAGTCCCACTCACACCACACTTAGAGCATGGTTAATAGTATAGCCAACATCCGGCTATATGAAGTTGACACATCATCTAGAGCCAACCTAATAGCCTGCTAGTACAATAGTTAAGTCCCTTTAGTATAATACTATATCATTAATAATGGCCCCACCTTTTGTCTCACAAAGTATGTTGGAGCTCGTGCTACAACCGGCTAGAAGTTTACAACCTGCTTCTCTTCTCTCTCCTTCAACTAAGCACAAATACTATATTTAAATCCTTATAGCCTGCTTTTGTCACCTAATTGTAGTACTTGCTCTAAAGTTACTCTCCACTATGTAGTCTGAAATGCTGGGCGTGCAGCGAGCGGTGCCCTCGGTCGGCGCGCCTCTTCAATGATGGAAGTAGTGAGAGGTCACGTCGCCCTGACTTGCCATCAACGTGGATCGGCGGCCTCAGCCGGCGCCGGGCGGGAAGCGCGTGGGGGGTGGGGGAGGGTTTTTTGTTGGGCAAGAAGGTGAGAAGCCAACTTGGGATCGATCCGGACGGGGAAATATCATGTGCTCCCATACTCACTAGTTTCATGCATATGACACTAGTCTATATTACTACCTTCATAGTGCAAAGTAACATAGTAGTAATGTTATAGATGGCTTCATTTATTAGCTTGTAGACTCATCTTGTCTTGGGAAACGCTATGTTATAGTAACATATTATTTTACCACTTCTCCTTAACTACTTGCCACATAAGCAAAATTTTCTTGGAGTGTGCTAAGTTACTCCCACTATAACTAGCCGTACAAAGTGTGGGCTATGTAGAGGGCGTAGTAATCAAGCTTCTCATCGTTCTGCGAGTTGACATGACACATCAAAGTAGTAGTTTTTTTTTCAAAATGTACATCAAAGTACCAGTGTAGTAGTCTCCAAAAAGGGCCGACCATGTCCATGGCTACCATCCCATCCCGTGCTCCGTCATTGAGTATGTGCATGATTCACGTGTCAATCAAGAAAAAAATTATGTACGTTCCATTGAAAAAAAATCAAAAACAAACACGCCACCACATCATGTTCGAAGTTTGATTCGTCCACGCGTGGTTCCCGACCCTCCACTAAGTGAACAACTACCAAACGCGTCAAATTATCATGTGAGCTGCCTCTTCATCCAGAAATGAGCTCCACCTTGTACCCGCTGTTGGTGTCAAAACTGGCGGATCTCGGGTAGGGGGTCCCGAACTGTGCGTCTAAGGCGGATGGTAATAGGAGGCAGGGGACACGATGTTTACCCAGGTTCGGGCCCTCTTGATGGAGGCAATACCCTACGTCCTGCTTGATTGTTCTTGATGATATGAGTAGTACAAGAGTTGATCTACCACGAGATCAGAGAGGCTAAACCCTAGAAGCTAGCCTATGGTATGATTGTATGTTGTCCTACGGACTAAAACCCTCCAGTTTATATAGACACCGGAGGGGGCTAGGGTTACACAAGGTCGGTTTACAAAGGAGGAGATATACATATCTGTATTGCCTAGCTTGCCTTCCATGCCAAGTAGAGTCCCATCCGGACACGGGACAAAGTCTTCAATCTCGTATCTTCATAGTCCAACAATCCGGCCAAAGGATATAGTCCGGTTGTCCGGAGACCCCCTAATCCAGGACTCCCTCAGTAGCCCCTGAACCAGGCTTCAATGACGATGAGTCCAGCGTGCAGTGTTGTCTTCGGCATTGCAAGGCGGATTCCTCCTCCGAACACACCATTGAAGAATTTGAATACAAGGATAGTGTCCGACCCTGCAAAATAAGTTCCACATACCACCGTAGAGAGAATAATATTTCCACAAATCTAATCTGTTGACACATTTTGACAGCATGATATCATGCCATGGCCTGGTTATTATCCGAACCGCTTTTCTCAACCAGCTCCGCACAGATTGTCAAAGCAGAGATTGTGTTCCCCTTATCACGGGATTCTCATCAATACGGATGTGGGTAACCCAACCGCGCCATCAATTACGGCGCCTGGGGAGTAAGCAGTTTTGCCAGGCAAGTGGGGAGGCATATCGCCTCTTCCGCCCTTATAGAGGGACGAAGATTTACTTTTTTCACTCACGCCTTCTTCCTCCTCGCTTACCCATTCCCGCACACTCGAGCTCTAGCACCCAAGCTCGCGTTCTCAAACCACTCCAAGCATGTCTGGAGCAGGAGGCAAGTGGATGGTCTCCTCCGTCACGGAGGAGAACATCAAAGAGTTACGGGAAGCCAAATACCTGGCTGCGGATATCGCGCACCGCTACCAAATACGGGGCAGATCGTCCCAACGCCCGAACCCCATGAGAGGGTAGTTTTTCTTACCAACTTTGTCCGTGGACTGGGATTTCCTCTCCACCCGTTCGTCCGCGGGCTCATGTTCTACTATGGTTTGGACTTTCATGATCTGTCCCCCAACTTCATCCTCAACATCTCGGCATTTATCGTCGTGTGTGAGGCCTTCCTCCGCATCAGGCCCCATTTCGGCTTATGGCTGAAAACCTTCAATGTTAAGCCGAAGGTAGTGGGTGGCCAACAAGCAGAGTGCGGAGGCGCCATGGTGGGCAAGATGCCTAATGTCACCTGGCTCGAGGGCACCTATGTGGATACCATAAAGGGGTGTCAATCGGGGTGGTTCTACATCACTGAGCCGCACGACTCCAACTGGGTGGCGGCCCCCGAATTTCGATCCAGAATCCCCACGCGGCTCACCTCCTAGAAAAAGAAGGGCCTGTCTTGGGGCTCTTCAGCAGAGTTGACCGGACTCTAGACCTGCATCCAGAACATGACGAGCAGAAAAATCAAGCTTGTCAATGTGGTCCAGGTTATGCTCTTCCGCCGGATCCTTCCGTGCCAAAGATGGGCATTCAATTTGTGGGAGTTCGACTCGGCCAAGCACCAGATGCTGCGAGAGCTCTATGACACGACGCATGCGGACGTCTGGAGGGTGCTGTTCAAGAGCGCCAAGATGCCTCCCTCCCTCATCGAGGACCGCGTACTCAGCGCAAAGCGCCGCGCCAATCCGGTAGGCTTTTGTATCTCTCAGGGTATTTATTTGCCCCGGTTTAGTTATGTGCTGGATCTAAGCTTCCATGTCATTAACAGGACTGGGTAGAGATAGCAGAGCAGCTTGATTGTCCAGCCCCCTTGCCCGAAGATCCTGCAGACGCTCTTCTAACGAAGATGCTGACTCCGGCACCTTACGAGGTGCCGGCAAAGAAGGCCAAGAAGAAGGCCACGGGGACCCAAAAGGGTCTCCGGTGAAGGTTGTATCGGACTCATCTTCCGATGACTCTAACGCGCACTCCTCCCACGGAAACGAGGAGGAGGAGGAGAAAAGTTCTCCCCCCAGCCAGGGGAGACAAGAAAAGGAAGGCCGACCCATCCAGGGAGGCCAAAGGGTCCAAGAAGGGAAGGACCCTCCCTCCGGACTGTGCCACGACGGCCGCCGATAGCGGCGTCGAGTGGCTACCCAGGGACAAGCCCCTGGCAAAGTCGTAAGTGTCCGGACACCATAGTACTTCATGGTATATTTTATTGTACTGTCTTTCCTCATGCCGAACATGATTATGAAGTCCGTCCCGAGCTCATCTCAACGTACCCTCGTCGAGCGGCTCCTTGGACTCGTCGGATATGAACAACGGTTCTCTTCCGACCGCTTCCACCCCTCGCCCTACGGACAACGCCGAGGTGTTGTCTCAAAAGGCACCGAGCTGAGGGAAGGTGGTCCTGGGGGCGCCTCGCAGCGACTTCCCGGACCCTGGGTACCAAGGGAGCGAGGCTCCTACGGGCTTCGAGTTCGGGCCCCAGCCAGACACTGCACCGAAACCTTCGATGGTTCCGGACTCTGGCAGGCGGTCCCCCGTCAAGGGGGGAAACCATCTGTGCCGTGTCCTCTGTCCAACCAGAGGCACCAGACAACTTGCTGGAAGCGCTTCGCAGCGCTTCCATCGAAGAAGAGCACCGCACTATCATGAGTGTGGTGGTCGAGACGGTTCAGTCCGCCAAGAACGGACTGACCGAAGCTTGCGCCAGCCTCCTAACAGGCTTTGAGGTAAGCAATCAAAATATAAGAAGAAAATATTACCGCATAGATAGTAGCCCCTGATGCTCTGTTCGGCGTCCGTGAAGAAAAGCCGTATAGAGGATCAAATGATAACTCAGGAGTCTAATTAGAGTATGTCTATGTGTATGTGCAGGCTTCACTGCTGGCCACTGCCACACATACTGCGGAGGTATCTGCGCTGAAGCAGGACCTGAAGCGGTCCAAGGATGAGCTCGGCCTTACCAAGAGGTAGCTCGAAGGGAACAAATT
The DNA here is from genome assembly GCA_034509565.1 of Triticum monococcum. Classification (NCBI taxonomy): domain Eukaryota; kingdom Viridiplantae; phylum Streptophyta; class Magnoliopsida; order Poales; family Poaceae; genus Triticum; species Triticum monococcum. The sequence goes on from CM067846.1 coordinate 530,572,412, forward strand.
AAAGGTAAGATATACCCCTGTCTATATAGTTAAAAAGAAGTTCGGGTGTAAAGCAATAGGATCATCATGAATTTTTCAGGGGCCACGACCGAGGTGGAGACCCTGAGGAAGGTGTTGTCTGAGGCCGAAGACAAAGCGGCCACAGAACGCATTGAACGGGAGAAGAAAGAAGCCCGAGTAGGCAAGGTGCAGCAAGAGCTCGAGGCTCTCGCCAAAAAGCACGAGTCCTTGGAGCTTGACTCTAAGACACGAGAGTCCGAGCTCGCGCAGGTGCTTGAAAGCGTCCGGAGCGCCAAGGCTGAAGCCCACAAGGCCCTCCAGGAGATTGATGCGGTGAAGAAGATAGCAGTGGGTAAGGCATTCATTATGCAAAGCAAACACATGAAGGAGACTTTCCTTTTTCTTACCCGAGTTTGGAGCTCTCCAGGAGCATTTGCATATCTTCCCCGCAGTGCACTGGATGCCGCGGAGTTTTACCAGGCTGAGGAGGGGAGCTCAACGGAGAAGTTGTTCTGGTCTCATTATACTGGGACCGAACACCCCGTGCCCTTGAGTGACCACCTGAAGTAGTTGGTTGAACTTCACAAGGCGGCCGAACAGGCCATGAAGGGCCTTATAGTCCGGATGTGGCCTGGCGAGCCCCTGTCCGGCAGCTACTTCGGTCTGGTGAGGCGGCTTGTGGAAGCCTGCCCACGGCTTGAAGTCATCAAGTGGTCCGTCTGCATCGAGGGTGCATGCAGGGCTTTTGCCTGGGCGAAGGTGCACTGGTCGAAGTTGGACGCTGTGAAGCTGGTGAAGGAGGGGCCGCCGGAGGGCAAGGAGCATCACTGCCCCGAGAATTACTATGAGAGTGTCATGAAGGGTTCCCGCTTAGTGGCAGATGAGTGTGCCAAGGATGTAATTTTTGAATGAACATGCTCATGTGATCCTGTAATATGAAACGAGTTCGTTTGTGCCATGCGACACTTTCTTAATTTAAAATATTACCTTCTGTGCGGCCGTTTATAAAATCTGAGAGTTGGCCAGTCGTCGGCTTCTACCCCCATGTAACTAGTACTGGGGTGTTCGGGATAAATCTGAACACTCTTTACCCCAATTTTGGGTTCTTCAAGGGAGGTGTTCAGCGCACGAACCAGGCAATCAGACTATAATGCTTTATCACTCTCACTTAGCCATAGAAGTCTACGATTCTAAATTTTTGGCAAAGCCCATGGTATTCGGAGGGCCGAATTTGGGGCGCTATACACGCCTAAGCCGGACAAGGCCGACTCCTCGCCCGAAGAAGAAAAAGTCTTTAAGGACTTGAGACCTCTTAAACATCGACCAATCTCTCGCCTTATCATGACAGTCAGTTTTTGGCTTTCTCTATTGAGGTGCTCATCCGGAAGAACCGGGACACAATCGCAGTAGTTCTCCCACCGCTACCTTAGCCGATATAGCGGAACGTAAGGTACCAAAGCATGGGAGCCGGGCAACCCAACATTTGACCAAAGACATGATTCGGAGCTGATGCATATAATGCTATAAGTTCGGGGTGCCGCACTGTAGAAAGTGTGCGGTATTATGGGGTAAACGAGAGCACCTAGCGTACTGACCGTACCCGAACGTGCGGGTGCAGATTGTCGTAAATGGACTTATAAGAGAAAGAAAAAGACTTAAATAATACAATGATAGATTAATGATATGCATTGCTATTTGAATAATACGTCAAAGCGTACTGGTACAAGTAAAGTAGGACAATTCGAAATGTCCTATCCCAAGGCAAGCTACGCATAAATAGTGAAAAGCGGGTATATCAAGTATTACTAGAGACCACCTGGCGGTTCCCGTGTTCATCTTAGCTTCTTGCCGCCTTGGTTGTTACTTCCGGAATGTGTCTGGCAATCGTACTGCCGGAAAGGGCTTCCAAAGAGTTAGGCCCTGAAAGAGAAAAGGAATGTCAAAGGTATACAACCCCTGGTGTGGTTAAGTCACAATGCGGGGCGTGTCCTCATTGTGCCCCTGCCTATGTCCATGGTATTTTCAATGCGTAGTTATGTAAGCGCGGCACGGATTTCGTCGCTTCACCGGGACTGGGACGGGGGCCGAATTGCTAGGCGAGCTCTGATCGTGCCAGGCGATCCTGTTTCAGCTTGTTCCGGACTGGCTTGAAGGTGTCCCGGGGCTGTAACTCCAAATGGGTGGTCTGCCTGAACAGGCTGCTTTGTGCTTCTGCTGCAAGGGCCGCAGTGTGCTCTTCCGTACGGAGCGAGCGTTCTGTGTTTCCATTTACTGTTATGACCCCACGAGGTCCTGGCATCTTGAGCTTGAGGTATGCGTAATGCGGTACTGCATTAAATTTTGCAAATGCTGTCCGTCCGAGCAGTGCATGATAGCCATTGCGAAACGAGACGATGTCGAAGATTAACTCTTCGCTTCGGAAGTTATCTGGTGATCCAAAGACCACTTCCAGTGTGATTGAGCCTGTGCAATGGGCCTCTACACCTGGGATGACGGCTTTAAAGGTGGTTTTGCTGGGTTTGATACTCGAGGGATCGATACCCATTTTTCGCACTATATCCTGATAAAGCAGGTTCAGGCTGCTGCCGCCGTCCATAAGGACTCGAGTGAGGTGAAATCCGTCAATGATGGGGTCTAGGACCAGTGCGGTGGATCCGCCATGACGAATGCTAGTGGGGTGGTCCCTGTGATCGAAGGTGATCGGACAGGCAGACCATGGGTTGAACTTCGGGGCGACATGCTCCATCGCATAGACGTCCCTTAGTGCATGCTTCCACTCCCTCTTGGGAATGTGGGTTGCGTATATCATGTTCACCATCTTCACTTGTGGGGGAATCCCCTTCTGTCCTCCTGTGTTCGGTGGCCGGGGCTCCTCCTCCTCATTGCTATGCAGCCCCTTGTCCTTGTTCTCAGCATTTAACTTGCCGGCCTGCTTGAGCACCCAACATTCTCTGTTGGTGTGATTGGCTGGCTTGTCGGGGGTGCCGTGGATTTGACACGAGCGATCCAGTATGTGATCCAGACTGGATGGAGCCGGAGTATTTCTTTTAAATGGCTTTTTCCGCTGACCGGATCTAGGGCCTCTGAATCCGGCATTAACTCCCGTATCTTCGGTGTTATTGCTGTTATTGCGGCGCTTTGGTTTATTACGACACTGCCTACTGTTAACATCTTTGGTATCCGAGGTGTCCAGATTCCTCGATGTGTTGTTGCTGCGAGCCAGCCAGCTGTCCTCGCCCACGCAAAAGCGGGTCATGAGTGTGTGAGGGCTGCCATAGATTTCGGCTTCTCCTGGCCGAGGTGGCGGGCGAGCCACTCGTCGCGGATGTTATGCTTGAATGCCGCTAGGGCCTCTGCATTCGGACAGTCTACAATTTGATTTTTCTTAGTCAGGAACCGTGTCCAGAATTGTCTGGCCGATTCCCCTGGCTGCTGGGTTATGTGGCTCAAGTCATCAGCATCCAGTGGCCGCACATAAGTGCCCTGGAAGTTGTTAAGAAATGCGCCTTCCAGATCCTCCCAACTGCCGACGGAATCTGCTAGCAAGCTATTCAGCCAATGCTGAGCTGGTCCTTTGAGTTTTAGTGGGAGGTACTTGATGGCATGTAGATCATCAGCGCGAGCCATGTGGATGTGAAGGAGGAAATCCTCAATCCATAGAGCGGGATCTGTTGTGCCATCGTATGATTCGATATTTACGGGTTTGAAACCCTCCGGGAATTCATGATTCATAACTTCATCAGTGAAGCATAGGGGGTGTGCGGCACCTCTGTGCCGGGCTATATCCCGACGTAGTTCGTATGAGTCTTGTCTGCTGTATTCGGCCCGGCCGGATTTACTCTTGGTGTATCCGACGCGACGATCATCATCCCGTGTGGGCGCACGTGCCCGTGTCCCATATATTGACCTTGCGATTTTTGCCTTACTGTCCAAGATGTCTCGCAGGTCCTCTGTGTTGCCCCGGGCCTTAGTATTTTTGACTGAGTGGCGATGGGGTGCGGTCTGAACTTTAGGCTGAAACGCCTCTCTGGCTCGGCCGCGTAGTGGCTGGTCAGCCGCATCGTACAATGGTGAATGAGGTTTCAATGCTTCTTCCTCGAGGTGAGGTAGCAACCTGCGTTTTGGGTAACTCTTGGACGGGCGCTCGAGTTCATGCTCCTCGGCCGCAAGGACTTCGGTCCACCTCTCTCCTAGCAAGTCTTGATCAGCTTGAAGCTGTTGCTGTTTTTTCCTTAGGCTATTTGCCGTGGCCATAAGCCGACGCTTGAAGCGCTCTTGCTCGACAGGGTCCTCAGGCACGATAAACTCGTCGTCGCCAAGGCTCGCCTCGTCTTCGAAGAGAGGCATGTAATTGTCCTCCTCCGGTTCTCTGTCTGCTGCCTGCTCTGGAGGGCTAGCTTGTTCGTCCTCTAGCTCTACGCCGTGCTGGAGGGGATTGTTGTTGTCTTCGGCGCTATCCAGAGTTTTATCGTCTCCTATGCCAGTATCACTACTCTTGCTATGGTGGGACTTAGAGCGGCGCCGCTGACGTCGGCACTTGGGTTGCTTCTTGGAGGGGTCATCCTCTGTTGTCTCATCGCCATTGCCTTCTTTGGGGGTGCCCACCATGTATATGTCATATGATGAGGTGGCGGTCCAGCGCCCTGAGGGTGGTGGTTCCTGTTCGTCTCCTGCATCGTCGTCCATACCGTCGATGTCTTCAGAGTCAAAGTCGAGCATGTCGGTTAAGTCATCGACAGTGGCTACTAAGTGGGTGGTGGGTGGGCAGCGAATTTCTTCATCGTCCGCATACCATTCTAGCCGGACATAGTTCGGCCAAGGTTCTCCTGACAGGGAGAGAGACCTTAATGAATTTAGCACTTCTCCGAAAGGTGAGTGCTGAAAGATATCCGTGGAGGTGAACTCCATGATCGGCGCCCAGTCGGACTCAACGGGCACGGATGCGAGCTGCTTGGAGTCCATGGCCGGAGATGAATCCAGTGGTTCGACGACACGACTCTTGTAAGGTGTGAAGTCAGTATCCGGCTCTATCGCCACTGACAGTACGGCCTCCATGGCGGGGTCCATCCCTCCACTCTCGGGTGGCACGACTTGCTCCGGATTGATGGCCGGGGTAGTTGTGGATGCGATCTCCGAAACATTGTCCGACGGCAGAGTTACGTCATGCTCGTCGCGACTGTGCGGCGCGTCCGACATGGGCTCGAATCCGTCGAAGATCAAGTCTTCGCGGATGTCGGCCGTGTAGTTCAAGTTTCCAAATCTGACCTGATGGCTAGGGGCGTAGCTCTCGATTTGCTCCAGATGGCCAAGCGAATTGGCCCGCAGTGCGAAGCCGCCGAATATGAAGATCTGTCCGGGGAGGAAAGCCTCACCCTGGACTGCATCGCTAGCGACGATCGAAGGAGCCATCAAGCCTTGTGGTGACGACACAGTGGAACTCTCAATGAAAGCACCAATGTCGGTGTCAAAACCGGCGGATCTCAGGTAGGGGGTCCCGAACTGTGCGTCTAAGGCGGATGGTAACAGGAGGCAGGGGACACGATGTTTACCCAGGTTCGTGCCCTCTTGATGAACTGTGCGTCTAAGGCGGATGGTAACAGGAGGCAGGGGACACGATGTTTACCCAGGTTCGTGCCCTCTTGATGGAGGTAATACCCTACGTCCTGCTTGATTGTTCTTGATGATATGAGTAGTACAAGAGTTGATCTACCACGAGATCAGAGAGGCTAAACCCTAGAAGCTAGCCTGTGGTATGATTGTATGTTGTCCTACGGACTAAAACCCTCCAGTTTATATATACACCGGAGGGGGCTAGGGTTACACAAGGTCGGTTTACAAAGGAGGAGATATACATACCCGTATTGCCTAGCTTGCCTTCCACACCAAGTAGAGTCCCATCCGGACACAGGACGAAGTCTTCAATCTCATATCTTCATAGTCCAACAGTCCGGCCAAAGGATATAGTCCGTCTGTCCGGAGACCCCCTAATCCAGGACTCCCTCACCCGCGCGTGTGTGTTAGGGAATGAGGCACAAAGTACGTGTGTCCGTGCATGCATTTTTTCTCTTCGTGCACGTACTCTTTTTTTGTGGGTGATTCGTGCACGTACTCGGCCTACGTTGGTGACCGTTGGTGAGTCTCACTTATCTCTACATCTCAACATGTACATCTACATCTACATCTACGTCTATACTACATCTACATCTACATCTACATCTACATCTACATCTACATCTACATCTACTATAGTACATCAAGTTTTAAACATGAGACCAGCCATTTTCTAGCATGACACGACCAGCCTGTATCGCTTCTTGCTCCTTGTCTCTCTCAAAGTGTGTCTGGCAGGCGATTTTGCTATTGATTGAGGTCGGTTCGCTCACACTCGGTCCCACATGTTATAAATCTAAAAAGAATACTCTGACCAGCGGACCATTGAAAGAAGTATATTCTTCACCCTCAAATGTAAGTTGATGGACAAATAACCCCCAAAGTCAATTTTGGTATGATTTTTACCCTCAAATCTCTAAAACTGGGTATATCACCCCCTTGAGCGGTTTTAGTGTTCACATGTTAGAGTTTAGGTAGTTTTGATTGTTGACTAGGAATTGACTAATTATTTACACTAATGAAATGGCAACGACGTCGTCGGAAGCCGCCGATGTCGTCGGAGATGTAACCAATGGACCCCGACCTTCCCTACGAGGAGAGGAGATCATACAGATGCCGTTCAAACTGAACTGGTCGTCGGGCTACCTTGTTGGCTCATTGCCCGCCTACCTCGAGTCCTCCCAGAGCCCCTATCATTGTCGCGCAGCTCACGGTGGCGCTCATTTGCAGGTGGGCGCTGCTAGCTAGGAGACATAGTTGAGTTAATTGAGTCCTACTTGAAAATCAATTGTGTCCTTGGCCTAAGCTCCGGCACTACTAGAAGAAAACTCCTGCAGAGGAGGTCAATGAGAGGCAGCACCATGCTCCCTACATTGGTCGTTTGATTCATAGGATAGAATGCTATAAGATTTTTTTTCCTGTGTAATCATATGTTAAGTGGCAATCTAGCATCCACCCAACTTTTTGTTCACTTCCTTTGTTTTTCCTGTGTCAAACACTCTATTTTTTTAGGGGAACACCGTGTTAATTCTATGAGATTCAACTGGACATGCCATTACAATCCTTTATTTTTCCTTACAAAGAGAGTACTTGCTGCTGCAAGAGCACCGTGTTAATGATGTGCTGCTGCAAGAGCCGCCTATATTAATTAACCATGCTCTAAAAAGGTGGACCAGCATTGGCTATACTAGTAGTACTAGTTTAGTAGGTGACCTTGCGCTTGGCTCTTCTCCTCTTACGGAAGTTGAACAATAATGATGGTACTACAGTAGTACTTCTGGCAATCTGACACCAAATGAACTGCTGCACATCCACCGCTTGTAAGCAAAAGTTTCTCCTCGTGCTGCAAGCCACCGTATGCGTTGGCGAGGGATATCGTGGTTCTGTAAGTTGACGGGACACATCAAAGTTATTTAGTACTCTCTCCAAAAAGGGCCGACCATGTCCATGGCTACCATCCCACACTCCATCATTGAGTACATGCACTATTCACGTGCCATCGAGGAGAAAAAATATTGTGTAGTACTAGGTGCCATCAAAGTGCACGACTCACTTACACAGTTCTTATCTCCATTTTCTTGCATGACACGTGCACCTTGATGCTAGATGTCCCGCATGTTGGCAAAAGGATGAACAAATCTCACATAAAAAAAGAGTGGAAGAACATAGGGCTTGTTTGGTTCCCAGCCTAAGGTTGCCACGTCTAACCTTAGTCATGCCACAACATCTTAGACATGTGTTTGGTTCATTGCCACACTTGTGGCTTGCCACACTTCTCTAGTTATATGGTCCACATGTCATAGGATCAATTTTTGACCAAATCTTGCCACACTTGTGGTGGCCATAGCCACACCTTTTGTGGCAGCCACACTTTGCCTAAGGTTAGTTGTGACAAAGTTGCTGTTTGGTTCTAGGCCTAGCATTGCCACACTTTGCCACACATTTTTGCCAAGCTTGCCTATGGTTAGTTCATCAAAATGAGAGCCACAAGTTGGCAAGCCTAAGGGAATCTTGCCATATTTTTTGTGTGTATGCTATGTGGGGTCCAAGTGTGGCTTGAACCAAACACTCACCTCATAGATTCTACGTGGTGTGGCCATGAACCAAACACACTCATAGATTCCCGACGACCGAGAAGGAGCAAGGAACGTCGTGGTAGAGCGTCTGCACTCATAATATTTTATATTATTCAGTGATACAAAATCAACCAAATCTCTCGTCTAGCTGGTTCGCGCATTTTCCCCTATTTTTTGCTGCCTGCCTACCTATAGAACCGCCTTGTCCTGGCCAATTCCTCTCCAAACACCTAGGGAGGCAGTTGAACCGAACAAGTATAACTTGTTTCTAGCGGGTACATTGACGTGGCATCGAAAGGGTGTGATAGCTAACTCTGGCAAAATAATTAACTACCACGTTGGCATACATGAGCATGGGGCCCACTTGCCAGCATGCTGGACGGAGGAAGGAACGCAAGACAAAATGGAGCGCGGAAGGGTGCGAATCGATTGGCTCACATGTGATGACCACTGGAGCAATCCACTCAGGTACACGTTAAAAAATTCGTGCAAACACGGCCAGTTATACTGTGAGTAGGTGACCATGCGCTTCGCTCTTCGCCTCTTTCGAAAGTCGAACAATGATGATGGTACTACAATATATATACTTTTGGCAATCTGACACCGAATGAACTGTTGCACATCCACCGCCTGTATTAAGCGCACTATCGTAAAGCAAAAGCTTCTCCTCGTCCTACAAGCCACCGCACGCGCGTGAGCGATGGAAGGGGTCGTACTAGTAGTAGTAAGCAAAGCTTCTCCTCGTTTGCGAGTAGACCGGACACATCAGAAGTAGTGCATTAGTCTCCAAAAAGGGTTGTGTCGTGGAATTGTCATGGCAGATGTCCTAGTGAAAGGACTTAGTCGTGGAGCCATCGCAACTAGGAAGCTTAAAGGAGTTAATCGGGACAAAGGACACGAGGGTTTATACCGGTTCGACCCCTTACGATGAAGGTAAAAGCCCAATCCAGTTCTTGATGATATTGCTAGGGTTTCAATGACCAGGGAGCAAATACACTAAGCCTGGCTCTCGCTTTGATGTTATCTACCCTAAGCCGCCGCCGGGTCGTCCCCTTATATACACGGGTTGACGCCCTGTGGCCTACAGAGTCCCGGCCGGCTCATACAATGTGTCCGGCTCAGTGACATATTTTACATGCCTTACTTTACAAGTCTTATTCATACATGGCGGTTTATACTTACGGGCCTTAAGCTGCCTATGGGCTTGGGCCTACTACAAGCCTTAACATAAACCGTCACCTTGTACACTCTTCGGGCTTCCTTTAAGTAACCTGCCATTGTGATTAACCCGGCTCCTCCTAGGCGGGTCATACCTGGTAGTCATATCCCCAACATTAGGCCCCAGGTTGATTTGAACTTTGTTCTTGTCAATCTCCAACACTTAGAAAAAATCCATCTATTACTGCCGCGAAAGCCTTGTAACCCGCCATGACGTCATCTCCGGATTTTTCGGAAACCCGCCACCACGTCATCTTTAACGGATATTTATCTTTAATGCCTTTCAAAAATCGAGGCACTTGGGTAGCTGGATAACCATGTTTCAGTCTCCTCGTTTTTCGCACTCACTTATCAGTCTTTCCTTATAAATAGCCGCGACCGGTCTTCTTCTCATTCCCCCCTTTTCCATCATCTTCTTCCTCTTGCAATTTCCAACGCTCAAACTCCGCCGCCGCCGCAACGCTCACCGCCGTCCTCAACCTTGGCCGCTGCATCAACTTGAGTCTGTCCAAAGAACGGCGGTGATCCTCCGCAGTAGATCTGCGTCCGTAAGTTCTTGCTTTCCCACACCTTAGATCCGCATTAGCGTTTGCGAGTTCTTTCTATGTTCTTCGCTGTTCATCGCGGATTCCTTGTAGTTTCTCCACCGCATCCTCCTTTGATCTAAAAGAAGTATGGAACTCATGCGGTAGTTGTTTTGCATCCATTTTAGATGCTAGCAGATCCCTCTTTCTTGTACAAAGGCCTCCTTAGAACTGATGAACTCCTGTGTGCTGGTTTTTAAGGTCTAGATTTATTTTTCTTTTTTGAACCATCTTGATCCAAAATAATAGCAACAACTTGTGAAACTTGTTTATCTCAGTATCATTAGCCCTTACTTAAGCCGCCATTACTCATCTGTACTATAATCATTAACCTGTAATTCCACCAATTAATTTGAACCGTCAAATTACTTTTTTTCCAGCTTGTCCTTTTTCATTATGCCATCAAAGACGCCAACAGTCTGCAACTGGGTCCCTTCCACAGTCACTGATGAAACTTTGAAGGATTTTGTCACCATCGGATATTTGCCAGAGAAGAACATTATGTCCTATCGTGCCCCTGACCCGGCCGAAGAACGACCTCAGCCCAAAGATGGTGAAGTCATTATCTTTACTGATCATATGAACCGGGGTTTTTCACCACCCGGCTCAAAATTCTTCGAAGATGTTCTACATTTTTTCAAGCTTCATCCACAAGATCTTGGACCCAACTCCATATCCAACATCTGCAATTTTCAAGTTCTCTGTGAGGTTTATCTTCAAGAAGAACCTACCATTGAACTTTTCAGAGAGTATTTCTATCTGAACCGCCAGAATGAATGCACCAACGGCCCTAGCTTGGAACTTGGTGGAATTTTGATTCAGCGCCGACAGGGTGCTGTCTTTCCCTTAGTAGTCTTACCAAGCCATCCCAAGGATTGGAACCAAACTTGGTTTTATTGCAAAGACACGTCGCCAGCTGATGAAAAACCAATGCCGGGTTATCGCGTGGAGCGTCTTGACTCTAAGTTTGTGCTCCCTGACAAGCTGACTGCCGCTGAACATAATAAACTCATCCCATCCATCAAAAGGATTCAAGCCTTGTTGGGAAACGGCCTAACTGGAGTTGACTTGATCCGTTGTTGGATCGCATGGCGGGTCATCCCTCTGAGCCGCCAATCCGACTTGATGTATAAATATGCCGGAGGCCCAGATGACCCTCTGCGTCATAGTTCTGTACAACTGACTGAAGAGGCCATTGTTGAAATGTCAACCACCCTCGTAAACAGTAAATACGAGGACTGCAGTAAAGTTGGATTGAATCCTTTCTGCAAGCTTAACCCGGCACCAGAGGTAAATCCCCTTGACCCCCTTTTTTCCTTCAGTAGTTAAGTACTTGTCTGACTTTTAACCTGTTATCTGCCTATAGGCCAAATCTGACTTTTGGAAGGCCAAATATAATCATGAAGCTGCCAAGAAGGCTAGAGCCGCCGCCATAGCCGCCAAGAAGACTACCCGAAAATCCAAGAATAAAATAACTGCTTCTGATATGTTCAAGCTGGATGATGTTTTGAGTCGGAGGTAGCCCTTGACTCTCTTGGCCTGCTTTTTAACAACCTTATTGACACTGACTATTGCCAAGATGATACGGGGGCCAGTCAGGCAGTAGAAGAAGAGGTAACTATTTCCTCCGACTCAGCCCCTTTGCCAAGACAGAAACCTCGACTGGTAACCCGGAAAGTAAGGTTTTCACACCCTTTGGCTTATTTGGATCTTCATTTTCTTTTGAAAAAATAGCAACATGAGAGCCACCGTCAGGCCCGGACCAGTGACGACAATGAACTTCCTCCGGCTTACCAAAAACTCCTCAGAAACGCCAGAATGAGGTTTCTTTCACCTTTGTCTCTTGCTTTTATCAATGAATCTATTTCCTTGCTCTCTTAACTGTGATTTTACTATTGCAGGAGGTTTCTCGTTCTTCTCGCGATTCTTCACAAACTCAATTTCCGGCTTTCAAGACTGCCCCCGGGTAAAGAAAATAATCTTTCTTTTGCATCTTTAGGTCTATATCATTATACTGACTCATGAAATTCTTCTTAGCGGTCAAGCAAAGCCCAAGAAAGCCAGGGTGGCTAAACTGGCGGAAGACCCGAAAGACCCTGCTCCTGAACCGGCAATACCAACTCCTGCTCCTGAACAATCTGAAGCACCAGAAGACCCTACCGTCAATGTTCAAATAAATCCTCCTAAACCGTCTGCTGATGAAACTACTCTCAACCCGTTTACTGTTGAACCGTTGAGGTCAACTAACCCAACGATGACTTACAATGGTGACGTTTTAATTACTGGAAGTATATTTGTCGAACCGGGCAATCCAATTGTACTGGCCAGGCATTCTGCCAAGCAAGAGGCTTTGGAAAGGCAGAAAGTACGATTTGACGTCTCTCACTACGCTCACCTGAGCATTAGTGACATGCTATCTGGATACCTCAGTCATGTGCATTCCAGCCGTGACTCTGAAATTGAGATGGTCAAACAGCTGCAACTGAAATATGAGGTATGTTCTCCGGCTTTCATTAGCTTACATATGCTCTACCAGTCCCCAAGTCTCCAGATTATGATGAACCTGAATGATCTGTAGACTTGTGATATAGTTTGATGCTCTGTCTTAAAATTTTCCTAAGTCCAATGGATTAGCATAAATTTGCACCTGTAGTCCCCAAGGACCGGCTTAATTCCTCATGAACGAGCTGGTACTTAACTTCATAGCTGTCTTGAATTAGTCCAAACTAATATTGTTATCCGGCTCAAGAGAAAAAAACTTTCTGAATATCATGCATTAGCCCCCAAGTGCCAACCGTTGTTACCTGTAAAATGCTTGGTACTTAAAAGAGTTATTTCTGCTTTTTAAGAATTGCTTTGACAAACATTAGCCCCCAAGTGCCAATTAGTGTTGCTTTGCAAGTTCTTGGGACTTTTATTCAGTATGACCTTTATTGGAATAAATTTTTGACACACCTATGCATGTCTGTAGACCGCCATAACTGAATTGGGTTCTCAACTGACTGATGCAAAGACCCGGTTGGCGGCTCAAGAGACTGAGATAAAAAATGCTGACTCCAAACTCCAGTTGAGCCTATTTGAAGCAGAAAAACTGAAGACCAGTTTTGATGCAGAGAAAAAATCTTGGGCCGATGAAAAAACCTTGCTGATACAACGTGCTGAGACAGCCGAGGCGGCTCTCAAGGAGGTTTCCACGGAGCTCACCAGTTTAAAGAACCGGGTGTTTCAAATGGTCTCTGCAATCTTTGGTGAGTCATTGTATTATTTATTGAAACTCTACTTGAGGGAGTCCTGGATTAGGGGGTCTCCGGACAGCCGGACTGTTAGACTATGAAGATACAAGATTGAAGACTTCGTCTCGTGTCCGGATGGGACTCTACTTGGCGTGGAAGGCAAGCTAGGCAAAACGGATATGTATATCTCCTCCTTTGTAACCGACCTTGTGTAACCCTAGCCCTTTCCGGTGTCTATATAAACCGGAGGGTTTTAGTCCATAGGACAACATACAATCATACCATAGGCTAGCTTCTAGGGTTTAGCCTCTCCGATCTCGTGATAGATCAACTCTTGCAATACTCATATCATCAAGAATAAATCAAGCAGGACGTAGGGTTTTACCTCCATCAAGAGGGCTCGAACCTGGGTAAAACATCGTGTCCCCTGCTTCCTGTTACCATCCGCCTTAGATGCACAGTTCGGGACCCCCTACCCGAGATCCGCCGGTTTTGACACCGACATTAGTGCTTTCATTTAGAGTTCCTCTGTGTCGTTGCCGTTAGGCTTGATGGCTCCTACGATCATCGATAGCGATGCAATCCAGGGTGAGACCTTTCTCCCCGGACAGATCTTTGTGTTCGGTGGCTTCGCACTGCGGGCCAACTCGCCGGGCCATCTGGAGCAGATCGAAAGTTATGCCCCTGGCCACCAGGTCAGGTTTGGAAGCTTAAACTACACAGCCAATATCCGCGGAGACTTGATCTTCAACGGATTCGAGCCCCTGCCTTGTGCGCCACGCGGTCACGATGAGTAAGATTTAGCTCTACCATCGGACCGTAATCAGGAGATCGCACCGGCAGCCGCTCCGACCCTCAATTCGGAGCCAGTTTCTCCATCCATGGACGGGTGGATAGGCCCCGTCACGGAGGCCGTACCCTCTACGGCGATCGAGCCGAATATCGACCTTACCCTTCACGAGAGCCGTGTTGCCAAACTACCGGATCCTTCTCCGTCCACGGACTCCGAACCGCCTGCGCCCGTTCCTATCGAATCCGATTGGGCGCCGATCATGGAGTTTACCTCTGTGGATATTTTTCAGCACTCGCCCTTCAGCGACATACTGAACTCATTAAGGTCTCTTTCCTTATCAGAAGGATCCTGGTCGAACTACGTCCGGCGGGATGGGGATGCGGATGACGAAGAAATTCGCCGCCCACCCACCACCCACTTAGTAGCCACTGTCGATGACTTAACCGACATGCTCGACTTCGACTCCGAAGACATCGACGGTATGGACGACGATGCGGGAGTCGAAGAGGAACCACTGCCCACAGGGCACTGGACAACCACCTCATCATACGATATATACATGGTGGACACACCCAAAGAAGGCAATGGCGACGAGACAACAGAGGATGACCCCTCCAAGAAGCAACCCAAGCGCCGGCGTCAGCGACGCCGCTCTAAGTCCCGCCTAGGCAAAAGTGGTGATACCGGCACCGGAGATAATAGCACTCCGGATAGTGCCGAAGACAACAACAATCCCCTCCAGAAAGATTTAGAGCAGGAGGATGGAGGAGCCAACCCTCCTGAGAGAGCGGCAGATGGAGAGGCAGAGGATGATAATTACATGCCCCCTCCGAAGATGAGGCAAGCCTCGGCGATGACGAATTCACCGTTCCAGAGGATCCCGTCGAACAAGAGCGCTTCAAGCGCAGGCTTATAGCCACGACAAATAGCCTTAAGAAAAAGCAGCAACAACTTCAAGCTGATCAAGATCTGCTAGCTGACACATGGACTGAAGTCCGGGCGGCTGAAGAGTATAAACTCGAACGCCCCTCCAAGAGTTACCCAAAATGCAGGTTGCTACCCCGACTGGAGGAGGAAGCACCAAAACCTACATCCCCGGCGTATGACGTGGCTGACCGGCCACCTCGTGGCTACAATAGAGAGACATTCCAGCCAAAAGCTCAGCCCGCACCCCGACGTCATTCAAATAAAAAGGCATGGGGAAATACGCCAGACCTGCGAGACGTATTGGAGGACAAAGCAAAACATGCAAGATCGATCTACGAATCACGAGGGCGTGCCACTATGCGAGACGATAATCGTCACGCCAGATACAGTAAAAGTAAGTCCGGCCGGGCCGAACACAGCGGGCAAGACTCATTCGAGCTGCGTCGCGATATAGCCTAGTACAGAGGCACCGCACACCCCTTATGCTTCACAGACGGAGTAATGGATCATCAAATCCCAGAGGTTTTCAAACCCGTAAATATAGAATCATACGACGGCACAACAGATCCTGCGGTATGGATCAAGGATTTCCTCCTGCACATCCACATGGCCCGCGGTGATGACCTACATGCCATCAAATACCTCCCACTCAAACTCAAAGGACCAGCTCGACATTGGCTCAACAGCTTGCCAGCAGAGTCCATTGGCTGTTGGGAAGATCTGGAAGCCGCATTCCTCGACAACTTTCAGGGCACTTACGTGCAACCACCAGATGCCGATGACTTGAGCCACATAATTCAGCAGCCAGAGGAATCGGCCAGGCAATTCTGGACACGGTTCCTAACAAAGAAAAATCAAATCGTCGACTGTCTGGATGCAGAGGCCCTAGCAGCTTTCAAGCACAACATCCGCGACGAGTGGCTAGCCCGGCACCTTGGTTAGGAAAAGCTGAAATCTATGGCAGCCCTCATGACACTCATGACCCGCTTTTGCACGGGAGAAGACAGCTGGCTGGCTCGCAGTAATAACATATCAAAGAACCATGGTACTTCGGATACCAAGGACGGCAATGGCAGGTCACATCGCAACAAGCATAAGCGCCGCATTAATAGCGACAATACCAAGGATACGATAGTCAATGCCGGATTCAAAGGCTCTAAGCCCGGTCAGCGGAAAAAGCCATTCAAAAGAAGCACTCCGGGCCCGTCCAGTTTGGACCATATACTCGATCGTTCATGTCAAATACATGGCACCCCCGACAAGCTAGCCATCCACACCAACAGGGACTGTTGGGTGTTCAAGCAGGCCGGCAAATTAAATGCCGAAAACAAAGATAAGGGGTCACATAGCGATGACAAGGAGGAGCCCCGGTAGCCGAGCACCGGAGGACAGAAGAGGTTCCCCCCACAAGTGCGGATGGTGAACATGATATACACAACCCACATCCCCAAGAGGGAGCGGAAGCGTGTGCTCAGGGACATATATGCGTTGGAGCCAGTCGCCCCCAAGTTCAACCCATGGTCCTCCTGTCTGATCACCTTCGATCGCAGGGACCACCCCACTAGTATCCGTCATGGTGGATTTGCCGCACTGGTCCTAGACCCAATCATTGACGGATTTCACCTCACTCGAGTCCTAATGGACGGCGGCAGCAGCTTGAACCTGCTCTATTAGGACACAGTGCGCAAAATGTGTATAGACCCCTCAAGGATCAAACCCACTAAAACGACCTTTAAAGGCGTCATACCAGGTGTAGAGGCCCATTGCACAGGCTTAGTCACACTGGAAGTGGGCTTCGGATCTCTGGATAACTTCCGAAGCGAAGCGTTAATCTTCGACATAGTCCCGTTCTGCAGTGGCTACCATGCACTGCTCGGGTGAACCGCATTTGCAAGATTCAATGCGGTACCGCATTATGCATATCTTGAGCTCAAGATGCCAGGACCTTAGGGGGTCATCACAGTCAATGGAAACACAGATGTCGGATTTCGGGTTCCGGCAGACCCTTGAGGTTCGAACACTGGGGTGCGCACGGAGATTTCGCCTCCTACTTACCTGCACCCCCCACCTTGCTAGGATCTAAACTATGGCAAGAACAACACAAGGGACACAGGGTTTATACTGGTTCGGGCCACCGTTGTGGTGTAATACCCTACTCCAGTGTGTGGTGTGGTGGATTGCCTCTTGGGCTGATGATGATGAACAATACAAGGAAGAACAGCCTCACGAGGGTCTGTACTCGGCTGGGGTGATGAACTGCTGGGAGGAGCTCGGTCACCTTTCTCTCTCTCTCTCTCTCTCCCTCTGTCTCTCCGTCCTTTTTGTCTAGCGGGTGGCTGATCCTATTTATAGAGGCCCTGGTCCTCTTCCCAAATATTGAGCGGGAAGGGAGCCAACAATGGCGGGCTAATTTGAAGGGGGACAGCTAGTACTAGCTACCCTGACAAAAGTAGTCTTCGCCTGCGCAAAGCTCTGGTGATGACACCGTCTTGGGCTCCATGGTGACCTTCGTCTCGTAGTCCTCCTGGTCTTGGTCTCGTTGCACCGAAATGGCAACCTTTGCCTGATGCCTTGGTACTCCATGGCTGCGCTTGCCCCCTTTGCACCAAAGAGGAAGGGAGGGCACTGCGCGGGCTGGCACCCGCCTGGCGCCCTCGATTGTCATGGCTTGCGTCTAGGGCACCTCGTGAGGTACCCCGCCTTGATCTCTCCGCCTCCTCGTGAGCCAGCCTGACGAGGCCGTGCCTGAGGAAGCTCCGTGTCATCCGCCCCACGAGGCTTGGCCCCTCGCGAGGGTCTTGGGTTCGTGTTGGTGAAGATGGGCCGCGCTCGGCCCCCTTTTGAGCCACACCGCAGGCCGCATGCAGGCAAGTCTGGGGACCCCCATTCCTAGAATGCCGACAGTAGCCTCCAGGCCCAAGGCGCGCCCAGACTTGGCCGTGCAGGGAGGTGGAAGGGCAAGAGCGAAGCGCCGCGGGCCCTAACAGCCTGCGGCCGTGGGCGCCGCGTGGCGATTGATGGGACATGGGCGTCTCCACTTCCCCATGGCACCTCGGCAACTGCACGGATTGGACAAGTCCCTGCATGCAAAGCGGGTAATAATTACCTATGATCGTGGGGGCCGTTGGTTGGCCATCGCCAGCTATAAATATGGACCAGCGCGCGCCCTTCTAGTTCATCCCCCCTTGCTTCTCCTTTTTCTTCATGGCCCCGTCGAGGAGGTTCTCGGCCGCAGAGAAGGGGAAGGCTCGCCAGGTTGAGCCCGCCTCTCCCCCGCCCAAGCACGGCCGAGGGCGCCCTCACAAACATCCTGTGGCCACCATGGTGGCTCCCCGCTGCCATGGAGGCGGTCTTCAGCACAGCGACGGGCGGATTGCTGTGGCCGGGGGGTGCGCTCCGGCTGCGCGTCCCCCTAGGCCACGCTTTCGCGCTGCTGAAGTGCTGCCGGAGTTTGTCATGTGGTCGGCGGAGCCGACTAGCACCCGGCTTCCACTTCCTCGCTTCCTCCTTGGCGAGCTCCCGGCCGGCGCCCCGGGCGGCCTCTGGCTCTAGGCCGACGGCTGCTGCAGCCGGGCCTCATGGGTCTCACTGGAGGTCTCCGCGGCCGGGAGCCTGTCTCTGGCCCGCGGTTGGCAGACGTTTGCCCGTGCGTGTGGCCTGAGCCGTCGATGCACCGTACACTTCAAGTTCGACGGCGATGCCACCCTCTACGTGAGGGTGTTTGGGGAAGACGGTCACCGCACAGGGTGTTGCCCCGAGGGTGACGACCGCGGCTGGGAACCCAGCTTCGGTGATGATGGAGAGGGCAGCGCTCGCACGGCTGGCGGCGCTCAGGGTTCCCCAAGCTTCTTCGGTTCTTCTTCAGGCGGTGACTCTTCTAGCGGTGGCCGCGGTCAGCCCCCACGCCGTCGTATCTGCTTGGGAGGTGGTAACGTGTCCGCCCGCCATCGCGCCCTGGTGAAGCGTGAGAGGGAGTCCGCCTGAGTTCCGGAGGCAGCTCGGGCCTTCCCCGCGGGCCGGTGTGAGGCGAGCTGCACCAGATTTGTCCTTTCTTTTCCTTTTTCCTGCAAAACAAAGATAGTAGCGTGGAGCCCCGCGGGGGCGTGTTTGGGTTATTGCTGTTAATCATCGTTTTGCTTTCGTTATTGTACCTTCCGGCTACGTGCCCGCGCATGGATAATTCCCGGCCCCAGCCGTGGGGGGCGACCGACCCAGGCCCTTTGTTTGTGTCGCGGTGCCCGTGGGGCACGGACTGGAGGGGTGCTCCTGTGATGGGCCCAGGTCGCGAACCCTTTGAATGACTAGGATAGGAACACTCGCGAGGGCGCTCGGCTGCCCCTCTCGCGAGGCCTTGCACAAGAGAATCGAGGTAGGAGAGCGAAAAGTCGAAGAACCACAAGCCAAAGACGGCAACAACTTCAATAAAACTTTGAATGAGAAGGAACAAGCCAACCGCGGAAAGCAAATGAAAAGCCGCGTCCGGCACCTAATCTAGTCTTCGACGTCTTCTCACCAGCGCGGAGCTAAGTGCTGCCACTTGGCATGGGAGGGAGCCCCAGGGCCTGAGGCCAGCGCTCCTGAGACTCCGGGGAGTGTACAGCCCCAACTCATTATTACGTGAGAGTGTCACGGGCAGCGAGCTTCACAGGCGTTGGCCTTCTTCACAGGCTTCGGGCCTTTTCCAAAACACGATAGCTTCACAGGCATTCGCCTTCTTCACAGGCTCTGGGCCTTTTCCAAAACGCGATAGCTTCACAGGCATTCGCCTTCTTCACAGGCTCCGGGCCTTTTCCAAAACGCGATAGCTTCACAGGCATTCGCCTTCTTCATAGGCTCCAGGCCTTTTCCAAAACGCAATAGCTTCACAGGCATTCGCCTTCTTCACATGTTCCGGCCCTTTTCCAAAACGCGATAGCTTCACAGGCATTCGCCTTCTTCATAGGCTCTGGGCCTTTTTAGGGGTAGAACCTCCGGAGGTGCTGGATGTTCCATGCGTTCTGGACTGGCACCCCCTCCTGAGTCTCCAAGCGCGCGGAGCCGGGCCTGGAAACATGAACAACTTTGAACGGGCCCTCCCACATGGGAGAGAGCTTGTGCAGCCCCTCCCTGGAGAGAACCCGCCTAAGCACGAGGTCTCCTACCTCGAGAGTTCTGGGGCGGATGTTGTGGCAATGATATCGCCGCAGTGCTTGTTGGTACCTTGCCGCTCGTAGCGCGGCTTCTCGGTGACGTTCCTCCCCCAGCACGAGGTCCATCCCCCGCATGGCGTCCTGCTGCACCTCGTCGAACGCCAGGACCCGTGCGGAGCGACATCTGACCTCGTGAGGGAGGACCGCTTCGGCTCCGTAGACCAGGAAGAACGGGGTCTCTCCAGTCGGCTTGGTCGCGGTTGTGCGGATGGACCACAACACGGACTGAAGCTCGTCGTACGAACCTCTGCCGCAGGCCTCCAGCTTCTTCTTGAACGTCCTGGTCTTGAGGCCCCTCAGGACCTCCGCGTTGGCTCGCTCGGCCTGGCCGTTGCTTCGGGGGTGCGCCATCGAAGCGTAGCATATCTGCGTTCCAAGGTTAGCACAGTATGTTTTGAAGAGGTTACTAGTGAACTGCGAACCGTTGTCCGTGATGATGCGATTCGGCACCCCGAACCGGCTCACGATGCCCTTGATGAACCTGACCGCGGAACCCGCAGGAATGGTGCGGACAGCCTCTACTTCAGCCCACTTGGTGAACTTGTCCACGGCGACATAGAGGTAGCGGTAGCCCCCGGGCGCCCGAGGAAACGGGCCCAAGATGTCCAGCCCCCAGACTGCGAATGGCCATGAAAGGGGTATAGTCTGCAAGCCTCCTGCTGGCTGATGGATCTGCTTGGCGTGGAACTGGCAGGCCTCACAAGCTTTCACTAGTTCGACGGAGTCATTGAGCGCGGTGGGCCAATAAAACCCACTGCGGAACGCCTTACCGACGAGGGTCCGTGATGATGAATGATGTCCACAGTCTCCGCCGTGTATATCTTCCAGCAGTTCCTTCCCTTGCTCCCTGGAGATGCAGCGCAGGGATACATCGTTTGGCCGCTTCCAGTAGAGCTCTCCATCCTTGATGCAGTATGCCGCGGCCTGGCATGCCACTCGCTCCGCTTCCTCCTCCTTCTCTGGCAGGGCCCCTTGCGTTAGGTAACTCCGGAGCTCCGTGATCCAACATCCCTCCTGAGGTTCCATCGTCAGGAGCAGGCGTGCTCCTGAGGCCAGGCCACAGGCCGGAGCCCCTGAGGCAGGTGGCTGGGGGAGCTCCTCCCGGGGCTGAGCTGTGTTCGATAATGATGGCAGGGCTGAGGGCTTGAAGAGCCGCTCCTTGAAAACACCAGGCTCCTAAGGTAACCGCCTGGACGCCCGTTTGGCGATGTCATCAGCCTCCTGGTTGGTGCCACGGGGCACATGCTGCAACTCCAACCCCCAGAACTGCTTCTCCATCCTGCGGACCTCCGCTAGGTAGGATTCCATGTGCTCATCCTTCGGCTCGTACACCTTATTGGAGAAATTGACAAGGAGCTGCGAGTCGCCGTTGATGGTGAGGCGTTTCACCCCCAGGGCAGCCGCGGCCTTCAAGCCCGCTATTAAACCTTCATACTCCGCTATGTTGTTGGAGACCTTTTCACCTTGCTGGAAGCAGAGCTGCACGGCGTAGTAGAGCTTGTCCTGAGTGGGCGATATAAGCACCGCCCCAGCCCCAGCGCCATGCCTGGAGAACGCCCCATCAAAGTACATGACCCAGCCTTCTGGCGCCTCACTTCCCGGGGACAGGGACCGATCCTCGTCGGCCTTGAGGCCTGGCGCCTCCGTCCATTCCGCCACAAAATCTGCCAACGCTGCTCCCTTGATGACTCTGGTCGTGCTGAATTCGAGCTGAAACGCTTGCAGTTCTATGTTCCACTCAGCGACCCTTCCAGCTGAATTAGGGCTCCTGAGCACTCTCTCCAGGGGGTATGACGAGACGACCTTGATGGGGTGACCCTGAAAATAGTGCCGCAGCTTGCGCGAGGCCACCAGTAGCGCGAGGAGGAGTTTCTGAGGCATGGGGTACCGTGCCCTTGCATCCCGCAACACCGTGCTAACGAAGTACACTGGGTGCTCAATGAGGTGGAGTGCGTCAGTGCTGGTGGCTCCCTTCAGAGACCATGGCGCCTCTTGAGGCAATGAGGCCTCCAGAGACTGGCCATCTGGGAGAGGGGCCTCTTTCGCCTCCGGTGCGCCCCTCTGCGGTGGCTGATCCTCCTCAGCCGCGGTGGCAGTTTCTGCGGGCCTTCCTTGTCCCTGTTCTGCCTTGTCCCGGGCTGCTGCTGCGGTTTTGATTTGGCGCTCCTCTCGGACTACCACCAAGGTTGCGCTGGCGGAGTAGGGAGTGGCGGCAAGGTAAAGCACCAGGGGCTCTTGAGGGCGCAGAGCCACCATGACCGGTGGGCTGGTCAGGTATCTCTTGAGATCCTGGAACGCCTTGTCGGCCTCTTCAGTCCACTCGAAGGGCCCCTTTTTCTTCATTAGCTGGAAGAAAGGCAGTGCTTGTTGCCCCAACTTGGAGATGAAGCGCCCTAGCGCGGTCACACGCCCCGTGAGCTTCTGCATTTCTCTGAGGGTCTTTGGCGGGCTCATGTCTTCCACCGCCTTGACCTTCTCCGGGTTAGCCTCGATGCCTTGGTGGGACACGAGGAAACCCAAGAGCTTGCCCGAGGGGACTCCGAACACACACTTCTCTGGGTTGAGCTGTAGGTTCACTGCGTTGAGGCTAGCGAAGGTTTCCTCCAAGTCTTGTATCAAGGTCCTGGCCTCCCGAGACTTTACCACAATGTCATCGACGTAAGCCTCAACATTCTTCCCGAGCTACGGGCCCAAGGTGATGTGCATCAGCCGCTGGAAGGTCGCCCCTGCGTTACGCAGCCCAAATGGCATGCATGTGTAGCAGTACACTCCACACGGGGTTAGGAAGGCTGTCTTCTCGACGTCTTCTACCGCCATCTTGATCTGGTGCTACCCAGAGAATGCATCCAAGAAGCATAACAGGTCGCATTCCGCAGTGGAATCGACGATCTGGTCGATGCGGGGGAGCGGGAACGGATCTTGCGGGCATGCTTTGTTGAGGTTGGTGAAGTCGACACACATGCACTCCTTCCCTCCCTTCTTTGGCGCAATGACAGGGTTGGCCAACTAATCCGGGTATCGGACCTCGCGAATGACCCCAGCGGCTTCTAATTTGCGGGTCTCTTGGACGATGAAGGCCTGCTTTTCTGTGGACTGCCGCCTGGCCTTCTGCTTCACAAGGCGCACGTTGGGGCACACGTTGAGGTGATGCTCGATTACACCCCTAGGGATCGCTACCAACTGGTCAGGCTCCCAAGCGAATACCTTCTTGTTTGCGCGCAAGAACCCGACCAGGGACTTCTCCTACTCGGGTTCGAGGTGGGCGCCTATGGTGAAAGTGGCGTTGGTGGACCCGTCCTCATCGACGGGTATCTGCTTGGTTTCTGCCTTGTCTTGGGTGAACAACTGTTTCTTCTTGGCGGGTGCAGCCCCCTTGGGCCCGGGGGTCTCCAAGTCGGCAGGCTGTGCCGACGCCGCCGTCTTGAAGGTGAGCTTGAGCACCCGCAGCGCGTCCCTGGTGTCCCCGTGCACAGTGAGGACACCGCTGCTCCCGGGCATCTTCATGAGGTTGTACACCGGGTGCATCGCTGCCATGAACTGGGCCAGCGCTGGGTAGCCGAGGATGGCGTTGTAGGGGAGGCCGATGGGGGCAATGTCAAAGTCGACCAGCTCCGTGCGGAAGTTGTCGTAGGTGCCGAAGGTTACCGGGAGCCGGATCTGTCCCAAGGAGCTGGATGACCCGCCCCCAACGCTTGAGAAGGGCCAGCTGGGTTGCAGCCGTTCCAGGGGTATGCAGAGGAGGTTGAAGGCCTCGACCGAGAGCACGCTGAGGCCTGCGTCGCCATCAATGAGGGTCCTGGTGACGGCCACCTGGCAGATGGTGGGGGTGCACAGCATGGGGAGCGCACCTGAGCAGGCCGAGTTGGAGGGGTGGTCCTCCAAGTTGAAGGTCAGGCCGGTCTCGGGCGCCGCCCGGTCCAGGGGAGCCCCCTGCCGCGTGGAAGCGGTGCTGACTCGGCGGATGAATGGCTTGACGTGGTGACTTGTAGGCGGCGCCTGCGAGCCCCCCAAGAGGGCCGTGACGACGTTGCGGGGCTCCATGGGTGCGCGGAGTGCGCGGGACGAAGAACCAGCTGGGGTGAGCGAGGGAGTTGCGGTGCGGCCGTCTTGCCGCATGGACAGATGCCGGGATGATGCTTGCTGCTCGTCCCCCACCGGGCCGGTGGCGGCGTCGACGGCAGGTGACGAGGAACGGCGAGGACGCCCGCCGACAGGGGCCGTCTGGGTGACGCGGGAAGCGAGTGTGGCCCGGCGCTTGGCGCGG
This sequence comes from Triticum monococcum, assembly GCA_034509565.1. NCBI lineage: Eukaryota > Viridiplantae > Streptophyta > Magnoliopsida > Poales > Poaceae > Triticum > Triticum monococcum. The sequence continues at coordinate 530,596,806 of CM067846.1, forward strand.
GCCCGACGAGCGTCAAACATGGGCGTGGTGGTCGGAGGAGAACGGGGTGGTGGAAGACGAATCCCGGCGCACCCCTACCTGGCGCGCCAAATGTCGGATTTCGGGTTCCGGCAGACTCTTGAGGTTCGAACATTGGGGTGCGCGCGGAGATTTCGCCTCCTACCTACCTGCACCCCCCACCTTGCTAGGATCTAAACTATGGCAAGAACAACACAAGGGACACAGGGTTTATACTAGTTCGGGCCACCGTTGTGGTGTAATACCCTACTCCAGTGTGTGGTGTGGTGGATTGCCTCTTGGGCTGATGATGATGAACAATACAAGGAAGAATAGGCTCGCGAGGGTCTGTACTCGGCTGGGGCGATGAACTGCTGGGAGGAGCTCGGTCACCTTTCTCTCTCTCTCCCTCTGTCTCTCCGTCCTTTTTGTCTAGCGGGCGGCTGATCCTATTTATAGAGGGCCCGGTCCTCTTCCCAAATATCGAGCGGGAAGGGAGCCAACAATGGCGGGCTAATTTGAAGGGGGACAGCTAGTACTAGCTACCCTGACAAAAGTAGTCTTCGCCTACGCAAAGCTCTGGTGATGACGCCGTCTTGGGCTCCACGATGACCTCCATCTCGTAGTCCTCCTGGTCTTGGTCTCGTTGCACCGAAATGGCAACCTTTGCCTGATGCCTCGGTATTCCACGACTGCGCTTGCCCCCTTTGCACCAAAGAGGAAGGGAGGGCACTGCGCGGGCTGGCACCCGCCTGGCGCCCTCGGTCGTCATGGCTTGCGTCACGGGCACCTCGTGAGGTACCCCGCCTTGATCTCTCCGCCTCCTCGTGAGCCAGCCTGACAAGGCCATGCCTGAGGAAGCTCTGTGTCGTCTGCCTCGCGAGGCTTGGCCCCTCGCGAGGGTCTTGGGTTCGTGTTGGTGAAGATGGGCGCGCTGGGCCCCCTTTTGAGCCACGCCGCAGGCCGCAGGCAGGCAAGTCTGGGGACCCCCATTCCTAGAATGCCGACAACAGAGCGCTCTCTCCGCACGGAGTAGCACACTGCGGCCCTCGTTGCAGAAGTGCTAAGCAGCCGCTTAAGGCAATCCACTAGTTCGGTGATTAAGGACCCGGACAACTTCAAGCGCACCTAGAGTAATCGGCAACTGGACCGCCTGGCACGTCCCGAGCTCGCATAGCAATGCGGCCCCCACCCGGCCCCAGCCAAACGGCGAAATCCGTGCCACGCGCACATAATTACGCATTAAAAATACCATGGGCACAGGCGGGGAGGGGGCACGATGGCGGCACGCCCCAAGTCGCGGCTTAAAATGCACTAGGGGCTTCCCGCTTTGTTATTTTTCTCTTTCAGGACTTTAATCTCTAGAAACCCTGTCCGGCAGCGTGATTGCCGAACACATGATGCAGCAACCAAGGAGGCAGAAAGCTATGTCACACCATGGAACTCCTAGGTGGATTATGATAATGAGTGAAATATTTGTTTTATTACTATTCCTCAGCTTTCCCTTGGAAGGGACATGTCAAACAATCCTACTTTTTGCTTCTCGCACTACTTGTATCATTCTGCTTTAACGCACCTTTTTGAATAAAAATGCAAAGCATTAAGACTATTATTGCACTCTTCCTTTTTATATATATGTTCATTCATGACATCCAGCACCCGTACACTCTGGTACGGCCAATACGCTAGGGGCTTAAGCATACCCCATAATACGGCGTGAGAAGTCCGAACACTTTCGACAGTGCGGCACCCCGAACTTATAGCATTATATGCATCGGCTCCGAATCATGTCTTGGGTCAATAGTTGGGTTTGCCCGGCTCCCATGTTTTGGTACCTTACGTTCCGCCATATCGTCTAAGGTAGCACTGGGAGAACTTCTGCGATTGTGCCCCGGTTCTGCTGGGCTAAGCACCTCAGTAGAGAATGCTAAAACTGACTGTCATGATAAGGCGAGAGACTGGTCGTTGTTCGAGAGGTTTCGAGTCCCTAAAGGCTTATGCCGCTTAGAGCGAGGAGTTGGCCCTGTCCGGCTTAAGGCGTGTATCGCACCCCAAATTCGGCCTTCCGAATACTAGGGGCTTCGCCGAAATTTAAAATTATAGAATTCTATGGCTAAGTGAGAGTGGTAACGCATTATAGTCCGATTGCCTTGTTCGTTGTGCTGAGCACCTCCCTCGAAGGACTCAACAATGGGAACAAGAGTGCTCAGGTTTATCCCGAACACCCCAGCACTCGTGGCGTGGGGGTGGAAGTCGACGACTAGCCATCTCTCAGATTTGATAAACAGCCTAACAGAAGGTAATATTTTAAATTCAAACAAGCGTTGCATAGCGCATATGAACAAGTTTTCATAAATACAGGATTACACGAGCGAGTTTACTCGAATATTATATCTTTCGTACACTCGTCCGCTACAAGACGAGCACCCTTCAGGACACCCTCATAGTACATCTCGGGGTGGCGATGCTCCTTGCCCTCTAGTGGCCCTTCCTTAATCAGCTTCACGGCGTCCAGCTTGGCCCATTGCACCTTCACACGGGCGAAAGCCCGGCATGCACCTTCGATGCAGACAGACCGTTGATGACTTCCAGCCATGGGCAGACATCCACAAGCCGCCTCACCATGCCGAAGTAGCTATTGGGAAGGGCGTCACCAGGCCACATCCAGACTATAAAGCCCTTCATGGCCTGTTCGGCCGCCTTGTGCAGCTCGACCAGTTGCTTCAGCTGGTCGCTCAGAGGCATCGGGTGTTCGGTCCCAGTATATTGAGACCAGAACAGCTTCTCCGTTGAGCTTCCCTCCTCGGCCTGGTAAAACTGTGCGGCATCCGACACGCTGCGGGGCAAATCTGCGAATGCTCCTGGAGAGCTCCGGATTCGGGTAAGTAAAAGGTAATTTACTTTCACATGCTTGCTTTGCATATAGAATGCCTTACCCGCCACTATCTTCTTCATCGCATCAATCTCCTGGAGGGCCTTTTGGGCTTCGGCCTTGGGATTCTTTGCGCTCTCGAGGGCCGCAGCAAGCTCAGACTCTCGTGTCTTCAAGTCAAGCTCCAACGCCTCGTGCTTCGTCACGAGAGCGTGGAGCTCTTGCTGCACCTCGCCCACCCATGCCTCATGCCTTTCCCGCTCAGTGTGCTCCTTGGCCGCTTTGTTTTCGGCCTCGGATAGCGCTTGCTTCAGGGTCGCCACCTCGGTCGTGGCCCCTGGCAAGTTTACGATGATCCTATCATTTTGTAATCGCATTCTTTTCATACATATCCATAGACTAGGTACCACTTACCTTTGTTCTCCTCGAGCTGCCTCTTGGCAAGGCTGAGCTCGTCCTTGGACCCTTTAAGGTCCTGCTTCAGTGCGGCGACCTCCGTAGTTAGTGCGGCAGATGCCAGCAGCGAAGCCTGCATACGCATATTGACATACTTATATTAGACTCCTGCGATATTGTTTGATCCTCCGTTCGGCTTTTCTTTGTGAACACCAAAGAGAGCATCAGGGGCTACTGTCTATGCGGTAATATTTTCCCCATATTTCAAAAACTTACCTCAAAGCCTATTAGAAGGCTGGCACAGGCTTCAGTCAGTCCGCTCTTGGCGGACTGAACCTTCTAGACCACCGCACTCATAATAGTGCGGTGCTCTTCGTCGATGGAAGCGCTGCGAAGCGCTCCCAACAAATTGTTCGGTGCCTCTGGATGGACAGAGGTCACCGACACAGGCGTCTTGCCCCTTTTGGAAGGAGGCCGCTTGCCTGAGTCCGGAACCACTGGAGGTTCCGGCGCGGTGTTCGGCTGAGGGCCGAACTCGGAGCTCTCGGGAGCCTTGCTCCCTCTGCTCCCAGAATCCGGAAGGTCGCCTTGAGGCCCCTCTGGGACTGTCTCCCCTCGACCCGGTGCCTCTTGAGACAATACCTCAGCATTTTCTGTAGGGCAAGGGGAGGTGGCGGTCGGAAGTGGATCGCTATCCATATCCGACGAGCCTAGGGAGCGGTCCGAAGGTACGTCGATACGGGCTCGTGGCGGTCTGCATAATCATAATTTGGCGTTAGGAGAAGTAGTGTGACAAAGGTTTGTTATGAGTTATTTTGGCATCCGAATACTTACGACTTCGCCAGGGGCTTGGACCTGAGCAGCCACTCGTCTTCGCCTTCGGCGGCGGTGGTAGAGTAGTCCGGAAGGAGAGTCCTTCCCTTCTTGGACCCTTCGGCCCCCCGGTTGGGGCGGCCTTCCTTTTCTTGTCTCCCCCGACTGGAGGGGGAGCATCTTCATCTTCCTCCTCGTCTTTGGGGGAGGAGTACGTCACGGAGTTATCGGAGGATGAGTCCGATAACACCTGGCATCGGGAACTCTTTCGGGTTCCCTTGGCCTTCTTGGTCTTCTCCGGCACCTGGTAAGGAGCCGGAGTCAGCATCTCCGTCAGGAGAGCGTCCGCAGTGTCTTCGGGCAGAGGGGCCGGACAGTTAATCTGCCCCGATGTCTCCACACAGTCCTGTCAAAGGCATGGAGCTCAGACCCCGCACATGGTTAAGCTAGGGGAAATAAATATCCTACCGGATGTATAGAACTCACCGAATGCGCTCGGTGCTTCGCGCTTAGCCCGCGGTCCTCGGTGAGAGAGGGAGGGACCTCGGCGCCCTTGAACAGCACCTTCCAGACGCCCTTGTGCGTCGTGTCGAAGAGCTCACTCAGAGTCTGGTGCTGGGCCGGGTCGAACTCCCACAAGTTGAAGTCCCGTTGTTGGCATGGGAGGATCCGGCGGATGAGCATGACCTGGACTATGTTGACAAGCTCGAGCTTCTTGCCTGCCATATTCCGGATACATTTCCATCCAGCTCTACCGATGAACCCCAGGACAGGCCCTTCTCTTTCCAGGAGGTGAGCCGCGTGGGGATTCCGGATCGAAACTTGGGGGCAGCCACCCATTTGGCGTCGCGCGGCTCGGTGATGTAGAACCACGCCGATTGCCACCCCTTTATGGTCTCCACGAAGGAGCCTTCAAGCCATATAATGTTGGGCTTCTTGCCCACCATGGCTCTGCCGCATTCTGCTTGTTGGCTGCCCACCACCTTCGGCTTGATATTGAAGGTCTTTAACCATAGGCTGAAGTGGGGCCGGATGTGGAGGAAAGCCTCACACACGACAATGAACGCCGAAATGTTGAGGGCGAAGTTCGGGGCCAGATCATGGAAGTCCAGCCCATAGTAGAACATGAGACCACGGACGAATGGATGGAGGGGAAACCCTAGTCCGTGGAGGAAGTGGTGGAGGAAGACTACCCTCTCGTGAGGTTCAGGGGCAGGAACGATCTGCCCCGCAGTGGGCAGCCAATGTGCGATATTCGCAACCAAGTATCCGGCTCCGCACAGCTTCTTGATGTGTCACTCCGTAACGGGGGAAGCCATCCATTTGCCTCCCACTCTGGACATGATTGGAGAAGGTTGAGGGGAAGGATGTGGGCTTGGGCGTTGGAGCTCGGTGTGCAAGAGTGGATGAGCAAGGAGGAAGAAGGCGTGGGCAGAAAAAGGTTAAACCTTGTCCCTTTATAAGGGCGGCCGAAACTATGCGCCCCCACTAGCCTGGTAAAACTTGCTTATCCCCCAAGCACCGTAATCGATGGCGCGGTTGGGTTACCCACGCCCGTATTGATGAGAATCCCGTAATAAGGGGGACACAATCTCTGCTTTGACAAGACGTGTCAAAAAACTGCCTTGCGTTATGTGCGGGGCTAGTTAAAGGAAACGGTTCGAATAATCACCGGGCCATGAAATAATGTCATGTTGCCAACATGTGTCAGCAGATTAGATTTGTGGAAATATTATTCTCTCTACGGTGGTATGTGGAACTTATTTTACAGGGTCGGACACTATCCTTGTATTCAAATTCTTCCGTGGTGTATTCGGAGGAGGAACCCGCCTTGCAATGCCGAAGACAATACTGCGCGCCGGACTCGTCGTCATTGAAGCCTGGTTCAGGGGCTACTGAGGGAGTCCTGGATTAGGGGGTCTCCGGACAGCCGGACTATATCCTTTGGCCGGACTGTTAGACTATGGAGATACAAGATTGAAGACTTCGTCTCGTGTCCGGATGGGACTCTACTTGGCGTGGAAGGCAAGCTAGGAAAAACGGATATGTATATCTCCTCCTTTGTAACCGACCTTGTGTAACCCTAGTCCTTTCCGGTGTCTATATAAACCGGAGGGTTTTAGTCCGTAGGACAACATACAATCATACCATAGGCTAGCTTCTAGGGTTTAGACTCTCCGATCTCGTGGTAGATCAACTCTTGCAATACTCATATCATCAAGAATAAATCAAGCAGGACGTAGGGTTTTACCTCCATCAAGAGGGCCCGAACCTGGGTAAAACATCGTGTCCCCTGCTTCCCGTTACCATCCGCCTTAGACGCACAGTTCGGGACCCCCTACCCGAGATCTGCCGGTTTTGACACCAACACTACTTTTGCCAGAAATATAAGCCGCCTGCTTAGCCTCTTAAAATACTCATAGGTCCACGGAGCGGCAATGTGAGCCAAAACAGCTTGACAAAACTCAAGGCGGTTTACACCCTGGTGGAGCAACTATAAACTGGTGCTCAACGGGCGCTTGCCATTATTTTCCCAGCCAACCAAGGACCAAACCTCTTGAGTGATGTTTTGAAGAAGCTATCTATCTTACCCGCCAGATTCCAAGAGGTCAAGCGGTCTTGTGCAAGAGCCGGAGTCCTAACCGCTCTAAGCCGCTCCAAAGCTTGGGTGCTGGAGCTCGACCCGGCGGATGTAGCCAAGAGGTATCCCAGTTTTAAGGAAGACGGGGCTCCATTTGATCAAGCAGATTTTGCTGCTTGTGTGAGGGGAGTTCGTCCTCATGCTACCATCCTTGGTGACGAGACCAACATTGATAAGTAGCAGCCGAGTTTTGACATTGATAATAAAAAGATGGCGACTCCTTCATATAAAGTGACAGATCTCATCCCGTCGGTTCGCCAACACACCTTTGCCCCAGAAATTGACCCGGCTGGTCTAATTGACGATGAAGCTGAGTTCGTTGCCCTTCATGGCTTTGATTGGTCCAAGCCCAGCTTCCAACCACTGGAGGGGGATGAACCGGCGAGGGAGGAGTCATAACCTCCAAATAATCCGGCCAAGATTTAATGAACCGGCCTTAGCTTAACATCTGCTTAGGAGAAAAAATGTTTTTAACCTTTTGGGCTCCCAACGTCTTACAATAGGCTAGCTTGAAACTGCATGTTCTGCCTATGCCGTCGTGCATATTATACTGCATATAAATGTTTTATCCGTCATGTCAATATATGCTTTATATCCTTTATCACATCTGTAGTGTTTAAATCTGTTCCTGTATGCAAAAGATAAAAAACTGTCCTGTCGGTTTGTCGCTGGACGGGTCAAAACACCCAATACATAACTATGAAATAATCATAACGGAATAATCAGGGCTAGATGTAAAGATAAATAAGGCTGGAAAGCCTTTTGATATAAGAAAAAACACAGATAAGTCTGTTTATAAACGACAATGTCATACCTGTGTTCTTCGATAATGGACTGCCGGCTTATGTGACCCGGACAGTAAGGGTGACAACCCAATCTTTTTAGAAGTCAATACTTCCATATGCCTGATGACTGTTATACGTTGGCCAGTCATTGTCAAAGAACCAATCTGGTTTAAATTGAAACCATACTTACAGTTAGATTCTAGACAACAAAAAGCCAGTAAAACAAAAGAATATATTTCTAACAATGTAAATCAAGCATCAAGAAAAATTTGGAGGCTTCTGATTCAAACACGATCAGTAAACCGGACCAAAGGGGTTAAGTTAGGATTCGAATATGATCATGTAGCCCCCAGTGGCTTCGGCGTTGCGCCGATCAAGAGGGTACCGACAGCTATGTTCTCTTTGGTTCAAATACGACCTATGTTTGAACAAGAAGCCCCAAATGACCTTGAGAGTTTTCTTAATGACGCTGATTCGAATACGATTGACGTCGGAGCCAAAAGGGGTTGAGCTATGATTCGAATACGATCAGGAAGCCCCCTAGTGAGTTTGGCAGTGTGCCAATCAAAAGGGTACCGATAGCTATGTTCTCTTTGGTTCAAATACGACCTATGTTTGAACAGGAAGCCCCCTAGTGACCATAAGGTTTAACGGCTAGATTCAAATACGATCATGAGCCAGACCGAGAGGGTTAAGCTAGATTCAAATACGATCAGCCCCCAACTGGTCATTTAATAATTAGAATAATAAAGATATGTGATCATTAAGGATGAAAAGGACAGAGGTCCTTCTTTATTACTTATCATAATATATACAACATCAAAGTATGTACATTATGAGAGCCGGTGGCTCAAGTGTAGTAAGGCTGAAGATGAGCAATATTCCATGGCCGACGGGTCTCCTCCTCTGACTTACATGAGTCTTTATGCTCTCGAACATCGATAAGGTAGTATGACCCATTATTCAAGTTCTTGCTGACCACAAAGGGTCCTTCCCAAGGTGGGGATAGCTTGTGCACATCAGACTGATCCTAGATGAGCCGGAGCACTAGGTCACCTTCTTGAAAGGTTCATGACTTAACCCGGTGACTATGGTAACGGCGCAGGTCCTGTTGGTAAATCGCTGAGCGGGTTGCCGCTAAGTCACGTTCTTCATCCAATAAGTCAAGCGCATCCTGACGGGCTTGTTCATTATCAGCCTCAACGTAAGCCGCCACGCGGGGCGAGTCATGACGGATGTCACTGGGCAGAACTGCCTCTGCTCCATAAACCATGAAGAAAGGCGTATAACCTGTAGACCTGTTAGGGGTAGTATTGATGCTCCATATCACAGAGGGTAATTCTTCCACCCAAAAACCCGACGTCCGTTGTAAAGGGACCATAAGCCGTGGTTTTTGTCGGTGTTCTGGGAACGGGGGTCCCCAGACTTGCCTGCCTGCGGCCTGTGACGTGGCTCAAAGGGGGCCCAACACGGCCCGTCTTCACCAACACAAACCCAAGACCCTCACGAGGGGCCAAGCCTCGTGGGGCAGACGTCGTGGAGCTTCCTCAGGCACGGCCTCGTCAGGCTGGCTCATGAGGAGGCGGAGAGATCAAGGCGGGGTACCTCACGAGGTGCCCGTGACACAAGCCATGACGACTCAGGGCGCCAGGCGGGTGCCAGCCCGCGCAGCGTCCTCCTTTCCTCTTTGGTGCAAAGGGGGCAAGCGCAGCCGTGGAGTACCGAGGCATCAGGCAAAGGTTGCCATTTTGGTGCAATGAGGCCAAGACCAGGAGGACTACGAGATGGAGGTCACCATGGAGCCCAAGACGGCGTCATCACCAGAGCTTTGCACAGGCGAAGACTACTTTTGTCAGGATAGCTGATACTTGCTGTCCCCCTTCAAATTAGCCCGCCATTGTTGGCTCCCTTCCCACTCGATATTTGGGAAGAGGACCAGGGCCTCTATAAATAGGACCAGCCACCCACATAGCAAGGAGAGAGGTCGGAAGTGAGAGAGAGAGAGAGAGGAAGAGATAGAGAGGAAAAGGTGACTGAACTCTTCTCAGTAGTTCATCCCCCCAGCCAAGAACAGACCCTCGCGAGGCTGTTCTTCCTTGTATTGTTCATCATCATTAGCCCAAGAGGCAATCCACCACACCACACACTGGAGTAGGGTATTACACCACAATAGTGGCCCGAACTAGTATAAACCCTGTGTCTCTTGTGTTGTTCTTTCCTTAGTTTAAGATCCTAGCATGGCGGAGGGGTGCAGGCAGGTAGGAGGCGAAATCTCCGCGCGCACCCCAGCGTTCGAACCTCAAGGGTCTGCCGGAACTCGAAATCTGACATTTGGCATGCCAGGTAGGGGTGCGCCGGGATTCGTCTTCCACCACCCCGTTCTCCTCTGACCATCATGCCCATGTCTGATGCTCGTCGGGCCCGCACCGAGCGCCGGGCCGCGCTCGCTTCCCGCGTTGCCCAAACGGCCCCTGTCGGTGGGCTTCCTCGCCATTCCCCGTCACCTGCCATCAACGCCGCCACCGGCCCGGCAGGGGACGGGCAGCAAGCATCGTCCCGGCATCTGTCCGTGCGGCAAGGTGGCCGCACCGCAACTCCCTTGCTCACCCCAGCTGGTTCTTCATCCGGCGCGCTCCGCGCGCCCATGGAGCCCCGCAACCTCTTCCCCACCTATCGCGCTACACCAACACCCCGGTCGTCGTGGCCCTCTTGGGCGGCTCGCAGGCGCTGCCTACAAGTCACCACGTCAAGCCGTTCATCCGCCGGGTCAGCGCCGCTTCCACGCGGCAGGGGGCTCCCCTGGATCGTGCGACGCCCGAGACCGGCCTGACCTTCAGTTCGGAGGACCACCCCTCCAACCCGGCCTGCTCGGGTGCGCTCCCCATGCTGTGCACCCCCACCATCTGCCAGGTGGCCGTCACCAGAACCCTCATTGATGGCGGCGCGGGCCTCAGCATGCTCTCGGTCGAGGCCTTCAATCTCCTCTGCATACCCTAGGAACGGCTGCGACCCAACCGGCCCTTCTCAGGCGTTGGGGGCGGATCGTCCAGCTCCTTGGGACAGATCCGGCTCCCAGTAACCTTCGGCACCTACGACAACTTCCGCACGGAGCTGGTCGACTTCGACATCGCCCGCATCGGCCTCCCCTACAACGCCATCCTCGGCTACCCAGCGCTGGCCCAGTTCATGGCCGCGACGCACCTGGCGTACAACCTCATGAAGATGCCCGGGAGCAGTGGTGTCCTCACCGTGCACGGGGACACCGGGGACGCTCTGCGGGTGCTCAAGCTCGTCTTCAAGACGGTGGCGTCGGCACAGCCCGCCAACTTGGAGGCCCCCGAGCCCAAGGGAGCTGCGCCCGCCAAGAAGAAACAGTTGTTCACCCAAGACAAGGCAGAAACCAAGCAGATACCCGTCGATGAGGACGGGTCCACCAACGCCACTTTCACCATAGGCGCCCACCTCAAACCCGAGCAGGAGGAGGCCCTGGTGGGGTTCCTGCGCGCAAACAAAAAGGTATTCGCTTGGGAGCCAGACTAGTTGGCAGGGATCCCCAGGAGTGTAATCGAGCATCACCTCAACGTGTGCCCCAACGTGCGCCCTGTGAAGCAGAAAGCCAGGCGGCAGTCCACAGAAAAGCAGGCCTTCATTGTCCAAGAGACCCACAAATTAGAGGCCGTTGGGGTCATTCGTGAGGTCCGATACCCAGATTGGTTGGCCAACCCTGTCGTTGTGCCAAAGAAGGGAGGGAAGGAACGCATGTCTGTCGACTTCACCAACCTCAACAAAGCGTGCCTGCAAGATCTGTTCCCGCTCCCCCGCATCGACCAGATCGTCGATTCCACTGGGGAGTGCGACCTGTTATGCTTCCTGGATGCCTTCTCTGGGTATCACCAGATCAAGATGGCGGTAGAAGACGTCGAGAAGACAGCCTTCCTAACCCCGTGTGGGGTGTACTGCTACACATGCATGCCATTCGGGCTGCGTAACACAGGGGCGACCTTTCAGCGGCTGATGCACATCGCCTTGGGCATGCAGCTCGGGAAGAATGTTGAGGCTTACGTCGATGACATTGTGGTAAAATCTCGGGAGGCCAGGACCTTGATACAAGACCTGGAGGAAACCTTCGCGAGCCTCAACGCAGTGAACCTACGGCTCAACCCAGAGAAGTGTGTGTTCGGAGTACCCTCGGGCAAGCTCTTGGGTTTCCTCGTGTCCCACCAAGGCATCGAGGCTAACCCGGAAAAGGTCAAGGTAGTGGAAGACATGAGCCCGCCAAAGACCCTCAGAGAAATGCAGAAGCTCATGGGGCGCGTGACCGCGCTAGGGTGCTTCATCTCCAAGTTGGGGGAGCGAGCGCTACCCTTCTTCCAGCTAATGAAGAAAAAGGGGCCCTTCGAGTGGACTGAAGAGGTCGACAAGGCGTTCCAGGATCTCAAGAGATACTTGACCAGTTCACCGGTCATGGTGGCTCCGCACCCTTAAGAGCCCCTGGTGCTTTACCTCGCCGCCACTCCCTACTCCGCCAGCGCAGCCTTGGTGGCAGTCAGAGAGGAGCGTCAAATCAAGACCGCGGCAGCGGCCCGGGACAAGGCGGAACAGGAACGGGGAAGGCCCACAGAAACCGCCACATCAGCTGAGGAGGATCAGCCGCCGCAGAGGGGCGCACCGGAGGCGGAAGAGGCCCCACTCCCAGATGGCCAGTCTTAGGAGGCCTCATTGCCTCAAGAGGCGCCCAGGTCTCCGAAGGGAGCCACCAGCACTGACGCGCTCCACCTCGTTGAGCACCCAGTGTACTTCGTCAGCACGGTGTTGCGGGATGCAAGGGTACGGTACTCCATGCCTCAGAAACTCCTCCTCGCGCTACTGGTGGCCTCGCGCAAGCTGTGGCACTATTTTCAGGGTCACCCCATCAAGGTTGTCTCGTCATACCCCCTGGAGAGAGTGCTTAGGAGCCCCAATACAGCTGGGAGGGTCGCTGAGTGGAACATAGAGCTGTAAGCATTTCAGCTCGAATTCAGCACGACCAGGGTCATCAAGGGAGCAGCGTTGGCGGATTTTGTGGCAGAATGGACAGAGGCGCCAGGCCTCAAGGCCGACGAGGATCGGTCCCTGTCCCCGGGAAGCGAGGCGCCAGAAGGCTGGGTCATGTACTTCGATGGGGCGTTCTCTAGGCACGGCGCTGGGGCTGGGGCGGTGCTTATATCGCCCACTCAGGACAAGCTCTATTACACCGTGCAGCTCTGCTTCCAGCAAGGTGAAAAGGTCTCCAACAACATAGCGGAGTATGAAGGTTTAATAGCGGGCTTGATGGCCGCAACTGCCCCGGGGGTGAAACGCCTCACCATCAAGGGCGATTCGCAGCTCCTTGTCAATTTCTCCAACAAGGTGTACGAGCCGAAGGATGAGCACATGGAAGCCTACCTTGCGGAGGTCCGCAGGATGGAGAAGCAGTTCTGGGGGTTGGAGTTGCAGCATGTGCCTCGTGGCACCAATCAGGAAGCTGATGACATCGCCAAACGCGCGTCTAGGCGGTTACCTCAGGAGCCTGGCGTTTTCGAGGAGTGGCTCTTCAAGCCTTCAGCCCTGCTGTCATTATCAAACACGGCTCAGCCCCGGGAGGAGCTCCCATAGCCACCTGCCTCAGGAGCTCCGGCCTGTGGCCCAGCCTCGGGAGCACGCCTGCTCCTGACAATGGAACCTCAGGAGGGATGTTGGATCGCGGAGCTCCGGAGCTACTTAACACAAGGGCCCCTGCTGGAGAAGGAGGAGGAAGCAGAGCGAGTGGCATGCCAGGCCACGGCATACTGCATCAAAGATGGAGAGCTCTACCGGAAGCGACCAAATGATGTATCACTGCGCTGCATCTCCAGGGAGCAAGGGAAGGAACTACTGGAAGATATACACGGCGGAGACTGCGGACATCATTCATCATCACGGACCCTCATCGGCAAGGCGTTCCGCAGTGGGTTTTATTGGCCCACCGCGCTCAATGACGTCGTCGAACTAGTGAAAGCTTGTGAGGCCTGCCAGTTCCACGCTAAGCAGATCCATCAGCCAGCAGGGGGCTTGCAGACTATTCCCCTTTTGTGGCCATTCGCAGTCTGGGGGCTGGACATCTTGGGCCCATTTCCTCGGGCGCCAGGGGGCTACCGCTACCTTTACGTTGCCGTGGACAAGTTCACCAAGTGGGCTGAAGTAGAGGCTGTCCGCACCATTTGCGTGGGTTCCGCGGTCAAGTTCATCAAGGGCATCGTGAGCCGGTTTGGGGTGCCGAATCACATCATCACGGACAACGGTTCGCAGTTCACCAGTAACCTCTTCAAAACATACTGTGCTAACCTTGGAACGCAGATATGCTACGCTTCAGTGGCGCACCCCCGAAGCAACAGCCAGGCCGAGCGAGCCAACGTGGAGGTCCTGAGGGGCCTCAAAACCAGGACGTTCAAGAAGAAGCTGGAGGCCTGCGGCAGAGGTTGGTACGATGAGCTTCAGTCCGTGTTGTGGTCCATCTGCACAACCGCGACCAAGCCGACTGGGGAGACCCCGTTCTTCCTGGTCTACGGAGCCAAAGCGGTCCTCCCTCACGAGGTGAAACGTCACTCCGCGCGGGTCCTAGCGTTCGACGAGGCGCAGCAGGACGCCATGCGGGGGATGGACCTCATGCTAGGGGAGGAACGTCGCCGAGAAGCCGCGCTACAAGCGGCGAGGTACCAACAAGCACTGCGGCGATATCACTGCCGCAACATCGGCCCTAGAACTCTCGAGGTAGGAGACCTCGTGCTCAGGCGGGTACTCTCCAGGGAGGGGCTGCACAAGCTCTCTCCCATGTGGGAGGGCCCGTTCAAAGGTGTTCATGTTTCGAGGCCCGGCTCCGCGCGCTTGGAGACTCAGGAGGGGGTGCCAGTCCAGAATGCATGGAACATCCAGCACCTCCGGAGGTTCTACCCCTAAAAAGGCCCGGAGCCTGTGAAGAAGGCGAATGCCTGTGAAGCTATCGCGTTTTGGAAAAGGCCCGGAGCCTGTGAAGAAGGCGAATGCCTGTGAAGCTATCGCGTATTGGAAAGGCCCGGAGCCTGTGAAGAAGGCGAATGCCTGTGAAGCTATCGCGTTTTGGAAAAGGCCTGGAGCCTATGAAGAAGGCGAATGCCTGTGAAGCTATCGCGTTTTGGAAAAAGGCCCGAAGCCTGTGAAGAAGGCGAATGCCTGTGAAGCTATCGCGTTTTGGAAAAGGCCCGGAGCCTGGGAATAAGGAAAATGCCTGTGAAGCTATCGCGTTTTGGAAAAGGCCCGGAGCCTGTGAAGAAGGCGAATGCCTGTGAAGCTATCGCGTTTTGGAAAAGGCCCGGAGCCTGTGAAGAAGGCCAACGCCTGTGAAGCTCGCTGCCTATGACACTCTCACGTAATAATGAGTTGGGGTTGTACACGCCCCGGAGTCTCAGGAGTGCCGGCCTCAGGCCCTGGGGCTCCCTCCCATGCCCAGTGGCAGCACTTAGCTCCGCGTTGGTGAGAAGATGTCGAAGACTAGATTAGGTGCCGGACGCGGCTTTTCATTTGCTTTCCGCAGTTGGCTTGTTCCTTCTCATTCGAAGTTTTATTGAAGTTGTTGCCGTCTTTGGCTTGCGGTTCTTCGACCTTTCATTCTCCTGCCTTGATTTCTCTTGTGCAAAGCCTTGCGAGGGGGGCAGCCGAGCGCCCTCGCGAGTGTCCCTATCCTAGTCATTCAAAGGGTTCGCGACCTGGGCCCCCTGCAGGAGCACACCTCCAGTCCGTGCCCCTCGGGCACCGCGACACAGACACAGGGCCTGGGTCGGTCGCCCCCACGGCTGGGGCCGGGAACCATCCACGCATGGGCATGTAGCCGGAAAGTACGATAAAGAAAGCAAAACGATGATTAATAGCAATAACCCATACACGCCCCCGCGGGGCTCCACACTACTGTCCTTTTTACGCAGGAAAAAGGAAAAGAAAGAACAAATCTGGTGCAGCTCGCCTAGCACCGGCCCGTAGGGAAGCCCGAGCTGCCTCCGGAGCTCAGGCGGACTCCCTCTCACGCTTCACCAGGGCGCGGCGGTGGGCGGACACGCTACCACCTCCCAAGCAGATACGACGGCATGGAGGCTGACCACGGCCACCGCTAGAAGAGTTGCCGCCTGAAGAAGAACCGGAGAAGCTTGAGGAACCCTGAGCGCCACCAGCCGCGTGAGCGCTGTCCTCTCCATCATCGCCGGAACCGGGTTCCCAGCCGCGGTCGTCACCCTCGGGGCAGCACCCTGCGCGGCGACCATCTTCCCCAAACACCCTCACGTAGAGGGTGGCATCACCGTCGAACTTGAAGTGTAGGGTGCACCGACGGCCCAGGCCACGCGCACGGGCAAACGACTGCCAGCCGCGGGCCAGGGCCAGGCTCCCGGCTGCGGAGACCTCTTGTGAAACCCATGAGGCCCGGCTGCAGCAGCCGTCGGCCTGAAGCCAGAGGCCGCCCGGGGCGCGGGCCGGGAGGTCGCCAAGGAGGAAGCGAGGAAGTGGAAGCCGGGTGCTAGTCGGCTCCGCCGACCACACGACGAACTCCGGCAGCACCTCAGCAGCGCGGAAGCGCGGCATGGGGGGACGCGCAGCCGGAGCGCACCCCCCGGTCGCAGCAATCCGCCCGCCACCGTGCTGGAAAGCATCTCTGCGGCCGCGGGGAGCTGCCGTGGTGGCCACAAGATGTTTGCGGGGGCGCCCTCGGCCGCGCTTGGGCGGAGGAGAGGCACGGCCAACCTGGCAAGCCTTCCCCTTCTCCAACGGCCGAGAACCTCCTCGACGGGGCCATGAAGAAGAAGGAGAAGCGAGGGGAGATAAACTGGAAGGGCGCCCGTCGATCAGTACTTATAGCTGGCGAGGCCAACCGACGGCCCCCACGATCGCAGGTAATCATGACCCGCTTTGCATGCAAGGACTTGTCTAATCCATGCAGTTGCCGAGGCGCCATGGGGAAGTGGAGACGCCCACGTCCAATCAACCGCCACGCGGCGCCCAAGGCCGCAGGCTGTTAGGGCCCGTGGCGCTTCGCTCTTTCCCTTTTGCCTCCCTGCACGGCCACGTCCGGGCGCGCCTTGGGCCCGGGGGCTACTGTCGGTGTTCTGGGAACGGGGGTCCCCAGACTTGCCTGCCTGCGGCCTGCGACGTGGCTCAAAGGGGGCCCAGCACGACCCGTCTTCACCAACACAAACGCAAGACCCTCGCGAGGGGCCAAGCCTCACAGGGCGGACGACGCGGAGCTTCCTCAGGCACGGCCTCGTTAGGCTGGCTCACAAGGAGGCGGAGAGATCAAGGCGGGGTACCTCACGAGGTGCCCGTGACGCAAGCCATGACGACTCAGGGCGCCAGGCGGGTGCCAGCCCGCGCAGCGTCCTCCTTTCCTCTTTGGTGCAAAGGGGGCAAGCGCAGCCACGGAGTACCGAGGCATCAGGCAAAGGTTGCCATTTCGGTGCAACGAGACCAAGACCAGGAGGACTACGAGATGGAGGTCGCCGTGGAGCCCAAGACAGCGTCATCACCAGAGCTTTGCGCAGGCGAAGACTACTTTTGTCAGGATAGCTGATACTTCCTATCCCCCTTCAAATTAGCCCGCCATTGTTGGCTCCCTTCCCGCTCGATATTTGGGAAGAGGACCAGGGCCTCTATAAATAGGACCAGCCACCCACATAGCAAGGAGAGAGATCAGAAGTGAGAGAGAGAGAGAGGAAGAGATAGAGAGGAAAAGGTGACTGAACTCTTCTCAGTAGTTCATCCCCCCAGCCAAGAACAGACCCTCGCGAGGCTGTTCTTCCTTGTATTGTTCATCATCATCAGCCCAAGAGGCAATCCACCACACCACACACTGGAGTAGGGTATTACACCACAACGGTGGCCCGAACCAGTATAAACCCTGTGTCTCTTGTGTTGTTCTTTCCTTAGTTTTAGATCCTAGCATGGCGGAGGGGTGCAGGTAGGTAGGAGGCGAAATTTCCGCGCGCACCCCAGCGTACGAACCTCAAGGGTCTGCCGGAACCCGAAATCCGACAGTTTTAGACCTTTCAGGATTTCCTGATTGGCTCTTTCAGCTTGACCATTGGATTGGGGGTGAGCTACTGATGAAACATCAAGACGGATATGTTCCCGTTGACAGAACTCTTCCATATCTCCTTGGGACAGGTTGGTGCCATTATCAGTAATAATGTAGTGTGGAAAACCAAAACGAAAGATCACTTTCTTCATGAATTGAACCGCCGTGGCTGCATCACACTTACTGATCGGTTCTGCCTGAACCCATTTTGTGAACTTGTCCACTGCCACCAAAAGGTGTGTCTTTTTATCTTTGGACCTTTTGAAAGGTCCAACCATGTCAAGCCCCCAGACTGCAAACGGCCAAGTAATTGGAATCATCTGCAATTCCTGAGCCGGCATGTGCGCCTGTCGTGCGAATTTTTGACACCCATCACACCTACTGACCAGATCCTCCACATCGGCGTGAGCCGTTAGCCAGTAAATACCGTGACAGAAAGATTTGGCCACAAGAGACTTTGAACCGGCATGATGGCCACAATCGCCTTCATGTATCTCATGAAGAATTTCTTGACCTTCTTCAGGAGAAACACAACGTTGAAATGCTCCGGTGACACTGCGATGGTACAACTCACCATTGGAAATTGTCATTGATTTAGACCACCGGGTTATCTGTCTGGCCAAGGTCTCATCCTCCGGCAACTCGCCCCGGGTCATATAAGCCAAATACGGAATGTCCAATCTGGAATGACATGAAGAGCCGCCACCAATTGTGCCTCTGGTCTGGAACGGCCAAGTATTCCTCTATATGCAACTTGACAGAAGGGTTATGCAGAACATCTAAAAAAAGTGTTAGGCAGCACGGGCTTACGCTGAGATCCCAACCGGCTTAAAGCATCGGCCGCTTCGTTCTTTCTGCGGTTGATGTGCTCCACTTGATAACCCTTGAAGTGTCCAGCAACAGCGTCAACCAGACGGCGATAAGCCACCATGAGAGGATCCTTGGAATCCCACTTTCCTGATACTTGCTGAGCCACCAAATCTGAGTCGCGAACGCACCATACCCGGCTCAAACTCATTTCTTTAGCCATTCGAAGACCATGAAGTAAAGCCTCATACTCAGCTGCATTGTTAGTACAAGGAAACATCAACCGCAACACATAACAAAACTTGTCACCTCTAGGGGAAGTTAAAACAACTCCAGCCCCCGAGCCCTCCAATTGCCTGGACCCATCAAAATGAATCGTCCAACATATGTTGTCTGGCTTCTCTTTAGGTATTTGCAACTCCGTCCAATCATTAATGAAATTGACCAGTGCTTGAGATTTGATGGATGTATGTGGCACATGTTTTAAATCGTGAGACCCAAGTTCAATGGCCCACTTGGCGACTCATCTTGTGGCTTCTCTATTTTGAATAATATCTCCTAAAGGAGCAGAGCTAACCACAGTGATAGGATGACCCTGAAAGTAATGCTTAAGCTTCCGGCTTGCCATGAATACCCCATAAACAAGCTTCTGCCAATGTAGATATCTCTACTTGGACTCAATGAGCACCTCACTGACGTAATAAACCAGCCGTTGAACCAGATGTTCCTTGCCAGCCTCCTTGCGCTCTACAATAATGGCCACACTGACAGCACATGTGTTAGCAGCCACATATAACAACAGTGGCTCCTTCTTAACGGGAGCAGCAAGAACCGGCGGCTCGGCGAGCTGTCTTTTCAGATCTTCAAAGGCAGAGTTAGCAGCATGACTCCAGACAAAATTATCTGTCTTCTTCATCATTTGATACAATGGCATAGCCTTCTCACCTAACCGGCTTATGAACCGGCTTAAAGCTGCGACACGACCCGCCAAACGCTGAACGTCATTGATGCACGCCGACTTAGCCAAAGACGTAATCGCCTTAATTTTCTCTGGGTTAGCCTCAATGCCTCTGTTAGAAACCAAAAAACCCAAAAGCTTGCCAGCTGGGACTCCAAAAACGCACTTGGCCAGGTTAAGCATCATCTTGTAGACCCAGAGGTTATCAAAGGTTTCCTTCAGATCATCTACCAGAGTTTCCTTCTCTCTGGATTTCACCACTATATCATCCACATAAGCATGAACATTACGCCCAATCTGATTATGAAGACAGTTCTGCACACACCGCTGATAAGTCGCCTGGGCACTCTTAAGCCCAAAAGGCATAGACACATAGCAGAAGGCTCCAAACAGAGTAATGAAAGCCGTCTTCTCCTGGTCCTTAACTGCCATTTTGATCTGATGATAGCCAGAATAAGCATCCGAAAAGCTCAAACGCTCACAACCCGCCGTAGCATCAACGATCTGATCAATACGAGGGAGAGCTAAAGGATCAGCCGGACAAGCCTTGTTTAAATCTGTGTAACCCACACACATACGCCAGGTGCCGTTCTTTTGAGCACAAGCACCGGGTTAGCCAACCACTCTGGGTGAAAAACTCCAATAATAAACCCGACCGCCAAGAGCCGGGCCACCTCTTCTATAGCCTTGCGTCTTTCCTTGTTGAACCGCCGAAGAAACTGCCTGACCGGCTTAAACTTTGGATCAATATTGAGAGTGTGCTCAACGAGTTCTCTTGGTACACCCGGCATGTCAAAAGGCTTCCATGCAAAGATGTCCTGGTTCTCATGGATGAACTCGATGAGCGTGCTTTCCTATTTGGGATCCAAGTTAGCACTGATAATGAATTGCTTGGATGAGTCGCCAGGCACAAAATCAATCATCTTGGTATCGTCAGCTAACTTAAATTTCAACGCCGGCTCATGCTCCGTAGTTGGCTTCTTCAAAGATGTCATGTCCGCCGGGTCAACATTATCCTTGTAAAACTTCAATTCCTCTGTTGCACAAACAGATTCGGCGTAAGCAGCATCACCTTCTTCACATTCCAAGGCTATCTTCTGGCTTCCATGCACTGTGATGGTGCCCTTATAACCCGGCATTTTAAATTGAAAATAAACATAGCACGGCCGTGCCATGAACTTAGCATAAGCCGGCCATCCAAACAGAGCGTGATATGGGCTTTTGATTTTGACCACTTCAAAAGTTAACTTCTCAGCCCTAGGATCATGCTCATCTCCAAAGGCTACTTCCAGTTCAATCTTACCAACTGGGTATGCCGACTTACCAGGCACCACTCCATGAAAAACAGTGTTGGACGTCTTAAGACTTTTGCCAGTCAACCCCATGCGACGGAATGTCTCATAATAGAGGATGTTGATGCTACTGCCTCCGTCCACGAGCACTTTAGTGAACTTATATCCACCAACCTGAGGCGCCACCACCAAAGCCAGATGACCCGGATTGTCAACCCGGGGTGGGTGATCCTCCCTACTCCAGAGAATAGGTTGCTCAGACCATCTCAAATAACGGGGAACCGCCGGCTCAACAGCGTTGACCGCTCTCTTATGAAGTTTCTGGTCCCTTTTGCATAAGCTGGTGGTGAACACATGATACTGCCCACTACTTAGCTGCTTTGGGTTACTCTGAAACCCGGATTGCTGCTGCTGACCTCCTTGGCCAGATTGCTGATTATAACCACCCTTATTACCTTAAGGGCCCTGGCCATGAAAACTGCCACTGCCTGCATTGCCGCCCGGGCCATGAAAGCCGCCGCCGCCTGAACCGCTGCCAGGTCCATGATTACCTTCGAACATGTTAGAATTCTTGAAAGCCTTCATGATCGTATAGTATTTCCATAGATGGGTGGCCGGCTTCTCCCGGGTGCCGTGTCTTGGACATGGTTCATTTAGCAACTGCTCGAGGGTGGGACCTGACCCGCCTGATCGAGGAGGTGGCCTCCCCTTACGTCATTGATTGTTGCCCTGTGCGTTGGTGTTAGCCACAAACTCTAGACTACCATCCGCGTTACGTTTATTATTACCTCCTTGATTTGCCGGGTTATGCTGGTGACCCTTGCCGTTGCCGTTCTTCTTTCCCTTCCCTGCCTTCTCTTTGCCAGAAACGGGATCCTTGGTACTATCAGAGTCGGCGTATTTGACCAGAGCCGCCATCAGCTGGCCCATGTCATTACAATCATGTTTGAGTCGCCCCAGCTTCTGTTTCAAAGGTTCAAAACGGGAATTTTTCTCCAAAATTAAGACCGCGGACCGGCATCCATCTTATCAGATGAATGTATTATTTCCTTCACCCGGCGCACCCAATGGGTCGTGGATTCACCTTCCTCTTGCTTGCAATTAGTCAAGTCCACAATCGACATGGGTTGCTTGCATGTATCTTTGAAATTCTGAATAAACCAGGCTTTTAGCTCTGCCCATGAGCCGATGGAATTGGGTGGCAACCCCTTCAACCAAGTGCGAGATGTTCCATCCAACATCATGGTGAAGTACTTGTCCATCGCCGCATGACTGACCTCCAACAAATCCATGGCCATCTCGTAAATTTCAATCCATGCCCCGGGTTGTAAGTCAGCTGTGTAATTAGGCACCTTACGAGGCCCCTTAAAATCCTTTGGCACGCGCTCATTACGTAGAGCTGGCACCAAGCAAGGGACACCTCCAGTCCTTGTGGTCACACCTGCTTCAACAGAGGTCATTGGATAAACCGGAAAAGCTTGGTGAGCCGCCTGCTCAGCTGCCTGTTGAACCGCCCGCTCAGCCTCTTGGCGGACCCCATCCTGGTCAATCAAGTTAAGAGCTCCATCATGTGCCGGGTCATGCCTGCATGGCTGGTCACGACGCTGGGTGTTGCTTGACATGGCTGCTGACTCCATATGCCTGCTGTAGCTCGGGCTCCGGCTCGGGTGAGGGGTTGAATGAATCCTGTCCCGACTATATGAGTATGAATCCTGCTGTGCCAGAGCCGTCTGAAGAAGTTCCCTGACCCTTCGTGTTTCAATCGCCGTTGGAGAGTCGCCTCCCATGGGGAGAGCTGCCAAACGTGCCGATGCAGCGATCAGATTCTCCAGAGGGCTAGGAAAATGAACCGGTGGTGTTGGTGTATAACGAGGCGGAGCAGTATTCACTCGAGGGGGTTCCATAGCCCGCGGCTGACCTGGCGCCCCAGCTCCGGGTGTGGTAATCCGGGGTTACTGGGACCAGCTCCGGGTGTGTGGAAGAGGATCCTAGGATCGTAAGTCATAGGCATACATGATTGAGCCTTCTGGTGCCTTCTCCTCATAACCTTGTTTGATGCATTCAGATCCATCATGAGCCAAAAAGCCTCTGATTGAAGCTGCTAAGCCCGGGCGTCCAAAGCCGTCCGCTCTGCTGCCATCCTGACGTCTTCCGCCGCCAACTTTTCCTTGGCTTGTGCTACCTCCCCACGTAGCCATGCCACCTCCGCATCATGCTGAGCCTTATCCGCCGGTTCAACCATGGCGGTCAACAAGGCCGTCATCCTATCCATGAGATCCATCAGTACCTGAGCCGGTGGGCGCGCGGGTTCTCCTGACCCAGCCACTACCGACCTGGTGGTAATTGCTGCCGCAGCAGTAGAGTTTTGAGCGGGTTGCGTACCAGTCATGAAGATCCCTGCCTTGTTCGGCGGCTCAAAGGGGTCTAGAATACTGCTGCCATCGGAACAGCCCCCAAGCCTGCCATCTTGTAGTTGATACAATGAATCTGTCTCACCTGTGGACGACTCACCGTCAGAGTAGATGGCCGTTTCACCGCCATCCACATATCCTTCAGAAAACTCCCCTCCATGGATGCAACCCACGAAGGCACGCCTCATGGCAGGCTGAGTCCGGGCGGGTCTCGCACGTTGAGCCGTCTTGATGAGGTCGGTGCAGATGTCCGACTTAGGGCCTGGCTCGCCAATTCGGCCGATGAAGACGTGGATTCCGCCGAAGGGGACCCGGTACCCGTACTCAATTGAGCCGGCGTCGGGGCCCCAGCATGCGTTGTCGATGTAGAGCTTGCCGCAATGACTCTTGGTCATCCGGCCCACAATGTATCCCTCGAGCCCTTCGAAGCTGCCCTTCAAGAACTCAAATCCACCGTGCGCTGGCCCCACAGTGGGCGCCAACTATCGTGGAATTTTCACGGCAGATGTCCTAGTGAAAGGACTTAGTTGTGGAGCCATCGCAACTAGGAAGCTTAAAGGGGTTAATCGGGACAAAGGACACAAGGGTTTATATTGGTTCGGCCCCTTACGATGAAGTTAAAATCCTAATCCAGTTCTTGATGATATTGCTGTTGGGAAACGCAGTAATTTCAAAAATTTTCCTACGCACACGCAAGATCATGGTGATGCACAACAACGAGAGGGGAGAGTGTTGTCTACGTACCAACGCAGACCGACTGCGGAAGCGATCACACAACATAGAGGAAGTAGTCGTACGTCTTCTTCCCGATCCGACCGATCCAAGCACCGTTACTCCGGCACCTCCGAGTTCTTAGCACACGTTCAGCTCGATGACGTTCCTCGGGCTCCGATCCAGCAAAGCGTCGAGGAAGAGTTCCGTCAGCACGACGGCGTGGTGACGATCTTGACGTACTACCGACGCAGGGCTTCGCCTAAGCACTGTAACGGTATGATCGAGGTGGAATTTGGTGGCAGGGGGCACCGCACATGGCTAAGGAACGATTAACTTGTGTGTCTAGGGGTGCCCCCTGCCCCCGTATATAAAGGCCAGGGGCAGGGGGTTCGGCCGGCTAGGAGGGAGGCGCAGGGAGGAGTCCTACTCCCACCGGGAGTAGGACTCCTCCCCTCCAATCCTATTCCAACTAGGATTCTTGGGGGGGAAGGAGAAAGAGGGGGCCGGCCCACCTTTCCTAGTCCTATTAGGACTTGGGAAAGGGGGGGGGGGCGCCGGCCAGGTGTGGGCTGCCTCTTTTCTCTTTTCCACTAAGGCCCAATAGGCCCATTTACCTCCCGGGGGGTTCCGGTAACCCTCCCGGTAATCCGGAAAAATCCCGATTTCACCCGGAACGCTTCCGGTGCCCAAACATAGGCTTCCAATATATCAATCTTTATGTCTCGACCTTTTCGAGACTCCTCGTCATGTCCGTGATCTCATCCGGGACTCCGAATAACCTTCGGTACATCAAAATGCATAAACTCATAATAACTGTCATCGTAACGTTAAGCGTGCGGACCCTACGGTTCGAGAACAATGTAGACATGACCGAGACACGTCTCCGGTCAATAACCAATAGCGGGACCTGGATGCCCATATTGGCTCCTACATATTCTACGAAGATCTTTATCGGTCAGACCGCATAACAACATACGTTGTTCCCTTTGTCATCGGTATGTTACTTGCCCGAGATTCGATCGTCGGTATCCAATACCTAGTTCAATCTCGTTACTGGCAAGTCTCTTTACTCATTCCGTAATACATCCTCTCATAACTAACATCTTAGTTATTATGCTTGCAAGGCTTATGTGATGTGTATTACCGAGAGGGCCCAGAGATACCTCTCCGACAATCAGAGTGACAAATCCTAATCTCGAAATACGCCAACCCAACATCTACCATTGGAGACACCTGTAGTACTCCTTTATAATCACCCAGTTACGTTGTGACGTTTGGTAGTACCCAAAGTGTTCCTCCGGTAAACGGGAGTTGCATAATCTCATAGTTATAGGAACATGTATAAGTCATGAAGAAAGCAATAGCAACATACTAAACGATCGGGTGCTAAGCTAATGGAATGGGTCATGTCAATCAGATCATTCAACTAATGATGTGACCTCGTTAATCAAATAACAACTCTTTGTTCATGGTTAGGAAACATAACCATCTTTGATTAACGAGCTAGTCTAGTAGAGGCATACTAGTGACACTCTGTTGGTCTATGTATTCACACATGTATTATGTTTCCGGTTAATACAATTCTAGCATGAATAATAAACATTTATCATGATATAAGGAAATAAATAATAACTTTATTATTGCCTCTAGGGCATATTTCCTTCAGTCTCCCACTTGCACTAGAGTCAATAATCTAGATTACACAGTAATGATTCTTACACCCATGGAGTCTTGGTGCTGATCATGTTTTGCTCGTGGAAGAGGCTTAGTCAACGGGTCTGCAACATTCAGATCCGTATGTATCTTGCAAATCTCTATGTCTCCCACCTGGACTAAATCCCGGATGGAGTTGAAGCGTCTCTTGATGTGTTTGGTTCTTTTGTGAAATCTGGATTCCTTTGCCAAGGCAATTTCACCAGTATTGTCACAGAAGATTTTCATTGGACCCGATGCACTAGGTATGACACCTAGATCGGATATGAACTCCTTCATCCAGACTCCTTCGTTCGCTGCTTCCGAAGCAGCTATGTACTCCGCTTCACATGTAGATCCCGCTACGACGCTTTGTTTAGAACTGCACCAACTGACAGCTCCACCGTTTAAAGTAAACACGTATCCGGTTTGCGATTTAGAATCGTCCGGATCAGTGTCAAAGCTTGCATCAACGTAACCTCTTACGGTGAGCTCTTTGTCACCTCCATATACGAGAAACATATCCTTAGTCCTTTTCAGGTATTTCAGGATGTTCTTGACCGCTGTCCGGTGATCCACCCCTGGATTACTTTGGTACCTCCCTGCTAAACTTATAGCAAGGCACACATCAGGTCTGGTACACAGCATTGCATACATGATAGAGCCTATGGCTGAAGCATAGGGAACATCTTTCATTTTCTCTCTATCTTCTGCAGTGGTCGGGCATTGAGTCTGACTCAACTTCACACCTTGCAATACAGGCAAGAACCCTTTCTTTGCTTGATCCATTTTGAACTTCTTCAAAATCTTGTCAAGGTATCTGCTTTGTGAAAGTCCAATTAAGCGTTTTGATCTATCTCTATAGATCTTTATGCCTAATATGTAAACAGCTTCCCCGAGGTCTTTCATCGAAAAACTTTTATTCAATTATCCCTTTATGCTATCCAGAAATTCTATATCATTTCCAATGAGTAATATGTCATCCACATATAATATCAGAAATGCTACAGAGATCCCACTCACTTTCTTGTAAATACAGGCTTCTCCAAAAGTCTGTATAAACCCAAATGCTTTGATCACACTATCAAAGCGTTTATTCCAACTCCGAGATGCTTGCACCAGTCCATAGATGGATCGCTGGAGTTTGCACACTTTGTTAGCTCCCTTTGGATCGACAAAACCTTCTGGTTGCATCATATACAACTCTTCTTCCAGAAATCCATTCAGGAATGCGGTTTTTACATCCATTTGCCAAATTTCATAATCATAAAATGCAGCAATTGCTAACATGATTCTGACAGACTTAAGCATCGCTACGGGTGAGAAAGTCTCATCGTAGTCAACTCCTTGAACTTGTCGAAAACCTTTTGCGACAAGTCGAGCTTTGTAGACAGTAACATTACCATCAGCGTCAGTCTTTTTCTTAAAGATCCATTTATTCTCAATTGCTTGCCGATCATCGGGCAAGTCAACCAAAGTCCATACTTTGTTCTCATACATGGATCCCATCTCAGATTTCATGGCTTCAAGCCACTTTGCGGAATCTGGGCTCACCATCGCTTCTTCATAGTTCGTAGGTTCATCATGATCTAGTAGCATGACTTCCAGAACAGGATTACCGTACCACTCTGGTGCGGATCTTACTCTGGTTGATCTACGAGGTACAGTAGTATCTTGATCTAAAGTTTCATGATCATCATCATTAACTTCCTCTCTTATTGGTGTAGGTCTCACAGAAACAGTTTTCTGTGATGTACTATTTCCCAATAACGGAGTAGGTACAGTTACCTCGTCAAGTTCTACTTTCCTCCCACTCACTTCTTTCGAGAGAAACTCCTTCTCAAGAAAGTTTCCGAATTTAGCAACAAAAAGTCTTGCCTTCGGATCTGTGATAGAAGGTGTATCCAATAGTTTCCTTTGGATATCCTATGAAGACACACTTCTCCGATTTGGGTTCGAGCTTATCAGGTTGAAGCTTTTTCACATAAGCATCGCAGCCCCAAATTTTAAGAAACGACAACTTTGGTTTCTTGCCAAACCATAGTTCATAAGGCGTCGTCTCAACGGATTTAGATGGTGCCCTATTTAACGTGAATGCGGCCGTCTCTAAAGCATAACCCCAAAATGATAGCGGTAAATCAGTAAGAGACATCATAGATCGCACCATATCTAGTAAAGTACGATTACGACGTTCGGACACACCATTACGTTGTGGTGTTCCGGGTGGCGTGAGTTGCGAAACTATTCCACAATTTTTCAAATGTACACCAAACTCGTAACTCAAATATTCTCCTCCACGATCAGATCGTAGAAACTTTATTTTCTTGTTACGATGATTTTCAACTTCACTCTGAAATTCCTTGAACTTTTCAAATGTTTCAGACTTATGTTTCATTAAGTAGATATACCCATATCTGCTTAAATCATCTGTGAAGGTGAGAAAATAACGATATCCGCCACAAGCCTCAATATTCATCGGACCACATACATCGGTATGTATGATTTCCAATAAATCTGTTGCTCTCTCCATAGTACCGGAGAACCGTGTTTTAGTCATCTTGCCCATGAGGCACGGTTCGCAAGTACCAAGTGATTCATAATCAAGTGGTTCCAAAAGCCCATCAGCATGGAGTTTCTTCATGCGCTTTACACCGATATGACCTAAGCGGCAGTGCCACAAATAAGTTGCACTATCATTATCAACTCTGCATCTTTTGGCTTCAACATTATGAATATGTGTATTACTACTATCGAGATTCAATAAGAATAGACCACTTTTCAAGGGTGCATGACCATAAAAGATATTACTCATATAAATAGAACAACCATTATTCTCTGATTTAAATGAATAACCGTCTCGCATCAAACAAGATCCAAATATAATGTTCATGCTCAACGCTGGCACCAAATAACAATTATTTAGGTCTAATATTAATCCCGAAGGTAGATGTAGAGGTAGCGTGCCGACCGCGATCACATCGACTTTGGAACCGTTTCCCACGCGCATCGTCACCTCGTCCTTTGCTAGTGTCCGCTTACTCTGTAGTCCCTGTTTCGAGTTGCAAATATTAGCAACAGAACTAGTATCAAATACCCAGGTGCTACTGCGAGCATTAGTAAGGTACACATCAATAACATGTATATCACATATACCTTTGTTCACCTTGCCATCCTTCTTGTCCGCCAAATACTTGGGGCAGTTCCGCTTCCAGTGACCAGTCTGCTTGCAGTAGAAGCACTCAGTTTCAGGCTTAGGTCCAGACTTGGGTTTCTTCTCTTGAGCAGCAACTTGCTTGCCGTTCTTCTTGAAGTTCCCTTTCTTCTTCCCTTTGCCCTTTTTCTTGAAACTAGTGGTTTTGTTAACCATCAACACTTGAT
Organism: Triticum monococcum; assembly: GCA_034509565.1. Classification (NCBI taxonomy): domain Eukaryota; kingdom Viridiplantae; phylum Streptophyta; class Magnoliopsida; order Poales; family Poaceae; genus Triticum; species Triticum monococcum. Next base: position 530,625,652 of record CM067846.1, read on the forward strand.
GCTCCTTCTTGATTTCTACCTCCGCAGCTTTCAGCATAGCGAAGAGCTCGGGAATAGTCTTGTTCATCCCTTGCATATTATAGTTCATCACAAAGCTCTTGTAGCTTGGTGGCAGTGATTGGAGAATTCTGTCAATGACGCAATCATCCGGAAGTGTAACTCCCAATTGAATCAAGTGATTATTATACCCAGACATTTTGAGTATATGCTCACTGACAGAACTGTTCTCCTCCATCTTGCAGCTATAGAACTTATTGGAGACTTCATATCTCTCAATCCGGGCATTTGCTTGAAATATTAACTTCAACTCCTGGAACATCTCATATGCTCCATGACGTTCAAAACGTCGTTGAAGTCCCGGTTCTAAGCCGTAAAGCATGGCACACTGAACTACTGAGTAGTCATCAGCTTTGCTCTGCCAGACGTTCATAACTTCTGGTGTTGCTCTTGCAGCAGGCCTGGCACTCAGCGGTGCTTCCAGGACGTAATTCTTCTGTGCAGCAATGAGGATAATCCTCAGGTTACGGACCCAGTCCGTGTAATTGCTACCATCATCTTTCAACTTAGCTTTCTCAAGGAACGCATTAAAATTCAACGAAACAACAGCACGAGCCATCTATCTACAATCAACATAAACAAGCAAGATACTATCAGGTACTATGTTCATGATAATTTTTAAGTTCAGTTAATTTACTTAAGAACTCCCACTTAGATAGACATCCCTCTAATCCTCTAAGTGATTACGTGATCCAAATCAACTAAACCATAACCGATCATCACGTGAGATGGAGTAGTTTTCAATGGTGAACATCAATATGTTGATCATATCTACTATATGATTCACGCTCGACCTTTCGGTCTCCGTGTTTCGAGGCCATATCTGTATATGCTTGGCTCGTCAAGTATAACCTGAGTATTCCGCGTGTGCAACTGTTTTGCACCCGTTGTATTTGAACGTAGAGCCTATCACACCCGATCATCACGTGGTGTCTCAGCACGAAGAAATTTTGCAACGGTGCATACTCAGGGAGAACACTTCTTGATAATTTAGTGAGAGATCATCTTATAATGCTACCGTCAATCAAAGCAAGATAAGATGCATAAAAGGATAAACATCACATGCAATCAATATAAGTGATATGATATGGCCATCATCATCTTGTGCTTTGTGATCTCCATCTCCGAAGCATCGTCATGATCACCATCGTCACCGGCGCGACACCTTGATCTCCATCGTAGCATTGTTGTCGTCTCGCCAATCTTATGCTTCCACGACTATCACTACCGCTTAGTAATAAAATAAAGCATTACATCGCGATTGCATTGCATACAATAAAGCGACAACCATATGGCTCCTGCCAGTTGCCGATGACTCGGTTACAAAACATGATCATCTCATACAATAAAATCAGCATCATGCCTTGACCATATCACATCACAACATGCCCTGCAAAAACAAGTTAGACGTCCTCTACTTTGTTGTTGCAAGTTTTACGTGGCTGCTACGGGCTTAAGTAAGAACTCATCTCACCTACGCATCAAAACCACAACGATAGTTCGTCAAATAGACTCCGTTTTAACCTTCTCAAGGACCGGGCGTAGTCACACTTGGTTCAACTAAAGTTGGAGAGACAGTCTTCCGCAAGCCATCTGTGTGCATAGCACGTCGAGGGAACCGGTCTCGCGTAAGAGTACGCGTAAGGTTGGTCCGGATCGTCTCGTCCAACAATACCGCCGAACCAAAGTATGACATGCTGGTAGGCAGTATGACTTGTATCGCCCACAACTCACTTGTGTTCTACTCGTGCAAATAACATCAAACCATAAAAACCTAGGCTCGGATGCCACTGTTGGGGAACGCAGTAATTTCAAAAATTTTCCTACGCACACGCAAGATCATGGTGATGCACAGCAACGAGAGGGGAGAGTGTTGTCTACGTACCAACGCAGACCGACTGCGGAAGCGATCACACAACGTAGAGGAAGTAGTCGTACGTCTTCTTCCCAATCCGACCAATCCAAGCACCGTTACTCCGGCACCTCCAAGTTCTTAGCACACGTTCAGCTCGATGACGTTCCTCGGGCTCCGATCCAGCAAAGCGTCGAGGAAGAGTTCCGTCAGCACGACGGCGTGGTGACGATCTTGATGTACTACCGACGCAGGGCTTCGCCTAAGCACTGTAACGGTATGATCGAGGTGGAATTTGGTGGCAGGGGGCACCGCACATGTCGGGACCCCGATCCTAGGTCACACCGATCTAGCATGTAACACATCATATTACTTTGTGGCCTCACGCACGGTATTTCCACGGGTGCCACCTTACCTGGCCCGGGACCGTTTGCGCCTTTTGGCTCACGTATATGATAGTGTCGCTAGCATCCATATGACAAAGAACCCGGGCCGACATGGCTAGTCGTGAACCCAAAGCGGCACTACCCCATGGGGACAGGCATACATGAATCAACCTCGAGCATGTCGGTCAACAGCGTGTGAATCCGGGCTGTAGCACTTGGCTAACAGGACTCCGGTAACCCGGGCTGTAGCAGGCTAGGCAGGACTCCGGATGTCACCGCGTGACATTTCCCCGAAGGGACAGACATAGGAACGAAGTGAATCATATGCCGGCCAGTCAAGTGTCCTGAACAGTAGTGCTGGGCTAGCAGGACTCCGGTGATCCGGGCTGTAGCGGACTACTATCGCTCAGAAGCACTAGACTACATTTCCCCATATAATAGGCTGCCAAGGATAAACAACTAGATAGTCGGATCCCACACATACCAAGCATTTCAATCATACACACAATATGCTCGATATGTGTGAATACAACATGGCATCACAACATAACTCTACAACTCAAGTATTAATTCATTAGGCTCCGAAGAGCCAGATATTACAAGCATGGGTCTCATGACCCAACAATCATAGCATACAAATCAAACACATGCGGAAGCCCAACATGTCTGAGTACAGACATCTATAAATGAAAAAGGCTAAGAAGCCTGACTATCTACCCGATCCTGCCGAGGGCTCAAGATCGTAGCTGAGGTATCAAGCTAAACGTCGAAGTCCACGCGGAACTACTAGCGAGACTGAAGTCTCTCTGCAAAACATAAATTAAGCAAACGTGAGTACAAAGGTACTCAGCAAGACTTACATCAGAACTAGCTACATATGCATCGGTTTCAACAAAAGGGGGTGGTGGAGTTTAACTGCAGCAAGCCAGCTTTGACTCGGTGGCTATTCTGAACTACGATTGCAAGCAACTCTTTTGAGGTGGCGCACACGAGTCCACACATTCACCATTCAATACACCACTATGGATCCGCTCTCGTCTCCCTATGAGAAGGCCATCCATAGCACTCACGCTTATCTTGCGAGTTTTAGGGTATCCACTTTCACTTGTCTATGAACTGTTATAGGCAACCCAGAAGTCCTTTACCGTAGACACGGCTATTCAAATAGATCATTTATAACCCTGCAGGGGTGTACTTCGTCACACATGTTTCCACCACTTAGCGTCTGCACACGACATGTGCTCGGCAGACTTCAAGCGAAAGCCGACGTGGGTGTAGACCATGACCTGACTAACCACACAAGTCTCTAGTCCAGGTTTATCGCCTATTCGGGTTCCATCCGCGAGGAGATCCGGCCGGAGTTTCGCTCACAGCCCCAAACGATGTGTGCAGGGTTCCCGAGACACCAAACGGGCGCCCGGTACACCGTGCCACAGTGTATCTACCGCAACATAGCCCACCCCTAGGGTCAGCGCTACGCACGGCCGCCAACACATATCCTACAAACACCAGAAACTAGTTGCAACTCCTGGACAGAGGACGAGAGGGGTCAGTAAGTCGAGCGGGGTCATATTTCAGGGCCCAACATGTGGTAGTAGCTGTTTCATGGATCACAAACACAGAACTCAGTTCCTGAGGACGGTTTCAATGAGACAACCCACCATGTACTCCTACATGGCCTCTCACTGCTACCTTTACCAAATCGTGTTCACACACTTAGCTCTCAACAGTAGGACATGTTTACACACCTCCGATTCATCCCCGATGAATCGAACCTGACTCAACTCTAAGCAGTAGCAGGCATGACAAACAAGCATGAATGAGTAGGCACATCAGGGCTCAAACAACTCCTACTCATGCTAGTGGGTTTCATCTATTTACTGTGGCAATGACAGGTCATGCAGAGGATAAGGGGTTCAACTACCGCAACAAGTAACAGATGAATCGTTGTTGTCCTAATGCAGTAAAAGAGAGCAGGAGCGAGAGAGGGGGATTGTATCGGAATGAACAAGGGGGTTTTGCTTGCCTGGCACTTCTGAAGATATCATTGGGTCTTCATCAGTGTCAACGATCACATCATCGGTACAACGTCTATCGAGAGGGGACAAATACCGGCAACCACAAAAGGGAACCACAATCAATGCAATGCACATACATATGAATGATATGTCATATTAAGGTACTGAATTGACCTAGTGCAACAGTTAGTCATATTCATTGAAGTGGAATTCAACCCTATAGCAAATTCCAACTCCAAAACTAATTACTATTTATTCCATAATCATGAATTGTCCTATTCAGTGATGTTAACTTGTTCAAACATGCATGAAAATGGTACAGATGGATTCCTTGAATTTTTCTGATAATTTTACATATATAATTTATCTTATTTGGAGTTACGGTTGAATTTTTATGATTTTTTGAAGTTTTGGGTAATTTCTGGAATTTCCTGAATTATTTTTTTAACTAGAAAATGATTTACTGCATCAGCCCGACGTCAGGGTGACGTCAGCTGGTCAACTGGGCGGCCCAGGTCAAACCTGACGTGCGGGACCCATATGTCATTGACTCAGCTATTTAATATGGTAAATTAACCTTAGACTAAGCCTAACTAAAATGTCAGTGGGGTCGGGGCCCACATGTCAGCGGCTAACCCAACTAAATTAGTGTTAGCTTAACTCCTAATCTAGGTTTGACCAGGGGGCGGGGCCCACGTGGTCAAATGGGTCAACCCCACCGGCGACGTGACGCCGGCGAGGCCTGAGACGGCGGCGCAGCTCGGAAAATCGCTATAGGCGACGAAACGAACGGCAAAGGGAATCCGCGGGGAGCTGGAGCTCGCCCGCATCCATCCCTGCAAGCAGCAGCAGCTAGGGCGGCCGGAGCTCGTCGGAAACGAGCTCGGGGCGGCGCCGGAGTTCGGACACGAGCGGGGACGCGGTTGCGGTGGCCGTGGTGATGTGTGCATAGCACCTACGGCATCTACGGGGTGCGGTGAGTACGATGGAAGCATGCCCGGGACCAAATGGTCACCGGAGCATCACCAGCGACGAGCGCGGCGGCGGCGGGTTTCGGTCAACAAGGGGGCGATGGCTACGGTGTGTAAGAGCGAGAACGGAGAGGGGGAGAAGGGGCAGGAGCTCACGGCGAACACGTAGGGATGGTCAGCGGCCTCGCGGACGCGTCGGAGACGGCGAATCGACGGCGGTGAGCTTCGGCACCCGAGGAGGAAGACGGCGATGGTGACGGTGCTTCGAGGCATCCGGCGGGGCGTGGCTCGGTGGAGAGGAAGAGGAGGATGCGGCGGTGCTTTAGGAGGCGTCGGGGAGGCGAGGCGGTGGCTGTGGCCGCGGCGAACGGCGTCAGTGGCGACGGGCGCGTTCGGACGAACGTGAGCGAGAGAGACAGAGGAGGGAGGCGCTCGAGGGAGAGAGGAGAGGAGTGCAAGGGGGGTCCAGGGTGTCGTGGCGCTCGGGGGAGTCTCCAGCCGCGGCGAGCAAGCAGGAGGTGGCCGGACGCGTGCTCGCGCGCGCCGGCCACGCGCTCGTCCTCCTGGCGAGGGGGAAGACGACAGGGAGGAAAGCCAATGGGCTGGGCTGGCCATCTGGGCCAGCCGGTGGGCCTTGGTGGGCTGCACAGGTAGGTTAGGTAGGTTTTCTCTCTCTGTTTTTTTTGTTTCTGTTTTCTATTTATTCTGTTTTGTTTTGATTTAGTAAAGTACTAAACCATTTTATAAAATGCTGAAAATATTTATGGGCACCTCTGAAATTAATTCCAACAGCCCAAAAATACTTCCAAGATTATTTGGACATTTAAAAATATTTATAGCATTTAAATGTCCAAATGCAAATACTTTAAGATTTAACTCAAAGATCCAAAGTGTCCTAGAAAAGTGAGCACCATTTTTGGCAGAGGTTATGGACCAAGGCAAAGATGATGAACATTTTAGAAGGCATTTCAGGATCATTGAAAGATTTTTATTTTGATCCTAATTGCATTTCATTTAGTGCTAGGGCTTGTCATCCCCATTTCAAATTTCAAACAAATATAGACATGATGCATGGATGCTTATGAAACTAAGTGCAACCAAACTCTAGGGCTGTGACAGCACATGGCTAAGGAACGATTAACTTGTGTGTCTAGGGGTGCCCCCTGCCCCCGTATATAAAGGCCAGGGGCAGGGGGTTCGGCCGGCTAGGAGGGAGGCGCAGGGAGGAGTCCTACTCCCACCGGGAGTAGGACTCCTCCCCTCCAATCCTATTCCAACTAGGATTCTTGGGGGGGAAGGAGAAAGAGGGGGCCGGCCCACCTTTCCTAGTCCTATTAGGACTTGGGAAAGGGGGGGGGGGGGGGCGCCGGCCAGGTGTGGGCTGCCTCTTTTCTCTTTTCCACTAAGGCCCAATAGGCCCATTTACCTCCCGGGGGGTTCCGGTAACCCTCCCGGTAATCCGGAAAAATCCCGATTTCACCCGGAACGCTTCCGGTGCCCAAACATAGGCTTCCAATATATCAATCTTTATGTCTCGACCTTTTCGAGACTCCTCGTCATGTCCGTGATCTCATCCGGGACTCCGAATAACCTTCGGTACATCAAAATGCATAAACTCATAATAACTGTCATCGTAACGTTAAGCGTGCGGACCCTACGGTTCGAGAACAATGTAGACATGACCGAGACACGTCTCCGGTCAATAACCAATAGCGGGACCTGGATGCCCATATTGGCTCCTACATATTCTACGAAGATCTTTATCGGTCAGACCGCATAACAACATACGTTGTTCCCTTTGTCATCGGTATGTTACTTGCCCGAGATTCGATCGTCGGTATCCAATACCTAGTTCAATCTCGTTACTGGCAAGTCTCTTTACTCGTTCCATAATACATCCTCTCATAACTAACATCTTAGTTATTATGCTTGCAAGGCTTATGTGATGTGTATTACCGAGAGGGCCCAGAGATACCTCTCCGACAATCAGAGTGACAAATCCTAATCTCGAAATACGCCAACCCAACATCTACCATTGGAGACACCTGTAGTACTCCTTTATAATCACCCAGTTACATTGTGACGTTTGGTAGTACCCAAAGTGTTCCTCGGTAAACGGGAGTTGCATAATCTCATAGTTATAGGAACATGTATAAGTCATGAAGAAAGCAATAGCAACATACTAAACGATCGGGTGCTAAGCTAATGGAATGGGTCATGTCAATCAGATCATTCAACTAATGATGTGACCTCGTTAATCAAATAACAACTCTTTGTTCATGGTTAGGAAACATAACCATCTTTGATTAACGAGCTAGTCTAGTAGAGGCATACTAGTGACACTCTGTTGGTCTATGTATTCACACATGTATTATGTTTCCGGTTAATACAATTCTAGCATGAATAATAAACATTTATCATGATATAAGGAAATAAATAATAACTTTATTATTGCCTCTAGGGCATATTTCCTTCAATTGCTAGGGTTTCAATGACCAGGGAGAAAATACGCTAAGCCTGACTCTCGCTTTGATGTTATCTGCCCTAAGCTGCCGCCAGGTCGTCCCCTTGTATACATGGGTTGACGCCCTACGACCTACAGAGTCCCGGCAGGCTCATACAACGTGTCCGGCTCGGTGACATCTTTTACATGCCTTACTTTACAAGTCTTATTCATACATGGCGGTTTATACTTACGGGCCTTAAGCCACCTCTGGACTTGGGCCTACTACAAGCCTTAACATAAACCGTCACCTTGTACACTCTTCGGGCTTCCTTTAAGTAACCCGCCATTGTGATTGACCCGGCTCCTCCTGGGCGGGTCATACCTGGTAGTCATATCCCCAACAGGTTGACCATGTCCATGGCTACCATGCCATGCTCCGTCATTCAGTGTGTGCTTCTCATCGTTCTGTGAGTTGACCGGACACATCAAAGTTAATATGTATTTAGTATTCTCTCCAAAAAGGGTCGACCTTGTCCATGGCTACCATCCCATGCTCCGTCATTGAGTATGTGCACTATTCACGTGCCACCGAGGAGGAAAAATATTGCGTAGTAATAGGTGCCATCGTAGTGCGCGACTCACTTACGCACTGCTTATCTCCATTTATTGCATGACACGTGCACCTTGATGCTAGATGTCCCGCGTGTTGGCAAAAGGATGAACAAAGCTCATGTAAAAAAAGAGTGGAAGAACATAGATTCCCGACGACCGAGAAGGAGCAGGGAACCTCGTGGTGGAGCATCTGCACTCATAATACTTTATATTACTCAGCGATATAAAATCAACCAATCATCTCCACAGTAGACCGGAAGAGTACGAAACATGACAACCCAGTGTAGTTACATCATACTGTACATGGCCAACCCACGCCATCACCATATTTGTTGGCCTCCGTGCGACACCTAGCTCTAGTAATCCACCAGCCCGTATCGCTTCTTGCTCCTCGTCTCTCTCAAAGTGCAGCGGGCTGGCGTTTTTGCTGTCTACTGAGGTCGGTTAACTCATCACATGTTAGCGACATGCCAAGAGCATTCTAAAAAATTTACTGTACTCTATTGTTATGCCAAGAAGAGGAAGCACTTTGACCGAAGGACCAAACGAGATAGGCGTGCCATGCCGTGAGTGGGTCCAATTTCTCATTTTGAACTTGTTTGGTATAGTAGTAACACTTGGTTTTGACTATTGATAAGATTTAATATAGGGCCTAATGTATTCTTCGAGGATGCCTTTGACTATTGATAAGATTTTATATATTTTGAAAATTATATCATTCGAAGATCATTTCACGTTCTGTTTAAAAAAAGATCCTTTCACGTACGAATTTGACTGCATGCTTTGAGCAACTTGCATGTCCTATACTGCTCCTGTTTGGATACTCTAACTTAGCTAGAGGTTAGACTAACTCATGACTAACCCTGAACTAACTGTAGCCAAATAGGTGTTTGGATGACAGGGTTAGATTGACAATAAATGCACTTGATGGAGAGAGAAAAGTGATTTTTCAGTGGGCCCAATGAGAACTATCTCCAATTAGCACCTCTTGGGTGGGATAGTTTTTTGGTGGGTTTGGTGCAACTTGCTCCAATTTAACCCTCATGTTTGGATACTTTAGGGCTATTTGAGCCCCAACTAGCTCAAACTAACTCCAACCCATGGATCCAAATAGGGCCAAAGTTAGTCTCAAAAAATGCATTAAGCCCTATATACATGGACAGACGGAGTACATGATACTAGCAAACACTCACCATTAGTAGTAGTTCATTGGTTGGTTTCGATTTTTGATTCAGTTGCTGTGCTACTACCGTCCAATATTCACATGTAGTTTTTTCTAGAATAAAAAAAAGATTTAGTAGTACTTACTGTGGGAAAGGTGAAGTGATGGTTGCTTCGCCTGAGCAACTTACTACTCTGGGAATATGGGAGTACCAGTGGATTCAACGAACAGAGAAATGATGGTTGCTTCGTTCAAGCAACTTACTGTGGCGAAGGTGGGGCTCTATGATTTGACTGCTCACTAGTCATTACTATTGCGGCGCAACGACCGGGGTGAAACTTTCCTTACAGTTGTGCTCTCAATATTGCTTCATGGCAGGTGGAGCCGGATGAAGGATGTCCCACATGTCGGCGAAACGAAGTTGAATTGTTTCTGGCATTGTTATCAATCTTCAGGATTTGTTTATATGTACGCATAATTTTAATGAAATTGTACTGTGATGCTATGAAGGTTTTTGGGTTCCCGCAGGAAAAAAAGGGTTTCAACTTAGGATTCATGTGTCCTCTTGCCTCAAGATTATCTCGTCACAACATTCCAGCAAATACAAATGAAACTACCATGCCTGCTAATGCATCTCAATGGTTCGCAGATCAATGCCAATATTCACATCACAACTGAAGACAAAGTTGTGAGAAGGTGTAGAAATAAAGAAAAATATATAATTGATCGATGTTGGTCGTAAGCATGGCTCCATTTCCTGGGCACAATGTTCATTGGTTGGCAGCTAGTTTCACCCAACTCTGTAGCCAAAAAAGAGGTGTATGGAGGACATCACAATCCGATCATTTTGTGCAGCTCCACTAAAATCGACTTGACCATCCCTGTTTGCAAAGATATCAAGTCAGTGTGATTACAATAATAGTGGAACTAGATGATGAAACATAACACACACAAATAAAAGCCGATCACCTCTGCGATCTCTCTTTAGGACTAACTACTTGTTGGAGAAGATTAGGCACGAAGTTGGATGAGGAGGATAACAAAGCCAATCCCCCTTTATGTAGTCCCACAAAAATGTAAAAATGTTGCCGTGTGACATTTTGGCGGAACTGCACAAAACACTCTTAGAGAAAAGTGATTTGTGCAGTTCACCAAAAGGCCGCAATAGCAACGATGTGAAACGGATAGCCCTATTTGCAAAAGGAGGTAGAAAGGAAATAATTACTGCCCGATAACACTAGTTGAAGACACATACCCTGACAAAAAAGAAGCATATTCCATGTAATAAGGGAAAGATAGCAGCATGGTGGTTTACCAAAAATGGTTTGAGGATGAGATTGCAAGATGGAAAGTACACTGGCTGAGATGCGTTTTAAGCAAACAACTAAAGAAGATCAACATGCAACAACATGGGAAGATGGGCAGTGGAGCAAGGCCGGAGGAAGATGTACCTAAGGGTCGTCGGGATGTTACTAGGAGGGCGCCGGCTGCGGGGATCTGCCCATACTGCGGTAGCGAGCAAGTGGCGAAGGCCCTACCGCGCTGGAGCTTAGTCAAAGAGAATGGCGGGTACCGCAGATCGGGACGTGCTGCCTCAACGCCATTGAACGGAGAAATGATGCACATCCTCCCTTTCCACTGGTGGACGGGATGCGGCCGGATCACTGACCAACGGTGAGAGAGAGAGGCCACCGCCGCCTTGTGTGAGATGGTGTGACGAGAGACAAACCCCGGCAGGCAGGCTCCATTGAATATAGTGGAGCGGATTTTTCCATTTTCCCCACGACAATCGTTTTATATTCTGTATGTGCCATTGAGGAATATAAATTTATTTAATACTAACACGTCAAGTCAAACTTTGTTCTGTCTATGCGTGGTACACGACCCTCCTTCGAGTAAACAACCGCTACCCGCGTCAAATTATCACGTGGGTTGCCTTTTTGTACAGAAACAAACTCCACCCTGTACCCGCGCGGGTGTGGCCGGGAATGAGACGTGAGTACGTGCGTCCTACGAGCACCTCTTCTTTAGGTGCAGGTACGTACGTGGGTGGGTGTGAGAGAGATGGTTTGTGCGAAATAGACGCTGTGTCGATGATATCTCAAACAAAAAACGTAACATATGAAATGTGTGTGAAACAGAGTCATGGATATATCATATATAGAGGGAGCGATCCACGAGAAGAGAGTGGAGGGATCATCGGTGTGAGATATCGATAGAATTGAAAACAAGGATGAAGTGTGTGGTTGCGTGATCGATAAAGAGTGCCATCGAATTTGTGTTTGCCCATGTCAAAGATACAAGGCGGCTGGCCTACTAGAATTTGAGAGGGCAGAGGTGCAGTTTTTATCTGTGGCATGGATACCTACCTACAACATTCGACTATCGGTGTGTGTGTGTGTGGGGGGGGGGGGGTGGAGGGGGCAGAGACCTAACTATAGAGAGGTAGATCAACTAGTATATGTGTGGAGAAGGAGAGAGACCTAGCTATGTATTGAGGGAGATCGATCGGCATCCATGCATATGTGTAGCAGAGGAATAAGGTTGGGAGAAAGACAAAGGTGGAGTGTCGAAGGGTTGGTGGTGGAGTGGCTTCTCACAAATGGTGGGAGAGGCCTGCTAGACAAACGGAGGGTACGAGTGCAATATCAATAAGAGAGGGCCGGGGATGTCTGTCTGTCTATGCACATGCGTGTGAGAGACGGGTCAGGAGGTATGCAAGGATGATGAGGGGAGACGATATGGTTGTGGTAAGACTACATAACTACATAGGAAGATCAACCGTCGTGTGTCTGAGAAAGGGAGAGACATAACTAGTGAGGTAAGTCTATCAGTGCGTGGGGAAAAAGAATTATAGTCGACCTAGCTATATGTAGGGAGATCGGTACGTATACATGCATGCATGTGTTACAAGCAAATAAGGTCCAGAGAGACACACATGTGGAGAGGGGTGCGGCTAGGAGGTGGTGCGAGAGGCCTACTATGTTGAGGGGGGAGGAGTGTGTGAGTATGAGATCGATGAAAAGAGGGGTGGGAGTGTGCACCTGCGTGGAACCATATTGGACATAGAGGGCATGGACGGTGAGAAGAGAAGAGGGGAAGTATGTGTTTGTGGTAGGCACACTTGGCTAGAGAGGTATATCGACCGGTGTGTGTCGGAAAGAAAGAGCCCGGGGGCCTACACACACCGCGGGTGAACGGCCTAAAGAGAAATAACGAACATGCACAATGGAGGGGACGCTGAGGGAGGGTGAGAGGGGGGCATGCGTGTGCATGCACGATAGAAAGTTAGCGCTAGCTAGCTACAAAGAGAATATGATCGTGAAGGTGTAAGACGAACAAAGATCATAATTCATTATAAAAAAGTGGATACAGATACTTGAAGAAGATATCATAATGTAGAACATTGATTATAATTCGGGCTAATGTGTGGCTTTTGCACCTCAGGGCTAAATACTTGTCATAATGTAGGGGGCGGGTCACTATACTTTGTGTGATAAACACGGTGTACATATGGAACATGGTTTAGATTATGAATATCTAGTTAGTACATCAAATGTACTATTATTTGGAATCAACATCAAGTGTATTCAAAAAATTGAATTCGAGTTCATATAGTACACATAGTTCATATCTATCTCTATAGTAATCATGTGGTGTGTTGTTAAGGTAATACATGAATGATGGTTAAAGTTGGCAACAATCATGATTGTAGATTCTTATTCAAATAGAGAAACAAATTCAAATTTAGTTCGAATTGCAGCGGTAGTATAGACATTTGGAATGCACTAAAATGTTGGTATGAGTAGGTTACATGCATTATACAGCCAGTGAAAAAATTTAATTGGACATAACATGGATTCATAGCTTTGAATAGCATTTGTATAGTAAAATGGGACAAGTCTCTCTCTTTGTGTGGTGTGAATAGTTTTATTTTTTTTCATTTTTTTGTTGAGGGAAGTGTGAATTGATTTGGTACGTACAAGTACAATATTACACATTAGGCTTGTCCCTAAAATTCAACCCGCGCCTCGTTATGTCCTGAAAATTCAGATATCGTGTTCCCAAAACTCACACCTTCACAACCCACGCCTTGCTATCCCCAAATTACAACGCGCGCGAAAACTCCCTCCAGCTGCCAAATCCTGACACGCGAAATCCCCCTTCTAACCCCGAGCTAAAAGGGTCGCTAGTTCAAATCGGTGGGGGTACTTTTGTAACACACCCTACATTTTGTACAAGCACGTCCCTAAGTCATGGTTCCCCCTCCCATCGCCTTCTTTTCACCATTCGAAATCCCAGGCCGCCATAACCTCTCCACTCCAGCCGCGAAACCCCACTCTCCTCCGTCCGCCACCTCACCGCTGCCCAGCCGGAGCCTCTTCCCCGACGACTTCGTCCATCGCAATAGCTCAATGTCCCTCATCCACCTCCTTGGATGAGGATCCATCGTCCATCTCTTTGTCCCGCCAGTTCAACCGCCCCGTCCTCCACCTCCAACGAGCTGCTCCGACGATCTCCTCGTCTATCGCGGCTGCTCCATCCCCATAGCGCCGCCTTAACCTGCTCCATCGGAACCGCAACATCCTCACCAACTCCTCGGACGAATCCGAGGCCTACTCGGTGCCACCAAAGAGGTTGTACACTCATCGCATCACACCTTCTCCTTAACTCGACCTCCCGGCGCCAACGGTGCTCCATCCCGCACCCCTATGGCGCGGCTACCTCGAAGCCGGCGATGCAGAGGACATCTCCATGGTGGCTATTCCCCAGTGCGAGGCCCCTTTGGCGGCGGCGTCCATACTAGCCGGATCTGCTGCTGCTACTCCGGCTCTCGCTTGCTCGTGCTGCTGCTGCTCTGGCTCTTGCTCGCCCGTTCGTGCTGCTGCTGCTCCGGCTCTTGCTCGCCCGCTCACGCTGCTGCTGCTGCTCCGGCTCTTGCTCGCCCGCTCGCGTCGCCGCTGCTGCTGCTCCGGCTCTCACTCGCTCGCGCTGCTGCTGCTGCTCTCCCCCTCGCTTGTGCTGCTGCTCTGCTCCAATTTAGCTACACTTCAGTCGACTGAATCGACTTTTGGGTCAGTTGATTTCCAAGGGGGGGGGGGGCTCGCCGGAGTTAAGGAAGAACCACCCGCAGTGAGAAGGGGGGCTCGCTGGAGAGGTACCCCACTATCCATATTAGGGTTCAGGGTGGGGGCAGTGGGGGGCGTTGTGGTGGGGCGGGGGCTAGAGGGATGGCCAGGGCAGCGGCGGACCGGTGGTGGGGAGTTGTTTCGGGGCGGCGAGGCAGCGCGGGAGCCGGCGGTTCGGCCGGTGGTGGCTGGCGGCTTAGGGGGGTGCAGGTTGAAGATGAACTGCAGGCTCTCGCTAAACTACACGGGAAGTGTCTCTCTACTACCAGTGCATTCAGTTTCGACAGTAACATTCAGATTCCATAGTAAATTTCAGTTTCGACAGTTAAGTTCAGAGTCAACAGATTTTACCTCATCTGTTGTAGTCACGTGGTTTTTGGTGATGTAAATTTTACATCTATCACTTTTTGGTAATGTATTTTACATCATCTATTGGAGATGCTACTAGAATCCCACTTGAGATTAACGATGTCTGTCTTGTGTAGCTTCCGCCTCGACGTCTTACGGCTCACCGAGCTGCTCCAACGATGGAACGATCCATCACAACAGAGCAGTGCCCTGGACGCCATCTACAGATTCCTCAGATCTTCCTCCGCACTTCTGACAACCACCTCTGCCTCAACTTCTTCAGCGACCAGCCCAATGATGCTGAGGTCGACATGGCTACTATTGGGGAACGCAGTAATTTCAAAAAAATTCCTACGCACACGCAAGATCATGGTGATGCATAGCAACGAGAGGGAAGAGTGTCGTCCACGTACCCTCGTAGACTGTAAGCGGAAGCGTTATGACAACGCGGTTGATGTAGTCATACGTCTTCACGACCGACTGATCCTAGTACTGAACGTACGACACCTCCGCGATCTGCACACGTTCAGCTCAGTGACATCCCACGAACTCACGATCCAGTAGAGCTTCGAGGGAGAGTTCCGTCAGCACGACGGCGTGATGATGGTGTTGATGAAGCTACCGACGCAGGGCTTCGCCTAAGCACCGCTATGAAATGACCGAGGTGGATTATGGTAGAGGGGGGCACCGCACACGGCTAAAAGATCAATGATCAACTTTTGTGTCTATGGGGTGCCTCCCTCCCCCCGTATATAAAGGAGTAGAGGAGGGGGAGGGCCGGGGCTCTACTATGGCGCGCCCTGGGGAGTCCTACTCCCATCGGGAGTAGGATTCCTCCCTTCCAAGTAGTAGGAGTAGGAGAAAAGGAAGGGGAAGAGAGAAGAGAAGGAAGGAGGGGGCGCCACCCCCCTAGTCCAATTTAGACTAGGCCTTGGGGGGGGGGGCTGCCCTAGGCAGCCCCCCTCTCTCTCTCCCCTAAGTCCCAATAAGGCCCATATACTCCCCGACGAATTCCCGTAACTCTCCGGTACTTCGATAAATACCCGAACCACTCAGAACCTTTCCGATGTCCGAATATAGCCTTCCAATATATCGATCTTTACATCTCGAACATTTCGGGACTCCTCGTCATGTCCCTAATCTCATCCGGGACTCCGAACAACCTTCGGTACATCAAAACACAGAAACTCATAATACTGATCGTCACCAAACCTTAAGCGTGCGGACCCTATGGGTTCGAGAACTATGTAGACATGACCGAGATCCGGCCAATAACCAATAGCGGAACCTGGATGCTCATATTGGCTCCTACATATTCTACGAAGATCTTTATCGGTCAAACTGCATAACAACATACGATGTTCCCTTTGTCATCAGTATGTTACTTGCCCGAGATTCGATCGTCGGTATCTCAATACCTAGTTCAATCTCGTTACTGGCAAGTCTCTTTACTCGTTCCGTCATGCATCATCCCGCAACTAACTCATTAGTCACATTGCTTGCAAGGCTTATAGTGATGTGCATTACCGAGAGGGCCCAGAGATACCTCTCCGACAATCGGAGTGACAAATCCTAATCTCGATCTATGCCAACTCAACAAGTACCATCGGAGACAACTGTAGAGCACCTTTATAATCACCCAGTTATGTTGTGACGTTTGGTAGCACACAAAGTGTTCCTCCGGTATTCGGGAGTTGCATAATCTCATAGTCAGAGGAACATGTATAAGTCATGAAGAAAGCAGTAGCAACAAACTAAACGATCATCGTGCTAAGATAAAGGAATGGGTCAAGTCAATCACATCATTCTCTAATGATGTGATCCCGTTAATCAAATGAAAACTCATGTCTATGGCTAGGAAACTTAACCATCTTTGATTCAACGAGCTAGTCAAGTAGAGGCATAGTAGTGACACTCTGTTTGTCTATGTATTCACACATGTACTAAGTTTCCGGTTAATACAATTCTAGCATGAATAATAAACATTTATCATGATATAAGAAAATAAATTATAACTTTATTATTGCCTCTAGGGCATATTTCCTTTAGCTACGGCAAAGAGGTTGTACACTTGTCGCATCACTTATTACTCTACATTCATGTAGATCCATTAGGCTATTTTGGTTCAACGGAAAAACATAGCAACATGAAATTTTCCTATGGCACTCTACTATTCAATTATTCATGCATTTTGTTGAACGGAATGGAGCAAAACATCCACCTGGACCTACTTTTCAAAATCCTATGCATGAAAACAAGACCAAGTGCATTAGTGGTAGAATAACATTCTAATTGTACACGCTTTCATATGGTTTCACTTTATTTTGACCATGTTTCTTTGCATACCTCTGCTCTTCCAATTCCTATGAACCAAACACCCAAGTTGATAGAAATCCCGTGTTTACAAATGCTCCGTTTACCATGTGCATTCCTATCCTATTTCGGTGTTTTTCCTATCCCTGCGTTTTTAGAATCATGCAAGCCAAATGATCCCTTATAGAATTACTTTAGTTACAGGTAGGTGTCGAAGAAAACTTTGTGTGGTTTGTCCTAGTCCTACTGTGATTAAACGATCATCATGCTAAGCTAACGGAATGGGTCAAGTCAATCACATCATTCTCTAATGATGTGATCCCGTTAATCAAATGACAACTCATGTCTATGGCTAGGAAACTTAACAATCTTTGATTCAACGAGCTAGTCAAGTAGAGGCATACTAGTGACACTCTATTTGTCTATGTATTCACACATGTACTAAGTTTCCAGTTAATACAATTCTAGCATGAATAATAAACATTTATCATGATATAAGAAAATAAATAATAACTTTATTATTGCCTCTAGGGCATATATTCTTTAGTCTCCCACTTGCACTAGAGTCAATAATCTAGTTCACATCTTTATGTGATTAGTTCACATCTCCATGTGACTAATACCCAAAGGGTTTACTAGAGTCAATAATCTAGTTCACATCGCTATGTGATTAACACCCAAAGAGTGATCATGTTTTGCTTGTGAGAGTAGTTTAGTCCACGGGTCTGCAACATTCAGATCCATATGTATTTTGCAAATTTCTATGTCAACAATGCTCTGCACGGAGGTACTCTAGCTAATTGCTCCCACTTTCAATATGTATCCAGATTGAGACTTAGAGTCATCTAGATCAGTGTCAAAACTTGCATCGACGTAACCCTTTATGATGAACCTTTTGTCACCTCCATAACCGAGAAACATGTCCTTATTCCACTAAGGATAATTTTGACCGCTGTCCAGTGATCCACTCCTGGATCACTATTGTACCCTCTTGCCAAACTCATGGTGAGGTACACATAGGTCTGGTACACATCATAGCATACTTTATAGAACTTATGACTGAGGCATAGGGAATGACTTTTCATTCTCTTTCTATTTTCTGCCGTGGTTGGGTTCTGAGTCTTTACTCAACTTTACACCTTGCAACACAAGTAAGAACTCCTTCTTTGACTGTTCCATTTTGAACTACTTCAAAATCTTGTCCTGATGAGTACTCATTGAAAATATATCAAGCGTCTTGATCTATCTCTATAGATCTTGATGCTCAATATGTAAGTAGCTTCACCGAGGTCTTTC
This sequence comes from Triticum monococcum, assembly GCA_034509565.1. Classification (NCBI taxonomy): domain Eukaryota; kingdom Viridiplantae; phylum Streptophyta; class Magnoliopsida; order Poales; family Poaceae; genus Triticum; species Triticum monococcum. The sequence goes on from CM067846.1 coordinate 530,644,242, forward strand.
TTTGAAAAACTCTTTTCAAACACTCCCTTATGCTTTCCAGAAAATTCTACATTATTTCTGATCAAAAATATGTCATTCACATATACTTATCAGAAATGTTGTAGTGCTCCCACTTACTTTCTTGTAAATACACGCTTTACCGCAAGTCTGTATAAAACCATATGCTTTGATCACTTTAGCAAAGCATATATTCCAACTCCGAGATGCTTGCACCAGTCCATAGATGGATCGCTGGAGCTTGCTTACTTTGTTAGCACCTTTAGGATCGACAAAACCTTCTGGTTGCATCATATGCAACTCTTCTTTAAGAAATCCATTAAGGAATGCAGTTTTGACATCCATTTGGCAGATTTCATAAAATGCGGCAACTGCTAACATGATTCAGACAGACTTTTAAGCATTGATACGAGTGAGAAAATCTCATCGTAGTCAACCCCTTGAACTTGTTGAAAACATTTTGTGATAATTCGAGCTTTGTAGATAGTAACACTACTATCAACATCCGTCTTCCTCTTGAAGATCCATTTATTCTTAATGACTCACCGATATTGGGCAAGTCAACCAAAGTCCATACTTTGTTCTCACACATGGATCCCATCTTAGATTTCATTGCCTCAAGCCATTTCACGGAATCTGGGCTCATCATCGCTTCCTCATAGTTCGTAGGTTCGTCATGGTCTAGTAACATGACTTCCAGAAAGGATTATCGTACCACTCTGGTGCGGACCATACTCTGGTTGTCCTAGGAGGTTCGGTAGTAACTTGATCTGAAGTTTCATGATCATCATCATTAGCTTCCTCACTAATTGGTGTAGAGATCACTAGAACTGATTTCTGTGATGAACTACTTTCCAATTCGGGAGAAGGTACAGTTACCTCATCAAGTTCTACATTCCTCCCACTCACTTCTTTAGAGAGAGAGACTCCTTCTCTAGAAAGGATCCACTCTTAGCAACAAAGATATTGCCTTTCGGATCTGTGATAGAGCGTGTACCCAACAGTTTCTTTTGGGTATCCTATGAAGACACACTTTTCCAATTTAGGTTTGTGCTTATCAGGCCGAAACTTTTTCACATAAGCATCACAACCCCAAACTTTAATAAACGACAACTTAGGTTTCTAGCCAAACCATAGTTCATACGGTGTCGTCTCAACGGATTAGACGGTGCCCTATTTAATGTGAATGTAGCTGTCTCTAATGCATAACCCCAAAAATTATAGTGATAAATCGATAAGAGACATCATAGATCGCACCATATCTGATAAAGTACGGTTATGACGTTCGGACACACCATTACACTATGGTGTTCCAGGTGGCGTGAGTTGTGAAACTATTCCACATTGTTTCAAATGAAGACCAAACTCGTAACTCAAATATTCGTCTCCGTGATCAGATCATAGAAACTTTATTTTCTTGTTATGATGATTTTCCACTTCACTTTGAAATTATTTGAACTTTTCAAATGTTTCAGACTTATGTTTCATCAAGTGGATATATTCATATCTGCTCAAATCATTTGTGAAGGTCAGAAAATAACGATACCCGCCGCGAGCCTCAACACTCATCGGATCGCATACATGAGTATGTATTATTTCCAATAAGTCAGTTGCTCGCTCCATTGTTCCGGAGAATGGAGTCTTAGTCATCTTGCCCATGAGGCATGGTTTGCAAGCATCAAGTGATTCATAATCAAGTGATTCCAAAAGCCCATCAACATGGATTTTCTTCATGCGCTTTACACCAATATGACCCAAACGGCAGTGCCACAAACATGTTGCACTATCATTATCAACTTTGCATCTTTTGGCATCAATATTATGAATATGTGTATCACTACGATCGAGATTCAACAAACCATTCACCTTAGGTGTATGACCTCAGAAGGTTTTATTCAACAAATCATTCATCTTGTCAACCTTGGAATCACTTCCAACTCACATCATCACCTCGCCCTTAACTAGCCTCTGTTTATTTTGCAACTCCCATTTCGAGTTACTACTCTTAGCAACTGAACCACTATCAAATACTGAGGGGTTGCTATAAACACTAGCAAAGTACACATCAGTAACATGTATATCAAATATACTTTTGTTCACTTTGCCATCCTTCTTATCCGCCAAGTATCTAGGGCAGTTCCGCTTCCAGTGACCATTTTCTTTGTAGTAGAAGCACTCTGTTTCTGGCTTGGGTCTAGCTTTGGGCTTCTTCATGGGAGTGGCAACTTGCTTGCCATTCTTCTTGAAGTTCCCTTTCTTTCCCTTGCCTTTTTTACTTGAAACTAGTGGCCTTGTCAACCATCAACACTTGATGCTTTTCTTGATTTCTACCTTCGTCGATTTCAGCATCACAAAGAGCTTGGGAATTGTTTCCATTATCCCTTGCATATTATAGTTCATCATGAAGTTCTAGTAACTTGGTGATAGTTACTAGAGAACTCTATCAATCACTATCTTATCTGGAAGATTAACTCCCACTTGATTCAAGTGATTGTAGTACTCAGACAATCTGAGCACATGCTCACTGGTTGAGCTATTCTCCTCCATCTTGTAGGAAAAGTACTTGTCAGAGGTCTCATACCTCTCGACTCGGGCATGAGTCTAAAATACCAATTTCAGCTCTTGGAACATCTCATATGCTCCGTGGCGTTCAAAACGTCTTTGTAGCCCCGATTCTAAGCCGTAAATCTTGGTGCACTAAACTATCAAGTATTCATCATATCAAGCTCGCCAAACGTTCATAACGTCTGCATCTGCTCCTGCAATCGGCCTGTCACCTAGCGGTGCATCAAGGACATAATTATTCTGTGCAGTAATGAGGATAATCCTCAAATCACGGATCCAATCGGCATCATTGCTACTAACATCTTTCAACTCAGTTTTTCTCTAGGAACATATCAAAAAATAAACGGGGAGCTACATTGCGAGCTATTGATCTACAACATAGTTATGCAAATACTATCAGGACTAAGTTCATGATAAACTAAAGTTTAATTAATCATATTACTTAAGAACTCCCACTTATATAGACATCCCTCTAGTCATCTAAATGATCACGTGATCCAAATCAACTAAACCATGTCCGATCATCATGTGAGGTGGAGTAGTTTTCAATGGTGAACATCACTATGTTGATCATATCTACTATATGATTCTTGCTCGACCTTTCGGTCTCCAGTGTTCCAAGGCCATATCTGCATATGCTAGGCTTGTCAAGTTTAACCCGAGTATTCCGCGTGTGCAAAACTAGCTTGCACCAGATGTATGTGAACGTAGAGCTTATCACACCCAATCATCACATGGTGTCTTGGCACGATGAACTGTCGCAACGGTGCATACTCAGGGAGAACACTTATACCTTGAAATTTAGTGAGAGGTCATCTTATAATGCTACTGTCGATCTAAGCAAAATAAGATGCATAAAAGATAAACATCACATGCAATCAATATAAGTGATATGATATGGCCACCATCATCTTGTGCCTTTGATCTCCATCTCCAAAGCACCGTTATGATCACCATCATCACCGGCTTGACACCTTGATCTCCATCAAAGCATCATTGTCGTCACGCCAACTATTGCCTCCACGACTATCGCTGCCGCTTAGTGATAAAGTAAAGCAATTACATGGCGATTGCATTTCATACCATACAACGACAACCATATGGCTCCTGCCAGTTGCCGATAACTGTGTTACAAAACATGATCATCTCATACAATAAAATTTAGCAGCATGTCTTGACCATATCACATCACAACATGCCCTGCAAAAACAAGCTAGACGTCTTCTACTGTGTTGTTGCAAGTTTTACGTGGCTGCTATGGGCTGAGCAAGAACCGTTCTTACCTACGCATCAAAAAACCACAACGCGGAATAGTGATTGCCTTTTGACCTTCAGAAAGAACCCTATTCATTGAGTCCAATTCAACTAAATCTGGAGAAACAGACACCCACTAGCCACCTATGTGTGAAGCACTTCGGTAGAACCAGTCTCTCGTAAGCATACGCGTAATGTCGGTCTGGGCCGCTTCATCCAACAATGCCGCTGAATCAAGAATCAACTAGTGACGGCAAGAAATATGTATATACCCACGCCCACAACTCCTTTGTGTTCTACTCGTGCATATGACATCTACGCATAAACCTGGCTCTGATGCCACTGTTGGGGAACACAGTAATTTCAAAAAAATTCCTACGCACACGCAAGATCATGGTGATGCATAGCAACGAGAGGGAAGAGTGTTGTCCACGTACCCTCGTAGACCGTAAGAGGAAGCGTTATGACAACGCGGTTGATGTAGTCGTACGTCTTCAGGATCGACCGATCCTACTACCGAATGTACGGCACCTCTGCGATCTGCACACGTTCAGCTCGGTGACGTCCCACGAACTCACGATCCAGTAGAGCTTCGAGGGAGAGTTCCGTCATCATGACCGTGTGATGATGGTGTTGATGAAGCTACCGACGAAGGGTTCGCCTAAGCACCTCTACGATATGACCGAGGTGGATTATGGTGGAGGGGGGCACCGCTGTAACACCCCGGATGTAACTTGCCATATTTGTAACTCCGACTCTTGCCATTTTCGGCCTTAAGTTATGAGATTCCCTTCATGGTTGGGTTTTTGTCTTTTGTTTTGCATTTTGTTCATGTCATGCATTTCATATCATGTCATCATGTGCATCGCAGTTGCATACATGTTCGTCTCATGCATCCGAGCATTTTCCCCGTTGTCCATTTCGCAATCCGACACTCCCACATGCACCGGCTCTCCCTCTCCTCGCGTCGCCGGACACGTCCGGGCGAAGCCGGACGCGTCCGCCATCGCCGCCCGACCAATACCGCACCGCCGCGTGTCCTCCATCGCGCCCACATCGCCGCTGCCACCCGGGGCCCAGATCTGGCCCGCCCCGGGACGCACCGGGCCTCGCCGGCTCGTGCAGCCCGTGCGCTCCTCTGCCGCCCACCGCCCTTTGCCTCCGCCGCCAGCCGTCTTCCGGCGCCGTGCCCCGCCGCCTTCCGCGCCAACGGCCGCCACCTCCACCGCCGTCGGGCGCCGCCCCGCCGCCTCCTACGTGCCTCCACCGCCACCCGCGCGCCTTGCTGCCACCGCATTGCACCACCGCGGCTCCACCGGAGTGCACCGCCGGTGTCCCTGAGTCGCCACCCGGCACCACCATCGCCGGATCCGGGGATCCCACGCCCGGATCCACCCGCCCCGCTCGCCGGAGCTCCTTCCCCCGCCGGATCCCACGCCTGTGTTGCCGCTCGTCTTCCTCTCCGGCGAGTCCTCCGGCAATCCTCGAAGTCAGTGCAAACCCTAGATCTGGGAATTTCGGAGGTTGAATTTCTTCTAAGTCATTTTTTTGCAATGTTTTATGCCCCTGTTCAACGCATCATATCTCCATGACCGTGGCCCCAAATCGTGCGTGTGATATGTCAAAATGCTCATCTCATTGATCTATTCATGTTAGAAGCATTTAAATGCATGTTACTATCTATTATGATGCTTTTTTCATTGTTGCAAAAGGGCTATAATATGTTAACTGCTGGTACTTATCAGATCATGGTGATTTGTCATTCTTGTTGCATTTGATGTGTGCATCATATGAGCATGATGTCTACATGTGTTTTGAACTACACAATGCCATCTTTACAGAGGTGCAAGTCTTGTATTTTTGTGATCTATGTGGTGACTAGCACAAGCATGCAAAGTAGGCTCCGCAATGTTGGTGTTCAGCCTTTTTCCTGCTGTTATTTTGATGCCATGTAAACTTGATGCTACCGTGAGATCCATGCTTAATTTGGGATACTTCAGTAAGGATGGTTTGAACACGTGGTTATGATCTATCCATTCATGCATCTGGTTGCAATTATGGAGTGGTCTAGCATGTCTTTTTCTTGCTCTACTTTTGCTATAAAATGTTCCTGGCAGAATGTTTACATGTTAATCAATATTGCCATGGTTGTTGCTAGTGATGCATGCATCCTATGAACTTGCTCTTGCCATGTTTAGCTTCATGAACATGTCTTATTATAGTTGGTATGCTTTTTTGTCATGCAATGCTTTGTGATGAGTGGCATGAGCTCGCAAAGTTGCTATCATGAATCTGTTTATGCCATGCCCTGTTCTTCACCAAGTCTAAAACTGTTAATAAAACTTGTTATGTTTACATGGGTGCCATCATATCTTCTGTACCTTTTTGGCTCATGTTCAGTAAGGGATTTCTGTTCTATTAATTTAGTAGAATCATTCTATGCCTTTGTTTGCTATGATATGTTCTTGTAGCATGTTCTTTGCTTGCTCTAAATAGTGCTTCCTGATGTTGTTTTTGACATGTTAGTATTTTCACTAAGTCTGTGAAGCTGATATCTTTTGCACTTTTGCCATGCTTGTTCAAACCTGTTCTTTTGTGAATTAGCCATAGCTCAGTGTTCATATTTTGTCAAGCATCTCTTGCACATCACCTCCATGTACTTTTTTGCTATGTTGGAGTGCAGTAGCTTAGTTTCTTGTTGCATTCTAAGTGGCATCAGGCTGTTAATCGCAGATTCGCATCATCCTTATATTGCTTGGCATTTGCAAACCGTGCATCCGTTTCCGGTGATCTTTATATCGATTTCGACTGAAATCATCTCATCTTTCCAGCGGCATACTTGGTTTGCCAAGTTTATGCGTTGATCATTCTTTCCCTTCCGGAGCAAGCATATGCATTGCATATCATATCTTCCATATCATGCCATGTATTGCATCATGTTGCTTGTGCATTGCACCATGATTGATTGTTGTTCCGTTGCTTGTGTTCTTGCTTTGGGTAGAGCCGGGAGACGAATAAGTGACCGAGGAACCTGTTGAGTATGCTAACGAGGATCAAGCTTTCGACAACTCTGAGAACATTGCAGGCAAGATGACCATACCCTCGAAATCACTTCTATCTTTGCTTGCTAGTTGTTCGCTCTATCTCTATGTCGCGCTACCTACCACTTTTTATATCATGCCTCCCATATTTCCATGTCAAGCCTCTAAACCCACCTTCCTAGCAAACCGTTGTTTGGCTATGTTACTGCTTTTGGCTCAACCCCTCTTATAGCGTTTGTCGTGGCTTTGTCACGGCAGATGTCCTAGAGAAAGGACTTAGTTGTGGAGCCATCGCGACGGGTTAGCTTGAAGGGGTTAAAGCGGACACAGGGACGCAAGAGAGTTTATACTAGTTCGGCCCCTTCGATGAAGGTAAAAGCCTACGTCTAGTTGTGATGGAATTGATGGGGTTTCGATGACTAGGGAGCAAACATGCTTCGCCTATGTCTCGAGTTGTTGTCTGTTGTCCTTGAACCGCTGCCGGGTCGTCCCCTTATATACATGGGTAACTCCCGTCGGCTTACAGAGTCCCAATACCGGCTCATAGATGTGTCCAGTTTGGTATCTACTTATTCCTAACTTACAATACAAGTTAACTACTAATGCTGGTTTACGGCTACAGTCCTTGGACCGACCATGGGCCTTGAGCCCTCATCTGCCTTCTTGGGCTTTAACATACTTAACTACTGACGAAGTTAACCCGACCCAGATAGGCGGGTTTACGCCCAGTAGTAATATCCCCAACAGCGTTGCTAGTTGCAGGTGAAGTTGAAGTTTGTTCCATGTGGAAACATGGATATGTTGGGATATCACAATATCTCTTATTTAATTTAACGCATCTATATACTTGGTAAAGGGTGGAAGGCTCAGCCTTTTTCTTGGTGTTTTGTTCCACTCTTGCCGCCCTAGTTTCCGTCATACTGGTGTTATGTTCCTTGATTTTGCGTTCCTTACGCGGTTGGGTGTTATGGGAACCCCTTGACAATTTTCTCTAAATAAAACTCCTCTAGCAAGGCCCAGCCTTAGTTTTAACATTTGCCACCTAAGCCTTTTCCCTTGGGTTTTTGCGAGCCCGAGGGTCATCTTTATTTTAAACCGCTGGGCCAGTGCTCCTCTGAGTGTTGGTCCAAACTAGAGCACCGTGCGGGACCGTCCCTTGGCAACTTGGGTTATGTTGGTACTTGTACGCTTAGCTTATTCGGTGTGCCCTGAGAACGAGATATGTGCAGCTCCTATCAGGATTTGTCGGCACAGTCGGGTGGTCTTGCTGGTCTTGTTTTACCATTGTCAAAATGTCTTATAACTGTGATTCCAAGACTGATTGAGTCTTCTCAGGAGAAGGAATATCCTTCGTTGATCGTGAGAGCTTGTGATGGCTAAGTTGGGACACCCCTGCATGGTATAAACTTTCGAGAGCCGTGCCTGCAGTAATGTGGCAGATGGGAATTTTTTAATATCCGGTTGTAGAGAACTTGACACTTAACTTAATTAAAATGAATCAACCGTGTGTGTAGCCGGGATGGTCTCTTTTCGACGGAGTCCGGGAAGTGAACACGGCCTTGTGTTATGCTTGAACGTAAGTAGTTTTCAGGATCACTTCTTGATCACTTCTAGCTTCTCGACCGTGCGTTGCTTCTCTTCTCACTCTTATTTGCGTATGTTACCCACCATATATGCTTAGTGCTTGCTGCAACTCCACCTCACTACCTTCTCCTATCCATAAGCTTAAATAGTCTTGACCTCACGGGTGTGAGATTGCTGAGTCCTCGTGACTCACGGATACTTCCAAACAGTTGCTGGTGCCGAGGACACCAGTGCTGGTGGTGCTACCGAACTCAAGTGGGAGTTCGACGAGGATCCGGGTCGTTACTACGTTTCGTTTCCCGATGATCAGTAGTGGAGCCCAGTTGGGACGATCGGGGATCTAGCATTTGGGGTTGTCTTCCTTTATTTTGGTTCCGTAGTCGGACCTTTCATTGTACTTTGGATGATGTATGGATTATTTATGTATTGTGTGAAGTGGCGATTGTAAGCCAACTCTTTATCCCTTTCTATTCAGTACATGGGATTGTGTGAATATTACCCCTCTTGCGACAAAACTACCATGCGGCTATGCCTCTAAGTCATGCCCCGACACGTGGGAAATATAGCCGCATTATGGGTGTTACAAGTTGGTATTAGAGCCATCCCCGACTTAGGAGCCCCCTGCTTGATCGAATCGCTGACGTTGTTGAGTCTAGAACAAAATGTTTTGAGTCTTAGGATTATATATATCGGAGAGTAGGATTCTTTTTACTCCTCAGTCCCTTCGTCACTCTGGTGAGGCCTCCTGACATAGAAGTTTTGACTTCCCTCTCCTCAAATTTCACGATTTTTTAGGATCACGCAGGTATCTTGGAATTGTTCCGATAGTGTTGTGACAAGAACATTGTTCTTGGTGCCTCCTAACATTTAGGGGTTGTGGCAGTGTCCCGGGGAGTTGAGCTCCGAGGTGTTGTCGTCACAATTTTATCGTTGCAGTTCTGGAATACCTGAGTTCGCCTACATCGAAAATCTCTTTTATGCAGTTGTTGGTGAGATAACCTCGACGCCACCTAGTACTGGGGTGAGAGTTCGGGAGTATTGCCAAAACTCATATAACAGATTCTTTTCGAAGGTTGAGGTACATGATTTCCGAAGGTTTCTTGGTTATGTGTTGAAGGATGGATATAGCTGGATGTAGGGATTGTTAGTTTGGGTGAGATATTATGTTTCCCCTGAATCCCCAACACCTGATTGCATAACCAGAAAGTTTTGGGAGTTTTATATGTCAGAATTCAAGTAGCTCTAGTATTTCTTCCCGCAGATATTTGGTTCGTGATTGGGTAATCCTTACCACTTATTTGTTCATATTCGTACCTTGTTGCTTTATTCATCAACCTTTATCTAAGTGGCTTCTCAACTTAATGGACGTGTGATTATTTACTTTGGAATTCATTCGTTCATCCTTGTTCGAATGTTAGGACTTTATGGTGCAATTTCTATCCATTGATTCAGCTTGTCTATCCGTCTATCAAGATTCTAACGGAGGTCACCCTCTTCAGGATGGCTCCTCCAACGCGTCAAAATCCAGACCGCAATGATGGGGCTCAGTCGAACACTCTGCCACCACCTCCACCTCCGGAGGCATGGCAAGCAGTCATGGCAGCCACCAACGCCAACACTCAGATGCTTTTGCAACTCTTGCAAGAGCGCATCCAAGGTCAAGGCAACCAAGGAAATCATGGCCAAGTCAACAATCAGCCTCAGTTTGCTACCCTCAACCAGTTCCTCGCAAACCAGCTGAAGTCCTTCAGCAACTGTGCCGAGGCCACAGACGCCGACGATTGGCTCATGGACATCTGCAAGCATTTTGAATGTAGAAATGTCAGGCCTGAGGACTTTGTCAAGTTTTCTTCATTTCAACTGAAGGACCAAGCTGCTGAGTGGTTTCAACAATACAGAGATTCCAGAGGAGGTTGTGTGATTACCTGGGATGATTTCCACCAAGACTTCAAAGCTCATCACATCCCACCAAGTGTGGCTGAGAGCAAGGGTGAGGAGTTCTGCAATCTCAAGCAAGGCATCATGTGTGTGTACCAATACAATATCCAGTTTCAGAAACTTGCTCGCTTCGCTAAACAAGACGTTCTTGATGAAAAGAGTATGATCTATCAATTCAGAGGTGGCCTCAGAGAAGATCTGCAGTTAGCTCTCGTGAGCCGACTAAGTTCGATCAATTCTATAACATGGCACTAAAGCAAGAAGCTGCTCAGCTCATGTGTGAGGCTTCTAAGAAGAGAGTCAGGGATGCAATTCAGTCTTCTTCTTCCTCACAAGTGGCAGCTAAGCAACGGAAGTTCTGGTTGCCTCCTCCTCCGTTTCGCTAGCCCTACCAGCAGAAGAACAAAGGTGGTAATGGATCTTCCCACCCACCCAACCCAGGCTATCAAAACAAAGCTCAGTCTCAAACTCCAAGGTCAAGTGCTCCTTATCATTGTCCGCTCTCAGAGGTTACTTGCAACAAGTGTCAGCAGAAAGGGCACTATGCAAACAAATGCTTCAACCAAAGGCGGCTTCCACCTCCTCCTCCTGTGAGATCTTCAAGCAATGCAGTGGTCAAACATAATCCCAAGCATGCTAAGGTGAACATGATGAACACAGCTCATGCAGAGGATTCTTCAGACGTGATCATGGGTAACCTTCCAGTTAACTCTATTCCTGCAAAATTTCTTTTTGACACTGGTGCATCACATTGTTTCATGTCAAGATCATTTGTTTCAAAGCATGACTTCATTTTGGAAATGTTGGAAAAACCCATGGGAGTTGTTTCTCTGGGCTCTGCTATGAGAGCTACCACGATGATTCCGGATGTTTCCATCAAGATGGGCGACCATAGATTTCTGTCTTCTCCAATGGTTCTTGGTGACTCTAATATTGATCTAATTCTCGGCATGGATTGACTTTCTAAGCACAAGGCTCAGCTTGATTGTGCTGCCAGGTAGATTCAATTGACACACTCTTCTGATGATGTGATCATCTATGCCGCTCGTGATGAAACCATTCGACTATTTTCTCTCAATGAGAAGGGTGAGTTGAATGCCATCTCTCAGATTCCAGTTGTTTGTGAATACCAAGACGTCTTTCCAGAAGAGCTTCTAGGAATGCCTCCTCACCAGCCAGTTGAATTCGTTATCGATCTTGAGCCTGGTTCGGAACCCGTTTGCAAGCGTCCTTACAAGGTTGGACCACAGGAGTTGAAGAAACAACTCGATGAACAACAACGTATGGGTCTGATCAGACCGAGTTAATCTCCATGGGGTTTTGGTGTTCTTTTTGTCCGGAAGAAGGATGGAACGGAACGACTCTGCGTCGACTACCGTCCATTGGACAAGAAGACAATTAAGAACAAGTATCCACTTCCCAAAATCAATGAGCTATTCGAGCAACTGAAAGGTGCTAAAGTATTCTCCAAGCTTGACCTCCGTATGAGTTATCATCAGATTCACATTCGTGAACAAGATATCCCCAAGACAGCATTCAGAACAAGCTATGGTTCTTATGAATATACTGTCACGTCTTTTGGCCTTGTTAATGCTCCTCCAACGTTCTCTCGCATGATGAACTTCATCTTCAACCCTTACACAAATGATTTCGTCCTGGTGTATCTCAATGATATCTTGGTCTTCTCCAAGAATAAGGAGGATCATGCCAAGCATTTGAGGTTGGTGCTCGACAAGCTCAGAGAGCATCAATTCTATGCGAAGTTTTCCAAGTGTGAGTTCTGGCTTGACGAAGTGCTTTACCTTGGTCATATCATCTCTGCCAAGGGCATCACTGTTAATCCCGAGAAGGTGCCTGCAATTGTGAATTGGGAACCTGCTCAGAATGTCAAGCAGCTCTGCAGTTTCCTTGGGCTTACAAGCTATTGTCAAAGATTTGTTGAGAATTTCTTAAGATTGCAAAGCCTCTTTCCAACCTCCTCCAGAAGCATGTCAAGTATGTCTGGACGCCTGAGTGTGACATTGCTTTCAACACCCTCAAAGAGAAGCTAGTCACAGCTCCTGTCTTGACTCCTCCCGATGAATCCAAGCCATTCGAAGTTTTCTGTGATGCTTCCTTGCAAGGTCTCGGTGTTGTGTTAATGCAAGAGAAGAAAGTTGTGGCCTATACCTCTCGTCAGTTGAAGCCCAACGAAAGGAACTACCCCACTCGCGATCTTGAGTTGGCGATAGTTGTCCATGCATTATTAACGTGGAGACATCTCTTGTTGGGAAGGAAAGTGGACATCTTCACAGATCATAAGAGCCTCAAGTACATCTTCACTCAACTGAACCTCAACCTCAGGCAGACTCGATGGGTCAAAATGATTCAAGAATACAATCCGAGTATTGAATATACTCCAGGAAAGGCCAATGTCATTGCATATGCTTTGAGCAGGAAGGCTTACTGCAACAAATTAATTCTCAAGCCCTTCCAACCGGACCTTTGCGAAACTTTCCGCAAACTGAACCTTCAAGTTGTTCCTCAAGGCTTTCTTGCCAACCTTCTAGTATCTCCTACTTTGGAAGATCAAATTCGTGAGGCACAACTCCTGGATACCATGGTGAAGAAGGTGAAACATGGGATTGCCAAGAGCCAACCCAAATACAAGTGCTATCGCATTGATGATAAAGACACTCTATTCTTCGAGGACCGGATTGTGGTTCCTAAAGGTGATCTAAGGAAAGTCATTATGAACAAGGCGCACAATTCCCTTCTTTCCATTCATCCTAGAAGTACGAAGATGTACCATGACCTCAAGCAGTCGTATTGGTGGACTCGAATGAAGCGAGAAATTGCTTAATTCGTGAATGAATGTGATGTCTGCAGAGGGGTGAAAGCAGAAAACCAACGACCAGCTAGTCTCCTCCAACCTCTTGCTATTCCAGAATGGAAGTTTGACCATATCGAGATGGACTTCGTGACTGGATTTCCCAAGTCCAAGCGTGGAAATGATGCTATCTTCGTTGTCATCGACAAGCTTACGAAAGTGGCACATTTCCTTCCAATCAAAGAATCTATCACAAAAGCTCAGCTGGCAGAGCTACACACCTCCAGGATTGTCTCCTTGCACGGTATTCTGCAATTGATCTCTTCAGACCGTAGAAGCATTTTCACCTCCAAGTCCTGGGACTCCTTCTAGAAGGCCATGGGCACCAACATTCGCTTCAGCACAACTTTCCATCCTCAAACTAGTGGCCAAGTCGAGCGAGTCAATCAAATCCTTGAAGATATGCTTAGGGCTTGTGTCATTTCCTTCGGTATGAAGTGGGAAGATTGTCTTCCATATGCCGAGTTCTCCTACAACAACAGCTTCCAAGCGAGTTCGGGCAAGGCCCCATTCGAAATCATCTATTTCAGAAAGTGTCGTACTCCTCTCAATTGGTCAGAGACTGGTGAACGCCAACTTCTTGGCAACGACTTAATCACAGAAGCTGAAGAAATGTGTAAAGTCATCCGTGAAAATCTCAAAGCCGCGCAATCGCGCCAGAAGAGTTACTATGATAGCAAGCACCATGACTTGGCTTTCGAGATCGGAGACCATGTCTACCTCCGTGTCTCTCCAATGAAAGGCACTCGTTGCTTCAGTATCAAAGGGAAGCTTGCCCCTAGATACGTGGGCCTTTCAAGATCATTGGAAAAAGAGGCGACCTCACCTATCAACTTGAGCTTCCGTACAACTTTGCAAATGTGCACGATGTGTTTCACGTGTCACAGCTTCGCAAGCGCTTCAAGACTCCTGAGTGCACCATCAACTTCGAAGTTTTTGATATCCAAGAAGATCTATCTTATCGTGAGCATCCCGTTGCTATTCTTGAAGAAACCGAGCGCAAGACTCGCAACAAGTCAATCAAATTCCTCAAAGTGAAGTAGTCACACCATTCCGACCGAGAAGCCACCTGGGAGCGCGAGGATCACCTCCGTTTTGAATATCCGGAGTTCTTTCAGTCCTAGATCTCGGGACGAGATCCTCTTGTAGTGGTGGAGTGTTGTAATACCCCGGATGTAACTTGCCATATTTGTAACTCCGACTCTTGCCATTTTCGGCCTTAAGTTATGAGATTCCTTTCGTGGTTGGGTTTTTGTATTTTGTTTTGCATTTTTTTCATGTCATGCATTTCAAATCATGTCATCATGTGCATCGCAGTTGCATACGTGTTCGTCTGATGCATCCGAGCATTTTCCCCGTTGTTCGTTTCGCAATCCGACACTCCCACATGTACCGGCGCACCCCTCTTGTCTCTTTTCATGAGCAGGAGTTAAATGTTCTCGGAATGGGCCGGGATTTGTCAAGTGGCCTTGGTACATCACCGGTAGACCGCCTGTCAACTTTCGTTCCATTTGGAGGCCATTTGACGCTCCAATGGTTAACCGGGTAACCGCAAAAGCCTCTTGTGTGTTGCAGCCCAACACCCCTCCAAAACAGCCCAATAACCCATCTAAACCATCTCCATGTCCTCCGCCGTTGGATCATGATCGTGTGGGCAAAAACCGCACCTCATTTGGACATTCCTACCTCCCTCTACCTATATATATGTGTCTTCCCCCCGAAAAATCGCACTCTAACCCTAGCTCTCCATCTCCTTGCGCCGCCGGACACGTTCGGGCGAAGCCGGACGCGTCCGCCACAGCCGCCCAACAAATACTGCGCCGCCACATGTCTGCCACCGCGTCCACATCGCCGCCGCCGCCCGGGGCCCAGATCCGACCCGTCCTGGGCCGAACCGGGCCTCGCCGGGCCCGTGCCGCCCGCGCGCTCCTCTACCGCCCCGCGCCAGGCTCTGCTGCCCTGTGCCAGGCTCCGCCGCCCGCCGCCCTTTGCCTCCGCCGCCGGCCGTCTTCCAGCGCCGCGCCCCGCCGCCTTTCGTGCCAATGGCCGCCGCCTCCACCGCCGTCGGGCGCCGCCCGCCGCCTCCTACGTGCCTCCACCGCCACCGGCGTGCCTCGCTATCGGCGCTGCCGCACTACACCACCGCGGCTCCGTCGGAGTGCGCCGCCAGCATTCCCGAGTAGCTGCCCGGCACCGCCGTCGCCGGATCCGGGGATCCCACGCTCGGATCCACCCGCTCCGCTCGCCGGAGCTCCTTCCCCCGCCGGATCCCACGTCTGTGCCGCCGCTCGTCTTCCTCTCCGGCGAGTCCTCCGGCGATCCTCGAAGTCCGTGCAAACCCTAGATCTAGGAATTTCAGAGGTTGAATTTCTTCTAAGTCATTTTTCTACAATGTTTTATGCCCCTGTTCAACGCATCATATCTCCATGACCGTGGCTCCAAATCGTGCATGTGATATGTCAAAATGTTCGTATTGTTGAGCATGTTAGAAGCATTTACATGCATGTTACTGTCTATTATGATGCCTTTTTCATTGTTGCAAAAGGGCTATAATATGTTAACTGCTGGTACTTATCAGATCATGGTGATTTGTCATTCTTGTTGCATTTGATGTGTGCATCATATGAGCATGATGTCTACATGTGTTTTGAACTACACAATGCCATCTTTATAGAGGTGCAAGTCTTGTATTTTTGTGATCTATGTGGTGACTAGCACAAGCATGCAAAGTAGGCTCCGCAATGTTGGTGTTCAGTCTTTTTCCCGCTGTTATTTTGATGCCATGTAAACTTGATGCTACCGTGAGATCCATGCTTATTTTGGGATACTTCAGTAAGGATGGTTTGAACATGTGGTTATGATCTATCCATTCATGCATCTGGTTGCAATTATGGAGTGGTCTAGCATGTCTTTTTCTTGCTCTACTTTTTCTATAAAATGTTCCTGGTAGAACGTTAACATGTTAATCAATATTACCATGGTTGTTGCTAGTGATCCAAGCATCCTATGAACTTGATCTTGCCATGTTTAGCTTCATGAATATGTCTTCTTACTGTTGGTATGCTTATTTTGTCATGCAATGCTTTGTGATGAGTGGCATGAGCTCGCAAAGTTGCTATCATGAATCTGTTTATGCCATGCCCTATTTTTCACCAAGTCTGAAACTGTTAATAAAACTTGCTATGTTTACATGGGTGCCATCAGATCTTCTATGCCCTTTTGGCTCATGTTCACTAAGGGATTTCTGTTCTACGAATTTAGTAGAATCATGACATGCCTTTGTTTTCTATGATATGTTCCTATAGCATGTTGTTTGCTTGCTCTAAACAGTGCTTCCTGATGTTGATTTTGACATGTTAGTATTTTCACCAAGTCTGTGAAGCTGATATCTGTTGCACTTTTGCTATGCTTGTTTGAACCTGTTCTAGTGTGAATTAGCCGTAGCTCAGTGTTCATGTTTTGTCAAGAATCTCTTGCACATCACTTTCATACACTTTTTTGCTATGTTGGAGTGCAGTAGCTTAGTTTCTTGTTGCATTCTAAGTGGCATCAGGCTGTTAATCGCAGATTCACATCATCCTTATATTGCTTGGCATTTGCAAACCGTGCATCCGTTTCTGATGATCTTCATATCGATTTTGACCGAAATCATCTTATCTTTCCAGCGGAATACTTGGTTTGCCAAGTTGATGCCTTCATCATTCTTTCTCTTCCGGAGCACACATATGCATTGCATATCATATCTTGCATATCATGCCATGCATTGCATCATGTTGCTTGTGCATTGCACCATGATTGATTGTTGTTCCATTGCTTGTGTTCTTGCTTTGGGTAGAGCCGAGAGATGAGTACGTGACCGAGGAACCTGTTGTGTACGCTAACTAGGATCAAGCTTTTGACAACTCCGAGAACATTGTAGGCAAGATGACCATACCCTCAAAATCACTTCTATCTTTGCTTGCTAGTTGTTCGCTCTATCGCTATGTCGCGCTACCTACCACTTGTTATATCATGCCTCCCATATTGCCATGTCAAGCCTCTAACCCCACCTTCCTAGCAAACCATTGTTTGGCTATGTTACCACTTTTGGCTCAGCCCCTCTTATAGCGTTGCTAGTTGTAGGTGAAGTTGAACTTTGTTCCATGTTGGAACATGGATATGTTGGGATATCACAATATCTCTTATTTAATTTAACGCATCTATATACTTGGTAAAGGTTGGAAGGCTCGGCATTTTGCCTGGTGTTTTGTTCCACTCTTGCCGCCCTAGTTTCCGTCATACCGGTGCTATGTTCCTTGATTTTGCGTTCCTTACGCGGTTGTGTGTTATGGGAACCCCTTGACAGTTCGCTTTGAATAAAACTCCTCCAGCAAGGCCCAACCTTGGTTTTAACATTTGCCACCTAAGCCTTTTCCCTTGGGTTTTCGCGAGCCTGAGGGTCATCTTTTTTTTAAACCCCGGGCCAGTGCTCCTCTGAGTGTTGGTCCAAACTAGAGCACCGTGCGGGACCGTCCCTTGGCAACTTGGGTTATGTTGGTACTTGTACGCTTAGCTTATCCGGTGTGCCCTGAGAACGAGATATGTGCAGCTCCTATCGGGATTTGTCGGCACAGTCGGGTGGTCTTGCTGGTCTTGTTTTACCATTGTCGAAATGTCTTGTAACCGGGATTCCGAGACTGATCGGGTCTTCCCAGGAGAAGGAATATCCTTCGTTGACCGTGAGAGCTTGTGATGGGCTAAGTTGGGACACCCCTACAGGGTATAAACTTTCGAGAGCCGTGCCCGCAGTTATGTGGCAGATGGGAATTTGTTAATATCCGGTTGTAGAGAACTTGACACTTAACTTAATTCAAATGAATCAACCGCGCGTGTAGCCATGATGGTCTCTTTTCGGCGGAGTCCAGGAAGTGAACACGACCTTGTGTTATGCTTGAGCGTAAGTAGTTTTGAGGATCACTTCTTGATCACTTCTAGCTTCTCGACCGTGCGTTGATTCTCTTCTCGCTCTTATTTGCGTATGTTAGCCACCATATATGCTTAGTGCTTGCTGCAGCTGCACCTAACTACCTTCTCCTACCCATAAGCTTAAATAGTCTTGATCTCATGGGTGTGAGATTGCTGAGTCCTCGTGACGCACGGATACTTCCAAACAGTTGCAGGTGCCGAGGACACCAGTGCAGGTGGTGCTACCAAACTCAAGTGGGAGTTCAACGAGGATCTGGGTCGTTACTACATTTCGTTTCCTGATGATCAGTAGTGGAGCCTAGTTGGGACGATTGGGGATCTAGCATTTGGGGTTGTCTTCCTTTATTTTGGTTCCATAGTCGGACCTTTGATTGTACTTTGGATGATGTATTGATTATTTTTGTATTGTGTGAAGTGGCGATTGTAAGCCAACTCTTTATCCCTTTCTATTCAGTACATGGGATTGTGTGAAGATTACCCCTCTTGCGACAAAACTACCATGCGGCTACGCCTCTAAGTCATGCCCCGACACGTGGGAGATATACCCGCATTGTGGGTGTTACAACCGCACATGGCTAAAAGATCAATGGTCAACTTGTGTGTCTATGGGGTGCCCCTTCCCCCGTATATAAAGGAGTGGAGGAGGGGGAGGGACGGCCCTCTACTATGGCGTGCCCTGGGGAGTCCTACTCCCACCAGGAGTAGGATTCCCCCCTTCCAAGTAGTAGTAGTAGGAGAAAAGGAAGGGGAAGAGAGAAGAGAAGGAAGAAGGGGGCGCCACCCCCCTAGTCCAATTCAGACTAGGCCTTGGGGGGGGGGGCTGCCGTAGGCAGACCCTCTCTCTCTCCTCTAAAGCCCAATAAGGCCCATATACTCCCCACGAATTCCCGTAACTCCCCGGTACTTTGATAAATACCCGAACCACTCAGAACCTTTCTGATATCCGAATATAGCCTTCCAATATATCGATCTTTACGTCTCGAACATCTCGAGACTCCTCGTCATGTCCCTAATCT
Source organism: Triticum monococcum (assembly GCA_034509565.1). Classification (NCBI taxonomy): domain Eukaryota; kingdom Viridiplantae; phylum Streptophyta; class Magnoliopsida; order Poales; family Poaceae; genus Triticum; species Triticum monococcum. The sequence goes on from CM067846.1 coordinate 530,663,471, forward strand.
CATCCGGGCTCCGAACAACCTTTCGTACATCAAAACACACAAACTCATAATACCGATCGTCACCGAACGTTAAGCATGCGGACCCTACGGGTTTGAGAACTATGTAGACATGACCGAGACTCATTTCCGGTCAATAAATAATAGCGGAACCTGTATGCTCATATTGGCTCCTACATATTCTACGAAGATCTTTATCGATCAAACCGCATATCAACATACGTTGTTCCCTTTGTCATCGGTATGTTACTTGCCCGAGATTAGATCGTCGGTATCTCAATACCTACTTCAATCTCGTTACCAGCAAGTCTCTTTACTCGTTCCGTAATGAATCATCCCACAACTAACTCATTAGTCACATTGCTTGCAAGGCTTATAGTGATGTGCATTACCGAGAGGGCCAAAGATACCTCTCCGACAATCGGAGTGACAAATCCTAATCTCGATCTATGCCAACTCAACAAGTACCATCGGAGACACCTGTAGAGCATCTTTATAATCACCCAGTTACGTTGTGACATTTGGTATCACACAAAATGTTCCTCTGGTACTCGGGAGTTGCATAATCTCATAGTCAGAGGAACATGTATAAGTCATGAAGAAAGCAGTAGCAACAAACTAAACAATCATCGTGCTAAGCTAACGGAATGGGTCAAGTCAATCGCATCATTCTCTAATGATGTGATCCCGTTAATCAAATGACAACTCATGTCTACGGCTAGGAAACTTCACCATGTTTGATTCAACGAGCTAGTCAGGTAGAGGCATACTAGTGTTCTGCTTTCACTCTTCTACAGACATCACATTCATTCACGAATTGAGCGATCTCGCGCTTCATTCGAGTCCACCAATAGGTTTGCTTCAGATCTTGATACATCTTCGTGCTCCCAGGGTGGATGGAGAGGAGAGAGTTGTGAGCCTCATTCATGATCACTTTACGAAGTTCACCTTTGGGCACAACAATTCGATCCTCGAAGAAGAGAGTGTCCTTTTCATCAAGTCGGTAGCACTTGTACTTGGATTGACTCTTTGCAATACCAATCTTCACCTTTTTCACCATAGCATCAAGAAGCTGGGCTTGGCGAATCTGGTCTTCCAAGGTAGGAGAAACTTGAAGGTTGGCGAGGAAACCTTGAGGAACAACTTGCAAATTAAGTTTGCGGAAAACTTCACAAAGCTCGGGTTGATAAGGCTTGAGAATCCGACTGTTGCAATATGCTTTTCTGCTCAAAGCGTCAGCAATCACATTGGCCTTGCCTGGAGTATACTCGATACTCGGATTGTACTCTTGAATCATTTCGACCCATTGAGTCTGCCTGAGGTTGAGATTAGGCTGAGTGAAGATGTACTTGAGACTCTTGTGATCAGTGAAGATGTCCACTTTCCTTCCCAATAGAAGATGTCTCCAAGTCAACAATGCGTGCACAACTGCCTCCAACTCGAGATCATGAGTGGGGTAGTTCTTCTCATTAGGATTCAACTGGCGAGAGGTATAAGCAACCACTTTCTTCTCTCGCATCAGTACAACACCTAGACCTTGGAGAGAGGCATCACAAAAGACCTCGTACAGCTTGGTTTCATCAGGCGGAGTTAGAACTGGAGCAGTGATCAATTTCTCTTTCAAAGCGTTGAAAGCAACATCACACTCCGGAGACCAAACTTACTTGATGTGCTTCTGAAGAAGATTTGAGAGAGGCTTCGCGATCTTGGAAAAGTTTTCAACGAATCTTCGGCAATAACTTGCAAGACCGAGGAAGCTACGGAGTTGCTTCACATTCTGAGGAGGTTCCCAATTGAAAATTGCAGACACCTTCTCAGGATCCACGGAAATGCCCTTGGCAGAGATAATATGGCCAAGATAAAGAACCTCATCGAGCCAAAACTCACACTTGGAGAACTTGGCGTAGAATTGATGTTCCCTTAGCTTGTCAAGAACCAAACGCAAGTGTTTGGCATGATCTTCCTTGTTCTTCGAGAAAACCAGGATGTCGTCGAGATAGACCAAAACGAAGTCGTTGGTGTAGGGGTTGAAGATGAAGTTCATCATGCGAGAGAACGTCGGAGGAGCATTGGCGAGGCCAAAAGACATAACCGTGTATTCATATGACCCATAGCTTGTTCTGAACGCCGTCTTCGGAATATCTTGCTCACGAATGCGAATTTGATGATAACCCATACGGAGGTCAAGCTTGGAGAATACTTGGGCACCCTTGAGTTGTTCAAACAGCTCATTAATGTTGGGAAGTGGGTATTTGTTCTTGATGGTCTTCTTGTTCAATGGACGATAATCAACACAAAGTCGGTCCGTTCCATCCTTCTTCTTCACAAAAAGAACACCACAACCCCACGGAGAAGTACTAGGCTGAATGAGACCCATGATCACATCTGACGAATCCTCTGCCTAAGCTGCGTTCATCAAGTTGACCTTGGCGGACTTGGGATTATGCTTGACCACAGCTGTACTTGCCGATCTGACATGAGGAGGAGGAGGAAGACGCCTCTGGTTGAAACACTTGTTGGCATAGTGACCCTTCTGTTGGCACTTGTTGCACGTGACCTCTGAGAGCGGACGGTGGTACGGAGCACTCGATCTTGAAGCTTGAGACGAAGTCTTGTTCTGAAAGCCTGGGTTGGGTGGGTGGGATGAACCACTGCCACCTTTGCTCTTCTGCTGATACGGCTGACAGAACGGAGGAGGAGGAAGCCAATACTTCTGCTTCTTGGCCACTTGAGTAGAGGAAGAAGGCGTAGTGTCTCTGACTCGCTTCCTAGAAGCATCACACCTTAGCTGAGCAGCCTCTTGCTTCAGTGCCATGTTGTAGAACTCATCGTATCTCAGCGGCTCGAAGAGGACAAGAGCGAGCTGAATTTCTTCACGAAGACCACCCCTGAACTGATAGATCATGCTCTTCTCATCAGGAACATCCTGCTTGGCAAAACGGGCGAGCTTCTGGAACAACTTGTTGTAGTCATAGACAGACAAAGAGCCTTGCTTCAGATTGCGGAATTCTTCACGTTTGCTTTCAGTCACACTTTGAGGAATGTGATGAGCTCGGAAATCACGACGGAAATCATCCCAAGTGATCAAACGTCCACCTCTGGAATCCCGGTACTGCTGAAACCACTCTGCGGCCTGATCCTTGAGCTAGAAAGATGCGAACTTGACGAAATCTTCAGGTCTGACGTTGCTACATTCAAAATGCTTGCCCAGATCGACTAACCAATCATCAGCATCGGTAGCCTCAACGTAGTTACTGAACGTCTTTGGACCATTTGCGAGGAACTGATTCAGAGTTGCAAATTGGTTCTGGTTGTTGCCTTGATTCGCTTGACTACTTTGATTCCGCTCTTGGATGATTTGCATGATCAGCTGTGTATTTGCATTAGTAGCAGCCATCACAGCTTGCCATGCTTCCGGAGGAGGTGGCGATGGCGGAGGATCTTGATTCTTGTTCTGACTGGTGCTCTTAGCGGGAGCCATCCTAAAGAGGTTGACCACCGTTAGCACATAGGCAGATAAATAAAGCTGAAACCAACGGAATGAAAATTGCAACATAAAGTCTTCACATCCGAATGAAATGAACGAATGCACTTCTCTTGAAGTGGTCACATATTCCTAAATTGCGAAGCCACGAAGAATCAGGTAGAAGAGGTACATCAACGAGGGATGGAATCAACATATGACGTCGAAGCAGAACGAATATCACCACTCGAAATAAAACCAAGGGTTGGCTTGCGGAATAAGCCGGAACAAACACATGATAGAAATTTCGTCCGAAGTTTTCGTGGTAGGACCTACACGGGCTCGACCGTATAGCACCATCATGTACAAGGCAGTGCACATGACATACGAAGCGTCCCCGAGTCAGCATAGCCAAGGACTCTTTAAGACACAACGAGGCCACTGTAAAATCGACCGTGAATAGGCGAACCACTAGACGTCGAACCCCAATTTCATATCACACATCTGTTGGAAAGATATCCTAAGGCTACTTGAATTCCCACCTATGAAACTCCCGAAACTTTCCGGTTATGCAATCAGGTGTTGGGGATACAGGGGAAGCATAATATCTCACCCAAGCTAGCAAATCCTACATCCAGCTGCATCCATCCTTCAACACATAACCAAGAAACCTTCGGAAACCATCTATCTCAACCTTCGAAAAGCATCCGTTATACAAGTTATGGCGATACTCCCGAACTCCCGCCCCAGTACTGGGTGGCGTCGAGGTTATCTCACCAACGAACTGCATAAAGGAGATTTTCGATGTCGCGCACATATCTCAAGTATACCAGAATTGCAACGATAGAATTATGATGACAACACCTCAGAGCTCAACTCCCCGGGACACTTCCACTAAACCCCTGACAGGAGGCACCAAGACAGTATTCTCATCATAAGCCATCGGAACAAAACTAAGATACTCGCGTGACCCTAAATTTTTTTTTAGAGAAATTTGAGAAGAGAAGAGTCAAAACTCTACGTCAGGATGCCTTACCAGAGCGATGAGGAGACTGGGAAGTAAAAAGAATTCCTAAGCTCTCCGATATATAATTCCTAAGGACTCAAAACATTTTTCTAGACACAACTCGGCTGCTAAAAACGATCAAGCAATGGGGCTCCTAAGGTCGGGGAAGGCTCTGATTACCAACTTGTAACGCCCTCGATGCGGCTATGTCTCCCACGTGTCGAGGCACGACTTAGAGACATAGGCGCATTGAAAGCAATGTCGCAAGTCGAGAATCATTACACAACCCATGTACATATATAATATAAAGGGGAATAATATCATAGTTGGCTTACACTCGCCACGTCACATCAAAGTACATAAATAACATCCATCATACAATCACTCATGGCCCGACTACGACGCCAAAATAGAAAAGACCCCCAACAAGCGACTAAAACCTGAATCGAACCCCGAAATAGGCATCCCTACTGATCATCAGGAAACGACACATAGTAACGCTGAGAGTCCTCGTCGTACTCCCACTTCAGCTCGAGCGCGCCATGCGGAGAGGTATCATCGGTCCCTGCATCTGGTGTAATAGTAATCTGTGAGCCACAAAGGACTCAGCAATCTCGCACCCTCGCGATCAAGACTATTTAAGCTTAATAGGTACGAAAGGGGTAATGTAAGTGGAGCTGCAGCAAGCGACTAGCATATATGGTGGCTAACTTATTCGCAAAGGAGAGCGAGAAGAGGAGGCAAAGCATGAGCGGAAAGCTATATAGAGCAGCCTACGCAAACATAACTCCAACGCCGTGTCCACTTCCCGGACTCCGCCGAGAAGAGGCCATCACGGCAACACACGCAGTGGATTCATTTTAATTATTTAAGGTTCAAGTTATCTACAACCGGACATTAACAAATTCCCATCTGCCCATAACCGCGGGCACGGCTTTCGAAAGATCAGTCCCTACAGGGGGGTCCCAACTTAGCCCATAACAAGCTCTCACGGTCAACGAAGGAATAGACCTCCACCCAGGACCCACCGATCAGACTCGGTATCCCGGTACAACAAGATGATTCGACAGGTCAAAACTAGTCCAGCAACACCGCCCGAATGTGCCGACAAATCCCGATAGGATCTGCACATATCTCTTTCTCAGGGCACACTCAGATTGTCTTAGGTACGGGTAGGCCAGCCCAGGGTTGCCCCTGGTGGCCACCGGCAGCTGACAGTTGGACCAACACTCAGAGGAGCACTGGCCCGGGGGGGTTTAAAATAAGATGACCCTCGGGCTCCGGAAACCCAAGGGAAAAAGAGGCTAGGTGGCAAATGGTAAAACCAATGTTGGGCATTGCTGGAAAAGCTTTAATCAAGGTGAACTATCAAGGGGTTCCCATTATAGCCCAACCGCGTAAGGGACGCAACAATCCGGGAACATAACACCGATATGACGGAAACTAGGGCGGCAAGAGTGGAACAAAACACTAGGCGAGAGGCCGAGCCTTCCACCCTTTACCAAGTATATAGATGAATAAAGATAACATAGCAATATAATGATATCCCAACAAGTAAATAAGTGTTCCAATAAGGAACGGCTCCAATCTTCACCTGCAACTAGCAACGCTATAAGAAGGGGCTTGAGCAAAGCGGTAACATAGCCAATCAATGGTTTGCTAGGACAAAGGTGGGTTAGAGGCTCAATCATGGCAATTGGGAGGCTGACAAGCAAGTGGTAGGCATCGTAGCATTGGCAAAGCAAAAGAGCGAGCAAACTAGCATAGCAAAGATAGTAGTGATTTCAAGGGTGTGATCATCTTGCCTGCACAGTTGTCAGAATTGACTGGATCCTCAAAAGCAAACTCAACGGGCTCCTGGTTAGCGAAATCTTCTCCCGGCTCTACCCAACAACACAAACAAGCAACAACGATATAATCAACCACGTGCAAAGGCAACCAATAAGATGCGAAGATGATATGCTATGCGGGATGCGATGCGGGATGCAAAATGCAAGACGTGACAAGAAATGCATGAACCTGGCCTCAACTTGGAAAACCAAGTGTGCCACTGGATAGAGGGGAAGAAATCCCCTGAAAACGGTATAAAGATCATGGCAATCGGAGCTACGGTTTAGAAATGGCAAGCGATTTACTAAACGAACCGATATGCGATTTACAGCAAGTAGGCTCCTAAATGCAACAAAATGAACATGCTACAGCCACCAAACATGAAAACAAATGGCATGGCAGTGATGTACTCAAGAAGCTTAACAAATCACCAGGACTAAGGCATAGGCAAAATCATCCATTAAGGGCTTCAAACAAGCATGGCAAAACTGAATAAGCAAAACAGATTTCAGACTTAGCGAAATTAACGCTAGTCTGAAATTTCAGACCACGATGCTCTCTTCGGAGCAGCAAAGCAACATGAAGCAAAACCTGAACATGGCAAGTAAGAGCATGGCATGGAGCTACTCACCAAGCTTATCAAAACACCCAAAATGACCTGGGGCCAAAAGGGTTCACAAAATACTCTACCGAGCACACGAACATCGATGAAACACAATCAGTTTTCAGACTTAGTGAAAACTGGGACATGCTGAAATAATAACTCACGGAGGCATGTAAACGAGCTCGATGCACTCACTACGTTGCAAGTCATGGCAAGGAAAGCATATATCCATTAAGAAGGCACAAAATGCTAGCTAGACATGGCAACAACAATGGCATAGCATGCATGGATCACTAGCAATAGCTCCGGCAAAATCGCAAAAGAGTTCACGATCTGCCCAAATTAACAACTATGCAAAAGTTGAGCTCGATTGAGTCAACCTAGGGTGCTCCAACATAACAAGTAAAGACATGGATGGATTAAGCACAACAAGCATAACAAATCACTCCTACTGATCATCCTCAAAAGAGGCACAGATCACTAGGAAACAAGTCGGACATATAGCATCGTGAACTAAAACATCCCAGACTTAGTGATTTTCACTAAGTCCCTGAAATCAGTAAACGCAGGTTTCCCTCTTCGTAAGCTTGCACAAGACAACACACACATCCTAAAAATTCATGGGAGGCACCCCTGGAAAGAAGACAACATGCTTAACAATTCATCCCAAAGGGGCACAGGCATATCATGCACGGATTAAACATGGCAAAAATGACAAAAGTGCATGTTGAACTAACGGATCTGCAATTTAACTCATGATGCCTCCTTCCAACAACATTTTGGGCACTAAGATGACCTCAAATGCAAATGATGCAATGGAATGAAATGATGTACTCATTGAGACGAAGATTTTGACATATCATATGCCCAAATCGGAGCTCCGGATGCAAAGATATGGCAGGTCAAAGGTAGCATAAAAAATTAGGGTTTCTGGACAAAAGTCAACGGGGGGGGGGGGGGGGGGGTTGGATCTGAGATCTACTGTTCACGACACTGTAGCTGGCCGGCCTCCACGCTCGACGCCGGCGAGGAAGAAGGGCGCCGGGGTCGCCGGAGTACGGGGGAAGGCTGGAGCCGGCGAGGGGCGGCCGGATCCGGTGGCGCCCGAGGCGGCGGCGACCGGTGGCGGCGAGGGGCGGCCGCGGGCGGTGGTCGGCGCCGGCGACGAGGAAGCTCCGGGGCGACCTTGCCTCGGCCGGAAATGGCGCATGCGGTGGTCCGGGCAGCCGGAGAAGGCGGCGGGCGGCGGCGGAGGTAGCCGGGCGTGGGGAAGACACGGGCAGGCGGCGGCGCGCGCGGATGGGCCGGGCGGGCCCGCTGCGGGCTCGCCGGGCCGCGGCGGCTGAGGCGGCGGAGGTGCCACGTGGCACGATCCGATTGGCGCGGGGGCGGCGGCGGCTTTGTCCGGCGGCGACGGACGTGTTCGGCCGCGCGGAGGGGATTTTTAGGGTTTCGGGGGGAGGGAGAGATCCGAAAAACGGGGGGGGGGGTCTATTTATAGACCTAGAGGGAGCTAGGAGAGTCCAAATGAGGTGCGGTTTTCGCCCACACAATCGTGATCAAATGACCGAGATGATGGAGCAGAGTTTGGTGGTTTTTGGGCCAACTTGGAGGGGTGTTGGGCTGCACACACACGAGGCCTTTTCGGTCCCTCGCTTAACCGTTGGAGTATCAAACGAAGTCCAAATGACCCGAAACTTGACAGGCGGTCTACCGGTAGTAAACCAAGGCCGCATGGCAAGTCTCGGCCCAATCCGGAAATGTTTAAACCCCACACACGAAAGAAATCTAGAAATGGCCACCGGAGGAGAACGAAGCGCCGGAATGCAAAACGGACAACGGGGAAAAAGCTCGAATGCATGAGATGAACATGTATGCAAATGCAATGCACGTGATGGCATGATATGAGATGCACGAAAACAAAACAACACACGGAGACAAAGACCCGAACCCGAGAATTAAATATAACTTAATGCCGGAAACGGCAAGAGTTGGAGTACAATTTGGGAAAGTTACATATGGGGCGTTACAACCAGGCATCATATATTTGAATGATATCTTGCCCATACTTTTGTTCATTACATTTCCATTTGTCGACAATGTTTGTACATTAAACTACTCTTCCTGTGAATCAGCCATTTGAGTGGGAGATGGAAAAGTCTGGAGTCAAAATAAGGCCTTCAGAGCAGACAATGCTACCTGTCAAAAAAGATCTCTTGTTGGGTGTCGATAGCTCCTCAGAGATGGATTCGGAGACAGATGACCAGTCCTATTCCCCCACCGAGGTGTATGCTCTAACTTGGCACAATTATACTACTCATATCATGCATATGGTGTCTTGCATTGCATAGTTTAGACATCATATACACAATATTAAACACCATGTTCTTAGTTCAGACATCATATATGCGAATGCCCTCTGCTTAACATATAAATCACATATGTGAATTAAATCATGCGATCTTGATTACTTAGATAACATGTATGTGAATTATGTTATGCGATCCTGTTTAGTTATTCATCATATCTTTGAATTATGTTATGCTATACTATCCAGTTTAGATAGACATCATATATGTGAAATTATGTCATGCTATCCATTTAGTTAAGCAATATACATGTCAATTATTCCATGCCCTTTTCCACACTATCTATTGCATTTGTCTCTCATACAATGTCTGTACATTCAACTATGTTTCCTGTTTATCAGCCATTTGAATTGGAGCGTGTCGGTGTCAAAACCGGCGGATCTCGGGTAGGGGGTCCCGAACTGTGCGTCTAGGCCGGATGGTAACAGGAGGCAAGGGACACAATGTTTTACCCAGGTTCGGGCCATCTTGATGGAGGTAAAACCCTACATACTGCTTGATTAATATTGATGATATGGGTAGTACAAGAGTAGATCTACCATAAGATCGGAGAGGATAAACCCTAGAAGCTAGCCTATGGTATGATTGTATGTTGTATATCCTCTATCGACTAGCCTGGCCTCGGTTTATATAATGCACCAGAGGCCTAGGATAACAAGAGTCCTAGCCGGATACGCCGGTGGGTCGAAGTCCTTGTCTTGATCGCCAAGTCTTGTGGAATCTTCCTTGTATGCGGCAGCTGTCCGAACTGGCCCATGAGTATACGGCCATGGGGGTTCTCGGCCCAATCTAACAGATCGGGAGATGACGTGGTGAGTACCCCCTAGTCCAGGACACCGTCAGAGCGGGTGATGCTAGTATCTAGCGGAGTAAAAACACAGTCTTCAAATAAAACAATGCTACCTCTTGGTGGAGATAGCACCCCGGTTGTACATGCACGAGAACCAGCCCTACCACACGTAACCCAGACTCTCGCAGATTGTACCCCTACTGTGATGGACAGAGAACCAGCTTCACCCAATCTAACCCCAACCCCAGTAGATAGTAATCCAGTTTTTGTTGACACAACACCATCTCCACCACAGAGCTCCCAAACAAGAGCAGTTAGTAAGGCAGCTCCAGTGCCCAAAGCGCCAGTACTACCACGGCGAACCCCAACTCCACCAGTTAGTACACCTATTCATGTGGAGGAAGCACAACCAACCAGTTGTAGTTTAGCATCTATCACATTTGATGTTATTAAATCCTATGTGCGTATCTTCCCATCATGGAAATATTATACTAAAGATGAAGGAAAATGCCAGTTCTAGGTGTTTGTCCAAGAGTTATGTGTAATTAATGTTATTCATGGCAATTACTTTGCTTTGTCCCATACATTCTACCTCCATGATGGTTATAATACATCAAATTTTCCCATTTTTCTCTATAGAGAAGGACCGATTTGGAAACTCAGGATGAGGTAACATGTGCTAATACCTCTGCTATCTTCAAGAATGCTTGGTGGCAGTAACGGAATTACTCGAAGAAAACATACTCCACTGGCAAAGAAACTCATCAAATTCCCTTACGTTCTCCTGAGACACATTTACTAGACGATGACCGGGAACGACTTGTTCTGTACTGGTCCCGAACCAAGAATGTGGTAAGGTCTACAAGCTCATTTTCTATTTTTAAGTACTATATTCTTGTGTCTTACTGTACTCTGTTCATGTAGAACAAGTGCTTAAACCTAAAGAACAATTGTTCTCATTTAAGATTCCATTGCTATCGTGTGTACTGCTTTGCTCTTGTATCACTGTATTTATTCATACAAACTTATTTTTAAATTGAAGGATCCAATCAAAACTCCAATGGCACAATAGGTATGTTTACGCATGTTTCTTTAACAGGTTTGCTCTTATCAATAGCTCCGTTGATTTCAATTTCAATTGTGTATACAGTTGACTTCTCATATCATGCACATTACTAGCATCACAACAGAGCCAATAGTGTTGCTGTACATGTAGACCCGCCGTACCCATCTGAAATCTTATTGTGCCGTGTAGTTTCCCACGCTTTGTATTCTTTCACTGCTGCTTTGTCTTGAACTGATATGATTTGAACCGTGTCTCTATTTTGATTTGGCAAGACAATGCAGTGACCATAGGACATAGATATATGTTTGTTTGATGCTTTTATTATGTACTACTTGGCAATAGAAGACTTGGTAGTTTAATCCAGTCCACCTTACTAATGAACTGGTTCATCGAAATGAGTTTCATATACTAGTACATGCTAAACATGTTATGTGTCTTCTTGTTTCTTCTTTTAGAATGCTGACAGAATATTGGGGAAGAGTGCCTTATTAAGCAATGGTAAAGGAAGTAATGCAGATAAGGTTCAAGATAGTGAGACATCCTTGTTGGTCTCCACAAAGCTGATAAAACAACTAAGGAAAACTATCTTGAAGACAGTGAGACAACCCCAAAGTCCTATCCTGGTTTAGTGTTCGAGTTACTGGCCACTACCGCTTGCACAAGCTATTCAAACTCACTGTCTGAATCAGTTTAGTTTCTTGAGTCTCAACTACAAGATGAAAGACATCGATCAGCTGTGCTGCGACAAGAAGCGGAAGGACTGCAAAAGTACCTGGAGCATTCAGATGCATACTTTCTGGTGCAACAACAAGAGTTGAGGGATTTTAGCGCCAAACAGGACAAAGCTAATATGATTGCTAAGCTTATTGCCAGTAGGGTGGATACCTAGGATAACGTTTCTTGAGCTATTCTGAAGTTGTTTCAGTTATGGACTTGTTTTGCTAGCACATTTATTTGCACTGGTGGACAATTTAGACGACCAGTGTATGTAATATGCTGCTTTGTTCCCTATATTTGCACTGGTGGCGAACTTTGATGCCCAGTGGATGTAATATGTGTAATAGTCGTAATAGCCTAGCATTAGTTCCTTGCTTATTTATTTCCTTATTGTCTTGTTTAATTGTTTGCTTGTAGTTACTGTAGTTCTTTTTCCGCGTTTTCTAGTGGCCACAATAACCATGGCAACACACGGACTATTGTGACCATGGTCCTGCTACCTGCTATAGTGACCATGTCCCTCCACGGGTTGTATGATCCATGGGCCTTCCATGGGCCGTAGGATCCATGGGCCTTCTATGGGCAGTAGGATCCATGGGCCTTCTACGGGCCGTCTCATCTATGGGCCATCTATGGGTTGTATAGTCGTTTCCCGAAACGTGGGCCATACTATTCATGGACCAATGACGGACCACAAAATGGCCCGGAAACGGGCTAGAGTGGAAATCGTCTGTTTTATGGCCTGACCGTAACGGGCCGTTACTAGGCCGTAATTGATGACGCTACGAAAACAGCCCAACGTGTTAACATGCCACAAGCAGGACGACTGTAACCACCGGCTGAATTTGGCCCACAAGCTGAACAGGCCAGTAACGGACCTTAAGTAATCAAATTCTGGAAATGAGCCCAAGAATAAATGGGCCCTTAGAAGGCTGAAAATTAACACGGGCTGGAAACGGCCGATAGACTAATGGGCCATTAATGGGTATAAAGCGATACACTATTCATTACGGGCCAGTTTCACCACAGCCGTTAATGGGCCAAGAGTTACAAAGGGCCTCATATGGGAAGAAAGAAGTCATGGGCCATACATGGGCCGAAAGTTACAATGGGCTGGAATCATACTGGACGGCCCAGATGACGCTACTGGGCCTAATTCGGATAAGCCATAATGGGTCGTGACCTAGCGGGCTGTAAATGGGCCATATGCTAATAGGCCGTTAACAGGCTTTCCGTGGGCCGGCCCGATACCTCTTTGACCAAGTCAAACGGGCCGGCCTTTTCATCGGAATGTGCCTCTGTTGGGCCATGCCACATGTCGATGTATCATAGGCGCCTCTTGTCCAATGAGTGGATGATATCTGTCCCAACGGTGAGCCAACACGTGTTTCCTCCGGCCAATGAGAATTTTACACGTGGAAAATCCCCATTGGTCTGGGCTTTTAACGGGTTATCGGATCCAAAACCGGACCCGATAGCTTAATGGCGACCTGTTACGGTGGATGCCACATGTCGGTTACCCTTAACGAAAACACTTCCATGACGCGCCATTTATCATCATGGAAGTGGACACTTCCGTGATGATAATTTTTGTAATGTCATGGAACACTTCTACGACAGCACATGTATGACTATCTTGATTCTGTCATAAAATCTTCATGGATGTACATGCATGACAGAAAACGTGACCTACTGTGACAAACACGTATCATCACGGGTGTATTTTTTTGTAGTGCATGGGATTTTTATATGCTGTTCTATAAGACCAAAGTGCCTCATCTAATTTATTAGACCAATTCTTTCGGGACCTATTGACAGCCTTTTGCAAGATTAATTTTATTTCTCTATTGCCAAGTTCAACTTGACCACTAGACTGAGATGATAAGGTGATGCAATTCTATGGTTAACATCATACTTGGCAAGCATTTTACAGAAAGCACCATGAATAAAGTGTGAAGCACCATCAGTCATTAAATATCTAGGGGCTCCAAACCTTGGGAAAATAACTTCCTTAAGCATTTTAGTAGAGATGTTGTGATCAACACTACTGGTTGGAATAGCTTCTACCCATTTAGTAACATAATCAACAACAACGAAAATATGTTTATACCCATTAGAGGAAGGAAAAGGTCCCATGTAATCAAATCCCCAAACATCGAATGGTTCAACAGCAAGTGAATAATTCATAGGCATTTCTTGACGCTTACTGATACGTCCATTTTGCATCATATTTTCTTACTGTTATTTATGAAGTTTTTATCCATAATAATGCTTTTTGGAGTAACTTTAATGCCTTTTCTATCATAATATGCAGGTATACACAAAGAGGGAGAATTCCGGCAGCTGGAAATCTGGACCTGGAAAAGCTACATCAGGCTACCTATTCTGCACAACTCCAAACAAGCTGAAACTTCACAGAGAATTTTTATCGAATATATGAGGAATATTGGAGCAAATAAGTACCATAGGGGGCCCACAAGGTGGGCACAACCCACCTGGGCGCGCCGGGGAGCCCAGGCGTGCCCTGGTGGGTTGTGCTTACCCTGGCCACCTCCGGTGCCCATCTTCTGGTATATAAGTCATTTTGACCTAGAAAAAATAAATAGAGGACTTTTGGGATGGAGCGCCGCCGTCTCGAGGCGGAACTTGGGCAAGAGCACTTTTGCCCTCAGGCAGAGCGATTCCGCCGGGGGAACTTCCCTCCCGGAGGGGGAAATCACCGGCATCATCATCACCAACAACTCTCCCATCTTGGGGAGGGCAATCTCCATCAACATCTTCAACTGCACCATCTCATCTCAAACCGTAGTTCATCTCTTGTGTTCAATCTTGTTACCGGAACTATAGATTGGTGCTTGTGGGTGACTAGTAGTGTTGATTACATCTTGTAGTTGATTACTATATGGTTTATTTGGTGGAAGATTATATGTTCAGATCCAATATGCTATTTAATACCCATCTGATCATGAGCATGATTATCATTTTTGAGTAGTTACTTTTGTTCTTGAGTTCACAGGAGAAATCATGTTGCAAGTAATCATGTGAAATTGATATGTGTTCGATATTTTGATAGTATGTATGTTGTGATTCCCTTAGTGTTGTCATGTGAACATCGACTACATGACACTTCACAATATTTGGGCCTAACGGAATGCATTGTGGAGTAGCAATTAGATGATGGGTTGCGAGAGTGACAGAAGCTTAAACCCCAGTTTATGTGCTGTTCCGTAAGGGATCGATTGGATCCAAAAGTTTAATGCTATGGTTAGAATTTATTCTTAATACTTTTCTCGTAGTTGTGGATGCTTGCGGGAGGGTTAATCATAAGAAGGAGGTTTGTTAAATTAAGAACAACATCTAAGCACCGGTCCACCCACATATCAAATTATCAAAGTAGCGAATGCAAATCAAACCAACATGGTGAAAGTGACTAGATGAAAATCCTGTGTACCCTCAAGAACGCTTTGCTTATCATAAGAAACCGTTTTGGCCTGTCCTTTCCCTCAAAAGGATTGGGATACCTTGCTGCACTTTTGCTAATATTATCGTTAATTGCTCGTTACAAATTATCTCGCTATCAAACTACTCTACTACTTACAATTTCAGCACTTGCAGACATTACCTTGCTGAAAACCACTTGTCATTTCCTTCTGCTCCTCGTTGGGTTTGACATTCTTACTTATCGAAAAGAGAAACAATTAACCCCCTATACTTGTGGGTCATCAAGGCTATTTTCTAGCGTCGTTGCCGGGGATTGAAGCACCTTTGGTAAGAAAACATTTATATAGTGTTCTGAAATTTATTGTCACTTGTTACTATGGAAACCGATCCTTTGAGGGGTTTGTTCGGGGTATCTTCACCTCGACCGGAACCAAAATTAGCTACCCCTCAACCTAATGCACCTACTGAAAAAATTGAATATGAAATTCCTTCGGGTATGATAGAACAACCGCTAACTAATCCTTATGCAGGAAACGGAACCGAACTGTAACATCCCCAATTTTCTATTGGAATGTTATACACTAGATCATCATTGCATGTCATATTTTATTGCATTTTGGTTGATCCTAGAAATTCTACGCAACTCAAGGACCCTCACAGAGAGTTGGGGATTTCGTCATTTTCATATTTGAGTTCTCTCAAATTTTGAAAATAGGATCATTTGATTTTATTTATTATCTTCAATTGTTTCTATTACAAAAATATGAGAGAGGGAATAAAATGAATTTCCCAAAATAAATAAATACCAAGGATTTAATAAAAAATCAAATAATATTTTTATTTCAGTTTTATTTGCTATTTTATTTGAATTTAGGAAAAATGCGCGTTTTTCAAAATTGCACTTAGGCCCCAAATAAATGTTCATCCCGTGCGGCTTGATTTTAGAAGCCGTGGAAAATTTATTTCGGGATTTTTGGAGTCCGTTTAGTATTCCTTTTGTTTTTTCTAAGCATAATTATTTAAAAAAACGCGAACCGACCTATCGGGCCGTGTCCGACCATGACACCTGGCTCGGCCGGCCTTATAAGCCGGGGGAGCCCAGCCGAGCCACCTCCAAACCCTAGCGCGCTCCGCCGCGCCACCGCCGCCCTGCCCCGCGCCGCCGCCGCCCCTCGCCATCCGCCGCCCCGCCTCGCCGGAGTATGACCCCACCCCGCCGCCGGTTTTTCTCAAAAAACCGTTCGGTTTTCCGTTCGGTTTTTCGTTTAGTTTTTTAGAGTCGTTTTTTAATAGATCTGATTTTTCCCGTTTATTTAATTAGTGACTGTTTGCTCGTTCGTTCGTTTTAACGAACGCGTTCATCGTTTAGATCCAGATAACGAACGTTCGTTCGTTAATTTGTTCGTCATTTTCTTTTTCTCGGATTAAATCCGCGATTTTTCTAATCGTGATTCCTGATCCGATTTTCGCTCTAGTATAACTTATCGCTCGCTTATCCGAATCAGGCGATTCAAGCGTCTGGAGTTTCGTCTCGAAACCCTCTTTCCGTTTAACCAACTCAAACAAGTTTTTGCCTCTGTAAAATTTGACCTAGATCTAGAATAGTAAACAAAGCTTGTTTCTTTTGCCATTTGTCTTTCGTGGTTTCGTTCGATTTGGTTCTTTTTGCCAACCGGAGTTCTTAAGTTGAACTATCTGGTTAGATATCTTATTCGAGTTTTACCTGTGCATTAGTCGAGTACTTATTGTATGCTTGTTTGTTTGCGATAGAGTACCCGGAGTGCGCCGCTTGCTACTTCGAATCGCTAGGTTTCCTGGATCATCAGCAAGGCAAGTAACACTTTGATCATACCTCCTACTTCCCAGTTTTTATTGCATTAGATCAATCCTCACATATTGCATGATTAGGATCTAATTAAATTGTGGGTTTGGGAAGTAATTGAGGTAGTACCTATTACCTGTTTATTTTCAAACCTTTGGGAGTTACTTCTATGTTTGCTTATTATGCCAAGCTATGCTAGTAGACGTGGATTGGGTGAGTGAAATCCATGACAGATGTCAGATTGTTAAATTAATGGTTTATCTAAGGTGGCAACTTAAATACACATCTGGGTGGATTGAGGCACCTGGGTATTCCAGCGATTGCCTGTTTTTCTTTATGGACCGCCACCCAGGTTCAAAGGGATCATGAGATTATTCATGCTAGAAACTTCCATGTGCAGCCACAAGCTATTGTGGGCTCTAGCATAGTTGACTAAGTTGTGCAAACTCTTATAGTGGTAGACTAGCAGATGTAGGGGAAAGTAGGTGTAACGGTCTACCCGATCGTAAGGTGCTATAGTCTCGGTCATCCGTTTCTGCGAGAATCCCAACGGAGGAGATTGAGTCTTGTGGGGAAAAGTGCGCAAACCTCTGCAGAGTGTATAAACTAATCATGGTTAGCCGTGTCCCCGGTTATGGACATCTTGAGTATCTAGTACTTGGATTATCATGTGAATCTCATCATATTACTCTAATTAATTTTGTTGGGTTTTTTAATGATGATGCTTAATTGTGATTGAGAATGCTGTCAACCATTCTCAATGTTTAACAACTACCATGATAGTTAAATAAAATTTATTCCTTTGCAGTAGGGAAAAATTGGCTTTACGCAAAACTGTAACCATAGAGCTTTCCACCAGCCAAATATGCATGTAGTATAGTCTTATTCTTTCATTGCCCTCTTTGTGTTACATTGCCAGCATATTCCATGTGCTGACCCGTTTCGGGCTGCAACGTTCATGTTGCAGACTTTTCAGACGACGAGTAAGGTGCTTTTAGGTCGTGGTTCTATACTCAGTGATGCCGTTGGAGTTGATGGACTCACTTATCTTCCAAGCCTTCCGCTGTTATCGTTATTAGATGGCCTTAAGCCATATTTATTGTAATAAGTTCTCTTTTGAGTCACTCGATGTATTAAGTGTGTGATTGCTACTCTGTTATAAATCCTTCAAGTAATGTGTGGTGTCAGCATTACTGATCCAGGGATGACATCGGAGCACAGAGATTGGACCGTTTGAGGTCTGGTCGCTACAAGATGGTATCAGAGCACATGCTGACTGTAGGACACGACCACTAAGCTAAAGCCCTAGATCACCACTCACTCTTCTTATTCTGACTCCTCATCTTTTCTACTCTTTTAGGATGGCGGATGCAAGGAACAAGTTCACACAACCGGATGAAGATACACCCTTTGGACGCCATTTGAAGGAAGTCACTAGATATCTGAACATAGGAGTACCAAGCTTCACCGGAACCTAGAACGCCACTTTACCCGAAGAAGAGCGCTGGATGATTCAAGTTCAAGTTCCAGGAAGGACGTTCATGCCAGTCACTTAGCCCATAGAGTTTTTCTTTGATGCACCAACTTGGAATCTAGGAAAGAGCATGGCAGCTCACATCGCCATGGGAAGCATTGGAGAAGTTTACCGCAATGATCTCAAGGATACTATCTACCAGATTTGTGGGCGCCAAGATGAGCACTAGGAGATGATCAGCACCAGGAAGGATAGGTCAATTGCAGCTTTTATCCAGGAGTTAAACTAGCACATTCGACATCAGGAGAACCAGATGTGCACCGACATGATAGATCTGAAGAAGGCGAGGACAAGATTCAAGGAACTGGAGGAAGAACTCAAAGCTACACGTGAAGATTATGAAGAGGAAATCGAAGTACTAGTGGATAAGAATGCCGACCTAACAATGAAGATCGGAATATTTATGGGAGGCCCTACACCAGTGGAAGAAGACGAAGAACCCAAGGAGATTTGCCTGGAAGACTACATCATCATCGACGACACCGACTCGGATCCAGATGATAGCGATGATGACTATGTTGATGAAGCTGGAGCAGATATCATGGAGTCTGCAACCGAAGAATATTTCTAGTAGACCACCCCATCAGTAGTAGTAGTCCACCATGTAAATATAGTAGTCCGAGCACTTTTGCGATAGTTAGATCGATTGTATGCCCTTATTTGATTGAACTGAAGTGAATTGTTTGTTTTGCCTCATGTGCATATGGGTAGTGTTTTCTCT
This sequence comes from Triticum monococcum, assembly GCA_034509565.1. Taxonomy (NCBI): domain Eukaryota; kingdom Viridiplantae; phylum Streptophyta; class Magnoliopsida; order Poales; family Poaceae; genus Triticum; species Triticum monococcum. The sequence goes on from CM067846.1 coordinate 530,682,831, forward strand.
CTAGACCCCACTCTATTCTTAAATCTCATCTTTTCTAAACCCTCAGATGCCTCCAAGACATGACCCCGGATTTACCTTCCCACCGGAGCTCACCCAGTTGATTCAGCAGCAGAACACATTGATGCAGTTGCTAGTCCAGAATCAGAATCAGGGGAACAACAACAACAACCCACCACCACCACCACCTATTGATCACTTAGCCCGTTTTCTTAGGCTGAATCCGCCGGTGTTTTCCAGTAGCACCGAGCCTATAGTAGCAGATGATTGGCTCCGCAAGACAGCAAGGGAGTTGACCACGACAGGATGCATAGATACGGAAAAAGTGAAGTTTGCCGCACATCAGCTTGAAGGACCCACAGCATCATGGTGGGAGAATTTCACCGCCACTTTCCTTGTCGACACTGTCACATGGGACCAGTTTCAGCAGGCTTTTCGTACTGCCCATGTTTCAGCAGGAGCTATGGCCATGAAGAAGCGAGAGTTTCACAACTTGCGCCAAGGATGCCGGACAGTTGGCCAGTATGTGGAGGACTTCAGTAAGCTAGCACGTTATGCTCCAGATGACGTTGCTACGGACGCAGCTAAGCAAGAGAAGTTTCTGGAAGGACTGAATGATGAGTTGAGCATGCATTTGATGGTAGCAACCTTCAACAACTACCAGGAGTTGGTAGACCGTGCTCTCATGATTGAAGGGAAGCAGCAGCAGATTGAGAACCGCGAGAGGAAGTATGGACAAGGGAAGTACAATTCAGGAGCTCAGCAAAAGCCACGTTTTATCCCTAGACCGGGAGGACATTTTCAGCATACCCATGGAGGAGGTAGCTCACACAATCACAATGGACCAAGAACGGTAATGGGAATGGAGGAAGCAACGGCCAAAACCGCACCCACCCATCAACCCCAGCCAAGAGAGACCTGAGCCAAGTCACTTGTTTTAAGTGCCAGAAGACCGGACATTATGCCAATGAATGTCCTGAATCCCAGAATGGAAATGGCAATGGAAGCTCTGGGAAGAAGCCAAACCCTTTCAATAGGGGACAGGTGAACCACGTTAACGTGGAGGAGGTTGAAGAGCAGCAGGATGCAGTAATCGGTAAGTTTTTGGTTAAGTCATTTACTGCACTCGTTCTTTTCGATACTAGTGCATCGCATTCATACATATCAAGGGGATTTGTGGATAAGTATAACCTGCCCACCAAAGTTCTTAGAACACCTATGCTAGTAAGCTCACCAGGAGCGGAGTATATGGCTAGTAAGGGATGTTTTCAAGTGCCATTGAGTATAGGTAGGCATGTGTTTCCCTTGGATTTGATCATTTTGGAATCACAAGGTTTGGATGTAATCTTGGGTATGGATTGGCTGTCGATGTATGGAGGAAACATCGATTGTGCCAGTAAGTCAATTTTGCTTACCATCCCAGAAGGGAGAAGGATCAAGTATGTATCCTGGCATGTGCCGAAGAGGACTCAAGTAAATTGTTTAACAGGAGTTGTGCACGAGGAAGTACCAGTAGTGAAGAATTTCCCTGATGTATTTCCAGAAGAGTTGCCAGGCATGCCACCGGATAGATATATTGAGTTTTTGATTGAGCTTTTGCCAGGCACAGGGCCAATATCTAAGAGACCATATAGGATGCCCGCAAAGGATTTGGTAGAGATTAAGAAGCAGATTAAGGAGTTACTGGATAAAGGTTATATTCGCCCAAGTTCTTCACCTTGGGGATCGCCAGTACTTCTAGTGGAGAAGAAGGATGGGTCATTAAGGATGGTTGTTGATTATCGAGGATTGACTGAAGTAACCATCAAGAGCAAGTACCCACTACCGATGATCAATGATATGTTTGATCGATTGCAAGGAGCTAAGGTATTTTCCAAGATCGATCTGCGATCAGGATACCATTAGTTGAAGATTCGAGAACAGGATATACCTAAGACGGCTTATACCACCAGGTATGGGCTGTACGAGTATACCATTATGTCATTTGGTCTGACTAACACACCTGCATACTTTATGAACATGATGAACAAGGTGTTTATGGAGTTTTTGGATAAGTTCATCATAGTGTTCTTTGATGATATCCTAGTTTACTCGAAGAATGAAGAGGAGCACAAGGAGCATTTGCGTTTGGTACTTGGTAAGCTCAGAGAACATCAGTTATATGCCAAGTTTAGCAAATGTGAGTTTTGGTTGAAGGAAGTTGGATTCCTTGGACACGTTATATCCGGAGAAGGTATAGTAGTATATCCCACCAAGGTTGACACTGTGACAAATTGGGAAGCCCCAACAACAGTTGGAGAGATCCGGAGTTTTCTTGGAATTGCAGAATACTACCGGAGGTTTATTGAGAATTTCTCAAAGATTGCGAAGCCTATGACGGAGTTGTTGAAGAAGGATACTAGTACATATGGACTGAGGAATGTGAGTCTAGTTTCCAGGAGTTGAAGAAACATTTGGTTACATCACCAGTGTTGATTTTGCCAGATCAGACCAAGGATTAATTATGAGGTGTATTGCGACGCTTCACGTCAAGGACTTGGAGCAGTGCTTATGCAGGAAGGAAGAGTTGTTTCATATGCCTCACGACAACTTAAGCCTCATGAATTGAATTATGCTACAATGATTTGGAGTTAGCAGCCGTAGTGCATGCATTGAAGACTTGGAGACACTTTCTCATCGGAAACCATTGTGAGGTGTACACAGATCACAAGAGTTTGAAGTATATTTTCATGCAGAAGGAGTTAAATCTCAGGCAAATGAGATGGTTGGAGCTCATCAAGGATTATGATATGAGATTGCATTACCACCCCGGAAAGGCTAACGTAGTAGCCAATGCGCTGAGTCATAAGAGCCATGTCAACACCTTAATGACGGGAGATTTACCAAGAGAGTTAGCCGAGAATCTTCGTGAGCTATGTTTGGAGATAGTCCCGAGAGGCTATGTAGCAGCATGGAGACTCAGTCTACTTTGATGGATAAGATCAGAGAAACCCAGAAGACTGACAAGGAGATTGCTTCTATCAAGGAGAAAATGAGCAAAGGAAAAGCTAAGGGATTTCATGAGGATGAGCACGATACCTTATGGTTTGAAGACCGTGTTTATGTGCCTAATGACTCGGAGATCAGGAAGTTAATTCTGCAAGAGGCCCATGATTCACCATATTCGATTCACCTAGGAAATACCAAGATGTATTTGGATTTGAAGGATATTTTCTGGTGGACCGGAATGAAGAAGGATATTGCGGAATATGTAGCAGTTTGTGATGTATGTCAGAGAGTAAAGGCAGAGCATCAGAAGCCAGCAGGATTTCTACAGCCATTGCCGATACCCGAATGGAAGTGGGATAAGTTAGGCATGGATTTTATTACAGGATTGCCCAGAACACGTTCAGGCTATGACTCGATATGCGTTGTAGTCGATTGTTTGACAAAGGTAGCTCAAGTTGGGGAACGCAGTAATTTCAAAAATTTTCCTACGCACGCGCAAGATCATGGTGATGCACAGCAACGAGAGGGGAGAGTGTTGTCTACGTACCAACGCAGACCGACTGCGGAAGCGATCACACAACGTAGAGGAAGTAGTCGTACGTCTTCTTCCCGATCCGATCGATCCAAGCACCGTTACTCCGGCACCTCCGAGTTCTTAGCACACGTTCAGCTCGATGACGTTCCTCGGGCTCCGATCCAGCAAAGCGTCGAGGAAGAGTTCCGTCAGCACGACGGCGTGGTGACGATCTTGATGTACTACCGACGCAGGGCTTCGCCTAAGCACTGTAACGGTATGATCGAGGTGGAATTTGGTGGCAGGGGGCACCGCACACGGCTAAGGAACGATTAACTTGTGTGCCTAGGGGTGCCCCTGCCCCCGTATATAAAGGCCAGGGGCAGGGGGTTCGGCCGGCTAGGAGGGAGGCGCAGGGAGGAGTCCTACTCCCACCGGGAGTAGGACTCCTCCCCTCCAATCCTATTCCAACTAGGATTCTTGGGGGGGAAGGAGAAAGAGGGGGCCGGCCCACCTTTCCTAGTCCTATTAGGACTTGGGAAAGGGGGGGGGGGCGCCGGCCAGGTGTGGGCTGCCTCTTCTCTCTTTTCCACTAAGGCCCAATAGGCCCATTTACCTCCCGGGGGGGTTCCGGTAATCCTCCCGGTAATCCGGAAAAAATCCCGATTTCACCCGGAACGCTTCTGGTGCCCAAACATAGGCTTCCAATATATCAATCTTTATGTCTCGACCTTTTCGAGACTCCTCGTCATGTCCGTGATCTCATCCGGGACTCCGAATAACCTTCGGTACATCAAAATGCATAAACTCATAATAACTGTCATCGTAACGTTAAGCGTGCGGACCCTACGGTTCGAGAACAATGTAGACATGACCGAGACACGTCTCCGGTCAATAACCAATAGCGGGACCTGGATGCCCATATTGGCTCCTACATATTCTACGAAGATCTTTATCGGTCAGACCGCATAACAACATACGTTGTTCCCTTTGTCATCGGTATGTTACTTGCCCGAGATTCGATCGTCGGTATCCAATACCTAGTTCAATCTCATTACTGGCAAGTCTCTTTACTCGTTCCGTAATACATCCTCTCATAACTAACATCTTAGTTATTATGCTTGCAAGGCTTATGTGATGTGTATTACCGAGAGGGCCCAGAGATACCTCTCCGACAATCAGAGTGACAAATCCTAATCTCGAAATACGCCAACCCAACATCTACCATTGGAGACACCTGTAGTACTCCTTTATAATCACCCAGTTACGTTGTGACGTTTGGTAGTACCCAAAGTGTTCCTCCGGTAAACGGGAGTTGCATAATCTCATAGTTATAGGAACATGTATAAGTCATGAAGAAAGCAATAGCAACATACTAAACGATCGGGTGCTAAGCTAATGGAATGGGTCATGTCAATCAGATCATTCAACTAATGATGTGACCTCGTTAATCAAATAACAACTCTTTGTTCATGGTTAGGAAACATAACCATCTTTGATTAACGAGCTAGTCTAGTAGAGGCATACTAGTGACACTCTGTTGGTCTATGTATTCACACATGTATTATGTTTCCGGTTAATACAATTCTAGCATGAATAATAAACATTTATCATGATATAAGGAAATAAATAATAACTTTATTATTGCCTCTAGGGCATATTTCCTTCAGTCTCCCACTTGCACTAGAGTCAATAATCTAGATTACACAGTAATGATTCTTACACCCATGGAGTCTTGGTGCTGATCATGTTTTGCTCGTGGAAGAGGCTTAGTCAACGGGTCTGCAACATTCAGATCCGTATGTATCTTGCAAATCTCTATGTCTCCCACCTGGACTAAATCCCGGATGGAGTTGAAGCGTCTCTTGATGTGTTTGGTTCTTTTGTGAAATCTGGATTCCTTTGCCAAGGCAATTGCACCAGTATTGTCACAGAAGATTTTCATTGGACCCGATGCACTAGGTATGACACCTAGATCGGATATGAACTCCTTCATCCAGACTCCTTCGTTCGCTGCTTCCGAAGCAGCTATGTACTCCACTTCACATGTAGATCCCGCTACGACGCTTTGTTTAGAACTGCACCAACTGACAGCTCCACCGTTTAAAGTAAACACGTATCCGGTTTGCGATTTAGAATCGTCCGGATCAGTGTCAAAGCTTGCATCAACGTAACCTCTTACGGTGAGCTCTTTGTCACCTCCATATACGAGAAACATATCCTTAGTCCTTTTCAGGTATTTCAGGATGTTCTTGACCGCTGTCCAGTGATCCACCCCTGGATTACTTTGGTACCTCCCTGCTAAACTTATAGCAAGGCACACATCTGGTCTGGTACACAGCATTGCATACATGATAGAGCCTATGGCTGAAGCATAGGGAACATCTTTCATTTTCTCTCTATCTTCTGCAGTGGTCGGGCATTGAGTCTGACTCAACTTCACACCTTGCAATACAGGCAAGAACCCTTTCTTTGCTTGATCCATTTTGAACTTCTTCAAAATCTTGTCAAGGTATGTGCTTTGTGAAAGTCCAATTAAGCGTTTTGATCTATCTCTATAGATCTTTATGCCTAATATGTAAGCAGCTTCCCCGAGGTCTTTCATCGAAAAACTTTTATTCAAGTATCCCTTTATGCTATCCAGAAATTCTATATCATTTCCAATGAGTAATATGTCATCCACATATAATATCAGAAATGCTACAGAGCTCCCACTCACTTTCTTGTAAATACAGGCTTCTCCAAAAGTCTGTATAAACCCAAATGCTTTGATCACACTATCAAAGCGTTTATTCCAACTCCGAGATGCTTGCACCAGTCCATAGATGGATCGCTGGAGTTTGCACACTTTGTTAGCTCCCTTTGGATCGACAAAACCTTCTGGTTGCATCATATACAACTCTTCTTCCAGAAATCCATTCAGGAATGCGGTTTTTACATCCATTTGCCAAATTTCATAATCATAAAATGCGGCAATTGCTAACATGATTCTGACAGACTTAAGCATCGCTACGGGTGAGAAAGTCTCATCGTAGTCAACTCCTTGAACTTGTCAAAAACCTTTTGCGACAAGTCGAGCTTTGTAGACAGTAACATTACCATTAGCGTCAGTCTTTTTCTTAAAGATCCATTTATTCTCAATTGCTTGCCGATCATCGGGCAAGTCAACCAAAGTCCATACTTTGTTCTCATACATGGATCCCATCTCAGATTTCATGGCTTCAAGCCACTTTGCGGAATCTGGGCTCACCATCGCTTCTTCATAGTTCGTAGGTTCATCAATATATAGTAGCATGACTTCCAGAACAGGATTACCGTACCACTCTGGTGCGGATCTTACTCTGGTTGATCTACGAGGTACAGTAGTATCTTGATCTAAAGTTTCATGATCATCATCATTAACTTCCTCTCTTATTGGTGTAGGTCTCACAGAAACAGTTTTCTGTGATGTACTATTTCCCAATAACGGAGTAGGTACAGTTACATCGTCAAGTTCTACTTTCCTCCCACTCACTTCTTTCGAGAGAAACTCCTTCTCAAGAAAGTTTCCGAATTTAGCAACAAAAGTCTTGCCTTCGGATCTGTGATAGAAGGTGTATCCAATAGTTTCCCTTGGATATCCTATGAAGACACACTTCTCCGATTTGGGTTCGAGCTTATCAGGTTGAAGCTTTTTCACATAAGCATCGCAGCCCCAAATTTTAAGAAACGACAACTTTGGTTTCTTGCCAAACCATAGTTCATAAGGCGTCGTCTCAACGGATTTAGATGGTGCCCTATTTAACGTGAATGCGGCCGTCTCTAAAGCATAACCCCAAAATGATAGCGGTAAATCAGTAAGAGACATCATAGATCGCACCATATCTAGTAAAGTACGATTACGACGTTCGGACACACCATTACGTTGTGGTGTTCCGGGTGGCGTGAGTTGCGAAACTATTCCACAATTTTTCAAATGTACACCAAACTCGTAACTCAAATATTCTCCTCCACGATCAGATCGTAGAAACTTTATTTTCTTGTTACGATTATTTTCAACTTCACTCTGAAATTCCTTGAACTTTTCAAATGTTTCAGACTTATGTTTCATTAAGTAGATATACCCATATCTGCTTAAATCATCTGTGAAGGTGAGAAAATAACGATATCCGCCACGAGCCTCAATATTCATCGGACCACATACATCGGTATGTATGATTTCCAATAAATCTGTTGCTCTCTCCATAGTACCGGAGAACGGTGTTTTAGTCATCTTGCCCATGAGGCACGGTTCGCAAGTACCAAGTGATTCATAATCAAGTGGTTCCAAAAGCCCATCAGCATGGAGTTTCTTCATGCGCTTTACACCGATATGACCTAAACGGCAGTGCCACAAATAAGTTGCACTATCATTATCAACTCTGCATCTTTTGGCTTCAACATTATGAATATGTGTATTACTACTATCGAGATTCAATAAGAATAGACCACTTTTCAAGGGTGCATGACCATAAAAGATATTACTCATATAAATAGAACAACCATTATTCTCTGATTTAAATGAATAACCGTCTCGCATCAAACAAGATCCAGATATAATGTTCATGCTCAACGCTGGCACCAAATAACAATTATTTAGGTCTAATATTAATCCCGAAGGTAGATGTAGAGGTAGCGTGCCGACCGCGATCACATCGACTTTGGAACCGTTTCCCACGCGCATCGTCACCTCGTCCTTTGCTAGTGTCCGCTTATTCTGTAGTCCCTGTTTCGAGTTGCAAATATTAGCAACAGAACCAGTATCAAATACCCAGGTGCTACTGCGAGCATTAGTAAGGTACACATCAATAACATGTATATCACATATACCTTTGTTCACCTTGCCATCCTTCTTGTCCGCCAAATACTTGGGGCAGTTCCGCTTCCAGTGACCAGTCTGCTTGCAGTAGAAGCACTCAGTTTCAGGCTTGGGTCCAGACTTGGGTTTCTTCTCTTGAGCAGCAACTTGCTTGCCGTTCTTCTTGAAGTTCCCTTTCTTCTTCCCTTTGCCCTTTTTCTTGAAACTAGTGGTTTTGTTAACCATCAACACTTGATGCTCCTTCTTGATTTCTACCTCCGCAGCTTTCAGCATAGCGAAGAGCTCGGGAATAGTCTTGTTCATCCCTTGCATATTATAGTTCATCACAAAGCTCTTGTAGCTTGGTGGCAGTGATTGGAGAATTCTGTCAATGACGCAATCATCCGGAAGTGTAACTCCCAATTGAATCAAGTGATTATTATACCCAGACATTTTGAGTATATGCTCACTGACAGAACTGTTCTCCTCCATCTTGCAGCTATAGAACTTATTGGAGACTTCATATCTCTCAATCCGGGCATTTGCTTGAAATATTAACTTCAACTCCTGGAACATCTCATATGCTCCATGACGTTCAAAACGTCGTTGAAGTCCCGGTTCTAAGCCGTAAAGCATGGCACACTGAACTATTGAGTAGTCATCAGCTTTGCTCTGCCAGACGTTCATAACTTCTGGTGTTGCTCTTGCAGCAGGCCTGGCACTCAGCGGTGCTTCCAGGACGTAATTCTTCTGTGCAGCAATGAGGATAATCCTCAGGTTACGGACCCAGTCCGTGTAATTGCTACCATCATCTTTCAACTTAGCTTTCTCAAGGAACGCATTAAAATTCAACGGAACAACAGCACGAGCCATCTATCTACAATCAACATAAACAAGCAAGATACTATCAGGTACTAAGTTCATGATAATTTTTAAGTTCAGTTAATTTACTTAAGAACTCCCACTTAGATAGACATCCCTCTAATCCTCTAAGTGATTACGTGATCCAAATCAACTAAACCATAACCGATCATCACGTGAGATGGAGTAGTTTTCAATGGTGAACATCAATATGTTGATCATATCTACTATATGATTCACGCTCGACCTTTCGGTCTCCGTGTTCCGAGGCCATATCTGTATATGCTTGGCTCGTCAAGTATAACCTGAGTATTCCGCGTGTGCAACTGTTTTGCACCCGTTGTATTTGAACGTAGAGCCTATCACACCCGATCATCACGTGGTGTCTCAGCACGAAGAACTTTTGCAACGGTGCATACTCAGGGAGAACACTTCTTGATAATTTAGTGAGAGATCATCTTATAATGCTACCGCCAATCAAAGCAAGATAAGATGCATAAAAGGATAAACATCACATGCAATCAATATAAGTGATATGATATGGCCATCATCATCTTGTGCTTTGTGATCTCCATCTCTGAAGCATCGTCATGATCACCATCGTCACTGGCGCGACACCTTGATCTCCATCGTAGCATCGTTGTCGTCTCGCCAATCTTATGCTTCCACGACTATCACTACCGCTTAGTAATAAAACAAAGCATTACATCGCGATTGCATTGCATACAATAAAGCGACAACCATATGGCTCCTGCCAGTTGCCGATAACTCGGTTACAAAACATGATCATCTCATACAATAAAATCAGCATCATGCCTTGACCATATCACATCACAACATGCCCTGCAAAAACAAGTTAGACGTCCTCTACTTTGTTGTTGCAAGTTTTACGTGGCTGCTACGGGCTTAAGTAAGAACTCATCTCACCTACGCATCAAAACCACAACGATAGTTCGTCAAATAGACTCCGTTTTAACCTTCTCAAGGACCGGGCGTAGTCACACTTGGTTCAACTAAAGTTGGAGAGACAGTCTTCCGCAAGCCATCTGTGTGCATAGCACGTCGAGGGAACCGGTCTCGCGTAAGAGTACGCGTAAGGTTGGTCCGGATCGTCTCGTCCAACAATACCGCCGAACCAAAGTATGACATGCTGGCAGGCAGTATGACTTGTATCGCCCACAACTCACTTGTGTTCTACTCGTGCAAATAACATCAAACCATAAAAACCTAGGCTCTGATACCACTGTTGGGGAACGCAGTAATTTCAAAAATTTTCCTACGCACACGCAAGATCATGGTGATGCACAGCAATGAGAGGGGAGAGTGTTGTCTACGTACCAACGCAGACCGACTGCGGAAGCGATCACACAACATAGAGGAAGTAGTCGTACGTCTTCTTCCCGATCCGACCGATCCAAGCACCGTTACTCCGGCACCTCCGAGTTCTTAGCACACGTTCAGCTCGATGACGTTCCTCGGGCTCCGATCCAGCAAAGCGTCGAGGAAGAGTTCCGTCAGCACGACGGCGTGGTGACGATCTTGATGTACTACCGACGCAGGGCTTCGCCTAAGCACTGTAACGGTATGATCGAGGTGGAATTTGGTGGCAGGGGGCACCGCACACGGCTAAGGAACGATTAACTTGTGTGCCTAGGGGTGCCCCCTGCCCCCGTATATAAAGGCCAGGGGCAGGGGGTTCGGCCGGCTAGGAGGGAGGCGCAGGGAGGAGTCCTACTCCCACCGGGAGTAGGACTCCTCCCCTCCAATCCTATTCCAACTAGGATTCTTGGGGGGGAAGGAGAAAGAGGGGGCCGGCCCACCTTTCCTAGTCCTATTAGGACTTGGGAAAGGGGGGGGGGGGCGCCGGCCAGGTGTGGGCTGCCTCTTCTCTCTTTTCCACTAAGGCCCAATAGGCCCATTTACCTCCCGGGGGGGTTCCGGTAACCCTCCCGGTAATCCGGAAAAATCCCGATTTCACCCGGAACGCTTCCGGTGCCCAAACATAGGCTTCCAATATATCAATCTTTATGTCTCGACCTTTTCGAGACTCCTCGTCATGTCCGTGATCTCATCCGGGACTCCGAATAACCTTCGGTACATCAAAATGCATAAACTCATAATAACCGTCATCGTAACGTTAAGCGTGCGGACCCTACGGTTCGAGAACAATGTAGACATGACCGAGACACGTCTCCGGTCAATAACCAATAGCGGGACCTGGATGCCCATATTGGCTCCTACATATTCTACGAAGATCTTTATCGGTCAGACCGCATAACAACATACGTTGTTCCCTTTGTCATCGGTATGTTACTTGCCCGAGATTCGATCATCGGTATCCAATACCTAGTTCAATCTCGTTACTGGCAAGTCTCTTTACTCGTTCCGTAATACATCCTCTCATAACTAACATCTTAGTTATTATGCTTGCAAGGCTTATGTGATGTGTATTACCGAGAGGGCCCAGAGATACCTCTCCGACAATCAGAGTGACAAATCCTAATCTCGAAATACGCCAACCCAACATCTACCATTGGAGACACCTGTAGTACTCCTTGATAATCACCCAGTTACGTTGTGACGTTTGGTAGTACCCAAAGTGTTCCTCCGGTAAACGGGAGTTGCATAATCTCATAGTTATAGGAACATGTATAAGTCATGAAGAAAGCAATAGCAACATACTAAACGATCGGGTGCTAAGCTAATGGAATGGGTCATGTCAATCAGATCATTCAACTAATGATGTGACCTCGTTAATCAAATAACAACTCTTTGTTCATGGTTAGGAAACATAACCATCTTTGATTAACGAGCTAGTCTAGTAGAGGCATACTAGTGACACTCTGTTGGTCTATGTATTCACACATGTATTATGTTTCCGGTTAATACAATTCTAGCATGAATAATAAACATTTATCATGATATAAGGAAATAAATAATAACTTTATTATTGCCTCTAGGGCATATTTCCTTCAGTCTCCCACTTGCACTAGAGTCAATAATCTAGATTACACAGTAATGATTCTTACACCCATGGAGTCTTGGTGCTGATCATGTTTTGCTCGTGGAAGAGGCTTAGTCAACGGGTCTGCAACATTCAGATCCGTATGTATCTTGCAAATCTCTATGTCTCCCACCTGGACTAAATCCCGGATGGAGTTGAAGCGTCTCTTGATGTGTTTGGTTCTTTTGTGAAATCTGGATTCCTTTGCCAAGGCAATTGCACCAGTATTGTCACAGAAGATTTTCATTGGACCCGATGCACTAGGTATGACACCTAGATCGGATATGAACTCCTTCATCCAGACTCCTTCGTTCGCTGCTTCCGAAGCAGCTATGTACTCCACTTCACATGTAGATCCCGCTACGACGCTTTGTTTAGAACTGCACCAACTGACAGCTCCACCGTTTAAAGTAAACACGTATCCGGTTTGCGATTTAGAATCGTCCGGATCAGTGTCAAAGCTTGCATCAACGTAACCTCTTACGGTGAGCTCTTTGTCACCTCCATATACGAGAAACATATCCTTAGTCCTTTTCAGGTATTTCAGGATGTTCTTGACCGCTGTCCAGTGATCCACCCCTGGATTACTTTGGTACCTCCCTGCTAAACTTATAGCAAGGCACACATCTGGTCTGGTACACAGCATTGCATACATGATAGAGCCTATGGCTGAAGCATAGGGAACATCTTTCATTTTCTCTCTATTGGAGTTCCAAGGAGCATTGTATCAGATAGAGGGACCCAATTTACCTCAAAGTTCTGGAATCAGTTGCATGAAACTTTGCATACCAGGCTGGAGTTTAGTACAACTTTCCATCCGCAGACATATGGACAAACCAAGAGAGTCAATTAGATTTTGGAGGATATGCTAAGAGCTTGTGCGCTAGATTATGGATCTAGTTGGGATGAGAATTTGCCATATGCAGAGTTCTCTTATAACAACAGTTATCAATCCAGTTTGAAGATGGCCCCTTTCGAAGCCTTGTACGGAAGGAGGTGCAGGACCCCATTGTCGTGGGATGAGGTTGGAGACCGCCAGCTGTTTGGACCGGATCTGATTAAGGAGTCTGAACAGAAAGTAAAATTGATTCGCGATAGGCTCAACGTAGCCCAGTCCAGGCAGAAGAGCTATGCAGATTCTAAATGCAAGGAGACAGTTTATGAAGTCGGAGACCGAGTTTATCTTCGAGTATCTCCACTTCGAGGAGTTAAGCGCTTTGGAGTTAAGGGAAAGTTACCGCCACGTTTTGTAGGACCATACAAGGTTTTGGAGCGTATGGGAGAAGTAGCCTACAAGTTGGAATAGCCCGAAGGACTGTCAGGAGTTCATGATGTGTTCCACGTTTCCCAGTTGAAGAAGTGCCACGCGGAGATGGCTGATATACCGCTGAGAGACACAGTGCCGCTGGAAGCGATTCAGTTGGACAGTGATTTGACCTATGAGGAGAAACCAGTCAAGATCCTTGAGTATACCAGTCGAGTCACTCGCAGCAAGGTTATCAAGTTTTGCAAAGTTCAGTGGAGCCACCACACGGAGGATGAAGCCACCTGGGAACGAGAGGAAGATTTGCTGAAGGACCACCCTCACCTATTTTCTAGCCAACCCAAATCTCGAGGGCGAGATTCATCTTAAGGGGGGTAGGTTTGTAACGTCCCAAATTTTCAATTTGGAATGTTATACACTAGATCATCATTGCATGTCATATTTTATTGCATTTTGGTTGATCCTAGAAATTCTACGCAACTCAAGGACCCTCGAAGAGAGTTGGGGATTTCGTTATTTTCATATTTGAGTTCTCTCAAATTTTGAAAATAGGATCATTTGATTTTATTTATTTTATCTTCAATTATTTCTATTACAAAAATATGAGAGAGGGAATAAAATTACTTTCCCAAAATAAATAAATATTGAGGATTTAATAAAAAATCAAATAAGATTTTTATTTGAGTTTTATTTGCTATTTTATTTGAATTTAGGAAAAATGCGTGTTTTTCAAAATTGCATTTAGGCCCCAAATAAATGTTCATCCTGTGCGGCTTGATTTTAGAAGCCGGGGAAAATTTATTTCAGGATTTTTGGAGTCCGTTTAGTATTCCTTTTGTTTTTTCTGAGCGTAACTATTAAAAAAAACGCGAACCGACCTATCGGGCCGTGTCCGACCCGGACACCTGGCCCGACAGGCCTTATAAGCCGGGGGAGCCCAGCCGAGCCACCCCCAAACCCTAGCGCGCGCCGCCGCCGCCCTGCCCGCCGGAGCCGCGCCGCTGTCGCCCCTCGCCGCCCGACGCCTCGCCTCGCCGGAGGTTGACCCCACCCCGCTGCCGGTTTTTCTCGAAAAACCGTTTGGTTTTCCTTTAGGTTTTCTGTTCGGTTTTCCGTCGGTTTTTCGTTCGTTTTTTTAGATTCGTTTTTTTAATAGATCAGTTTTTCCGGTTTATTTAATTAGCGAGCGTTCGCTCGTTCGTTCATTTTAACGAACGCGTTCATCGTTTAGATCCAGATAACGAACGTTCGTTCGTTAATCTGTTCGTCGTTTTCTTTTTCTCAGATTAAATCCATGATTTTTCTGATATTGATTCCTGATCCGATTTTCGCTCTAGTATAACTTTTCGCTCGTTTATCGGAATCAGGCGATTCAAGCGCATGGAGTTTCGTCTCAAAACCCTCTTTCCGTTTTACCAACTCAAATAAGTTTTTGCCTCTGTAAAATTTGAACTAGATCTAGAATAGTAAACGAAGCTTGTTTCTTTTGTCGTTTGTCTTTCGTGGTTTCGTTCAATTTGGTTCTTTTTGCCAACCGGAGTTCTTAAGTTGAACTATCTGGTTAGATCTCTTATTCGAGTTTTACCTGTGCATTAGTCGAGTACTTATTGTATGCTTGTTTGTTTGCGATAGAGTACCCGGAGTGCGCCGCTTGCTACTTTGAATTGCTAGGTTTCTCGGATCATCAGCCAGGCAAGTAACACTTTGATCATACCTCCTACTATC
This sequence comes from Triticum monococcum, assembly GCA_034509565.1. NCBI lineage: Eukaryota > Viridiplantae > Streptophyta > Magnoliopsida > Poales > Poaceae > Triticum > Triticum monococcum. Next base: position 530,698,000 of record CM067846.1, read on the forward strand.
CAGTTTTTATTGCATTAGATCAATCCTCACACATTGCATGGTTAGGATCTAATTAAATTGTGGGTTTGGGAAGTAGTTGAGGTAGTACCTATTACATGTGTATTTTCAAACCTTTGGGAGTTACTTCTACATTTGCTTATTATGCCAAGCTATGCTAGTAGACGTGGATTGGGTGAGTGAAATCCATGACAGATGTGAGATTGTTAAATTAATGGTTTATCTAAGGTGGGAACTTAAATACACATCTGGGTGGATTGAGGCACCTGGGTATTCCAGCGATTGCCAGTTTTTCTTTATGGACCGCCACCCAGGCTCAAAGGGATCATGATATTATTCATGCTAGAAACTTCCGTGTGCAGCCACAAGCTACTGTGGGCTCTAGCATAGTTGGCTAAGTTGTGCGAACTCTTACAGTGGTAGACTAGCAGATGTAGGGGAAAGTAGGTGTAACGGTCTACCCGATCGTAAGGTGCTAGCGCTTCTGAAAGACTATGTTTCGGTCATCCGTTTCTCAAACACCATGTAGTGCGAGAATCCCAACAGAGGGGATCGAGTCTTGTGCGGAAAAGTGCGCAAACCTCTGCAGAGTGTATAAACTAATCATGGTTAGCCGTGTCCCCGGTTATGGACATCTTGAGTATCTAGTACTTGGATTATCATGTGAATGTCATCATATTACTCTAATTAATTTTGTTGGGTTTTTAATGATGATGCTTAATTGGGATTGAGAATGCTGTCAACCATTCTCAATGTTTAACAACTACCATGATAGTTAAATAAAATTTATTCCTTTGCAGTAGGGAAAAATTGGCTTTATGCAAAACTATAACCATAGAGCTTTCCACCAGCCAAATATGCATGTAGTATAGTCTTATTCTTTCATTGTTCTCTATGTGTTACATTGCCAGCATATTCCATGTGCTGACCCATTTCGGGATGCAACTTTCATGTTGCAGACTTTTCAGACAACGAGTAAGGTGCTTTTAGGTCGTGGTTCTATACTCAGTGATGCCGTTGGAGTTGATGGACTCACTTATCTTCCAAGCCTTCCGCTGTCATCGTTATTAGATGGCCTTAAGCCATATTTATTGTAATAAGCTCTCTTTTAAGACACTCGATGTATTAAGTGTGTGATTGCTACTCTGTTATAAATCCTTCAAGTACTGTGTGGTGTCAGCATTACTGATCCAGGGATGACACCGGAGCACAGAGATTGGACCGTCTGAGGTCTGGTCGCTACACGAACATCCTGATATGCTCTTGATATATGTAGAACAAATTTGTGGATTGTTCAAGCTTGCAGGTATACCCAGAGATGAAGTTATGAAGAAGGTTTTCCCTTTATCTTTGAAGGGAAAAGCATTGGCATGGTATAGGATATGCGATGATATTGGATCCTGGAATTGGAATCGATTGAAATTGGAGTTCCATCAAAAAAATTATCCTATGCATCTAGTTCATCGTGATCAGAATTATATATATAATTTTTGGCCTCGTGAAGGAGAAAGTATCACTCTACCTTGGGGGAGGCTGAAGTCAATGTTACATTGATGCCCTAATCGTGAGCTCTCAAGAGAAGTTATTATCCAGAATTTTTATGCTCGGCTTTCTCGTAATGATCAAACCATGCTTGATACTTCTTGTGCTGGTTCTTTTATGAAGAAGACTATTGAATTCCGGTGGGATTTTTTGGAAAGAATTAAATGCTACTCTGAAGATTGGGAACTCGATGAAGGTAAAGAATCATGTATTAAAATTAAGTATGATTGTGTTAAATCTTTTATGAATACTGATGCTTTTCAAAAGTTTAGCACTAAATATGGACTTGACCCTGAGATAGTAGCTTCCTTTTGTGAATCATTTGCTACTCATGTTGATCTCCCTAAAGAGAAGTGGTTTAAATATCACCCACCTATTAAAGAAGAAATTAAAGAACCGGCACCAGTTAAAGAAGAAACTATAATTTATAATGTAGATCCAGTTGTTCCTACTGCTTATATTGGGAAACCACCTTTCCCTGTTAGGATAAAGGAACATGCTAAAGTTTCAACGGTGGTCAACAAAAGCTATATTAGAACACCTAAGCTTGATGAACGAATTAAAGTAGAACCTAGTATTGCTATGGTTAAAGATCTCTTGGAAGAAGATGTAGATGGGCATGTTATTTACTTCTGTGAAGAAGCTGCTAGAATTGCCAAACCTAATAAAAAGGATAAACATAGACCTGTTGTTGGCGTGCGCACTGTCTTAGTTAAAATAGGAGATCACTGTTATCTTGGTTTATGTGACATAGGTGCTAGTGTGAGTGCTATTACTTATTCCTTATATCAAGAAATTATGAATGACATAGCACCGTAGAGATAGAAGACATAGATGTTACTATCAGACTTGCTAATAGAGACACTATATCACCAATTGGGATTGTTAGAGATGTTGAAGTCTTGTGTGGGAAAATAAAATACCTACTGATTTTCTTGTTCTCGGTTCCCCACAAGATGATTTTTGTCCCATTATCTTTGGTAGACCTTTCTTGAACACCGTTAATGCTAGAATAGACTGCGAAAAACAAACTGTCGGTGTTAGTTTTGGTGATGAGTCTCATGAGTTTAATTTTTCGAAGTTTAGTAGAAAACTTCATGAATTTTTTTTGCCTTGTAAGGATGAATTAATTGGTATTGCTTCTATTGTTGTGCCTCCTACTAACACACTAGAACAATATTTGCTAGACCATGAAAATGATTTACATATGCATGAAAGAAATGAAATAGATAAGTTTTTCTTTGAACAACGTCCTGATACGTCCATTTTGCATCATGTTTTCTTACTGTTATTTATAATGTTTTTATCCATAATAATGCTTTTTGGAGTAATTCTAATGCCTTTTCTCTCATAATATGCAAGGTATACACCAAGAGGGAGAATTCTGGCAGTTGGAAATCTAGCCCTGGAAAAGCTACGTCAGGCTACCTATTCTGCACAACTACAGACAAGCTGAAACTTCACGGAGATTTTTTATGAAATAGTTAAGAATTATTGGAGCAAATAACTACCAGAGGGGGCCCACCAAGTGGGCACAACCCACCTGGGCGCACTAGTGAGCCTAGGCGCGCCCTGGTGGGTTGTGCTCTTCTTGGCCCACTTCCGGTGCCCATCTTTTGGTATATAAGTCATTTTAACCTAGATAAAATAAGAGAGGACTTTCAGGATGAAGCGTCGCCACTGATGGAGTCCTGGAGTAGGGGGTCCTCGGGGATCCGGGCTGTGTGATGTGGGCCGGATTGGTGGGCCGTGAAGATACAAGATTGAGGACCTTCTCTCGTGTCCGGATGAGACTCTCCTTGGTGTGGAAGGCAAGCTTGGCGTTCGGATATGAAGATTCCTTTCTCTGTAAAACCAACTTTGTATAATCCTAGCCCCCTACGGTGTCTATATAAATGATACGTCTCCAACGTATCTATAATTTTTTATTGTTCCATGCTATTATATTATCTGTTTTAGATGTTTAATGGGCTTTAATATGCACTTTTATATTATTTTGGGACTAACCTATTAACCGGAGGCCTAGTGCAAATTGCTATTTTTTGCCTGTTTCTGTGTTTCGCAGAAAAGGAATATCAAACAGAATGAAACCTTCACGAGCATCTTTTTTTGGAACGAACGCAATCCACGAGACTTGGAGTGGAGGTGAGGGAAGCAACAAGGCGGCCACGAGGTAGGGCGGCGCGCCCAGGGGGGCAAGCACACCCCCACCCTCGTGGGCCCCTCGTAGCTCCACCGACCTACTTCTTTCGCCTATATATACTCTTATACCCTGAAAACATCCAGGGGAGCCACGAAACCACTTTTCCACTACCGCAACCTTTTGTGCCCGTGAGATCCCATCTGGGGACCTTTTCCAGCGATCTGCCAGAGGGGGATTCGATCATGGAGGTCTTCTACATCAACACCATAGCCTCTCCGATGATGTGTGAGTAGTTTACCACAAACCTTCAGGTCCATAGTTATTAGCTAGATGGCTTCTTCTCTCTCTCTGGTTCTCAATACAAAGTTCTCCTCGATGTTCTTGGAGATCTATTCGATGTAATTATTTTTGCGGTGTGTTTGCCGAGATCCGATGAATTATGGGTTTATGATTAAGATTATCTATGAACAATATTTGATTCTTCTCTGGTTCTTATATGCATGATTTGATACCTTTGCAAGTCTCTTCGAATTATCAGTTTGGTTTGGCCTACTCTTGATAACCCACAAGTATAGGGGATCGCAACAGTTTTCGATAAGTAACAGTGTCAAACCCAACGAGGAGCTAAAGGTAGAACAAATATTCCCTCAAGTTCTATCGACCACCGATACAACTCTACGCACGCTTGACGTTCGCTTTACCTAGAACAAGTATGAAACTAGAAGTACTTTGTAGGTATTGTTGGATAGGTTTGTAAGATAGTAAAGAGTACGTAAATAAAAAGTAAGGGCTGTTTAGATAAAGAAACATAAAGTAAATATAGCGAGTGTGGAAAAGTGGTGGTAGGAGTTGAGAAATTGCCCCTAAGCAATTGACTACTTTACTAAACCGATAGCAAGTATTATGTGGGAGAGGCCACTGCTAGCATGTCATCCCTGACTTGGAATTCTATGCACTTATGATTGGAACTATTAGCAAGCGTCCACAACTACTAATGTTCATCAAAGTGAAACCCAACCATAGCATTAAGATATATTGGTCCCCCTTCAATCCCATACGCAGCAATTTCTATGCTAGGTTGAAGCTTCTGTCACTCTTGCCCTCCAATACATAGTCCTATCAACATACAACTAACCCTAGGGTGTGATCCACGCGCGCAATTATATGATGCGCACCAAAGGACAGCAACATAACCACAAGCAAATTAAATCAATCATAGCAATTCATCAACCACCGATAGGACAACGAAAATCTACTCAGACATCATAGGATGGCAACACATCATTGGATAATAATATGAAGCATAAAGCACCATGTTCAAGTAGAGGGTACAGCTGGTTGTGGGAGAGTGGACCGCTGTAGATAGAGGGGGGAAGGTGATGTAGATGTTGGTGAAGATGGCGGAGGTGTTGGTGTAGATCGCGATGATGATGATGGCCCCCGGCGGCGTTCCGGCGCCACCGAAAGCGAGGGGGAGAGAGCCCCCTCCTTCCTCTTCTTCCTTGACCTTTTCCCTAGATGGGAGACGGTTTCCCCTCTGGTCCATGGTCTCCATAGCGTGGGAGGGGCGAGAGCCCCTCCGAGATTGGATCTGTCTCTCTCTGTTTCTGCGTTCCCAGATTCTACCCTTTCACCGTTTCTTATATTCCCGGAGATCCGTAACTCCGATTGGGTTGCAATTTTAACACGATCTCTATCCGGATATTATATTTCTTGCGGCGAAAGAAGGGCATCAAGCGCCTTACGGGTGGCCCACGAGGGTCAGGGCGCGCCCAGGGGGGTAGGCGCGCCCCCCTGCCTCGTGGCCACCTCGGGCACCGTCTCGCATGGATTTTTCTTCCCAAAAATCATATATATTCCAAAAAAAATCTCCGCCAGCTTTTGTCCCGTTTGGACTCCGTTTGATATGGATATTTTGCGAAACAAAAAACATGCAACAAATAGGAACTGACACTAGGCACTGGATCAATATGTTAGCCACAAAAATAGTATAAAAAGTTGCCAAAAGTATATGAAAGTTCAATAATATTGGCATGGAACAATCAAAAATTATAGATATAACGGAGACGTATCAACACCCCAAGCTTAATTCCTGCTCGTCCTCGAGTAGGTAAATGATAAAAAAAGATAATTTTTGATGTGGAATGCTACCTGGCATAATCTTGATCATGTAATCTAATCATGGCATGAATATTAAGACATGAGTGATTCAAAGCAATAATCTATCGTTTGACATAAAAATAGTAATACTTCAAGCCCACTAATAAAGCAATCATGTCTTTTCAAAATAACAAGGCCAAAGAAAGTTATCCCTACAAAATCATATAGTATGGCTATGCTCCATCTTCACCACACAAAATGTTCACATCATGCACAACCCCGATGACAAGACGAGCAATTGGTTCATACTTTTTAACGCGCTTCAGCATTTTCAACCCTCACGCAATACATGAGCGTGAGCCATGGATATAGCACTATAGGTGGAATAGAATGGTGGTTGTGGAGAAGACAAAAAGGAGAAGATAGTCTCACATCAACTAGGCGTATCAACGGGCTATGGATATGCCCATCAATAGATATCAATGTGAGTAGGGATTGCCATGCAACGGATGCACTAAGAGCTATAAGTGTTTGGCAGCTCGGACTAAAAACTAAGTGGGTGTGCATCCAACTTGCTTGCTCATGAAGACCTCGTGCATTTGAGGAAGCCCATCATCGGAATATACAAGCCAAGTTATATAATGAAAATTCCCACTAGTATATGAAAGTGATAACTCAAGACACTCTCTATATGAAGAACATGGTGCTACTTTGAAGCACAAGTGTGGTAAAAGGATAGTAACATTGCCCCTTCTCTCTTTTTCTCTCATTTTTTTGTTTTTTGTTTTTTTTGTTTTTTTGGTGGGCTTCTTTGGCCTCTTTTTTTATTTGGGCTTCTTTGGCCTCTTTTATTTATTTTTAAAGTCCGGAGTCTCATCCCGACTTGTGGGGGAATCATAGTCTCCATCATCCTTTCCTCACTGGGGCAATGCTCTAATAATGATGATCATCACACTTTTATTTACTTACAACTCGATATCTAGAACAAAGATATGACTCCATATGAATGCCTCCGGCGATGTACCGGGATGTGCAATGATCTAGCGTAGCAATGACATCAAAAAACGGACAAACCATGCAAACATCATGCTAGCTATCTTACGATCATGCAAAGCAATATGACAATGAATGCTCAAGTCATGTATATGATGATGATGGAAGTTACATGGCAATATGTCTCGGAATGGCTATGGAAATGCCATTATAGGTAGGTATGGTGGATGTTTTGAGGAAGTTATATGGTGGGTTTATGGTACCGGCGAAAGTTGCGCTGTACTAGAGAGGCTCGCAATGGTGGAAGGGTGAGAGTGCGTATAATCCATGGACTCAACATTAGTCATAAAGAACTCACATACTTATTGCAAAAGTTTATTAGCCCTCGAAGCAAAGTACTACTACACATGCCCCCAGGGGGATAGATTGGTAGGAAAAGACCATTGCTCGTCCCCGACCGCCACTCATAAGGAAGACAATCAATAAATAAATCATGCTCCGACTTCGTTACATAACGGTTCACCATACGTGCATGCTACGGGAATCACAAACCTCAACACAAGTATTTCTACAATCCACAACTACCCACTAGCATGACTCTAATATCACCATCTTTATATCGCAAAACTATTGCAAGGAATCAAACATATCATATTCAGTGATCTACAAGTTTTATGTAGGATTTTATGACTAACCATGTGAATGACCAATTCCTGTCATCTCTCTAAATAGATATAAGTGAAGCAAGAGAGTTTAATTCTTTCTACAAAAGATATGCCCACTCTCTAACAAATATAAGTGAAGGAAAAGAGCATTTTACAAATGACGGTTTCCTATGTAAAGAGAAATAGGCAATCCAAACTTCAAATGATATAAGTGAAGCACATGGAGCATTCTATAAAACCATACTCAAAAGATATAAGTTAAGTGCAAAGAGCATTCTATAAATTAACCAAGGACTATCTCTTACCAGCATGGTGCATAAAAGAAAAATTAAAACTAAATGCAAAAGACGCTCCAAGATTGCACATATCGCATGAACGAAACGAATCCGAAAACATACCGATACTTGTTGAAGAAAGAGGGGATGCCTTCCGGGGCATCCCCAAGCTTAGATGCTTGAGTCTCCTTGAATACTTTTTTGGGGTGCCTAGGGCATCCCCAAGCTTGAGATCTTGCCTCTCTTCCTTCTTCTCACATCGAGACCTTCTCGTTCATTGAACACTTCATCCACACAAAACTTCAACAGAAAACTCGGTAAGATCCGTTAGTATACTGAAGCAAATCACTACTCTAAGTACTGTTGCAAACCAATTCATATTTTGTTTTTGCATTGTGTCTACTTTAGTATAAATTTTTCATGGTTTAATCCACTAATATAAATTGATAGTTTCATCAAAACAAGCAAACTATGCATCAAAAACAGAATCTGTCTAAAACAGAACAGTCTGTAATAATCTGAACATTCACCATACTTATGATACTTGAAAAATTCTACCAAAAATGGAAAAATAAAAAATTTGTATAGGAAGACAGTGAAAAAAAGAATCAGAACCATTTGACGTTCCAGCTAAAAATGTAAAATCGCACAGTACAGACAAAGTTTCTGTCCTGCACCGTACAAACCATCAAGCAAATGTAAACATCCTAAAGGCAAACCTTGGCGCATTATTTTTATAATACAATGGAATTGTACAAGGGGATAATTATTTTTGTTGAAAAGTTTCGATAATCAAGATTCACAAAGTTGCCGTGAGCATGGACAAAGTTCAAGGAGCTCTCCCACTTCAACAATGCTTGTCTTTCTCACTTTCACTTTCCTTTTTGAAAAAGTTTTTGGGTTCCCCTCTTTATTTTTTTGTTTTTAAACTATATAAAAGCACTCAACAGAAATAAATGCCTCTCTAAAACTTCCGGGTTGTCTCACTGGCAGCGCTTTCTTTAAACCCATTAAGCTAGGCATATAGTGCTCAAGTAGTGAATCCACCCGGATCCCAAGGTATATCAAAGCCAATTTTAATTAACAATGATTTGTAATTTAGTAGTGAGCACAAAGTAACATATATCATGTAACAACGAAGTCTAACTCTCTTCCTATGCATCGGCATGTCATAAAAGAACAATTCATGCACACATAGTAAAGGCCAATGCATAGTATAAATAGTATCTTGCAATTTTATCGTATTGGAAACATAGAGAGGTGGAGATATAGTTCCTCTCTCATAATAATTGCAAGTAGGAGTAGAAAGCACATGCATATTATATTCATCAAAATCATCATGTGCAGTAGTAAAAGGCAACCCATCAATATAATCCTTAATAAGTGCAAACTTCTCTGATATAGTGTAGTTGGGAGAATTCAAAAAGATAATAGGACTATCATGCGTGGGTGCAATAGCAACAATTTCATGTTTAGCATAAGGAACTATAGCAAGTTCATCTCCATAAGCATAATTCATATTGGCATCTTGGCCACAAGCATAGCAAGCATCATCAAAAAGGGATATTTCAAGAGAATCAACGGGATCATAGTAGTCATCATAGCAATCATCCTTCGGTAAGCATGAAGGGAAATTAAACGATGTATGAGTTGAAGAGTTACTCTCATTAGAAGGTGGGCCCGGGTAGATAATCCACTCTTCCTCCTTTTGTTCTTCGCTCTCCTCATCATCTTTTTCATCCAATGAGCTCACCGTTTCATCAACTTCTTCTTCCAAAGACTCCTGCAAAATATTAGTCTCTTCTTGGACAGCGGAGGAGACCTCGATATATGGTTTAACATAGGAATTAGAAGCATAATTTTCATAGAAATATTTAAGTATGGCAAAATTTTCAGATTTGTAAAGAGCAGCGTCATACTTTTCAATCAAAGAAGCAATTTCGTAAGCACCCTTAAAAGTAACAAATTCTTCAATTTTTTGAATATCATAGTAACTATAAACACCTTTAGCATATGAAGATACGATTCCATTATCACTAAACTCACATTGATAGGGAAGGTGTTTCTTAGGGTTTTCAGAACAACAAGTAAAATCATATATTTCACATAAATTCCAATCATAGCATTGCAAACGATGAATTTGACCCAGTAAAATTTTCCCTTTTTCAGATATTCGGTGTCACACATAACAAGCATGCTCATCTAAAGATTTGCCCTCAACTAAGCTAGTTGGGGTTTCAGCATGAGCACATAGGGATCGAAGATGATCCAAGTAATAAGCTTCAATAGTGTGATAGATTTTGAGTGGTTCTTCAACCATTGGTTTAGTAGGTACAACTAATTTTTTTGGTAGTTTGCGTTTCCTACCCATAACTAAAGATAGAAAACAACTAAGAACAGCAAATAAAAACTATTTAGTGATAAAGCAAACAAGCACACATGATAATATTCACCCCACGCAATTGCTCCCCGGCAACGGCGCCAGAAAAAGGTCTTGATAACAACAATTTTCGATAAGTAAGAGAGTCAAACCCAACGAGGAGCTAAAGGTAGAAGAAATATTCCCTCAAGTTCTATCGACCACCGATTCAACTCTATGCACGCTTGACGTTCGCTTTACCTAGAACAAGTATGAAACTAGAAGTACTTTGTAGGTGTTGTTGGATAGGTTTGCAAGATAATAAAGAGTACGTAAATAAAAATAAGGGGCTGTTTAGATAAAGAAACAATAAAGAAAATATAGCGAGTGTGGAAAAGTGGTGGTAGGAGTTGCGAAATTGCCCCTAAGCAATTGACTACTTTACTAGACCGATAGCAAGTATTATGTGGGAGAGTCCATTGCTAGCATATCATCCCTGACTTGGAATTCTATGCACGTATGATTGGAACTATTAGCAAGCATCCCCAACTACTAATGTTCATTAAGGTGAAACCCAACCATAGCATTAAGATATATTGGTCCCCCTTCAATCCCGTATGCATCAATTTCTATGCTAGGTTGAAGCTTCTGTCACTCTTGCCCTCCAATACATAGTCCTATCAACATACAACTAACCCTAGGGTGTGATCCACATGCGCAATAATATGAAGGGAACCAAAGGACAACAACATAACCACAAGCAAATTAAATCAATCATAGCAATTCATCAACCACCGATAGGACAACGAAAATCTATTCAGAAATCATAGGATGGCAACACATCATTGGATAATAATATGAAGCATAAAGCACCATGTTCAAGTAGAGGGTACAACGGGTTGTGGGAGAGTGGACCGCTGTAGATAGAGGGGGGATGTGATGGAGATGTTGGTGAAGATGGCAGAGGTGTTGTTGTAGATCGCGGCGATGATGATGGCCCCCGGCTGCGTTCCGGCGCCACCGGAAGCGAGGGGGAGAGAGCCTCCCTCCTTCTTCTTCCTTGACCTTCGCCCTAGATGGGAGAAGGTTTTCCCCTATGGTCCATGGTCTCCATGGCGTGGGAGGGGCGAGAGCCCCTCCGAGTTTGGATCTGTCTCTCTGTCTCTCTCTGTTTCTGCGTTCCAGATTCTACCCTTTCACCATTTCTTATATTCCCGGAGATCCGTAACTCCGATTGGGCTGAAATTTTAACCCGATCTCTATCTAGATATTAGCTTTCTTGCTGTGAAAGAAGGGCATCAACCGCCTTACGGGTGGCCCACGAGGGTCAGGGGCGCGCCCAAGGGGGCAGGCGCGCCCCCTGCCTCGTGGCCACCTCGGGCACCGTCTCGCATGGATTTTTCTTCCCAAAAATCATATATATTCCAAAAAAAATCTCCGTCAGTTTTTATCCCGTTTGGACTCCATTTGATATGGATATTCTGCGAAACAAAAAACATGCAAGAAACAGGAACTGGCACTGGGCACTGGATCAATATGTTAGTCCCAAAAATAGTATAAAAAGTTGCCAAAAGTATATGAAAGTTCAGTAATATTGGCATGGAACAATCAAAAATTATAGATACGACGGAGACGTATCACCTACTAGATTGATCTTTCTTGCAATGGGAGAAGTGCTTAGCTTTGGGTTCAATCTTGCGGTGTCCTTTCCCAGTGACAGCAAAGACAAGAAGGCACGTATTGTATTGTTGCCACCGAGGATAAAAAGATGGGGTTTATATCATATTGCTTGAGTTTATCCCTCTACATCATGTCATCTTGCCTAATGCGTTACTCTGTTCTTATGAACTTAATACTCTAGATGCATGCTGGATAACGGTCGATGTGTGGAGTAATAGTAGTAGATGCATAATTGTTTCGGTCTACTTGACACGGACGTGATGCCTATATTCATGATCATGCCTAGATATCATCATAACTATGCACTTTTCTATCAATTGCTCGGCAGTAATTTGTTCACCCACCGTAATATATGCTATCTTGAGATAAGCCACTAGTGAAACCTATGGCCCCCGGGTCTACTTTACATCATATAAGTTTCTGAACTACAATTCTAGTTTACTATTTATTTTGAAATCTTTACTTTTCAATCTATACAACAAAAATACCAAAAATATTTATCCTATTATCTTTATCAGATCTCACTTTTGCAAGTGGCCAAGAAGGGATTGACAACCCCTTTATCACGTTGGTCGCAAGGTTATTATTTGTTTGTGCATGTACTAGGCAACTTGTGTGTAGTCTCCTACTGGATTGATACCTTGGCTCTCAAAAACTGAGGGAAATACTTATGCTACTTTGCTGCATCACCCTTTCCTCTTCAAGGGAAAACCAACGCATGCTCAAGAGGTAGCAAGAAGGATTTCTGGCACCGTTGCCGGGGAGAATTGCACCAAGTTAAGTCAAGATTTGGTCTCCCATCAACTAGCCATTTCTGGCGCCGTTGCCGGGGGATCTACGCCAAGTCAAGACATACCAAGTACCCATCACAAACTCTTATCCCCCGCATTACATTATTTGCCATTTGCCTCTCATTTTCCTCTGCCCCACTTCACCTTTGCCGTTTTATTCACCCTTTTTCCGTTCGTCTCTTTTCGCTTGCCTCTTGTTTGCTTATGTGTTGGATTGATTGTTTGTCACGATGGCTCAAGATAACACTAAATTGTGTGACTTTTCCAATACCAACAATAATGATTTTATTAGCACTCTGATTGCTCCTACTATCGATGCTGAATCTTGTGAAATCAATACCGCTTTGTTGAATCTTGTTATGAAAGATCAATTTTCTGGCCTTCCTAGTGAAGATGCCGCTACCCATCTAAACAACTTCGTTGATTTGTGTGATATGCAAAATAAGAAAGATATGGATAATAATATTGTTAAATTATAGCTATTTCTGTTTTCGCTTAGAGATCGTGCTAAAACTTGGTTCTCTTCTTTGCCTAAAAATAGTATTGATTCATGGAATAAGTGCAAAGATGCTTTTATCTCTAAGTATTTTCCTCCCGCTAAGATCATCTCCCTTAGAAAATGATATTATGAATTTTAAGCAACTTGAGCATGAGCATGTTGCACAAGCTTGGGAGAGGATGAAATTAATAATACGTAATTGCCCTACACATGGTTTGAATTTCTGGATGATTATACAGAATTTTTATGCTGGATTGAATTTTGCTTTGAGAAATCTTTTAGATTCGGCCTCGAGAGGCACTTTTTTGGAAAACACTTTAGGAGAAGCTACTAAACTCCTAGATAATATTATGGTTAATTATTCTCAATGGCACACCAAAAGATCCACTAGTAAAAAGGTTCATGCTATTGAAGAGATTAATGTTTTGAGTGGAAAGATGGATGAACTTATGAAATTGTTTGCTAATAAGAATGCTTCTTCTGATCCTAATGATTTGCCTTTGTACACTTTGATTTAGAATAATAATGAATCTATGGATGTGAATTTTGTTTGTAGGAACAATTTTGGTAACAATGCGTATAGAGGAAATTTTAATTCTAGGCCGTTCCCTAGTAATTCCTCTAATAATTATGGAAATTCCTCCAACAATTCTTATGGAAATTTTAATAAGATGCCCTCTGATTTTGAGACTAGTGTTAAAGAATTTATGAATTCACAAAATAATTTCAATGCTTTGCTTGAAGAAAAATTGCTTAAGATTGATGAGTTGGCTAGGAACATGGATAGAATTTCTCTTGATGTTGATTCTTTGAAACTTAGGTCTATTCCACCTAAGCATGATATCAATGAGTCTCTCAAAGCCATGATAATTTCCATTGATGAGTGCAAATAAAGAATCGCTAGGATGCGTCCTAAAAAAGATTGCTTTGTGAAAGCGTGTTCTTCTAGTTTTCATGATAATAATGATGAAGATCTAAAAGTGCAATGTGTGTCTCCTATTAAGTCTTTGTTTTCCAATATGAATCTTTATAAAGATGGGAATGGAGATGAGTCAACTTTAGTTAGAAGGCGTCCCAATGATTCTGAGTTTTTAGATCTTGATGCAAAAATTGGTAAAAGTGGGATTGAGGAGGTCAAAACTTCACATAGCAATAGACCCACTATTTTGGATTTCAAGGAATTTAATTATGATAACTGCTCTTTAATATATTGTATTTCCTTGTTGCAACCCGTGTTAAATTCTCCTCATGCTTATGATCAAAACAAAGCTTTTACCAAATATATCATTGATACTTTAATGCAATCCCATAAAGAAAAGCTTAAATTAGAAGTTTCTATCCCTAGAAAACTTTATGATGAGTGGGAACCTACTATTAAAATTAAGATTAAAGATCATGAATGCTATGCTTTATGCGATTTGGGTGCTAGTGTTTCCATGATTCCAAAAACTTTGTGTGATGTGTTAGGTTTCCGTGAATTTGTTGATTGTTCTTTAAATTTGCATCTTGCAGATTCCACCATTAAGAAACCTATGGGAAGGATTAATGATGTTCTTATTGTTTCAAATAGGAATTATGTGCCCGTATATTTCATTGTTCTTTATATAGATTGCAATCCTACATGTTCTATTATTCTTGGTAGACCTTTCCTTAGAACGATTGGTGCAATTATTGACATGAAAGAAGGAAATATTAGATTCCAATTTCCATTAAGGAAAGTCATGGAACACTTTCCTAGAAAGAAAATTAAATTACCTTATGAATCAATTATGATAGCCACATATGGATTGCATACCAAAGATGGCAATAGCTAGATCTATTCTTGCCTTTATGCCTAGCTAGGGGCGTTAAACGATAGCGCTTGATGGGAGGCAACCCCATTTTATTTTTGTTCCTTGATTTTTGTTCCTGTTTAGTAATAAATGAATCATCTATCCTCTGTTATGATTGTGTTTTTATGTTTTAATTAGTGTTTGTGTCAATTAAAGCCTTTAGGATCTTCTTGGATGATTATTGTTTGATCTTGCTAAAAAAACAGAAATTATGCACTCACGAGAATAATTTTCATTTTTACCAGAGAGGGATAAAATACCAATTCCAACTGAAGTAGGTCAATATACAAATTATTTAGGATGTCCTAATGTCTCAGTATTTTTGGAGTTATAGAAGTATTCTAAACCTAGAGATTACTACAGACTGTTCTGTTTTTGACAGATTCTGTTTTCGTGTGTTGTTTGCTTATTTTGATGAATCTATGGCTAGTATCGGGGGGTATGAACCATAGAGAAGTTGGAATACAGTAGGTTTAACACCAATATAAATAAAGAATGAGTTCATTACATTACCTTAAAGTGGTGGTTTGTTTTCTTATACTAACGGAGCTCATGAGATTTTCTGTTGAGTTTTGTGTTGTGAAGTTTTCAAGTTTTTGGGTAAAGATTTGATAGATTTTGGAACAAGGAGTGGCAAGAGCCTAAGCTTGGGGATGCCCAAGGCACCCCAAAATTCAAGGACAACCAAAAGCCTAAGCTTGGGGATACCCCGGAAGGCATCCCCTCTTTCATCTTCGTCTACCGATAACTTTACTTGAGGCTATATTTTTATTCACCACATGATATGTGTTTTTCTTGGAGTGTCTTGTATGATTTGAGTCTTTGCTTTTTAGTTTACCACAATCATCCTTGATTTACACACCTTGGAGACACACACATGAATTGGAATTTATTAGAATACTGTATGCGCTTCACTTATATCTTTTGAGCTAGATAATTTTGCTCTAGTTCTTCACTTGTATCTTTTTAGAGCATGGTGGTAGTTTTATTTTATAGAAATTATTGATCTCGCATGCTTCACTTATATTATTTTGAGAGTCTTTTATAACAGCATGGTAATTTGTTTTGGTTAAGAAATTAGTCCTAATATGATAGGCATCCAAGATGGGTATAATAAAAACTATCATATAGAGTGCATTGAATACTATGAGAAGTTTGATACTTGATGATTGTTTTGAGTTATGAAGATGGTGATATTAGAATCATTCTAGTTGATTAGTTGTGAACTTGAGAGATACCTGTGTTAAAGTTTGTGATTCCTGTAGCATGCACGTATGGTGAACCGTTATGTGATGAAGTCAGAGCATGATTTATTTTTTGATTGTCTTCCTTATGAGTGGCGGTCGGGGACGAGCAATGGTCTTTTCCTACCAATCTATCCCCCTAGGAGCATGCGCGTAATACTTTGTTTCGATAACTAATAGAATTTTTCAATAAGTATGTGAGTTATTTATGACTAATGTAGAGTCCATGGATTATAGGCACTCTCACCCTTCCACCATTGCTAGCCTCTCTAGTACCGCGCAACTTTCGCCAGTACCATAAACCCACCATTTACCTTCCTCAAAACAGACACCATACCTACCTATTATGGCATTTCCAAAGCCATTCCGAGATATATTGTCATGCAACTTTCCACCGTTCCATTTATTATGACACGCTCCATCATTGTCATATTGCTTTGCATGATCATGTAGTTGACATCGTATTTTTGGCAAAGCCACCTTCATAATTTTTCATACATGTCACTCTTGATTCATTGCACATCCCGGTACACCGCCGGAGGCATTCACATAGAGTCATATTTTGTTCTAAGTATCGAGTTGTAATTCTTGAGTTGTAAGTAAATAAAAGTGTGATGATCATCATTATTAGAGCATTGTCCCAGTGAGGAAAGGATGATGGAGACTATGATTCCCCCACAAGTCAGGATGAGACTCCGGAAGGAAAAATAGAGGCCATAAAAAAAGAGATAGGCCCAAATAAAAATAAAAATAAAATGAGAGAAAAAGAGAGAAGGGGCAATGCTACTATCCTTTTTCCACACTTGTGCTTCAAAGTAGCAGCATGATATTCATGATAGAGAGTCTCTTATGTTGTCACTTTCATATACTAGTGGGAATTTTTCATTATAGAACTTGGCTTGTATATTCCAATGATGGGCTTCCTCAAAATGCCCCAGGTCTTCGTGAGCAGGCAAGTTGGATGCACACCCACATAGTTTCTTTGTTGAGCTTTCATATACTTATAGCTCTAGTACATCCATTGCATTGAAATCCCTATTCACTCACATTAATATCTATTGATGGGCATCTCTACAGCCCTTTGATACGCCTAATTGATGTGAGACTGTCTTCTCCTTTTTGTCTTCTCCACAACCACCATTCTATTCCACCTATAGTGCTATATCCATGGCTCACGCTCATGTATTGCATGAAGATTGAAAAAGTTTGAGAACATCAAAAGTATGAAACAATTGCTTGGCTTGTCATGGGGGTTGTGCATGATTTAAATATTTTGTGTGATGAAGATAAAGCATAGCCAGACAATATGATTTTGTAGGGATAGGTTTCTTTGGCCATGTTATTTTGATATGACACAATTGCTTGGCTAGTATGCTTGAAGTATTATTGTTTTATGTCAATATTAAACTTTTGTCTTGAATCTTTCAGATCTGAATACTCATGCCACAATAAATAAAATTACATTGAAAATTATGTTAGGTAGCATTCCACATCAAAAATTCTATTTTTATCATTTACCTACTCGAGGACGAGCAGGAATTAAGCTTGGGGTTCCTTGATACGTCTCCAACATATCTATAATTTTTGATTGTTCCATGCTATTATATTATCTGTTTCGGATGTTTAATGGGATTTAATATGCACTTTTATATTATTTTTGGGAATAAACTATTAACCGAAGGCCCAATGCAAATTGCTGTTTTTTTGCCTATTTCAGTGTTTCGCAGAAAAGGAATATCAAACGGAATCCAAACGGAATGGAACCTTTGAGAGGATCCTTTTCTGGAACAAACGCAATCCAGGCGACTTGTAGTGGAGGTCAAGGAAGCAATGACGCGGCCACGAGGTAGGGAGGCGCGCCCAGGGGGGCAGGCACGCCCACCACCCTCGTGGGCCCCTCGTAGCTCCACCGACCTACTTCTTTCACCTATATATAGTCTTATACCCTGAAAACATCCAAGGGAGCCACAAAACCACTTTTCCACTACCACAACCTTCTGTACCCATGAGATCCCATCTGGGGACCTTTTCCGACGATTTGCCGGAGGGGGATTTGATCATGGAGGGCTTCTACATCAACACCATAGCCTCTCCGATGATGTGTGAGTAGTTTACCACAGACATTCGAGTCCATAGTTATTAGCTAGATGGCTTCTTCTCTCTCTTTGGTTATCAATACAAAGTTCTCCTCGATGTTCTTGGAGATTTATTCGATGTAATTCTTTTTGTGGTGTGTTTGCCGAGATCCGATGAATTGTGGGTTTATGATTAAGATTATCTATGAACAATATTTGATTCTTCTCTGAATTCTTATATGCATGATTTGATACCTTTGGAAGTCTCTTTGAATTATCAGTTTGGTTTGGCCTACTAGATTGATCTTTCTTGCAATGGGAGAAGTGCTTAGCTTTGGGTTCAATCTTGCGGTGTCCTTTCCTAGTGACCGCAGGGGCAGCAAGGCACGTATTGTATTGTTGCCACCGAGGAAAAAAATGGGGTTTATATCATATTGCTTGAGTTTATCCCTCTACATCATGTCATATTGCCTAATGCGTTACTCTGTTCTTATGAACTTAATACTCTAGATGCATGCTGGATAGCGGTCGATGTGTGGAGTAATAGTAGTAGATGCAGAATCGTTTCGGTCTACTTGACACGGACGTGATGCCTATGTTCATGATCATGCCTAGATATCATCATAACTATGCACTTTTCTATCAATTGCTTGGCAGTAATTTGTTCACCCACCGTAATATATGCTATCTTGGGAGAAGCCACTAGTGAAACCTATGGCCCCCGGGTCTACTTTACATCATATAAGTTTCCGATCTACAATTCTAGTTTACTATTTATTTTGAAATCTTTACTTTTTAATCTATACAAAAAAATACCAAAAATATTTATCTTATTATCTTTGTCAGATCTCACTTTTGCAAGTGGCCGTGAAGGGATTGACAATCCCTTTATCACGTTGGTCGCAAGGTTCTTATTTATTTGTGCAGGTACTAGGCGACTTGTGTGTAGTCTCCTACTGGATTGATACCTTGGTTCTCAAAAACTGAGGGAAATACTTACGCTACTTTGCTGCATCACCCTTTCCTCTTCAAGGGAAAACCAACGCATGCTCAAGAGGTAGCAAGAAGGATTTCCGGCACCATTGTCGGGGAGATTTGCACCAAGTCAAGTCAAGATTTGATCTCCCGTCAACTAGCGATTTCTGGCGCCGTTGCCCGGGAGATCTACGCCAAGTTAAGACATACCAAGTACCCATCACAAACTCTTATCCCTTGCACTACATTATTTTCCATTTGCCTCTCGTTTTCCTCTACCCCACTTCACCTTTGCCGTTTTATTCGCCCTTTTTCCATTCGTCTCTTTTCGCTTGCCTCTTGTTTGCTTATGTGTTGGATTGATTGTTTGTCACGATGGCTCAAGATAACACTAAATTGTGTGACTTTTCCAATACCAACAATAATGATTTTATTAGAACTCCGATTGCTCCTACTACCGATGCTGAATCTTGTGAAATCAATACCGCTTTGTTGAATCTTGTTATGAAAGATCAATTTTCTGGCCTTCCTAGTGAAGATGCCGCTACCCATCTAAACAACTTCGTTGATTTGTGTGATATGCAAAAGAAGAAAGATGTGGATAATAATATTGTTTAATTGAAGCTATTTCCGTTTTCGCTTAGAGAACATGCTAAAACTTGGTTCTCTTCTTTTCCTGAAAATAGTATTGATTCATGGAATAAGTGCAAAGATGCTTTTATCTCTAAGTATTTTCCTCCCGCTAAGATCATCTCTCTTAGAAACGATATTATGAATTTTAAGCAACTTGAGCATGAGCATGTTGCACAAGCTTGGGATAGGATGAAATTAATGATACGTAATTGCCCTACACATGGTTTGAATTTATGGATGATTATACATAATTTTTATGCTGGATTGAATTTTGCTTCTAGAAATCTTTTAGATTTGGCCTTGGGAGGCACTTTTATGGAAATCACTTTAGGAGAAGCTACTAAACTCCTAGATAATATTATGGTTAATTATTCTCAATGGCACACCATAAGATCCGCAATTTCACCATAGGCGCCCATCCGGCCGTTAAGCCGAAGGCGGACCCCCAGATTGCCAAAAATTATCTCCGCATCAACCCCGAAGGCATCGATAAGATGGCTCCGACAAATGTTTCATCTTTAAAAGAACTGCTAGATCGCATCACCACCCTTGGAGTCACAACAAATTACAATCTGGTTGGGCTTAAACCCGATCAGAGGGAAATCAGGTCTCCACCTGACACCCACCTGGTGACTATTGTGGAAGAACAAGTTGAGGATACCGCTCCTCCTATGCTAAAAACAAACTATGTTCGGATCTCTGAGCCCTATGAGCCGGACACCCATCTTCAAGAAGGGATTATCTGTCTGCCGAACATAGAATCCGACACTGAGTCTAAAAACCCCCCGGACTCCGGACCCTGGGCCAATGATCTCAGAAAATTTTCATGATCCAGATTCCACAATGGGTCAAGGTTCGGATTCAAGCCCACCCACCCACCACAATCAATACTCTCCAAGTAATTCAGGTCCCCTGGACATACGCGATTTAATGTATATATGACAGCAACCTCTGGAAATAGTCCATCACTTTTGGGCTAGATTCCTACTTGTTAAAAACAAGATCAAAGATTATTGCGACAACGATGCGGTATAAGTCTTTTGCCGCAACTGTACCGACGAGGGCATCCTCAACTCTCTCAATCGGCACCGCATTCTACACTTTCCAGATTTGGCACACATAGTACAAAAGTATTGCGTAATGGAAAGCGCGTGGAAAGCCAAGATAGCTCAGTGGGAGCCACCAGCCTTTAAGCCACCCACCATCCGAACAAAAAGGATGCACCCTTACGGGGCACCTGATCATTCTTCCACAAAAAGAAAAATCAAGCCGTTGCCGGGACACAGAATTGTCCTTGATGGATGGCTCGACAAGCCCTCTCAGATACATGAGATGCCAAATTCCGAGCCAACTCATAACCTTCGGGCATGTTGGATACTCCGGCAAGTGGCTAAAAGCGGGGATGCTATCCTCACCAACACTACTCCGACAAGGCATTCCCCCGAGGATAATGACCTTGGTGTGTTTACGGTCTTCGAGACCTTTTCTTCAAACAACGATGCAAAAGGGCGCTCCGCGACCTCGCCGAAGCAAATCATGTAGCCGCAATAAATCCTTGGAATGATATGGCAATAACCTTCAATGCTAATGACGAGCCTAGGGCCCGATCAGTCTGAGCACCAGCTGCTTTGGTTCTAAACCCAATTGTAGACGACTTTCGCCTCACTAAAGTGCTCATGGACAGTGGCAGCGGACTGAACCTCATCTACGAAGACACGCTTAATAAAATGCAAGTGGACAGGAGTTGCATTGAGCAAAGCAATACATCCGTTCGAGGAATTATTCCCAGCCGGGAAGCAAGATGCTCAGGGAAAATTAAACTAGATGTGGTATTCAGCATGCCAGAGAACTATAGGTTTGAAGAGATAATATTCCAGGTGGCCCCTTTCAACAGCGGATATCATGCCCTGTTAGGGCGAGATGCATTCACACGCTTTCAAGCCATACCTCATTACGGGTACATGAAGCTCAAAATGCCCGGGCCCAACGGTGTTATCACTATCTCTAGTGATCCGGACATAGCACTCCGCACCGAAAACAAAACCACATCCCTAGCCCTCGAGGTGCTATGCGAAGCCCTGGCGGCCGAAGAGCTCACCGCTCCGCATTCCACGGTGGATAGAGACGCCTTAATTCTTGATAAAAGGCATAAAGCCACTTCTTTTAAGCCAGCAGATGAGATAGTCAAATTTCAAGTTCACCCGACGGACCCCATGAAGACAGCTTCCATTGGGGCACAGCTGGATCCGGCGGTCGACGCTGCATTGCGTGCGTTCGTGCACGAGAACTGGGACATCTCTGCCTAGCACCCCTCGGATATTCCGGGAATCCCATGTGTGCTGGCCGAACATAGTCTCAACATACTAAAGGGATACAAGCCAGTCAAGCAAATGCTGCGACGATTTTTCGAACCCAAATGATAGGCTATGGGTGAGGAGCTAGCCAAGCTACTCGAAGCCGGGTTTATCAGAGAGATCAAATATCCGGATTGGCTAGCAAATCTGGTCATGGTGCCGAAGAAGGATAAATCATGGCGCTTGTGTGTCGACTTCAAGGACCTTAATAAAGCCTACCCTAAGGATCCCTTCCCACTACCTCACATTGACCAGATTATTGATGCCACCCCAGGACACGACTCACTGTGCTTCCTCGACGCATACTCCGGATACCATCAAATCAAGATGAAGGAATCCGACCAAGCCGCGACGTCATTCACCACCCATATGGGCCCTTCTGCTTCAACACCATGCCCTTCGGGCTCAAAAACGCCGGCGCCACATACCAACACATGATTCAAACATGCCTGGAAAACCAAATCGGCAAGACAGTAGAGGCATATGTAGATGATGTAGTCATCAAAACTAAGCATGTAGAATCATTGGTGGATGATTTACGCCTTACATTCGACAACCTCCGAAGATATGACATACGGCTCAATCCAGAAAAGTGCGTTTTCGGCGTTCCCACCAGATAATTGCTTGGGTTTATCATTTCCAATAGCAGAATCGAAGCAAACCCAGCCAAAATCCGAGCCCTGTCACAGTTGGCTACACCAACAGACCTCAAATATGTACAAAAACTAGCCGAATGCGTAGCAGCTTTGAGCCGCTTCATCTCCAGATTAGGAGAAAAGATGCTACCATCGTACCGCCTGCTCCGATGCACCGACCACTTCGCGTGGACGGGTGTTGCAATAGCCGGACTGGAAGAAATAAAAGCTTTGTTAGCAAGCAACCCAATCCTGGCTCTGCCAAATGTCGGTGAACCCATGTTAGTGAAGGAAATATGTCCTAGAGGCAATAATAAATGTTTATTATTCATGCTAGAATTGTATTAACCGGAAACTTAGTACATGTGTGAATACATAGACAAACAGAGTGTCACTAGTATGCCTCTACTTGACTAGCTCGTTGAATCAAAGATGGTTAAGTTTCCTAGCCATAGACATGAGTTGTCATTTGATTAACGGGATCACATCATTAGAGAATGATGTGATTGACTTGACCCATTCCGTTAGCTTAGCACGATGATCATTTAGTTTGTTGCTACTGCTTTCTTCATGACTTATACATGTTCCTCTGACCATGAGATTATGCAACTCCTGAATACTGGAGGAACACTTTGATGCTACCAAACATCACAACGTAACTGGGTGATTATAAAGGTGCTCTACAGGTGTCTCCAATGGTACTTGTTGAGTTGGCATAGATCGAGATTAGGATTTGTCACTCCGATTGTCGGAGAGGTATCTCCGGGCCCTCTCGACAATGCACATCACTATAAGCCTTGCAAGCAATGTGACTAATGAGTTAGTTACGGGATGATGCATTACGGAATGAGTAAAGAGACTTGCCGGTAACAAGATTGAACTAGGTATTAAGATACCGATGATCGAATCTCGGGCAAGTAACATACCGATGACAAAGGGAACAACGTATGTTGTTATGCGGTTTGACCGATAAAGATCTTCGTAGACTATGTAGGAACCAATATTAGCATCCAGGTTCCGCTATTGGTTATTGACTGGAGACATGTCTCGGTCATGTCTACATAGTTCTCGAACCCGTAGGGTCCGCACATTTAAAGTTCTGTGACGATCGGTATTATGAGTTTATGTGTTTTGATTTACCGAAGGTAGTTTGGACTCCCGGATGAGATCGGGGACATGACGAGAGTCTCGAAATGGTAGATATGTAAAGATGGATATATTGGACGACTATATTCGGACATCGGAAAGGTTTTGAGTGATTCGGGTATTTTTCGGTGTACCGGGGAGTTACGGGAATACGGGGGAAGAAGTATTGCGCCTCATGGGCCAAGTGGTGTAAGAGAGGAGGGAGGACAAGGCAGGGCGCGCGGCCCCCTAGCCCAAACCGAATTGGACTAGGGGGCGCCCCCCTTTCCTCCTTTCCTCCCTCTCCTTCCTTCTCTCTCTCTTCCTTCCTTTCCCCCTCCTAGTAGGAGTAGGAAAGGGGAGTCCTACTCCTACTAGGAGGAGGACTCCTCCTCCTGGCACGCCCTGCAAGGTCCGGCCGGCCTCCCCCCTTGCTGCTTTATATACGGGGGCAGGGGACACCCCAGGACACACAAGTTTATCATTGATCTTTCTTAGCTGTCTGCGGTGCCCCCTCCACCATAATACACCTTGGTCATACCGTAGCGGTGCTTAGGTGAAGCCCTACGTCGGTAGCTTCATCAACACCATCACCACGCCGTCGTGCTGACGAAGCTCTTCCCCGAAACTCTACTAGATCGTGAGTTCGTGGGACGTCACCGAGATGAACGTGTGCTGAACGCGGAGGTGCCATACGTTCGGTACTAAGGATCGGTCGATCATGAAGACGTATGACTACATCAACTGAGTTGTCATAACTCTTCTGCTTACGGCCTATGAGGGTATGTAGACAACACTCTCCCCTCTCATTGCTATGCATCACCATGATCTTGTGTGTGCGTAGGATTTTTTTTGAAATTACTACGTTCCCCAATAGTGGTATCAGAGCTAGGTTTATGTGTAGATGTTATATGCACGAGTAGAACACAAGTGAGTTGTGGGCGATACAAGTCATACTGCTTACCAGCATGTCATACTTTGGTTCGGCGGTATTGTTGGATGAAGCGGCCCGGACCGACATTACGCGTACGCTTATGCGAGACTGCTTCTACCGACGTGCTTAGCACATAGGTGGCTGGCGGGTGTTAGTTTCTCCAACTTTAGTTGAACCGAGTATGACTACACCCGGTCCTTGTTGAAGGTTAAAACAACACTAACTTGACGAAATATCTTTGTGGTTTTGATGCGTCGGTAAGAACAGTTCTTGCTCAACCCGTAGTAGCCACGTAAAACTTGCAACAACAAAGTAGAGGACGTATAACTTGTTTTTGCAGGGCATGTTGTGATGTGATATGGTCAAGACATGATGAGATATAAATTGTTGTATGAGATGATCATGTTTTGTTAAAGTTATCGGCAACTGGCTGAAGCCTTATGGTTGTCTCTTTTTTTCATAAGATGCAACCGTCATACAATTGCTTTACTTTATCGCTATGCGATAGCAATAGTTGCAAAAGCAATAGTTGGCGAGATGACCATATGACGACACATTGATATAGATCAAGATGATGGAGATCATGGTGTCATGTCGGTGACGATGGAGATCATGACAGTACTTTGGAGATGGAGATCAAAGGCACCAGATGATCATGGCCATATCATGTCACATATATTGATTGCATGTGATGTTTATATTTTATGCATCTTATTTTGTTTTGATTAATGGTAGCATTATAAGATGATCTCTCACTAAATTTCAAGGTACAAGTGTTCTCCCTGAGTGTGCACCGTTGCCAAAGTTCATCGTGCCGAGACACCACGTGATGATCGGGTGTGATAAGCTCTACGTTCATATACAACGGGTGCAAGCCAGTTTTGCACACGCAGAAATACTCGGGTTAAACTTGACGAGCCTAGCATATGCAGATATGGCCTCGGAACACTGGAGACCGAAAGGTTAAGCATGAATCATATAGTAGATATGATCAACATAGTGATGTTCACCATTGAAAACTACTCCATCTCACGCGATGATCGGACATGGTTTAGTTGATTTGGATCACATGATCATTTAGATGACTAGAGGGATGTCTATCTAAGTGGGAGTTCTTAAGTAATATGATTAACTAAACTTTAATTTATCATGAACTTATTCCTGATAGTATTTGCATAACTATGTTGTAGATCAATAGCTCGCGATGTAGCTCCCCGTTTATTTCTTGATATGTTCCTAGAAAAAAACTATGTTGAAAGATGATAGTAGCAATGATGCGGAGTAGGTCCGTGATCTGAGGATTATCCTCATTGCTGCATAGAAGAATTATGTCTTTGATGCACCGCTAGGTGACAGACCTATTGCAGGAGCAGTTGCAGACGTTATGAACGTTTGGCAAAGCTCGGTATGATGACTACTTGATAGTTTAGTGCACCATGCTTTTACGGCTTAGAACCGGGACTTCAAAAATGTTTTAAAATGTCACGGAACATATAATATGTTCTAAGACTTGAAATTGGTATTTCATACTCATGCCCGTGTCATGAGGTAGGAGACCTCTGATAGTACTTTGCCTATGAAGATGGAGGAGAATAGCTCAACGAGTGAGCATGTGCTCAGATTGTCTGGGTACTGCAATTGCTTAAATCTAGCGGGAGTTAATCTTCCAGATAAGATAGTAATTGGCAAAGTTCTCTAGTTGCTACCACCAAGTTACTAGAACTTAGTGATGAACTATAATATGCAAGGGATAACGGAAACGATTCCCAAGCTCTTCATGATGCTGAAATCGACGAAGGTAGAAATCAAGAAAAGCATCAAGTTTTGATGGTTGACAAGAACACTAGTTTCAAGAAAAGGGCAAAGGGAAGAAGGGGAACTTCAAGAAGAACGGCAAGCAAGTTGCTGCTCAAGTGAAGAAGCCCAACTCTAGACCTAAGCCTGAGACTAAGTGCTTTTACTGCAAAGGGACTGGTCACTGGAAGCAGAACTGCCTAAGTATTTGGTGGATAAGAAGGATGGCAAAGTAAACAAAGGTATATTTGATATACATGTTATTTATGTGTACTTTACTAGTGTTTATAGCAAACCCTCAGTATTTGATACTAGTTCAGTTGCTAAGATTAGTAACTCAAAACGGGAGTTGCAGAATGAACAGAGACTAGTTAAGCGTGAAGTGACGATGTGTGTTGGAAGTGGTTCCAAGATTGATATGATCATCATCGCACACTCCCTATACTTTTAGTATTAGTGTTGAACCTAAATAAATGTTATTTGGTGTCTGCGTTAAGCATGAATATGATTTTATCATGTTTATTACAATACGATTATTCATTTAAAGTTAGAGAATAATTGTTGTTCTGTTTACATGAATAAAACCTTCAATGGTCATACACCCAAGGTGAATGGTTTATTGAATCTCGACCATAGTGATACACATATTCATAATATTGAAGCCAAAAGATGCAAAGTTAATAATGTAGTGCAACTTATTTGTGGCACTATCGTTTAGGTCATATTTGTGTAAAGCGCATGAAGAAAATCCATACCGATGGGCTTTTGGAATCACTTGATTACGAATCAGTTGATGCTTGCGAACCATGCCTCATGGGCAAGATGAATAAGAATCCATTCTCCGGAACAATGGACCGAGCAACAGACACATTGGAAATGATACATACTGATGTATGCAGTCCGATGAGTGTTGAGGCTCGCGGCAGGTATCGTTATTTTCTGACCTTCACAGATGATTCGAGTAAGATATGGGTATATCTTCTTGATGACACATAAATTTGAAACATTTGAAAAGTTCAAATAACTTCAGAGTGAAGTGGAAAATCATCGTAACAAGAAAATAAAGTTTCTATGATGTGATCGTGGAGGAGAATATTTGAGTTACGAGTTTGGTCTTCATTTGAAACAATGCGGAATAGTTTCACAACTCACGCCACCTGGAACACCACGG
Organism: Triticum monococcum; assembly: GCA_034509565.1. Lineage (NCBI taxonomy): Eukaryota > Viridiplantae > Streptophyta > Magnoliopsida > Poales > Poaceae > Triticum > Triticum monococcum. The sequence continues at coordinate 530,725,816 of CM067846.1, forward strand.
CTTAATGGTGTGTCCGAACATCATAACCGTACTTCATTAGATATGGTGCAATCTATGATGTCTCTTACCGATTTACCACTATCATTTTGGGGTTATGCATTAGAGACAACTGCATTCACGTTAAATAGGGTACCATCTAAATCCGTTGAGACGACGCCATATGAACTGTGGTTTGGCAAGAAACCAAAGTTGTCGTTTCTTAAAGTTTGGAGTTGCGATGCTTATGTGAAAAAGTTTCATCCTGAGAAGCTCAAACCCAGATCGGAGAAATGTGTATTCATAGGATACCCAAAGAAGACAGTTGGGTACACCTTCTATCACAGATCCGAAGGCAAGACATTCGTTGCTAAGAATGGATCCTTTCTAGAGAAGGAGTTTCTCTCGAAAGAAGTGAGTGGGAGGAAAGTAGAACTTGATGAGGTAACTGTACCTGCTCCCTTATTGGAAAGTAGTTCATCACAGAAATCTGTTACTGCAACTCCTACACCAATTATTGAGGAAGCTAATGATGATGATCATGTAACTTCAGATCAAGTTACTACCGAACCTTGTAGGTTAACCGGAGTGAGATCCGCACCAGAGTTGTCGTGGTTTTGTCACGGCAGATGTCCTAGAGAAAGGACTTAGTCATGGAGCCATTGTGACGGGTTAGCTTGAAGGGGTTAAAGCGGACACAAGGACGCAAGAGAGTTTATACTAGTTCGGCCCCTTCGATGAAGGTAAAAGCCTACGTCTAGTTGTGATGGAATTGATGGGGTTTCGATGACTAGGGAGCAAACAAGCTTCGCCTATGTCTCGAGTTGTTGTCTCTTGTTCTTGAATTGCCGCCGGGTCGTCCCCTTATATACACGGGTGACTCCCGTCGGCTTACGGAGTCCCAATACTGGCTCATAGATGTGTCCGGTTTGGTCTCTACTTATTCCTAACTTCAATACAAGTTAATTACTAACGTCGGTTTATGGCTACAGGCCTTGAACCGACCATGGGCCTTGAGCCCTCCTCTGTCTTCTTGGGCTTTAACATACTTAACTACTCACAAAGTAACCCGGCCCAGATAGGCCGGTTTACGCCCAGTAGTAATATCCCCAACAAGAGTGGTACGGTAATCCTGTTCTGGAGGTCATGTTACTTGACCATGACGAACCTACGAAGTACGAGGAAGCGTTGATGAGCCCACATTCCGTGAAATGGCTTGAGGCCATGAAATCTGAGATGGGATCCATGTATGAGAACAAAGTATGGACTTTGATTGACTTGCCCGATGATTGGTGAGTCATTAAGAATAAATGGATTTTCAAGAGGAAGATGGACGCTGATAGTAGTGTTACTATCCACAAAGCTCGAATTGTCGATAAATGTTTTCGACAAATTCAAGGTGTTGACTATGATGAGATTTTCTCACTCGTATTGATGCTTAAAAGTCTGTCTGAATCATGTTAGAAGTTGCCGCATTTTATGAAATCTAGCAAATGGATGTCAAAACTGTATTCCTTCATGGATTTCTTAAAAGAAGAGTTGTATATGATGCAACCAGAAGGTTTTGTCGATCCTAAAGGTGCTAATTAACAAAGTGAGCAAGCTCCAGCGATCCATCTATGGACTAGTGCAAGCATCTCAGAGTTGGAATATATGCTTTGATAAAGTGATCAAAGCATATGGTTTTATACAGACTTGCGGTAAAGCCTGTATTTACAAGAATGTGAGTGGGAGCACTACAACATTTCTGATAAGTATATGTGAATGACATATTGTTGATCGGAAATAATGTAGAATTTTCTAGAAAGCATAAAGGAGTGTTTGAAAAGAGTTTTTCAAAGAAAGACCTCGATGAAGTTGCTTACACATTGAGCATCAAGACCTATAGAGATAGATCAAGACGCTTGATAAGTTTTTTCAATGAGTACATACCTTGACAAGATTTTGAAGTAGTTCAAAATGGAACAATCAAAGAAGGAGTTCTTGCCTGTGTTGCAAGGTGTGAAGTTTAGTAAAGACTCAAAACCCGACCACAGCAGAAAATAGAAAGAGAATGAAAAGTCATTCCCTATGCCTCAGTCATAGGTTCTATAAAGTATGCTATGCTGTTTACCAGTCCTATTGTATATCTTCGCATCATGCTGGCAAGGGAGTACAATAGTGATCTAGGAGTAGATCACTGGACAACGGTCAAAATTATCCTTAGAGAACTAAGGAAATATTTCTCGGTTATGGAGGTGATAAAAGAGTTCATCGTAAATGTTGATGCAAGATTTTTACATAAATCTAGATGACTCTAAGTCTCGATCTGGATACATATTGAAAGTGGGAGCAATTAGCTAGAGTAGCTCCATGCAGAGCATTGTAGACATAGAAATTTATGAAATACATACGGATATGAATTTTGCAGACCCATGGGCTAAACTTCTCTCACAAGAAAAACATGATCACTCTTTGGGTGTTAATCACATAGCGATGTGAACTAGATTATTGACTCTAATAAACCCTTTGGGTATGAGTCACATGGAGATGTGAACTAATCACATAAAGATGTGAACTAGATTATTGACTCTAGTGCAAGTGGGAGACTGAAGGAAATATTCCCTAGAGGCAATAATAAAGTTATTATTTATTTCCTTATATCATGATAAATGTTTATTATTCATGCTAGAATTGTATTAACCGGAAACTTAGTACATGTGTGAATACATAGACAAATAGAGTGTCACTAGTATGCCTCTACTTGACTAGCTCGTTGAATCAAAGATGGTTAAGTTTCCTAGCCATAGACATGAGTTGTCATTTGATTAACGGGATCACATCATTAGAGAATGATTTGATTGACTTGACCCATTCCGTTAGCTTAGCACGATGATCATTTAGTTTGTTGCTACTGCTTTCTTCATGACTTATACATGTTCCTCTGACTATGAAATTATGCAACTTCCGACTATCGGAGGAACACTTTGTGTTCTACCAAACGTCACAACGTAACTGGGTCATTATAAAGGTGCTCTACAGGTGTCTCCAATGGTACTTGTTGAGTTGGCATAGATCGAGATTAGGATTTGTCACTCCGATTATTGGAGAGGTATCTCCGGGCCCTCTCAGTAATGCACATCACTATAAGCCTTGCAAGCAATGTGACTAATGAGTTAGTTACAAGATGATGCATTACAGAACGAGTAAAGAGACTTGCCGGTAACGAGATTGAACTAGGTATTGAGATACCGACGATCGAATCTCAGGCAAGTAACATACCGATGACAAAGGGAACAACATATGTTGTTATGCGGTTTGACCGATAAAGATCTTCATAGAATATGTAGGAACCAATATGAGCATCCAGGTTCTACTATTGGTTATTGACTGGAGACATGTCTCGGTCATGTATACATAGTTCTCGAACCCGTAGGGTCCGCACGCTTAAAGTTCTGTGACGATCGGTATTGTGAGTTTATGTGTTTTGATGTACCGGAGGTAGTTCAGAGTCTTGGATGAGATCTGGGACATGACGAGGAGTCTCGAAATGGTCGAGACATAAAGATCGATATATTGGACCACTATATTCGGACATTGGAAAGGTTTTGAGTGATTCAGGTATTTTTCGGTGTACCGGGGAGTTATGGGAATACAGGGAAAGAAGTATTGGGCCTCATGGGCCAAGTGGTGGAAGAGAGGTGGCATGACAAGGCAGGGCGCGCAGCCCCCTAGCCCAAACCGAATTGGACTAGGGGGCCGCCCCCTTTCCTCCTTTCCTCCCTCTCCTCCTTCCTTTCCCCCTCCTAGTAGGAGTAGGAAAGGGGAGTCCTACTCCTACTAGGAGGAGGACTCCTCCTCCTGGCGCGCCCTGCAAGGGCCGGCCGGCCTCCCCCTTGCTCCTTTATATACGGGGGCAGGGGCACCCTAGGACACACAAGTTGATCATTGATCTTTCTTAGCCGTGTGCGGTGCCCCCCTCCACGATAATCCACCTCGATCATATCGTAGCGGTGCTTAGGCGAAGCCCTGTGTTGGTAGCTTCATTAACACCGTCACCACGCCGTCGTGCTAACGAAGCTCTTCCCCGAAGATCTACTGGATCATGAGTTCGTGGGACGTCACCGAGCTGAACATGTGCTGAACATGGAGGTGCTATACGTTCGGTCCTAAGGATCGGTCGATCGTGAAGACGTACAACTACATCAACCGCGTTGTCATAACGCTTCCGCTTACGGTCTATGAGGGTATGTAGACAACACTCTCCCCTCTCGTTGCTATGCATCACCATGATCTTGTGTGTGCGTAGATTTTTTTTTTGAAATTACTACGTTCCCCAACAGTTACTCTACATATCTGCAACACATCAGGTGGTGAGTGCGGTGCTCGTCGCCGAACGAGAGGAAGAGGGACATAAATTCCCACTTCAAAAACTTGTATACTATGTGTCGACAGTCCTCACACCATGGAAATCCCGATACCCGCATTATCAAAAGATAGCATATGCGGTCTTCATGGCATCCTGGAAGCTGCGGTACTACTTTCAAGAGTGTTCGATCATGGTGGCGTCCGAGGTATCACTTAATGATATCCTAAACAACTGAGATGCCACTGCCCGGATTGCCAAGTCGGCTATTGAGCTCTTACCATTTGAAATAACATATAAGCCTCGCCGAGCCATTAAATCTCAGGTGTTGGCTGACTTCGTCGCCGAATGGACGGAAGCAGAACTCCCTAAAGAGTATGGCACATATTCCAACTGGGTGCTGCACTTCGACGACTCTAAAATGCTTTCTGGACTTGGGGCTAGTGTTGTCCTAACATCCCCCACAGGAGATACAGTTCGTTATGTGCTCCAAATACTGTATACAGACTCTAATAACACAGCCGAATATGAGGCCTTATTGAATGGTCTTCGAATGGCCGTCTCTATGGGCATACAATGCCTCGAGGTGCGCGGGGATTCAAACCTTGCAATATCCCAAATAAACAGAGAATTTGATGCCAAAGATCCGAAGATGGCGGCTTACCGCAACGCCGTACTTAAAATATTAGCTCGGTTTGAGGGGCTTGAGTTTCATCACGTGGCCCGAGAGAGTAAGAAGGCAGCAGGCATCCTTGCTCGCATGGGCGCTAAGCGCAACCCCATCCGACCCAACACCTTCGTGGAAAGGTTCTTCAAGCCATCCGTGGTATGGCAGGACGAGAGCAACAATGCTAGTCCAGATCCGATCATACCTCTAGATTCCGAACAAAGTCCCGATATCATCAGGGGCTCGGCCACAAAAATAACACCATCGGCTCATGCAATCATGGCAGTAATCGCCCCCTAGACCGAATCCTTACTGGCCTACCTCAAGAGGCAAGAGCTCCCCGAGGACCAGAATGAGGCTCGATGCATCGTTCGACGCTCAAAAGCCTACAAGGTTCATGAAGGAGAGCTCTACAAGAAAAGTACCACCGGAGTCCTTCAAAGGTGTACCTCCGAAGAAGAGGGGCGACAGCTCTTGGTCGAAATCCATGCTGGTCTTGGCGGTCATCATGATGCAGCTCGGGCCCTTGTAAGTAAGGCCTTCTGAACTGGCTTTTTCTGGCCTACGGCCCGAGCAGATGTGCAAGACCTCGTCCAGCGGTGTGTAGGACGCCAGCTTTTCGCCAATCAAAGCCATATGCCGCCTACTACCCTACAAACAATCCCCATGACTTGGCCTTTTGTGGTCTAGGGGCTTGACATGGTCGGACCCCTTAAAGGGGGAAGCCATAAGAAAAATATATTTGTTGGTCATGGTAGATAAATTCACCAAGTGGATAGAGGCCAAACCAGTTAAAACGGCCGAAGCCGGACCAATGATAGACTTCATATCCGGTGTCGTACACCGTTATGGTGTCCCACACGGCATCATCATCGATAACGGCTCTAACTTCACAGCTGACTGATACGTCTCCGTCGTATCTACATTTCCAAACACTTTTCCGCTTGTTTTGGACTCTAACTTGCATGATTTGAATGGAACTAACCCAGACTGACGCTGTTTTCAGCAGAATTAACATGGTGTTATTTATGTGCAGAAACAAAAGTTCTCGGAATGACCTGAAACTTCACGGGGCAACTTTTGGGAAAATAGAAAAAATACCTTCAAAAGATGAAGGCCAGGGGGCCCACCACCTGTCCACGAGGGTGGGGGGCACGCGCCCTACCTCGTGGGCCCCCTAGAGCTCCTCCGACTCCAACTCCAACTCTATATATTGTGTTTCGGGGAGAAAAAAATCAGAGAGAAGAATTCATCGCGTTTTACGATATGGAGTCGCCACCAAGCCCTAAAACCTCTCGGGAGGGCTGATCTGGAGTCCGTTCGGGGCTTCGGAGAGGGGAATCCGTCGCCAGCGTCATCATCAACCTTCCTCCATCACCAATTTCATGATGCTCACCGCCTTGCGTGAGTAATTCTATCATAGGCTTGCTGGACGGTGATGGGTTGGATGGGATCTATCATGTAATCGAGTTAGTTTTGTTAGGGTTTGATCCCTAGTATCCACTATGTTCTAAGATTGTTGTTGCTATGACTTTGCTATGCTTAATGCTTGTCACTAGGGCCCGAGTGCCATGATTTCAGATCTAAACCTATTACGTTTTCATCAATATATGATAGTTCTTGATCCTATCTTGCAAGTCTATAGTCACCTATTATGTGTTATGATCCGTTAACCCCGAAGTGACAATAATCGGGATACTTACCGGTGATGACCATAGTTTGAGGAGTTCATGTATTCACTATGTGTTAATGCTTTGTTCTGGTACTCTATTAAAAGGAGGCCTTAATATCCCTTAGTTTCCGTAAGGACCCCGCTGCCATGGGAGGGTAGGTCAAAAGATGTCATGCAAGTTCTTTTCCATAAGCACGTATGACTATATTCGGAATACATGCCTACATTACATTGACAAACTGGAGGTAGTTCTGTGTCACCCTAGGTTATGACTGTTACATGATGAACCACATCCGACATAATTATCCATCACCGATCCATTGCCTACGAGCTTTCCATATATTGTTCTTCGCTTATTTACTTTTCCATTGCTATTGCTATCATCACTACAAAATACCAAAAACATTACTTTTACTACTGTTACCACTACTATCATATTACTTTGCTACTAAATACTTTGCTGCAGATACTAAGTTTCCAGGTGTGGTTGAATTGACAACTCATCTGCTAATATTTGAGAATATTATTTGGCTCCCCTTGTGTTGAATCAATAAATTTGGGTTGAATACTTTACCCTCGAAAACTATTGCGATCCCCTATACTTGTGGGTTATCAAGACTATTTTCTGGCTCCGTTGCCGGGGAGCATAGCTCTATTCTTTGAGTCACTTGGGATTTATATCTGCTTGTCATTATGAAGAACTTGAAAGATCCAAGAACAAAGATTTATCCCTCAACTACGAGGGGAGGTAAGGAACTGCCATCTAGCTCTGCACTTGATTCACCTTCTGTTTTGAGTAAGCTTGCGACACCTAAACCTGCTTCTGATATTCGTTCTGTTATGTCGCATGTTATTGATGATGCCACTTTTGCTATACATGATACTTATGATGAAACTACTTCTATGCTTGATACTACTGTGCCACTTGGTGAATTTCTTGATGAACAACTTGCTAGGCCTAGAGAGATTGAAAATATTGAATTTGATAATACTGATGAAATTGATGATGAAGACTTGCCTATTATTCCCGAGGGTTATGTTTTTGATAAAGAAGCTTCTTTAGCTATTTTAGCTTGCAAAGATAGATACGAACTTAAGAGGTTATTAGCTAAATGGAACAAGAAATCTCTAAATGTTAGGATGAAACCTGACCCTGCTTTTGCTACTTCACCTATCTGTGTTACTGATAAGGATTATGAATTCTCTGTTGATCCTGATATAATTACATTGGTTGAATCTGATCCTTTTCATGGCTATGAATCTGAAACTGTTGTGGCACATCTTACTAAATGAAATGATATAGCCACCTTGTTCACTACTGATGAGAGAACTCGTTACTTTTATATCCTTAAAATATTTCTGTTCTCATTAAAGGGTGATGCCAAGATATGGTTTAATTCTCTAGATCCTGGTTGTGTGCGTAGTCCCCAGGATATGATTTATTACTTCTCCGCTAAATATTTCCCTGCTCATAAGAAACAAGCTGCTTTAAGGGATATATATAATTTTGTGCAAATTGAAGAAGAGAGTCTCCCACAAGCTTGGGGGAGGCTTCTCCAATTACTTAATGCTTTGCCTGATCATCCTCTTAAGAAAAATGAAATACTTGACATCTTTTATAATGGATTAACCGATGCTTCCAGAGATTACCTGGATAGTTGTGCTGGTTATGTTTTCAAGGAAAGGACACCAGATGAAGATGAAATTCTATTGAATACTATGTTGACAAATGAAAATAATTGGACACCTCCGGAGCCAATTCCTAAGCCCATTCCTAAACCAACTCTGAAGAAGAGTGGTATTCTATTTCTCAGTCCTGAAGATATGCAAGAGGCAAAGAAATCTATGAAAGAAAAGGGTATTAAAGCTGAAGATGTTAAGAATTTACCTCCTATTGAAGAAATACATGGTCTTAATTTACCGCCTATTGAAGAAACATATGATCTTAATCCTTCACCTATTGAAGAAACTCATGGTCTTGATAACCCGACACAGGTAGTAAAGGTAAATTCTCTCTATTGATATGATAAAGCTGAAATCCCATTTACTAAGTTTGCTAGCCCATGCTTAGATGAGTTTGATAAATTTATGGTTAAGCAAGAAGATTTTAATGCTTATTTTGGTAGACAATTGAAATACAATTCAAATATGCTTGAACACTTGGGTGATTATATGGCTAATGTCAAAGGTGAACTTAAACTTATTAGTAAACATGCTTCTATGGTTACCACTCAAGTAGAACAAGTACTTAAAGCTCAAAATGATTTGCTCAATGAATTGAATAGTAAGAATAATGATAATGTTGTCAGAGTTATGACTAGAGGTGGTAGAATGACTCAGGAACCTTTGTATCCTGAAGGCCATCCTAAGAGAATTGAGCAAGATTCTCAGAGAAATAATATAGATGCACCTAGTCCTTCTAAAAGGAAGAAAAAGAAAAATGATAGGACTTTGCATGCTTCTAGTGATCCTATTGTTGAAACACCTGAGAACCCAAATGATATTTATATTTCTGATGCTGAAACACAATCTGGTAATGAACCTGAAACTAGTAATAATGTTAATGATAATGTTCATGATGATGCTCAACCTAGTAATGATAATGATATAGAAATTGAACCTGCTCTTGATCTTGATAACCCACAATCAAAGAATCAACGTTATGATAAGGAAGACTTTGTTGCTAGGAAACACGGTAAAGAAAGAGAACCATGGGTTCAGAAACCTTTGCCTTTTCCTCCCAAACCATCCAAGAAAAAGGATGATGAGGATTTTGAGCGCTTTGCTGAAATGATTAGACCTATCTTTTTGCATATGCGATTAACTGATATGCTCAAAATGAATCCTGTGCTAAGTATATGAAAGAAATTGTTACAAATAAAAGAAAGATATCGGAAGCTGAAATTTCCACCATGCTTGCTAATTATACTTTTAAGGGTGGAATACCAAAGAAACTTGGAGATCCCAGTGTACCAACTATACCATGCTCCATTAAAAGAAACTATGTTAAAACTGCTTTATGTGATCTTGGAGCCGGTGTTAGTGTTATGCCTCTCTCTTTATATCGTAGACTTGACTTGAATAAGTTGACACCTACTGAAATATCTTTGCAAACGGCTGATAAATCAACTGCTATACCTGTCGGTATTTGTGAGGATGTGCCTGTTGTAGTTGCAAACGTTACTATTTTAACAGACTTTGTTATTCTTGATATTCCCGAGGACGATAGTATGTCTATTATTCTTGGAAGACCCTTTTTGAATACTGCAGGGGCTATTATTGATTGCACTAAAGGCAATGTCACTTTTCATGTTAATGGTAATGAGCACAGGGTACACTTTCCAAGGAAACAACCTCAAGTCATAGTATCAACTCTATTGGAAAAATTTCATCGATTATATTTGGAGGTTTTGAATTTCCTCTTCCTACTGTCAAGAAGAAATATGATATTCTTATTATTGGGGATGTGCATATCCCCGCTGAGGTAACATAGTGTTATTCGAAATTTCTCCGGTTCCATGTTATTTGGAATGAGTTTGTTAACAAGACCTGATCAACCTTGTTAGTTGATTCGTTTTGATGAGCATGAGATGGATAAACTAGAAGGCACAACCTTCTGTACCCTCCTTTTACTTTCTGTTATTTATATTAAATAAAATAAAAATAGTATTTTCTGTGTGTTATCTAGTTATCCGTGCAATACAAAAATACCCCGAAAATAAAAGTTCTCCAAATGCCCTGAAATTTAAATATGATTTTTTCTAGAATATTTGGTACTGAGAACACAACAGGGGGGTCACCCACCTGCCCACGAGTGTGGAGGGCGCGCCCTACCCCCTGGGCGCGCCCCCTGCCTCGTGGGACGATGGTGGCCCTCCTCCACTTATCCTTTCACCCACACACTCCTTCTTCCTCCCCCAAACACGAATATCCAGCTCAAACCCGAGTCCAAGCTCATTTTGCTGCCATTTTCGATCTCCTTGCTCAAAGCACCTCTCACAAAACTGCTTGGGGAGATTGTTCCTTGGTATGTGACTCCTCCATTGGTCCAATTAGTTTTTGTTCTAGTGCTTTATTCATTGCAAATTTTTGTTGCTTAGGTGACCCTGTTCTTGAGCTTGCGTGTCAAATTTATTTGGTCAAAAGTAGTTTTCATGCATGATATAGGATCTAGGCACTTGTAGGAGTAGTTTCTATCAATATTATTGAGTTTGGTTTACTTTTATTTTGAAGTTACTAAAAATTTTCAGAGGAAGAAATATGCTTAGGAAAATGTTTTAGGGTGGTTCTTCAAGGAAGAAAGGACCCAGGCTTGCAATACGTGATGCTGATGATGAGCCACCAAGAGACGCTCTAGTGCGTCCTTGTGAATGGCCTTCTGAGAACTTTATGGATGGAGCGGGAATTAAGGAAGAATTTAACGCATATTTGTGTAACACTGATCTTGTGACCTTCGAGGAAGAGAAGTGCAACCAGTTTCACAATCTCACTAGTTCCTTTGTGAGGAGGTTTGAATTTTCATCCTCATGTAATTCTCCAACTATCTTGTTCGATCTTTATGAAAATTCTTATACTATGGACTTAGAGGATTTTACCACTGCTTGCAAACTTCCAAAATGGAGTAGTATAAGGGTTTCTCGCAAATCTGAATTTAGAGATTTTCTTGCTAGCATAACCGTGGGAGAATCTAGAGATATAACACAAGCTACCATAGGGAGCATTCACTTTCCTGCTATACATTATTTTGCTCTCTTCATAGATAGATGCATCAATGGTAAAGATGAGGCATGTCACATGTGAGTCCCTGACCTCAGTATTCTTAGGAGTGCTGTGTTAGGAGATAAATCTTATAATTTGGGAGCCATTGTTGCACGTAGGTTGCATCTTAATAGATATAATGGAGATTTCTTTGGAGGAATTTATGCAACCTGCATAGATAATTTTCTTGGTATAGCCATACGCGAAGATGATATTGAATTACCCCCTGCTTACCTAAACTTTAATGCTATGGTTAACCACCAGTTTGTCGAGAGGAATGAATCACCTCTCGAGAATTGACTAATCTTTGAGAGACACCGTGCTATCCATATTACTGTCCCTGCTCCTGCCTTCTTTGATCATCAGGCAAAAGGAAGATTTGTTATTACCAGAGAGGAGGAAAGTGAGTATGAGAGGAGAGCAGAGGCCGCTCGTCGCTGCGCTGCAGCTCAGGAGGCGATAGCCGCTACATCTCAGTACGACCCCAGCTACTATTATGGATATTCGCCAGGCCAGCCGTGGCCATAGACCAACTTAGGCCAAAAGCCTAAGCTTGGGGGAGTACGTATTTACCACCGACATTACATTTATGTTCACACACTCATTGCTAGATGTCAGTGCTCATACTTTTTCATTGTATCATCCATGCTACTTTATTTCCTTTTTATGCTTTCTTCTTGTTTGTTTGATAAACCTTAAGAAAAACCAAAAAAATAGTTGTAGCTTTCAATTAGTTTACTTTTTGTAGTAATTAAAAAGAAAACCCAAAAAGATTTCCTGTTCTTATTTTACTTGTTGGGAGCTCTCCCATGTAAATAGTTTTATTTCTTTTATTTTCTTTGGGGGTCGATAGGAGAAGACCATAATTAAATTGTTGAAGTGGCTCTTATATGCATTATTGTTGATCTGACAAAAGAGCCCATATTGTCTTGTCTTCTCCTGTTTATTAAATGCTTGCCGATTCTAGCTTAGTCCAATGCACGTGCACTATTATTATTATTCACATCGTTCGGTCGTGCAAGTGAAAGGCAATAATGATGATTATATGATGAACTTATTGAGATGAGAAAAGCTGGTATGAACTCGACCTCTTTTGTTTTTGTAAATATGATTAGTTCATCGTTCCTGATTCAGCCTATTATGAATAAACATGTTTGCAATGACAACTAGAGAACATAGTTCTGGTGCCATGCTTGATTAGCTAGGAGCTTATAATGGTTTACCTTGCGTGCCAACATGCTATTAAAATGGTTGTGATGTGGTATGATAGGGTGGTATCTTCCTCTGAATGATTTAAGTGACTTGACTTGGCGCATGTTCACGCATGTAGTTGAAACAAAATCAACATAGCCTTCATGATATTTATGTTCATGGTGGATGTGGGAGTCCTGGATTAGGGGGTCTCCGGATAGCCGGACTATCTCCATTGGCCGGACTGTTAGACTATGAAGATACTAGATTGAAGACTTCGTCTCGTGTCCGGATGGGACTCTATTTGGCGTGGAAGGCAAGCTAGGCAATACGTATATGGATATCTCCTCCTTTGTAACCGACCTTGTGTAACCCTAACCCTCTCCGGTGTCTATATAAACCGAAGGGCTTTAGTTCGTAGGACAACAATCACAACATACAATCATACCGTAGGCTAGCTTCTAGGGTTTAGCCTCTCTGATCTCGTGGTAGATCAACTCTTGTAATACCCATATCTTCAATATTAATCAAGCAGGATGTAGGGTTTTACCTCCATCAAGAGGGCCCGAACCTGGGTAAAACTTCGTGTCCCTTGCCTCCTGTTACCATCCGGCCTAGACGCATAGTTCGGGACCCCCTACCCGAGATCCGCCGGTTTTGACACCGACATTGGTGCTTTCATTGAGAGTTCCTCTGTGTCGTCGCCGTTAGGCTTGATGGCTCCTACTATCATCGGTAGCAATGCGGTCCAGGGTGAGACTTTTCTCCTCGGACAGATCTTCGTATTCGGTGGCTTTGCACTGCGGGCTAATTCGCTTGGCCATCTGGAGCAGATTGAAAGCTACGCCCCTGGCCATCAGGTCAGATTTGGAAGTTTGAACTACACGGCCGACATCCGCGGAGACTTGATCTTCGACGGATTCGAGCCACAGCCGGGCGCGTCACACTGTCTCGATGGGCATGACCTAGCTCTGCCAGCAGCTGGTACTCCAGAGGCCGCGCCCACACCAGCTCTGACCCTTAGCTCGGAGCCAACTGCGCCAATCAAGGACGGGTGGCTAGACACCGCCTCAGGGGCTACAGTCTCGACGACGATCGAGCCAAACACCAGCATAATTCTCTGCACAGCCCGTGACTCCAAGGTGCTGGACTCTCCTCCGGACCCCGAACCATCCGTGCCCTGCCAATCGAATCCGACTGCGCGCCGATCATGGAATTCACCGCTACGGATATCTTTCAGCACTCGCCCTTCGGTGACATTCTGAATTCACTAAGGTCTCTCTCTTTGTCAGGAGAGCCCTGGCCGGATCATGGCTAATAGGACTGGGATGCGGACGACGAAGAAATTCGACGCCCACCCACCACCCGCTTTGTAGCCACTATCGATGATTTAACCGACATGCTCGACTACGACTCCGAAGACATCAACGGTATGGATGACGATGTAGGAGAGGAACATGAACCAGCACCTATAGGGCACTGGAAAGCCACCTCATCGTATGCCATATACATGGTGGATACACCCAATGAAGGCAACGGCGACGAGATAGCGGAGGATGACCCCTCCAAGAAGCAACCCAAGTGCCGACGTCAGCGACGCCGCTCTAAGTCCCACCAAAGCAAAAGTGGTGATACCGGCACAGGAGATAATAACACTCCGGATAGCGCCGAAGACAATGAAAACCCCCGTCGGTGTACAAAAGAGGGGTACACTTTTTGTACCCCTATAACTGTGCACGGGCAGTCTGAGCCATGGGCACCACCACACCAAGCAAGGCAAGGGAGGTGAGCCAGGGTAAGACTGAAGCTCAAGAGAACTACGACGCCAAGGACAAGACCACGAAGAGCAAAGGGGACGAAGCGGACTCCCCCGGCAAGATCCTTGCCGGGAGACAGTTCTAGCAGCCCCGGCAAGACCCTTGCCGCGGCGACTCGTCCCGCGCCTATGGAGCAAATCACTCTTGAGTCCACTGCCCCTAAAGGGCAAGGATTCGGGAGACATCACCGTGGAGGCATGCAGATCTTCGTGAAGACATTCAAGATCAGATACGTACTAAGGAGACGACAACCCTTGGCGGGATCCCAGCCGAGGAAGACCACAAGGCCCCCGGCAAGCACCTTGCCGGGGATGACAGCAGGCGCCTCGGCAAGACCCATGCTGGGGCCCCGGGAAGGCCCTTGCTGAGGACACTCGCAGGGCCACCATCAGGCCCACACTGACTAAACCTCCACCGCCGTACGCATGCAGCTGCCGACCCAACCAGCTGGGCAGGCACCTGCGTGGCGGCATGCAGATCTTCATGAAGACCCACCACTGCGCCACCTCAGCTGCCTGCCTACCTACATGGCATCTCAGGCATCGCTGGCCAGGGCGCGTGTCGACACAAGAAGGAGCGGCGACGGACGAGACAGATCTCTCCCCCATCCCCGATAAAGCAAGGACACCTAAGCAAGATGCATTAAATGCGCCTTGTCATGTAATGCGAGGGATAACCTCGCACCACTGTACCATTTCCACCTCCTGTGTGCCACTGTGGCAACCCCTTTTTCTATAAAAGGAGGCCCGAGGAGACCAGGAGAAGGATTCGGCTTTTCGGAGCTCCTCACGCCCCATAGCTAGCTCAAGAACACAGATATACAATCCACCAAAGCAGGAGTAGGGTTTTACACATCCTCGCGGCCCGAACCTGGATAAACGAACCGTGTGCTACCTGTTAGATCTGCTCTTCTCACGACCCCGCGCCATGCCAACCGTAGTAGGGATTCTTGTGATCCCATAGGTGTCGTTCCACACCGACATCTTTGGCGCGCCAGGTAGGGGGGCGCAGTTGTGAGAATCGGCTCTAGCAATCAGCCTAGCACTCCTTCGTCTTCGTTGCTCTTGGAGAGGCAAGGAGGCCGCATGATTAGCGCTTGGAGCGACTACAAACAGAAGCTAAGTTGCACTGAACCCTTATTTGTTCTATCCTTCTTATATGAGGTTATTCCCCCCGGAGATGTCACGCCTTTGTATGAGAAACCTGCACGCCAGGGGGCTCTCCCACGATCGGCAACGCTCTTGCCCTGTTTCGAGTCCGCTCAACAACTCAAGCGGCTACGTCGAGAATGGCAGAGTAGCCTTCTGCGATCAACAACGCTCTTGATTCTGACTCGAGTAAAGCTCGACAGTTCGAGCGGCCGCATTCAGAACGGAAAGGTGGCTCGTCTGGCAGCACGCGTACCTGGCAGGCCCATGGGGATCCGTCCCCAAAACGCCGCTAGGGGCTTCCGTGCCGGCAAGCCTACCCAATCGACGTAGGGTGTGCATACAAAGAGGAATTGAACGGGGAAACAATGTGCTTGATATTAAGAGTACTGCAAAGTTATATTACATCACATCATTGCTGCGGTTCTAACTAAAGATGAAATTTGTCTTGGTCGTGAACCTGCAGCGGCGGTGAAGAACGTGATGCCTAATCCCGGCGCTGGCCTTCCACCCTCTTGATTTCGTCGATGCTGCTAATGACGGGCTTGATGCGCTCCTTGAGCACCGTGAGGTCAGTACCGTCCGGCAAGCTATCCATCGCGGCATCGAAGTCGAGGTCGGGGTTCCAGTACGCCATATTGGTGAGGACCTTGGTCATGAACCCCCGGCAAAGTCGCCGGGCTTCCCCGGCCAACATGGCTGCTCTGCTGGAGTGAAGATAAGCCAAGGCTCCAAGGACGCCCTCGAAGAACAGAGTCAGCTTGGTGTTGATGGTCCCGTTGCGCTCAGGGGCGTACCTCCCATTTGGCATCCTCATGGTGGCCAACTGCGAGGTGACCCTGCTGGCGACGTCCTCTAGACGGCTAATCCATCTGTTCTCGCCCGCCACATAATCCTGGTGGGAGGCGGCCTTGTTCGCCCGCAGATGCTTCTCCTCCTCCAGACTCCTGGTCAAGGTCTCCTCCCGAGCCCTGCTCTCCGACAATATCTTCTCGAGATCCTTCAGCTTCAGCTTGAGATCTCTGACGGAGTTTTGCGCTTCGGAGAGCTCCCCAGCCCTGCTGATGACCGCTCCTTGCGCCTCCACCAAGGCACTGTTGAGCGTGCTCTTCTCGTTGGACAGCTTGAGGGCCTGCTCCTTCAGCTTTTCCTGCACCACCTCCAACTCCCTTACTTTGCCGGCATGGGCCAGAGCCTGGGCATCGAGTGCCTCCTTGTGCCTCTGCTCCAGTTCGCGAGTCCGCCGCGTGACAAGGGCCTCAAGCTCCTCATCCTTGCCATGGAGCGCTGCGGCAAGCTTCGCCTCACGCACGGTGAGGTCCTCTTCCTGGGAATCCAGTGCGGCTTGATGCTGGTTCCGGATGGCCTCGGTCGCGGCAGCCAAGTTCGCCGCCTCTTCCTGGGCCTTCTCGATGTCAGCCATCTTCATGGTGAGCTCGACATTGCGCTTGGCCAATTCCTCATGAAAGGCCCTCTGCTCCTCGCGAGTCTGGTGGAACCAGGTCTGCATCTCAGCAACGCGCGCCTTGAAATCCACCTCTGCCTGGTCCACCGTTGCCATCCTGGACTTAACCTTGTCCAGACGGACACAGTAGAGCTCCTGGAGTTTTCGAAAGTTGGCCCCCATAGCGCGGAAAAGTTGCTCTTCTGGAGAACCATCACCGCCAACGTCCGGCTCACCGACAACCTCGAGCCCGGTGGCGGCAAGCACCTCGCCATCAAAGACCTCCCCTTCGGCAGGCGCCCGGGAACTTGACGCCCCTGGGAGATGGACGAAAAGATCATCGCCCACCTTCAGATATCTGCCGGGGGCCCGAGGTTGAGGAGGAGGGAGGCTGATCATCAGCCACCTCTTCCTCGGCAGTGGCCTTGCCGGCTTCCTCGGCAGGCCCACCGTTGGCGCCTTCGGCAGAAGCCTCGCCGGTCGCCTTGGCAGCCCCCGCAGCGATGTCCTCGGCAGCATCCTTGGCGGCCTCATCAGCGGTGACCTCGTCAGCATCCCTGGCGGCCTCCTCAGCAATGTTCCCAAAGACAGTATCCGCGTCCTCCATACCTATTCAAGGAGGGCCTAGGTAGTAATGGGAGCATTGAAGCCAAGAAAAAGAATAAGGGAAAAACAGAGACGGAGGACAGGCGACTCACCAGTGCCAGGCTGTGAAGCAGAGGTCCCCTCCCCGCCAGCATCCGGTGTCGTGGCAGACTCAGCAGCTCCCAAGTTCCCCTCTTCCTCCATGGGTGTGGGATCCGTGCTTGATGCCCTTGCCAGGGATGCCCCTCGCGGTGGCGTAGTCGATGGGGGTGGTGTGTTGGGGGTAGCCCTCTGCGGCTCCTCCTGCTACCGCTCCCCTCCTGCAAACCCGATGTCGGATTTCGGGTTCCGGCAGACCCTTGAGGTTCGAACACTGGGGTGCGCGTGGAGATTTCGCCTCCTTCCTACCTGCACCCCTCCGCCTTGCTAGGATCTAAACTAAGGAAAGAACAACACAAGAGACACAGGGTTTATACTGGTTCGGGCCACCGTTGTGGTGTAATACCCTACTCCAGTGTGTGGTGTGGTGGATTGCCTCTGGGGCTGATGATGATGAACAATACAAGGAAGAACAGCCTCGCGAGGGTCTGTTCTCGGCTGGGGCGATGAACTGCTGGGAGGAGCTCGGTCACCTTTCTCTCTCTCTCCCTCTGTCTCTGTTTCCGTCCTTTTTGTCTAGCGGGTGGCTGATCCTATTTACAAAGGCCCTGGTCCTCTTCCCAAATATCGAGCGGGAAGGGAGCCAACAATGGCGGGCTAATTTGAAGGGGGACAGCTAGTACTAGCTACCCTGACAAAAGTAGTATTCGCCTGCGCAAAGCTCTGCTGATGCCGCCGTCTTGGGCTCCATGGTGACCTCCGTCTCGTAGTCCTCCTGGTCTTGGTCTCGTTGCACCGAAATGGCAACCTTTGCCTGAAGCCTCGGTACTCCGCGGCTGCGCTTGCCCCCTTTGCACCAAAGAGGGAAGGAGGACACTGCGCGGGCTGGCACCCACCTGGCGCCCTCGGTCGCCATCGCTTGCGTCACGGGCACCTCGTGAGGTACCACGCCTTGATCTCTCTGCCCCTCGTGAGCAAGCCTGACGAGGCCGTGCCTGAGGAAGCTCCGTGTCGTCCGCCCCGCGAGGCTTGGCGCCTCGCGAGGGTCTTGGGTTTGTGTTGGTGAAGATGGGACATGCTGGGCCCCCCTTTGAGCCACGCCGCAGGCCGCAGGCAGGCAAGTCTGGGGACCCCCATTCCCAGAACGCTGACAGTAGCCCCCGGGCGCAAGGCGCGCCCGGACTTGGCCGTGCAGGGAGGCGGAAGGGCAAGAGCGAAGCGCAGCGGGCCCTAACAGCCTGCGGTCTTGGGCGCCGCGTGGCGGTTGATTGGACATGGGTGCCTTAGCAACCGCGCGAGTTGATTAAAGATGTGTCCCTGCAAATTTGGTTAGATGTCGGCACTCTACGTCCTCGGGTCCCGGCCCTCGAGCTGGTCTCAGCCGTCACTGGTATGCCAGGTCGTGATGCCATGGACAAGGCCAGAGGGTGAGGGCTGGAGAGCCAGTAAGAGCCCTGAGTCGCGATGCTCAGGTACCCCCCTTTAACGTGCAAGTGGTCGGCATGGAGAAGAAGAGGTGCCGTGGACCGGCATCAAATAATCAAGCATGGTGGGTCTAACGCATAATCGGAAATAAACGCAAGTGGGATACATGCCGCTAGGCCTGGCCCGAGCGGCTTGGGGATCGTGCAGCCCGAGGGGCATCCCCAACAAGGTAAGGTAACAACATGGAATAAAAAAGGGGTACACGCCGCAGGGACGGACCCACGCGGCCTGGGAATAATGCAGCCCTGGGGGGGGGGCGCTCCTAGCTGGAAGTAAAACTAGAAAGGTGTCACCTGATGATGTTGAGGACGAAAGAGCGTTGATGTAGCAGGCTCGATGGGCTGCGGGAGCCGACCCTCACGAGCCCCCAGGCCCAGTGGCCTCGGGAGGCTTCGGAGGCGCTGGCGGCTCCTCGCGGGCCATCTCCATCCCTGCCAGGGCAGCGGAACGCTTGGCCTCTCGTGCCTCCGTGATGCCCCTCACGAGGCACTGGTGCGTGTCAGCCGCGTTCGGCAAGCTATAAGGCATGCAAACATAGCTGTGTGGTCGGCCTCCGCAGCGCCCCACTCGTGAGGGCCAGAGGCGCTCTAGAGAGGCGACTCGGTTGAGCCCTGGTATGTCGATGCAGACACGCAGCCCGCCATCCTTGCCTGGATGGGGAGCCACTGCTGGTAGGCGGCGGCCGCCTTTCATGACCCTTGACTCCTGTAGCTCCTGAATGGCCTTGCCGATGAACTCCTGAGGGTCTGGATCTCCTTGCCTTGCTCCTTCCCGAGGGAAACGCGCTTCAAAACATGCCTCCATGTGGTGCCCAAGCGCCTCCCTCATGACCCTAGCTAGGTCGGTGGCCCTCCAGGGGAGAGCCCCCGAGCCCTGCCTAAGGAGGGCGCCGGGCGCGCTTTCCTATGCGATGGAGGGAGGTTCCCCCTAAGCAGGCGCGGGCCCAGAGGGGCCTGCCTCCTGAGTGGTCGGGCTAGACGATGTCTTCTTCTTCTCAGGGGCAATCTCGGGAGGCCTCCTGCTTCCACGATCTGGGTCTTCCAGTGACGCGGCCTGAAAGGCTCGTTCCAGGGAACACACCGCGTCCTTCCCTTCACAGTGCACCGTGATGACTCCGCCGCTTCCTGGCATCTTGAGGACATTGTAGCCGTGGTGAGTTACGACCATGAACTTGGCCAGCGCTGGGTACCCAAGGATGGCGTTGTACGGCAGGCGAATGTGAGCGACGTCGAAGTCGATGAGCTCGGTGCGGTAGTTGTCACGTGCCCCGAAGGTGACAGGGAGGCGGACCTGCCCAATCGGGACCGTGGAGCCGTCGGTGATACCGGAGAAAGGCTTGGTTGGCTGAAGCTGGCTATAGGACACTTGGAGGTTGTTGAATGTTTCCACGGACAGGACGTTGAGCCTTGCCCCGCCATCGATGAGGGTCTTGGTGACCACCACGTTGCTGATGATTGGGGAACAAAGCATTGGGAGGACTCCTGCTGTAGCCGCACACTTGAGCTGATCTGCTGAGCTGAATGTGATGGCGCACGCCGACCACCTGAGAGGGCGCGTGGCTTCGAGCCTGGGGAGGACTGCGTTCACTTCGCGGGCGAACTGCTTGAGGATGCGCTGAGAGGCTGGGGCTTGCGCCCCGCCCAGGATGTAGGCGATCGCGCGCGGCTCCTTTAAGCCCTAGCCCCCTCGTCCTGGTGGTGGTCCTCATTTCTCCTTGGCTGCAGCGGCAATGGTGGGAGGCCTGCGTTGCCTTGCGGGCGATCCTCGCGAGGCTGACCCCTCCAGTCTCCTTCGCGAGGCTGACCCCTCTAGCCTCCCTCGCGAGGCTGGTCTTGCCAGCGATCCTCGCGAGGTTGATCGCGCCACCCTTGGCGCGGGCCACGGTCTTCCCAGCGTCCTGCGTTCCTTCCTCCTCCTCGGTCGTAGCCCCGGTCACTGCGGTTAGGGCGACGGCCGATCCTTCCTTCTCGCACGGCTCGGAGCTCTTGACATTCGTTGGTGTTGTGGGTGTGGAGGTCATGGTACACACAGTGCCAGCTGCCCTTGGAAGGTTCTGGCTGATCTCTGCCTCGCTTGGTGTCTGGTTCTGCCGCGAGCACGGCAGCCCCCTTGCACTTCACATCCTTGGCCTTGGGCTTCTTCTCTTCTGGGTCCGCGGCAGGCAGCTCGAGGAGGGAGAGACGCCCTTCCTCGGCCCTGGCGCACTTGGTTGCCAGGTTGAACAGCTCCAAGGAAGTGCACAGGTCTTCATGCATCGCCACCTCCTCCTTCATCTTGACGTCGCGCACGCCGTCGGAGAAGGCCGAGATGATGGCCTCCTCAGTCACCTTGGGAATCTTGAGGCGCGCGTTGTTGAAGCGCTGGATGTCCTTCTGCAGGGTCTCCCCGGGCTGTTGCTTGATGCGGCGCATGTCTCTCACAGCGGGTGGCCGGTCACGAGTTCCTTGGAAGTTGGCGATGAAGCGGGTGCGCATCTCGTCCCAGGAGGATATTGTGCCTGGAGCCAGGTTTAGGAGCCAGGTGCGGCCCCCGTCCTTGAGCGCCATGGGGAACCAGTTCGCCATGACCTTCTCGCCTCCGTTGGCAGCTTTGATGCCCAGCTCATAGAGCTGGAGGAACTCCGCAGGGTCAGCCGTGCCGTCGTAGCGAGGAGGCAAGTCTGGCTTGAAGTTGCCGGGCCACGCGACGCTGCGTAGCTCGGTGGTGAAGGCGCGGCAGCCTGCTGTGGCCACGGGAGGCCTTGGATGCCGGGGAGCTTGGTCTTGCATGTCCCCACGCGCTGCAGCTGGGAGCAGCGCGGGGTCTTGATGCGCGGGAGTAGGAGCATGGTCGCAACGTGCTGGAGCAGGGAGTGCCCGGGCAGCTTCTTGCGGGCGTGGGACTTCTTGACAGCTCTGCTCTTGCCGCGCTAGCACCTGACGGAGCGGGTTCCGCCCAGGGGCCATGCGCCTTGGAGCCATGGCGCCTTCCTGAGGAGGAGGCGGCCGGGGCGCCGCCGGAGCTTCATCGCCCGCACGGGGCGGGGTGCGGTGCAGCGGAACGGACGGCGCAGGAGAGCCCCCTGTGGTGCGGACGAGCTCGGCGACGCGGTCGAGCCATTCTTCGTAGACGTCATCGACGGGACGATAGCGCAGGAGCTCGTTTGCCGCGATGAGTGCAGCCCGAGCCTCCATGGGCGCGCGGAGCGCGCGGGACGAAGAACCAGCTGGGGCGAGCGAGGGAGTTGCGGTGCGGCCGTCTTGCCGCACGGATGGATGCTGGTACGACGCTTGCTGCTCGTCCCCCGCCGGGCCGGTGGCGACGTTGACGGCAGGTGATGGGGAACGGCGAGGACGCCCGCCGACAGGGGCCGTCTGGGCGACGCGGGAAGCGAGCACGGCCCGGCGCTCCGCGCGGGCCCGACGAGCGTCAGACATGGGCGTGATGGTCGGAGGAGAACGGGGTGGTGGAAGACGAATCCCAGCGCACCCCTACCTGGCGCGCCAAATGTCGGATTTCAGGTTCCGGCAGACCCTTGAGGTTCGAACACTGGGGTGTGTGCGGAGATTTCGCCTCCTACCTACCTGCACCCCTCCGCCTTGCTAGGATCTAAACTAAGGAAAGAACAACACAAGAGACACAGGGTTTATACTGGTTCGGGCCACCGTTGTGGTGTAATACCCTACTCCAGTGTGTGGTGTGGTGGATTGCCTCTTGGGTTGATGATGATGAACAATACAAGGAAGAACAGCCTCGCGAGGGTCTGTTCTCGGATAGGGCGATGAACTGCTGGGAGGAGCTCGGTCACCTTTCTCTCTCTCTCTCCCTCTGTCTCTATTTCCGTCCTTTTTGTCTAGCGGGTGGCTGATCCTATTTATAAAGGCCCTGGTCCTCTTCCCAAATATCGAGCGGGAAGGGAGCCAACAATGGCGGGCTAATTTGAAGGGGGACAACTAGTACTAGCTACCCTGACAAAAGTAGTCTTCGCCTGCGCAAAGCTCTGGTGATGACGCTGTCTTGGGCTCCACGGTGACCTCCGTCTCGTAGTCCTCCTGGTCTTGGTCTCGTTGCACCGAAATGGCAACCTTTGCCTGATGCCTCGGTACTCCGCGGCTGCGCTTGCCCCCTTTGCACCAAAGAGGGAAGGAGGACACTGCGGGGGCCGACACCCGCCTGGCACCCTCGGTCGTCATGGCTTGCATCATGGGCACCTCGTGAGGTACCCCACCTTGATCTCTCCGCCCCCTCGTGAGCCAGCCTGACGAGGCCGTGCCTGAGGAAGCTCCGTGTCATCCGCCCCGTGAGGCTTGGCACCTCGCGAGGGTCTTGGGTTTGTGTTGGTGAAGATGGGCCGCGCTGGGCCCCCCTTTGAGCCACGCCGCAGGCAGGCAAGTCTGGGGACCCTCGTTCCTAGAACGCCGACACCGACGATGTCAACACCATAGCATCGAACGCCTACCACATGTCGAATAAGAGGAGGGTGACGAACTTACGCTGGGCGCTGTGTCGGGGGCTGCTGTCCGGGCTGCTCAACACCACCAGTGGCGTGTTTGAAGCCCCAGCTGGGGGCTGACTGCTTGTCGAGGCCTTCGCCCTCTTCACCCTCTGGGCCAATGTCTCTGCATCCCTGCAAAAGCAAAAATGGATCAAGATGAGTGACTTAATTCATAGGAATGGAAATGGAAATAAGGAACGGAGTACTTACTCGTCATCCACCTCCTCCTCTTCCACCACTTTCTTTTTCCTCTTTGGGCTGAGAGGCCCGAGATCAAAAGTGACCTCCGCATCAACATCCGAGTCGACATCTGCCGGAGGAGGTGAAGACGATGGGGTTTGTGCGCGCCCAGATGAGGAAGGGGCTGTTGTCTTCTTCTACTCAGCGGCCTTCGTCAGCCTCTTGGCTGCCGTGGCCCTCGTGTGACGCCCAGACCCCTCCAGGTTCAATTGAGGCCGCGGTAGCCCTGCCGGGCCGGACCGGCTCGCCGGAGCCAGCCCGCCGCGGGATTCGCCCTCTTCCCCTGGTTGGCGTCGAGCCCGCCGCCGCGTCCTCCTCAGACAACGACTCGTCGGCCGCGTCTTCGACGAGCGGAGCTCCAGTGTCGGCGCTGCTGACCTCCCCGGAGGCCGCCGCCCACCGGGTGAGCTCCTCTTCCTCCGCATCCGTTGTGGCCTTGTCCTCCACACCCCCGGTGCTGCCGGCCTCCATGGCAAGTTGTGCCTCCCTCGCCCTAGTGGCGATGTAGTCCAGCTCTGCCTGGGTGGTGTCCATGACAAGCCACCTCTCGGCGTCAGCATTGACATACACCTTGATCAGGGTGTCAAAGAATTGTTGCACATCCGCATCCTTCGGCTCCTTCCAGCTCGGGATAGGGCCGTGCGCGTTACAGTCCGGTATCATAGCAATGATCTCGGACCGACGTGAGTTGTTGCACAATGGGACCACCCCCGCTGGCAGCTTGAAAAACGGCCCCTTGAGGGCCTTGCCAATCTTTGCGGCAGCCCTCGCGGGCTTGCCGGTCCGTTCGACCTCGCCATCGCGACCCACATCAAGCTGGAAAAGCCGCTGGCAGAAGTGGGCATGCGCCAGCACTGTGAAGTTGTGATCAAGGCCGGGGCGGAGTCGCATAATATCAGCCGGATTCGTAAAGAGCCAAGCTGGCCTCCCCTTGTTGTGCAACGGGGCGATCCGGCGGCGAATGAAGTCCGCCCCGATCATCTCAAGGGTGAGTCTAGCCCGGGTGAGCCGGAGAATCCTGGTGGTGGTGACAGTGAGCCTCCCGTCAGCGACGTCAACATCACTCCAATCGCCGCCACGGACCGGCGGCACTCGGCGGACCTTGCAGAATTCCGGCGGGTCTTCATCTTCAATCCAGCACCACCGGCCACGCCATTCCTCCCACCTCTCCTTCACGGCACCGTCCGGGTACGCCCCCTTGGATCTTGGGATCCAGGTGACGCAACCAGAGATGGCACCTCCCGGCTGGATCCGAGGGAAGAAGTAATGGCGGAAGAGCGCCGTGTTGGGCTGCACCCGGACAAAGCCTTCGCAAAGATGCGCGAAGAAAGCCATGCACGCCACCACATTCAGAGTAAAATCCAAGTGGCGAAAGCCGAATGTGTGCACAACATCGCAGAAGAAATCGGAGAAAGGGGGGTATAACCCGCAAGAAAGATAATCGACGAAAAAGGGATACCGATTTGGAGCAAGATCGGTGCAAGCAGCAGGAATGACGCGCGTCGCTGGGTGTCCCGAATTCTCTCCCCCCGTCTTCACTCCCCATAGGGGACTGAAGGAGGCCCGGAGCTCTTGAACATCAACCGTCGAGGGGAAGAAAAAGGCGAACTTCGTCCGGTCCCCCGACAGCGCGCTCTCCGGCGGCTCCACAGTCCCGACACCCTTAGCCACCCCCTTGCCCTTAACGAATTTGGGCGCCATGGCGACCAAGAAGTTTAGAGGGCTGAGGAAGGGGGATGGCGAAGCAATGACGGCGGGCAACGGTGGAAGCTTAGGAAGGAAGGAAGAGAGGAAACGGTGCTCTGATATTGGAAAAGGCACGAGGAAAGAGGAGAAAGTGAGCAGCGCGCACGCGGTTATTCCTTTCTTATGGGGGAAAACACGGGCCGCCTCCTTTCACATTAACTATGGTGTGACGCATGCCCACGGGAACCAACCCCATGCATGCTGCCCACCTCATACGCACCTCCCCACGTTGCGCCACGCGCAGGAGTCGTGGGAAGCGCAGCCTCGAAGAATCTTACCGCGGTAAAAACCGCCCCGCCTGCACGCGCACCGTTTTTGGGCCTAGCCCAACAACGCGTTGCGCTTATGTGTGGCCCAGTCCCGGGGGCTCCTGTCGGTGTACAAAAAGAGGGGTACACTTTTTGTACCCCTATAACTGTGCACGGGAAGTCTGAGCCACGGGCACCACCACACCAAGCAAGGCAAGGGAGGTGAGCCAGGGTAAGACCGAAGCTCAAGAGAACTACGACGCCAAGGCCAAGACCACGAAGAGCAAAGGGGACGAAGCGGACTTCCCCAGCAAGATCCTTGCCGGGAGACAGTTCTAGCAGCCCCGGCAAGACCCTTGCCGCGGCGACTCGTCTCGCACCGACGGAGCAAATCACCCTTGAGTGCACTGCCCCTAAAGGGCAAGGATTCGGGAGACATCCCCGTGGTGGCATGCAGATCTTCGTGAAGACATTCAAGATCAGATGCGCACTAAGGAGACGACAACCCTTGGCAGGATCCCAGCCGAGGAAGACCACAAGGCCCCCGGCAAGCGCCTTGCCGAGGATGAAAGCAGGCGACTCGGCAAGACCCTTGCCGGGGCCCCGGCAAGGCCCTTGCCAAGGACACCCACAGGGCCACCATCAGGCCCACGCCGACTAAACCTCCACCACCGTTCGCATGCAGCCGCCGACCCAACCAGCTGGGCAGGCACCTGCGTGGCGGCATGCAGATCTTCGTGAAGACCCACCACTGCACCACCTCAGCTGCCTGCCTGCCTACGTGGCATCTCAGGCATCACTGGCCAGGGCGCGTGTCGACACAAGAAGGAGCAGCGACGGACGAGACAGATCTCTCCCCCGTCCCCGATAAAGCAAGGACACCTAAGCAAGACACATTAAATGCGCCTTGTCATGTAATGCGAGGGATAACCTCGCATCACTGTACCCTTTCCACCTCCTGTGTGCCACTGTGGCAACCCCTGTTTCTATAAAAGGAGGCCCGAGGCGACCAGGAGAAGGATTCGGCTTTTTGGAGCTCCTCATGCCCCATAGCTAGCTCAAGAACACAGATATACAATCCACCAAAGCAGGAGTAGGGTTTTACGCATCCTCGCGGCCCGCACCTGGATAAACGAACCGTGTGCTACCTGTTAGATCCGCTCTTCTCACGACCCCGCGCCCCGCCAACCGTAGTAGGGATTCTTGTGATCCCATAGGTGTCGTTCCACACCGACAACCCCCTCCAGCAAGAGTTAGATCAGGAGGATGAAGGAGCCAGCTCTCCTGAGAGAGCGGCTGGCGGAGAGGAGGAGGATGACAATTACATGCCCCCTCCAAAGACGAGGCAAGCCTCGGTGATGATGAATTCACCGTACCAGAGGATCCCGCGAACAAGAGCGCTTCAAGCGCAGGCTTATGGCCACGGCAAATAGCCTGAAGAAAATGCAGTAGCAGCTTCAAGCTGATCAAGATCTGCTAGCTGACAAATGGACTGAAGTCCTCGCAGCCGAGGAATATAAACTCGAGCGTCCCTCCAAGAGTTACCCAAGGCGCATGTTACTACCCCGACTGGAGGAAGAAGCGTATGATACGGCTGATCGGCCACCTCCTGGCTGCGATAGAGAGGCATTCATGCTGAAAGCTCAGCCTCCACCCCAACGCCATCCAAATAAAAAGGCATGGGGAGATACGCCAGACCTGCGAGACATATTGGAGGACAAAGCAAATCACTCAAGATTGATTTACGGATCACGAGGGCGCACAAATCTAAGAGACAGCAAAGGTCATGCCGGATACAGTAAAAGCAAATCCGGTCGGGACGAACACAGCGGGCAGGACCCATACGAGCTGCGTCGCTATATAGCCCAATACAGAGGCACCGCACACCCCTTATGCTTCATAGATGAAGTAATGGAACATCAATTCCCAGAAGGTTTCAAACCTGTAAACATTGAATCATACGACAGCACAACAGATCCCGGGATATGGATTGATGACTTCCTCCTCCACATCCACATGGCCCGCGGTGATGACTTACATGCCATCAAGTACCTCCCACAAAAACTCAAAGGACAAGCACGGCATTGGCTTAATAGCTTGCCAGCGGACTCCATTAGCTGTTGGGAAGATCTGGAAGCCGCATTCCTTGACAACTTTCAGGGCACTTATGTGCGACCACCAGACGCCGATGACTTGAGCCACATAATTCAGCAGCCAGAAGAATCGGCCAGGCAATTCAGGGCACTTATTAGCGGCTTTCAAGCACAACATCCGAGAAAAGTGGCTAGCCCGGCACCTTGGTCAGGAAAAGCCGAAATCTATGGCAGCCCTCACGACGCTCATGACCCGCTTTTGTGCGGGAGAAGACAGCTGGTTGGCTCGCAGTAACAACATATCAAAGAACCATGGTACCTCAGATACCAAGGATGGCAACAGCAGGTCACATCGCAACAAGCATAAGTGCCGCATTAACGGTGAAAGTACCGAGGATACGGCAGTCAATGCCGGATTCAATGGCTCTAAACCCGGTCAGTGGAAAAAGCCATTCAAACAAAGTACGCCGGGTCCGTCCAGCTTGGACCGTATACTTGATCGCTCGTGTCAAATACACGGCACCCCAGACAAGCCAGCCAATCACACCAACAAGGATTGTTGGGTGTTCAAGCAGGCCGACAAGTTAATTGCCGAAAACAAGGACAAGGGGCCGCATAGCGATGACGAGGAAGAACCCCGGCAGCCGCACACTGGAGGACAGAAGAGGTTTCCCCCGCAAGTGAGGACGGTGAACATGATATACGCAACCCACATCCCCAAGAGGGAGCGGAAGCGTGTGCTCAGGGACGTATATGCGCTGGAGCTAGTCGCCCCGAAGTTCAACCCTTGGTCCTCCTGTCCAATCACCTTTGATCGCAGGGACCACCCCACTATTATCCGTCACGGTGGATTCGCCGCACTGGTCCTAGACCCAATCATCGACGGATTTCACCTCACTCGAGTCCTCATGGACAGCGGAAGTAGCCTGAACCTGCTTTATCAGGACATAGTGCGCAAAATGGCTATAGACCCCTCAAGGATCAAACCCACAAAGACGACCTTTAAAGGCGTCATTCTAGGCGTAGAGGCCCACTGCACATGCTCAATTACACTGGAAGTGGTCTTCGGATCCCCGGATAACTTCCAAAGCGAAGAGTTAATCTTCGATATAGTCTCGTTCCGCAGTGGTTGTCACGCACTGCTCGGACGAACCGCATTCGCTAGATTCAATGTGGTACCACATTATGCATACCACAAGCTCAAGATGCCAGGACCTCGCGGAGTTATTATAGTCAATGGAAACACAGGGCGCTCTCTCCGAACAGAGGAGCACACCGTGGCCCTCGCAGCAGAAGCGCAAAGCAGCCTTTCAAGGCAATCTACCAGTTCGGCGTTTCAAAGCCCGGACACCTTCAAGCGCGCTCGGGGAAATCGGCAAACAGACCGCCTGGCACGATCTGAGCCCGCGTAGCAATACGGCGGCCACCCCAACCCCAGCCCAACGACGTTGTTTGTGCCGCGCGTACATCATTACGCATTAAAAATACCATGGGCACAGATGGGGAGGGGGAGGCACAACTACGGCACGTCCCAAAACGCGGCCTAAACCGCACTAGGGGCTTCCCATTTGGTTATTTTTCTTTTTCTTTCAGGACTTCAATCTCTGGAAACACTGTCCGGCAGCTCTATTGCCGAACACATGATACAGCAACCAAGGAGGCCGATGACTACGAAATTCCCAGGTGGATTACAGATTTCACATAATTCCTCAGCTCGCCCTTGGATGGGACATAGTCCTACTCTTTTGCTCATTACACTATCTGTATCACTCTGCTTTAATGCAATTTTTTAATATACAATGCGTGACATTACGACTATTATCGCATTTTTGTTATATGTATACATATCTATGTGTTCATTAATGACGCCTAGCAACCGTACACTCTGGTAAGGCCAATGCACCAGGGGCTTACGTACCCACAATATGGTGTGAAAAGTCCGAACACTTTCACAAGTGCGGCACCCCGAACTTATAGCAGTATATGCATCAGCTCCAAATCATGTCTTTGGTCAAATGTTGGGTTTGCCCGGCTCCTATGTTTTGGTACCTTACGTTCCGCTCTATAGCTCGGATCCGTTGGAGGGTCTAGCGCGGTGTTTGACTGAGGGCCGAACTCGGAGCTCTCGGGGACCCCGTCCCCTCGGCTCCCGAAGTCCGGAAGGTCGCCTTATGGCACCTCCGGGACTGTCCCCCCTCGATCCGGTGCCTCTTGAGACAGCACCTCGATCTCGTCAGCTGGATGAGGGGAGGTGGCCGTCGGGACTGGATCACTATCCATGTCCGATGCACCCAGGGAGCCGTCCGAGGATACCTCGATATTGGCTCGGGGTGGCCTGCACAATTGAGTTCGGCGTTAGGGAAAGCAACGCGACAAAGGAATCCTATGGGTTACTTTGGTATCCGAACACTTACGATCTCCCCTGGGGCTTGCCCCCGTGCAACCACTCGTGTTAACTTTCGTCGGCGGCGGTAGCGCTGTCCGGAGGGAGCGTCCTTCCCTTTTTGGACCCTTCGGCCTCCCCAGTTGGAGCGGCCTTCCTTTTCTTGTCTCCCCCAGTCGGTGGGGGAGCCTCTTCTTCCTCTTCCTCGTCTTCGGGGGAAGAGTGCACCGCAGAATCATCGGACGGTGAGTCCGACGACGCCTGGCGTCGGGAACTCTTTCGAGCTCCCTTGGCCTTCTTGGTCTTCTCCGGCACCTTATAGGGGGCCAGAGTCAGCATCTTCGTCAGAAGAGCGTCTGCGGGGCCTTCGGGCAAGGGAGCCAGACAGTCGATTTGTCCGGCCATCTTCTGCCAGTCCTGTCAAAATTACGGGAGTTTAGATCCCGCATAGAGCCAATCTAAATATAAAACAAATATCCTATAAGAGGTAAAACAACTTACCGCACTGGCGTGGCGCTTCGCGCTAAATCCGCGATCCTCAATAATGGGGGGAGGGACCACGACGCCCTTGAACAACACCCTCCAGGCATCTTCATGAGTCGTGTCAAAGAGCATGTTCAGAGTTCGGTGCTGCGCCGGATTGAACTCCCACAAGGTAAACTCCCGTTGTTGGCACGGGAGTATCCGGCGAACGAGCATAACCTGGACTATGTTGACAAGCTTGAGCTTCTTATCCACCATGTTCTGAATACATGACTGGAGTCCGGTCAGCTCTTTTGAATTACCCCAGGATAGGCCCTTCTCTTTCCAGGAGGTGAGCCGCATGGGGATGCTGGATCAGAACTCGGGGCCCGCTACCCATGCGGGGTCGCGCGGCTCGGTGATATAGAACCACCCCGATTGCCACCCCTTTATGGTGTCCAGGAAGGTGCGCTCGAGCCATGTGATGTTGGGCATCTTGCCCACCATGGCGCCTCCGCACTCCGTCTGGCGGCTGCTCACTACCTTCAGCATGACATTGAAGGTCTTCAGCCATAAGCCGAAGTGGGGCTTGATGCGGAGGAAGGCCTCACACACGACGATAAACGTCGAGATGTTGAGGATGAAGTTTGGGGCTAGATCATCGAAATCCAGTCCGTAATAAAAAATGAGCCCCCGGACGAAGGGATGGAGAGGGAATCCAAGTCCGCAAAGGAAATGGGTGAGGAATACCACCCTCTCATGGGGCTCGGGGGTGGGGATGAGCTGTCCCTCATCTGGCAGCCGGTGCGCGATGTCGTCATGCAGGTATCCGGCTCTCCTCAGTTTCTTGATGTCTCCCTCCGTGACGGAGGAGACCATCCACTTGCCTCCCGCTCCGGACATGGTTGGAGAAGGTTGAGATGGAAGTGAGGACTTGGGCGCTAGAGCTCGAGTATGCGGGAGCGGATGAGCAGAGGAGGAAGAAGGCGTGGATAGAAAGGTGAATCCTTATCCCTTTATATGGGCGGACAAAATTAAACGTCCCCACTTGCCTAGTAAAACTCGCTTACCCCCAAGCGTCGCATCTGATGGCGCGGTTGGGTTACCCACGCCCGTATTGATGAGAATCCCCTAATAAGGGGACACAATCTCTGCTTTGACAAGACGTGTCAAAAAACTGCCTCGCGTTATGTGCGGGGCTGGTTAAAAGAAACGGTTCGAAAAATCACCGGGCCATGACATAACGTCATGCTGTCAAAACAAGCCAGCAAATTAGATCTGCGAAAAAACATTATTCTCTCTACGGTAAAATGTGGGACTTATTTTGCAGGGTCGGACACTATCCTCGTATTCAACTTCTTCTGTAATGTATTCGGAGAAGGAACCCGCCTTGCAATGCCGAAGACAACTGCGCGCCGGACTCATCGTCATTGAAGCCTGGTTCAGGGGCTACTGTGGGAGTCCTGGATTAGGGGGTCTCCGGACAGCCAGACTATCTCCATTGGCCGGACTGTTAGACTATGAAGATACAAGACTGAAGACTTCGTCTTGTGTCCGGATGGGACTCTACTTGGCGTGGAAGGCAAGCAAGGCAATACGTATATGGATATCTCCTCCTTTGTAACCGACCTTGTGTAACCCTAACCCTCTCCGGTGTCTATATAAACCAAAGGGCTTTAGTTCGTAGGACAACAATCACAACATACAATCATACCGTAGGCTAGCTTCTAGGGTTTAGCCTCTCTGATCTCATGGTAGATCAACTCTTGTAATACCCATATCTTCAATATTAATCAAGCAGGACGTAGGGTTTTACCTCCATCAAGAGGGGCCGAACCTGGGTAAAACTTCGTGTCCCTTGACTCCTATTACTATCCGGCCTAGACGCACAGTTCGGGACCCCTACCCGAGATCCACCGGTTTTGACACCGACAATGGATTATATCCTACTCATGCTTGCATTCAGTGTTGATTAATTTTAATGCATGTTCATGACTGTTGTCGCTCTCTAGCTGGTCGCTTCCCAGTCTCCTGCTAGCCTTCACCTGTACTAGGCAGGAATACTGCTTGTGCATCCAATCCCTTAAACCCCAAAGTTATTCCACATGAGTCCACTATACCTACCTATATATGGTATCTACCTGCCATTCCAAGTAAATTTGTATGTGCCAAACTCTAAACCTTCAAATGAATATCCTGTTTTGTATGCTCGAATAGCTCATGTATCAACTAGGGCTGTCTGTATCTTCCACGTTAGGCGGGTTATTCTCAAGAGGAGTGGACTCCGCTCCTCACTCACGAGAAAGTGGCTGGTCACCGGGATGACCAGTCCCATGCTTTATGCAAACTAAATCAAAGTAATTGCAAACAAAACTCCCCCTGGGACTCTTGTTAGTTGGAGGCACTCGTTGTTCCGAGCAAGCCATGGATTGATGCTTGTTGGTGGAAGGGGGAGTATAAACTTTACCATTCTGTTTGGGAACTGCCTATAATGTGTGTAGCATGGAAGATATTGTCATCTCTTGGTTGTTATGTTGACAATGAAAGTATACCGCTCAAAATATTATTCATCTCTATTTCAAAACCGAGCTCTGGCACCTCTACAAATCCCTGCTTCCCTCTGCGAAGGGCCTATCTATTTACTTTCATGTTGAGTCATCATCCTCTTATTAAAAAGCACCAGTTGGAGAGCACTGCTGTCATTTGCATTCATTACTGTTAGTTTACATTGAGTATGACTTGACTGGATCTCTTTTACCATGAATTACAATGTTTAGTCACTCCTTGGTCTCTAAAGGTGCTCTGCATTTATGTTTTGCGGTCTCAGAAAGGGCTAGCGAGATACCATCTTGTTATATCATATTATGATTGTTTTGAGAAAGTGTTGTCATCCGAGATTTATTATTATTGCTCGCTAGTTGATTATGCTATTGATATGAGTAAACTTGAGACCTAAGCATTATTGTGAATGTGGTTAGTTATAATCTTTGCTGAAAACTTGAATGTTGGCTTTACATATTTACATCAACAAGAGCAAACAGAGTTTGTAAAAGTTTTTCTTTATCACTTTCAGTTTATCAACTGAATTGCTTGAGGACAAGCAAGGGTTTAAGCTTGGGGGAGTTGATACGTCTCCACCGTATCTACTTTTCCAAACACTTTTGCCCTTGTTTTGGACTCTAACTTGCATGATTTGAATGGAACTAACCCGGACTGACGTTGTTTTTAGCAGAATTACCATGGTGTTATTTATGTGTAGAAACAAAAGTTCTCAGAATGACCTGAAACTTCACGGAGCAACTTTTTGGAAAATATAAAAAATTACATGCAGAAGATGAAGGCCAGGGGGCCCACCACCTGTCCATGAGGGTGGGGGCGCGCCTGCCCCCCTAGGGCGCGCCCCTACCTTGTGGGCCCCCTGGCGCTCCTCCGACTCCAACTCTATACATTGTGTTTCGGGGAAAAAATCAGAGAGAAGAATTCATCGCGTTTTACGATACGGAGCCGCCGCCAAGCCCTGAAACCTCTCGGGAGGGCTGATCTAGAGTCCGCTCGGGGCTCCGAAGAGGGGAATCCGTCGCCATCGTCATCATCAACCCTCCTCCATCACCAATTTCATGATGCTCACCGCCGTGCGTGAGTAATTCCATCATAGGCTTGCTGGACGGTGATGGGTTGGATGGGATCTATCATGTAATCGAGTTAGTTTTGTTAGGGTTTGATCCCGAGTATCCACTATGTTCTAAGATTGATGTTGCTATGACTTTGCTATGCTTAATGCTTGTCACTAGGGCCCGAGTGCAATGATTTCAGATCTAAACCTATTATGTTTTCATCAATATATGAGAGTTCTTGATCCTATCTTGCAAGTCTATAGTCACCTATTATGTGTTATGATCCATTAACCCTGAAGTGACAATAATCGGGATACTTACCGGTGATGACCGTAGTTTAAGGAGTTCATGTATTCACTATGTGTTAATGCTTTGTTCCGGTACTCTATTAAAAGGAGGCCTTAATATCCCTTAGTTTCCGTAAGGACCCCGCTGCCACGGGAGTGTAGGACAAAAGATGTCATGCAAGTTCTTTTCAATAAGCACGTATGACTATATTCGGAATACATTCCTACATTACATTGATGGACTGGAGCTAGTTCTGTGTCACCCTAGGTTATGACTGTTACATGATGAACCGCATCCAGCATAATTCTCATCACCGATCCATTGCCTACGAGCTTTCCATATATTGTTCTTCGCTTATTTACTTTTCTGTTGCTATTGCTATCATCACTACAAAAATACCAAAAACATTACTTTTACTACTGTTAACTTTTGCTACCGTTACCACTACTATCATATTACTTTGCTACTAAATACTTTGCTACAGATACTAAGTTTCCAAGTGTGGTTGACTTGACAACTCAGCTGCTAATACTTGAGAATATTCTTTGGCTCCCCTTGTGCCGAATCAATAAATTTGGGTTGAATACTTTACCCTCGAAAACTGTTCCGACCCCCTATACTTGTGGGTTATCACCGACGAAGTAAAACCTTGGTGCGCTAATCTGGCCATCAAGCTCGATTATGCCTCCGTCTATCACCCACAAACAAATAGTCAAGTCGAACATGCTAATGGCCTGATAATGAGCAGCATTAAACCCATACTAGTGCGGTCCTTAAAGGAGTCAGATAAACACTAGGTTGAGGAGCTCGACTCCGTACTCTGGGGGCTGCGGACCACGCTCGATTGCACGACCGGATACACACCATTCTTTATGGTGTATGGCGCAGAGGCTGTCTTGCCCTGCGATATTATTCATGACTCACCTCGAGTACGCATGTACGAGGAGAAAGAGTCTGAGCTCGATCGACAAGATGACTTAGACGGCCTGGAGGAGGAGCGATGTCGCAAAAGCTTGTCCAGTATTCTACCAACAACAAGCTCGAAGATACCAAAGCAGAGAAGTGCGGGCCAAGAATGACAATGTCGGTGAACTCGTTCTACACCTACCAGAGAAGAAAAAGGACAAACTCAAGCCCAAATGGGAGGGTCCCTTTATTGTAGATGAAGTTCTCACTGAGGAGCCTATCGCCTTCGTAAGACATCGGACAATCGCTTAGAGTCGAACCCATGGAAACAATGCCAGACTCCAAAGATTCTATGCCTAAGTCCGGACTCATTGTTCGTTACCTTTTCCTATTTTCTCTCTTTCTTCTTTTCGCTTTTATACGACTGCTAGCCCATGTTTGGATAAACCGCACACTTAAGGGGTATACATCTTTAAATGTACATACCCCCCAGATACCTGGGGGCTTCTTGTCACAGAAGCTTATTATATTTTTTGAGCATCGAGATCAATGCATATATATATATATATATCGTCTTCTCATGTATGCCTTTTCTTCGCCATTATATGCACCTTTATGACTTAAGTTTTTGCCAAGCTGGGTTGCCTGGCTCCTGTGCTTATGCCCTACGTTCCTGTTTGTTCGGCTAGGGCATAAATGGAGCACCTCCGTGATTGTTACAGGCGGGTCATCCGGACATGTACCTCACATGGGTGAAGTCAAAAGCTAGTGTTCTTAAGGGAATAATAGGTCAGCGGACATAAGATGAACTACCCTCGTTGCTATACAATCCCCCAACATATAACGAGTATTGTTGGTTTTTATCACAGCTCGGGCATGCACAATGCATGCTGGCCCAGAGAGAGGAACCCTTAACGGAACTATTCTCTCTGGAAGATGTTTCTTACGATAAAATGTAATATAACATAACTCCCGGAATACAACTTGTCTGTTCAAGCAACTATGACCAGACTGCCTGGTTTCTGAACATACTTCGGTGCTTCACACCAGTACAATATTCGGAAACACTCCAAAACTTTGGATTTCGGAGGTTAAAGCGGAAGGTCTGCCATGACAATAGTTTTATAATTCGGCCGGAGATACGTTTGTCGATAAAAGTACATTACTACTTGGACTCGCAAACTTCCTCCTCCTCTATACCATCTAATAAGTTGTCTAGCTTACAATCCTATTGCGAAAACTTGGCGGCTATCTTTACTTGGTCATATACCAAGCTAACGGGAATTTCTTGTCCATCTGATCCTCGAGGCCTCACTCGGGCCATATGATTTGGATCAAGTCTGGTGTACCTTGTTTGCACCATGGCCCAGGCCTCTCGTGCCCCTTCCCGGCATGCTGATATCTTCCACAGTCCAAAGCGGCACCGAGCTCCCTTGAATAAATTCACAAGCTCTTCCATACTTCCGGGAGGAGAATCGGTCGGCCATAAAGCCTTAGCAATGTTCCTCATTGCCTTCCGGGCTCGCTCGTGCACTTTGGACAGCTCTTGTAGCAGATCGCCTTGGAATCTAGACACCTCTCCTTCGGGCCACCCAGTCAGCACACCTACAGCAACAAACTTGTTACACTTCCCATTAGAAGACTGAATGGAAGTAAGGTTTAAAAGCATACTGAATATGCCGCCTTTCAGCCTTTTGTTCTCTTTCAAGGCATCTGCCAATTCGGCTCGTATATCCTTCAGCTCCTCGGCTTGCTTGATGTTGGCATCCTGTTGCTTGTTTTTCTCATCCCTGGTCCATGTTAATATACGCTGACTAGCGGCTTCTTTCCTTTCAGCATGTTGTTTATCCACCTGCGCGGTCTTCAGTTCCTCTTCCAGCTGATTCAGGGATGCTGCCATCGTAAATACGTCAGTGTGTATTTCAAAAAGCATTGCTGGCACATGATCCTATTTCCCAAACAGTAGCAGACATTACCAGTCGGTACCTCCTTAGACTTTGCCAGTTCGGCAGTGACATCAGTTAGCTGGGTCCGACATTTTTCCAGCTCCTGAGACAGCATGTTGTGCCTCTCCGTGAGTACCTGATTATGCAACGATCTGTAAGTGCATCTAGTGCCACCCCTAGTTGGTTTTGGACTATTGACGACAAACCTGGTTGAGGGACTAATGTGTTTGTGAGAATTGCAGGATAACACAGGTAGAAGTCCCCCATTGATTCGGTTTTCCTACTGGAGATGACCCCTAAAAATGTATGAAGACATTGAAGTCAAAGGTGGTATGTGAAGACATTCACATTGAAGACTATGACAAGAGAAGACATCACGTGAATACTATGGAGCTCGAAGACTTAGTTGTTTCGTCGTTCTTTTTCTTCTTTGTTGAGTCATAGGAACCACTGTACTCTTAAGTGGGGTCCAAGTGAACCAGTCAGAATGACTGAAGTGATGCTTAACCAAAATCCTATGTCTTCGAGCGAAGACAATGAAAGCAAATCTTATCCAAAGCTGGATAAGTCAGCTTTGCTTGTACCTCAAGTAAAGTTGCCGTGTGTGTTTGAAATCTGACTGTTGGAACACGTGTCAGTTCCTTAGTGGCCTAGGGTCATTTCAGACAAATCAGGTCGGGTTGCCTAGTGGCTATAAATAGCCCACCCCCTACACCCTAAATTGGTTGGCTGCTTAGAGTTAGTGCACGGCTTTTGTCGTGTGAGAGCAACCCACCTCAAAGCCTTTGAGAGAGAAATCCTTGCGAGGACAAAGCCCTAAACACTTAGAGCCAAAGAGTGTTAGGCATCACTTAAGTCTTCTTGTCTGTGTGATCTAAAGACTTATTACACTTGAGGACTGTGAATCCTCCAGCCGGTTAGGCTCGCGTTCTGAGCATCCAAGAGTCATTGTGGATCGCCGGTGAACGAAGTCTGTTAAGGTTTGTAAGTATACCTTGAAGACTTACCAGAGTGATTGGGTGAGGACTGGGTGTCCTTAGCTCAAGGGGAATAAGGTGAAGACACGGTCTTCTGAGTTGAATCTCAGCCTCCCTAACCAGACATACAGTTGACACATCAACTGGAACTGGTCCAACAAATCATTGTCTTCAACGAGCCACTGGTTCTATCCTTCCCATTTCTTTATTTGCAGTTGGTCCTTCTGAAGTCATTGCCTATTTGCATTATCCTTTTGTCTTCACTGTGTGACTGCTTGTTCTGATTGGCTTCATACTATCTTCCGTCCTGATCTATATTGCCTAGCTACTATTAGTCTTTGTGCTTTCACTTCATTGAATACTTGACTATGGCTTGCCTAGTTTAGTCTACCTTCCGCTGCATGGTAATAGGTTTGTTTCTATCGTTTGTCTTTGAAACTTCCATGTTTTGAATACTTTCATAAAAATCGCCTATTCACCACCTTCTAGTCGATCACTAGAACTTTCAATTGGTATCAGAGCAAGGTACTCCCTTGTTCTGTGTGATTCGGTTTAACCACCTGGAGTTTTAGCTATGTCGACTGCAGGGATAATCAAAGTCTCTGTTGCATGCCCATTCTTCGATGGAACTGAATATCCCTACTGGAAGAATAAGATGCGCATGCATCTTGAAGCCATTGATGTCGACCTCTGGTATGTCATTAAGAATGGCGTCCCCAAGGCTGGTGAAGGTATCACTGCTGCTGATGTCAAGAAATTCGTTCAACTGGATTCCACTGCCAAGAATATCATCTGTGGTCATCTGACCAAAGGACAGTATGGCCATGTGAGTGCTCTGGAAACGTCCAAGCTAGTCTAGGACTGGCTCTCCAAGGTCAACGAAGGCGTCTCAACCCAGAGAGATCAAAGTATCAGTGTCCGTCCCAACCTCTTCAACCGCTT
Source organism: Triticum monococcum (assembly GCA_034509565.1). Classification (NCBI taxonomy): domain Eukaryota; kingdom Viridiplantae; phylum Streptophyta; class Magnoliopsida; order Poales; family Poaceae; genus Triticum; species Triticum monococcum. The sequence goes on from CM067846.1 coordinate 530,765,322, forward strand.
CAAGAGAAACGACAATGAGAATGTTCAGCTCACGTTTGATCGACTCACTGACATCACAAATGAGCTTCAAGATCTCGGCGCTACTGAGATCACCAAGCATGAAATCGTCAAGACACTCCTGAGATCACTTAACAGCTCATTTGACACCCTAGCCCTGATGATTCAAGAATGCCCCGACTTCAAGACACTCGATCCGTCTGACATACTTGAAAGGCTCAACACACATGAGTTTCAGCTTTCTGAGAAAAGAGACATCTACGGCCCCAACAATGGGCAAACTCGTGGTTTGAAGGCAAAAGCTGTTTCCTCATCCGAAGAAGAATCTGACTGCAGTTCTGATGATCCCGAAGACATTGGAAAGGAGCTTGCTATGCTTGTGAAGAAGTTCCAGAAATTCACCAATAAGAAAGGCTTCAGAAAGTCCTCACGATCCAGCTCAAGGAATGATGAAGCTTCTGCTCATGACTACAAGAAGAGAACATGCCACAAGTGCAAGAAACCTGGTCACTACATCTCTGAGTGTCTACAGTGGGACAATGAGAACAACAACAACAAGAAGAAGAGCAAGGAATATGATTCTGATGACAAGAGGAAGAAGAAATACTCAAAGTCTTCTTCCAAGTCTTCCTCAAAGTCTTCATCACACAAGAAGATCTCATCTGGCAAGGCTCATGCATTTGTTGGCAAGGAAATGGATTCAGAGGAGGAGTCTGCTTCTAAGGAGGCGGAGGTGGAGTCTGAGGAGGAGTCCGTTTCTGGGGTTGCAAGTCTGGCTACAGCCTACGTTGCCAAGTCCATCTTCAACACTGAAGACAATGACTTCATCACCGACGCCGATGCTAATGACAAGGACAACTCTGCTCCCACCTACTGCTTCATGGCACATGGTGCCAAGGTAAACTCACGCAGTACTCACTATCAAACATCCAGTGAAGATGACTTTGATTGTGGTTCCAAACCCAACTACAAAACACTTGCTAAAATTGCAACTAAACAACGGAAAGCTATGGAACATATTCAAAAACTGTTAGACAAAAGAGATGACCTGTTAGACGTTGAAATGACTCGATCTCAGTCCTTAATTGAAGACATAAAAAATCTTCATGTTAAGTATGAGGAACTTGAAAGTCGTCATGAAACGCTCTCAACAACTCATGAAAAGCTTTCCTATGATTATCTTCAAAGGAAGCAAGATCTTGAGAAATTGAGAGCGGCTCATGAAGATCTTCAAAAGGAAAACGAGTCACTTCGCGCCAAAGAGATCAGTTCCGCTCAGGAAGGATTTGAACCACCATGTCTTAAATGCATTGAGCGTGACAACGCTACTTCTGTTGCTGGATGTTCTACTGCTACTACTGTTGCAACATCTTCAACTGTTGATGTGGTAACTAACCCCTCTACTGAAGATGCTACTTCTATTGCTGACGAAAATGCTAGGTTGAAGACATTGCTTGAAACAGGGATGTACAAAAGTCTCAAAGGGCATCAGACACTATGTGATGTCCTCAAAAGGCATATCCTGAACCGTAACCCTAGGAAAGAGGGTGTTGGGTTCGAAAGGAAAATGAATGCTGATGGCTCTTACTGGAAACCTGAGCAGTACCCCAAAACCACATGGGTTGCTGCAAAGGAACCTTTAGTGGATCCATCCACCCTATCTGGCTTCACTTGTACTAATCCCATTGTCATTGATGAATCCTTTGATGCAAACTATAAACTGTTTAAGAATCAGAATGGTGAAGTGTTTGCCAGGTATATTGGTAATAACTACAGGAATGGGCCACCTATGAAGAAAGTCTGGGTGCCGAAAAAGTGTCTGGAAAATCTTCCTGTGAATGTTGTCATGACACCACAAGTGAAGAAGACAAACCCCAGACCACAGGCTTCATATGGTCCAAAGGCTTCATACAGAAAGAGGACTCACCTGAGTCGCACTAACGCAAATGTTTTGCAGGGAAACCATACTCAGGCCTATGAATATGAGCACGTTTCATCAAACCGCCATGTTCATAAGACCAAGAACTACTCTACTTATTCTTATGAGTATTATTGTCCACCTGCAAGACTATTTGCTAGGGCTCCACAGCCAAAGTTCTCAGATGCTGCACTTAGACTCATTGCTTCGAAGCCACCCTTGAAGATGTGGGTGGCTAAGAAAGCTTAACTCTCTTTTGCAGGGAAGGGTCTCCAGCCGAAAATCAAATGCGTCTGAAGCTATTGTTGGGGACCTTAAACATCTTGTAGGGTGCAGGATCAAATGCCCAAATGGTCTTATTATGTATTTTGTTCTTGAGTCGCTTGCTACTTGCCCTATCAGTCCTAACCTCGATCTAAGCTTTCATAATCCATTTGCTCGTCAAATGTTTATGCTTCACAATTCTCTTCGTGAAGCCTATCCCCCTAACTGTAGTGTAGGGTATGACACCAGCTGCTTCAGAATGGATTATTGATAGTGGATGTACTAATAACATGACTTGCGAGCGAAGTCTTCTCATGGACTCAACCTTACGTCCATCTAACAAGAGTCACATCACATTTGCTGATACTGGTAAAAGCAAGGTATTGGGTCTAGGTAGAGTTGCAATCTCAAGGGATCAGCACATGGATAAAGTGATGCTTGTTGAATCCCTTGGTTTCAACTTAATGTCTGTCTCAATGCTGTACGATTTGAATATGATTGTGATGTTTGGAAAATATCGTTGCCTTGTTCTAATGGAATCTGACAAGTCTCTAGTCTTTGAAGGGTATCGGAAAGATGATTTGTACATGGTAGATTTCTCAGCAGGACCACAGCTTGCCGTATGTCTTCTTGCAAAAGCTTCAGAATGCTGGCTCTGGCATTAGAGGCTAGGGCATGCTGGCATGAGGAACTTGCGTACTCTTACAAAGAAGAAGCACGTCATAGGCATCATGGGCGTCAAGTTCAATAAGGATCACTTATGCGGTGCCTGCGAAGCAGGAAAGATGATGAGGGCCAAGCATCCCTTGAAGACAATCATGACAATGACTCAACCCTTCGAACTGCTACACATGGACCTCTTTGGTCCCACTCACTACTCAACTCTTAGTACTACTCTTGTCTCTATGGCTTCGTCATTGTTGATGATTATTCAAGATATACATGGGTGCATATAATCCTCTACAAGTCTAAAGTGCAGGGTGTCTTCAGACACTTCGCCAATCGAGTCATGAACAACTATGGCGTCAAGATCAAGCACATCAGAAGTGACAATGGCACTGAATTCAAGAACACCGGCCTTGACACTTATTTTGATACTTTGGGCATCACTCATGAGTTCTTAGCTCTGTACACGCCGCAGCAGAATGGCATCGTGGAACGCAAGAACAGAACACTCATTGAGATGGCCCAGACGATGCTCGATGAATACAAGACTCCAAGAAAGTTCTGGCCTGAAGCCATTGATACTGCATGCCATGTCATCAACCGTGTTTATCTTCACAAGCTTCTGAACAAAACATCCTATGAGCTCCTCACTGGTAAGAAGCCAAATGTCAGTTACTTCAGAGTATTTGGTGCCAGGTGCTGGATCAAGGATCCTCATCACACTTCAAAAATTGCACCGAAAGCACCTGAAAGTTTTATGCTTGGTTACGGAAAGGATTCGCACTCCTACAGAGTATTCAACCTCTTTCACTATAAAGTGGTTGAAACTGTGGATGTGCGGTTCGATGAGACTAACGGCTCGCAAAGAGAGGACCTGCCAAATGGGCTAGATGAAGTTCCATCTAGTGAATCCATCAAGCTTATGGGAACTGGAGAAATCATACCGTCTGAAGCATAGCCTGAAGAGGAACTCATCATCTCTGCACCTGATCAACCTGAAGACAATACTCAGCCTGAAGACAATCCTTCTAACGATGACAATGATCAGCAAGAGCAAAATCTTCGTCCTGTTCATCCTCGTGTTGCAAATGAAGTACAAATTGAGAAGATAACCGATAGCATCAATGCACCTGGTACACTCACTCGATCAAGGGCAACACAACTAGAAAAAATTTTGTGGACACTTTGCATTCGTCTCAATATCAGAACCCAATAAAGTTGATGAAGCCTTCATGGAACCTGAATGGATTCAATCTATGCAAGAAGAGCTTCAACCGTTTGAGCTGAATAATCTATGGGAACTGGTCAAGCGTCCTGATCCTCGTAAACACAATATCATAGGCACTAAATGGATATATCGCAACAAGCAAGATGAGCATGTTCAAGTTTTCAGAAACAAGGCTCGTCTAGTTGCTCAAGGATACACTCAAGTAGAAGGAATTGACTTCGATGAAACATTTGCTCCTGTGGCCAGGCTTGAAGCTATACGCATACTGCTGGCCTATGCAAATCATCATAACATTCTTCTATATCAAATGGATGTGAAGAGTGCATTTCTCAATGGCAAGATTGAAGAAGAAGTGTATGTTGCACAACCGCCTAGCTTTGAAGATCCAAAACATCCTGACATGGTCTACAAGCTCAACGTGGCACTGTATAGCCTCAAACAAGCCCCTCATGCTTGGTATGACACACTCAAGGACTTCCTGAAGAGCAAAGGCTTCAAACCTGGTTCCCTGGATCCCACACTCTTCATGAAGACATATGATGGTGAACTGTTTGTGTGCCAAATATATGTGGATGACATTATCTTCGGCTGCACTAATCAGAAATACAGTGATGAGTTTGGATACATGATGCAAGAGCAATATCAGATGTCCATGATGGGTGAGCTGAAGTTCTTCCTTGGTCTTCAAATACGACAGCAACGCAACAACATCTTCATATCTCAAGAGAAATATCTCAAGGATTGCCTGAAGAAGTTTGGAATGCAAGACTGCAAAGGTTACACGACGCCAATGCCTACCAAGAGTCATCTAGATTCTGACACCAATGGTAAAGAGTTCGATCAAAAGGTATACCGCTCCATGATCGGTTCCTTGCTTTACTAATGTGCATCTAGCCAGATATCATGCTTAGTGTTTGCATGTGTGCCTGATTCCAAGCGGCACCAAAGGAATCGCATCACTTAGTTGTGAAGTGAATTCTTCGATATTTGGCTCTCACCCCAACACTAGGATTATGGTATCCAAAGGGCTCAGAGTTTGATCTAGTTGGATTCTCGGATGCTGATTATGCTGGTGACAAGGTGGATCGCAAGTCTACATCAGGCACATGTCACTTTTTGGGACGATCACTTGTATGTTGGTTTTCAAAGAAGCAGAAATTGTGTATCTCTCTCCACTGCTGAATCTGAATACATTGCTGCTGGATCTTGCTGCGCTCAGCTTCTATGGATGAAGCAAACACTCAAACACTATGGCATTCATATGAAGCAAGTGACACTCTACTGCGACAATGAAAGCGCCATCAAGATCGACAACAACCCAGTTCAGCACTCGAAGACAAAGCACATTCAGATCCGTCATCACTTTCTCAGAGATCATGTCATGAAGGAAGATATTGATATCATTCACGTCAGCACCGAAGAGAAACTGACAGATATCTTCACAAAGCCATTGGACGAGAAAAGGTTTTGCAAGTTGCGGTGTGAGCTAAATATCTTGGAATCCTCAAGTGTCCTGTGATCATGCACACATCCTAAAACTTATGCATGTTGATGACTTAGATGTGCAAACACATGAAGTAACGTATATCTTCAACTAATGAAGACTTACACTCTAAGTGTGAATACATTAACGTGGAATTTGACATCGGAGCACCATGATAATTGTGCGCCGTGTCTTGGTCTAATATTTCCTATACGGTGGGTAACGCCACCACCGAACATTTGTTTGGAATACTTTCTGTTGGCGTTGCATTTGCAAAGTCTTCGCATTTGGTTTGTCTTCATTGTTAACATGGCTTCATGTTTATCTTCAATATACTGATTTGCTTTCTGTCCTCTACAACATTCACTTGTAGCTATGTCTTCTAGTTGAATCTTTTGAACTAAGTAAATGTGATCAGACCCTGACCTTTCTATGCTCCCGTCTTAAGTCTATCTATCCAAATCATATGCATTCTATTGAAACTGTCGAATGTCTTCGCTGCGTCCTTGTCAGTAGAAGATACAGATACAAACATTAAATCGGTTTTAAATGCTCAATCCTTTTTACCTGAAACTCGGACAAGCGGGAACAACCACCCGACAATCCAGGAGTGCGTGGGAACATGGAACATGTGTTGCATGATTGCCACGTGCCCTTGAGATGTGAACCGCTAGGGGCACCTCTGTAATAATGCTGGGCCGCCCCTGTCCCTATAAATACACGCCTCACCCTAGTCATTATCTCTTCTTCCACTCTCGCACAAACCCTAGCGCCACCGCTAGCCCTCGACGACACCGGCAACGAAGCGCTTAGCTGCCGCGACCTCACCGACGCCGTCATCACGCCGGCCGCGGACATCTTCTTCTCCGCCGCCGCCGTAGGTGTCCTCCGTCGCCAAGTTAGGGCACGAAAGATCGAACTGCTCGGCCTCCTCTCCCACTCCGTCTAGCAGTTCCTCATGTGGTAAATAAAACCTCTTTTTACAGTCTTTTTGATCCGATAGATTCATCCTTTCCACCCACAAGTGGTTTCTGTTGCTACAAAATTGGATCTATCCTGTTCTGCATCTCATAGCATGCCTAGTATGCTCACTTATGCTTCACAAAGTAGTTAGATTCCTCACTTGTAGTTATTCGTGGATTCGTACAAATCTGGAACCAACTCTCTACATATGAGTGAATGTCTTCGCACTATGAGGTCAATGTCTTCTAAACTGATTTCTCTTCAAAATCTTCTGAGAATGCATATGGCCTCTCCCCCTTCCCTCGCATCTCTAATGCTGTCACAGGTACATGTCCGTGGGAGAATCCCTTGGTTCTCATAGTCTTCATTCATTTGCAGAGTTCTTACAGCGTCACATAAATTCTCCTGAAGCTAGTTCCTGTCTGACCAGTAGACGGAAGACGTCGACAATGTTGAAGCCTTTCAGTCTAAACTTCATGACAACCCAAAAATCAGTCAGGAAGGGTGGCAGACAACGCCGTGGAAACACTGCTAAGGACCTGGCACCGGATCTCTATGAGTTATACAAGTCAGATCCAGAAGAAACCTATGGAGAATGCAAGAACCGAATCCAATGGATTCGAAGACATTGGGAAGAGGAATGGTTCAAGTACAGATTCGTCACCAAGGAGTATGCTGAGAAGAATGCCTTAAAGGGCCCCTGGGGAGATATAATATATGAAGGTCTTCAGCCCAAGTTAATGTCCGAAGCTATTGCTCAAGGCTTCTACCCCTGCATGATTCATGGACCTCAGCCTGCTAATGCCGACCCATCCTCTTTGTTATGGTCTCGTGAAGATAATCTGTTCAAGAGCAACTATCAGGCTGCAAAGAACTCGGCCAAGGAAAACAAGAAGTCTTTGGGACTAGACTTCAACCCAGGCCCCTCTGTACCACGAGATGACGGCACACGCGAAGCTGAACCTAATCTTATTGGGCCTTTCTACAACTTAAAAGGTCTCATCACTCACATTCAGGTTCAAGGGGCAGCCGTGGACCACTCTGCAGATGACACTGATTCTGACGAAGCACCTGCACCACCGAAGCCTGTGAAGCAAAAGAAACCAAAGGCTTCAAAGTCCTCTTCTGCACCAAAGGTCTCACGGGCGAAGCCTCTGGCCACTGCACCTCCTGAAGTCAGTGTGTAGTCTGAAGATCTCTCATGCATCTCCAAGTCTGACAAGATGAAAAAGCCCATGCAACCCACTGGTCAAGCATAGACTCCTGCTGCTGTTTTGAGAAACGAGAATGATGCCATTGATCTGTCCAGCGACGACGATCTTGGTGATGACGCTCTAGAGCAATTAATAAAGAGCAAGCAAGAGGCGGAAATCTTCAATGATCTTCCTCTCTTTGATGTGGAGATCCTGTACAAGTTTATTGATGAATGGTTTGACAGCCCAGATGTCAGTTTTGATGATCTTCAGCTTCCAATTGGCCTCAGCGTCTCCTTCCACGGAGCGATTGCTCTTGAGCTGGCTCTTGCCCAGAAGATTGTTGAGCTGAAGCACAAGATTGACTATGAAAAGGCTCAGTCCAAGAAGCACATGGCCAAGCTCAATGTTGAAGACATTCAAAACTTCAAGGTCATGATGCATGAGCTCAAGGAGGCATTCCACAAGAAACAAGAAGAAGAAAAATGTTCTCGTGAGTGCATGAAGAATCTTGCTGCCAAATGTGTTCAAGGCTACAATGAAGCTGAAAAGCGCAAGGCTTTGGGGCGACCAGATATCGACCCCAGGATGGCTGCCAAGAAGAAGAAGAAGCCAGCTATGGCCGAACCAGAAGCATCAAGGCAGGAAGCACCTCGCATTGTATTCCCGGCCAGTATGACAGGCTCGAAGCCTAAGGCCCCCACAGTAGCTTCAGAGTTCAAGAAAACTAGAGCAGCTAAAGCCGAAGCCAGAAAGCGCAAGACAAAAGCCACCACTGATGATGCTCCCCCAAGAAAGAAAAGGAAAACAAAGAAGAGACACTGGGCTGCTTCCACAGAGCCCCTTCTTGTCGAGCCAATTTCTGTTGCTCGTCCTGCGTCTGAACATCGTGAACGTCGTCTGGTAGTTCATGAGCCTGCTTCCACAGAGGCTCCTGAATCTGAAGAGAATCCAGCTGTTGACCCCACCACAGCTGAAGACATTGGTCCTCACGACAATGTTGAAGATGATGAAGTCCTTCCTCAGATTGAGCACAATTTGGTATCATCACCTGTTCTCACAAACAGCGAACTCATCAGCATTGGTCTCTATTGACACCAATTCCTCAGGATGAGTCATGGGCTGATCACCCTCCAGAATCCGCTCGTGCTGAAGAAACACCAGTCACTCCCCCACCATAGGTCACCACTCCGGTGATTGACAGTGAAGACTTTGAGGCCCAACCAACTCCATCTCCACAGGCGTCGCCAGCATTTCGCAGGCTTCGCAAAGGACCTAGGCCACAGGTCATATTGTCAAGTGTCCCCGAAGGAGAAGAGCGCCAATCCGTCTCACGCGAAGTCTTTCCTGAAGCCTCTCCTACTGTTAATGTCGGGTGGTAGGTGCGACATATGCCAATGGGTGGCTTATCATTGTGGGAGCCAATAAAACATCGCCAGTGCCTGGAAATGGGATAAGGCGAAGACATGCACGCCGGCGGATCTTACCTAGCTTCAGGGCTCTCCGGGGAGATAACACCCCTACTGCTGCTCTGCGGGGTCTCCACATGGTTACTAAATGAACAAGTAGCTACACAATGCTCCTTGAGCTGTTTTGGGTGGAAGGAGGAAGAAGGGCTCAGCTAGCTTGCTTCCTCTCATTGTATGGTGTCTAGGTCTAACTTGAGAGTCCAACCCTTCGCATGGATGCACCGGGGGGTTTATATAGGCCTACCCCCGGGGGTACAATGGTAATCCAGCTGGGCACGGGGCCCAGCTGCCTGTGACTGTGTTCGCCGGCTTCTGCGCCGGCTGCTGGGGCTCGCCGACTGGTGGGTCCCGCCGACTGCCAGCTCCTTGGTCGACAAGCAGGCCCCACTTTCTAGGGCCTGGTCGGTGGCTGGTTACTGTTGCTCCATGATGTTGACGCAGGCTTGGTCGGGGTAAGCGTGGCTACAGTACCGCCGCCCTGGCGGGCGATTACTGTAGCCCCGCCATATCTCATATCCTTAATGGGCGCCTCCTCCGAGGATGATGGCGAGCCGGCTATGGGGGGTCGGCTCTCCATCAGGCCGACTTGGGAGGAGGTGCGGCCGCCTTCGGTATCTCTCTGCCCGAAGGGGCCCACCGCCTCGGGGGTCCATGCTGGTGGCCCATCATGGACGGCATCGGGGCCGCCGTGGCAACAGTGCCGCGCCGGACGGGTCGTGGCCACCCGTACGGCGCATTGTACCAGGCGTGCTCCAGGTTTTGGGGGTGGCAGGCTCCACTGTAGCCACGCCCCGCTTCATCATCGCAGGGTGGACGCATACATTGCGGGTACGGCTTTGACTGCTTTATGGGAGCCGGCTTCTTGGAGTCGGCCTTGCTGTAGCCGGCTTCTCGTAGTCGGCCCTCCACAGCTTTCTTCATGAGGGTAAAGGGCGGGCCGCCCCCGAAGCCGGCCGGGAAGATAGTCGGCGAGGGGGGAGGCGGCCCAGGTTTTGAGTCTTCTTGAGAGCCGGACGGGCTCGTAATTTTGTCTGATGGGCCAGGGGAAGCCGGCTAGGCTACCCATGGCTATTCACTCCGATAGTAGTCCCCGAAGCTGGGCGAGCTTCACGGCGGACAGAGGGACGAGAAGCTTGATTAGCTTCATACCCTGAGGAGCCGACCTCGCCGTCGTAGGCCGACTTCGGAGAACTTTCTTGTTTATTAATATGACCGTGGTTGACCCGCGGGCTGGCCGCGGGCCCCACGACAGGTCACGTGGCGGAGAAGTCCTGCCATCGCACGCACGCGACGGGACGCCGCCGCAGGCCCGGGCCCGCCACTCCTTGGCCTCGGCGCAGGCGCAGATCTTCTGTGGCCCGAGGGGACTGCTCGCCTCCCCACGGCCGTTTCTTCGTGTCTTCAAGGCGCGCAATTAACGCGGGGCATGGGGGAGATGGGCACGATCGATCCCCACGATCCCCCACGCCGCGCCTCCTCGGCTCCGGCGCACGAGCCTACAAGTAGGAGGGGGAGGGGGAGAGGCAAAGGCTTGCTCGCTCCCCCGCTCCCCGTCCCTCCTTGCTCTCCTTTCCTTTCTTCTTCCTCCGCGCCTGACGCAGCCTCCCGTCGCAGCCTGCCCACGCCGCCATGTCCATGGCGCTGTTGAGCTCGTGGGACGGGTCCAACATCCACGAAGATCACAAAGAGTTTCTCCGCCGGACCCGGCGCCTACCCGCCGCCAACCTCGTGCAGGCTCGTCTAGCGCCGGAGGCGGAAATCTCGCCGGCGCCAGAGGAAGGCGAGCGCGTCGTCTTCCGCATGCATTTCTTGCGTGGCTTCGGCTTCCCGGAGAGTGGGTTCATGCGCTCCTTCCTCGACTTCTACCGTCTCCAGCCGCATCACCTCACGCCCAACGCGGTGATGCTGCTGTCGTCCTTCGTCTCTCTCTGCGAAGGCTTCTTGGGAGTGCTGCCCACGCTGGAGCTTTGGGCGGAGCTCTTCCAAAACAAGCTCGGCACCGTCACCGCCGGTGTGCCCGCCCCCTGCGGGGCCTTCATCGCGATGAAGAGGTCAAGCGAGAACAACCCCTTCCCGCACATCCCTTTAATCCAATCGGTCAAACTCTGGTAGAAATCATATTTCTACGTCAAGAACGTCGCCCCGCAAGGAGACTACGTTAACCTGCCGGCTTACGTAGCCGGCCCGCCGGCTGGGAGGCAGCCGTCTTGGGGCTTCCGGTCCAAGTCCTTGTCTCCGGCCGGGAACGCCGCCATCGCCCGGCTTCGGGTAATGATCCAGTCGGAAGGCCTGCGCGGAGCCGACTTGGTGGCCGCCTTCGTCGAGCGCCGGATCCTTCCCCTTCAGAGCTGGCCCCACATGTTATGCCAGATGAGCGGCCGCTTTGACCCCTGCTGGCTGAGCACATGGGAGATGCCCCATGCCGAGGTAGCGCTCATGGTGAACTACATCGCCAACCTCAAGCTCATGGACGACTGGCAATTCGGCAAGGCGCCGTACTCCCGCGCCCATCCTCCGCCCGTGGTGAGTCCTTCTTTCTGTCATTAGCCGGCTTGTGCCGGCCGGCTTCTGACCGGGCGGCTCTTCTCCTCTTTTTTTATCAGAACCCTCTTCTTCCGCCGCCAGCCCGGGCGGCAGGAGTCGAACGCCGGTATGCCCCGGACCGTATGGTAGACGATATCGATGACCCGGATTTGGCTGCGGCCGCCATGGAGGACGTCGCCGAGCCCGGAGGCACGGGGCTCTCGGCCAGTTTTGATGACTGGCCGGATGACGCCGACGCCGAAGAAATCCCGGGCCACCAGCCGGCAACCGATCGTCACAGCGCGGGCTCGTCCGCCGCACTGGCTGCCGGTGGAGGAACGTCGAAACGCCGGGCCGCGCTTCCTCTCTTCGGCAGCCAGCCAAAAAAGACGAGGGCCTCCGCCGCGGCCACGAAGCGAGACGAAGCGGCGGTGAAGGCGGCCCGCTTCCGGAAGGCGGTGAAGCAACCTCCAGCGGTTTCCTCGTAAGCCCTTTGGCCGCTTGCGTGCTTGTTTTTTGTTGTCTTCTTTTGTTCTAACTCCTGTCCGATTTCTGAGCAGGGCGCCGCTTTCCCTTGAGCGAGGCCTAGGCGGCTTTGTGGTCGGGCCGGGTGCTGGATCTTCAGGGCCCCGCCGCATGGACCCCCGCGCCGATCTTGCAGAAGCCACGTGTCGGGACACCGATCCTAGGTCACACCGATCTAGCATGTAACACATCATATTACTTTGTGGCCTCACGCACAGTATTTCCACGGGTGCCACCTTACCTGGCCCGGGACTGTTTGCGCCTTTTGGCTCACGTATATGATAGTGTCGCTAGCATCCATATGACAAAGAACCCGGGCCGACATGGCTAGTTGTGAACCCAAAGCGGCACTACCCCATGGGGACAGGCATACATGAATCAACCTCGAGCATGTCGGTCAACAGCGTGTGAATCCGGGCTGTAGCACTTGGCTAACAGGACTCCGGTAACCCGGGCTGTAGCAGGCTAGGCAGGACTCCGGATGTCACCGCGTGACATTTCCCCGAAGGGACAGACATAGGAACGAAGTGAATCACATGCCGGCCAGTCAAGTGTCCTGAACAGTAGTGCTGGGCTAGCAGGACTCCGGTGATCCGGGCTGTAGCAGACTACTATCGCTCAGAAGCACTAGACTACATTTCCCCATATAATAGGCTGCCAAGGATAAACAACTAGATAGTCGGATCCCACACATACCAAGCATTTCAATCATACACACAATATGCTCGATATGTGTGAATACAACATGGCATCACAACATAACTCTACAACTCAAGTATTAATTCATTAGGCTCCGAAGAGCCAGATATTACAAGCATGGGTCTCATGACCCAACAATCATAGCATACAAATCAAACACATGCGGAAGCCCAACATGTCTGAGTAGAGACATCTATAAATGAAAAAGGCTAAGAAGCCTGACTATCTACCAAATCCTGTCGAGGACACAAGATCGTAGCTGAGGTATCAAGCTAAATGTCGAAGTCCACGCGGAACTACTAGCGAGACTGAAGTCTCTCTGCAAAACATAAATTAAGCAAACGTGAGTACAAAGGTACTCAGCAAGACTCACATCAGAACTAAACTACATATGCATCCGTACCAACAAGGGGGGTGGTGGAGTTTAACTGCAGCAAGCCAACTTTGACTCAGTGGCTAACCTGAACTACGATTGCAAGCAACTCTTTTGAGGTGGCGCACACGAGTCCACATATTCACCAATCAATACACCACTATGGATCCGCTCTCGTCTCCCTACGAGAAGGCCATCCATAGCACTCACACTTATCTTGCGAGTTTTAGAGTATCCACTTTCACTTGTCTATGAACTGTTATAGGCAACCCAGAAGTCCTTTACCGTGGACACGGCTATTCGAATAGATCATTTATAACCCTGCAGGGGTGTACTTCGTCACACATGTTTCCACCACTTAGCGTCTGCACACGGCATGTGCTCGGCAGACTTCAAGCGAAAGCCGACGTGGGTGTAGACCACGACCTGACTAACCACACAAGTCTCTAGTCCAGGTTTATCGCCTATTCGGGTTCCATCCGCGAGGAGATCCGGCCGGAGTTTCGCTCACAGCCCCAAACTATGTGTGCAGGGTTCCCGAGACACCAAACGGGCGCCCGGTACACCGTGCCACAGTGTAACTACCGCAACATAGCCCACCCCTAGGGTTTGCGCTACGCACGGCCGCCAACACATATCCTACAAACACCAGAAACTAGTTGCAACTCCTGGACAGAGGACGAGAGGGGTCAGTAAGTCGAGCGGGGTCATATTTCAGGGCCCAACATGTGGTAGTAGCTGTTTCATGGATCACAAACACAGAACTCAGTTCCTGAGGACGGCTGCAATGAGACAACCCACCATGTACTCCTACATGGCCTCTCACCGCTACCTTTACCAAATCGTGTTCACACACTTAGCTCTCAACAGTAGGACATGTTTACACACCTCCGATTCATCCCCGATGAATCGGACCTGACTCAACTCTAAGCAGTAGCAGGCATGACAAACAAGCATGAATGAGTAGGCACATCAGGGCTCAAACAACTCCTACTCATGCTAGTGGGTTTCATCTATTTACTGTGGAAATGACAGGTCATGCAGAGGATAAGGGGTTCAACTACCGCAACAAGTAACAGATGAAACGTTGTTGTCCTAATGCAGTAAAAGAGAGCAGGAGCGAGAGAGGGGGATTGTATCGGAATGAACAAGGGGGTTTTGCTTGCCTGGCACTTCTGAAGATATCATTGGGTCTCCATCAGTGTCAACGATCACATCATCGGTACAACGTCTATCGAGAGGGGACAAACACCGACAAACACAAAAGGGACCCACAATCAATGCAATGCACATACATATGAATGATATGTCACATTAAGGTACTGAATTGACCTAGTGCAACAGTTAGTCATATTCATTGAAGTGGAATTCAACCCTATAGCAAATTCCAACTCCAAAACTAATTACTATTTATTCCATAATCATGAATTGTCCTATTCAGTGATGTTAACTTGTTCAAACATGCATGAAAATGGTACAGATGGATTCCTTGAATTTTTCTGATAATTTTACATATATAATTTATCTTATTTGGAGTTACGGTTGAATTTCTATGATTTTTTGAAGTTTTGGGTAATTTCTGGAATTTCCTGAATTATTTTTTTAACTAGAAAATGATTTACTGCATCAGCCCGACGTCAGGGTGACGTCAGCTGGTCAACTGGGCGGCCCAGGTCAAACCTGACGTGCGGGACCCATATGTCATTGACTCAGCTATTTAATATGGTAAATTAACCTTAGACTAAGCCTAACTAAAATGTCAGTGGGGTCGGGGCCCACATGTCAGCGGCTAACCCAACTAAATTAGTGTTAGCTTAACTCCTAATCTTGGTTTGACCAGGGGACGGGGCCCACGTGGTCAAATGGGTCAACCCCACCGGCGACGTGACGCCGGCGAGGCCTGAGACGGCGGCGCGGCTCGGAAAATCGCTATAGGCGACGAAACAAACGGCAAAGGGCATCCGCGGGGAGCTGGAGCTCGCCCGCATCCATCCCTGCAAGCAGCAGCAGCTAGGGCGGCCGGAGCTCGTCGGAAACGAGCTCGGGGCGGCGCCGGAGTTCGGACACGAGCGGGGACGCGGTTGCGGTGGCCGTGGTGATGTGTGCATAGCACCTACGGCATCTACGGGGTGCGGTGAGTTCGATGGAAGCATGCCCGGGACCAAATGGTCACCGGAGCATCACCGGCGACGAGCGCGGCGGCGGCGGGTTTCGGTCAACAAGGGGGCGATGGCTACGGTGTGTAAGAGCGAGAACGGAGAGGGGGAGAAGGGGCAGGAGCTCACGGCGAACACGTAGGGATGGTCAGCGGCCTCGCGGACACATCGGAGACGGCGAATCGACGGCGGTGAGCTTCGGCACCCGAGGAGGAAGACGGCGATGGTGACGGTGCTTCGAGGCATCTGGCGGGGCGCGGCTCGGTGGAGAGGAAGAGGAGGATGCGGCGGTGCTTTAGGAGGCGTCGGGGAGGCGAGGCGGTGGCTGTGGCCGCGGCGAACGGCGTCGGTGGCGACAGGCGCGTTCGGACGAACGTGAGCGAGAGAGACAGAGGAGGGAGGCGCTCGAGGGAGAGAGGAGAGGAGTGCAAGGGGGGTCCAGGGTGTCGTGGCTCTCGGGGGAGTCTCCAGCCGCGGCGAGCAAGCAGGAGGTGGCCGGACGCGTGCTCGCGCGCGCCGGCCACGCGCTCGTCCTCCTGGCGAGGGGGAAGACGACAGGGAGGAAAGCCAATGGGCTGGGCTGGCCATCTGGGCCAGCCGGTGGGCCTTGGTGGGCTGCACAGGTAGGTTAGGTAGGTTTTCTCTCTCTGTTTTTTTTGTTTCTGTTTTCTATTTATTCTGTTTTGTTTTGATTTAGTAAAGTACTAAACCATTTTATAAAATGCTGAAAATATTTATGGGCACCTCTGAAATTAATTCCAACAGCCCAAAAATACTTCCAAGATTATTTGGACATTTAAAAATATTTATAGCATTTAAATGTCCAAATGCAAATACTTTAAGATTTAACTCAAAGATCCAAAGTGTCCTAGAAAAGTGAGCACCATTTTTGGCAGAGGTTATGGACCAAGGCAAAGATGATGAACATTTTAGAAGGCATTTCAGGATCATTGAAAGATTTTTATTTTGATCCTAATTGCATTTCATTTAGTGCTAGGGCTTGTCATCCCCATTTCAAATTTCAAACAAATATAGACATGATGCATGGATGCTTATGAAACTAAGTGCAACCAAACTCTAGGGCTGTGACAACTCACCCCCACTAAACAAGGATCTCGTCCCGAGATTCAAGAAGTGGAGTAAGAAGACAGAGGGAACAGCAATAAAGAATCTTCACGATCCGATTGCCCTTCTCGAAGATGTTGATTCATTGCATCATGTCGATCTTGACATCCTCGCTTTTGAGATCTTCATCCACGCAATGATGACGGAAAGAAACTCAACTAGGATTGATCTTCTCGAAGATCGAGCTAAACAATATCACTCGCGGAATGAGATGTTGAAACATCTCGAGTTGAGACACAAAACACATCGAGAGGGATGGAAAACAACGACAGGGTTTGATCTCGTGGGCAACAAATCCACGCCTAGATAGATGGTGCATGGTTTCTAAGTAGCGAGGAAGTAATTGCCATGATACGAAGACGAGACATCTTGGAGGAGGGTGATCCGTAGAATCATTCCCTTAAGTGGCAAAAAGAATTACTTTTGATTCGGAGATCATAGAAACTCTTTATACCAACCTAAGGCAATCACAAACGATCAGTGGAAGGAGTTCGAAAGAATGACATACTCGGACTAGAATGGATGATGTGGACTACCTTGTTGAAGACAACGCAATGGATGATTTTGCTTATCATCGGAAATGGATGGAACCCATGGTAAGTCCACTTTTGAAGATGATCATGAACAACAGCTACTGAGGTGTAAGCTAGGAACAAAATGCAATTGTTGGGAATGATTCTAGTAACTGGGGAGAAGGTTCACCGGCAAGGGGATTCCACCAATCGGATGGCTATCGAACAACTGAGAGAACGGAGGCACATCCCAGTTAACGACAACAACAGAACCTAGTGCCTGAGCGTGCTCTCAAGAACTTGAGCATTTCCATATTCATCAAGGTTCTACCAATATCCGTGTCAGGGATCCTGGCAACACAACATACCACCATGATGAATGGTGATGGATGATGCAGATGCAAAGGAGGATAACACTTTCCCAGATTTCACCTTAGCGAAGCCAAGGAAACAAAATCTGGATGATCGACCGAGAGACATTTAGCACTCCGCTTCTAATGTTCTCCTTGAGGTTCTAGCTAGACTCAAAATCATTCGGTATCTGAACATCAAATAAAGGTCTGACTTCAGGGGCACAAGAATCCGTAAGGATTAACTACGGAGGTAAATCCTACGAAATCCTCATGGGGAGGTGGCCAACTTTCTTCAATCGAGATACTACAATAATAGGTCTTCCGGCTGGATGTGTTGGCCACGACATCCACTTTACCGTTTATCGAGAGACCAGTATTATAGTTCTTGGGAAGTGCTCCGACCATCATATCTGCCTGAGATTCAGATCTGGTTGGTGACAGGATATTCTAGACTCATCGAGTCTAGAAAGGAAAATGAAGGTTTGCAACACAAATCGACGAGATGACATTGCGAGATTCTCGGGGAATGAACTACGGTAGTAGGCTCCAAAACATGAGCCGGTTCTGCTACAAGCATGTGAACACGTTGTCCTAAACAAGCATGGTCACCTGGTAGTCTTAAAATGAAACACTACCGAGTTCAGGGGGAACCATCAAGGAGGATATCGAAGTCCTTGCGTAGGTCTAACCCTTAAGAAGAAACTTCTTCTCATTGAACAAATCAATTAGTGGCTTGGTGTGCTAGGGATACGTATAGAATGTAGATGATCAGTCTATCAGACCATAGAATACTTCGCACATGCATGACTAACTTGGGATGATTCCAGAGGGAGCAAAAACAAACTTTCTCGAATTCACGGCGGCAACTTACATCAGATGCACATGAATTAGAAGAAGTCACATCTTTCAACCGGACATATGCTTCATGATCGGGACATGAGGGCAATGCTTATAAAGTTTCCAACACTAGCTGGATGTTCAACACAATCATGGAGGAGACAAAATGCCGCTGATGGGCTCAACAGCAACTCATCGAAATTTCCATATCACTGGACTTCCACCACTATGTGAACAATGTGATAGTATTGGTCAGACCAAAGATATAATGGTGTATACTCGAGGGACAACCGCAAGTAAGACAACATTACGAACATCGTTGGTTCTGATTTGATTTGACGATAGCCCACACTCAAATCAAGGTTTGGACAAGATAATAGATACAACAACTGATCACGAGGACCAATTGGTGAAGATATCATCTTTCTTCAACACACACACACACACCGAAGGATATCCCTTAGAGATGAGCTAAGTCGGACAAGTTTTCATCTTCCAACTCTCCAAGTTGTTGTTAAGCTTAACCAACTAGCTCAGGGGTATCCAACACAGATTCTTGGAGAAAAGTGGTTTATCGGAAAACCAACTTGATCACGAACTCAACATAACGGTCAGGTGACAACCTGGTAACACTTCCGAGAAGATATTCGGAAAATCACGAACCACCGGTATGTTACTAAGCTCGAGAACAACCTTGCTTTTCAGGGCAAGATGATATGATCAAAGAGTGAGGGATTGGCACAACCCTAACCCATTGATCGAAGTGTGCACCAGAAATATGGACTAGGTAGCACGTTCAACCTTAGGGTGATGATTCAATAATCAGCATACTAAGGATGAGAATATTGTCCATTAACTACCAAGCAACGGAGTTGCTAGGAGTATTGATTTCACACATCACGGTTCACTTGTCGGCATTCCAGTTGCGACAACACGGGACCGAGGAATGAAGAATGATGGTAAGAAGTAACACTGCATCAGGAATTCATGAGAGATGTGCAATTCTCACGACGCTCTTGACATAAAGTGGGTAATACTCCGAGGTAGAACAGAACAAAAGCTGGATTGGCATTTTGATCTGCGGAAATCAACCACTTTGACCCGATCCGAGAAATGGATGAGGTACTGGAGTTTGTTTCTCCTAGCCATTCTAGAATAGAACGGCTCGACGGACCACAAGAATAAAAGGCACCGATGAACACAAATGCACAACTATTCCTGACTATCAATTGATAGACGAAGGTCAGAAAACAACTAAAGAGGGACAACTCAAGGAACATATAATTTTCTGAGCTGTGGAGGCATAGATTAGTATGTCGAGCAAAGCTCAACATATTTCTTCCAGATAACCCATGCAGAAAGGTAGAACTGGCAGAGCCACAATATAGAATGGAGAACTCATCAAGAGCACTCTGGTTGTGATCCTTTTGGTTCAAAAGAACTCCTACCAAGAATGGTTCATGATAATTGGAAGAAGGATGTACCACGAACCTCGAGGACTATCGCAAAGGTTACTAATATCCTAAAGGAACGAGCAAACACTATCAACATGAAGTAAGTAGGGTGAATCTTGGGTTCAAAACCCAGGAATAAAATGCCTACTAACTAATAACATCACGGGATGCTTTTGAGAATAATGGCCAGAATCATCACACTGGGAACACAAAACATGGCTAGATTACTAGGTGGCACTCTAAGACATCTAGGGTCATAATAATAATTCCAAAATATATGTCGAGGCAAAAGAATACCCCAACTGACAAGTAGTGTGATTAATCTGGCCCAAATGGACATCAAGAACAGGGGAAGGGTTTGCAAATGCATCAGACTATTTAGAAACCTAGGATGACTCGGACAGCATAACGGCTGTAATTGCTCAAAAAGATTTGAGACATCCTGCAAAATGGTGGCATAACCACTCAAAAGCACAATATCAAGGTTCGAGACCAACTATGAACACACAGAAGTAGTAGAAACTGAACTGGGCTTAAATCCAACAATCTTATGCAACTACGGTTTAGTAACACGTCATCCTGATAGATAGATGAGAAGGCCTAATTCTTAATCCCCGTAGAAAAGAAGAGGTTGACTCGGATCAGATGGGCATGAGGTATAAGGAGTAAAAAGAGCCTTACGTTCCCTTCCACAATCAATTCCCTTACATAACTAAAGCATTTCTAGACTCAACTTCGACCAGTTTGGCTTGGTAATCCTACAGGCAGTCAAGCTCTGATACCAACGCTGTCGGGACCCCGATCCTAGGTCACACCGATCTAGCATGTAACACATCATATTACTTTGTGGCCTCACGCACGGTATTTCCACGGGTGCCACCTTACCTGGCCCGGGACCGTTTGCGCCTTTTGGCTCACGTATATGATAGTGTCGCTAGCATCCATATGACAAAGAACCCGGGCCGACATGGCTAGTCGTGAACCCAAAGCGGCACTACCCCATGGGGACAGGCATACATGAATCAACCTCGAGCATGTCGGTCAACAGCGTGTGAATCCGGGCTGTAGCACTTGGCTAACAGGACTCCGGTAACCCGGGCTGTAGCAGGCTAGGCAGGACTCCGGATGTCACCGCGTGACATTTCCCCGAAGGGACAGACATAGGAACGAAGTGAATCACATGCCGGCCAGTCAAGTGTCCTGAACAGTAGTGCTGGGCTAGCAGGACTCCGGTGATCCGGGCTGTAGCGGACTACTATCGCTCAGAAGCACTAGACTACATTTCCCCATATAATAGGCTGCCAAGGATAAACAACTAGATAGTCGGATCCCACACATACCAAGCATTTCAATCATACACACAATATGCTCGATATGTGTGAATACAACATGGCATCACAACATAACTCTACAACTCAAGTATTAATTCATTAGGCTCCGAAGAGCCAGATATTACAAGCATGGGTCTCATGACCCAACAATCATAGCATACAAATCAAACACATGCGGAAGCCCAACATGTCTGAGTAGAGACATCTATAAATGAAAAAGGCTAAGAAGCCTGACTATCTACCAAATCCTGTCGAGGACACAAGATCGTAGCTGAGGTATCAAGCTAAATGTCGAAGTCCACGCGGAACTACTAGCGAGACTGAAGTCTCTCTGCAAAACATAAATTAAGCAAACGTGAGTACAAAGGTACTCAGCAAGACTTACATCAGAACTAAACTACATATGCATCGGTACCAACAAGGGGGGTGGTGGAGTTTAACTGCAGCAAGCCAGCTTTGACTCAGTGGCTAACCTGAACTACGATTGCAAGCAACTCTTTTGAGGTGGCGCACACGAGTCCACATATTCACCAATCAATACACCACTATGGATCCGCTCTCGTCTCCCTACGAGAAGGCCATCCATAGCACTCACACTTATCTTGCGAGTTTTAGAGTATCCACTTTCACTTGTCTATGAACTGTTATAGGCAACCCAGAAGTCCTTTACCGTGGACACGGCTATTCGAATAGATCATTTATAACCCTGCAGGGGTGTACTTCGTCACACATGTTTCCACCACTTAGCGTCTGCACACGGCATGTGCTCGGCAGACTTCAAGCGAAAGCCGACGTGGGTGTAGACCACGACCTGACTAACCACACAAGTCTCTAGTCCAGGTTTATCGCCTATTCGGGTTCCATCCGCGAGGAGATCCGGCCGGAGTTTCGCTCACAGCCCCAAACGATGTGTGCAGGGTTCCCGAGACACCAAACGGGCGCCCGGTACACCGTGCCACAGTGTATCTACCGCAACATAGCCCACCCCTAGGGTCAGCGCTACGCACGGCCGCCAACACATATCCTACAAACACCAGAAACTAGTTGCAACTCCTGGACAGAGGACGAGAGGGGTCAGTAAGTCGAGCGGGGTCATATTTCAGGGCCCAACATGTGGTAGTAGCTGTTTCATGGATCACAAACACAGAACTCAGTTCCTGAGGACGGCTGCAATGAGACAACCCACCATGTACTCCTACATGGCCTCTCACCGCTACCTTTACCAAATCGTGTTCACACACTTAGCTCTCAACAGTAGGACATGTTTACACACCTCCGATTCATCCCCGATGAATCGGACCTGACTCAACTCTAAGCAGTAGCAGGCATGACAAACAAGCATGAATGAGTAGGCACATCAGGGCTCAAACAACTCCTACTCATGCTAGTGGGTTTCATCTATTTACTGTGGAAATGACAGGTCATGCAGAGGATAAGGGGTTCAACTACCGCAACAAGTAACAGATGAAACGTTGTTGTCCTAATGCAGTAAAAGAGAGCAGGAGCGAGAGAGGGGGATTGTATCGGAATGAACAAGGGGGTTTTGCTTGCCTGGCACTTCTGAAGATATCATTGGGTCTCCATCAGTGTCAACGATCACATCATCGGTACAACGTCTATCGAGAGGGGACAAACACCGACAAACACAAAAGGGACCCACAATCAATGCAATGCACATACATATGAATGATATGTCACATTAAGGTACTGAATTGACCTAGTGCAACAGTTAGTCATATTCATTGAAGTGGAATTCAACCCTATAGCAAATTCCAACTCCAAAACTAATTACTATTTATTCCATAATCATGAATTGTCCTATTCAGTGATGTTAACTTGTTCAAACATGCATGAAAATGGTACAGATGGATTCCTTGAATTTTTCTGATAATTTTACATATATAATTTATCTTATTTGGAGTTACGGTTGAATTTCTATGATTTTTTGAAGTTTTGGGTAATTTCTGGAATTTCCTGAATTATTTTTTTAACTAGAAAATGATTTACTGCATCAGCCCGACGTCAGGGTGACGTCAGCTGGTCAACTGGGCGGCCCAGGTCAAACCTGACGTGCGGGACCCATATGTCATTGACTCAGCTATTTAATATGGTAAATTAACCTTAGACTAAGCCTAACTAAAATGTCAGTGGGGTCGGGGCCCACATGTCAGCGGCTAACCCAACTAAATTAGTGTTAGCTTAACTCCTAATCTAGGTTTGACCAGGGGGCGGGGCCCACGTGGTCAAATGGGTCAACCCCACCGGCGACGTGACGCCGGCGAGGCCTGAGACGGCGGCGCGGCTCGGAAAATCGCTATAGGCGACGAAACGAACGGCAAAGGGCATCCGCGGGGAGCTGGAGCTCGCCCGCATCCATCCCTGCAAGCAGCAGCAGCTAGGGCGGCCGGAGCTCGTCGGAAACGAGCTCGGGGCGGCGCCGGAGTTCGGACACGAGCGGGGACGCGGTTGCGGTGGCCGTGGTGATGTGTGCATAGCACCTACGGCATCTACG
This sequence comes from Triticum monococcum, assembly GCA_034509565.1. Lineage (NCBI taxonomy): Eukaryota > Viridiplantae > Streptophyta > Magnoliopsida > Poales > Poaceae > Triticum > Triticum monococcum. The sequence continues at coordinate 530,788,903 of CM067846.1, forward strand.
GGGTGCGGTGAGTACGATGGAAGCATGCCCGGGACCAAATGGTCACCGGAGCATCACCGGCGACGAGCGCGGCGGCGGCGGGTTTCGGTCAACAAGGGGGCGATGGCTACGGTGTGTAAGAGCGAGAACGGAGAGGGGGAGAAGGGGCAGGAGCTCACGGCGAACACGTAGGGATGGTCAGCGGCCTCGCGGACGCGTCGGAGACGGCGAATCGACGGCGGTGAGCTTCGGCACCCGAGGAGGAAGACGGCGATGGTGACGGTGCTTCGAGGCATCCGGCGGGGCGCGGCTCGGTGGAGAGGAAGAGGAGGATGCGGCGGTGCTTTAGGAGGCGTCGGGGAGGCGAGGCGGTGGCTGTGGCCGCGGCGAACGGCGTCGGTGGCGACGGGCGCGTTCGGACGAACGTGAGCGAGAGAGACAGAGGAGGGAGGCGCTCGAGGGAGAGAGGAGAGGAGTGCAAGGGGGGTCCAGGGTGTCGTGGCGCTCGGGGGAGTCTCCAGCCGCGGCGAGCAAGCAGGAGGTGGCCGGACGCGTGCTCGCGCGCGCCGGCCACGCGCTCGTCCTCCTGGCGAGGGGGAAGACGACAGGGAGGAAAGCCAATGGGCTGGGCTGGCCATCTGGGCCAGCCGGTGGGCCTTGGTGGGCTGCACAGGTAGGTTAGGTAGGTTTTCTCTCTCTGTTTTTTTTTGTTTCTGTTTTCTATTTATTCTGTTTTGTTTTGATTTAGTAAAGTACTAAACCATTTTATAAAATGCTGAAAATATTTATGGGCACCTCTGAAATTAATTCCAACAGCCCAAAAATACTTCCAAGCTTATTTGGACATTTAAAAATATTTATAGCATTTAAATGTCCAAATGCAAATACTTTAAGATTTAACTCAAAGATCCAAAGTGTCGTAGAAAAGTGAGCACCATTTTTGGCAGAGGTTATGGACCAAGGCAAAGATGATGAACATTTTAGAAGGCATTTCAGGATCATTGAAAGATTTTTATTTTGATCCTAATTGCATTTCATTTAGTGCTAGGGCTTGTCATCCCCATTTCAAATTTCAAACAAATATAGACATGATGCATGGATGCTTATGAAACTAAGTGCAACCAAACTCTAGGGCTGTGACACCACGGAGCGAAACGCCCGCGAGGCGCGACAAGAGAGGGAAGCGGCGGAGCGGGAGGCCGCCCGGGCGGCGACGGAGCGAGCGGACGCGGCAGCTGAGACTCCATCGGAGCGGGCGACCGCGGAGACGGAGGCGGAGGGCATGCATAGCCGGCCTCCGCTGCTCGCCATCCCCCTGCACACCTTGGACCCGGACATCCCGCTGCCCACGGCGGAGGAGATCACCCCCGACCAGCCGCCGGCACAGAGGGATGAGCTCTTCGAGGTCGTCGCGGAGAGGACGCCGCCGGCAGCGCCAGCCGGAGCGGGCGAAGGCGGCCAGTCGTCGGTGGTGCCAGAGGAGCCGGCCGGGCCGCACCCGAGGCCGGAGCCGGTCTTGAAATTCAGCTGGCGGCGAGCCAGTGCGCCGGAGGGAGCACGGCCCCGCCGGACACGCGCCAAGCCGCGGGTGCCGACCAGACGGCAGAAGCCTTGGACGCGGCCAGTTCCGCCACGTCCGGGTGGACTCCCAGCGGAGGAAGTGGCGAGCTGAACGTGGCGGCCCAAGGGGTTCGGAGCCAGCTGCAGGCTCATGCCGCCCTCCTGCAGCAATTTACTCAGGAGTTTCTGTCGACGCGGTCCGCAATCCGGGTAAGTTTTTTACTTGTCGACCGCTCTGGTCCTCTGATTTTTTCCGTGGGGGCGCGCTAGCGCACCCACTGGGTGTAGTCCCCGAGATCCGGGCCGACTGCAGCGCAGTCGGGTTGGATCTTTCCCGACGACTATCTTAACTCTGTTTTCTGTGTGATCTTTAGGATTATCACAATTCTCGTGCCGCCGCCTTCAACTCCCAGGCTCGGGAGCTGAGCCGGAGGACCGAAGACCTGGCCAGCAGCCGACGTAAGTATATTGCTCTTATCTGTCTCTCGTGGGGGCGCGACAGCGCACCCACTGGGTGTAGTCCCCGAGATCCGGGCCGACTGCAGCGCAGTCGGGTCAGATCTTTCTTGGTGACCTTTCCCTTATTGACCCTTTCTCTTTGTCTCTTGCTCGTGTAGGGGCCAATGCCGACTTGCGGAAGGAGCTTGGCAAAGTGTAGACCGCTCTTCGTGCTAGGGACGCCGAGTATGCCGACTTGGTTCAGGAGCGCGACCGCCTGGTCAAGAGACTGGCCGACCAGGAGGAAAACCATAAGGCGGCCCTGCAGAAGGCGCAGGACGGCGAGGCTGCCCTGAAGGCGGAGCTCGAGACCAAGGTGGCGAGCTGGGACGAGACGCGCCAGGCGCTGGAGGAAGGTTTCGGCCGAATCGAAGATCTGATTGATGGTAAGCCGCCTTTCCTACCCTTCCTCCATCTACCGGCCGCCTGGGGTTTTTATTCTGACTTGTGCTTGTTACTTTGCACAGATTACTTTCCCGGCCACTCCGTCCTCGCCACCCAAGCCATTGAGGCCCATCGCGAGGCGCGCCGTCAGGCTGGAGTTGTCATTCCGCCGGATGCAAATCGAACGCTGTCGGAGCAGCTCATTGCCATCCAAGCGCGACTGCAGCCGGCACATCGGATGCTCCGCCGGCTCCAACGTGCCGGGGCGCAGGTGCTGGCCACGCTCTGGCCTGGCCAGATGATTCCCCGCACCCCAAGTCGGACCGCCGACTGGCTAGAAGTCGCAGTCGGCCGCTTCGAGGCTTGGAAGGCGTCAGCAGCCCGTCTCGGAGCCGGGCGTGTGTTGGAGTTCGTCCGCGCATGGTACCCAGGGCTAAGCCTGGACCAGCTGCGGACTTGGCGGTTGGAGGCCGACGCGGAGCTGGAGGAGGTGCGGCCGGCAATCGCGCAGCATGCCTCGACGATCGCCGAGTGCACCGACACCAGCGTCTCCGCACCGGAACTCAGTGATGACGGCATTGCCCAGCCGGAGGAGAGGTTCGGGCTGAACCCGGCGGAAGGCAAGGACTCGGCCGAGGAGATTGCCTCCAGCGACGAGGGCGAGGATGACGAGGAAGAAGACGGCAGAGACGCCAAGCCGACTGGTGAGACGACCGACCGCCCTCAAGCCGATCGTGCCTCCAGCAACGAGCCGCGCGGGAGCGCGCCCTCTGCCGGAGGTGGTGATCAGGCCGAAGTTGGCCAGCCGGCCGCTCCTTCAGCCGGCACGACCGTCTCCACCGCCCAGCCCGGCTCGTCAGCGGCCCCGCCGGCTTGATCTGCCGTCCCTATTGTTCCTGCTTTTGCTTTTTCGAACAATTTTTAAGTCTTCGCAATTCCACCCACTGGGGGTGTATCGAACAATGTTGGATGCTGACCTCTCTGGAGGTCCTTTGTGTAAATATTATTGTATGCATGTGTTGGCTTCCATTCAAGTGGACTTTTTTATCCTTAGGCTTTTTCCTTTGCCGCCTTCCCTCTTTGGGAAGGCAAGCACTCGAGCTTTCTTGGATTTGAAGCAGACTGAATGTAAGCCGGCCGGCCGGCTACTCTGGTAGTCGGTTGGCGGGAGGCGGCAAGCCGGTTTTTGTTATATAAGCCCATTAGTCCCTAGCCATTTTTCGTGTGCGGACCCTTTCCGGCTTATGACTCTTGCCAGCCAGGTAGTCGGTTCTTCGAACTGCGATTTTGGCAAGAGCCAAGCCTGGGTGTCAGCACATTACTTGTCTGACCGCGGGTAGGGCTCCTAATATAACTCCAGTCGGCTAGTCCCCGGGCCGACTCGTCGAACCCGGTGCCGGACAAAAATAAATGAACAGGCGATACCATACGCATGATAACTTCCATTCATAAAATAAAAGATGGCAGTCCCTGAGTCCTCCTTGGGGAGCCCATTGTTTCGTACTTAATACAAAAGTGGACGTGATACATACTGCATTTTAACTGTAAAATTTCCGAAGAAGATTGGCATTCCATGGTCGTTCCGACTCCTTGCCGGAGTCTTCTCTCTTGCGTGCCTTCGGCTTCTGCGCGTCGATGAGGTAGTAGGCATCGTTGCCTAGAGCTCTGCTGACGATGAAGGGACCTTCCCAGGGGGCTGCGAGCTTGTGCTGGCCGGCTGTTCGCTGGATCAGCCGGAGCACAAGGTCGCCCTCCTGGAAGGATCTTGGTCGGACCTTCCGGCTGTGGTAGCGGCGCAAACCCTGCTAGTAGATGGCAGACCGGCTGAGGGCTAACAGCCGGCCTTCTTCCAGCAGGTCGACGCCGTCTTCTCTTGCTTCTTTGGCTTCCGCTTCCGTGTACATGGTTACCCGAGGCGCGTCGAACTCAATGTCTGTTGGGATGACTGCCTCGGCACCATATACAAGGAAGAAAGGAGTGAAGCCGGTTGATCTGTTTGGGGTAGTACGCAGACTCCATAGGACAGCCGGCAGCTCATCGAGCCAACAGCCGGCTGAACGCTCCAGAGGTACGACCAGTCGGGGCTTGATGCCGGACAGGATGAGGCCATTTGCTCGCTCCACTTGGCTGTTTGACTGCGGGTGGGCGACGGACGCAAGGTCCAGCCGGATACCTTGTGCAGCGCAGAACCGTGCCAAGGCACCTTTGGCAAAATTCGTGCTGTTGTTGGTGATGATGCTGTGCGGTACGCCGTACCGGGTTGTTTTATCTGCAATGAAAGTCACCGCAGTCGGCCCATTCAGCTTCTTGATCGGCTTTGCCTCGATCCACTTGGTGAATTTGTCAACGGCGATGAGCAAATGCGTCATGCCGCCGCGCGCCGTCTTGAATGGGCCCACCATATCCAGACGGCAAAGGGCCAGGTGAGGGGAATGGTCTTGAGTGCCAAAGCCGGCATGTGTTGCTTGGAGATGAAAAGCTGGCAGCCTTTGCAGTGTTTGACTAGCTCTTTGGCGTCGTCCAAAGCAGTCGGCCAGAAGAAACCGTGGCGGAAAGCTTTGGCGACAAGTGATCTTGATGCGGCGTGGTGGCCGCACTCTCCTTGGTGTATATCCCTGAGGATTGCAATGCCTTTCTCCTGCTCGACGCATCGCTGTAAGACTCTGGTGACACTGCGCTTGACAAGTTCTCTGTTGACGATTGTGTATGCTCCGGCTCGATGTTGGACTTGTCTCGCTTCGGTTTCGTCAGCCGGCAGATCTTGGTTTACCAAAAAGTTGAGGATGGTTTGGGCCCATGATGGAGCTGCGACTTCCCCTGCCGCTAATGTGGCTACAGCCACCAGGGTGGGCGGGCTGGGTAATGAAGTGCTGGAATCGGCCGCCGCTTGCTGTGCTGAAGAAGTCCCCGGGCCGGCTACCGCAGTCCCCGAGCCAGGTACCGCAGTCCCCGAGCCGGGTGTGGCAGTCCCCGAGCCGGCTACTGCAGTCCCCGAGCCGAGTATTGAAGTCCCCGGGCCGACTGCTTGATTCTTCGAGCCAGACCTGGCCCCATCGGGGTTAGGCGGCACGAAGATGGAGTCGGATTCCGGAGACGGCTTGATGGATGGCTTGAGGAGGTGCTGTAGGGCGACGCCGGTTGGTATTGCTTGCCGCGTGGAGCCTATTCGGGCCAGGGCATCTGCTGGCTCGTTGTCGGCTCGCGGCACATGGAGGAATTAACATCCATCGAAGTATCCATTGATTTGCTGCACTAGGAAGCGGTAGCTTGCCATGTTTGCGTCCTTGGCGTCCCAGTCGCCAGATGATTGCTGAACCACCAAATCCGAGTCGCCATAGCACAGGATCCGGCGGATGCCGAGTTCCTTGGCAAGCCGGAGTCCGTGTATGAGCACTTCGTACTCGGCTACATTGTTGGAGGCGGCGAAGTGGATCTGCATTGTGTATCTGAGCTTGTCGCCCTTAGGAGAGGTAAGGACGACGCCGGCTCCCAAGCCGGTGCGCATCTTGGATCCGTCAAAGTGCATGTGCCAATGGGTGGAGTCGGGAGCTGGTGGTAAGTACTGGGTCTCGGCCCAGTCGACGAGGAAGTCGGCCAATGCTTGCAACTTGATGGCGGTGCGGGGTTGGTAGAAGATCGTGTAAGGGGCCAGCTCGATGGCCCACTTAGCCACCCGGCCGGATGCATCCCGGCTGCCTATGATCTCGGCCAGCGGGGCAGTGCATACGACCGTGATGGGATGTTCTTGAAAGTACGGCTTCAGCTTCTTGGCGGTGAAGTACACGCCGTAGCACATCTTCTGGTAGTGCGGGTAGTTCTGTTTCGAGGCGGACAACGCCTCGCTCAGGTAATAAACCGGCCTCTGGACCGGCTGGGCTCGGCCTTCTTCGGGGCGTTGGACTACAATGACGGTGCTGACCACTCGGCTAGTGGCGGCAATATAAAGGAGCATGGGCTCTTTCTCAGTCGGCGCCGCCAAGACAGGCGGCGTGGCCAGCATTTTCTTTAGCTCGTGGAAAGCTTGGTCGGCCTGGTCATTCCACTCGAAGTGGGTGCTCTTCTTCATGAGGCGGTAGAGAGGGAGAGCTTTCTCTCCAAGCCGGCTGATGAAGCGGTTTAGAGAGGCCAGGCACCCGGTGAACTTCTGGATCTCTCGAAGCTTGGTTGGGACCGCCATCCTCTCAATGGCCTTGATCTTCACAGGGTTGCACTCGATGCCGCGTTCGGAGACCAGAAAGCCTAGGAGCTGGCCGGCTGGCACTCCGAACACGCATTTCTCGGGGTTGAGCTTGATTCGGAACCGACGCAGGTTCTCGAATGTCTCCTTCAGGTCTTCCAGCAGAGTGTCGTGCTTCTCCGTCTTCACCACGATATCATCCACGTAGACGTGGGCGTTTTTGCCGAGCTGCGTGAGGAGGCACTTCTGCATGCAACGCTGAAAAGTGGCGCCGGCATTCCTCAAGCTGAACGTCATAGTCAGGTAGCAGAAGGCTCCAAACGGCATGATGAAGGCGGTCTTCAGTTGGTCATCCGGGTTCAGTTTTATCTGGTCTCGAGCATCCAAAAAGCTCAACAGCTCGCATCCGGCTGTGGAGTCTATCACTTGGTCGATTCTGGGCAGGGCGAAGGGATCTTTTGGGCAGGCTTTGTTGAGGCTTGTGTAATGTATACACATGCGCCACTTGTTATTCTTTTTCAGCACGAGAACCGGGTTTGCGAGCCACTCGGGGAAGAAAACTTCCATGATGAAGCCGGCTGCAAGAAGCCGGGCTATCTCCTCCCCTACGATCCTTCTCTTCTCCTCTGACAGTCGGCGGAGAGGCTGCTTGACTAGTTTGGCGTCCTCCCGCACATGTAATTTGTGCTCGGCGAAATCCTTCGGAACACCCGGCATGTCCTTGGGGGACCATGCAAAGATATCCCGATTCTCACGGAGGAAATCGACGAGCTCGCCTTCCTATTTGCTGCTTAGGCTCGCCCCAATGACGGCAAACCTCTCGGGGTGCTCGGGGTCGATCTGTATCTTCTTGGTCTCCTTGGCTGGCTGGAAAGATCCTTGGGCATCATACTCCTTGGAGTCGGCGGGCTGGTTTAGCTGCTTGTTGGCCATGGCCACGACCCTGTCCAGCGTCTTCTTTTCTTTGGCAATCACGAGGGATTCGGCCAGCCGGCTGCTGGCCACGGCGCAGTCGGCGGACTTCTTGTAGTCACCGGCGATGGTGATGATGCCCTTGGAGCTTGGTATCTTCATCTTGAGGTATGCGTAGTGGGGGACCGCCATGAACTTGGCCAAGGCAGGTCGGCTAAGCAAGGCGTGGTAAGGGCTCTCCAGGTCCACCACCTCAAACCAGATTGCTTCCCGGCGGAAATGATCCTTGCCCCCAAAGAGTACATCGATCTTGATCTTGCCGATGGGGGCGCAGGACAAACCGGGTACGATGCCGTGAAACACCGTTCGAGTCGGCACAAGCTGTTTTGCCCTGACACCCAGCTTCTCCATGGTGTCGCGGTACAGGATGTTGATGCTGCTTCCACCATCGATCAGCACGCGGGAGAAGCGCGCGGCACGCGTGTCCGTCGCAAGGGTGGCCTCCAGGACCAAAGCGTAGGAGCCGGGGGACGGCATCACCTCTGGGTGGTCGGCCCGGCTCCAGCTGATGGATTTCTCTGACCAATGCATGTGGCCGGCCGGGTTGGCGGCGGCCATATTGACTTCTTGTTGCTCTCGGCGCTTGCTGCACCGGTCTTCGGGCTGGCTCGTAAAGACAACGTAAGATGCTTGCTCGTTGGGGAACTCGTCTTGCACGGCGTCGACCGCGGGCCGAGCGGCCTTGGGCGGCGGAGCCGGAGGCGGCGGGCCGGCAGGCGGAGTCGGCGTGAGCCCTTCGCCCTTGGAGGTTCGGGCGAGCCAGTTACACTTTCGGGTCGTATGGTTGGACGGCTTCACGCCGCTATGGAACTTGCACGGGGCGTCAAGGGTTTGTTCGTAGGCGGCGCCAGCTGCCCTTGGGCTTCTTGGGCGCGGGCCGCCCCTCAGGCGGCGCATCTTCGACCGTGGCCACCTGCCGGCTAGCGGGAGGCGGCGCAGGGCCTTCGCGCTTCTGATCGTTCTGGTGTTGGCGTCGGCCGGCATCTCCAGCCGGTGCTTGGGGCGCCGGATTGAGCACTTTCCCGGTCGCGTCCACCCGGAGCTCGGTCTTCATCGAGGAGTCGGCGGTGGCGTACTTGTCGGCGATGTTCAGGAGCTCGTCGAGGGTAGTCGGCTCGTCGCAAAGAAGCTTGTGCTTGAGGAGGGTGCCCTCTCGGCACCCGGCAGTGAAGTATTCGATGGCTTGCACCTCATGCACCCCCTCGCAGGAGTTGCGGAGCACTGCCCAACGCGTGAGGTAGTCGCGAGTGGACTCGGCTGGGCCCTGTATGCACAGGGAGAGCTGTCTGGGCTTGGGAGCCCGCTTGTAGGTGCTGGTGAAGTTGCAAACGAAGGCTTCAGTGAAATCTACCCAGCTGTTGATGCTGAGAGGCTTGAGGCTGTTAAGCCAAGTCCGTGCCGTGCCTTGCAGCATGAGGGGCACGTACTTCACGGCAACGCGCCGGTTGCCATTGGCGATGCTGACGGCTGTGGAGTAGTCGGTCAGCCAGTCTTCCGGCTTCACCGAGCCATTGTACTTGGGCGTGTCTCTTGGGAGCGAGAACCCTTTGGGGAAGGGCTCGTCGCGGATGTGGGGGCCAAAGCAAGGCGGGCCGACATCGTCTTCTTCTTCCAGCGCCAGGGATCTGGCCAGGCGGTCGATCCGGTGGCGGGCGTCGTTTTCGCCGACTCCTTCGCGGCGACCAAGCCGGCCGCTGAGAGTCGGGTGCGCCACTGGAGGCGGGGTGGGGTGTCTCTCTCCACGAGCTCGAGGCGGAGGTGGGGTGCCCCGCCATTCCATGGCTTGGGGGCGGCCGTCCACGTCTCGCTCGATGGAGATTTGGGTCCGGCTTCGGCTGGAAGCCGGCTCTTTCTCGCGCCGCGCGCGGGTGTTGCTTGTAGTCGGCGATCGGGAAGTCGCGCCGTGGTTGCGGCGCGGGGGAGGGGCTCCCTGCGCAGGCGTCGGCTTCGTGCCGCCGAGCGGCTGCGTCGATTAGTTGCTGTATACGCCGCGTCATGTGGGGGAGGTCTTCGGCTTCCAAACCGTCCAGCTCGTCTACGGCCGCCTGGGCGGCGCGCAGGTTCTCGAGCGGGGTGGCGTAGACCGGGCGATCGACTCCAAGCGTGTCGGCGATGACGGCGCCGCGTTGCCTGACAGCACCAGCCCGGCTTGGGCCAGCCGGAGCCGGCGTGCCGAAGGCGGCGCGGTCAGCTTCGCGTTGGTAGGCCTCGGTGAGGCGTCTTACGGAGGCCAGCCACCGGCCCTCCGCGAGGAGGGCGAGGCGACGCGCCTCCAGTACTTCGTCGTTGGCGTCAGCCAGAAGGGGGGCGGACAAGTCATGGGCCGCCGCGCGCGGGGCGTCGCGGGCGCCCTCGTCAGTCGGGCTGTCGTGGCCGATAACCATCACCTCAGTAGTGACAGTATTGCGATCGCTGGTCGGAGGGAGCGGGTCGTTGTAGATTGTGACGTTGGTGGGGAAGGTGTCGTAGGATGCCGTGTCGGAGTCGACGGGCATCGGGTCGGTGGAGCCAACCGACTCCAAATCCGCAGCGGGCTCACTGGAGACGTGGAGCCGGCCGAGGAGGTTGGCGAGGTGGTCGGTGCCCGCATCGGAGGCAAGCTCGTCGGAGATGCGGGCCTTGTCGAAGAGGTCGGCGAGGCCGCTCGCTGCGCAGATGTTGGTGACGCCATGCAGCGCGTCGCAGCAAGCGCCATCGGGCGAGCCGGGCTGGCTACGCTCGCGGGGGAGGAAAAGGGTTCCCGTCCAGAACAGGTCTCCGGACGACGGTGCACCTGGCCCCACGGTGGGCGCCAAATGTCGGGTGGTAGGTGCGAAATATGCCAACGGGTGGCATATCATTGTGGGAGCCAATAAAACATCGCCGGTGCCCGGAAACGGGATAAGGCGAAGACATGCACGCCGGCGGATCTTACCCAGCTTCAGGGCTCTCCGGGGAGATAACACCCCTACTGCTGCTCTGCGGGGTCTCCGCATGGTTACTAAATGAACAAGTAGCTACACAATGCTCCTTGAGCTGTTTTGGGTGGAAGGAGGAAGAAGGGCTCAGCTAGCTTGCTTCCTCTCCTTGTATGGTGTCTAGGTCTAACTTGAGAGTCCAACCCTTTGCATGGGTGCACCGGGGGGTTTATATAGGCCTACCCCCCGGGGGTACAATGGTAATCCAGCTGGGCGCGGGGCCCAGCTGCCTGTGACTGTGCTCGCCGGCTTCTGCGCCGGCTGCTGGGGCCCGCCGACTGGTGAGTCCCGCCGACTGCCGGCTCCTTGGTCGACAAGCAGGCCCCACTGTCCAGGGCCTGGTTGGTGGCTGGTTACTGTTGCTCCGTGCTGTTGACGCAGGCTTGGTCGGGGTAAGCGTGGCTACAGTACCGCCGCCCTGGCGGGCGATTACTGTAGCCCCGCCATATCTCATATCCTTAATGGGCGCCTCCTCCGAGGATGATGGCGAGGCGGCTATGGGGGGCCGGCTCTCCATCAGGCCGACTTGGGAGGAGGTGCGGCCGCCTTCGGTATCTCTCTGCCCGAAGGGGCCCACCGCCTCGGGGGCCATGCTGGTGGCCCGTCGTGGACGGCGTCGGGGCCGCCGTGGCAACAGTGCCGCGCCGGACGGGTCGTCGACACCCGTACGGCGCACTGTACCAGGCGTGCTCCGGGTTTCGGGGGTGGCAGGCTCCACTGTAGCCACGCCCCGCTTCATCATCGCAGGGTGGACACGTACATTGTGGGTACGGCTTTGGCTGCTTTATGGGAGCCGGCTTCTTGGAGTCGGCCTTGCTGTAGCCGGCTTCTCGTAGTCGGCCCTCCACAGCTTTCTTCATGAGGGTAAAGGGCGGGCCGCCCCCGAAGCCGGCCGGGAAGATAGTCGGCGAGGGGGGAGGCGGCCCAGGTTTTGAGTCTTCTTGAGAGCCAGACGGGCTCATAATTTTCTCTGATGGGCCAGGGGAAGCCGGCTAGGCTACCCATGGCTATTCACTCCGACAGTTAACATCCCTGAATCTGAAGCCAAAACGGCTGAAGATATTCCGGTTGCATCAGCCGATGACCATGAAGAAGAACCAAGAGAATAAGAACGTTTTGGTACACCCCATCCAACCCTGAAGTTGTTCTCGAGGAGAACGTGTCCGACCATCCAGCTCCTGAAGTGGAGGTTACCAATACTAAGGTGGCCACCAACATCAACACTGAAGCCAATGACCTTGTCATGGCTGAAGCTAATGTGGCGCCTGAAGCTAATGTGGTGCCAGAAGTAAATGCACCTGAAGCCAATGCAGCACCCGAAGAAAATCCGCTGCCTGAAGCCAATGCCTCTGCTCATGTACCTCCTCCAAGGCCACACACCATCGAGCAAGCAAACGATCATGGACAACTTGTTACCGTCCGCTGGCCAATCCTGGTTCTTCTGCCTGCTCCCGGACCTCAGTTTGCCTATCATGTGGAGCACATGCCTCAAGTCCAGAAGCCAAAGCCAAGGCTACCATGGTTTCCAAGTACTGCAACTTCACCAGGATCATTTAATCTGAATTGATTCAAGGCACACAACACATTCTTCGACAGTGACAAGAACCACTACACAAGGCCAAGAACCTCTTTGGACTGATTCTGGAGTTATCAGCAGCGAAGCTATTATTCATGCATCTTGTACAATCAGGGAGGCATCTTCCCTCATATGCATCTTGATTGTGAAGCCATTGCCGGACTGCCATGCCTTGAAGAGGCCCTTGACTGCTTCCGTGATGTGGGTCTGCCCAACTTTGTGACTGCAAAGGAACACTAGAATGAAGAACTTCTACTTTAATTCTATGCTACCCTCCACATTCGTGGATACAACAGGGATCCGCAGACTTGGATCCTTGAGTGGATGACAGGCGATGTTCATCATGAAGCTAAAGCCCAAGATATCATTGAGCTCATAGCCCTGCCCACTCATGGCGAATATTATGAACCAGGTTGTCAACAAGACCAGAATGCTTTGGAGAGCATTTTCCAAAAGTCAGAACCCAACATGAGCCAAATGCTGAGCATGATGAAGCCTTTGCCTCGCGACGCTGAATACCCAACTGAATTCTTTGTTGAAGACCTAGAGTATTTGCCCCGCACCATTTACCACATCATCAGAAAAACTCTATGGCCTGTTAAAGGACATTCATCTGCAGCGAAGCTTGAAGGAGCAATGAAGACTTTGGTTTTCTATATCTTCAACGGCATAAGCTTCAATGATCAAGACTTCTTCATCAGGCAGTTGGCTGCATCTGGCTCCGACATTTTTGGTTTGAAGTTCTATGCTCCATGGGTCATGCGCCTTATCAAGCTTCACTCTGCCTTCAACTATCAGCCGTCTGCGCACAATCATCTTGTATTCTTGCCAGAGATTGATTTGTCTGTTGAAGCTATTTACCCAGAGCCTGCTAAGGATCCAATCTATCTTCACAACATTGATCGTCAAAGCTTCACCCAGCCCATTGAAGGAGTTCAGGCAGTCTCTCATGTTTATCCCTTGGCTGGTAACACACGTGCCCCTCGCGCCCAAACTGACGCAACTGGAAGCACCATTGCCCAAAGGCCTTGGAAGCGATCTCATGTTCTCAATGACCGAGAGCTTCTCGTCACGCTACATCAGAAACAGGATAAGCATCATGACTGGCTTAAGCGTCAGATGCAAAGCCTCTTGGTGGACGTCAATCACATTTGCAATCTTGCCACCAAGAATGCCTTTGTTACACATGAAACCTGTCAGAGGTCTTGGAAGAGTTTGACTTTGCTCACTGCTGAAGAAGATCTTCACAACGATGGCTTCAGAAAAAGATTCAAGTTTGACTCCACTCCTCCAAGGAATGCTCACTTGTGTCGGACTCCCTCCCTTGAAGACTCTGACTATTCTTCCTCACCTGCAACGATGAATGCCAGAGTTATCGATGATCAAGATGATGCCACATCACCACCTCCACCTTCAGCGCGTCTCGACACTCCACCAAGTTCTTCTGCACCACCGGACCTCAACGACGACCCTGCTGCTTCGCCTACTCCTCATGGGAATGAGTAGAAGCTCTATGTCTTCAAACATTTTTGGTGACATAAGGGGGAGAATCATATGAGTTGATAGTCTTCAAGCGGGTCCATATGGGTCGTTGCTCTACTTTTTGCTACTTTTGCCAAGTGCTTACAACTCTCGCTTTTGAAACATTTGGTTTGTTTTGAGTTGTAACACTTAAACTTGATGGTCGTCTGCTACCTTTTTCGACACTATGTGATGCGATGATAAATTCTGCATGTGCAACGATAAATTCCGCACGAAGTCATTTTGCAGACGTCCATTTTTCATTATGCATGTCATTATCTTCATTATATCATTTCATGCATGATGAATTGTCTTCATAAGTAGAAGAGGAGCTCCGCGAGTACAACCTGCCATGTGCATTTGCATTCAAAAGCAAAATACTTATATGCACATCTTCAAGGGGAGCCTTTCTGCTACTTACGAAGACAATACTTAAATCCTTTACAATTTCACATACTTTTATCCCCGTTGAATGTTTCAACCAGTTTGTCATCAATCACCAAAAAGGGGGAGATTTTAAGTGCATCTAGTGCCACCCCTAGTTGGTTTTGGAGTATGGACGACAAACCTGGTTGAGGGACTAATGTGTTTGTGACAATTGCACGATAACACAGGTAGAAGTCCCTCATTGATTTGTTTTCCTACCAGAGATGACCCTATAAATGTATGAAGACATTGAAGTCAAAGGTGGTATGTGAAGACATTCACATTGAAGACTATGACAAGAGAAGACATCGCATGAAGACTATGGAGCGCGAAGACTTAGTTGTTTCGTTGTTCTTTTTCTTCTTTGTTGAGTCATAGGAACCACCGTACTGTTAAGTGGGGTCCAAGTGAACCAGTCGGAATGACTGAAGTGATGCTTAACCAAAATCCTATGTCTTCGAGCAAAGAGAATGAAAGCAAATCTTATCCAGAGCTGGATAAGTCAGCTTTGCTTGTAGCTCAAGTAACATTGCCGTGTGTGTTTGAAATCTGACTGTTGGAACATGTGTCAGTTCCTTAGCGACCCAGGGTCATTTCGGACAAATTAGGTCGGGTTGCCTAGTGGCTATAAATAGCCCACCCCCTACACCATAAATTGGTTGGCGGCTCAAAGTTAGTGCACGACTTTTGTCGTTTGAGAGCAACCCACCTCGAAGCCTTTGAGAGAGAAATCCTTGCGGGGACAAAGCCCTAAACACTTAGAGCCAAAGAGTGTTAGGCATCACTTAAGTCTTCTTGTCTATGTGATCTGAAGACTTATTACACTTGAGGACTGTGAATCCACCAGCCGGTTAGGCATCGCGTTCTGAGCATCCAAGAGTCTTTGTGGATCGCCGGTGAACGAAGTCTGTGAAGGTTTGGAAGTCTACCTTGAAGACTTACCAGAGTGATTGGGCGAGGACTGGGTGTCCTTAGCTCAAGGGGAATAAGGTGAAGATGCGGTCTTCTGAGTTGAATCTCAGCCTCCCTAACCAGACGTACAGTTGTCACAGCAACTGGAACTGGTCCAACAAATCATTGTCTTCAACGAGCCACTGGTTCTATCCTTCCCATCTCTTTATTTATACTTGGTCCTTCTGAAGTCATTGCCTGTTTGCATTATCCTTTTGTCTTCACTGTGTGACTGCTTGTTCTGATTGGCTTCATACTATCTTCCGTCCTGATCTATACTGCCTAGCTGCTATTAGTCTTTGTGCTTTCACTTCATTGAATACTTGACTATGGCTTGCCTAGTGTAATCTACCTTCTGCTGCATGGTAATAGGTTTGTTTCTATCGTTTGTCTTCGAAACTTCCATGTTTTGACGACTTTCGTAAAAATCTCCTATTCACCCCGCTCTAGTCGATCACTAGCACTTTCACGATCCTTAAATCAGTTGCGTCAACTGCTTTAAGTCTCGGGGGCTACTAACACATAATCTTACCCGCATGTCCTTGGAAAGCTATTGTGTGGCTCTAGCAAGCCCATCCCGAGCAGCTCGGGTGTATGCTCCACTGAGCTGAAGGCATTAAATGCTTCTTTGGTGATGGTTCGACCGCGCATAGCCACTCTCTAGCGCCGATGGTTCATTGCACTCTCCACTTCAGAGTTGGTACCGGATACATCATCCAAATCCGTGGGGAGAGGACAATCTGGCATTTCACCTGTATCAACACCAGCCCTTGGGGTGGGATCCGGAGTCAGATTGAGTGATGCATGACCGACAGGATCCCCGGACACAGTTCATCGTATGCTTTTCCTAAAAATGTGGCAGGAAATGTCAAAATTCGGTACCTCTGCCATGAGCATATTAAAAAACCATACCTTTTTGTGGGTGGGGGCTTGGTAGTACCGCCACCGCCTTTCTTTTCGAAGACCCGCCCTGTGTAGGCGTCACCTTCTTAAGGGACGCTTCTGATGCGGTGTGGTGAGACGAGTGCCGCCCCTTTGAAAGCACGAGACAATGCGGTAGGTAAGGGCAATTTGAAAACTCTTTTGAAGGAGATGTCTCCTGGGTACTTACATGGGAAGAAGGGAGAAGGCCGGGGTAATCGGCTATAATGGCCACTTCCGTGCCGCCGTAACTCGCTTGATAAAAGACCCCCTCCTTGAGCTCTACGAATATATCCGGATCCTCTTCAAATCCAAGGTCCAGGTACCGAATATGGTCCTCTGGCTACGGAGTGGGACTGTAGATCCCTGTTGGGGATATAACTATTGAGTATAAACTGTCCAGGAGGGGCCGGATTATACTCATAGTAAGTTGTTCCTATCAAAGCCCACGAGGATAAGGAGTATGGCGCTTTACGAAGGAGAGTTAACAAGAAGGCCCAAGGTCCAGCGACGAATTATGGCCCATAGAGATAAACCGCCATATGATGTATAACTTGTGTTGTAAGATAAGAAAAGGTAGAAACCGAGCCGGACATGTTTATGAGCCGGCCGGAACTCTGTAAACCACCAGGCGTCAACATGTGTATATAAAGGGACGACCCGGCGACAGTTTAGGGACAAGAAAGAAGAGATCCAGAGCCGGGTCAAGCGTATTCGCTCCCCATTCATCGAACCACTAGCAATACCAACTACAAACTGGACTAGGCTTTTACCTTCATGGTAAGAGAACAAACCAGTATAAACTCCCGTGTCCTTTGTCCTGTTTAACCCCTTTAAGCTAACCTCAACGCGATGGCTCACGACTAAGTCCTCACACTAGGACATCTGCCGTGACATTTCCATGACAGTTGGCGCCCACCGTGGGGCTATCGCATGATGGTTTCGAGTTCTTGAAGGGCAGCTTCGAAGGGCTCAAGGGATACGCCGTGGGCCGGATGACCAAGAGTTGTCGCGACAAGCTCTACATCGACGATGCAGGCTGGGGCCCCGAGGCCGGCTCCATTGAGTACGGGTACCGGTTCCCATTCGGTGGAATCCACGTCTTCATCGGCAAGGTCGGCGAACTGGGCCCTGAGTCGGACATCTGCACCGACATCATCAAGACGGCTCAGCGAGCGAGACCCGCCCGGTTCAGCCTACCATGAAGCATGCCTTCGTGGGAGTCATCCACGGGGCAAAATCTGAGGATAGATCGGTATCTGATGGTGAAACCGTCGTTTACTCCGATGGCAAGTCATCTACTGGAGAGACCGAGTCATTGTACTAGCTGCAAGACGGCTAGCTTGGGGGCTATTCCGATGGCAACAGTATTTCAGATACCCACAAGCCGCTGAACCGGGTTGCAATCTTTATGGCCGGTACACAGCCAGGGCAGAATTCTTCAACTTCGGCGGCATTAATCTTCGGGTCAGCAGCGGCAATAGTAGCTGGGGCAGGAGGCCCTGCGCGCCTGTCTACTCAAGTCTTGTCCGGTTTACTTGACGCTTTAGCAACCCTGATGACGACCGAGGTTAGTGCGGCAAACCGGGATGAACATAATGCGGAAATTGCCAAGGTGAGAGATTAGATAACTCAAGCCAAGGAAGACCTGGCAGCCGAGGATGTAAGGATGGCCATCATGCGGGCCGAGTTGGAGGCTCAGGCGCAGTGGGTTCAATCGGAATCCTTCCGGCTTATGCTAGATCAGAACGCGTCGAATGATGTCATGAGGAGAAGGCATCATACCCGCCTACCTTTGGTTTACGAGCCAAGAAACCTCTTCAACACGCCCGGAGCAGGGACCGGTAACCAGCCAGTGATAAACCGGAATGAAGCACCAGAAACAGGGGCGCCGGTTCCACCGTTTATGATGGATCCGCCTCGTCAGGGTAATAAACCGCCGCAGTATGTACCGACGCCGCATCATGTGCCGACACCGCCGGGTCATTACTCTAACCCCTTGGATAACATGGTCGCCGCCGCTTCACGATTGGCGGCTCTCCCAGTCGAAGCCGAGTCCCCAGTAGCAGTTGAGACGCAATGAGCTAGAGAGCTCCTTCAGATAGCCTTGGCTTAGTAGTAGGCTTATTCGTACAACAGTGAGAGGATTCATTCCACCTCCTGCCCTAGCCGGAGTTACATTAGACATATTGATGAGCCGGCCATATCAAGCAGTGCGCGGAATCGTAATCCGCCTCGTGGCCATAACCAGGCAGGCAGTGGTGTCGGTGCTCAGAACATGGTGGACCAAGGTAGAGCACATCGAGAGGCCAAGTTAGCGGTGCAGTACGCGGCCTGTCAACCTTCTCCGGTTCATCCGACGACTTCGGTCAAGACAGGAGTAACTTTCAGGTCTTTGGGTGTGCCGTGTTTGACCCTGGATTTGCGTAACGTACGGTTGCCCAAGGATTTCAAAGGTCCCCGTAAGGTACCCAACTACACGGCTGATTTACCTCCTGAATCGTGGATTGACAGTTATGAGATGGCAATGGAACTGTTGGATGTTGATGAGTGTCGGGGGTTTGGTGTGACATATGCCGAGGATGGCTAATCATGACGGGGGCTAGTAGGATGTCGCCGGTGCTAGGAAACGGGATGAGGCGAAGACATGCACGCCGGCGAATCTTACCCAGGTTCGGGGCTCTCCTAGGAGATAACACCCCTAGTCCTGCTCTGTGGGGTCTCCGCATGATCACTAAGGTGCTAGCAAGTACAATGGTGCTCCACGAGCTGTATGCTAGAGGTAGAAGAAAGTAGGGCTAGCTCTCCACTCTCTCTCCATGTGGTGTCTAGGTCTAACAGGTTGGGAACCCTTTGCATGGGTGCCCTGGGGGGTTTATATAGGCCTATCCCCTAGGGGTACAATGGTAATCTGGCCAGGTGTAGGACCCGGCTGTTAGTGTCTCCTGTTGCCGGCTCCTCCGCCGCCTGGTGGGCCCTGCCGGCTGGTCTGGTATGGAGCCGACAGGCCGCCTCCGCCGCTTCCGGGTCTGGCCGGCTACTTGTTACTGTAGCCGTACCGCTAATGACACATGCTTGGTCGGGGGGCGTGGCTACAGTCCCGTCGTCTGGTGGGAGATCACTATAGCCACACCGTGTCTCATCTGGTTAATGGCGCGTGGACTCCGAGTGAAGAGTGGGCCGCCTGCTAGAGGCCGGCCTCCCTCGGGTCTGACTGGTCAGGTGCTTCCGCCCTCTGGGCTCTCACTGGCTGGTAGGGCCCGCCGCCTGCTGGCCTTACCGACAGGCCGTCGTGGGAACAGGGTTCCACCTGGCAGGGGTGACGTCAAGGGTGGGATGGCAACAGTGCTGCGCCATGCGGAGATCTCAGCCGGTACAGGACACTGTGGCCGCGCCCCGCCCTAGATATGGGGGTGATGGGCTACACTATGGCCACATCCTATCTTGTCTTCTTTATGGGGGCGCAGACTTTGAGGGCGCGGCGGGCCGCCTGTCAGGAGCCGGCCTACTCGGAGTCGGCTCGTCTCGAGGCCGTCTTCAGGTGCTTGGCCATCCTCTGGCAGCCGGCCGCTTGAGCCAGCCGGCTACCAGAAGGCGACGCTTCGTCCTTGACGCTTTAGGGGCGCAGCCGGCCCGATGTCTTGAAATACTCATGGACTCGGGTTAGGCTACCCATGGCCCATTACTCCAACAGTAGTCCCCGAAGCTGGTGAGGCGTCGTGGCTGACAGGTTGAGGTGCCTCAGCAGTTTCCTTCTTCGAGTGCTCTTGCTGAATGCTTCATCCGTCTTCTGGTAAGCCGCCCGCCAGGAGTCGGCCATGACCAGGCTGATTGGTCGGGTGACTTTGAATTGTCAAGGCAGGAGTTAGGTGGCGTGCCTTCTAAGCTTCTATCCCGCCGCCCGCTGCAAGCACGCCACGCAGCGCCAACTATTCGGGCCAGCCTGCGAGCCCACGCATGCGATGGGACGCGACAGCAGGCTGGGCCCGCCATGACCAGGCCTCGGTGCGCGGGCGGATCCTTTGCGGCCGAAGCGGACCGTTGCGATAACTCGCGCAATAATCGTGGGGACGTGGGGTTGTGGGTGCAGTTAATCCCATGATCCCACGCCCTGCCCCCTCGGCTTCGCATCCCAGGGGCTATAAGTAGGGGGGAAGGGGGAGCGGCGGAGCACGCGCGCCCTCCTCCCCTTTGCCATTTTCGACCTCCTCCTCTTCTTGCTGCCGCTGCACTACTGCGCCCTGCCGAAGCGCTGCCGTAGCTATTCGCCGTCAGCCTCCTCCGCACCGAGCCTCTTGCTCCGCCGTGGTGCCACTTCCCCGCCGAGGTCAGACTCCATGACGCGCGAGAAGGGAGGGGACTGGGATGGCTTGGTCATCATCGACGACCACCTCGCCTTTGTTCGCGCCATAAGGTGGCTGCCGGGCACGAACTACGTCAAGGTGCGCGTGCCGCCGGAGGCAGAGAACTCGCCGGTGCCGCAAGGAGGCGAGTGGGTTATCTTCCGCTCGCACTTCCTCCACGGCTTCGGCCTGCCGGCTAGCGGATTCTTCCGCTCCTTCTTCAACTTCTACCACCTCCAGCCGCATCATCTGACGCCCAACACTATGATGCTATTGTCCACCTTCGTCATGATGTGCGAGGGCTACCTCGGAATCCTCCCCACCATCAAGCTGTGGGGAGCATTCTTCTACACCAAGGTGGGCACCTCCGCCAGGGAGAAGGCGGCCCAGTGCGGCGCCTTCCTGGCGGTGCGCCGCTCGTTCGTGAAGAACGGCTTCCCCGCCATCAAGCTATCACAGTCGGTCAAACTGTAGCAGAAATCATACTTATACATGGAGAACATCGACCCCGCCCTCGACTTCATCAACTTGCCGCCCTACGAAGCCGGCCCTCTGGCTGAACCTCAGGCCAACTGGGGCTACAAGCCGAAGCCCTTGTCAGCCAATGTCACCACCGCCATCAACCGGCTCCGGGTGCTGAGGGACACGGCAGGCCACAAGGCGTCTGACCTGCTGGTCGCCTTCGTCGAGCACCGGGTTCTCCTGCTCCAAGGCCGGCCACATCTGATCTGTCGGATGAGCGGGCACCGGGACCCGAGTCGGACGTGCACGAGGGACATGCCGACTGCCATGGTCGCCCGCCTGGTGAACGAGATCTCCGACCTCAAGTTGTCGGAGAGGTCTTGGCGGTTTGGCATGCGGCCATACACCCGGGCCAACCCGTCGCCTCCTGTAAGTTCTTCAACTCTTTCCTTTTTAGTATTTGTTTTGGTTTTGGTCTTGCCATCTTGAATAACCGGTCTTGTGAACACAGATCTTCATGTCTCCGGTGACGGCCGCCATCGTAGGGCCGGGTGGAGACTACCTTCCGGACCGGCCAGTGAGCGATGTGGACGAACCCGACTTGGGGGCGGCCGCCTTGTGCCATGTGTGAGGTGCCGGCAAGGCGGATGTGGGCCCTTCCACCGAGCTGGCTGCTCAAGACGGCACGCGCAAGCGCAAACAAGGCGCCGCCTTGTTCGGAAGCGCGTCGAAGAAGACCAAGAACACGACCACTGTGACTAGGCGGAAGGAGGCTGCTGTGAAGGCGGCCAAGTTTCAGAAGCTTCCGAAAGTCCCCCCTATGGTGTTGACATAAGTGTGTTTCCTTTCTTGTTGATTTTATCTGAGCTGTTCTGCTTTATTTCCTTAACTTAGGGCTCCGCTCTCTCTTGAGAAGTCGACCGCTGCCTCCATCATCGGGTCAGGGGAGACTTCTGCCACCACCCGACAAATCGACCCTGCAGCCGACCTCCAGGAGGCGCAGGAATGAAACGCGCGGGAGGTGCGCGAGGAGCGGGAAGCCGCCCGCAGGGAGCAGACAAAGGCCGCCGCGCTGAAGATGCCGGCGGAGGCTGGGGCCGATGCCGCGACGAAGAAGTAGGTCGAAGAAGCCGCGTACTGCCAAGCGTCATTGTTCGTCATCCCCCTGAACTCCACGCCACCGCCTTCGGAGTTCACTACGCCGACTGGGGGAGCCGATGATGAACAGCTGGTCATGGAGAGGGGAGCTGGCGACGTCGCCATGCCGGAGGTAGCCGTGCCTTCGCCGCTGCCGGTTGACAAATCACGGGACAAGCAGTCGGCCGCCCCGCCGGCACCGCCAGCCGGAAATGAGGTGGTGATGGGCCCGACTCCTGAGGTCCGCACACCATCGCGCCCCCTAGGCGTGAAGGCGACTTCGGTGCCACGACCGCTGGAAGCCGGTATTGCAAGCTCGTCAGCCCCGGATGCCGAAGCAACCAGCACCGCTCCCGCTAAATGGGTGCGTGGAGGCAAGACGGGCGCTTTGAATCAAGCGATCCTGGACATCCATGCCAAACTCTAAGCTGAGGCCACCGCTCTTCAGCAGTGCAACAGGGCATTCCTGGATTCACGAGCGGCCATTCGGGTATGTTTCTTAGTTCGTCATCTTTGATTCTTGTACTTCTCTGTGGGGGTGCGCCAGCGCACCCACTGGGTGTAGCCCCCGAGTTTCGGGCCGGCTGCTGAGCAGGCGGCCCAGAACATTACTTGGCGGGCTCCGAGTGCTAACGTTTCTTCTATCTTCATTGCAGGACTATCATAATCTTCACGGAAAGCCGAAGTAAGTCACTGTTTTCTTTCTCTGCAGGGGCGCAATAGCGCACCCACGGGCTATAGTCCCTGAGATTCGGGCCGACTGCTGAGCAGTCGGGCCGGATCTCCCCGGCAACTATACTTTTTCTTTGTTGGTTATTGACATCTTTTTTTCTTTCTCCGCTCTTGTAGAGGCCAATGCCGCCTTGCAGAGGCAGTTGGGTGAAGCCAACACCGCATTGCGTGCGAAGGAGGCAGAGTGCAACGAGTTGTCCCAGGAGCGCGACCGACTGGCCACGCAACTGGCGGAGCAGGCGGAGCTTCTCCAGACGGCCCGGAAGGAGGCGGAGGTGAAGGAGTCCAATCTCCTCACCGAGTTCAAGACCGAACGCTCCACCTGGACCGATAAGGAGGCCCTGCTGAAGTCCGGCTTCCCCAGGATTGAAGACATGGTTGATGGTAAGCTTTCTTCTTTTTCTTTCTTTGGGTTGCCGACTATCGATAGAGCCGACTTCTGGCTTTTGGCTTCTGACTTCTGATCTTCCGCTTTCTACCTGAGTAGACTTCTTTCCTGGCCATTCTGGCGCCGGCAACGAGGCTATCGAGGCTTATCGGGAGGTACGGAGGGCAGAAGGCGTGCAGATCGCTGCCGACGCCCCCAGACTCTTAGCGAACAACTTCTCAGCATCCAAGCCCGCCTCCAGCGGGCTCATCGGATGCTCCGCCATCTTCAGTGTGTCGGGGCCCAGGCGATCTCCGCCCTTTGGCCAGACATGTCGGCTCCGCGTACTCCCAGTCGGACTGCCAACTGGCTGGAGGTGGCGGTCGGCTGTCTCAAGGCTTGGAAGGGTTCCTCGCCCGGGCTGGAGCATGCCGGTCCTTGGAGTTTGTCAAGGTGTGGTATCCTGGGCTAAATCTAGCCCAGTTGACCACGTTTTGTCAGGAGGCCCAAGAGGAGCTGGTGGCAGTGGAGCGCGACATTGTTAGTCGAGAAGCGGCGATCACCGAGTATACCGACACCAGCCTCTTTGTTCCTGAGCTGGCCGAGAATGGTGCCGAGGCGCCGCCGGAGTGGTTCGCGCTGAACCTGAAGGATGGCAAAGACTCGGCCAAGATGATCGACTCCAGCGACGAGGGAGAAGACGAGGAGGACGAGGAAGGCGAAGAAGAAGCGCCAGAGGTCGGGGCGGACGGCCAGCCCCATCTTGATCGTGCCTCGAACAACAAGCCGTGCTCGAGTGCGCCGACTGTTACTGGAGGCGACCAAGCGGAGACTGACTAGCCGTCCACTCCACCAACCGGCGCCACTGACTCCGCCACCCAGCCGGACCCCTCTGCAGCTCCCTAGGCCACCGGCTTATCTTTATTTTCCCTTTTTTTCAGTCTCGAGAAACTTTGTTAAATTTACGCAATTCCACCCGTGGGGTGTATTTTAAACTCTGTTGAATGCTAGCCAAGGGCCTTTTGACATGTCAATATGCTTTCACAGAAGTTGTGCTTTTGCCGAGTTGTGACTTTTCTTGCTTTCTGCTCGTTGGCCTTTTTCCTTTGCTACCCTCCCTTGGCTGCCGTCTTTCCAGCCAAACAACCGCTCTGCGGACTATGGCTTGGTCAAGTACTTAGCTACTTTCGGGAGGGCAAGTACTTAGCCGACTAGAGTGTTAGCAAGTTAAGTAGAGGCCGACAGGCCGGCTGCTTCAGTAGCCGGTCGATGAGGCGGGGAGCCGGCTTGAACTATGTGTATGCTTGGGGTGCTTAGCCAGTTTTCATGTGGACACCCTTTCCTACCAGTAACTCCTGCCCACCAGACAGTCGCTCTGTGAGCTGCGGCTTCTAGCAGGAGCGCTTAGGTGCCAACACACTACTTGTCCGACTGCACGAAGCTCCACATAGTACAAGGTGGCGAGCCCCCGGGCCGACTGGTCGAACCCGGTGCTAGGAGGAATAATGAAATAACACATTCATAGGCATAATACTTATCATATATAGAAAACAGGGTCGTCCCCGAGCTCTTCTCGGGGGACCCGGAGTCTTCGTACTTAATACAAAAGAAAGCGTGGTACATACTGCATCAACTGTAAAATCTTCAAAGGAGGTTTGCATTCCACGACCGCTCTGTCTCTTTGCCGGAGTCGTCTCTCTTGCGTGCTCTGGGCTTCTAAGCATCGATCAGGTAGTAGGAGTCGTTGCCCAAAACTTTGCTAACAATGAATGGGCCTTTCCAAGGTGCCGAGAGCTTGTGCTGGCCGGCTGTTCACTGGATTAGTCGGAGCACAAGGTCTCCCTCCTGTAAATATCTTGGCCTGACCTTTCGGTTGTAGTAGCGGCATAGACTCTACTGGTAGATGGCGGACCGGCTATGTGCTAACAGCCGGCCCTCCTCCAGTAGATTGACGCCGTCTTCTCGCGCTACTTTTGCTTCTGCCTCGGTGTATATGGTGACGCGAGGTGAGTCGAACTCAATGTCCGTCGGGATGACGACTTCGGCACCGTAGACGAGGAAGAAAGGCGTGAAGCCGGTTGACTTGTTTGGAGTTGTGCGTAGGCTCTACAGGACGGCCAGCAGCTCATCAATCCAGTAGTCGACCGACCGCTCCAGATGCTCGACCAATCGGGGCTTGATGCCGGAAAGGATGAGGCCGTTTGCTCGCTCAACTTGGCCGTTTGACTACGGATGGGCAACGGACGCCAGGTCCAGTTGGATGCCCTGCGTCGCGCAGAAACGGGCCAAGGCTCCTTCGGCAAAAGTTGTGCCATTATCCGTGATGATGCTATGTGGTACTCCGTACCGAGTGGTGATATCTGCAATGAAAGTCACGGTAGTCGGACCATTCAACTTCTTGATTGGCTTTGCTTCTATCCACTTGGTGAATTTGTCCACGACGACAAGCAGATGGGTCATGCCTCCGCGTGTTGTCTTGACTGGTCCCACTATATCCAAGCCCCAAACAGCAAAAGGCCATGCCAAGGGAATGGTCTTGAGTGCAGAAGCCGGCAGATGTTGCTGTGAGCTGAACTTATTGTTGGGGAACGTAGTAATTTCAAAAAAATTCCTACGCACACGCAAGATCATGGTGATGCATATCAACGAGGGGGAGAGTCTGATCTACGTACCCTTGTAGATCGCAATGGAAGCGTTGACACAACATAGAGGAAGTAGTCGTACGTCTTCTTCCCGATCCGACCGATCCAAGCACCGTTACTCCGGCACCTCCGAGTTCTTAGCACATGTACAGCTCGATGACGATCCTCGAGCTCCGATCCAGCAAACCTTCGGGGAGGAGTTCCGTCAGCACGACGGCGTGATGACGATCTTGATGTTCTACCGACGCAGGGCTTCGCCTAAGCACTACAACGATATGATCGAGGTGGAATATGGTGGCAGGGGGCACCGCACACGGCTAAGGAACGATCACGTGGATCAACTTGTGTGTCTTGGGGTGCCCCCTGCCCCGTATATAAAGGAGCAAGGGGAGGAGGCCGGCCGACCAGGAGTGGCGCGCCAAGGAGGAGTCCTCCTCCTAGTAGGAGTAGTGAAAGTGCGTTATATCGACTAGAGGGAGGGTGAATAGGCGATTTTTATGAAAGTCTTCAAAACGTGGAAGTTATGAAGACAAACAAAGTGGACAAGCCTATCACTATGCAGCGGAAGTTAGATTACACAAGGCAAGCCATAGTCAAGTACACAATATAGTGAAAGCACAGTGACAAACAGCTTCAGTGTAATGAGGATCAGGTAGGAAGAAGTTATGAAGCCAAACAGATCATACGGTCAAGTCGTGAAGACAGAAGATAAATCAAGCATGCAATGGCTTCACAATGTGTACTGGTAAGTAAAGGGAGGTGAAGATGAAACCAGTGACACGCTGAAGACAATGATATGTTGGACCAGTTCCAGTTGCTGTGACAACTGTACGTCTGGTTGGAGCGGCTAGGTATTTAAACCAAAGGACACACAGTCCCGGACACCCAGTCCTGAACACGCAGCTCAGGACACCCAGTCCTCACTGTTTTCTCCTTGAGCTAAGTTCACACAGACCTCTCCCAATCACTCTGGTAAGTCTTCAAGGTAGACTCCCAAACCTTCACAGACTTCGTTCACCGGCAATCCACAATTTCTCTTGGATGCTCAGAACGCGACGCCTAACCGTCTGGAGGATGCACAGTCCTCAAGTGTAATAAGTCTTCAGATCACTCAGACAAGAAGACTTAAGTGATGCCCAATTACTCTGGCTCTGGGTGGTTAGGGCTTTTCTCCTTGCTAGGGATTTTCTCTCAAAGGCTTCGAGGTGGGTTGCTCTCAAATGACAAAAGCCGTGCACTGAAATCTGAGCAGCCAACCGTTTATGGTTGTAGGGGTGGACTATTTATAGCCACTTGGCAACCCGACCTGATTTGTCCGAAATGACCCTGGGTCACTAAGGAACTGACACATGTATCAACAGTCGAATTTCGAACTCACACGGCAACTTTACTTGGGCTACAAGTAAAGCTGACTTGTCTGACTCTGGACAAGATTTTCTCTCATTGTCTTCACTCGAAGACATAGGATTTTGATTAGGCATCACTTCAGTCATCCTGACTGGTTCTCTTGGACCCCACTTAACAGTACGGTGGTTCCTATGACACAACATGAATGAAGTAAAACTACGAAGGATCTAAGTCTTCGAGTTCCATAGGCTTCAATGGGAGTCTTCACATGTCATTGTCTTCAACATGAATGTCTTCATATACCACCATTGTCTTCAATGTCTTCGTACATTTTTAGGGGTCATCTCTGGTAGCTAAACCGAATCAATGAGGGACTTCTACCTATGTTATCCTGCAATTCTCACAAAGACATTAGTCCCTCAACTAGGTTTGTCGTCAATACTCCAAAATCAACTAGGGGTGGCACTAGATGCACTTACAATCTCCCCCTTTTTGGTGATTGATGACAAACTAGTTGAAGTTTTCAACGGGGAATATAATTTGTGAAATTGTAAAGGAATTGTCTTCATAAGCTGCAAGGGCTCCCCCTGAAGATGTGCATATAAGTGATTTGCTTCTAGAACGCAAATGCACATAGCAAGTTGTACTTGTGGGAGTCCACTTCAACTTATGATTACAATCCACCATGCATGTAAAGGTATATGAAGAGAATGATATGAATAATGAAAAATGGACGTCTGCGAAATGATATAAGTGCGGAATTTATCGTCGTACATGCGGAATTTATCTTCGCAAAAACATAGTGGCAAACAAGTAGCAGACGACCATCAAGTTTAAGTGTTACAACTCAAAGAACCAAATGTAGCAAAACGAGAGTTGTAAGCACGAAGCAAAATGCAAAAATATAAAGCACCCGCCCATATTATTGACCCGCTTGAAGACTATAAACATCATATGCTTCTCCCCCTTTTGTCAGTGATGACCAAAAAGGTTTGAAGACATAGAGTTTTCTATGCGTTCCCAGGCGCAGCAGGGTCGGTGGAGGCGTTTGGTGGTGCTGACAAGCTTGGTGCAGGGTCGACGTGCGCTGAAGAAGGCGGTGGTGATGTAGCATCGTCTTCTTCCTCAATGATTCTGCCAGTCATGGTGGCAGCAGAGGAAGAGAACTCTGAATCTTCAAGCGACGGAGTCCTGCGCAGCACAGCTCTTCTAGGGGGGGGGTGGAGTCAAACTTGAATCTCTCTCTGAAGCCATCCTCTTGAAGTTTAGCTTCAGTGCACATCATGGTGAGGCCTTTCCAAGTGCGGCGACAGGTTTCATGTGCGACAAAAGCATTTTTGGTGGCCAGATTTCTGATGCGATTGACGTCTTGCATGATACTGCGCATCTGCCTTTTGAGCCAGTCGTGATGCCTATCTTGCTTTTGGTGTAGAGCCACAAGAAGTTCACGGTCATTGAGTGTACGAGTGCGTTTCTTGGGTCTCTGTGCAGCTGTGCTGTCAGTGGCTTCAGTTGATGCAGGGGCACGTGTGGTGCCAGCCATTGGATATACTCTGGAGATGGCTTCAACACCTTCATCATGCTGAGTGAAGCTCTGGTGTTCTGCATTCTGAAGACTTAATGGCTGCTTGGCAGGCTCGGGATATATTGCTTCAGCAGAGGTGTCCACATCAGGTAAGAAGATTCTATGGTTGCAGGCAGAGGGCTGATAGGAGATAGCAGAGTGGAGCTTGATTAGCCTCATAACCAATGGAGCATAAATCTTCAAACCAAAGAGATCTGAGCTAGACGCTGCAAGTTGGCGTATAAAGAGATCCTGGGCGTTGAAGCATTTGCCATGCAGGATACAGAAGATGAGAGTCTTCATGGCACCTTCAACCTTGGCATATGGAGAGTGCCCCTTAATGGGCCATAGAGTCCGCCTGACGATGTGATAGATAGTTCTGGGCAGGTACTCTAAGTCTTCAACGAAGAACTCAGTTAGATAAGGTGCATCCAGAGGCAATGGCTTCATCATTGAGAGCATCTGACTCATATTGGGCTCAGGTCACTGGAATATGCACTCAATAGCTTCAGCATGGAGTTGGCAGCCTTCTTCGAAGAGTTCGCCAGGAGTGGGTAGGCCGGTAAGCTCAATGATATCGAATGCATTGGCTTCATGATGGACATTGCCGGTCATCCACTCTAGGACCCAAGTCTTCGGATCTCTGTTGTAGCCTTTGATATGCAATGTGGCATAGAACTGGAGCAGAAGCTTTTCATTCCAGTGCTCTTCATCTGTGATAAACGGCAGCAGACCAACTTGCTTGAAGCAGTCCAGTGCTTCTTCCAGACCAGGCAGACCAGCAACAGCTTCAACCTCAAGGCGCTGGTGTGGAAAGATACGGCCTTGGTTGTATAGGACGCA
The DNA here is from genome assembly GCA_034509565.1 of Triticum monococcum. Classification (NCBI taxonomy): domain Eukaryota; kingdom Viridiplantae; phylum Streptophyta; class Magnoliopsida; order Poales; family Poaceae; genus Triticum; species Triticum monococcum. The sequence goes on from CM067846.1 coordinate 530,818,262, forward strand.
GGAGTAGTAGCTGCGCTGTGGGTAGCTCCAGAACCTATCTGATACAATCCGTTCCCGTGAATAAGGGTTCTTGGAGCTGTTGAAGAAGGTGTTGTCTTCCCTGAAGCTATTGACATTAAAGGAGACAGGAGCTGATGCAGGACCTGGGAACCTTGGCAGTCGTGGGATTGGCTTCTGGACCTGGGGCCTGTGCGCAACATGATAGTTGTACTGTGGACCGGCAGCAGACTCAGGCACAGAAGGTTCAGATGCAGTGGCTTCGGTAGCTGTTGGTTGGTCGGGCTCCACAATTGCTTCAGTGTTGGTTGTGGCAGCCACAATGTTTTCAGCCTCATCACGTGTAGTGAGAGGGACAGATTCAGGTACGTTCTCCTTGAGAACTTCTTCTTGTTGGTGCAGGGGAGATGGAGCTTGAGGTTCTTCATGCTCTTCTTCATGTTCTTTGGCTGATGCAGCCGGAATGTCGTCAGCAGCCTGAGCCCTTGGCCCTTTGCGAAGCCTACAGAATGTAGGCGACGCCGGTGGAGTTGCAGTGGGCTGGGGCTCATCCTCTTCCTCCTGCGGGCGATCTGCCCACGATGCATCTTGGGTGATTGGCGTCAAGGGACGACCAATGCTGATCATTTTGCTTGTTTCAAGCTGAGGAAGGACTGCATCACCTTGCACATTGTCTTGGAGACCAATGTCTTCAGCAGCGTTGGGGTCGGCTGCTGGAATGTCTTCAGCGTGCGGAGCCTCTGTGAAATGGTCAGCTGACGATCTTCGTCAGGATAGCGGACGGAGAGGGGTTCGACTATCAGGGGCTCTGTGGGAGCAGCCCGAGATTTCTTGGTCTTGCGCTTCTTGATGGTGGGGTCAGAAGGAGAGGCTTCAGGGTGTTTCCTCTTCCTTGCTTCAGCTTCGGCTGTCCTTGTCTTCTTAAGCTCTGAAGCGGTTGAGCGGTGCTTTGGCTTCGAGCCAGTCTTGGCAGTGGGGAAGACAATCGGAACAGCTTCTTGCCTTGGTGCCTCTTATTCAGCCACAGTGGGCTTCTTCTTTTTCTTCGTGGCCATCCTAGGGTCGATGCCGGGACGCCCAAGTGCCTTGCGCTTCTCGGCCTCATTGTAGGCCTGCACACAGAGGTCAGCCAAATTCTTCATTCACTCACGCGAACCCTGAGCTTCTGCACGTTTCTTCATAAAGTTTTCCTTCAACTCGTGCAGCATGACCTTGAAGTCCTTGACTTCTTAGACGCTGAGCTTGGCCATATTCTGCTTGAACTGAGCCTTTTTCAAAATCTATCTTCTGCTTCAGTTCAACTATGCGCTGGGCAATTGCGAGTTCTGAAGCAATAGCGCCTTGGAAGGCTACGGTGAGGCCAATGGGCAGCTGCAGATCATCGAAGCTGATGTTGGGTGTATCAAACCACTCATCAATGAAGTTGTGGATGATTGCTGCATCAAACAGAGGCAGATTGTTGAAGATTTCAGCCTCCTCCTTGCTCTTGATGAGCTGTTCAAGAGCGTCATCGCCAAGATCTTCGTCACTGGACAGATCAATGGCATCGCTGCGCAGAATGGCAGCAGCTGTGAGCTCTTTGCCAGTGTGTGGCTGAGGCTTCTTGGGGCTTGGAGACTCGTGATAAGTCTTCAGACTGCACACTTGCTTCAGGAGGTGCAGTGGCCAATGGCTTCGCTCTGGAGATCTTGGGAGAAGCGGCTGGCTTTGAAGCTTTTGTCTTCTTCTTCGTCTGCTTCGGCTCCGGTGCAGCAGGAGCGTCATCAGACTCAGTGTCTGTTGGAGGGTCGTTCACAGCAGTCCCTTGGACTAGAATGCGACTGATGAGGCCTTCGAGATTGGCATACGGCCCGATGATATTGGGATTTGCGTCGCGTGTGCCATCTGCCGTTGGTTTAGAGGGACTAGGGTTGAAGTCCAACCCCCACTCCTTCTTGTTTTGCTTCGCAGAGTTCTGAGCAAATTGGAAGTTGCGTTTGAACAGAGTGTCATCGCGACACCAGAGAAGTGATGACGGATGTGCGTCAGCTGGCTGTGGTCCTCTGACCATGCATGGAAAGAAGCCTTGAGCAATGGCTTCGTCTCTGGACCGGGGTACGAGGTTTTTGTACAGTACGTCTCCCCATGGTCTCTTGATGGCGCACTTTTCTGCATACTCCTTAGTGACGAAGCGGTATTGGAACCACTGCTCTGCCCAATATTGGGAGAGCATGATGGAGATCTTGGGAGAAGCAGCGGTCTTCGAATCCATTGGATTCGTGTCTTGCGCTGACCATAGCTCTCTTCAGGATCAGTTTGGTACATTTCTGCCAAGTCCTCAGGTAGATCTTTAGACGTTTCACCACGTCTCTGTCTGCCTCCCTTCCTTGCTGGTTTTTTTGCTGCCATGAAGCTTAACTTGGAAGGCTTCAAGAGATTCAAAGTCTTCAAAGGCTTCCTTTTGCTTGAACAACAGGAACTCGCTTCAGGAGAATTGATGTGACGCTGTAAGAACTCTGCAAATGAATGCAGACTATGAGAACCAAAAGATTTTCCCACGGACATGTACTTGTGATAGCATTAAGGTGCGAGGGAAGGGGAAGAGGTCATATGCATTCTCAGAAGATTTTGAAGACAAATCAGTTTAGAAGATATTGACCTCATCATGCGAAGACATTCACTTTATAGAAAAGAAGTTGGTTCCAGATTTGTACGAACCCATAGATCAATACAAGTGAGGAATCTAACTACTTCATGAAGAACAAGTGGATATACTAGGCAAGTTATGAGATGAAGATGAGAGAGATGAGACTTGTGTGAATAGAAACTTCTTATGGCAGAAAGTGATGGAGCTATAGGATCAAAAGAGGCTGTAAAAAGAGGTTTTATTTACCACTCTTGGAACTGCTAGACGAAGAGAGAGTTGAAGCCGAGCAGTTCGATCCTCCGTGCCCTAACTTGGCGACGGAAGACACCTACGGCGACGACGGAGAGACCGATGTCCGCAATCGGCGTGAAAACGGCATCGGAGAGGTTGCGGCAGTGAAGCACTTCGTCGCCGGCATCGTTGAGAGTTAGCGGTGGCGCTAGGGTTCGTGCGAGGGTGGAAGAAGGGGTAATGACCGCAGTGAATCGTGTATTTATAGGGATAGGGGCGGCACTGCGCTATTACTCAGGTGCCCCTGGCGATTCGCATCTGATCAGTACGTGGCCAGCATGCGGTATTATGGGGGCAGTTCCACATCCCACACACACCTTGTTTGTCGGGTGTCGTTCCTACTTCTCCGGATTTCTTGTTGATGTAATAACATTGAAAATGGTTTTAAAGTTTGTCTCTGTGTCTTCTGCTGACAAGGATGCAGTGAAGACATTCGACAGTTTCAATAGAATGCATACGACTTGGAGAGATAGAGTTTGAGGTAGGAAGCATGGAGAGGTTAGGGTCCGATCACATTCACTTAGTTCAAAAGATTCAAACAAGAAGACATAGCTATAAGTGAATGCTGTAGAGGACAGAACACCAGTACATATATATAATCAACACAGTGAAGATAATCATGAAGACATGTTGAGATTGAAGCCAAACCAAATGTGAAGACATAGCAAATGTAACGCCATGAGTGAAACACTTCAAGCAGAAAATTTGGTGGTGGCGTTACCCACCGTATAGGAAGTATTAGACCCAGACACGGCGCACAATTATCGTGGCGCTCCGAAGTCAAATTCCATGTTAATGTATTCACACTTGGAATGTATGTCTTCATTGATTGAAGATATACGTTACTTCGTGTGTTGCACATCTAAGTCATCAACATGCATAAGTGTTAGGATGTGTGCCTGATCACAGGACATTTGAGGATTCCAAGATATTTAGCTCACACCATAACTTGCAAAATCTCTTCTCATCCAAGGGCTTGGTGAAGATATCTGCCAATTGCTCTTCAGTGTTGACGTGTATGATATCAATGTCTTCCTTTGCAACATGATCTCTGAGAAAATGATGACGAATTTCAATGTGCTTTGTCTTCGAGTGCTGAACTGGGTTGTTGGCGATCTTGATGGCGCTTTCGTTGTCGCAGTAAAGTGGCACTTGCTTCAGATGAATGCCATAATCCTTGAGGGTTTGCTTCATCCATAGAAGCTGAGCGCAGCAGGATCCAGCAGCAATGTATTCAGATTCAGCAGTGGAGAGAGATACACAGTTCTGCTTCTTTGAAGACCAACATACAAGTGATCGGCCCAGAAAGTGACATGTGCCTGATGTGGACTTCCGATCAACCTTGTCACCAGCGTAATCAACATCCGAAAATCCAACCAGATCAAACTCTGAGCCCTTTGGATACCATAACCCTAGAGTTGGGGTGTGAGCCAAATATCGAAGGATTCGCTTCATAGCTAAGTGATGCGACTCCTTTGGTGCCGCTTGGAATCGAGCACACATGCAAACACTAAGCATAATATCTGGCCTAGATGCACATAAATAAAGCAGAGAACCAATCATGGAGTGGTATACCTTTTGATCGAACTCTTTACCATTGTCGTCAGGACCCAGATGATGCTTGGCTGGCATTGGTGTTGTGAAGCCTTTGCAGTCTTGCATACCAAACTTCTTCAGGCAATCTTTGAGATATTTCTCTTGAGATATGAAAATGCCATTGCGTTGTTGCCGTATCTGAAGACCGAGGAAGAATTTCAGCTCCCCCATCATAGACATCTGATATTGCTCTTGCATCATATATCCGAACTCCTCACTGTACTTCTGATTGGTGCAGCCGAAGATAATGTCATCCACATATATTTGGCACACAAACAGTTCACCATCATATGTCTTCGTGAAGAGAGTGGGATCTAAGGAACCAGGTATGAAGCCTTTGCTCTTCAGGAAGCATTTGAGTGTATCATACCAGGCCCGAGGGGCTTGTTTGAGGCCATATAGTGCCTTATTGAGCTTGTAAACCATGTCAGGATGTTTTGGATCTTCAAACCCAGGTGGTTGTGCAACATACACTTCTTCTTCAATTTTGCCATTGAGAAAGGCACTCTTCGCATCCATTTGATACAGAATTATGTTGTGACGATTTGCATAGGCCAGCAGTATACGGATGGCTTCAAGTCTGGCCACAGGAGGAAATGTTTCATCGAAGTCAATGCCTTCCACTTGAGTATATCCTTGAGCAACGAGACGAGCCTTGTTTCTGATGATTTGACCATGCTCATCTTGCTTGTTGTGGTATATCCATTTGGTGCCTATTATGTTATGCTTCCGTGGATCAGGACGCTTAACCAACTCCCATACATTGTTCAGCTCAAACTGTTGAAGCTCTTCTTGCATAGCTTGAATCCATTCAGGTTCCATAAAAGCTTCTTCAATTTTCTTGGGTTCTGTGATTGAAACGAATGCAAAGTGTTCGCAGAAATTTGCCAGTTGAGTTGCCCTTGAACGAGTCAGTGGACCAGGTGCATTGATGCTATCAATTATTCTGTCAATCTGCACTTCATTGGCAACACGAGGATGTAAGGGTCGAAGACTTTGCTCTTGCTGATCTACGCTGTCATGGGGAGGAATGTCTTCAGGCTGAGCATTGTCTTCGTGTGGATCAGGTGCTGAGATGATAAGTTCTTCTTCGGGATGAGCTTCAGAAGGTATAATTTCTCCAGTTCCCATTAGCTTGATTGATTCACTGGCTGGAACTTCATCTAGCACATCTGGCAGTTGCTCTCTTTGTGACCCATTGGTCTCATCGAACCGCACATCCACTGTTTCAACCACTTTGTAGTGAAAGAGATTGAAGACTCTGTAGGAGTGCAAATCCTTTCCATATCCAAGCATAAAGCCCTCATGTGCTTTTGGAGCAAATTTTGAGGTGTGGTGAGGGTCCTTGATCCAGCATCTTGATCCAAATACTCTGAAGTAACTGACATTTGGCTTCTTGCTAGTTAGAAGTTCATAAGATGTCTTGTTCAGAAGCTTGTGAAGATATAAATGGTTGATAGTATGGCATGCAGTGTCAATGGCTTCAGTCCAGAATTTTCTTGGAGTCTTGTACTCATCTAGCATTGTTCTGGCCATCTCAATGAGTGTTCTGTTCTTGCGTTCGACGATGCCATTCTGCTGTGGTGTGTACGGAGCTGAGAATTCATGAGTGATGCCCAATGTATCAAGATATGTGTCAAGGCCAGTGTTCTTGAATTCAGTGCCATTGTCACTTCTGATGTGCTTAATATTGGCGCCATAATTGTTCATAGCCCGATTTGCGAAGCGTTTGAAGACATCCTGCACTTTAGTCTTGTAAAGGATTATGTGCACCCAAGTATATCTAGAGTAATCATCAACAATGACGAAGCCATAGAGGCAAGCAGTAGTGGAAAAAGTTGAGTAGTGAGTGGGACCAAAGAGATCCATGTGAAGCAGTTCGAAGGGTTGAGTAGTGGTCATGATTGTCTTCGAAGGATGTTTTGCCCTTGTCATCTTCCCTGCTTCACAGGCACCGCATAAGTGATCTTTCTTGAACTTGACGCCCTCGATGCCTATGACATGCTTCTTCTTTGCAAGGGTGTGGAGGTTCCTCATGCCAGCATGCCCGAGCCTCCGATGCCAAAGCCAGCATTCTGAAGCCTTTGCTAGAAGACATACTGCAAGCTGTGGCCCTGCTGAGAAATCTACCACGTACAAATCATCTTTCCGATACCCTTCAAACACTAGAGACTTGTCAGATTCCATTAGTACCAGGCAACGAAATTTTCCAAAGATTACAATCATGTTCAAATCGCATAGCATTGAGACAGACATTAAGTTGAAGCCAAGGGATTCAACAAACATGACTTTATCCATGTGTTGATCCTTTGAGATTGCAACTCTACCTAGACCCAATACCTTACTTTTACCAGTGTCAGCAAATGTGATGTGGCTCTTGTCAGATGGACGTAAGGTTGAGTCCATAAAGAGACTTCTTTTGCCAGTCATGTGATTTGTACACCCACTGTCAATAATCCATTCTGAAGACTCTGAAGTCACTGGTGTCGTACCCTACAGTGCAGTTAGGGGGATAGGCTTCACGAAGAGTATTGTGAAGCAAAAGCATTTGACGAACCAGTGGATTATGAAAACTTAGATCCAGGTTAGGACAAGTAGGGAGAGTAGCATGTGATTCAGGTATGAAAGACATAGTGATGCCATTCGGGCATTTGATCTTGCGCCCCATAAGATTTTTAAGGTCCCCAGCAATAGCGTCAGAAGATTTTGGTTTTCTGCTGGAGACCTTTCCCTGCAAAAGAGAGTTAAGCTTTCTTAACCACCCACATCTTCAAGGGTGGCTTAGAAGCAATAAATCTAAGTGCAGCATCTGAGAATTTTGGCTTTGGGGCCCTGGCAAACAGTCTAGCAGGCGGGCAATAGTACTCATAAGAATAGGTAGAATAGTTCTTGGTCATATGAGCAGGACGGTTTGAAGAACCGCTCTCATATGCATGAGCATGGTTTCCCTGCAAAACATTTGCGTTAGTGCAACTCAGGTGAGTCCTCTGCCTATATGAAGCCTTTGGACCATATGAAGCCTTTGGTCTGAGGTTTGTCTTCTTCATGTGAGGTGTCATGAGGACATTCACAGGAAGATTCTCCAGACACGTTTTTGGAACCCAGATCTTCTTCATAGGCGGTCCTTTCCTGCAGTTAGTACCAATGTACCTGGCAAATACTTCACCATTCTGATTTTTAAACAGTTTATAGTTTGCATCAAAGGATTCATCAATGATAATAGGATCAGCACAAGTGAAGCCAGATAGATTGGATGGATCTGCTGAGGATTCCTTTGCAGCAACCCATGTGGTTTTGGGGTACTGCTCAGGTTTCCAGTAAGATCCATCTGCATTAATTTTCCTCACGAGCCCAACACCCTCTTTCCTAGGGTTTCGGTTCAGAATCTGCTTCTTGAGGACATCACATAATGTCGGATGTCCTTTGAGACTTTTGTACATCCCTGTTTCAAGCAATGTCTTCAACCTAGCATTCTCATCAGCAATAGCAGTGGTATCCTCAGCAGAGGGGTTAGTTACCACTTCAACAGTAGAAGATATTGCAACACCAGTAGCAGTGGAACATTCAGCAACTGAAGTAGCATTATCACGCGCAATGCATTTAAGGCATGGTGGTTCAAATCCTTCCTGAGCAGAACTGATCTGTTCGGCTCGAAGTGACTCATTTTCCTTTTGAAGATCTTCATGATCCGCTCTCAACTTCTCAAGATCTTGCTTCTTTTTAAGATAATCATAGAAAAGCTTTTCATGAGTAGTTGAGAGAGTCTCAAGACGATCTTCGAGTTCCTGATACTTAACATGAAGATTTTTTATGTCTTCAATTAAGGATTCAGAACGAGTCATTTCAGCACCCAACAGATCATCGCTTCTGTCTAACAGTTTTTGAATATGTTCCATGGCCTTTTGTTGTTCAGTTGCAATTTTAGCAAGTGTTTTGTAGCTGGGTTTTGAATCACAATCAGAGTCATCGTCACTTGATGTTTGATAGTGAGTAGTGCATGTGTTTACCTTGGCACCACGTGCCATGAAGCAGTAGGTAGGAGTAGAGTCGTCCTTCTCATTTGCATCGGTGTTGGTGATGAAGTCATTGTCTTCAGTGTTGAAGATGGACTTGGCGACATAGGCTGTAGCCAGACTCGCAATGCCTGAATCAGACTCCTCCTCAGACTCCACCTCTGCCTCCTCAGAAGCGGACTCCTCCTCTGAATCCATTTCCTTGCCAACAAACGCACGAGCCTTGCCAGATGAACTCTTCTTGTGTGATGAAGACTTTGAGGAAGACTTGGACGAAGACTTTGAGTATTTCTTCGTCTTCTTATCGTCGGAGTCATATTCATTGCTCTTCTTCTTCTTTCTGTTCTCATTGTCCCACTGTGGACACTTAGAGATGAAGTGTCCAGTTTTCTTGCACTTGTGACATGTTTTCTTCTTGTAGTCATGAGCAGAAGATTCATCATTCCTTGAGCTTGATCGTGAAGACTTTCTGAAGCCTTTCTTCTTGGTGAATTTCTGGAACTTCTTCACTAGCATTGCAAGTTCCCTTCCAATGTCTTCAGGATCATCAGAACTGCTGTCAGATTCTTCTTCAGATGAGGACACAGCTTTTTCCTCCAAGGCATGAGTTCGCCCATAGTTTGGACCGTAGATATCTCTTTTCTCAGAAAGCTGAAACTCATGTGTGTTGAGCCTCTCAAGTATGTCAGACGGATCGAGTGTCTTGAAGTCTGGACGTTCTTGAATCATCGGGGCTAGGATGTCAAACGAACTGTCAAGTGATCTCAGCAGCGTCTTGACGATTTCATGTTTGGTGATCTCAATGGCGCCGAGGGCTTGAAGCTCATTTGTGATGTCAGTGAGCCGGTCAAATGTGTGCTGGACATTCTCATTGTCATTTCGCTTGAAGCGGTTGAAGAGGTTGCGAAGAACACTGATTCTCTGATCTCTTTGGGTTGAGATGCCTTCATTGACCTTGGAGAGCCAGTCCCAAACCAGCTTGGATGTCTTCAAGGCACTCACACGACCGTACTGTCCCTTGGTCAGATGACCACAGATAATATTCTTGGCAGTAGAGTCCAGTTGAGTGAACTTCTTGACATCAGCAGCAGTGACACCTTCTCCAGCCTTGGGAACGCCGTTTTCGACGACATACCATAGGTCGACGTCAATGGCTTCAAGATGCATGCGCATCTTATTCTTCCAGCAGGGATATTCAGTTCCATCGAAGACGGGGCACGCAGCGGAGACTTTAATTATCCCTGCAGTCAACATAGCTAAAACTCCAGGTGGTTAAACCGAATCACACAGAACAAGGGAGCACCTTGCTCTAATACCAATTGAAAGTGCGTTATATCGACTAGAGGGTGGGTGAATAGGCGATTTTTATGAAAGTCTTCAAAACGTGGAAGTTATGAAGACAAACAAAGTGGACAAGCCTATCACTATGCAGCGGAAGTTAGATTACACAAGGCAAGCCATAGTCAAGTACACAATATAGTGAAAGCACAGTGACAAACAGCTTCAGTGTAATGAGGATCAGGTAGGAAGAAGTTATGAAGCCAAACAGATCATACGGTCAAGTTGTGAAGACAGAAGATAAAGCAAGCATGCAATGGCTTCACAATGTGTACTGCTAAGTAAAGGGAGGTGAAGATGAAACCAGTGACACGCTGAAGACAATGATATGTTGGACCAGTTCCAGTTGCTGTGACAACTGTACGTCTAGTTGGAGCGGCTAGGTATTTAAACCGAAGGACACACAGTCCCGGACACCCAGTCCTGAACACGCAGCTCAGGACACCCAGTCCTCACCGTTTTCTCCTTGAGCTAAGGTAACACAGACCTCGCCCAATGACTCTGGTAATTCTTCAAGGTAGACTCCGAAACCTTCACAGACTTCGTTCACCGGCAATCCACAATTTCTCTTGGATGCTCAGAACGCGACGCCTAACCGTCTGGAGGATGCACAGTCCTCAAGTGTAATAAGTCTTCAGATCACTCAGACAAGAAGACTTAAGTGATGCTCAATTACTCTGGCTCTGGGTGGTTAGGACTTTTCTCCTTGCTAGGGATTTTCTCTCAAAGGCTTCGAGGTGGGTTGCTCTCAAACAACAAAAGCCGTGCACTGAAATCTGAGCAGCCAACCGTTTATGGTTGTAGGGGTGGACTATTTATAGCCTCTTGGCAACCTGACCTGATTTGTCCGAAATGACCCTGGGTCACTAAGGAACTTACACGTGTATCAACGGTCGAATTTCGAACTCACACGGCAACTTTACTTGGGCTACAAGTAAAGCTGACTTGTCTGACTCTGGACAAGATTTTCTCTCATTGTCTTCACTCGAAGACATAGGATTTGGATTAGGCATCACTTCAGTCATCCTGACTGGTTCTCTTGGACCCCACTTAATAGTACGGTGGTTCCTATGACACAACATGAATGAAGTAAAACTACGAAGGATCTAAGTCTTCGAGTTGCATAGGCTTCAATTGGAGTCTTCACATGTCATTGTCTTCAACATGAATGTCTTCATATACCATCATTGTTTTCAATGTCTTCGTACATTTTTAGGGGTCATCTCTGGTAGCTAAACCGAATCAATGAGGGACTTCTACCTGTGTTATCCTGCAATTCTCACAAACACATTAGTCCCTCAACTAGGTTTGTCGTCAATACTCCAAAACCAACTAGGGGTGGCACTAGATGCACTTACAAGTTGGACTCCTACTAGGAGGGGGAAAGAGGTGGAGTGGGAGAAAGAAAGGGGGGGGCGCCGCCCCCCTCCCCTAGTCCAATTCGGACCAGGGAGGAGGTGGCGTGCGGCCCACCTCTGGCAGCCCTTCTCTCTCTCCACTAAAGCCCATAAGGCCCATTACTTCTCCCGGTAGGGTTCCGGTAACCCTCCGGCTCTCCGGTTTTCTCCGAAATCACCCGGAACACTTCCGGTGTCCGAATATAGTCATCCAATATATCAATCTTTATGTCTCGACCATTTCGAGACTCCTCATCATGTCCGTGATCACATCCGGGACTCCGAACTAACTTCGGTACATCAAAATGCATAAACTCATAATAACTGTCATCGGAACGTTAAGCGTGCGGACCCTACGGTTCAAGAACAATGTAGACATGACTGAGACACATCTCCGGTCAATAACCAATAGCGGGACCTGGATGCCCATATTGGCTCCTACATATTCTTCGAAGATCTTTATCGGTCAGACCGCATAACAACATATGTTGTTCCCTTTGTCATCGGTATGTTACTTGCCCGAGATTCGATTGCCGGTATCCAATACCTAGTTCAATCTCGTTATTGGCAAGTCTCTTTACTCGTTCCGTAATACATCATCTCGCAACTAACTCATTAGTCACAATGCTTGCAAGGCTTATGTGATGTGCATTACCGAGAGGGCCCAGAGATACCTCTCCGACAATCGGAGTGACAAATCCTAATCTCGAAATACGCCAACCCAACATCTACCTTTGGAGACACCTGTAGTACTCCTTTATAATCACCCAGTTACGTTGTGATGTTTGGTAGTAACCAAAGTGTTCCTCCGGTAAACGGGAGTTGCATAATCTCATAGTCATAGGAACATGTATATGTCATGAAGAATAGCAACAGCAACATACTAAACGATCGGGTGCTAAGCTAATGAAATGGGTCATGTCAATCAGATCATTCAAATAATGACGTGACCTCGTTAATCAAATAACAAGACCTTGTTCATGGTTAGGAAACATAACCATCTTTGATTAACGAGCTAGTCAAGTAGAGGCATACTAGTGACACTAAGTTTGTCTATGTATTCACACATGTATTATGTTTCCGGTTAATACAATTCTAGCATGAATAATAAACATTTATCATGATATAAGGAAATAAATAATAACTTTATTATTGCCTCTAGGGCATATTTCCTTCAGTCTCCCACTTGCACTAGAGTCAATAATCTAGATTACATAGTAATGATTCTAACACCTATGGAGCCTTGGTGCTGATCATGTTTTGCTCGTGGAAGAGGCTTAGTCAACGGATCTGCAACATTCAGATCCGTATGTATCTTGCAAATCTCTATGTATCCCACCTCGACTAGATCCCGGATGGAATTGAAGCGTCTCTTGATGTGCTTGGTCCTCTTGTGAAATCTGGATTCCTTTCCCAAGGCAATTGCACCAGTATTGTCACAAAAGATTTTCATTGGACCCGATGCATTAGGTATGACACCTAGATCGGATATGAACTCCTTCATCCAGACTCCTTCGTTCGCTGCTTCTGAAGCAGCTATGTACTATGCTTCACATGTAGATCCCGCTACGACGCTTTGTTTAGAACTGCACCAACTAACAGCTCCACCATTTAATGTAAACACGTATCCGGTCTGCGATTTAGAATCGTCCGGATCAGTGTCAAAGCTTGCATCAACGTAACCTCTTACGGTGAGCTCTTTGTCACCTCCATATACGAGAAACATATCCTTAGTCCTTTTCAGGTATTTCAAGATGTTCTTGACCGCTGTCCAGTGATCCATTCCTGGCTTACTTTGGTACCTCCCTGCTAAACTTATAGCAAGGCACACATCAGGTCTGGTACACAGCATTGCATACATGATAGAGCCTATGGCTGAAGCATAGGGAACATATTTCATTTTCTCTCTATCTTCTGCAGTGGTCGGGCATTGAGTCTGACTCAACTTCACACCTTGTAACACAGGCAAGAACCCTTTCTTTGCTTGATCCATTTTGAACTTTTTCAAAATTTTGTCAAGGTATGTGCTTTGTGAAAGTCCAATTAAGCGTCTCGATCTATCTCTATAGGTCTTAATGCCCAATATGTAAGCAGTTTCACCGAGGTCTTTCATTGAAAAACTCTTATTCAAGTATCCCTTTATGCTATCCACAAATTCTATATCATTTCCAATCAGCAATATGTCATCCACATATAATATCAGAAATGCTATAGAGCTCCCACTCACTTTCTTGTAAATACAGGCTTCTCCAAAAGTCGATCTGTATAAAACCAAATGCTTTGATCACACTATCAAAGCGTTTGTTCCAACTCCGAGATGCTTGCACCAGTCCATAAATGGATCGCTGGAGCTTGCACACTTTGTTAGCTCCCTTTGGATCGACAAAACCTTCCGGTTGCATCATATACAACTCTTCTTCCAGAAATCCATTCAGGAATGCAATTTTGACACCCATCTGCCATATTTCATAATCATAAAACGCGACAATTGCTAACATGATTCAGACAGACTTAAGCATCGCTACAGGTGAGAAGGTCTCATCGTAGTCAACCCCTTGAACTTGTCGAAAACCTTTTGCAACAAGTCGAGCTTTATAGATAGTAACATTACCATCAGCGTCAGTCTTTTTCTTGAAGATCCATTTATTCTCAATTGCTTGCCGATCATCAGGCAAGTCAACCAAAGTCCATACTTTGTTCTCATACATGGATCCCATCTCAGATTTCATGGCTTCAAGCCACTTTGCGGAATCTGGGCTCACCATCGCTTTTTCATAGTTCGTAGGTTCATCATGATCTAGCAGCATGACTTCCAGAACTGGATTACTGTACCACTCTGGCGCGGATCTTGCTCTGGTTGATCTATGAGGTTCAGTAGTGTCTTGTTCTGAAGTTTCATGATCATTATCATTAGCTTCCTCACTTATTGGTGTAGGTGTTGCAGAAACAGTTTTCTGTGATGTACTACTTTCCAATAAGGGAGAAGGTACAGTTACCTCATCAAGATCTACTTTCCTCCCACTCACTTCTTTCGAGAGAAACTCCTTCTCAAGAAAGTTTCCGAATTTAGCAACAAAAGTCTTGCCTTCGGATCTGTGATAGAAGGTGTATCCAATAGTTTCCTTTGGATATCCTATGAAGACACATTTCTCCGATTTGGATTCTAGCTTATCAGGTTGAAGCTTTTTCACATAAGCATCGCAGCCCCAAACTTTCAGAAACGACAACTTTGGTTTCTTGCCAAACCATAGTTCATAAGGCGTCGTCTCAACGGATTTTGATGGTGCCCTATTTAACGTGAATGCGGCCATCTCTAGAGCGTATCCCCAAAACAATAGCGGTAAATCAGTAAGAGACATCATAGATCGCACCATATCTAGTAAAGTACGATTACGACATTCGTACACACCATTACGCTGTGGTGTTCCGGGTGGCGTGAGTTGTGAAACTATTCCACAATTTTTTCAAATGTACACCAAACTCGTAACTCAAATATTCTCCTCCACGATCAGATCGTAGAAACTTTATTTTCTTGTTACGATGATTTTCTACTTCACTCTGAAATTCTTTGAACTTTTCAAATGTTTCAGACTTATGTTTCATTAAGTAGATATACCCATATCTGCTTAAATCATCTGTGAAGGTGAGAAAATAACGATATCCGCCACGAGCCTCAATATTCATCGGACCGCATACATCTGTATGTATGATTTCCAACAAATCTGTTGCTCTCTCCATAGTACCGGAGAACGGTGTTTTAGTCATCTTGCCCATGAGGCACGGTTCGCAAGTACCAAGTGATTCATAATCAAGTGGTTCCAAAAGTCCATCTGTATGGAGTTTCTTCATGTGCTTTACACCGATATGACCTAAACGGCAGTGCCACAAATAAGTTGCACTATCATTATCAACTCTGCATCTTTTGGCTTCTACATTATGAATATGTGTATCACTACTATCGAGATTCAACAAGAATAGACCACTCTTCAAGGGTGCATGACCATAAAAGATATTACTCATATAAATAGAACAACCATTATTCTCTGATTTAAATGAATAACCGTCTCGCATTAAACAAGATCCAGATATAATGTTCATGCTCAATGCTGGCACCAAATAACAATTATTTAGGTCTAATATTAATCCCGAAGATAGATGTAGTGGTAGCATGCCGACCGCGATCACATCGACTTTGGAACCGTTTCCCACGTGCATCGTCACCTCGTCCTTAGCCAATCTTCGCTTAATCCGTAGTCCCTGTTTCGAGTTGCAAATATTAGCAATAGAACCAGTATCAAATACCCAGGTGCTACTGCGAGCATTAGTAAGGTACACATCAATAACATGTATATCACATATACCTTTGTTCACCTTGCCATCCTTCTTATCCGCCAAATACTTGGGGCAGTTCCGCTTCTAGTGACCAGTCTGCTTGCAGTAGAAGCACTCAGTTTCAGGCTTAGGTCCAGACTTGGGTTTCTTCTCCTGAGCAGCAACTTGCTTGCCGTTCTTCTTGAAGTTCCCCTTCTTCTTCCCTTTGCCCTTTTTCTTGAAACTAGTGGTTTTGTTAACCATCAACACTTGATGCTCCTTTTTGATATCTACCTCCGCAGCTTTCAGCATTGCAAAGAGCTCGGGAATAGTCTTGTTCATCCCTTGCATATTATAGTTCATCACGAAGCTCTTGTAGCTTGGTGGTAGTGATTGGAGAATTCTGTCAATGACGCAATCATCTGGAAGATTAACTCCCAATTGAATCAAGTGATTATTATACCCAGACATTTTGAGTATATGCTCACTGACAGAACCGTTCTCTTCCATCTTGCAGCTATAGAACTTATTGGAGACTTCATATCTCTCAATCTGGGCATTTGCTTGAAATATTAACTTCAACTCCTGAAACATCTCATATGCTCCATGACGTTCAAAACGTCGTTGAAGTCCCGATTCTAAGCCGTAAAGCATGGCACACTGAACTATTGAGTAGTCATCAACTTTGCTCTGCCAGACGTTCATAACATCTGGTGTTGCTCTAGTAGCAGGCCTGGCACCCAGCGGTGCTTCCAGGACGTAATTCTTCTATGCAGCAATGAGGATAATCCTCAAGTTACGGACCCAGTCCGTGTAATTGCTACCATCATCTTTCAACTTTGCTTTCTCAAGGAACGCATTAAATTTCAACGGAACAACAGCACGATCCATCTATCTACAATCAACATAAACAAGCAAGATACTATCAGGTACTAAGTTCATGATAAATTTAAGTTCAATTAATCATATTACTTAAGAACTCCCACTTAGATAGACATCCCTCTAATCCTCTAAGTGATCACGTGATCCAAATCAACTAAACCATATCCGATCATCACGTGAGATGGAGTAGTTTCATTGGTGAACATCATTATGTTGATCATATCTACTATATGATTCACGCTCGACCTTTCGGTCTCCGTGTTCCGAGGCCATATCTGTATATGCTTGGCTCGTCAAGTATAACCTGAGTATTCCGCGTGTGCAACTGTTTTGCACCCGTTGTATTTGAACGTAGAGCCTATCACACCCGATCATCACGTGGTGTCTCAGCACGAAGAACTTTCGCAACGGTGCATACTCAGGGAGAACACTTCTTGATAATTTAGTGAGAGATCATCTTATAATGCTACCGTCAATCAAAGCAAGATAAGATGCATAAAAAGATAAACATCACATGCAATCAATATAAGTGATATGATATGGCCATCAGCATCTTGTGCTTGTGATCTCCATCTCCGAAGCACAGTCATGATCACCATCGTCACCGGCGCGACACCTTGATCTCCATCGTAGCATCGTTGTCGTCTCGCCAATCTTATGCTTCCACGACTATCGCTACCGTTTAGTGATAAAGTAAAGCATTACATCGTGATTGCATTGCATAGAATAAAGCGACAACCATATGGCTCCTGCCAGTTGCCGATAACTCAGTTACAAAACATGATCATCTCATACAATAAAATTTAGCATCATGTCTTGACCATATCACATCACAACATGCCCTGCAAAAACAAGTTAGACGTCCTCTACTTTGTTGTTGCAAATTTTACGTGTCTGCTACGGGCTTAAGCAAGAACCAATCTCACCTACGCATCAAAACCACAACGATAGTTTGTCAAATAGACTCCGTTTTAACCTTCTCAAGGACCGGGCGTAGCCATACTCGGTTCAACTAAAGTTGGAGAGACAGTCGCCCGCAAGCCATCTATGTGCAAAGCACGTCGAGGGAACCGGTCTCGCGTAAGCGTACGCGTAAGGTTGGTCCGAGTCGTCTCGTCCAACAATACCGCTGATCCAAAGTATGACATGCTGGTAGGCAGTATGACTTGTATCGCCCACAACTCACTTGTGTTCTACTCGTGCATATAACATCAAACCATAAAACCTAGGCTCGGATGCCACTGTTGGGGAACGTAGTAATTTCAAAAAATTTCCTATGCACACGCAAGATCATGGTGATGCATAGCAACGAGGGTGAGAGTCTGATCTACGTACCCTTCTAGATCGCAACGGAAGCGTTGACACAACATAGAGGAAGTAGTCGTACGTCTTCTTCCCGATCCGACCGATCTAAGCACCGTTACTCCGGCACCTCCGAGTTCTTAGCACACGTACAGCTCGATGACGATCCCTGGGCTCCGATCCAGCAAAGCTTCAGGGAGGAGTTCCGTCAACACGACGGCGTGATGACGATCTTGATGTTCTACCGACGCAGGGCTTCACCTAAGCACTACAACGATATGATCGAGGTGGAATATGGTGGCAGGGGGCACTGCACATGGCTAAGGAACAATCACGTGGATCAACTTGTGTGTCTTGGGGTGCCCCCTGCCCCGTATATAAAGGAGCAAGGGGAGGAGGCCGGCCGGTCAGGAGTGGCGCGCCAAGGAGGAGTCCTCCTCCTAGCAGGAGTAGGACTCCTACTAGGAGGGGGAAAGAGGTGGAGTGGGAGAAGGAAAGGGGGGGGGGCGCCGCCCCCCTCCCCTAGTCCAATTCGGACCAGGGAGGAGGTGGCGTGCGGCCCACCTCTGGCAGCCCTTCTCTCTCTCCACTAAAGCCCATAAGGCCCATTACTTCTCCCGGTAGGGTTCCGGTAACCCTCTGGCTCTCCGGTTTTCTCCGAAATCACCCGAAACACTTCCGGTGTCCGAATATAGTCATCCAATATATCAATCTTTATGTCTCGACCATTTCGAGACTCCTCGTCATGTCCGTGATCACATCCGGGACTCCGAACTAACTTCGGTACATCAAAATGCATAAACTCATAATAACTATCATCGGAACGTTAAGCGTGCGGACCCTACGATTCGAGAACAATGTAGACATGACTGAGACACATCTCCGGTCAATAACCAATAGCGGGACCTGGATGCCCATATTGGCTCCTACATATTCTTCGAAGATCTTTATCGGTCAGACCGCATAACTACATACGTTGTTCCCTTTGTCATCGGTATGTTACTTGCCCGAGATTCGATCGTCGGTATCCAATACCTAGTTCAATCTCGTTATTGGCAAGTCTCTTTACTCATTCCGTAATACATCATCTCGCAACAAACTCATTAGTCACAATGCTTGCAAGGCTTATGTGATGTGCATTACCGAGAGGGCCCAGAGATACCTCTCCGACAATCGGAGTGACAAATCCTAATCTCGAAATACGCCAACCCAACATCTACCTTTGGAGACACCTGTAGTACTCCTTTATAATCACCCAGTTACGTTGTGACGTTTGGTAGTACCCAAAGTGTTCCTCCGGTAAACGGGAGTTGCATAATCTCATAGTCATAGGAACATGTATAAGTCAGGAAGAATAGCAACAACAACATACTAAACGATCGGGTGCTAAGCTAATGAAATGGGTCATGTCAATCAGATCATTCAAATAATGATGTGACCTCGTTAATCAAATAACAAGACCTTGTTCATGGTTAGGAAACATAACCATCTTTGATTAACGAGCTAGTCAAGTAGAGGCATACTAGTGACACTAAGTTTGTCTATGTATTCACACATGTATTATGTTTCCGGTTAATACAATTCTAGCATGAATAATAAACATTTATCATGATATAAGGAAATAAATAATAACTTTATTATTGCCTCTAGGGCATATTTCCTTCACTTATGACACCCCTTGCAATGCTTGACTAGATCCTTGGCATCCTCCAAGGCAGTCGGCCAGAAGAAACCGTGGTGGAAAGCTTTGGCCACGAGTGATCTGGAAGCCGCGTGGTGGCCACACTCGCCTTGGTGGATGTCTTTGAGGATTGCTTGGCCTTTCTCAGGTTCCACACAGTGCTGGTACACATCAGTGACACTGCACATCACAAGCTCTTTGTTGACAATGGTGTATGCTGATGCCCGATGTTGCACTTGTCGGGCTAAGATCTCATCAGTTGGAAGCTCTTTGTTCACCAGAAAGTTGAGGATGGGCTGCGCCCATGAAGGTGCTGCTATTTCTTCGACTACTAGAACTTCAACTTGCACGAGGGTGGTTGGGCTGGGAGGCGGCGGGTTGGAGTCGGCTGCCGCTTGCTGTGTCGATGAAGTCCCCGAGCCGACTGCCGCAGCCCCCAGACCGGGTCTTGAAGTCCCCGGGCTGGGTGCGACTGCTGCAGTCCCCGAGCCACTTGGTGAGGTCGCCGGGCCGACTTTTGCAGTCCCCGGGACGGGTTGTGAAGTTTTCGGGCCGGGTGCGACTGTCACAGTAGCCGCACCAACTACCAAGGTCCGCGAGCCGGCTGCCGCAGCCCTAGAGTCGGATTCGTTGGCCTCGGGAGGAGCCGGCACAAAGATGGACTCAGACTCCGGAGAGGGCTTGATCGACGGCTTGGGGAGGCGCTGAAGGGAGACACCAGCTGGTATTGCTTGTTGGGTGGAGCCGATTCGTGCCAAGGCATCTGCTTGCTCATTGTCGGATCTTGGCACATGAAGGAACTCGCAACCCTCGAAGTATCCACTGAGTTGTTGGACGAAAAAACGGTAGCTTGCCATATTTGCATCCTTGGCGTCCCAGTCACCAGAAGACTGTTGTACTACCAAGTTGGAGTTGTCGTAGCATAGGATCCGGCGGATGCCGATTTCCTTGGCCAACCGGAGGCCGTGTATTAGTGCTTCATACTCGACCACATTGTTGGAGGCGGCAAAGTGGATTTGCAACGTGTACTTGAGCTTGTAACCTTTGGGAGAGGTGAGGATGATGCCGACTCCCAAACCAGTGCGCATCTTTCAACCATCAAAATGCATCCGCCAATGGGTGGAGTCCGGCGCTGGCGGCAGGTACTGGGTCTCGGCCCAGTCGACGAGGAAATCAGCCAGTGCTTGGGACTTGATGGCTTTGCGAGGCTGGTAGTAGATGGTGTAGGGGGCCAACTCGATGGCCCATTTGGCCACTCGACCAGAAGCATCAATGTTGCCAATGATCTCAGCGAGTGGGGCAGTGCAAACAACAGTGATTGGGTGCTCCTGAAAGTATGGCTTCAGCTTCTTGGCGGTGAAATTCACGCCATAGCACATCTTCTGATAGTGGGGCTAGTTCTGCTTGGAGGCAGACAACACTTCACTTAGGTAATACACCAGCCTCTGGACCGGCAATGCATTGCCGTCTTCCTTGTGCTCCATAACTATGACTGTGCTGACCACCCGGCTAGTGGCGACGATGTAAAGGTACATGGGCTCTTTAGCAGTCGGAGCCGCCAGGACAGGCGGCGTGGTCAACATCTTCTTGAGCTAGATAAAAGCGTCATCCGCCTGGTCGTTCCACTCAAAATGAGTTGTCTTCTTCATGAGCTAGTACAGGGGAAGAGCCTTCTCGCCCAGCCGACTGATGAACTGGCTGATGGACGCCAAGCAGCCGGTGAATTTCTGGATGTCTTGTAGTCGGGTGGGCTTCTCCATCCTCTTGATGGCTTTGATCTTCACAGGGTTGCACTCAATGCCGTGTTCTGAGACAAGGAAGCCAAGGAGCTGGCCGACTGGTACTCTAGACACGCACTTTCTGGGTTGAGCTTGCTTTGAAATCGGCGCAGATTTTCAAAGGTTTCCTTGAGATTTTCGAGGAGTGTGTTGTGCGTCTCCGTCTTCACCATTATATCGTCTATGTAGATGTGGGCATTTCTGCCGAGTTGCTTGAGGAGGCACTTCTGCATGCAACACTGAAAAGTGGCACCGACATTTCTTAGGAAGAATGTCATAGTCAGGTAGCAGAAGGCTCCAAATGGTGTGATGAATGCGGTCTTTAGACGGTTTGCCGGGTTCAACTTGATCTGGTGATATCCTAAGTAGGCATCCAAAAAACTCAACAGCTCGCATCCGGCTATGGAGTCTATCACTTGGTCTATCTGTGGCAGAGCAAACGGATCCTTTGGGCAGGCCTTGTTGAGGCTGGTGTAGTCAATGCACATGCGCCATTTGTTATTCTTCTTTAGTACAAGGACTGGGTTGGCAAGCCATTCTGGGAAGAAAACTTCCATGATGAAGCCGACTGCCAATAGACGGTTGATCTCTTCCCCAACGATTCTTCTTTTTTCCTCTGACAGTCGGCGGAGGGGTTGCTTGACTGGCTTGGCATCTTCTCTGACGTGTAGCTTATGCTCGACGAAATCCGTCGGAACACCCACCATGTCTTTGGGAGACCATGCGAAGATGTCCTGATTCTCATGGAGGAAATCGACGAGCTCGCTTTCCTATTTGCTGTCAAGGTTTGCGCCTATGACAGCGTACCTCTCCGGGTGCTTTGGGTCCAATGGTATCTTCTTTGTCTCCTTGGCCGGCTTGAAGGATCCTTCAACTTCTGCCTCCTTGGGATCATGAGACATGTCGGCCGCTAGCCGGCCATGGCCACAACCCGGTCAAGGAGCCGCTTCTCGGCAATGATCACAAGGGACTCGTCCAGCCGGCTGCTGGCGGCCGCACAATCGGACGACTTCTGATAATCTCCGGAGATCATAATGACTCCCTTGGCACTCGACATCTACATCTTGAGGTAGGCATAATGTGGCACCGCCAAGAACTTGGCTAAAGCAGGTCGGCCAAGCAGTGCGAGGTACGGGCCTTCTAGGTCGACCACCTCAAACTAGATGGGCTCTCGGTGGAAATGGTCTTTATTCCTGAAGAGGACATCTATCTGGATCTTGTCGATTGGTGAGTGTGAAAGGCCAGGAACTATGTCATGGAAGATAGTCCGACTGGGCAGGAGATGCTTGGGTTTGATCTTCAACTTATCCATGGTATCACGGTACAGGACGTTGATGCTGCTGCCGCCATCTATCAAGATTCGGGAGAAACGAGCAGCTTGCCTCTCCGTGGAAAAGGTGGCCTCCAACACCAAAGCATAAGAGCCCGGAGAAGGCATTAATTCCGGGTGATCAGCCCTGCTCCAACTGACTGGCCTCTCTGACCAGTGCATGAACTCTGGAGCTTCAATGGCCACGGCATTCACCTCACGAGACTGTCGGCGCCGGCTGCGCGTGTCATCGGCCACACTGGTGAAAACAACATATGCTCCTTATTCTTCAGGGAATAGATCTTGAACGGCGTCGACTGCTGGATGGGCCGCCGACTGCTGAGGAGGCGGAGGCGGCTGGCCAGCAGGTGGCTGTGGTTGCAACCCTTTGCCCTTTGAGATTTGTGTGATGAATTGACACTTCCGGGTGGTGTGGTTGGATGGCTTCGCGCCACTGTGGAACTTGCAAGGAGCATCAAGAGTCTGCTCATAGGAGAAGGCGGGTAACCAGTTTGGCTTGCCGCCCTTTTGGCGCTTGGGAAGAGGCTGCCCTTCCGGCTGCCGGTCTTCGAATGCGACCACCTGCGGGCTGGTGGAAGCTGGCATCAAGGCTTTTCACTTGTTGTCGCTTTGCTGCTAGCGCCGACTGGTATCGCCAGCCGGGGTCCGAGGAGCCTGAGGAGCCACCTTGCCAGATGCATCAACCTGAATCTCCGTCTTCATGGAGGAATCGGCCAAGGCGTCCTTGTCCGCTATGATTAGCAGTTCGTCGAGGGTCGTCGACTCGTCGCAGAGGAGCTAGTGTTTGACCAAAGTGGCTTCTCTACACCCGACCGTGAAGTACTCGATGGCCTGCACCTCGTGCACGCCCTTGCAAGAGTTGTGCAGCTCGGCCCAACGAGTGAGGTAGTCGCGAGTTGATTCATTGGGGCCTTGGACGCACAAGGAGAGCTGGCGAGGCTTGGGCGGCCGCTTGTACGTGCTGGTGAAGTTGCGGACGAAGGCCTGAATGAAATCTACCTAGCTGTTGATGCTGCGGGGCTTCAGGTTGTTCAACCATGTCCGAACGGTGCCCTGGAGCATGAGTGGAACATACTTCACGGCAACACGCTTGTTGCTGTTTGCAATGCTGATGGCGGTGGAGTAGTCGACCAACCAGTCCTCCGGCTTCACGGAGTCGGTATACTTGGGCGTATATTCATACGTCTCCAACGTATCTATAATTTTGATTGCTACATGCTATATTATCTTCTGTTTTGGACATTATTGGGCTTTATTATCCACTTTTATATTATTTTGGGACTAACCTATTGACCCAGAGCCCAGTGCCAGTTCCTTTTTTTCCCTTGTTTCAGTGTTTTGAAGAAAAGGAATATCAAACGGAGTCGAAACGGAATGAAACCTTCTGGAGAAGTTATTTTTGGAAGGAAAGCAACCTGATAGACTTGGAGTGCATGAAAGGAAAGAAACGAGGGAGCCACAAGGTAGGGGGCACGCCCTCCACCCTCGTGGGCCCCTTGTGGCTCCCCTGACGTACTTCTTCCTCCTATATATACCCATATACCCTAAAACGATCGAGGAGCATAATTTCTGCCGCCAGAAGCCTCCGTAGCCACCGAAAACTAATCTAGACCCGTTCCGGCACCCTGCCAGAGGGGGCAATCCCTCTCCGGTTGCCATCTTCATCATCCCAGCGCTCTCCATGATGAGGAGGGAGTAGTTCTCCCTCGGGGCTGAGGGTATGTACCAGTAGCTATGTGTTTAGTCTCTCTCTCTCTCTCTCTCTCGTGTTCTTGAGGTGGTACGATCTTGATGTATCGCGAGCTTTGTAATTATAGTTGGATCTTATGATGCTTCTCCCCCTCTACTCTCTTGTGATGAATTGAGTTTTCCCTTTGAAGTTATCTTATCGGATTGAGTCTTTAAGGATTTGAGAACACTTGATGTATGTCTTGCGTGGGATAGCCGTGGTGACAATGGGGTATTCTATTGATCCACTTGATGTATGTTTTGGTGATCAACTTGCGGGTTCCTCCCATGAACCAATGCATAGGGTTTGGCACATGTTTTCGTCTTGACTCTCCGGTAGAATCTTTGGGGCACTCTTTGAAGTACTTTGTGTTGGTATGAATAGATGAATGTGAGATTCTGTGATGCATATTGTATAATCATACCCACGGATACTTGAGGTGACACTGGAGTATCTAGGTGCCATTAGGGTTTTGGTTGATTTGTGTCTTAAGGTGTTATTCTAGTACGAACTCTAGGGCTGTTTGTGACACTTATAGGAATAGCCCAAGGGATTGATTGGAAAGAATAACATTGAGATGGTTTCGTACCCTACCATAATCTCTTCATTCGTTCTCCGCTATTAGTGATTTTGGAGTGACTCTTTGTTGCATGTTGAGGGATAGTTATGTGATCCAATTATGTTATTATTGTTGAGAGAACTAGCACTAGTGAAAGTATGAACCCTAGGCCTTGTTTCAACACATTGCAATACAATTTACGCTCACTTTTACCATTAGTTACCTTGCTGTTTTTATATTTTCAGATTACAAAAACCTTTACCTACCATCCATATACCACTTGTATCACCATCACTTCACCGAACTAGTGCGCCTATACAATTTACCATTGTATTGGGTGTGTTGGGGACACAAGAGGCTCTTTGTTATTTGGTTGCAGGGTTTCTTGAGAGAGACCATCTTCATCCTACGCCTCCTACGGATTGATAAACCTTAGGTCATCCACTTGAGGGACATTTGCTATTGTCCTACAAACCTCTGCACTTGGAGGCCCAACGACGTCTACAAGAAGAAGGTTGTGTAGTAGACATCAAGCTCTTTTATGGCGCCGTTGCCGGGGAGGTTAGCGCTTGAAGGTATATCTTTAGATCTTGCAATCAAATCTTTTTGTTTCTTGTTTTAGCACTAGTTTATTTTATAAAAGAAAACTAAAAAAAATAATGGAATTGAGTTTGCCTCATACGCTTCATCTTTTTAATATCTTTCGTGAGTATGATGGAAAGGAAAATTGTGCCAAAGTGTTAGAAGAAGAATGCATTAAAATGTTTGGCACTAAATATTTGAGTGATGAGCATGATGGCAATGCTGTTAGTATGAACTCCTTGAATATCCATAGTACTAATGATGATTGCACTAGTTATGATGAAAATGTCTCCTATAAGCATGTCAATTTTTGTGGAGTGCATTGGGTTTGCAAGTACACACCAAATAGGGAAGATAGATATTGCAAGAGGCATAAGCATTTAGAAACTAAATTGTTGCTAGAAAGGCAAGATGACTGTGCTGAAAATTTATTCTTGGGCATACTTGTGGACTTTGCAATGAACAGGGTCATTTAGCTATCCTATGCAAATTGTTTCATAATCTAATCGTGTCCAAAAATTGTGATGACTTGATTTCCCTTGCACATTATAATGAACTCAGTTTGCTTATGGGTTACGAAGAAATGAAACATATAACTAAGCATCTTCCAGAATTTGCCCGTTATAAACTTCTTGGTTTTGATCTAGAGAAGATTTATGTGTATTGTGCGGTGAATTGCATTGAAAATCCTTATATTGCCAATTACATAAAGAAAAGAAAACAAATAGAGGATGAAGAGAATACTAATGAAAGGGAGGAGACTTCCCAATACCCTCCTATTATTTCTTATGATGAATCAGGTAACGAGGAGGAGCCTGCTATTCAACCAATCTCATTAATAAGGAGCTCCAAAAAGAGGATTGAACCCACACATGATGTGGTGAAGAAGAAGAACAGAAAAGGAAGAGAGGTAAAAAGATATCTCTCCCAAATAGTGCTGCTCCTATTACTATTGTGCCTCATGAAAATATAATTGTGGAACATAATGATACTTTTTATGATCTTGAAAATCTTTTTGGCACTTGCTTGGAAGAATATGATAATTGCTATACTATTGGTGCTATCCATACTATTGATGATGAAAGTGATTATGCTTATGATATGAAAAGGCCCAAGCTTGGGGATGCTATGTTTGAAGAAGATGATGTTTTTGAGAATATATTTGCCGCAATTAATGTTAGTCCCAAGCTTGGGGAAGCTATGATTAGTGAAGATGATATATTTAGTCTCCCAAGTTTTGATATGCAAATTTATAATGATGATAGCATGCCTCCTACTTATGATGATTATTGTGATGATATTATGCTATAAAAGTAGTGATTATATTTATAAAACTTGGAATGATTATGGTTACCCATTTGCTGAACATTACTCTTTTAATGTGGAAACAATTTATAGTATTCGAGTTTCTTATGATACTCCCACTATTCCGAATGAGCAGAATTTTGCTTATGTGGAGAGTAATACAAATTCTATGCTTCTAGACCATGAAAAGAATGCTTTAGGTGCTGGTTATATTGTTGAATTCATTCATGATGCTACTGAAAATTATTATGAGGAAGGAATATATGCTTGTAGGAATTGCAATAATATCAAGTTTCCTCTCTATGTGCTTAAAGTTATGAAGTTATGCTTGTTTTACCTTCCTATGCAAGTTGAATCTTGTTCCCACAAGTTGTTTGATACAAAATCCCTATGCATAGGAAGTGGGTTAGACTTAAATCTTCTAGTCATATTCTTCATGATGCTCTCTTTATGTTTCAATTCATATCGTTTATGTGAGCATCATTGAAATCATCATGCCTAGCTAGGGGCGTTAAACAATAGCGCTTGTTGGGAGGCAACCCAATTTTATTTTTGTTCCTTGATTTTAGTTCCTGTTTAGTAATAACTAATTCATCTATCCTCTGTTTATATGTGGTTTTATGCTTTTAATTAGTGTTTGTGCCAAGTAGAACCGTTGGGAAGAGTTGGGGAAAGTCTTGTTGATCTTGCTGTAAAAAACAGAAACTTTAGCGCTCACGAGAATTGCTGCCATTTTTTATTGGGAGTGCTATTTAGTTAATTCTTTTTGAATACGATTAATATATAAATTCCTCACGTCCAGCAATTTATTTTAGAATTTTTGGGGAACCATAAGTATACATTTGATACAGACTACTACAGACTGTTCTGTTTTTGACAGATTCTGTTTTCTATGTGTTGTTTGCTTATTTTGATGAATCTATGAGTAGTATCGGAGGGTATGAACCATAGATAAGTTGCAATAAAGTAGATACTACACCAATATAAATAAATAATGAGTTCATTACAGTAACTTTAAGTGGTGTTTTGTTTTGTTTCTCTAACGGAGCATACGAGTTTTCTGTTAAGTTTTGTGTTGTGAAGTTTTCATGTTTTGGGTAAAGATTCGATGGACTATGGAATAAGGAGTGGCAAGCACCTAAGCTTGGGGATTCCCAAGGCACCCCAAAGTAATATTCAAGTACAACCAAAAGCCTAATCTTGGGGATGCCCTGGAAGGGATCCCCTCTTTCGTCTTCGTTCATCGGTAACTTTACTTGGAGCTATATTTGTATTCGCCCCATGATATGTGTTTTGCTTGGAGCGTCATTTTAATTTATTTAGTTTTGTTTGCTGATTGAATAAAATACCAAGATCTGAAATTCTTAAAAGTTAGAGAGTCTTCACATAGTTGCATAATTATTCAACAACTCATTAATCTTCACTTATATCTTTCGGAGTAGTTTGTTGTTTTCTCTAGTACTTCACTTATATCTTTTAGAGCATGGTGGTAGTTTTATTTTGAAGAAATAGATGAACTCTTATGCTTCACTTAGATTATTTTGAGAGTCTTAAATATCATGGTAATTTTCTTAAATAATCCTAATATGCTAGGTATTCAAGATTAGTGAAAACTTTCTTATGAGTATTTTGAATACTAAGAGAAGTTTGCTGCTTGATGATTGTTTGGAGATATGGAGATAGTGATATTAAAGTTGTGCTAGTTGAGTAGTTGTGAATTTGAGAAATACTTGTGTTGAAGTTTGCAAGTCCCGTAGCATGCACGTATGGTAAACGTTATGTAACAAATTTGAAACATGAGGTGTCCTTTGATTGTCCTCCTTATGAGTGGCGGTCGGGGACGAGCGAGGTCTTTTCCTACCAATCTATCCCCCTAGGAGCATGCGCGTAGTGCTTGGTTTTTGATGACTTGTAGATTTTTGCAATAAGTATGTGTGTTCTTTATGACTAATGTTGAGTCCATGGATTATAAGCACTCTCACCCTTCCATCATTGCTAGCCTCTTCGGTACCATGCATTGCCCTTTCTCACATTGAGAGTTGGTGCAAACTTCGCCGGTGCATCCAAACCCCGTGATATGATACGCTCTTTCACACATAAACCTCCTTATATCTTCCTCAAAACAGCCACCATACCTACCTATTATGGCATTTCCATAGCCATTTCGAGATATATTGCCATGCAACTTTCCACCGTTCGGTTTATTATGACACGCATCATCATTGTCATATTGCTTTGCATGATCATGTAGTTGACATCGTATTTGTGGCAAAGCCACCTTTCATAATTCTTCCATACATGTCACTCTTGGTTCATTGCATATCCCGGTACACCATCGGAGGCATTCATATAGAGTCATACTTTGTTCCTAGTATCGAGTTGTAATCATTGAGTTGTAAATAAATAGAAGTGTGATGATCATCATTTTCTAGAGCATTGTCCCAAGTGAGGAATAAAAAAAGAGAAAGGCCCAAAAAAAGAGAGAAAAAGAGAGAAGGGACAATGCTACTATCCTTTTCCACACTTGTGCTTCAAAGTAGCACCATAATCTTCATGATAGAGAGTCTCTTGTTTTGTCACTTTCATATACTTGTGGGAAATTTTCATTATAGAACTTGGCTTGTATATTCCAACAATGGGCCTCCTCAAGTGCCCTAGTCTTCGTTAGCAAGCAAGTTGGATGCACACCCACTTAGTTTCTTTTGTTGAACTTTCATACATTTATAGCTCTAGTGCATCCATTGCATGGCAATCCCTACTCCTTTGCATTGACATCAATTGATGGGCATCTCCATAGCTCATTGATTAGCCTCGTTGATGTGAGTCTTTCTCTTTTTTTGTCTTCTCCACATAGCCCCCTCATTATATTCTGTTCCACCCATAGTGCTATATCCATGGCTCACGCTCATGTATTCTGTGAAGGTTTATAAAGTTTGAGATTACTAAAGTATGAAACAATTGCTTGGCTTGTCATTAGGGTTGTGCATGATGAGAGCATTCTTGTGTGACGAAAATGGAGCATGACTAAACTATATTATTTTGTAGGGATGAACTTTCTTTGCCAATGTTATTTTGAGAGGACATAATTGCTTAGTTAGTATGCTTGAAGTATTATTATTTCTATGTCAATATGAACTTTTATCTTGAATCTTTCAGATCTGAATATTCATACCACAATTAAGAAGAATTACATTGAAATTATGCCAAGTAGCACTCCACATCAAAAATTATGTTTTTATCATTTACCTACTCGAGGACGAGCATGAATTAAGCTCGCGGATGCTGATACGTCTCCAACGTATCTATAATTTTTGATTGCTACATGCTATATTATCTTCTGTTTTGGACACCATTGGGCTTTATTAGCCACTTATATATTATTTTTGGGACTAACCTATTGACCCAGAGCCCAGTGCCAGTTCCTGTTTTTTCCCATGTTTCAGTGTTTCGAAGAAAAGGAATATCAAATGGAGTCGAAACGAAATGAAAAATTCTGGAGAAGTTATTTTTGAAAGGAAAGCAACCTGATAGACTTGGAATGCACGACAGGAAAGAAATGAGGGAGCCACGAGGTAGGGCGCGCCCTCCACCATCATGGGCCCCTCGTGGCTCCCCTGACGTACTTCTTCCTCTTATATATACCCATATACCCTAAAACGATCAAGGAGCATAATAGATCGGGAGTTCCACCGCCAGAAGCCTCCATAGCCACCGAAAACCAATCTAGACCCGTTCCGGCACCCTGCCGGAGGGGGCAATCCCTCTCCGGTGGCCATCTTCATCATCCTGGTGCTCTCCATGACGAGGAGGGAGTAGTTCTCCCTCGGGGCTGAGGGTATGTACCCGTAGCTATGTGTTTGATATCTCTCTCTCTCGTGTTCTTGAGGTGGTACGATCTTGATGTATCATGAGCTTTGCTATTATAGTTGGATCTTATGATGTTTCTCCCCCTCTACTCTCTTGTGATGAATTGAGTTTTCCTTTTGAAGTTATCTTACCGGATTGAGTCTTTAAGGATTTGAGAACACTTGATGTATGTCTTGTGTGTGATACCTGTGGTGACAATGGGGTATTCTATTGATCCACTTGATGTATGTTTTGGTGATCAACTTGAGGGTTCCGCCCATGAACCTATGCATAGGGGTTGGCACACGTTTTCGTCTTGACTCTCCGGTAGAATCTTTGGGGCACTGTTTGAAGTACTTTGTGTTGGTTTGAATAGATGAATCTGAGATTGTGTGATGAATATCGTATAATCATACCCACGGATACTTGAGGTGACATTGGAGTATCTAGGTGACATTAGGGTTTTGGTTGATTTGTGTCTTAAGGTGTTATTCTAGTACAAACTCTAGGGTTATTTGTGACACTTATAGGAATAGCCCAACGGATTGATTGGAAAGAATAACTTTGAGGTGGTTTCGTACCCTACCATAATCTCTTCGTTCGTTCTCCGCTATTAGTGACTTTGGAGTGACTCTTTGTTGCATGTTGAGGGATAGTTATGTGATCCAATTATGTTATTATTGTTGAGATAACTAGCACTAGTGAAAGTATGGACCCTAGGCCTTGTTTCAACACATTGCAATATCGTTTACGCTCACTTTTATCATTAGTTACCTTGCTGTTTTTATATTTTCAGATTACAAAAACCTTTATCTACCATCCATATACCACTTGTATCACCATCTCTTCGCCGAACTAGTGCACCTATACAATTTACCATTGTATTGGGTGTGTTGGGGACACAAGAGACTCTTTGTTATTTTATTGCAGGGTTGCTTGAGAGAGACCATCTTCATCCTACGCCTCCTACGGATTGATAAACCTTAGGTCATCCACTTGAGGGAAATTTGCTACTGTCCTACAAACCTTTGCACTTGGAGGCCCAACAACGTCTACAAGAAGAAGGTTGTGTAGTAGACATCATATCTCTTGGGAGCGTGAACCCTTTGGGGAAGGGCTCATCTCTGATGCGGGGGCCGAAGCAAGGCGGGCCCAGCGCGTCTTCTTCTTCTAGCGCTAGGGATCGGTTGAGACGATCGATCCGATGGCGGGCATCATTCTCTCCGATTCCTCTCGGGGGGCCAAACCGGCCTCTAAGACTCGGATGATCGACAGACGGCGGAGACACACGCTTTTCTCTGTGTTGGGGAGGCTGGTAGGCGCCTGGTCGTTCGACCGCACGAGGGCGGCCGTCTTGGTCGCGCTCGATGGTGATGTGCGTCTGGCTGCGGCTGGCAGCCGGCTCCTTGTCTCATCGCCCGTGGTTGCCATCAGTCGGTGTTCGGGATGTCGTGCCGTGCTCCTGGCAGGGAGGCGGGTCGTCATTCCGCCGGTTGAGGTCTCCGACGCGGCAGCCGGCTTCTTGCTACTCGACAGCCGCATTGATGAGTCGTTGGATGCACTCCGTCATGTGGCGACGCTCGTCTCCCTCAAGGTTGTCCAGCTCATCCACTGCCGCTTGGGCAGCTCGTAGCTTCTCCATAGGTGTGGCATAGACAGGGCGATCGGCCCCGAACATGCTGGCAATGGTTGCGCTGCGCTGCTGGACCGTACCGATGCAGCTGGGCCCACCAGGAGCCGGCGTGCCGCCAACAGCCTGGTCCATCTCTCGCTGATAAGCCTCCTAAAGGCGTCTCATGTTGGCTAGCTTCTTGGCTCTCTCGACAAGCTGGACGCGGCGGGCTTCCAGCATCTCGGCGTCGGCGTCTTCTGCGATGGGTGCAGACAGGTCTTGCAGCGTTGCTTGGAGCGGGTCTCGGGCACCGTCACCAGGAACTCCATCGTGGTTGATGACGAGCACCTCCGTGACGGTGCTGCCGCCGCTGTCGGCACGGGGGAGAGGATCATCAACGATCACCGCGTTGGTAGGGAATGCATCGAGCGACGCCATGTCGGAGTCGACGAGCATCGGGTTGGTGGAGCCGACTGCCTCCAAGTCGACGGCTGGCTCGGCAGCAACATGGAGCTGGTCGAGGAAGCTGATGAGGCAGCTCTCGGGGCCGTCGTTGCCTGCGTCAGATGCAGGCTCGTCGGAGAGGCGGATCTCAAAAACAAGGTCGGTGAGGCAGCTCGCCGTGCAGGCGACCTCCGCGCCATGCAACGCGTCGGCGCAAACGCCATCCGGCGTTCCGGGCTGGCTGCGCTTAGTAGGGAGGAAGAGGGTTCCCGTCCAGAACAGATCTCCGGACGACGGTGCACCTAGCCCCCATGGATGAAAATGTGATCAACTAAGGAATTTTTCTGCATTGCAAGATATACAACTTTGCTTTTGGGATCATCGCGATACGAAGCCATATGCGACCTCCAGGAGCTGTGCAAGAGGGCTACTTGATGTAATTTTAGCCCGGAAGTTCCGGGCTGGCCGGAAGTTCCGGCCCTCGTAGTCCGAGTTAGGTTATGTTTTGATGTTTTGGGCATGATTTGAGTCTAGCCGCCTCATATATATGTAAGGGGTGACGGCCGATTGAACAACACACAATTGATCAAATCATCTATCACTTTTTATCTTATATCTTTTCTCCTTAACCCTAGTTCTTCTTCTTCCTCGTTCTTCGTCTGTTCTTCTTGTTGCAGGGCGGCGAACCTCGAGGCCCGAGGGGCGATCAGGTCGACATAGGGAAGCCCATAGCCGCCGTGCGTCCTGACGGGGTCCCTCCCAGGCATGTGGGGTTTCGGGTCATCAAAAGCGCCCGCCGGATTGCTTGTGTACCGCGCTTCCGGACATGTCTCATTCGACCTGAGCTGCGGTGCATCACCCTCGGCATTGGAGGTACACGGTGACGTGTTCGTGTGCGAACACACTTTTTGGCGACTCCGCTGGGGACGAAGCGTAGAACGGTCTCCGACCCGTTCTTGCTACGAAGAGATCATCATCTAGGGTTTGACATATACAAAGTTAATATGAACACCCACTTCACTTATGTAGATGCAAATAATGCGTATGTTGTCGCTAGATCGTCTAATGAGCATAATGTATCGGCTAGCCCTAGTTTTATCAATAATGTATCTAATTATGTGCAACAGCCAATTCAGAATAATCTTCATGCTTCAACTTCATATAATTTCAGCAACATGCAACATATGTATCCCAACTCCCATGCATCGGCAACCCCACAAATCTATATGCCGATGAACAACATGATGAGTTCTGTTAATCAAGTTGAGATACCCCATGTAGGAACTTCCAATAGGATGCAACAAGTGTTTCAACTTTCTATTCATCGGCAAATAACTTGCAGTTTGTTAATCCAAACGTGCTGGTGGATAGGGGAATTGGCCATGCTACTACTAGTTATTCGGCCAATTACCCTCAAACATCATATGCTACACCTCATGCTACTGATTTTCTGGCACCATACACAACTGTTAATGTCCATAATTCGGCTCCCCACCTTCGTGGTCATGGCTGAATAAGTGAAACTTCTACAGGAGCACAAATGCCTTCACCTACTACCGTGGCATATCATGTCCCCCCAACACAATTACAGAATTTCGGTGACATATCGTTATCGAAAGAGCCTAAAAGTGTCGGGGGGCAATTCTATCTAGATTGGGTCATTAAGAAAAATCTTACATCTTTTTGGGATGAATGCAATGTTGTTCTACATGAATTAATAAAAGAGGGAAAGCCTATTAATTCTACTGCAATCCAAGCTATATTGTGCCAAAAAGAGAAAGCATTGGGTGTGGATAGAATTATCAAAAAAGATGGTGATTCGGATAATAAAGTTCATTCGGCTATTGAAAAGACCGAATCAAATATTACGTATGCCGAATCTATTCTAGAAACATAGGATGACAAGGTGTTGGGGAGCTATTTGAAAGAGGAACAACCTATCATTAAAGTAACGCAACCATCATGCTCTCCCAACGTGTTTGAAAAGGTATGTCTAGCAAGTGATTTACCTATCTTCCGATTTGGTCGCAGCTTTATTGTTGATGCTTCTATAAGAGAAATTCTCATAAGTAATTTTGAAAGATCAATGATGAAGGTAAATTTACTTGTTAGCAATAAAATTATTATAGAACATATCGGTCAGTCTATTGTGCCATTTATAAAGACCGATAGTGACCTATTATTGCAGCCAAAGTTTTCCCCATTGCTTTATCAAAATTTCATATCTAATTGGGTAGCTTTGCTTGTTTCTTGGCTTGCACTTGGTCTCAATTGAGACATGTGTATTCTAACTATTTTCGTTTCAGAAATTTAAAGCCAAGGTCAAATTCTTTTGAAAAATCGGATGCTAATATAATATCTTATCCAAATACATCTGAACCATTCGTTTGATCAACTCCAAAGCCATTTGCACACCAAGATCGGCTAGAAAATAAGAAGTATAACTTCAATTCAAGCGTGTGTGATCAAATATTTGATTTGTTGCTGAAAAATAATTACATTAGAGTTCTTGATCACCATGTGAAGCCATCAATCCAAGGACGAATGTATTGCAAGTTGCATGATTCGTCCAAGCATAATTTTGAGGATTGCAACATGTTTCGTCAAATAGTTAAATCAGCCATTGATAAAGGACGATTAAAATTTGTTGAAACACCAAGGGATGACCAGTCTATTCTGATTGGTCCTAATGGAAAAAGGTTTTTGAATCGGTTGCTTCAAGACGATTCCTTTAAAGATGAGAAGGTAAAAAGTACAGGTGATGTGATCAAGCTTTCAAGTAAAAAAGTTGTTCAAGAGCACAATGAAAATATTCTTGAAGGCATGAGTTCTATCGAAGATACAATGAAGACGCCAAGGACTGGGGGGCAACAAGAAAATCCAAAGATCGATGCAAGTCAAGACAAAGGAGATAAATGCTGCAATAAGCACAAGTGCAAGAAATCCAAGGTCACTTTTGACAATTATTAGATAAATATGAAAGGAAGAGTGAAGAGAAAAGTGCTTATCGGCCAACTAATGGAAAAGCATCAAGATCACCCCCTTGGCGCAAACCCGAGGATTGGTATTGGCAAAATGAGAATTCTAATGTGGTATGTTCATATCTATATTTTGTGCTGCCAATGCCAATGCCATGGATACCTTCCTATGATCATGTAAATCCATATCCATCATGGGACAAGTATGATACAAGGGCGCATTCTTCATCTTATTTTAGACCATCTCACAAACATTATGCAGCTCCAAAAAGATCAACATTTGAACAATCACATGTCAAAGACCGTTTCAATCATAAGGAATCGGTCCGGAGCTCAAGGAACAAGAAAGAGGTGGCCAAACAAATTTATCATGTTAAAAAAGATGGCCGTAAGAGTGCTACTTCAGATTTGATCTCAAATGAGAAGGAGCCATTTAAAGTATTGACATTGGCTACTAATGGCGATGATGCAAGTCAATCAAGTACCAAATCTGAAGAGAAGAAGTTGAGAGTGCACATGGTAAAATAAGAATTGTCATTGCTTCAAACGAAATCACAGCCAGGGTGCCCACACGACTTATCATATTGGCAAAAACTTAGTGCACAAGAACTTGAAGAAAGGAATATGGCATGGGTTCCCAAAGGAAGTACTCAAAATAAGAATTATGTGCAAGCTTCCATTACCAGAAGAGCGGCAAAGGTGAAGAAGGAAAAGAGTGAAAACTATGAAGGACCAAGCTAAAGGTTTCAACATTTTCGGTCCACACATTATCCATATTCTTCAACTATGCCATTAATACCTATGCCATGGAATTCATCATCAGGTATGACTTGTTACCCTCAGTGGGCTTATTTTAATCCATGGATGCAGTATAATTTTTTACATCATGAAAGGGTATTACCAAATCATCATACGTTTGATTGGCTTAACTTTTGTTGCTAATCAAAGTGGCCGATATATAACTATCGCCCTAAGCACATAAAATGGATGATGGAGTTTTGACATCGTCCTTAGGAAAAACATTGTGCAAGTTATTTTTCGGCACACAATTTTGCCGAAAAACAGGGGTCATGTGTTGACACCAGAGTTTGGCACGGCCAAGAACTTAATTAAGATGGCCTCAAATGGAGAAGTGCTCAAAGTGAGAAAGTTCCGTATCATCAAAAGGAATAACTTTGGTATTTGGGCCATGGTCATCAGGTCTCATCTCTAAGGCTGAAATTGTGTTCGAAGTACTCAGATTTTGTATTCAGAACACTATTCGGCTGATTACGCCCCCAAGATGGCCTCATATGGGAAACGTTTCTACACGGATTGTCTTCGCCTCGTCGAAACGATTGATTTTGATGTAAAGAACATCTCAATCGGAGTTCATATTCAAAAGTTAGAGACAAAACTATGAGCTGCATAAGTCTGCCTCGGAAGTTCTGGGCAAAACTTACGGGGAGGTTCCGGGCTAAACCGAAAGTTTGCACGCAGTGCGCCCCGAAACTAGAATTTTAAAGTTATTTGCAGATTTGCAGGACCGATTTCGACATCAAGATGACCTTGGATGAAAAAGTGATCAACTAAGGAATTTTTCAGCATTGCAAGATCTACAACTTTGCTTTTGGGACCATCGCAAACCGAAGCCATATGCGACCTCTAGGAGTTGTGCAAGAGGGCTACTTGATGTAATTTTAGCCCGGAAGTTCCGGCCCTTGTAGTCCGAGTTAGGTTATGTTTTGATGTTTTGGACGTGATTTGAGTCCTTTTCTTGTACGGGAAGTCCGGCCGCCTCATATATATGTAAGGGGTGACGGCCGATTGAACAACACACAATCGATCAAATCATCTATCACTTTTTATGTTATATCTTTTCTCCTTAACCCTAGTTCTTCTTCTTCCTCGTTCTTCGTCTGTTCTTCTTGTTGCAGGGCGGCGAACCTCGAGGCCCTAGGGGCGATCAGGTCGACCTAGGGTAGCCCATAGCCGTCATGCTCCCTGACAGGGTCCCTCCCGGGCGCGTGGGGTTTCGAGTCATCAAAAGCGCCCGCCGGATTGCTTGCGTACCGCGCTTTCGGACGGGTCTCCTTCGACGTGAGCTGCGGTACATCACCCTCGGCGTTGGAGGTACACGGTGACGTGTTCGTGTGCGAACACCTGGCAGGGGTGACATCAAGGCGGGATGGCAATAGTGCCGAGCCTGCGGAGATCTCGGCCGGTACAGGACACTGTGGCCGCGCCCCGCCCTGGATATGGGGGTGATGGGCTACACTGTGGCCACATCGTGTCTTGTCTTCTTTATGGGGGCACAGACTTTGAGGGCACCGCGGGCCGCCTGCTAGAAGCCGTCCTCTCGGGGGGCCGCCTACTGGGAGTCGGCTCATCTTGGGACCGTCTTCGGGTGCTTGGCCGTCCTTTGGCAGCCGGCCGCTTGAGCCAGCCGGCTACCAGAGGGCAGCGCTTCGTCCTTGATGCTTTAGTGGCACAGCCGGCCCGATGTCTTGAAATACTCAGGGTCTCGGGTTAGGCTACCCGTGGCCCATTACTCAGACAATGAGGCTGCATGTGCTAAGTATTTTACCATGATGTTAGAAGGAACAGCACATACTTGGTTAAAGGGATTACCGGCTAACTCCGTTGGGTCATGGGCCGAGTTAAAAGTCCAGTTTATCTAGAATTTCAAGGACACGTGTAAGCAACCCATGTCAATTGTGGATTTGGCCTCCTGTGTCTAGGAAGAAGGAGAATCAACAACCCATTGGGTGCGCCGGGTTTCAACGATACTGCACTCGTCAGACCGGATCAAGCCGATTCAGCAGTCTTGACCTTGGAGAAAAATTGTCGTTTTACTCCCCTCATGCAGAAATTAGGGTGGCTCAAACGTCACTGCAATGACATGGGGACACTTATGGCTGCTCTGGTTAAGTACGCTGACTCTGATAGTACCAAAGACCCCGAGTCTGATGATGACAAACCGAGAAAGGGAAAGAAGAGCAGCAACAACAGTGGGCAGCAGCATAACCCGGCGGCGAATCAAGGAGGTAATGGTAAGCGCAAGGCTGATAGCAACCTGGACTTTGTGGCAAATACCAATGCGTAGAATAATGGCCAGGGACATAAGGGCAGACCGTCCCCGCAGACCGGAGGATCAGGCGTTAATCTTGAGCATATGTCGAATCAGCCCTCCCCGAAGCATGGTACACGTCAAAGACCGTCTACTCATCTTTAGAAGGATTGTTACATCATGAGGGAGTTCAAGAATTCAAATCTCTTTCAAGGCAACCATGGACCGGGAGGTGGTCTAGGATCCGGTTCACAGGGTCGGGGTTACGGTGGTGGCGGTTCAAGCTCCGGGTTCCAGTGTCATCAAGGTCATCAAGGCAATCAAGGCAATCAGGGCGGCTACCTTCAACAGTCTGGTCAGGGGAATCAGCAGAAGCAGTCTGGATATCAGAGTAACCCAAAACAATTGAATAGTGGACAATATCACATTTTCACCACGAGTTTGTGAAGCGGGATCCGAAGCTTCATAAAAGGGCAGTAAACTCCGTTGAACCGGCAGTGCCCCATTACTTGCGCTGGTCTGAGCAGCGCATTGTGTGGATTCGACAGGATCATCCGCCCCGGGTGCATAATCCGGGTCATCTGGCATTGGTGGTTGTGTTGGAAATATGCCCTAGAGGCAATAATAAAAGCATTATTATTATATTTCCTTGTTCATGATAATTATCTTTATTCAAGCTATAATTGTGTTATCCGGAAATCGTAATACATCTGTGAATAACAGACACCAACATGTCCCTAGTAAGCCTCTAGTTGACTAGCTCGTTGATCAACAGATAGTCATGGTTTCCTGATTATGGACATTGGATGTCATTGATAACGAGATCACATCATTAGGAGAATGATGTGATGGACAAGACCCAATCCTAAACATAGCATTAAGATCGTGTAGTTCGTTTGCTAGAGTTTTTCCAATGTCAAGTATCTTTTCCTTAGACCATGAGATCGTGTAACTCCCGAATACCGTAAGAGTGCTTTGGGTGTACCAAACGTCACAACATAACTGGGTGACTATAAAGGCATACTACGGGTATCTCCGAAAGTGTCTGTTGGGTTGACACGGATCAAGACTGGGATTTGTCACTCCATATGACGGAGAGGTATCACTGGGCCCACTCGGTAATGCATCATCATAATGAGCTCAAAGTGACCAAGTGTCTGGTCACGGGATCATGCATTACGGTACGAGTAAAGTGACTTGCCGGTAACGAGATTGAACGAGGTATTGGGATACCGACGATCGAATCTCGGCCAAGTAACATACCGATTGACAAAGGGAATTGTATACGGGGTTTCTTGAATCCTCGACATCGTGGTTCATCCGATGGGATCATCGTGGAGCATGTGGGAGCCAACATGGGTATCCAGATCCCGCTGTTGGTTATTGACCGAAGAGTCGTCTCGGTCATGTCTGCCTATCTCCCGAACCCATAGGGTCTACACACTTAAGGTTCGGTGACGCTAGGGTTGTAGGAATATGTATATGCAGTAACCCGAATGTTGTTCGGAGTCCCGGATGAGATCTCGGACGTCACGAGGAGTTCCTAAATGGTCCGGAGGTAAAGAATTATATATGGGAAGTGATATTTCGTCCATCGGGACAAGTTTCGGGGTCACCGGTATTGTACCGGGACCACCGGAAGGGTCCCGGGGGTCCACCGGGTGGGGCCACCTATCCCGGAGGGCCCCATGGGATGAAGTGGGAAGGGACCCAGCCCGAAGTGGGCTGGGGTGCCTCTCCCCTAGGGCCCATGTGGCTTGGGTTTGGGGGAAACCCTAAAGGGGGGCGCCCCCTTGCTTGGGGGGCAAGCCCCCCACCCCTTGGCCGCCGCCCCCCCTAGGAGAATAGATCTCCTAGGGCCGGCGCCCCCCCTTGGCCCTCCTATATATAGTGGGGGAGGGAGGGCTTTTCTCCCACGCCTTTGGTTGCCTCCCTCTCCCTCTCCAACTCCTCCTCCTCCTCCTCCTCCATAGTGCTTGGCGAAGCCCTGACGGAGTACTGCAGCTCCACCATCACCACGCCGTCGTGCTGTTGCTAGAGCCATCTTCCTCAACCTCTCCTTCCCCCTTGCTGGATCAAGAAGAAGGAGACGTTGCGCGAACCGTACGTGTGTTGAACATGGAGGTGCCGTCCGTTCGGTGCTAGGATCTCCGGTGATTTGAATCACGTCGTGTTCGACTACTTCATCTCCGTTATTTGAACGCTTCCGCTTGCAATCTACAAAGGTATGTAGATGCATCCGATGACTCGTTGCTAGATGAACTCATAGATAGATCTTGGTGAAACCATAGGAAATTTTTTGTTTTCTGCAACGTTCCCCAACAGTGGCATCATGAGCTAGGTCTATGCGTAGTTCTTCTTGCGCGAGTAGAACACAATTTGTTGTGGGCGTAGATGTTGTCAACTTTCTTGCCACTACTAGTCTTATCTTGCTTCGACGGTATTGTGGGATGAAGCGGCCCGGACCAACCTTACACGTATGCTTACGTGAGACCGGTTCCACCGACAAACATGCACTAGTTGCATAAGGTGGCTAGCGGGTGCCTGTCTCTCCTACTTTAGTTGGAGCGGATTCGATGAAAAGGGTCCTTACGAAGGGTAAATAGAAGTTGACAAATCATGTTGTGGCTTTCACGTAGGTAAGAAAACGTTCTTGCTAGAACCCTACTTCAGCCACATAAAACTTGCAACAACAATTAGAGGACGTCTAACTTGTTTTTGCAGCAAGTGCTTTGTGATATGATATGGCCAAAGTTGTGATGAATGATACATATGTGATGTATGAGATGTTCGTGTTATTGTAATAGGAATCACGACTTGCATGTCGATGAGTATGACAACCGGCAGGAGCCATAGGAGTTATCTTTATTCTTTTATCTGCCCTACGTGTCATTAAGGAACGCCATGTAAATTACTTTACTTTATTGCTAAACACGTTAGCCTTAGTAGTAGAAGTAATAGTTGGCGAGCAACTTCATGAAGACACGATGATGGAGATCATGATGATGGAGATCATGGTGTCATGCCGGTGACAAGATGATCATGGAGCTCCAAGATGGAGATCAAAGGAGCTATGTGATATTGGCCATATCATGTCACTATTATTATTTGATTGCATGTGATGTTTATCATGTTTTGCATCTTGTTTACTTAGAATGACGGTAGTGAATAAGATGATCCCTCATAATAATTTCAAGCAAGTGTTCCCCCTAACTGTGCACCGTTGCGACAGTTCGTTGCTTCAATGCACCACGTGATGATCGGGTGTTTGATTCAAACGTTCACATACAACGGGTGTAAGACAGATTTACACATGCAAACACTTAGGTTGACTTGACGAGCCTAGCATGTGTATAGACATGGCCTCGGAACACAGAAGACCGAAAGGTCGAGCATGAGTCGTATAGAAGATACGATCAACATGAAGATGTTCACCGATGTTGACTAGTCCATCTCACGTGATGATCGGACAAGGCCTAGTTGACTCGGATCATGTTATACTTAGATGACTAGAAGAGGGATGTCTATCTAAGTGGGAGTTCATTGCATAATTTGATTAGATGAACTTAATTATCATGAACTTAGTCTAAAATCTTTACAATATGTCTTGTAGATCAAATGGCCAACGTAGTCCTCAACTTCAACGCGTTCCTAGATAAAACCAAGCTGAAAGACGATGGCAGCAACTACATGGACTGGGTCCGGAACCTGAGGATCATCCTCATAGCTGCCAAGAAAGATTATGTCCTACAAGCACCACTAGGTGAAGCTCCCGTCCCACAGAACCAAGACGTTATGAACGCTTGGCAGACACTTGCTGATGACTACTCCCTCGTTCAGTGCGGCATGCTTTACAGTTTAGAGCCGGGGCTCCAAAAGCGTTTTTAGAGACATGGAGCATATGAGATGTTCGAAGAGCTGAAAATGGTTTTTCAAGCTCATGCCCGGGTCAAGAGATATGAGGTCTCCGACAAATTCTTCAGCTGTAAGATGGAGGAAAATAGTTCTGTCAGTGAGCACATACTCACTATGTCTGGGTTACATAACCGCTTGACTCAGCTGGGAGTTAATCTCCCGGATGATGCGGTCATTGACAGAATCCTCCAGTCGCTTCCACCAAGCTACAAGAGCTTTGTGATGAACTTCAATATGCAGGGGATGGAAAAGACCATTCTTGAGGTATTTGCAATGCTGAAATCAGCAGAGGTAGAAGTCAAGAAGGAACATCAAGTGTTGATGGTCAATAAAACCACTAAGTTCAAGAAGGGCAAGGGTAAAAAGAACTTCAAGAAGGATGGCAAGGGAGTTGCCGCGCCCGGCAAGCAAGCTGCCGGGAAGAAGCCAAAGAATGGACCCAAGCCCGAGACTGAGTGCTTTTATTGCAAGGGAAGCGGTCACTGGAAGCGGAACTGCCCCAAATACTTAGCGGACAAGAAGGCCGGCAAAACAAAAGGTATATGTGATATACATGTAATTGATGTGTACCTTACCAGTACCCATAGTAGCTCCTGGGTATTTGATACCGGTGCAGTTGCTCACATTTGTAACTCAAAGCAGGGGCTGCGGAATAAGCGGAGACTGGCGAAGGACGAGGTGACGATGCGCGTCAGGAATGGTTCCAAGGTCAATGTGATCGCCGTCCGCACGTTACCTCTATATTTACCTTCGGGATTAGTTTTAAACCTTAATAATTGTTATTTAGTGCATTGAGCATGAACATTGTATCGGGATCTCGTTTAATTCGAGATGGCTACTCATTTAAATCCGAGAATAATGGTTGTTCTATTTATATGAGAGATATGTTTTATGGTCATGCTCCTATGGTGAATGGTTTATTCTTAATGAATGTCGAGCGTAATGCTACACATATTCATAGTGTGAGTACCAAAAGATGTAAGGTTAATAATGATAGTCCCACATACTTGTGGCACGGCCGCCTTGGTCACATAGGTGCAAGGTTGTCAGAATCGCGATTTTGAATCGGATCGGAGCTCTGATGGTAGGATCGAAAATCGTAGAATCTTCACTATCAGGATCGTAAAAACGTATATTCTATGAACTAAAATCGTAGAATCAGAGGAGTTAGCTTGGATCGTAAGGTCGTAGAATCGTATAACAAAATCGTGATTCTGACAACCTTGCATAGGTGTCAAACGCATGAAGAAGCTCCATGCAGATGGACTTTTAGAGTCTCTTGATTATGAATCATTTGACACATGCGAACCATGCCTCATGGGTAAAATGACCAAGACCCCGTTCTCAGGAACAATGGAGCGAGCAACCAACTTATTGGAAATCATACATACTGATGTGTGCGGTCCAATGAGCGTTGAGGCTCGCGGTGGCTATCGTTAAGTTCTCACCCTCACTGATGACTTGAGTAGATATGGGTATGTCTACTTAATGAAACACAAGTCTGAAACCTTTGAAAAGTTCAAGGAATTTCAGAGTGAGGTTGAGAATCAACGTGACAAGAAAATCAAGTTTCTACGATCAGATCATGGAGGAGAATACTTGAGTCACGAATTTGGCACACACTTAAGAAAATTTGGAATAGTTTTACAACTCACGCCGCCTGGAACACCTCAGCGTAACGGTGTGTCCGAACGTCGTAATCACACTCTATTAGATATGGTACGATCTATGATGTCTC
Organism: Triticum monococcum; assembly: GCA_034509565.1. NCBI lineage: Eukaryota > Viridiplantae > Streptophyta > Magnoliopsida > Poales > Poaceae > Triticum > Triticum monococcum. The sequence goes on from CM067846.1 coordinate 530,862,561, forward strand.
TTACCGACTTACCACTATCTTTTTGGGGCTATGCTTTAGAGACTGCCGCATTCACTTTAAATAGGGCTCCATCGAAATCCGTTGAGACGACACCGTTTGAATTATGGTTTGGGAAGAAACCTAAGCTGTCGTTTCTAAAAGTTTGGGGATGCGATGCTTATGTCAAGAAACTTCAACCTGAAAAGCTCGAACCCAAGTCGGAAAAATGCGTCTTCATAGGATACCCTAAAGAAACTATTGGGTATACCTTCTACCTCAGATCCGAAGGCAAGATCTTTGTTGCCAGGAATGGATGCTTTCTAGAGAAGGAGTTTCTCTCGAAAGAAGTAAGTGGGAGGAAAGTAGAACTTGATGAAGTGTTACCTCTTGAACCGGAAAATGGCGCAACTCAAGAAAATGTTCCTGAGGTGCCTGCACCGACTAGAGAGGAAGTTAATGATGTTGATCATGAAACTTCTGATCAAGTTGCTACTGAACTTCGAAGGTCCACTAGGACACGTTCCGCACCAGAGTGGTACGGCAACCCTGTCTTGGAAATCATGTTGTTAGACAACGGTGAACCTTTGAACTATGAAGAAGCGATGGCGGGCCCGGATTCTGACAAATGGCTAGAAGCCATGAAATCCGAGATAGGATCCATGTATGAAAACGAAGTATGGACTTTGACTGACTTGCCCGTTGAACGGCGAGCCATAGAAAATAAATGGATCTTTAAGAAGAAGACAGACGCGGATGGTAATGTGACCATCTATAAAGCTCGGCTTGTCGCTAAGGGTTATCGACAAGTTCAAGGGGTTGACTACGATGAGACTTTCTCACCGGTAGCGAAGCTGAAGTCTGTCCAAATCATGTTAGCAATTGCCGCATTCTACGATTATGAGATATGGCAAATGGACGCCAAAACGGCATTCCTTAATGGTTTCCTCAAGGAAGAATTGTATATGATGCAGCCGGAAGGTTTTGTCAATCCTAACAATGCTAACAAGGTGTGCAAACTCCAACGCTCGATTTATGGGCTGTTGCAAGCATCTCGGAGTTGGAACATTCGCTTTGATGAGATGATCAAAGCGTTTGGGTTTACGCAGACTTATGGAGAAGCCTGCGTTTACAAGAAAGTGAGTGGGAGCTCTGTAGCATTTCTCATATTATATGTAGATGACATACGTTTGATGGGAAATGATATAGAACTCTTGGACAGCATCAAGGCCTACTTGAACAAGAGTTTTTTTTAATGAAGGACCTTGGAGAAGCTGCTTATATATTAGGCATCAAGATCTATAGAGATAGATCAAGACGCCTCATAGGTCTTTCACAAAGCACATACCTTGAGAAGATATTGAAGAAGTTCAATATGGATCAATCTAAGAAGGGGTTCTTGCCTGTGTTACAAGGTATGAAATTGAGCTCAGCTCAATGTCCGACCACGGCAGAAGATATAGAAGAGATGAGTGTCATCCCCTATGCCTCAGCCATAGGTTCTATTATGTATGCCATGCTGTGTACCAGACCTGATGTAAACCTTGCCGTAAGTTTGGTAGGAAGATACCAAAGTAATCCCGGCAAGGAACACTGGACAGCGGTCAAGAATATCCTGAAGTACCTGAAAAGGACTAAGGAAATGTTTCTCGTTTATGGAGGTGACGAAGAGCTCGTCGTAAAGGGTTACGTCGACGCTAGCTTCGACAGAGATCTGGATGACTCTAAGTCACAAACCGGATACGTGTATATTTTGAATGGTGGGGCAGTAAGTTGGTGCAGTTGCAAGCAAAGCGTCGCGGCGGGATCTACATGCGAAGCGGAGTACATGGCAGCCTCGGAGGCATCACATGAAGCAATTTGGGTGAAGGAGTTCATCACCGACCTAGGAGTCATACCCAATGCGTCGGGGCCGATCAAGCTCTTCTGTGACAACACTGGAGCTATTGCACTTGCCAAGGAGCCTAGGTTTCACAAGAAGACAAGGCACATCAAGCGTCGCTTCAACTCCATTCGTGAAAATGTTCAAGATGGAGACATAGATATTTGTAAAGTACATATGGACCTGAATGTAGCGGATCCGTTAACTAAACCTCTCCCTAGAGCAAAACATGATCAACACCAGAATTCCATGGGTGTTTGATTCATCACAATGTAACTAGATTATTGACTCTAGTGCAAGTGGGAGACTATTGGAAATATGCCCTAGAGGCAATAATAAAAGCATTATTATTATATTTCCTTGTTCATGATAATTGTCTTTATTCATGCTATAATTGTGTTATCCGGAAATCGTAATACATGTGTGAATAACAGACACCAACATGTCCCTAGTAAGCCTCTAGTTGACTAGCTCGTTGATCAACAGATAGTCATGGTTTCCTGACTATGGACATTGGATGTCATTGATAACGAGATCACATCATTAGGAGAATGATGTGATGGACAAGACCCAATCCTAAACATAGCATAAAGATCGTGTAGTTCGTTTGCTAGAGTTTTTCCAATGTCAAGTATCTTTTCCTTAGACCATGAGATCGTGTAACTCCCGAATACCGTAAGAGTGCTTTGGGTGTACCAAACGTCACAACATAACTGGGTGACTATAAAGGCATACTACGGGTATCTCCGAAAGTGTCTGTTGGGTTGACACGGATCAAGACTGGGATTTGTCACTCCATATGACGGAGAGGTATCACTGGGCCCACTCGGTAATGCATCATCATAATGAGCTCAAAGTGACCAAGTGTCTGGTCACGGGATCATGCATTACGGTACGAGTAAAGTGACTTGTCGGTAACGAGATTGAACAAGGTATTGGGATACCGACGATCGAATCTCGGGCAAGTAACATACCGATTGACAAAGGGAATTGTATACGGGGTTGCTTGAATCCTCGACATCATGGTTCATCCGATGAGATCATCATGGAGCATGTGGGTGCCAACATGGGTATCCAGATCCCGCTGTTGGTTATTGACCGGAGAGTCATCTCGGTCATGTCTGCCTATCTCCCGAACCCGTAGGGTCTACACACTTAAGGTTTGGTGACGCTAGGGTTGTAGGAATATGTGTATGCAGTAACCTGAATGTTTTTCAGTGGCCCGGATGAGATCCCGGACGTCACGAGGAGTTCCGGAATGGTCCGGAGGTAAAGAATTATATATGGGAAGTGATATTTCGGCCATCGGGACAAGTTTCGGGGTCACCGGTATTGTACCGGGACCACCGGAAGGGTCTCGGGGGTCCACCGGGTGGGGCCACCTATCCTGGAGGGCCCCATGGGCTGAAGTGGGAGGGGACCCAGCCCAAAGTGGGCTAGGGCGCCTCTCCCCTAGGGCCCATGCGGCTAGGGTTTGGGGGAAACCCTAAAGGGGGGCACCCCCTTGCTTGGGGGGCAAGCCCCCCACCCCTTGGCCGCCGCGCCCCCTAGGAGAATAGATCTCCTAGGGCCGGCGCCCCCCCCTTGGCCCTCCTATATATAGTGGGGGAGGGAGGGCTTTTCTCCCACGCCTTTGGTTGCCTCCCTCTCCCTCTCCAACTCCTCCTCCTCCTCCATAGTGCTTGGCGAAGCCCTGACGGAGTACTGCAGCTCCACCATCACCACGCCGTCGTGCTATTGGTGGAGCCATCTTCCTCAACCTCTCCTTCCCCCTTGCTGGATCAAGAAGAAGGAGACGTTGCGCGAACCGTACGTGTGTTGAACGCGGAGGTGCCGTCCGTTCGGTGCTAGGATCTCCGGTGATTTGAATCACATCATGTTCGACTACTTCATCTCCGTTCTTTGAACGCTTCCGCTCGCGATCTACAAAGGTATGTAGATGCATCCGATGACTCGTTGCTAGATGAACTCATAGATAGATCTTGGTGAAACCGTAGGAAATTTTTTGTTTTCTGCAACGTTCCCCAACAGGTTGGGCCTCAGGTTGGAGGGTATAAGTTCACCAAGGTTCTCATGGACGGAGGGAGCAGCATCAATTTCCTTTATTATGACACCTTCCGTCGTATGGGGTTGACAGATAAAAATCTTAAACTGTCAAACACTGTTTTCCATGGAGTGGTGCCTGGTAAGTCGGCGTATCCAGTTGGTAAGATAGCTCTGGAAGTTGCTTTTGGAGATGATCATGATTCTAGATCAGAAACATTGACCTTTGAGGTGGTGAAAATCAAGAGCCTTTATCATGCTCTGTTTGGATGGCGGGCTTATGGTAAGTACATGGCAAGGCCCTGTTATGTTTATCTGCAGTTCAAGATGCCGGGTCATAAGGGGACCATCACAGTACATGGGAGCCGAAAGATAGCTTTGGAATGTGAAGAAGGTGATGCGGCTTATACTGAGTCGGTTTGTGCAACAGAGGAGTTGAAATTTTATCAGGACAATGTAGATCCAGCGGATATGACTTATTTGAAAAAGCCAACTACAGAGCATGATCCAGCCTTGAAGTTTAAATCAGCTAAGGAAACCATGTTAGTTGATTTTGTTCCTGGCGATTCATCCAAGCAGTTTAGCATCAGTGCTAATTTCGGTCTGAAATAGGAAAGCGCGCTCATCGAGTTCATCCGTGAGAACTGGGACATCTTTGCATGGAAACCTTCTGACATGCCAGGTGTACCGAGGGAACTCGCTGAGCACACTCTTAACATTGATCCTAAGTTTAAACCGGTCAAGTAGTCTCTCCGCCGCTTCAATGAAGAAAGGTGTAAGGCTATTGGTGAGGAGGTAGCACAGCTCCTGGAAGCTGGGTTTATCGTTGAAGTATTTCATCTTGAGTGGTTGGCTAACCCGATGCTGGTACTTAAGAAGAATGGCACTTGGCGCATGTGTGTGGACTACACAAATTTAAACAAGGCTTGTCCGGCTGATCCTTTCACCCTCCCTCGTATTGATCAGATTATTGATGCTACAGTGGGTTGTGAGCGTTTGAGTTTTCTGGGTGCTTATTCTGGTTATCATCAGACCAAGATGGCAGTTAAGGACCAGGAGAAGACAGCTTTTATAACTCCCTTTGGAGCCTTCTGCTATGTGTCTATGCCTTTTGGGCTCAAGAGTGCCCAGGCGACTTATCAACGCTGTGTGCAGAATTGTCTTCATACTCAGATTGGGTGCAATGTTCATGCTTATGTGGATGATATTTTTGTGAAGTCCAGGAAAGAGGAGGCATTGATAGATGATTTGAAGGAAACTTTTGATAATCTCCGAATTTATAAGATGATGCTTAATCCAGCCAAGTGTGCCTTTGGTGTACCGGCAGGCAAGCTCTTGGATTTTTTGGTGTCTAACAGGGGCATTGAGGATAACCCGGAAAAGATCAAGACAATTACTTCCCTGGCTAAACCGGCATGTATCAATGTTGTTCAACGTCTGGCGGGTCGTATTGCAGCGTTGAGCCGGTTTATCAGCCGGTTGGGGGAGAAAGCTATCCCTCTATATCAGATGATGAAAAAGATAGATAATTTTGTGTGGAGTGATGCTACTGATGCGGCGTTTGAGGACTTGAAAAAATAGTTAGCCGAGCCACCTGTCCTTGCTTCTCCTATTCGTAAAGAGTCGTTGTTGCTATATGTGGTTGTCGGGTGGTAGGAGCGACATATGCTAACGGGTGGCTTATCATTGTGGGAGCCAATAAAACATCGCCGGTGCCTGGAAACGGGAGAAGGCGTAGACATGCACACCGGCGAATATTACCCAGCTTCAGGGCTCTCCGAGGAGATAACACCCCTACTGCTGCTCTGCGGGGTCTCCGCATGGTGACTAAATGAACAAGTAGCTACAATGCTCCTTGAGCTGTTTTGGGTGGAAGGAGGAAGAAGGGCTCGGCTTAGCCTGCTTCTTCTCCTTGTATGGTGTCTAGGTCTAGATTGAGAGTCCAACCCTTTGCATGGGTGCACCGGGGGGTTTATATAGGCCTACCCCCTGGGGGTACAATGGTAATCCAGCTGGGCGCGGGGTCCAGCTGTCTGTGACTATGTTCGCCGGCTTCTGCGCCGACTTCTGGGTCCCGCCGACTGGTGGGTCCCGCCGGCTGCCGGCTCCCTGGTCGACAGGCAGGCCCCACAAGCCAGGGCCTGGTCGGTGGCTGGTTACTGTTGCTCCATGCTGTTGACGCATGCTTGGTTGGGGTAAGCGTGGCTACAGTAACGCCGCCTTGGCGGGCGATTACTGTAGCCCCGCCGTATCTTGTCTCCTTAATGGGCGTCTCCTTCGAGGAAAGTGGCAGGTCGGCTATGGGAAGCCGGCCCTCTGTCTTGCCGGCTTGAGAGGAGGTGCGGCCGCCTTCGGTATCTCTCTGCCTGAAGAGGCCCACCGCCTCGGGGGCCACGCTGGCGGCCCGTCGTGGATGGCGTCAGAGCTGCCGTGGCAACAGTGCCGCGCCGGACGGGTCGTGGCCACCCGTACGGCGCACTGTACCAGGCGTGCTCCGGGTCTTGGGGGTGGCAGGCTCCACTGTAGCCACACCCCGCTTCATCATCGCAGGGTGGACGCGTACATTGCGGGTACGGCTTTGACTGCTTTATGGGAGCCAGCTTCTCGTAGCCGGCCTTTCTGTAGCCGGCTTCTCTTAGTCGGCCCTCCACAGCTTTCTTCATGAGGGCAAAGGGCGGGCCGCCCCCGAAGCCGGCCAAGGAGGTAGCCGGCTGAGGGGGAGGCGGCCCTAGGTCTTGAATCTTCTTGAAAGTCGGCCAGGCTTGTAATTTTTTCTGATGGGCCAGGGAAGCCGGCTAGGCTACCCATGGCTATTTACTCCGACAGTAGTCCCTGAAGCTGGGCGAGCTTCACGGCGGACAGAGGGACGAGAAGCTTGGTCAGCTTCATACCCTGAGGAGCCGGCCTCGCCGTTGTAAGCCGACTTCAGAGAGCTTCCTTGTGTATTAATATGACCGTGGCTGACCCGCGGGCTGGCCGCGGGCCCCACGACGGGCCACGTGGCGGAGAAGTCCTGCCGTCGCACGTGCGCGACGGGACGCCGCCGCAGGCCCGGGCCCGCCACTCCTTGGCCTTGGCCCGGGCGCAGATCTTCTGCGGCCCGAGGGGACTGCCTGCCTCCCCGCGGCCGTTTCCTGGTGTCATCAAGGCGCGCAATTAACGCGGGGCGTGGGGGAGATGGGCACGATCGATCCCCACGACCCCCACGCCGCACCTCCTCGGCTCCGGCGCACGAGCCTACAAGTAGGAGGGGGAGGGGGAGAGACAAAGGCTCGTTCGCTCCCCGCTCCCCGTCCCTCCTTGCTCTTCTTCTTCCATTTCTTCTTCCTCACGCCCGACGCTGCCTCCTGCCGCAGCCCGCCCACGCGGCCATGTCCATGGCGCTGTCAAGCTCGTGGGACGGGTCGAATGTCCATGAAGACCACATCGAATTTCTCCGCCAGACATGGCGCCTGCCCGCCGCCAACCTTGTGCAGGCTCGCCTGGCGCCGGAGACGGAGATTTCACCGGCGCCAGAGGAAGGCGAGCCCGTCGTCTTCCGCACGCATTTCTTGCGTGGCTTCGGCTTCCCGGCGAGCGGCTTCATGCGATCCTTCCTCGACTTCTACAACCTCCAGCCGCATCACCTCACGCCCAACACGGTGATGCAGCTGTCGGCCTTCGTCTCTCTCTGTGAAGGCTTCTTGGGAGTGCTACCGACGCTGGAGCTCTGGGCGGAGCTCTTCCAGAACAAGCTCGGCACCGTCTCCGCCGGCGTGCCAGCTCCCTGCGGGGCCTTCATCGCGATGAAGAGGGCAAGCGACAACAACCCCTTCCCGCACATTCCTCTAATCCAATCTGTCAAACTCTGGCAGAAATCTTACTTCTACGTCAAGAACATCGGCCTGCAAGGCGACTACGTCAATCTACCGGCTTACGTAGCCGGCCCGCCGGCTGGGAGGCGGCCATCTTGGGGCTTCCGGGCCAAGTCCTTGTCTTAGGCCGGGAACGCCTCCATCGCCCGGCTTCGGGTGATGATCCAGTCGGAAGGCCTGCGCGGAGCCGACTTGGTGGCCGCCTTCGTCGAGTGCCGGATCCTTCCCCTTCAGAGCCGGCCCCACATGCTGTGCCAGATGAGTGGCCGCTTCGACCCCTGCCGGCTGAGCACATGGGAGATGCCCCACGCCGAGGTGACGCTTATGGTGAACTATGTCGCCAACCTCAAGCTCGCAGACGACTGGCAGTACGGCAAGGCACCATACTCCCGCGCCCATCCTCCGCCTGTGGTGAGTCCTTCTTTCTGTCATCAGCCGGCTCGAGTCGGCAGGCTTCTGACCAGGCGGCTCTTCTCTTTTTTCTTTGTTTATCAGAACCCTCATCTCCCGCCGCCAGCCAGGGCGGCAGCAGCCGAACGCCAGTATGCCCCGGACCGCACGGTAGACGACCTCGACGACCCGGACTTGGCTGCGGTCGCCATGGAGGAAGCCGCCACGGGGGACGTCGCCGAGCCTGGAGGCACGGGGCTCTCAGCCAGCTTTGACGACTGGCCGGATGATGCCGATGTTGAAGAAATCCCGCGCCACTAGCCGGCAGCCAACCGTCATAGCGCGGGTACGTCCACCGCGCCGGCTGCCGGTGGTGGAAAAGCGAAGCGCCGGGCCGCGCTTCCCCTCTTCGGCAGCCGGCCGAAAAAGACGAAGGCCTCCGCCGCGGCCACGAAGCGAGACGAAGCGGCGGCGAAGGCGGCCCGCTTCCGGAAGGCGGTGAAGAAGCCTCCTGCAGTTCCCGCGTAAGCCCTCCGGCCGCTTGCGTGCTTGTTACTTTGTTGTCTTCCTTTGTTTTAATTCTTCTCCAATTTCTGAGCAGGGCACCGCTTTCGCTCGAGCGAGGCTTAGGCGGCTCTGTGGTCGGGCCGGGTGCTGGATCTTCAGGGCCCCGCCGCGTGGACCCCCGCGCCGATCTTGCAGAAGCCACGGAGCGGAACGCTCGCAAGACGCGACGAGAGAGGGAGGCGGTGGAGCGGGAGGCCGCCCGGGCGGCGACGGAGTGAGCGAACGCGGCGGCCGAGACTCCATCGGAGCGGGCGGCCGTGGAGACGGAGGCGGAGGGCACGCATAGTCGGCCTCCGCTGCTCGCCATCCCCCTCCACACCTTGGACCCGGACGTCCCGCTGCCCACGGCGGAGGAGATCACCCCCGACCAGCCGCCGGTGCAGAGGGATGAACTCTTCGAGATCTTCGCGGAGAGGACGCCGCCGGCAGCGCCAGCCGGAGCAGGCGAAGGCGGCCAGTCGTCGGTGGTGCCGGAGGAGCCGGCCCGGGCCGCACCAGAGGCTGGAGCCGGTCTTGAGATCGAGCTAGCGGCGAGCCAGCGCGCCGGAGGGAGCACGGCCCCGCCGGACACGCGCCGAGCCGCGGGTGCCGACCAGACGGCAGACGCCTTGGAGGCGGCCAGCACCGCCACGTCCGGGTGGAATCCCAGCGGAGGAAGCGGCGAGCTGAACGTCGCGGCCCAAGGGATTCGGAGCCGGCTGCAGGCACAGGCCGGCCTCCTAAGGCAATTCACTCAGGAGTTTCTGTCGACGCGGTCTGCAATCCGGGTTAGTTTTTTATTTCTTGACCGTTCTGGTCCTCTGATTTTTTCCGTGGGGGCGCGCTAGCGCACCCACTGGGTGTAGTCCCCGAGATCCGGGCCGACTGCAGTGCAGTCGGGTCGGATCTTACTCGACGACTATCTTAACTGTTTCCTGTCTGATCTTTAGGATTATCACAACTCTTGTGCCGCCGCCTTCAACTCCCAGGCTCGGGAGCTGAGCCGGAGGACCGACGACCTGGCCAGCGGCCGACGTAAGTGTATTGCTTTTATCTGTTTCTCGTGGGGGCGCGACAGCGCACCCACTGGGTGTAGTCCCCGAGATTCGGGCCGACTGCAGCGCAGTCGGGTCGGATCTTCCTTGACGACTTTTCCCTTGCTGACTTTTTCTCTTTGTCTTTTGCTCGTGCAGAGGCCAACGCCGACTTGCGGAGGGAACTCGGCGAGGCGCAGGCCGCTCTTCGTGCCAGGGACGCCGAGTACGCCGACTTGGTTCAGGAGCGCGACCGCCTGGTCAAGAAACTGGCCGACCAAGAGGAAAGCCATAAGGCGGCCCTGCAGAAGGCGCAGGACGGCGAGGCTGCCCTGAAGGCGGAATTCAAGACCAGGGAGGCGAGCTAGGCCGAGACGCGCCAGGCGCTGGAAGAAGGCTTCGGCCGAATCGAGGATCTGATTGATGGTAAGCCGCCTTTCTTGCCCTTCCTCCATCTGCCGTCCGCCTGAGGTTTTGTTTTGACTTGTGCTTGCTTTCTTGCGCAGAATACTTTCCCGGCCACTCCGTCCTCGCCGCCCAAGCCATCGAGGCCCATCGCGAGGAGCGCCGTCAGGCCGGAGTTGTTATCCCGCCGGACGCGAATTGGACGCTGTCGGAGCAGCTCGTCGCCATCCAAGCGCGACTGCAGCCTGCCCATCGGATGCTCCGCCGGCTCCAACGTGCCGGGGCGCAGGTGCTGGCCGCGCTCTGGCCCGGCCAAACGATTCCCCGCACCCCAAGCCGGACTGCTGACTGGCTAGAAGTCGCAGTCGGCCGCTTCAAGGAGTGGAAGGCGTCCACAGCCCGTCTCGGAGCTGGGCATGCGTTGGAGTTCGTCCGCGCGTGGTACCGAGGGCTGAGCCTGCACCAGTTGCGGACTTGGCGATTGGAGGCCGACGCGGAACTGGAGGAGGTGCGGCCGGCGATCGCGCAGCGCGCCTCGACGATCGCCGAGTGCACCGACACCAGCGTCTTCGCGCCGGAGCTCAATGACGACGACGTCGCCCAGCCGGAGGAGTGGTTCGGGCTGATCCCGGCGGAAGGCGAGGACTCGGCCGAGGAGATCGCCTCCAGCGATGAGGGCGAGGACGACGAGGAGGAAGACGGCGGAGACGTCAAGCCGACTGGTGAGACGGCCGACCGCCCTCAAGCCGACCGTGCCTCCAGCAACGAGCCACGCGGGAGCGCACCATCTGCCGGAGGCGATGATCAGGCCAAAGTTGGCCAGCTGGCCGCTCCTTCAGCCGGCACGACCGCCTCCACCGCCCAGCCCGACTCGTCAGCGGCCCTGCCGGCTTGATCTGCCGTTCCTATTGTTCCTGCTTTTACTTTTTCGAACAATTTTAAGTTTCCGCAATTCCACCCACTGGGGGTGTATCGAACAGTGTTGGATGTTGACCTCTATGGAGGTCTTTTGTGTAAATATTAATGTATGCATGTGTTGGCTTCCATTCAAGTGCACTTTTTTATCCTTAGCCTTTTTCCTTTGCCGCCTTCCCTCTTTGGGAAGGCAAGTACTCGAGCTTTATTGGATTTGAAGTAGACTGAATGTAAGCCGGCCGGCCGGCTACTCTGGTAGTCGGTCGGCGGGAGGCGGCAAGCCGGCTTTTGTTATATATAAGCCCGCTAGTCCCTAGCCGTTTTTCATGCGTGCACACTTTCCGGCTTATGACTTTTGCCAGCCGGGCAGTCGGTTCTTCGAACTGCGATTTTGGCAAGAGCCAAGCCTGGGTGTCGGCACATTACTTGTCTGACTGCGGGTAGGGCTCCTAATATAACTCCAGTTGGCTAGTCCCCGGGCCGACTCGTCGAACCCAGTGCCGGATAAAATAAATGAACAGGCGATATCATATGCATGATAACTTTCATTCATAAAATAAAGGATGGCAGTCCCCTAGTCCTCCTAGGGGAGCCTATTGTTTCGTACTTAATACAAAAGTGGACATAATACATACTGCATTTTAACTGTAAACTTCCGGAGAAGATTTGCATTCCATGGTCGCTCCGACTCCTTGCCGGAGTCATCTCTCTTGCGTGCCTTCGGCTTCTGCGCGTCGATGAGGAAGTAGGCATCATTGCCTAAAGCTCTGCTGACGATGAAGGGGCCTTCCCAGGGGGCTGCGAGCTTGTGCTAGCCGGCTGTTCGCTGGATCAGCCAGATCACAAGGTTGCCCTCCTAGAAGGATCTTGGTCGGACCCTCCGGCTGTGGTAGCGGCGCAGAACCTGCTGGTAGATGGCAGACCGGCTGAGGGCTAACAGCCGGCCTTCTTCCAGTAGGTCGACGCCGTCTTCTCTTGCTTCTTTGGCTTCCGCTTCCGTGTACATGGTTACCCGAGGTGAGTCGAACTCGATATCTGTTGGGATGACTGCCTCGGCACCATATACAAGGAAGAAAGGAGTGAAGCTGGTTGATCTGTTGGGGGTAGTACGCAGACTCCATAGGACAGCCGGCAGCTCATCGAGCCAACAGCCGGCTGAACGCTCCAGAGGTACGACCAGTCGGGGCTTGATGCCGGACAGGATGAGGCCATTTGCTCGCTCCACTTGGCCATTTGACTACGGGTGGGCGACTGACGCAAGGTCCAGCCGGATACCTTGTGCAGCGCAGAACCGTGCCAAGGCACCTTTGGCAAAATTCGTGCCGTTGTCGGTGATGATGCTGTGTGGTACGCCGTACCGGGTTGTTATATCTGCAATGAAGGTCACCGTAGTCGGCCCATTCAGCTTCTTGATCGGCTTCGCCTCAATCCACTTGGTGAATTTGTCGATGGTGACGAGCAAATGTGTCATGCCGCCGCGCGCCGTCTTGAATGGGCCCGCCATATCCAATACCCAGACGGCAAAGGGCCAGGTGATGGGAATGGTCTTGAGTGCCGAAGCCGGCATGTGTTGCTGGGAGCTGAAAAGCTGGCAGCCTTTGCAGTGTTTAACTAGCTCTTTGGCGTCGTCCAAAGCAGTCGGTCAGAAGAAGCCGTGGCGGAAGGCTTTGGCGACAAGTGATTTTGATGCGGCGTGGTGGCCACACTCTCCTTGGTGTATATCCCTGAGGATTGCAATTCCTTTCCCCTGCTCGACGCATCGCTGTAAGACTCCGGTGACGCTGCGCTTGACAAGCTCTCTGTTGACGATTGTGTACGCTCCAGCTCGGCGCTGGACTTGTCTCGCTTCGTTTTTGTCAGCCGGCAGATCTTGGTTCACCAAAAAGTTGCGGATGGTTTGGGCCCATGATGGAGCGGCGACTTCCTCTGCCACCAATGTGGCTACAGCCACCAGGGTGGGCGGGCTGGGTAATGAAGTGCTATTATCGGCCGCCGCTTGCTGTGCTGAAGAAGTCCCCAGGCCGGCTACCGCAGTCCCCGGGCCAGCTACCGCAGTCCCCGAGCCGGGTGCGGCAGTCCCCGAGCCGGGTACTGCAGTCCCTGAGCCGAGTATTGAAGTCCCCGGGCCGGCTACTTGATTCTTCGAGCCGGACCCGGCCCCATCGGGGTTAGGCGGCACGAAGATGGAGTCGGATTCCGGAGACGGCTTGATGGATGGCTTGAGGAGGCACTGTAGGGCGACGCCGGTTGGTATTGCTTGCCGCGTGGAGCCTATTCGGGCCAAGGCATCTGCTGGCTCGTTGTCGGCTCGCGGTACATGGAGGAACTCGCATCCGTCGAAGTATCCGCTGATTTGCTGCACCAGGAAGCGGTAGCTCGCCATGTTTGCGTCCTTGGCATCCCAGTTGCCAGAAGATTCCTGCACCATCAAATCCGAGTCGCCATAGCACAGGATCCGGCGGATGCCGAGTTCCTTGGCAAGCCGGAGCCCGTGTATGAGCGCCTCGTACTCGGCTACATTGTTGGAGGCGGCAAAGTGGATCTGCAGCGTGTATCTGAGCTTGTCGCCCGTAGGAGAGGTAAGGACGACGCCGGCTCCCAAGCCGGTGCGCATCTTTGATCCGTCAAAGTGCATGCGCCAATGGGTGGAGTCGGGAGCTGGCGGTAAGTACTGGGTCTCGGCCCAGTCGACGAGGAAGTCGGCCAGTGCTTGCCACTTGATGGCGGTGCGGGGCTGGTAGAAGATCGTGTAGGGGGCCAGCTCGATTGCCCATTTAGCCACCCGGCCGGATGCATCCCGGCTGCCTATGATCTCGGCCAGCGGGGCAGTGCATACGACCGTGATGGGATGTTCTTGAAAGTACGGCTTCAGCTTCTTGGTGGCGAAGTACACGCCATAACACATCTTCTGGTAGTGCAGGTAATTTTGTTTCGAGGTGGACAGCACCTCGCTCAGGTAATAAACTGGCCTCTGGACCGGCTGGGCTCGGCCTGCTTCGGGGCGTTCGACCACAATGACGGTGCTGACCACCCGGCTAGTGGCGGCAATATAAAGGAGCATGGGCTCTTTCTCAGTCGGTGCCGCCAAGACAGGCGGCGTGGACAACATTTTCTTCAGCTCATGGAAAGCTTGGTCGGCCTGGTCATTCCACTCAAAGTGGGTACTCTTCTTCATGAGGCTGTAGAGAGGGAGAGCTTTCTCTCCAAGCCGGCTGATGAAGCGGTTCAGAGAGGCCAGGCACCCGGTGAACTTCTGAATCTCTCTGAGCTTGGTTGGGACTGCCATCCTCTCGATGGCCTTGATCTTCACAGGGTTGCACTCTATGCCGCGTTCGGAGACCAGAAAGCCTAGGAGCTGGCCGGCTGGCACTCCGAACACGCATTTCTCCGGGTTGAGCTTGATTCGGAACCGGCGCAGGTTCTCGAATGTCTCCTTCAAGTCTTCCAGCAGAGTGCCACGCTTCTCCGTCTTCACCACAATATCATCCATGTAGACGTGGGCGTTCTTGCCGAGCTGCGTGAGGAGGCACTTCTACATGCAACGCTGAAAAGTGGCGCCGGCATTCCTCAAGCCGAACGTCATAGTTAGGTAGCAGAAGGCTCCAAACGGCGTGATGAAGGCGGTCTTCAGTCAGTCATCCGGGTTCAGCTTTATCTGGTGGTATCCCGAATAGGCATCCAAAAAGCTCAACAGTTCGCATCCGGCTGTGGAGTCTATCACTTGATCAATCCTGGGCAGAGCGAAGGGATCCTTTGGGCAGGCTTTGTTGAGGCTTGTGTAATCTATACACATGCGCCACTTGTTATTCTTTTTCAGCACGAGAACCGGGTTCGCAAGCCACTCGGGGAAGAAAACTTCCATGATGAAGCCGGCTGCGAGAAGCCGGGCTATCTCCTCCCCTACGATCCTTCTCTTCTCCTCTGACAGTCGGCGGAGGGGCTGCTTGACTGGTTTGGCATCCTCCCGCACATGCAATTTGTGCTCGGCGAAATCCTTCAGAACACCCGGCATGTCCTTGGGGGACCATGCAAAGATATCCCGATTCTCACGGAGGAAATCGACGAGCTCGCCTTCCTATTTGCTATCCAGGCTCGCCCCAATGACGGCAAACCTCTCGGGGTGCTCGGGGTCGAGCTGTATCTTCTTGGTCTCCTTGGCCGGCTGAAAGATCCTTGGGCATCATACTCCTTGGAGTCGGCGGGTTGGTTTAGCTGCTTGCTGGCCAGGGCCATGACCCTGTTCAGCGTCTTCTTCTCCTCGGCAATCACGAGGGATTCGGCCAGCCGGCTGCTGGCCGCGGCGCAGTCGGCGGACTTCTTGTAGTCGCCGGCGATGGTGATGACACCCTTGGAGCTTGGTATCTTCATCTTGAGGTAAGCGTAGTGGGGGACCGCCATGAACTTGGCCAAGGCGGGTCGGCCAAGCAAGGCGTGGTAAGGGCTCTCCAGGTCCACCACCTCAAACAAGATTGCTTCCCGGCGGAAATGATCCTTGCCCCCAAAGAGTACGTCGATCTTGATTTTGCCGATGGGGGCGCAGGACAAACCGGGTACGATGCCGTGGAACACCGTTCGAGTCGGCACAAGCTGCTTTGCCTTGACACCCAGCTTCTCCATGGTGTCGCGGTACAGGATGTTGATGCTGCTTCCACCGTCGATCAGCACGCGGGAGAAGCGGGCGGCACGCGTGTCCGTCGCAAGGGTGGCCTCCAGGACCAAAGCGTAGGAGCCGGGGGACGGCATCACCTCTGGGTGGTCGGCCCGGCTCCAACTGATGGATTTCTCTGACCAATGCATGTGGCCGGCTGGGTTGGCGGCGGCCACATTGACTTCTTGTTGCTCTCGGCGCTTGCTGCGCCGGTCTTCAGCTGGCTCGTGAAGACAACATCAGATGCTTGCTCATCGGGGAACTCGTCCTGCACGGCGTCTACCGCGGGCCAAGTGGCCTTGGGCGGTGGAGCCGGAGCCCGCAGGCCGGCAGGTGGAGTCGGCGTGAGCCCTTCGCCCTTGGAGATCCTGGCGAGCCAGTTGCACTTCCGGGTCGTATGGTTGGACGGCTTCGCGCCGCTGTGGAACTTGCACGGGGCATCAAGGGTTTGCTCGTAGGAGAAGGCCGGCTGCCAAGCCGGCCGGCCGCCCTTGGGTTTCTTGGGCGCGGGCCACCCCTCAGGCGGCGTATCTTCGACCGTGGCCACCAGCCGGCTAGCGGGAGGCGGCGCAGGGCCTTTGCGCTTCTGATCATTCTGGTGTTGGCGGCGGCCGGAATCGCCAGCCGGTGCTTGGGGCGCCGGATTGAGCACTTTTCCGGACGCGTCCACCCGGAGCTCGGTCTTCATCGAGGAGTCGGCGGTGGCGTACTTGTCGGTGATATTCCGAAGCTCGTCGAGGGTAGTCGGCTCATCGCAGAGAAGCTTGTGCTTGAGGAGGGTGCCCTCTCGGCACCCGGCAGTGAAGTATTCGATGGCTTGCACCTCGTGCACCCCCTCGCAGGAGTTGCGGAGCTCGGCCCAACGCATAAGGTAGTCGTGAGTGGACTCGGCTGGGCCCTGTACGCACAGGGAGAGCTGTCTGGGCTTGGGAGCCCGCTTGTAGGTGCTGGTGAAGTTGCGAACGAAGGCTTCAGTGAAATCCACCCAGCTGTTGATGATGAGAGGCTTGAGGCTGTTAAGCCAAGTCCGTGCCGTGCCTTGCAGCATGAGGGGCACGTACTTCACGGCAACGCGCCGGTTGCCGTTGGCGATGCTGACGGCTGTGGAGTAGGCGGTCAGCCAGTCTTCCGGCTTCACCGAGCCGTTGTACTTGGGCGTGTCTCTTGGGAGCGAGAACCCTTTGGGGAAGGGCTCGTCGCGGATGCGGGGGCCAAAGCAAGGCGGGCCGACATCATCTTCTTCTTCCAGCGCCAGGGATCGGGCCAGGCGGTCGATCCGGTGGCGGGCGTCGTTTTCGCCGACTCCCTCGCGGCGACCGAGCCGGCCGCTGAGAGTCGGGTGCGCCACTGGAGGTGGGGTGGGATATCTCTCTCCGCGAGCTCGAGGCGGAGGCGGGGTGCCCCGCCATTCCATGGCTCAGGGGCGGCCGTCCGCGTCTCGCTCGATGGAGATCTGGGTCTGGCTTTGGCTGGAAGCCGGCTCTTTCTCGCGCCGCGCGCGGGTGTTGCTTGTAGTCGACGATCGGGAAGTCGCGTCGTGGTCGCGACGCGGGGGAGGGCTCCCCGCGCAGGCGTCGGCTTCGTGCCGCCGAGCGGCTGCATCGATTAGTTGTTGGATACGTCGCGTCATGTGGGGGAGGTCTTCGGCTTCCAAGCCGTCCAGCTCGTCTACGGCCGCCTGGGCGGCGCGCAGATTCTCGAGTGGAGTGGCGTAAACTGGGCGATCCACTCCAAGCGTGTCGGCGATGACAGCGCCGCGTTGCCTGACAGCACCGGCCCGGCTTGGGCCAGCCGGAGCCCGCGTGCCGAAGGCGGCGCGGTCAGCTTCGCGCTGGTA
Source organism: Triticum monococcum (assembly GCA_034509565.1). Lineage (NCBI taxonomy): Eukaryota > Viridiplantae > Streptophyta > Magnoliopsida > Poales > Poaceae > Triticum > Triticum monococcum. Next base: position 530,880,091 of record CM067846.1, read on the forward strand.
GGCCTCGGTGAGGCGTCTTACGGAGGCCAGCCACCGGCCCTCCGCGAGGAGGGCGAGGCGGCGTGCCTCCAGTACTTCGTCGTTGGCGTCAGCCGGAAGGGGGGCGGACAAGTCGTGGGCCGCCGCGCGTGGGGCGTCGTGGGCGCCCTCATCAGTCGGGCCGTCGAGGCCGATAACCATCACCTCGGTAGTGTCAGAATCGCGATCACCAGCCGGAGGGAGCGGGTCATTGTAGATCGTGATGTTGGTGGGGAAGGTATCGTAGGATGCCGTGTCGGAGTCGACGGGCATCGGGTCGGTGGAGCCAACCGACTCCAAATCCGCAGCTGGCTCGCTGGAGACGTGGAGCTGGCCGAGGAGGTTGGCGAGGTGGTCGGTGCCTGCATCGGAGGCAAGCTCGTCGGAGATGCGGCCCTTGTCGAAGAGGTCGGCGAGGCTGCTCGCCGCGCAGATGTTGGTGACGCCATGCAGCGTGTCGTGGCGAGCGGCATCGGGCGAGCCGGGCTGGCTACGCTCGCGGGGAAGGAAAAGGGTTCCCGTCCAGAACAGGTCTCCGGACGACGGTGCACCTGGCCCCACGGTGGGCGCCCAATGTCGGGTGGTAGGAGCGACATATGCCAACGGGTGGCTTATCATTGTGGGAGCCAATAAAACATCACCGGTGCCTGGAAACGGGATAAGGCATAGACATGCACGCCGGCGAATCTTACCCAGCTTCAGGGCTCTCCGAGGAGATAACACCCCTACTGCTGCTCTGCGGGGTCTCCGCATGGTGACTAAATGAACAAGTAGCTACAATGCTCCTTGAGCTGTTTTGGGTGGAAGGAGGAAGAAGGGCTCGGCTTAGCCTGCTTCCTCCCCCTGTATGGTGTCTAGGTCTAGATTGAGAGTCCAACCCTTTGCATGGGTGCACTGGGGGGTTTATATAGGCCTACCCCCGGGGGTACAATGGTAATCCAGCTGCGCGCGGGGTCCAGCTGTCTATGACTATGTTCGCCGGCTTCTGCGCCGGCTTCTGGGGCCCGCCGGCTGGTGGGTCCCGCCGGCTGCCGGCTCCCTGGTCGACAGGCAGGCCCCACAGGCCAGGGCCTGGTCAGTGGCTGGTTACTGTTGCTCCGTGCTGTTGACGCATGCTTGGTCGGGGTAAGCGTGGCTACAGTAACGCCGCCTTGGCGGGCGATTACTGTAGCCCCGCCGTATCTTGTCTCCTTAATGGGCGTCTCCTTCGAGGAAAGTGGCAGGCCGGCTATGGGAAGCCGGCCCTCTGTCTTGCCGGCTTGAGAGGAGGTGCGGCCGCCTTCGGTATCTCTCTGCCCGAAGAGGCCCACCACCTCGGGGGCCACGCTGGCGGCCCGTCGTGGACGGCGTCAGAGCCGCCGTGGCAACAGTGCCACGCCGGACGGGTCGTGGCCACCCGTACGGCGTACTGTACCAGGCGTGCTCTGGGTCTTGGGGGTGGCAGGCTCCACTGTAGCCACACCCCGCTTCATCATCGCAGGGTGGACACGTACATTGCGGGTACGGCTTTGACTGCTTTATGGGAGCCGGCTTCTCGTAGCCGGCCTTGCTGCAGCCGGCTTCTCGTAGTCGGCCCTCCACAGCTTTCTTCATGAGGGCAAAGGGCGGGCCGCCCCCGAAGCCGGCCAAGGAGGTAGCCGACTGAGGGGGGAGGCGGCCCTAGGTCTTGAATCTTCTTGAAAGTCGGCCAGGCTTGTAATTTTTTCTGATGGGCCAGGGGAAGCCGGCTAGGCTACCCATGGCTATTTACTCCGACAGTGGTTGCTAATGCCAGGGCTGTCAGTGTGGCTATTGTGGTAGAGCGAAAGGAGGCGGGCAAGGAATATCCGGTTCAGCGGCTGGTTTATTATATCAGTGAGGTTCTCATTGAGTCCAAGCAGAGATACCCACATTGGCAGAAGCTGGTGTACGGAGTTTTCATGGCAAGCCGGAAGCTTAAATAGTATTTTCAGGGTCATCCCATCACTGTTGTTAGTTCTGCTCCTTTGGGAGATATAATCCAAAACAGGGAGGCAACTGGCCGGGTTGCCAAGTGGGCCATTGAGCTTGGACCTCATGGGTTAAAGTATATGCCTCATACTGCAATCAAGTCCCAAGCACTTGTTGATTTCATCAATGACTGGACAGAGTTGCAGACGCCGGAGGAAAAGCCGGATAACACATATTGGACTATTCACTTTGATGGGTCCAGGGAATTGGAGGGCTCGGGGGCTGGAGTTGTGCTAGCTTTCCCTCGAGGTGATAAATTTTATTATGTTCTCCGCTTAATGTTTCCTTGCACTAACAATGCAGCTGAATATGAGGCCTTACTCCACGGACTTCAAGTGGCTAAGGAGATGAACTTAAGCCGGGTTAGGTGCTTTGATGACTCGGATTTAGTACCTCAACAAGTATCAGGTACTTGGGACTCCAAAGATCCACTCATGGCGGCTTATCGACGGGAGGTGGATGTTATTGCTGGTCACTTCAATGGTTATCAGGTTGAGCATGTGGACCGGAGAAAGAATGAAGCGGTGTACGCTTTAAGTCGGTTGGGTTCTCAATGTAAATCAGTGCCGCCCAATGGTTTTCTTGATGTCCTTCATAGCCCGTTAGTCAAGTTACCCACAGAGGAGGATTTGGCTATTCCTGACCCCGGAGGCTCAGTTGGTGGCGGCTCTTCATGTTATCCCGGATTGGACAGTTCCCTATTTGGCGTATATGACCCGGGGCGAGTTACCAGATGATGAAGTTTTGGCCAGGCAGATAATCCGGTGGTCTAAGTCAATGACTATTGTCAACGGAGAATTGCATCACTGCAGTGTCACAAGGGCATTTCAGCGTTGCGTGTCTCCTGAAGAAGGTTGTGAGATCCTACGTGAGATCCATGAAGGGGACTGTGGTCATCATGCCGGTTCAAAATCTCTGGTAGCCAAAGCTTTTCGTCACGGTTTTTATTGGCTGACGGCTCATGCTGATGCTGAGGACTTGGTCAGAAGGTGTGACGGTTGTCAGAAATTTGCATGTCGAGCTCATGTTCCGGCTCAGGAGTTAAGGACGATTCCAATTACTTGGCCGTTTGCAGTCTGGGGACTTGATATGGTTGGAACCTTTAAGAGATACAAGAATAAGATAACCCACCTCTTGGTGGCAGTTGACAAGTTTACTAAATGGGTAGAGGCAGACCCAGTGAGTAAGTATGATGCAGCAACAACGGTTCAATTCATGAAGAAGGTGATCTTCTACTTTGGCTTTCCACATAGCATTATAACTGACAATGGCACTAACCTTTCAAAGGGAGTTGTGGAAGATTTTTGTCAATGTGAGCATATCCGGCTTGATGTATCATTAGTGGCTCACCCCCAGTCTAATGGTCAAGCTGAGAGAGCCAATCAAGAGATTTTGAGAGGTATCAAACCCCGGCTTATGGTTCCCTTACAGAGGACACCGGGTTGTTGGGTCGAGGAGTTACCTTCCGTGTTATGGAGCATTAATACCACCCCCAATAGGTCTATGGATTATAGCCTTTTTTCATGGTGTATGGAGCAGAGGTAGTTCTCCTAGTGACATCCGTCATGACTCACCCCACGTGGCGGCTTATGTTGAAGCTGATAATGAAAAAGCACGTCATGAGGCACTTGACCTATTAGATGAAGAGCGTGACATCGCAGCGGCTCGTTCGGCAATTTATCAGCAAGATCTGCGCCGTTACCACAGCCGTCAGTGTCGGCGTTCTGGGAATGGGGGTCCCCAGACTTGCCTGCCTGCGGCATGGCTCAAGTGGGGGCCCAGCGCGGCCCATCTTCATCAACACGAGGCTCAAGACCCTCGCGAGGGGCCAAGCCTTGTGAGGCGGACGACACGGCGCATCCTCAGGCACAGCCTCGTCAGGCTGGCTCGCGAGGAGGCGGAGAGTTCAAGGCGGGGTACCTCGCGAGGTGCCCATGACGCAAGCCATGACGACACGGGGCACCAGGCGGGCGCCAGCGCGCGCAGCGTCCCTCTTTCCTCTTTGGTGCAAAGGGAGCAAGTGTATCAGCGGAGTACCAAGGCATCAGGCAAAGGTAGCCACTTCGGTGCAACGAGACCAAGGCCAGGAGGACTGCGAGACGGAGGTCACCATGGAGCCCAGCGCGGCATCATCACCAGAGCCTTTGGCAGGCGAAGACTGCTTTTGTCAGGATAGATGTACTCGCTGTCCCCCTTCAAATTGGCCCGCCATTGTTGGATCCCTTCCCGCCCAATATTTGGGGAGAGGACCAGGGCCTCTATAAATAGGACTAGCCACCCACATAGCAAGGGGATCGATCCCTGTTTGTTCGGTTCGCAAGTAGAGAGAGAGAGAGAGGGAGGGTGACTGAACTCTTCATAGCAGTTCATCACCACAGCCAAGAACAGACCCTCGCGAGGCTGTTCTTCCTTGTATTGTTCATCCACACCAGCGGAGGCAATCTGTCAGGACCGGTTTTCCAATAAAAATAATTATTGAAAAACCAATCTTTTGAGTCCAGCATGAGAGAAATCCTCCTCACTGGTAGACAAGTTCTTGATACAATAAGCCAGTAGCATAGAATATATTACAGGGTTGAGCTAGGGTTGCTCAACAAATTATTACAAGCGCGCCAATAATTATACAAAATGGCGGGTTTAACACAATGGTGTGGTGGCATACTACTGACTCGAGGATAAAGTGATGGTGGGATAACACCGTGGGGAGTGTGATAACATGACTCTCAAACTGGCATCACATCGAGCGTCGAGGTGAGGCTCGATGAATGTTATTCGAGTTGCGGAAGCGGATATAATACAGTGACCAAATCCAGGGTCGCACGAGACTGACTGGGAATCCTCTAGACGTCGGACTCGCTATCGAACTCTTCATCCAAGAGATCGCCTTCGTCAGCATCTGGCCAAATCAACAAGCCAGTGAGTACTTTGAAAGTACTCGCAAGACAGTTCGGACGTAAGATATAACAAATGCATGCATGAATGCGTCATGATTAATCTTTCCAATGCATATTCAAAAATTTGCATAACAAAGTAAGTACAAGGGAAACGGCGGTAGTCCGCCTGAAGTCCCAACAAAATATAAATGAAACCGATCGGGTGTCTGAAGCGACGCCTCGAAAGGTGAACAAATGATAACAGAAAAAATCATGCCACAGTCGGGCGTCTTAGCGACACCACATAAAGGGCTTTAAAAGAAATGCCACAGTCGGACGTCTGAGCGACATCACAGAAAGGGCTTTAAAAGAAATGCCACAGTCGGACGTCTGAGCGACATCATAGAAAGGGCTTTAAAAGAAATGCCACAGTCGGACGTCTGAGCGACATCACAGAAAGGGCTTTAAAAGAAATGCCACAGTCGGACATCTGAGCGACATCACAGAAAGGGCTTTAAAAGAAATGCCACAGTCGGACGTCTGAGCGACATCACAGAAAGGGCTTTAAAATAAATGCCACAGTCGGACGTCTGAGCGACATCACATAAAGGGCTTTAAAAGAAATGCCACAGTCGGACGTCTGAGCGACATCACCGAAAGGGCTTTAAAAGAAATGCCACAGTCGGACGTCTGAGTGACATCACAGAAAGGGCTTTAAAAGAAATGCCACAGTCGGACATCTGAGCGACATCACAGAAAGGGCTTTAAAAGAAATGCCACAGACGGACGTCTGAGCGACATCACAGAAAGGGCTTTTATTCACAAGTAAATAATACTCATTATAAATATTCAATTTATGATAATAACGAGTTAGTCCATCCACAGGAATAAACTTTTAACCGGGCTTAGCACTCATACGATTCACCGGAGTATCTGTCACCAAAACTGGCACTTGTTAGAATAAGTCAGCGCAAAATTTGGATATGGATAAGATGATTCAGAGATTTATGACTCTGCAGAGTTTGTACAAAAATTTCCCACAGTTAACGGATTTCCGTAGTCATGAAGGACTAGTTCCGTTTACGGTATTTCGGAAGAAAACACAGCTAACCAGTACACACCCATCCTACCTCTTGATGCCAAGACTCACCCTAGACATCGTCCAAGAAAAACTTTGAGACGGGGAGATCACAATCTCGAATAGCATGGGATCAAATTTATATACGCGCGCTCTAAGGGGTGCCCCCCTCTCGGTCCCAACCGGAAACACCCATGCCCCCTGACCGGATGACTGGCTTTAATCCAGGGCCATGGAACCATCATCCCGGCCTCTCCTTTTGGTGTGTACAGGAAAGCGGTTTGCAGCTTACTAATCCATATTCCTTGCGGAAAACATGTGGTAGTACAAGGAAGGAAATGGGAGGAACTGGACCGATACGGTTTGACACTGTAGTCACATAGTCTGGCATAAGACTGGCATGCTACAACACTGCCATCTTACCCATCCTCATGCCAACACATGGCCATTCATACTCACATCCATCCACCTATGGATCATCGAGCTCACTTACCTCAACAATGCATGAAAATAACATTCATCGGTATGCTCATCAACATGCCATGAAACCAACTAAATGCAAAACATGCCAAGACACTCATCATATCAAAAGTTCAAACATGCTTGCCTGGTTCAGAGTAGTCGGAGCCTAGCTCGGTGAAGTTCGCGGCTCCGTCACCTCCTTCAGTATCTACGGCATAAAGAAAACACACGCGCTAACATAAATACCGAGAGGTGCACAAAAAGTATTCCAAATATTTTTCAAATAATCTGATAAAAAAACTAGAAAAATTTTTAAAGAGAACATAAAAAGAATCAATCAAAAATACTTTTCTGTTTAAAAGTTATAAGGGTTTTTGTCCAAGGACTCATCTGTAATGAAATAGAAAGTCTCCAGGGGCTAGCTCATAAAAACAGAAAACGATTCGATAGAGAATACGCCAGCCCAACGGGAAAGCGCATTTGGCAGAATACACTTCCAGAAAACGTTTCGTTTAGAAGAGGATAGAGAGGCTGACGGGCATGTCCCACCCGTCAGGTTCAAAAATTCAAAAGGGCGGCAGAGCACGACGGTGCCCGAGAGCCGCGGTGGTCGCCGACGGCGATCCACGGCGAGGTAGGGGGATCGGAGGGTACCTCCGTGTTCAGGGCGCCCTTCCGCGTCGGTTGGTGGTGGTGGTGGTGGCGGTCGGCGAGTACCACGTCGACAGCGAGCCTTGCTCCGGCGGACGGCGGCTCGGGTGGAGATGGATCTTGTCGGAGAGAGCTGCGAAGGTCAAATTGACGCTTGGGTTAGCTCACTGGGTGCTCGAGGATGCTACTGACAAAGTTTGGGCGCCGGAGATGGCCTCACCGGAGCGAATCGAGGTGGAGGCCGAGGCGGAACGAGGCGGCCGGAGTCGGGGGAGGAGACCTCTTCGAGGTCCTCCTAGTGGCCTGGCGGGGTGTTTGTGGGGTGCAGGGGTGGTGCGTGCTCGAGGGCGAGCTCGGGGTCTCCTTTTATAGGCGATCCGAGGCGGTGGCCGTGAACGGGGATTTCCGGCGATGGATTACGGCGGCGCAGTGCTTGGTCGGGGAGTTTAGGAGGTTGGGCATCAATGTGGGGGTCCACTGGTTCCATTCAGACGCTAAACGGACTTGGATTAGAAGCTTAGGGCAGTTTTGGTCGGAACGGAACGGCGCGGGTCCGTCGACGGCAGAGAGCGCGTCCAACGCTGTCGGGCCATGGCGACTGTGCTGCGGGGTTGCGCTGGCGTGCATGAGGCCACGCGGAGAGCCAGGAGGCGTTGGGCGGCGCCGAACGGCGTTGAGCCGCCGTTTTGCTCCCTGTCGGCTGCTACGGTGGTTCGGCCGCCTCAAGACACACCGGCGCAGGCGGGCCAGGGCGCCACCGACGCCAGGAAGGCGCCAAGCGCGCGTGCGGGGCTCTAGACAGGAGGAAGAGGCGGCGAGGAACGTGCCAAGGGCACTGTCTACGCGTGACTGAAATGGCCGAAGAGAAACGACACTGGAATCTGAAAATTTACTGAATTTACTGAAAGTGCAAGGAACAGTGCATGCAAGGTGTTTGACAGAATGATACTGGCCTCTAGGGATTTTTCCTTGAGCTGATTTTTGGTGGAGTGGCTACTCATTGCTCCAGTAGGCTGCCTGAATTTTGGTGGAATTTTTGGAGAAGTATAGGTATGAATTTCACCAAATTTGGCAAATCTGGTCCAAACTTGCAGAGGCTGAAATTTGAAAAATTTGAAAAGAGGAGGAGTGGGTCAAGATGGTTCTAGGTTGTGGATGCTAAGGACAATCCATAGGAGTTGGTTTGAGGTCAAAACTCAAATGAAATAGGGTACTTGCTTTGAAAAACCCTCAGGCTCCAAATAATTGACAGAAATGATTTGAGAGGAAAAATAATTAGAATAAAATACAAAACTTGTTTGGATTAGTTGGGTCAGAGAACTTAGGTTGATTACAAGGAGGAGGAAGGGATCTTGAGAGGTTTTACCACATGGGCAAAAATACAAGTTCATGGGGGGGGGTTCAAGATATGAAAATCCCAAATTTTCATAGAGTTTCTTTTTAAAAAAAAGACTAAACTCCCAAAAAAATAATTTGAGAAGGGAACCAACAGAGGAAGTTTTGAATGATCAAACACCATAGTTTGAGGAAAAATAAAAATCCTTCCAAAGAAAAGGAAGTTTTTAAGAGGAAGGATTTCTAGAAAAGAAATTTTAAATGCTCTCTTTTAAAATCCAACAAACTTTGAAGAAAACCAAATTAAAATTTTTGGAGTGTCACAACACCTACCCCCTTAGGAAAAATCTCATCCCCGAGATTTCAGCTGTCCCTCAAATAAGTGTGGATGCTCCGTCCGAAGATAATCCTCTCTTTCCCAAGTTGCTTCACTGTCGGTGTGATTGCTCCACTGGACTCTGAAGAATTTGATGGTCTTCTGTCGGGTCCTCCTTTCAGACTCCTCTAATATTCTTACTGGACGTTCCCGATAAGTGAGGTCTGGCTGCACGTCAATGCTCTCATGGGATACTTGTTTCTCTGGGTTGCTTACGCACTTCCTCAATTGCGAGACGTGGAACACGTCGTGGACATCGGAAAATTCCTCGGGTAAGTCTAGCTGGTAGGCTACCGTGCCTCTTCGCGCCATTATACAGAATGGTCCAATGAATCTTGGTGCTAGCTTCCCTTTAATCATGAATCGTTGCAATCCTCTCATAGGAGATACTCTCGGGTATACGAACTCACCGGGCTTGAAGCTGACCCTACGATGTTTCTGATCATAATAACTCTTCTGTCGACTTTGAGCGGTCTTAAGTCGGTCTCTGATTAGCTTGACTTTTTCCTCGGCTTCTCTGAGCATGTCTGGTCCGAAGATGCGGCTGTCTCCGGTCTCTGACCAATTTAACGGGGTACGACATCTCCGTCCGTATAAAGCCTCAAATGGTGCCATTTGCAGGCTGGCCTGGTAGCTATTGTTGTACGCGAACTCGGCGTATGGCAGGCTTTCTTCCCAACTGGTTCCATATGTGAGGACACATGCCCTCAGCATGTCTTCTAAAACCTGGTTTACGCGTTCTGTTTATCCACCAGTCTGTGGGTGGTATGCTGTACTGAAGGCTAGTTGAGTTCCCAGAGCCTGTTGTAAATGTTCCCAAAATCTCGAGACGAATTGAGTGCCCCTATCGGATATTATAGTCTTCGGGACACCGTGCAGACAAACTATACGGGAGAGATAAATCCTGGCAAGCCTCTGAGCGTTGTAGGTTGTCTTCACTGGAATGAAATGTGCCACTTTGGTTAATCTGTCGGTGATGACCCATATGGTATCATTCCCATGTCGGGACCGAGGTAGTCTGACAATGAAATCCATCCCTATTTCATCCCATTTCCACTCAGGTATTTTTTTCGGTTGCAGTAGTTCGGCTGGCCTCTGATGCTCAGCTTTTATGTGTTGACAAGAGTCGCAACATGCAATGAAGGTGGCTATGTCCCTCTTCATACCGTGCCACCAAAATCTTTCCTGAATATCTTTATACATCTTGGTTCCTCCAGGGTGGATCGAGTACGGGGTGGTGTGGGCTTCAGCTAGGATTTTCTGTTTGAGGTCCTTCATATCTGGTACGCAGAGTCTGTCTCCGTACCATAATATTCCTTCATCGTCTATGACGAATGCCGAGGCCTTGCCCATACTTACCTTTCTTTTGATGCCTTCAATGCTGGGGTGACCAGGCTGAGCTTCTTTAATTCCCTCCACAAGGTCGGGTTGTATTTCCAAGTTTGATATGGTGCCTTTTGCTACCATTATCAAGTTGAGTTTGGCAAATTCTTGTTGGAATTCGGGCCTCAAGCTTTGCAGACTGTTTTCGTCAGAGCTGGGGTTCCGACTAAGAGCATCGGCCACTACATTTGCTTTACCTGGATGATAGTGGATACCAACATCATAATCCTTTACCAATTCCAACCAGCGTCGTTGCCGTAAATTTAGTTCTGGCTGCGTGAAAATATATTTGAGACTTTTATGATCTGTATATATTTCACATCGATTCCCAAGTAAGAAATGCCTCCATTCCTTGAGTGCATGAATGACTGCTGCCATTTCTAAGTCATGAGTGGGATAATTTTCCTCATGCTTGCGAAGTTGCCTTGAAGCATAGGCGACAACCTTGCCTTCTTGCATCAACACGCATCCGAGACCCTTTCTGGACGCGTCACAAAACACTTCAAAATTTTTGTGTATGTCTGGCACAATTAATACTGGTGCTATTGTTAATTTCCGCTTTAGCTCTTGGAAACTTTTTTCGCAGGCTTCTGTCCATTCAAACTTCTTGTCTTTCTTGAGTAACTGCGTCATAGGCTTGGCTATAGTGGAGAATCCTTCAATAAATCTGCGGTAATATCCTGCCATTCCCAAGAAACTACGTATGTCTAATACGCTCGCTGGCGACTTCCAGCCAAGTATGGCCTTGACTTTCTCTGGGTCCACTGCGATACCGTCTTGGGTTAGTATGTGGCCTAGAAAGCCTACTTGCCTTAGCCAAAATTCGCACTTGCTGAACTTGGCATACAATTGGTGTTTCCTGAGTTCTCCTAGCACAATCCTGAGATGTTCTGCGTGCTCTTCCGGTGTCTTGGAGTATATCAGAATGTCGTCGATGAATACCACAACGAACTTGTCCATAAACTTCATAAATACTTTGTTCATGAGGTGAACAAAATATGCAGGGGCATTAGTTAATCCAAATGGCATTACTGTGAACTCATACAGTCCATATCTGGAGGTGAAGGCTGTTTTGGGGATATCTTCTGTTCGCACCTTTAATTGATGGTATCCAGACCTTAAGTCAATTTTTGAGAATACCTTGGCCTGAGCGAGTTGATCAAACAAATCATTTATCCTTGGCATCGGGTATTTGTTCTTGACTGTGACCATGTTAAGTGCTCGATAGTCAATACACAATCTCAGTGTTCCATCCTTCTTTTTGGCAAATATAATTGGTGATCCCGAAGGTGAGGAGCTTGCCCGAATGTATCCTTTGTCCAGCAATTCTTTTATTTGTTTCTTCAATTCAACCAACTCGGATGGTGCCATTCGGTAAGGTTTCTTGTATATGGGGGTGGTTCCTGGTGCGAGCTCAATGCAGAACTCTATCTCTCGGTCTGGTGGCATGCCTGGTAGCTCTTCAGGGAATACGTCTGGAAATTCACACACTACTGGAACCTTGTTTAGCTCAGAAACGTCCACCTTATTCAATCTCGGTTGCCGGGGTATTTTTCCTTCCTTGGCTGACACTCTTATTGTCTTCCCGTGGTGGTGCGTGAGGATTACGGTCCGGTTGAAACAGTCAATAAAACCCTTGTTGGTGGTTAGCCAGTCCATCCCTAGGATGACATCCAATCCTTTGTTTTCCAGTACAATAAGATTGGCGTGAAACTCCAATCCTTCAAACTCAATGACCACATCCTGACAGTAATGCTGAGTGACTTGCTGAATTCCAGGGGACTTGATGATCATGGATTTCTCCAAAGGAAGCATCGAAAAATTATTTTGCAAAGCAAAACTTTTCGAAATGAAAGAGTGAGAAGCTCCAGAATCAAACAAAACCATTGCAGGTATTGTGTTGACAGGAAACGTACCGAGTACGATATCCGGAGCATTTTGTGCCTCCTCTTTGGTTACGTGGTTCAGATGACCCTTCCTGTGGTTGTTGCTGGGATTGAAATTGTTTCGCTTGGGCGCTGAATTATTGCTGCCGTTGTTTGGCTTTGGGGTTGAGTTTCTAGGCTTGGGACACTGTTTGGCATAGTGTCCTTCCTCTCCACAAGCGTAATAGGTAACGCCGGGGCGATATGTGAACTCCTTGTCCCTTGCATGAAAATTCTTGATTGGGCATGAGACGTTGGATGAGGATTTGTGCGTCCCACCCTTTTGGAAATCTGTCCTGCTTCGGTGATTGCGAGCATGGTTGGTCTGGTTCCTTTTTCGCTTGCGGATATCTTCCAGGCTGCGTCTCTCATTTTCCGGAGTAATCGCTTTGTCCACCAGAGTTTTAAAATCTGGAAAAGTGTGCACGACTAGTTGGCATTTAAGTGCGGGCGCCAGACCGTCAAGGAATTTCTCCATCTTCTTACTTTCAGTCATATGCTCCTCATTGGCGTAGCGAGACAATAGAGTAAATTGACTGTTGTAATCTTCCACTGTCATGTTCCTTTGTTTGAGGTCATCGAACTCTCTTTTCTTGATTTTCATAATGCTCTTAGGAATGTGTGCACCACGGAAACCTTCCTTGAAATCATCCCAGGTTATGTCATTTTCGTTGGGATGCATGTGCAGAAAATTCTCCCACCACGATGCGGCTGCTCCTGTGAGATAGTGCGGAGCATACAATACCTTCTCGGGGTCTGAACATTTTGCAATAATTATTTTCCTCTCCATATCTCGAAGCCAGTCCTCGGCTTCAAGAGGCTTGTCAGTATGAGAAAATGTTTGGGGACGCGTCTTTTGTAGCTCAGATAACTTGGAATGCTGCTGATACTGTCCATGTTGATTTCCCATGTTGATGACTTGGTTCATCATTTCACGATGTTGTTGCTGACTCTGTTCATAAAGGCGGCACATTTGGGAAAGTGCCGTTTCACTGCCCTGTTGACTTGACTGCCCTTGTCTAAAATTGTTGCCTGGTTGAGTGTCATAATTTTCCTCTGGCGGAGTAGGCATGGAGCGAGTCCAAGGGCGAGACATTTTTCACTCTGGGATATATTTTGTAAAACTCATAAGAAAAGTGAAGACGGTCGCCAAAAAGAACTCCAAAAATGCACAAGGATGGCAAATAATTTAAATGACCAAGATCACTTAAGAAAACAAATTGATTTGCGCACGGAGAAGGACTGCTCATTACATATCTTACACGCGGGTGATAATTATACCGTACATCACTCAGGATATGCGTACATAATCCTGACATGTTATTTAGGCTAGTGCACTTCTCCAGTTCTACATGATGCGCAAACAAGCTACTTCTCACAACCTATGTACATATCTTACAAAGCGGTACATCGCATGACGGGCAAACGCACTCAGCCGGAAATGTTGACGATCTCCTTGGTCCTGCCAAGGGTGAGGCGCAGTGAGGCTGGGGACTCGACCTCCTCCTCACTAATAGGCTCCAGACGTGAAGAGCCGCGTCGGGTAGATGGAGCGGGTGTCAGGGGCAGAGCAACACGAATAGGAGTGGGCACAACGGGTGGTGCAGTGCGTGCTGGAGTGGGCGCAAAGGCCTGGTTGAACCCTTCAGTGGTAGGTAGGCGACGAGTAGGTGCATGAGATGCTGAGGACGAGACAAAAGTCAGTGGCGGTGCGGTGAGCAGGAGCTCCCTCCTGTTGGCGGCACAGCCATGGACTGAGTCCATGCGGGCAGCCACGAAGTCGTCCACCAGGTTGTCGAAAGCTGCCTCCAGAGCCCGGAGATACTCAATAAGCATCTCAAAAGCCTCGTCTCGTTCTCCTCTGGGGCAGGAGAATGCGTAGTGACAGGTGTAGGGCACATGGCATGGAAGATAGTGGTAGCGACGAGTCTTCATCGCAGGAAGGACATCCCTGAGGCGAGCTATCGCCTCACGGGCTGCCATCTGCATAGCATGCCTCTCTGTAGGCATGGCTCTTCCCACGAACAGGAAGCGACGTAACTCACCACGCCCTCCCTTGAACTACACCGTGGCCTGGTGCATGGTCAGACTGTCGTTGACTTTGTGCTGGCGGAGTGTGAAGACTGGGCACACAGATGGCCCCATCGCGACCTGAACGATGAAGGAGAGAAGCTTGACGAACCCATCGGGTACGTTGGCGAAGGTCCAAGACTCGCAGTTGTTGTCGGCCATCTACAAAAGTAGGCAAAAATCCTGAATGGTCAGATCATAAATTTATGCTGAATGTCAGAAAATGACTACAATTGCAAAAAAAAATCGGCTCTATCATGCTAATAACCGATTAGCGATCGCACCTAGTGGCTTCCTACAATCAGCCTGGCTTTCGTACCAAGCTTGTCAGGACCGGTTTTCCAATAAAAATAATTATTGAAAACCAATCTTTTGAGTCCAGCATGAGAGAAATCCTCCTCACTGGTAGACAAGTTCTTGATACAATAAGCCAGTAGCATAGAATATATTACAGGGTTGAGCTAGGGTTGCTCAACAATTTATTACAAGCGCGCCAATAATTATACATAATGGCGGGTTTAACACAATGGTGTGGTGGCATACTACTGACTCGAGGATAAAGTGATGGTGGGATAACACCATGGGGAGTGTGATAACATGACTCTCAAACTGGCATCACATCGAGCGTCGAGGTGAGGCTCGATGAATGTTATTCGAGTTGCGGAAGCGGATATAATACAGTGACCAAATCCAGGGTCGCACGAGACTGACTGGGAATCCTCTAGGTGTCGGACTCGCTATTGAACTCTTCATCGAGGAGATCGCCTTCGTCAGCATGTGGCCAAATCAACAAACCAGTGAGTACTTTGAAAGTACTCGCAAGACAGTTCGGACGTAAGATATAACAAATGCATGCATGAATGCGTCATGATTAATCTTTCCAATGCATATTCAAAAATTTGCATAACGAAGTAAGTACAAGGGAAACGGCGGTAGTCCGCCTGAAGTCCCAACAAAATATAAATGAAACCGATCGGGTGTCTGAAGCGACGCCTCGAAAGGTGAACAAATGATAACAGAAAAAATCATGCCACAGTCGGGCGTCTTAGCGACACCACATAAAGGGCTTTAAAAGAAATGCCACAGTCGGACGTCTGAGCGACATCACAGAAAGGGCTTTAAAAGAAATGCCACAGTCGGACGTCTGAGCGACATCACAGAAAGGGCTTTAAAAGAAATGCCACAGTCGGACGTCTGAGCGACATCACAGAAAGGGCTTTAAAAGAAATGCCACAGTCGGACGTCTGAGCGACATCACAGAAAGGGCTTTAAAAGAAATGCCACAGTCGGACGTCTGAGCGACATCACAGAAAGGGCTTTAAAAGAAATGCCACAATCGGACGTCTGAGTGACATCACATAAAGGGCTTTAAAAGAAATGCCACAGTCGGACGTCTGAGCGACATCACAGAAAGGGCTTTAAAAGAAATGCCACAGTCGGGCGTCTGAGCGACATCACAGAAAGGGCTTTAAAAGAAATGCCACAGTCGGACGTCTGAGCGACGTCACAGAAAGGGCTTTAAAAGAAATGCCACAGTCGGACGTCTGAGCGACATCACAGAAAGGGCTTTAAAAGAAATGCCACAGTCGGATGTCTGAGTGACATCATAGAAAGGGCTTTAAAAGAAATGCCACAGTCGGACGTCTGAGCGACATCACAGAAAGGGCTTTTATTCACAAGTAAATAATACTCATAATAAATATTCCATTTATGATAATAACGGGTTAGTCCATCCACAGGAATAAACTTTTAACCGGGCTTAGCACTCATACGATTCACCGGAGTATCTGTCACCAAAACTGGCACTTGTTAGAATAAGTCAGCGCAAAATTTGGATATGGATAAGATGATTTGGAGATTTATGACTCTGCAGAGTTTGTACAAAAATTTCCCACAGTTAACGGATTTCCGTAGTCACGAAGGACTAGTTCCGTTTACGGTATTTCGGAAGAAAACACAGCTAACCAGTACACACCCATCCTACCTCTCGATGCCAGGACTCACCCTAGACATTGTCCAAGAAAAACTTTGAGACGGGGAGATCACAATCTCGAATAGCATGGGATCAAATTTATATACGCGCGCTCTAAGGGGTGCCCCCCTCTCGGTCCCAACCGGAAACACCCATGCCCCCTGACCGGATGACTGGCTTTAATCCAGGGCCATGGAACCATCATCCCGGCCTCTCCTTTTGGTGTGTACAGGAAAGCGGTTTGCAACTTACTAATCCATATTCCTTGCGGAAAACATGTGGTAGTACAAGGAAGGAAATGGGAGGAACTGGACCGATACGGTTTGACACTGTAGTCACATAGTCTGGCATAAGACTAGCATGCTACAACACTGCCATCTTACCCATCCTCATGCCAACACATGGCTATTCATACTCACATCCATCCACCTATGGATCATCGAGCTCACTTACCTCAACAATGCATGAAAATAACGTTCATCGGTATGCTCATCAACATGCCATGAAACCAACTAAATGCAAAACATGCCAAGACACTAATCATATCAAAAGTTCAAACATGCTTGCCTAGTTTAGAGTAGTCAGAGCCTAGCTCGGTGAAGTTCGCGGCTCTGTCACCTCCTTCGGTATCTACGGCATAAAGAAAACACATGCGCTAACGTAAATACCGAGAGGTGCACAAAATGTATTCCAAATATTTTTCAAATAAATCTGATAAAAAACTAGACAAAATTTTAAAGAGAACAGAATAAGAATCAATCAAAAATACTTTTTTGTTTAAAAGTTATAAGGGTTTTTGTCCAGGGACTCATCTGTAATGAAACAGAAAGTCTCCAGGGGCTAGCTCATAAGAACAGAAAACGATTCGATAGAGAATACGCCAGCCCAAGGGGAAAGCGCATTTGGCAGAATACGCTTCCAGAAAACGTTTCGCTTAGAAGAGGACAGAGAGGCTGACGGGCATGTCCCACCCGTCAGGTTCAAGAATTCAAAAGGGCGGTAGAGGACGACGGTGCCCGAGAGCCGCGGTGGTCGCCGGCGGCGATCCACGGAGAGGTAGGAGGATCGGAGGGTACCTCCGTGTTCAGGGCGCCCTTCCGCGTCGATTGGTGGTGGTGGTGGCGGTCGGCGAGTACCACGTCGACGGCGAGCCTTGCTCCGGCGGACGGCGGCTCGGGTGGAGATGGATCTCGTCGGGGAGAGCTGCGAAGGTCAAATTGACTCTTGGGTTAGCTCACTGGGTGCTCGAGGATGCTACTGACAAAGTGTGGGCGCCGGAGATGGCCTCACCGGAGCGAATCGAGGTGGAGGCCGAGGCGGAACGAGGCGGCCGGAGTCGGGGGAGGAGACCTCTTCGAGGTCCTCCTAGTGGCCTGGCGGGGTGTTTGTGGGGTGCAGGGGTGGTGCGTGCTCGAGGGCGAGCTCGGGGTCTCCTTTTATAGGCCATCCGAGGCGGTGGCTGTGAACGGGGATTTCCGGCGATGGATTACGGCGGCGCAGTGCTTGGTCGGGGAGTTTAGGAGGTTGGGCATCAATGTGGGGGTCCACTGGTTCCATTCAGACGCTAAACGGACTTGGATTAGAAGCTTAGGGCAGTTTTGGTCGGAACGGAACGGCGCGGGTCCGTCGACGGCAGAGAGCGCGTCCAGCGCTGTCGGGCCACGGCGACTGTGCTGCGGGGTTGCGCTGGCGTGCATGAGGCCACGCGGAGAGCCAGGAGGCGTTGGGCGGCGCCGAACGGCGTTGAGCCGCCTTTTTGCTCCCTGTCGGCTGCTATGGTGGTTCGGCCGCCGCAAGACACGCCGGCGCAGGCGGGCCAGGGCGCCACCGACGCCAGGAAGGCGCCAAGCGCGCGTGCGGGGCTCCAGACAGGAGGAAGAGGCGGCGAGGAACATGCCAAGGGCACTGTCTACGCGTGACTGAAACGGCCGAAGAGAAACGACACTGGAATCTGAAAATTTACTGAATTTACTGAAAGTGCAAGGAACAATGCATGCAAGGTGTTCGACAGAATGATACTGGCCTCTAGGGATTTTTCCTTGAGCTGATTTTTGGTGGAGTTGCTACTCATTGCTCCAGTAGGCTGCCTGGATTTTGGTGGAATTTTTTGAGAAGTATAGGTATGAATTTCACCAAATTTGGCAAATCTGGTCCAAACTTGCAGAGGCTGAAATTTGAAAAATTTGAAAAGAGGAGGAGTGGGTCAAGATGGTTCTAGGTTGTGGATGCTAAGGACAATCCAGAGGAGTTGGTTTGAGGTCAAAACTCAAATGAAATAGGGTACTTGCTTTGAAAAACCCTCAGGCTCCAAATAATTGACAGAAATGATTTGAGAGGAAAAATAATTAGAATAAAATCCAAAACTTGTTTGGATTAGTTGGGACAGAGAACTTAGGTTGATTACAAGGAGGAGGAAGGGATTTTGAGAGGTTTTACCACATGGGCAAAAATACAAGGTCATGGGGGGGGGGGTTCAAGATATGAAAATCCCAAATTTTCATAGAGTTTCTTTTTAAAAGAAAAAGACTAAACTCCCAAAAAAAATAATTTGAGAAGGGAACCAACAGAGGAAGTTTTGAATGGTCAAACACCATAGTTTGAGGAAAAATAAAAATCCTTACCAAAGAAAAGGAAGTTTTTAAGAGGAAGGATTTCTAGAAAAGAAATTTTAAATGCTCTCTTTTAAAATCCAACAAAGTTTTTGAAGAAAACCAAATTAAAATTTTTGGAGTGTCACACAATCCATCCACCACACACTGGAGTAGGGTATTACACCACATCGGTGGCCCGAACCAGTATAAATCTTGTGTCTTTCGTGCAGTTCTTTAGTAGTTTAGATCCCATCGAGACGGAGAGGTTGAAGGCGAGATTCCCACGCGCACCCCAGTGTTCGAACCTTAAGGGTCTGCCGGAACCCGAAATCTGACAGTCGGGTTAAAACCAGAACTTTTCAAGAAGGCGATCTGGTGCTTCGGCTCATCCAGGATCAGACTGATACGCACAAGTTATCCCCACCTTGGGAAGGACCCTTTGTGGTCAGTAAGAATCTAAACAATGGGTCATATTACCTTATCGATGTTCGAGACCACAAGGACTCATGCATGTCGGAGGAGGAGACCTGCCGGCCTTGGAATATTGCTCAGCTTAGGCCATACTACACTTGAGCCATAGGCTCTGCTTATGTACATATTTAGACAATGTATATATTATGATTGATATAATAAACCGACATCCTTGCTAAAGCGGGGCTTCTATCGTTCTCTTCAATAAGCTTTTGATTACCATGGGCTTCCGGTTCACGCATGAAGTTATGATTTCCCCTTGATCCGGCTGTCAAGCCAGTATTGTCAAATTATAAGAGCACAACTCTGGTTACCTTGGTAATCCGGCTATCAAGCCCATATTATAAGTGCACAACTCTGGTTACCTTGGTAATCCGGCTATCAAGCCAATATTATAAGAGCATAGCTCTGGTTACCTTGGTAATCCGGCTATCAAGCCAATATTATAACTTCATATGAGCATAGCTCTGGTCTACTTGGAGGCTTACTTTCCCAGATTAAAGGGACCAAAAAGAGTCTGTTGCACAACACAGCTCAAACATAGGTACCCCTTGGGCACAACCCATATAATCATTTGGGGGCTTGGTCGTATTCGAACCATAGCTACACCTCTTGATTGGCGTAAGGCCACCAGGGAAGTCACTTGGGGGCTTGGTCGTATTCGAACCATGGCTACACCTCTTGATAGGCATAAGGCCACCAGGGAAATCACTTGGGGGCCTGGTCGTATTCGAACCATAGCTACACCTCTTGATAGGCATAAAGCCACCAGGGAAATCACTTGGGGGCTTGGTCGTATTCAAACCATAGCTACACCTCTTGATAGGCATAAGGCCACCAGGGAAATCATTTGGGGGCTTTGGTCATATCCGAACCATAGCTTAAAACCCTCTTGATCAGTGCAACACCAAAATTATGACTACTTAAATCCTTCATGATTTTTTCGGTTTATAATGCTTTATGAATATAGTTTATTTATGTTTATTAACCCAGCCTGGTCTTTGACTATAAGTCACCAGCAAAGCGGAAAACTACTGTCCGGTGTTTTTTGAACCGGCCTGGGCCCGTTCATAAACCAGCAAAGAGATGATGATTATCAGTATTCAAGTTATGGGTTATCACCCTTATTATACCGGCTTGCTAAACCAAGCAGTGTGATAAAATATCACAGGTATGGTATATCTTACATTGTATATGGTTATTTTTATGCCTAGCCATGGTTATAAACTATGTTATTGGGCAAGATAACACGTCTAGCGGTACACCGCTAGGACATTTTTTTCTATTAATTGAAGGAGCAGATTCCATGGTGCTAAAGTATCATAAGCAGACATAGCATATATTAACATGGCGGATTAACAGTGTCATGCAAAGTAAATATGCACAATGGCATAGCAGACCAAGCGTTTAGACTAGCCTATTACATGGTGGTTTGATGCCCATAAGAACAATTGTTTCAAACAAATCTTGTACCGGGAAGAAGCTAAACCGGCTACCGGTTTATGAATCTTGATCGGGCTGGCTTGAAGGTTGTGGATCATCCTGCGCCAGTTCACCCTCCTCTTCTCTACCCAGTTGCTGGAAGTCATTGGTTGACCAATCAATCCCAGTTAAGGCTCTAAATACAACTTCATCGCTTATAAGTGAGGAGGGATCAACATCAGGAGCATAAGTATGCTTACGGATTGGCGGAATAAGATCCGGAGCGTTGCAACTTGGCGGATTAACCTTCTTGTTGTTGGCATCATAAATCGCCTGATAATGTGACAGATCAGTTTCTTCAGCCAATTTGCTAGCCACTGGACGCATCTCCCTTGTTAAAGCTTTGAGGTCATCATTATCAAAATCTAAGCCGTCCTCTTTTATGCTGGGATAGCCGTTTCCAAGATCGGTCGGGTTAAGATCGAAGATTCAGGCTTTGGCTCGAGTCAATGCGGTAAGAGCACCTGCCCTGGCAGCTGATCTCTTCAGCTCCTCAATCCGAGCAGGCATCATATCTAGCCTTACCAACATATCCTTGATCAAGGTTGGGGGCGGTTTACTATGAGAAGCTATGCAGATGACCCGTTGTACGCCGGTATATAGCTATTCTATAAAGGTATAGGCAGCTTTCAGACTTTGACGCATGTCTGAGCCCAGATGAGCAACACGACTCGCTGCATTGACAAAATTGGTAAACCGGAAGTCTATTTGATAATACATGTTTATGGTTTGTGAAGACGATTACTCACCAAAGACATCAGTAGTCATGGAAGTTATTTGCCGCTTTAAGCCAGTTAATTCCTCCATGACCGGATTAAGGGCCGCTTCAGCATCCTCAGCCTTCCTTAGCAGAGTGGCTTTCTCTGTATCCCAGCCCGCCCGCTCACTCTTAAAGATCTCTTTCAGCTTTTCCATAGCTTCTAAAACGTTGGTCAGCTCTTCTTTGGCCTTGGAAGTCTCGACTTGTTGAGTTTTGATATTCTCTTGAAGGTCGGAGACTTGGGATTCCTTTTTGCTAAGCTCAGCCTGCAAGAGGTATGCAATTTGTGAGTTGGCAGTATACATTTGAAGTTCCAATCACATGACAAGTCATACACTTGTCACTTGGGGGCTAATGGCTATTGTTTCTTCTCCAAAATTATTACAAAGTCCCATGCACATGACAAGTCATATACTTGGCACTTGGGGACTAATGCATACTTGCTCAAGTTAAAGACTATGAATTTTGCTACCATCAATCAGCTTGATGGTTCATCGGTTTACACATATTTGTACATGAATGTTGAGTTTGATAAATAAGACCCGGTTCATCTTGAAAAGATAAACCGGTCCTTTAGGGGCTACACAGGGAAAGTTGAAGTATTTTCTACAAAGTCTCGGCTCATAAGTACTATAAACCGGCCCTTGGGGACTACTGGAGTTAGTGGCACTAAACCGGTTATAAGGGAAGAGTAGTTATATAGAAGTGTTTACCTCATATCGGTCCTTCATCATGTTCAATAACCCGGCTTCATAATCACGGCTAGTGTACAGCCGGTTTAAAAACCTAGAGTGGATACCTTGGGCGCTGAGATGGGCATAGCTTTCCAGATCCACCTTCCACTTGCCCTTGTCTATAGCAGAAAATTCCTCTTTGGCGCTATGTTTTGATAGAGCAGTGCGGTTTCCGGGGGTTGTATAGCTAACACTAGTAATGACAACATTGTCCATTTTATCATCAGCAGCTTTGGTTGGTGTAGGATCGAAAGTATGTCTAGAGGGGGGGTGATCAGACTACTTGACCAAATAAAAACTTAACCTTTTCCCAATTTTATTTCTTGGCAGATTTTAGCTATTTTAGGACAAGTCAAGCAATCATCACACAATTCAAGCAAGCATGCAAAGAGTATATTGGCAGTGGAAAGTAAAGCATGCAACTTGCAAGAATGTAAAGGGAAGGGTTTGGAGAATTCAAACGCAATTGGAGACACGGATGTTTTTCCCGTGGTTCGGATAGGTGGTGCTATCCTACATCCACGTTGATGGAGACTTCAACCCACGAAGGGTAACGGTTGCGCGAGTCCACGGAGGGCTCCACCCATGAAGGGTCCACAAAGAAGCAACCTTGTCTATCCCACCATGGCCATCGCCCACGAAGGACTTGCCTCACTAGCGGTAGATCTTCATGAAGTAGGCGATCTCCTTGCCCTTACAAACTCCTTGGTTCAACTCCACAATCTTGTCGGAGGCTCCCAAGTGACACCTAGCCAATCTAGGAGACACCACTCTCCAAGAAGTAACAAATGGTGTGTTGATGATGAACTCCTTGCTCTTGTGCTTCAAATGATAGTCTCCCCAACACTCAACTCTCTCTCATAGGATTTGGATCTGGTGGAAAGAAGATTTGAGTGGAAAGCAACTTGGGGAAGGCTAGAGATCAAGATTCATATGGTAGGAATGGAATATCTTGGTCTCAACACATGAGTAGGTGGTTCTCTCTCAAAACATATGAGTTGGATGTGTAGATGTGTTCTGATGGCTCTATCCACGAGTGAAGAGGAGGTGGAGGGGTATATATAGCCTCCACACAAAATCCAACTGTTACACACAATTTACCAATCTCGGTGGGACCGAATGAACAAACTCGGTGGGACCGAAATAGTAAACCTAGTGACCGTTAGAGATTTTCGGTAGGACTGACATGCAACTCGGTAGGACCGATTTTGTTAGGGTTAGGGCATAACGTAATCTCGGTGAGACCGATTACACAAACTCGGTGAGACCGATTTTGGTAATAATCTAACCAGAGAGTTGGTTAGGTAAACTCGGTGGGACCGATTTGCTCTTTTGGTGAGACCGAAAAGTTACAAAAAGGAAACACTGAATTTACATTGCAATCTCGGTGGGACCGATCTACTCTTTCGGTGATACCAAAAAGTTATGAAAGGGAAACAGAGAGTTTGCAATCCCATCTCGGTGAGACCGAGATCCCTATCGATAGAACCGATTTGCTAGGGTTTGACAATGGCTATGACAAGTGAAACTCAGTGACGCCGGGTTGAAAGAATCGGTAGGGCCGAGTTTGGCTTAGGGTTTAGGTCATAAGTGGATATGGGAAAGTAGTTGAGGGTTTTGGAGCATATCACTAAGCACATGAAGCAAGAGGCTCATTAAGCAACACCTCATCCCTCCTTGATAGTATTGGCTTTTCCTAAAGACTCAATGTGATCTTGGATCACTAAAATATAAAATGAAGAGTCTTGAGCTTTTGAGCTTGAGCCAATCCTTTGTCCTTAGCATTTTGAGGGTTCCACTTTCACCATCCATGCCATGCCAATCATTGAGCTTTCCTGAAATAATCATCTTGGAATAGCATTAGCTCAATGAGCTATATCTTGTTATGAATTACCAAAACCACCTAGGGATAGTTGCACTTTCAATCTCCCCTTTTTGGTAATTGATGACAACATATAGATCAAAGCTTCGACAAATGATAATAAGCATGAAAAATATCGTCGCTTTGAGAAGTATGTGATAAGTAAGAGCTCCCCCTAAATTTGTGCATATTTAAGATTTGCTTTGGACTGCAAATGCACAAAGAGTTAGAGTCATGGGTTACTCTTCCATGTCACATACATCTTGGTGGAGCGCTTAAAATGATAAGAATGAAATACATGCACTCATCACCAAGAAAAGTGAATGATCACATAAGATAGATAAGATAATAGCATTCACCAAGCATTAAGTGTAGCTTACGATCAAACACGTGATCATCAATGTCTCACAGATAACAGCATAGTATCTCAAGCACTCAAAAGCAAACAAAGTTCGAAAAACCACCAAATAAAGCAAGAGAGAAAAAACAACACTCTCTCTCTCTCGAAGCCTATGATCTATACATTTTTCTCCCCCTTTGGCAACAAGTTACCAAAAGTTCCTAGAAAATGCATAGTGCTAGATCGACTCTAAGGCTTGATCTTCTGGTGGTGGTGGAGTCTGGAGCACTCCAAGGACGAAGCCTTCTGTAGACGTGGTTGGAGTTGAGGCTGAAGTAGATGCTGGAGCTGGTGGAACTGAAGCTGTAGCTGGTGCAGAAGTGGTGGCTCTGGTGTCAGCAACTAGCAGTACATGTGATCTCTGAGCTCTTGGCACTCTGGCAAATGCATCAGTTGTAGTCTTGCCTCTCCTCTCCTGCATGTCATCCTGAAGTTGTTCCACTGCAGACTGAATCTCTGTTACTTTGACATCCAAGTCATAGAACTTTTGTTCCATGATCCTCTCTAAGCTCTGCTGATTCTGAGTGAGGGTGGCCAGTCCTTGCTCAATCCTCAGTGTGGATGCAATCAAGTAACCAAGCTGCTCTTGTTTGGTTTTCAAGAAATACTCGGATGCCTCCTCTTGAGTTGGCACCTTGGCAGCTTTCTCCTTCCTTGCCTGCTCCTTCTTTGCTTGTGCATGAACTGATGATGGTTCATTCTCATTCATCACAACTTGGTTGTCCTCAAAGTCTGGATGAATAGGCAAGTGTTCCTTGTCCAACAAGTATATGCCTGTGCCCATCTTTGTCTTGATTAACTCCTAAATCTGAGGGGCATCACCACAGCTCCTCTTCTGATCTGCTGCAGTCCTCTTGATAGTTTCTACTATGAGGCTCATGACCTTGAATTTCTGAGGCACATCAAATACATGAAGCAAATTGATTGCATGGCCTCTGATCATCTTGTGATCACCTGACTTGGGCAACAGAGTGTGCCTTAGGTGCTGGTGCAGCAACCTCTTCTTCTTCCTCTTCTTCCATGATGGAAGCCTTTCCAAGCACTCTGGCTA
Source organism: Triticum monococcum (assembly GCA_034509565.1). NCBI lineage: Eukaryota > Viridiplantae > Streptophyta > Magnoliopsida > Poales > Poaceae > Triticum > Triticum monococcum. The sequence goes on from CM067846.1 coordinate 530,905,573, forward strand.
CGGTCTTCTTGACCCTTTCCTTCCTTTTCTTTCCTTCAGCAGCAACTGGCTCTATGGTTGCAGGCTTTTCAGGAATCTGAGTTGAAGCTCTGGCCTTTGGCATAGGCTGCCTACCTGCTGGCCTTTTGATTTTTAAGCCTGGCTTTGTGCCTTGAGATGAGCCATATTCCTTCTTGAGCACAACTCTCTTTGATGTGGCTTCCTCTTCCTCTGCCACATAATCTTCATCCTCAGAATCTGAAGTTCTCTTCTTCCTCTGTCTCGCGGCAGCTTTTGGCAAATTGCTTGGGGTACTTCTGCTGCCATCATCTGAAGAGATGGAGGGACTAGTGCCCTCACTCATGAGCACCTGCTCTTTTGATCTGTTCTGGCTATCACTCTGATCAGACATGACGTAAAAGCTGACTACTGACCCTGTGAAGAGTTTATAGATGAGGTAGAGTGGATGAGCATCACAAAATGCAGAGATTTTTGCAAAAGAACGATTCAAAAACTTAGTTTTAGTTTCCCACTGAAATCATCTCGGATCTACCAATTTTTAAACTCGGTGATACCGAAGCAGTTTTGGAACCTAAATTAGTGAACTCGGTCAGACAGAGTCATAGTTCGGTGGCACCAAGACTGCTAGGGTTTCACAAAGTTCCAAAATCGGTCACACCGATAAGTAATTCTCGGTCAGACCGAGTCTCACTTGTGCAATGGCATGAGCCAGATCTGTGGGACTGAGTTTTTCAACTCGGTGGGTCTGAGATGGTTTCAGCGGAAACCTAACCCTAAAATTTTCGAATCAATCCTATTCTACGAACGCATTGACTGGATAAGAGTGTTTCAATCGTGGCAAGAATCATTATGAACACAGTGTGCTAGGAATCAGATTGGGGATAGCACAAAGATCGAGTCCATACCCTAGTTTGGCAGAGACTCGCTATGGCGGCAACGGCGGGGTTGAATTCCGTTGACGGTGATGGAGACCAGCGACTGGAGGCGGCTGGCGGCGAGGAGACGATCCGAAAACCACGTTGGCAGAGCAAGCTATCGCGCGGGCGAAGGGGTTCGGAGAAATTTCCAAATTTTTGCCCGTGACTATATATAGCCCGACCCTGTCGGTGTGACCGAGTGGAACAACTCGATGGCACCGAGATGCAAAACTGTATACAGTTGTTGCAACTCGGTGTGACCGAATGGTTCAAATTGGTTGCACCGAGATCGAAAATTCAGATCAACTTAATGATCTCGGTAGGACCGAAAGTAGGATATCGATCAGACCGAGAATCACAAAGAGGTTTTGGAAGTTTAAGTCTATGACAAATCGGGGACTCCGAGTGCTCCTCACACAGAGTGGTTCGAATCTGACTTGATCAAATTTTGTGATGTAGCATGAATAGAGTTTGAGACAAGAAAAGCATAGATAGCTAGAGGAGGTTCTTAGGCATTCTTTTCCATCCACTTGGCAAAAGGAAATAAAACCAAACAATCAAAACAACAAGTGGATGTCCTCGAATGAGTAAAATATGCAACCAACATGCTCACACAATAAGATGGCAATTGAAATATGTGCAAAGCATGCACAACCAATTCTAGCATCTATCAAGCAATTTGCGATGACTAGGTCATCTATATATGAGTATATTGACTTGGGAGTCAAGTGAGAACACTTGATCATAGGTCATACTCATTTTTTAAGCTCAAGTGGGGTTACCACTTTTACATAAAGCATTGTTGTGTTCACATCTTTAGAGTTGCTTTAACTCAAGTCTTAGAGTAAATCTCCCCCTAGATGTGATATCCCCCCTAAGAGGGATGAACTAACCTTGGGTTTTGTCGATGATGACTTCATGTAGATGTTGAAGATGTGGATGCTCAATGTTGATGTAGATCACTTGGAGCTATCCATTTGAGTGAATTGCACTTTCAATACCTACATGGGTTAGTCCGACAAGGAACAAACAAGGATATCCATAGACATAGAGTGATGCACACACAAGATGATGTCCATGAAAACTTTTAGGTTACCTTGTCCCTTGTCTTACCAACAAGAGGGTTTGTGACTCCTTGAACTAGTGCAAGATGTGGAAGTTGATTGCACTTGTTCTTGCCAAAATGATAAGAGTGAAGTATGTTGGCGGAGTCACCCTCAAGAACTCTCTAGTTCTTCTTCTTTTGGATCCACACCATCTTGATGGGAATCCTTGGAGTTGTAGTCGTACTTGATGAAGTGGAACTTGAAGTGGTCTTGGGAATCCACTTGACTAAGGTCTTAGGAGCTTCTTCAAATGCATCAATTTCCTCTTGAAGCTTGTCCTTGCCTTTTTCCTTGTAGTCTTGTGGTGGAAGATCATCTTGAGCTTGTGTCCCCTTGAAGGAAGTACCATACTTCTCTTGTTGAGGAACAAACTTTGTCTTGGGGTATTGATCTTCTTCCCACTCAACTCCATTGGCATTGAACTTTCGTTCAAAACCAACACCTTGATTCTTCCGGTGCCTTCCTTGCTTGCGCACAATTTCCTCGAATTGCTTACTCCCGGCAAGGCTTTTGTACACTCCTTTCTCTATAATTCCCTTCAATAAGCTATTTTCTTGCTCAAGTGTAACTTGGCTAAGAGAATCATTAGTGGAATTAAGAGAACTACTAGAAGCAACAATATTGGATTTAGCATGATCATTGTTACTACTAGAGGAAGAATCTTTCTTGTTCTTGTTACTAGACTTGACTTGAGGCATGTAAGTGGATAAGAGTAAACGCTTGGCAATGTAAGAAGAACTTTTCTTGCGGAGATCATCATTGATTGCCTTTAAAAACTCATGCTCTTGCTCAAGATTGAGCTTTTCAAAGCGTAACTTCTCATGAGCTCTTAAAAGTTCTCGATGATCTTCGAAGATAGTTTCATGAGCTAACTTAAAAGTGTTTAGTTCTTTAGTTAGAGCCTCAATCTTCTCCTTATCATTGTCATTCGTTTTATCTTGATTAGCATGATTAATTGACGTTTCATCATAGTATTCATCACTAGAGTTGTCAACAAGTAAATCATCATCACCTAACAAGTCATCTTCATCACTATTAAAATCAACATACTCAGGGTGTGTTACCTTAGGACCTTTGGCCATAAAGCATCTTCCAATTCCTTCATTTGGTGAGTCAAATATGTTGTAGGAGTTGGTTGACACAAGTGCTAGACCGGCAACACCTTCATCTTGAGTATATTCGGAATCGGAGTGATAACTTCTCTCGGAGTGGTTGTCGGAGTCGGAGCCGGAGCCGGATACCCATTCACCAACATGACCTTGATGTCTTCGTTTTGTGTAGCTCCTTGATGCTTTTTCCTTCCTTTCCGAATCCTTGCTTCTCCGTGAGTATCTTCGTTCATAACGATCATCTCTACTCCTTCTCTCTCTTGGTGGTGATTCTTCTCTTTTGCTTCTTCTTTTTGGAGAGTCTTCTCTTCTCTTGTAGGGAGCCGTACACTCACTGGAATAGTGTCCGGGTCTTCCACAATTGCAGCAGTTTCGCTCTCGACTAGAAGATCTTTTGTCATTGTAGGACCTTGACTTGGAGCTTCTATCTTTGCTTCTACTCTTGTAGAACTTGTTGAAGTTCTTCACCATTAAGCTCAATTCTTCATTGAAGTTTTGTTTCTCACTTGATGATGTAGGGGCTTCACATGAGACTTTGTAGGCACCACTTGATTTGTTGTGAAGTTCCTCTTTATCCTTAAGTGACATCTCATGAGCAACAATTCTTCCAATTACCTCCGTTGGCTTGAGATCTTTGTAATTGGGCATCATTTGGATCAATGTGCACACGGTATCATATTTTCCATCCAAGGCTCTTAGAATCTTATTGATGATGAATCTATCGGTCATCTCTTCACTTCCTAAGCCGGCAATCTCATTTGTGATGAGAGCAAGCCTAGAGTACATTTCAGCGACACCTTCACCATCCTTCATTTTGAACTTGTCAAGTTAACTTTGAAGCACATCCAATTTGGATTCCTTGACGGAGTCGGTACCTTCGTGCATATCAATCAAAGTGACCCAAATTTCCTTTGCATTCTCAAGATGGCTGATTTTGTTGAATTCTTCGGGGCACAATCCGTTGAAGAGAATATCACAAGCTTGAGCATCCTACTGCAACATCTTCAACTCATCCGCGGTAGCTTCACGGTTTGGTTCTCTCCCATCAAAGAAGTCACCTTGCAAACCAACACACACAATAGCCCAAACGGCGGGGTTATGTCCAAGAATATGCATTTTCATTTTATGCTTCCAACTAGCAAAATTAGTACCATCAAAGTAAGGACCTCTACGATGATAATTTCCCTCGCTAGATGCCATACTCTCCTAGGTTGTGAAACCAAGGCTATGACCACCAAAAGCTATGGAAATCAATGCAAATGGAGACCAAAGCTCTGATACCACTTGTAGGATCGAAAGTATGTCTAGAGGGGGGTGATTAGACTACTTGACCAAATAAAAACTTAACCTTTTCCCAATTTTAGTTCTTGGCAGATTTTAGCTATTTTAGGACAAGTCAAGTAATCATCACACAATTCAAGCAAGCATGCAAAGAGTATAGTGGCAGTGGAAAGTAAAGCATGCAACTTGCAAGAATGTAAAGGGAAGGGTTTGGAGAATTCAAACGTAATTGGAGACACGGATGTTTTTCCCGTGGTTCGGATAGGTGGTGCTATCCTACATCCACGTTGATGGAGACTTCAACCCACGAAGGGTAACGGTTGCGCGAGTCCACGGAGGGCTCCACCCATGAAGGGTCCACGAAGAAGCAACCTTGTCTATCCCACCATGGCCATCGCCCACGAAGGACTTGCCTCACTAGCGGTAGATCTTCATGAAGTAGGCGATCTCCTTGCCCTTACAAACTCCTTGGTTCAACTCCACAATCTTGTCGGAGGCTCCCAAGTGACACCTAGCCAATCTAGGAGACACCACTCTCCAAGAAGTAACAAATGGTGTGTTGATGACGAACTCCTTGCTCTTGTGCTTCAAATGATAGTCTCCCCAACACTCAACTCTCTCTCATAGGATTTGGATCTGGTGGAAAGAAGATTTGAGTGGAAAGCAACTTGGGGAAAGCTAGAGATCAAGATTCATATGGTAGGAATGGAATATCTTGGTCTCAACACATGAGTAGGTGGTTCTATCTCAAAACATATGAGTTGGATGTGTAGATGTGTTCTGATGGCTCTCTCCACGAGTGAACAGGAGGTGGAGGGTATATATAGCCTCCACACAAAATCCAACCGTTACACACAATTTACCAATCTCGGTGGGACCGAATCAACAAACTCGGTGGGACCGAAATAGTAAACCTAGTGACCGTTAGAGATTTTCCGTAGGACTGACATGCAACTCGGTAGGACCGATTTTGTTAGGGTTAGGGCATAACGTAATCTCGGTGAGACCGATTACACAAACTCAGTGAGACCGATTTTGGTAATAATCTAACCAGAGAGTTGGTCAGGTAAACTCGGTGGGACCGATTTGCTCTTTCGGTGAGACCGAAAAGTTACAAAAAGGAAACACTAAATTTACATTGCAATCTCGGTGGGATGAATCCGCTCTTTCGGTGATACCGAAAAGTTACGAAAGGGAAACAGAGAGTTTGCAATCCCATCTCGGTGAGACCGAGATCCCTATCGGTAGAACCGATTTGCTAGGGTTTGGCAATGGCTATGACAAGTGAAACTCGGTGACGCCAGGTTGAAAGAATCGGTAGGGCCGAGTTTGGCTTAGGGTTTAGGTCATAAGTGGATATGGGAAAGTAGTTGAGGGTTTTGGAGCATATCACTAAGCACATGAAGCAAGAGGCTCATTAAGCAACACCTCATCCCTCCTTGATAGTATTGGCTTTTCCTAAAGACTCAATGTGATCTTGGATCACTAAAATATAAAATGAAGAGTCTTGAGCTTTTGAGCTTGAGCCAATCCTTTATCCTTAGCATTTTGAGGGTTCCACTTTCACCATCCATGCCATGCCAATCATTGAGCTTTCCTGAAATAATCATCTTGGAATAGCATTAGCTCAATGAGCTATATGTTGTTATGAATTACCAAAACCACCTAGGGATAGTTGCACTTTCAGTTGGGCTTGGCGGGTTATCATCATGAGCAATTGGATCAATTTCTACTTGCTCAACAAATGTGTCATGGTCTTCTGCTGGCGGATCATCAAGGACAGCATTAGTATTTCGTTCAAATGGTCCTGGAGTCTTTTCCAAGTCAGCTGTCGTGTCATCATCAGCCGGTTTATTCAATTTGGCCTTTTTGATGGGTATGGCTTTGGATCTGAAATGAATGGAACTAAAGGTTAGTATATTAAGCAAGCGCAAGGTATAAAGGGTTAGTTTAATATGCTTACCCAGGAACAGTTTTAAGGGGTGGAAGCTGTGTCCCTGTTGACTCACCAGAAGATGAATGAGATGTTCCTTGATAGTTTGAATCAGATGGATTAAGAGGTTGTCGGAAATAACCTGCCTTGGGATAAGATGGGTCGGGAATAGGTGAAACCTCAAGGTGATGTTTACGAATCGGTGTTTTCAGTAAACCGGACAAAGTAACCACTTGGCCACTATGCCGGGTTGTGCGGCAAGCTTCATGTTGTTGTTTCCTCAAAAGAAAATTTGGATCCAGATAATCATGAGGGTGTGAAAATCTTACTTTCCGATTTTCTTGACGGGTCTTTTGTGTTGGCAGAGGGTCTGAACCGGAGGAAAGAATAATTACCTCTACATCATCAGCCCGGCTAGCCTCAGCATCATCCTGATAATGGTCATTGTCAATGAGGTGTATGAAAAAGGAACCAAGAGAATCAAGTTCTACCTCTGATTTCGGGTTATCAGGATCATCATCGACGTTCAGCTCAGTGGATTTGGCGGTTTTCTTCTTGGCAGACTTTTTGATGACCTTTGTCTTGGGGCGAGGCATCTTGGCCGGTTTATCCTAAGTTTTATTCTTCCAGAATGGGTCATCACCCTGTTAAAATATTGAGAAAGGTTATAAGGAAGGGTTAAGAATATCAGGTTAAAACAGGGGTTATGCAATTCTTACAGCTAGCGGTTTATTTGAAACACAGAAAGGACTAAGCCCTGTTTTGCTGCAGACAGCCACCAGTTCATCCAGTATCTTTTTGACAGCTTCATTGATTTCAGCGTCAGTTAGCTGAATGTGAGTGTGCCGTTGAGGGTATTTCAAATCGGGGCGACGGCTTAAAGGAAAAATGCCCCAAGATATCCAGCAACGAACAAAGTCAAGGCAAGTTAAACCATTAGCCACAAAGGCTCTAAGCTTTGCAAGCTCTGGTGCATATTTGGCCCGTTCTTTTGTAGTCAGCCTTTGGGGAAATGGATGTGTATTGGTAAGCCGGTGAGCACGATAACCCGGCAGAGGATTCTCATCATCTTAGATGTATCTTTGCAATAGAACCAAGTCTAATTCCAATCCTTGGGTGACTGTGATGCTTGGGGTGAGGGAAGCTGACATCTATTCTTTTCTGAATTGAAACCCCGCCAAGTTCAGTACTGGGCCCATCTGTAAATTCAGTACGGCGGTTTAAATAGAAGAAGTGTCTGAACAGTTCAACAGTCGGCTCTTCTTGTAGATAAGCCTCGCAAAACACTTGAAAATTACAAATATTGGACACAGAGTTAGGTCCAATATCTTGAGGGTGGCGTTGGAAGCTAGCAAGCACATCACAATTTTTTTTGATCCGGGAGGTTTAAAACCGCGGCTCAGATGATCAACGACACGACTATTTCGCCATCCATGGGCTTCGGAGGATTTTCTGGACAGGGGGCTCACCAATGGATTTCACTCTGTTTGGGTAAAGTGCCGGTTGCAACACATCCGTTCAGATCTTCTTCCATAATCCGGGACGGAACCCAGTTGCAAGCATAAAAAGACTTGGCCATTTCTTTGACAACCTAAAGGAAGGTTTGTGCCGGTCTAGGGTTCATGGTTGACAAGCATAAAGCGTTACAGGTTAAGAGATGGAAAGTGTTAAAGCATGCAAAATTGTTAAACCGGATATTGGTGTTGTCAGAAATACAATGATAAGCGATTGGCGGTTTAAGAGGGGACTAATGGTACCTGGTGGGTTATCATTTTCTAAAGTTAAACCGCCTACATTGGTATTGAAGGTATAGATTTGAAATAACTAAGTGCTGGAAAAACAAGTTAAACAAGTTGGCACAATAATTTTGGATCTACCACGGGTTAGAAAATGAAAGTATATTCAGACTTAAATATGGATACTGAAGGAGTTGATAAAGGTTCAGATTGGAGTTTCTCCTTAAACAAGATGCATTGATGAAAAAAGAAGGACTACAGCCATCACCATACAGGTTGAATACCGAGGTTTGAATCAAAAATCATCGCACAGTGACGAACGCTGATGAACACCGATGAACGTCCAAACCCTAAAGACATATCTACGAGAGAAGAAAGGGAAGCTTACTGATGCTCAGGGAACAACGGAGAGGTGCCGCGATTATCTGGTGCGTTCAGGTTGATGGAGCGGCCAAGGTCGAAGCAGAGGTGAAGTCCGATGGCGGCGGCGGAGTCGAAGCACTGGGGCGATGCGAGGAAGACGATGGGACGAAGAGGCATGGGGAAAAAATGAAACTGACCCTGGACCCTATTTATAAGGTGAATGGATAAGTGGCAGGCGCATGAATCGAGGAGGTCGAAAAATGGATCTGTAGATATGCAGACGCCTCGATTTTTGGAGATTCATTAAAGGAGATATATTAAAAGATTTGGGTTCTGTGTAAAGTTAATGGTAGATGACATCACGACGGATTATCATGGTCTTGGAAGATGACGTTACAGCGGTTTACAAGGTTTTTGTGAAGATATTGAAGAAGGAATTTTTCTAAGTACTGAAGATTGACATGAACAGGTTCAAATTGTTGGGGAACGTAACAGAAATTCAAAATTTTCTACGCAACACCAAGATCAATCTATGGAGTAATCTAGCAACGAGGGAAGGAGAGTGCATCTACATACCCTTGTAGATCGCTAAGCGGAAGTGTTCAAGTGAACGGGGTTGATGGAGTCGTACTCGTAGCGATTCAGATCGCGGTTGATTCTGATCTAAGTGCCGAACGGACGGCACCTCCACGTTCAACACACGTACAGCCCGGGGACGTCTCCTCCTTCTTGATCCAGCAAGGGGAGAGGAGAAGTTGAGGGAGAGCTCCGTCAGCACGACGGCGTGGTGGTGGTGGAGCTCGTGGTTCTCCGGCAGGGCTTCGCCAAGCACCATGGAGGAGGAGGAGAAGGTAGGAGGAGGGAGGGCTGCGCCAACCCTTAGTGGGCTGGTTTGCCCCTCCCCCTTTGGCCCATGAGGCCCTCCAACACTTGCCGGGGCTCCCGAAACACCTTTCGGTCATGCTGGCCATAGCCTGGTACCTCCGGAACACTTCCGGACTCCGATACCCTTCGTCCAATATATCGATCTTCACCGCCGGACCACTCCGGAGTTCCTCGTCACGTCCGGGATCTCATCCGGGACTTCGAACTACCTTCGGTAACCACATACTAATTCCCATAACAACTCTAGCGTCACCGAACATTAAGTGTGTAGACCCTACGGGTTCAGGAACCATGCAGACATGACCGAGACACCTCTCCGGCCAATAACCAATAGCGGGATCTGGATACCCATATTGGCTCGCACATGTTCCACGATGATCTCATCGGATGAACCACGATGTCAAGGATTCAATCAATCCCGTATTCAATTCCCTTTGTCTACCGGTATAGTACTTGCCCGAGATTCGATCGTCGGTATCTCGATACCTTGTTCAATCTCGTTACCGGCAAGTCTCTTTACTTGTTCCATAACACATCATCCCGTGATCAACTCCTTGATCACATTGTGCACATTATCATGATGTCCTACCGAGTGGGCCCAGAGATACCTCTCCGTCACACGGAGTGACAAATCCCAGTCTCGATTCGTGTCAACCCAACAGACACTTTTGGAGATACCTGTAATGTACCTTTATAGCCACCCAGTTACGTTGTGACGTTTGGCACACCCAAAGTATTCCTACGGTATCCGGGAGTTGCACAATCTCATGGTCTAAGGAAATGATACTTGACATTAGAAAAGCTTTAGCATATGAACTACACGATCTAGTGCTATGCTTAGGATTGGGTCTTATCCATCACATCATTCTCCTAATGATATGATCCCGTCATCAACGACATCCGATGTCCATGGTCAGGAAACCGTAACCATCTATTGATCAACGAGCTAGTCAACTAGAGTCTTACTAGGGACATGGTGTTGTCTATGTATCCACACATGTATCTGAGTTTCCTATCAATACAATTCTAGCATGGATAATAAACGATTATCATGAACAAGGAAATATAATAATAACCAATTTATTATTGCCTCTAGGGCATATTTCCAACAGTCTCCCACTTGCACTAGAGTCAATAATGTAGTTCACATCGCCATGTGATTAACACTCATAGGTCACATCGCCATGTGACCAACATCCAAAGAGTTTACTAGAGTCAATAATCTAGTTCACATCACTATGTGATTAACACTCAATGAGTTCTGGGTTTGATCATGTTTCTTGTGAGAGAGGTTTTAGTCAACGGGTCTGCAACATTCAGATCCGTATGTACTTTGCAAATTTCTATGTCATCTTGTAGATGCAACTACTACGCTACATTTGGAGCCATTTCAAATAACTGTTCTTCTTGGAGCTATTCTAAATTGTTGCTCCATTATACGTATCCGGTATCTCTACAAAGAGCTATCCGGATAGGTGTTAAGCTTGCATCGAGGTAACTCTTTACGTCAAACTCTTTATCACCTCCATAACCGAGAAACATATCCTTATTCCTCTCAGGATAATTTTGACCGTTATCTGGTGATCTACTCCTAGATCACCTTTGTACCCTCTAGCCAGACATGTGGCAAGGCACACATCAGGTGCGGTACACAGTATAGCATACTATGGAGCCTATGTCTAAGCATAGGGGACGACCTTCGTCCTTTCTCTCTATTCTGCCGTGGTCGAGCTTTAAGTCTTAACTTCATACCTTACAACTCAGGCAAGAACTCCTTCTTTGACTGATCCATCTTGAACACCTTCAAGATCATGTCAAGGTATGTGCTCATTTGAAAGTACCATTAAGCGTTTTGATCTATCCTTATAGATCTTGATGCTCAATGTTCAAGTGGCTTAATCCAGGCTTTTCATTGAAAAACACTTTCCAAATAACCCTATATGCTTTCCAGAAATTCTACATCATTTCTGATCAACAATATGTCAACAACATATATTCATCAGAAATTCTATAGTGCTCCCACTCACTTCTTTGGAAATACAAGTTTCTCATAAACTTTGTATAAACCCAAAAGCTTTGATCATCTCATCAAAGCGTACATTCCAACTCCGAGATGCTTACTCCAGTCCTTAGAAGGATTGCTGAAGCTTTGCATACTTGTTAGCATTTTTCAGGATTGACAAAACCTTCTGGTTTTATCACATACAACCTTTCCTTAAGAAAATCGTTGAGGAAACAATGTTTTGACATCCTATCTGCAAGATTTCATAAATAATGCAGTGACTGCTAACATAATTCCAACAGACTTTTAGCATCGCTACGAGTGAGAAAGTCTCATCATAGTCAACTCCATGAGCTTGTCGGAAAACATCTTAACGACAAGTCGAGCTTTGTTAATGGTAACATTTACCATCATTGTCCGTGTTCCTTTTAAAATCCATCTGTACTCAACAGCCTTATGGCCATCGAGCTATTCTGCCAAAGTCTACACTTTGTTTTCATACATGGATCCTCTCTCGGATTTTATGGCCTCGAGCCATTTATCGGAATCCAGGCCCACCATCGCTTCTCCATAGCTCGTAGGTTCATTGTTGTCTAGCAACATGACTTCCAAGACAGGATTACGTGCCACTCTGAAGTAGCACGCATCCTTGTCATCCCACGAGGTTTGGTAGTGACTTGATCTGAAGTTTCATGATCACTATCATAAGCTTCCACTTCAATTGGTGTAGGTGCCACAGGAACAACTCTTTGTGCCCTGCTATACACTAGTTGTAGTGATGGTTCAATAACCTCATCAAGTCTCCACCATCCTCCCACTCAATTCTCGAGACAAACCTTTTCTTCGAGAAAGAACCCGATTCAAGAAACAATCTCTATTGCTTTCGGATCTGAATTAGGAGGTATACCCAACTGTTTTGGGTGTCCTATGAAGATGCATTTATCCGCTTTGGGTTCGAGCTTATCATCCTGAAACTTTTTCACATAAGCGTCGCAGCCCAAACTTTTAAGAAATGTCAGCTTAGGTTTCTCTAAACCACAGTTCATACGGTGTCATCTCATTGGAATTACGTGGTGCCCTATTTAAAGTGAATGCGGTTGTCTCTAATGCCTAATCCATAAATTATTGTGGTAATTCGATAAGAGACATCATGGTATGCATTATATCCAATATGGTGCAGTTATGATGTTCGGATACACCATCACACTGTGGTGTTCCAGGTTGTATCAGTTGTGAAACAATTTCCACAATGTCTTAATTCTATGCCAAACTCGTAATTCAGATATTCATCTCTATGATCATATCATAGATCTTTTATCCTCTTGTCACGACGATCTTTCAACTTCACCCTGAAATTACTTGAACCTTTCAATAATTCAGACTTGTGATTCATCAAGTAAATATACTCAACATCTACTCAAATCATCTGTGAAGTAAGACCATAATGATACACGCCTCAGCACTCATTGGACTGCACACATCAAAAATGTATTACTTCCAACAAGTTGCTTTCTAGTTCCATTTTACTGAAACCGAGGCTTTCAGTCATCTTGCCCATGTGGTATGATTTGCATGTTTCAAGTGATTCAAAATCAAGTGAGTCCAAATGGTCCATTTGCATGGAGTTTCTTCATGCATATATACCAATAGACATGGTTCGCATGTCTCAAACTTTTCAAAAATGAGTGAGCCCAAAGATCCATCAACATGGAGCTTCTTCATGCGTTTTATACCAATATGACTTACGTGGTAGTGCCACAAGTAGGTGGTACTATCATTACTTATCTTTTGGCATGAATATGTGTATCACTACGATCGAGATTTCAATAAATCATTCATTTTAGGTGTAAGACCATTAAAGGTATTGTTCAAATAAACAGAGTAACCATTATTCTCCTTAAATGAATAACCGTATTGCGATAGACATAATCCAATCATGTCTATGCTCAACGCAAACACCAATCTCGATGGTAGAGGGAGCATACGATATTTGATCATATCCACATTGGAAACATTTCCAACACATATCGTCAGCTCACTTTTAGCTAGTCTCCGTTTATTCCGTAGCTTTTATTTCGAGTTACTAACACTTAGCAACCGAACCGGTATCTAATACCCTGGTGCTACTAGGAGTACTAGTAAAGTACACATAAACACAATATATATCCAATATACTTCTATCGACCTTAAAAGCCTTCTCATCTACCAAGTATATAGGGTAATTCTGCTCCAGTGGCCGTTCCTCTAATTACAGAAGCACTTAGTCTCGGGTTTGGGTTCAACCTTGGGTTTCTTCACTAGAGCAGCAGCTGAATTGCCGATTCATGAAGTATCCCTTCTTGCCCTTGCCCTTCTTGAAACTAGTGGTTTCACCAACCATCAACAATTGATGCTCCTTCTTGATTTCTACTTTTGTGGTGTCAAACATCGCGAATATCTCAAGGATTATCATATATGTCCCTGATATATTATAGTTCATCACGAAGCTCTAGCAGCTTGGTGGTAATGACTTCGGAGAACTGTCACTATTTCATCTGGAAGATCAACTCCCACTTGATTCAAGCGATTGTTGTACTCAGACAATCTGAGCACAAGCTCAACAATTGAGCTTTTCTCCCTTACTTTGCAGGCTAAGAAAATCGTCGGAGCTCTTATACCTCTTGACGTGGGCACGAGCCTGAAATCCCAATTTCAGCCCTCAAAACATCTCATATGTTTCGCGACGTTTCAAAACGTCTTCGGTGCCTCAACTCTAAACCGTTTAACTGAACTATCACGTAGTTATCAAAACGTGTATGTCAGATGTTCGCAACATCCATAGATGACGTTCGAGGTTCAGCACACTAAGTGGTGCATTAAGGACATAAGCCGTCTATGAAGCAATGAGGACAATCCTCAGTTTACAGACCTAGTCCGCATAATTGCTACCATCAACTTTCAACTAAATTTTCTCTAGGAGCATATCTAAATAGTAGAACTGAAGCGCGAGCTATGACATAATTTGCGAAGACCTTTTGACTATGTTCAGGATAATTAAGTTCATCTTATGAACTCCCACACAGATAGACATCCCTCTAGTCATCTAAGTGATTACATGATCCAAGTCAACTAGGCCGTGTCCGATCATCACGTGAGACGGACTAGTCAACGTCGGTGAACATCTTCATGTTGATCGTATCTTCTATACGACTCATGCTCGACCTTTTGGTCTTCTGTGTTCCGAGGCCATGTCTGTACACATGCTAGGCTCGTCAAGTCAACCTAAGTGTTTCACGTGTGTAAATCTGTCTTACACCCGTTGTATGTGAACGTTAGAATCTATCACATCCAATCATCACGTGGTGCTTCGAAACAACGAACTGTCGCAACGGTGCACAATTAGGGGGAACACTTTCTTGAAATTTTAATGAGGGATCATCTTATTACTACCGTCGTTCTAAGCAAATAAGATGTATAAACATGATAAACATCACATGCAATCAAATAATAGTGACATGATATGGCCAATATCATATAGCTCCTTTGATCTCCATCTTGGGGCTCCATGATCATCTTGTCACTGGCATGACACCATGATCTCCATCATCATGATCTCCATCATCGTGTCTTCATGATGTTGTCTCGCCAACTATTACTTCTACTTCTACAGCTAACGGTTAGCAATAAAGTAAAGTAATTACATGATGTTTATGTTGACACGTAGGTCATAAATAAATTAAGACAACTCCTATGGCTCCTGCCGGTTGTCATACTCATCGACATGCAAGTCGTGATTCCTATTACAAGAACATGATCAATCTCATACATCACATATCATTCATCACATTCTTCTTGGCCATATCACATCACATAGCATACCCTGCAAAAACAAGTTAGACGTCCTCTAATTGTTGTTTGCATGTTTTACGTGGCTGCTATGGGTTTCTTACAAGAACGTTTCTTACCTACGCAAAAACCACAACGTGATATGCCAATTGCTATTTACCCTTCATAAGGACCCTTTTCATCGAATCCGGTCCGACTAAAGTGGGAGAGACAGACACCCGCCAACCACCTTATGCAACTAGTGCATGTCAGTCGGTGGAACCGGTCTCACGTAAGCGTACGTGTAAGGTTGGTCCGGGCCGCTTCATCCCACAATACCGCCGAATCAAGATCGGACTAGTAACGGTAAGCATATTGAACAAAATCAACGCCCACAACTACTTTGTGTTCTACTCGTGCATATAATCTATGCAATAGACCTAGCTCTGATGCCATTGTTGGGGAACGTAGAAGAAATTCAAATTTTTCTACGCAACACCAAGATCAATCTATGGAGTAATCTAGCAACGAGGGAAGGAGAGTGCATCTACGTACCCTTGTAGATCGCTAAGCGGGAGCGTTCAAGTGAACGGGGTTGATGGAGTCGTACTCGTAGCGATTCAGATCGCGGTTGATTCTGATCTAAGTGCCGAACGGATGGCACCTCCGCGTTCAACACACGTACAGCCCGGGGACGTCTCCTCCTTCTTGATCCAGCAACGGGAGAGGAGAAGTTGGGGGAGAGCTCCGTCAGCACGACGGCGTGGTGGTGGTGGAGCTCGTGGTTCTCCGGCAGGGCTTCGCCAAGCACCATGGAGGAGGAGGAGAAGGTAGGAGGAGGGAGGGCTGCGCCAGGGAATAGGTCACGGCTTCCTTCCCACCCCTCCACTATATATAGGGGCAAGGGGAGAGGGGGAGGTGCCCTAGGGTTTCCCCTAGGGGGCGGCGGCTAGGCAGATTGGATCTCCCTAGGGAAAATCCTAGGGAGACTTGCCCCCCAAGCCAAGCAGGTGGAGGCTTGCCTCCCAAGCCAGGTGGAGGCGCCCCACCTCTCCAAGTAACGTGGGAAAGGGTGTGGGAGGCGCACCAACCCTTAGTGGGCTGGTTTGCCCCTCCCCCTTTGGCCCATGAGGCCCTCCAACACTTGCCGGGGCTCCCGAAACACCTTTCGGTCATGCTGGCCATAGCCTGGTACCTCCGGAACACTTCCGGACTCCGATACCCTTCGTCCAATATATCGATCTTCACCGCCGGACCATTCCGGAGTTCCTCGTCACGTCCGGGATCTCATCCGGGACTCCGAACTACCTTCGGTAACCACATACTAATTCCCATAACAACTCTAGCGTCACCGAACCTTAAGTGTGTAAACCCTACGGGTTCGGGAACCATGCAGACATGACCGAGACACCTCTCCGGCCAATAACCAATAGAGAGATCTGGATACCCATATTGGCTCCCACATGTTCCACGATGATCTCATCGGAAGAACCACGATGTCAAGGATTCAATCAATCCCGTATTCAATTCACTTTGTCTACCGGTATAGTACTTGCCCGACATTCGATCGTCGGTATCTCGATACCTTGTTCAATCTCGTTACCGGAAAGTCTCTTTACTCATTCCGTAACACATCATCCCGTGATCAACTCCTTGATCACATTGTGCACATTATGATGATGTCCTACCGACTGGGCCCAGAGATACCTCTCCCTCACATGGAGTGAAAAATCCCAGTCTCGATTCGTGTCAACCCAACAGACACTTTTGGAGATACCTGTAATGTACCTTTATAGCCACCCAGTTACATTGTGACGTTTGGCACACCCAAAGTATTCCTACGGTATCCGGGAGTTGCACAATCTCATGGTCTAAGGAAATGATACTTGACATTAGAAAAGCTTTAGCATACGAACTACACGATCTAGTGCTATGCTTAGGATTGGGTCTTGTCCATCACATCATTCTCCTAATGATGTGATCCCGTCATCAACGACATCCGATGTCCATGGTCAGGAAACCATAACCATGTATTGATAAACGAGCTAGTCAACTAGAGGCTTACTAGGGACATGGTGTTGTCTATGTATCCACACATGTATCTGAGTTTCCTATCAATACAATTCTAGCAGGGATAATAAACGATTATCATGAACAAGGAAATATAATAAGAACCAATTTATTATTGCCTCTAGGGCATATTTCCAACACAAATCAATCTAGGGCCTAATGTTGGGGATATAACTATTGAGTATAAACCGCCCAGGAGGGGCTGGATTATACTCATAGTAAGTTGTTCCTATCAAATCCCATGAGGACAAGGAGTACATCGCTTTACGAAGGAAAGTTAACAAGAAGGCCCAAGGCCCAACGGCAGATTATGGCCCATAGAGATAAACCGCCATAAGATGTATACCTTGTGTTGTAAGATAAGAAAAGGTAGAAACCGAGCCAGACACATTTATGAGCCGGTCGGGACTCTGTAAACCGCAGGGCGTCAACCTGTGTATATAAAGGGACGACCCGACAATGGTTTAGGGACAAGCAAGAAGAGATCCAGAGCCGGGTCAAGCGTATTCGCTCCCCGTTCATCGAAACCCTAGCAATACCAACTACAAACTGGACTAGGCTTTTACCTTCATCATAAGGGGCCGAACCAGTATAAACTCCCGTGTCCTTTGTCCGGTTTAACCCCTTTAAGCTAACCTCAACGTGATGGCTCCACGACTAAGTCCTCACACTAGCACATCTGCCATGACGTTTCCACGACAATCCCCGCGGCAACCATCCTCCATTGCTGATAAAAATGGTTGGGTTAAGTTCAACTAACTACGACTCAAGAAGAGGATTGAGTAAAATTATGGAGCGAAGGCTTACCTAGCTGGGAGGGTTGTACATGGAAAAGCCCTCTCAGCACTTAAGGCGAGTGAATTCTTATTTCTCCCTTTTATAAAGATCAGCCAGCATGGTAGCCAAGGCGGCGAAGTTGTCCGGACCCTTGCGCCCGCGGTATGACGCGTCGTCTTCCCCGTTGTAGTGCCACATGGGGAGTCCTCTGTATTGGTGTGGCTCAATGCCTCGCATTATTGAATTCGCCATTAACTCGATGATGAATAGTCCAGATTGGGCAAGTGTCTTTATCTTGTCCATTAGCTTCGGCGCTATCTTCCTCTTCGAGGCTTCGAGGGCGCCAGTTGTGGCGCTTCTTTAATGGAGCATTGGAAAATTCAGGTAGGCCTCGTTGGATTGGGTATGGGAGAATGACATCTTTAATATAAAACCATTCTGAGGGCCACACTTTGGATGCCTTCTTCGGAGTGCCGGACAGGTATCCTGTCCCGGCTATGCGCCATACTTCGGTGCCGCCCAGATCGAATATGGATCCCTTTGGGGAGTGGGGGACGAGGCAAAAAAGCTTCCTCCATAATTCAAAATGGGCCTCGCAGCCTAGGAACAGCTCCCAAAGAGCCACAAAGCTCGAGATGTGCAGTATGGAGCCCGGTGTGAGATTGTGCAACTAGAGTCCGTAGTACTCCAAGAGACCTCGGAGGAAGGGGTGGATCAGAAATCCAACACCCCTTGAGTGAAAGGAAACGAAGCACACTCGCTCCCTTTCTGAGGGATTGGGGAAATTTTCTGCCAGGGCTTCGCCATTGAAAGAAGTTAATCCCGTCTGAACGGGGACTAGATCCGTGGGAGGGAGATATCCTTACACCTGAAGCTTAGTTAGTTGAGCATGGGATACCGAGCAGCTCTCCCAATCGCCTTTTTGGGGACCGTGGGGACGGGAGGAAGAACTGGGAGCACTGGCCATGTTTGCGTGGTTTCTTGTGGCAAGTTCTAAGATTTAATCTGAGATCTAATCTCCTTAAATAGACGCCTTCCATACGCTGTCAGGGTGTTATCTATAAAAACGCTTGGACTTTTCGTATTCATCTTACACATGCAAGCCGAGGCGACGGAGGCGCGAAATTCGAAGGATATGATGTTTAATGCAAAGCCAAAGCCGCTTGGAGGGCCTACCCAGCAAGACCGAGGATGTAAAAGCCGGATAGTGCATCATCATCGAAGGGTCGAATGCGGTTCTTTTTGTTCAAATTGCTCTAGAGTATTCGGATGAGGATCCCGCCTTGCAATGCTGAAGACGATCTGCGTGCCGAACACATCATCATTGAAGCCTAGTTTGGGGGCGACTGAGGGAGTCCTGGGCTAGGGGTCCTCGGGGATCCGGGCTATGTGATGTGGGCCGGATTGGTGGGCCATGAAGATACAAGATTGAGGACCTTCTCTCGTGTCTGGATGAGACTCTCCTTAGCGTGGAAGGCAAGCTTGGCGTTCGTATATGAAGATTCCTTTCTCTGTATAACCCTAGCCCCCTCCGGTGTCTATATAAACCAGAGGCTTTAGTCCATAGAGGTGATCATAATCATACAAGCTAGACATCTACGGTTTAGCCATCAAGATCTCGAGGTAGATCAACTCTTGTAACCCCTATACTCATCAAAGTCAATCGAGCAGGAAGTAGGGTATTACCTCCATCAAGAGGGCCCGAACCTGGGTAAACATCATGTCCCCTTCCTCCTATTACCTTTGATCCTTAGACGTGTAGTTCGGAACCCCCTACCCGAGATTTCCCTGTTTTGACACTGACAGCCGCCTCGAGGCGGAACTTGGGCAGGAGCACTTTTGCCCTCCGGCGGAGCGATTCCACCAGGGGAACTTCCCTCACGGAGGGGGAAATCATCATCATCATCATCATCACCAACAACTCTCCCATCTTGGGGAGGGAAATATCCATCAACATCTTCAACAAAACCATCACCTCTCAAACCCTAGTTCATCTCTTGTGCTCAATCTTGTTACCGGAACTATAGATTGGTACTTGTGGGTGACTAGTAGTGTTGATTACATCTTGTAGTTGATTACTATATGGTTTATTTGGTGGAATATTATATGTTCAGATCCAATATGCTATTTAATACCCCTCTGAGCATGAGCATGTTTATCATTTGTGAGTAGTTACCTTTGTTCTTGAGGTCATGGGAGAAATCATGTTGCAAGTAATCCTGTGAATTTGATATGTGTTCGATATTTTGATAGTATGTATGTTGTGATTCCCTCAGTGGTGTCATGTGAACGTCGACTACATGACACTTCACCATATTTGGGCATAAGGGAATGCATTGTGGAGTAGCAATTAGATGATGGGTTGCGAGAGTGACAGAAGCTTAAACCCCAATTTATGCGCTATTCCGTAAGGGACCGATTGGATCCAAGAGTTTAATGCTATGGTTAGAATTTATTCTTAATACTTTTCTCGTAGTTGCGGATGCTTGTGGGAGGGTTAATCATAAGTAGGAGGTTTTTTCAAGTAAGACCAACACCTAAGCACCGGTCCACCCACATATCAAATTATCGAAGTACCGAACACGAATTAAACCAACATGATTAAAGTGACTAGTGAAATTCCCGTGTACGCTCAAGAACGATTTGCTTATCATAAGAAACCATTTTGGCCTATCATTTGCCTCAAAAGGATTGGGCTACCTTAATGCACTTTTGTTAATGCTAGCGTTACTTGCTCGTTACAAATTATCTTGCTATCAAACTACTCTGCTACTTACAATTTTAGCACTTGTAGACATTACCTTACTGAAAACAAGTTGTCATTTCCTTCTGCTCCTCGTTGGGTTCGACACTCTTACTTATCAAAAAGAGCTACAATTGATACCCTATACTTGTGGGTCATCAAGGCTATTTTCTGGCACCGTTGCCGGGCAGTGAAGCGCCTTTGGTAAGGAAACATTTATATAGTGTGCTGAAAACTATCATTACTTGTTACTATGGAAAACAATCCTTTGAGGGGTTTGTTCGGGGTATCTTCACCTCAACCGGAACCACAATTAGCTACCCCTCAACCTACTGCACCTACTAAAAATATTGAATATGAAATTCCTTCGGGTATGATAGAACAATAGCTAGCTAATCCTTATGTAGGAGATGGAACCGAACATCCTGATATGCACTTGATATATGTGGAACAAATTTGTGGATTGTTTAAGCTTGTAGGTTTACCCGGAGATAAAGTTATGAAAAAAGTATTTCCTTTATCTTTGAAGGTAAAAGCATTGGCATGGTATAGGCTATGCGATGATATTGGATCATGGAATTGGAATCATTTGAAATTGGAGTTCCACCAAAAAAATTATCCTATGCATCTAGTTCATCGTGATCGGAATTATATATATAATTTTTGGTCTCATGAAGGAGAAAGTATCGCTCTAGCTTGGGGGAGGCTTAAGTAAATGTTATATTCATGCCCCAATCATGAGCTCTCAAGAGAAATTATTATCCAAAACTTTTATCCTCGGCTTTCTCATAATCATCAAACCATGCTTGATACTTCTTGTGCTAGTTCTTTTATGACGAAGACTATTGAATTCTGGTGGGATCTTTCGGAAAGAATTAAACACAACTCTGAAGATTAGGAACTCGACAAAGGTAAAGAGTCATGTATTAAACTTAAGTATGACTGTGTTAAATCTTTTATGGATACCGATGCTTTTCAAAAGTTTAGCTCTAAATATGGACTTGACTCTGAGATAGTAGCCTCCTTTTGAGAATCATTTGCTACTCATGTTGATCTCCCTAAAGAGAAGTGGTTTAAATATCACCCGCCTATTAAAGAAGAAACTAAAGAACCGGTACCAGTTAAAGAAGAGACTATACTTTATAATGTTGATCCAGTTGTTCCTTCTGCTTATATTGAGAAACCACCTTTCCCTCTTAGGATACATGAACATGCTAAAGTTTCAACTGTGGTTAACAAAAGCTATATTAGAACACCTAAACATGATGAACAAATTAAAGTAGAACCTAGTATTGCTATGGTTATAGATCTCTTTAGAAGAAGATATGGATGGGCATGTTATTTACTTCTGTGAAGAAGCTGCTAGAATTGCCAAACCTGATAAAAAAAGATAAACATAGACCTGTTGTTGGCATGCCCGTCATCTGAGTTAAAATAGGAGATCACTGTTATCATGGTTTGTGTGACATAGGTGCTAGTGTGAGTGCTACTCCTTATACACTATATCAAGAAATTATGAATGACATAGCACCCGCATAAATAGAAGACATAGATGTTACTATTAAACTTGCTAATAGAGACACCATATCACCAATTGGGATTGTTAGGGATGTTGAAGTCTTGTGTGGGAAAATAAAATACCCTACTGATTTTCTTGTTCTTGGTTCCCCACAAGATGACTTTGTCCCATTATATTTGGTAGACCTTTCTTGAACACGGTTAATGCTAGAATAGACTATGAGAAACAAACTGTCGGTGTTAGTTTTGGTGATGACTCTCATGAGTTTAATTTTTCCAAGATTAGTAGAAAGCTTCATGAAAAAGAATTGCCTAGTAAGGATGAATTAATTGGTCTTGCTTCTATTGTTGTACCACTTACAGACCCTTTAGAACAATATTTGCTAGACCATGAAAATGATTTACATATGCATGAAAGAAATGAAATAGATAAAATTTTCTTTGAACAACGTCCTCTGCTTAAACACGGTTTGCCTATTGAGACTCTAGGAGGTCCTCCTCCACCTAAAGGTGGTCCTGTGTTTGAATTAAAACAATTGCGAGACACTTGGAAATATGCTTATCTTGATGAAAAGAAAATATATCCTGTTATTATTAGTGCTAACCTTTCAGAACATGAAGAAGAAATATTATTCAAAGTTCTAAGGAAGCAGTGAGCTACTATTGGATATACACTTGATGATTTAAAGGGCATTAGTCCCACCCTATGTCAGCATAAAATTAATATGGAACCTGATGCTAAACTCGTTGTTGATCACCAACGTCGGTTAAATCCGAAGATGAAAGAAGTAATAAGAATGGAAATATTAAAACTTCTGGAAGGAGGTACAATCTAGCCTATAGCTGATAGTAGATGGGTAAGTCCTTTTCATTGTCTTCCTAAGAAAGGAGGTATAACTATTGTTCCTAATGATAAGAATGAACTTATTCCACAAAGAATTGTTATAGGCTATAGAATGGTAATAGATTTTAGAAAATTAAACAAAGCAACTAGGAAAGATCATTACCCTTTGCCTTTTATTGATCAAATGCTTGAAATATTATCTAAGCACACACACTTTTGCTTCCTTGATGGATATTCTAGCTTTTCACAAATACCTGTTTCTCAATCTGATCAAGAAAATACCACTTTTACTTGTCCTTTTGGAACCTAAGCTTATAGACGTATGCCTTTTGGTTTATGTAATGCACCTTCTACCTTTCAAAGATGTATGACTGCTATATTCTCCGACTTTTGTGAAAATATTGCTGAGGTTTTCATGGATGACTTTTCTTATTATGGGAAGTCTTTTTGATGATTGTTCAAGCAATGTTGATCGAGTTTTGTAGACATGTGAACAAAAAATCTTGTCTTGAATTGGGAGAAATGCCACATTATGGTTAATGAAGGCATTGTCTTGGGTCATAAAATTTCCGAAAGAGGCATTGAAGTGGACAAAGCTAAGGTTGATGCAATTGAGAAAATGCCATGTCCTAAAGATATAAAAGGTATTCGTAGTTTCTTAGGTCATGCTGGTTTCTATAGGAGATTTATCAAAGACTTTCAAAAATTTCTAGGCCTCTTACTAGTTTCTCGCAAAAGGATATTCCTTTTGTTTTGGATGATGATTGTTTAGAAGCCTTTGAAACACTTCAGAAAGCTTTAATTTCTGCACCTATTATTCAACCACCTGATTGGAACTTGTCTTTTGAAATTATGTGTGATGCTAGTGATTATATTGTTGGTTCTATTCTAGGACAAAGAGTTGATAAAAACTGAATGTTATTCATTATGCTAGTAAAACTCTAGACAGTGCTCAAAGAAATTATGCTATGACTGAAAAAGAATTCTTAGTAGTTGCGTTTGCTTGTGATAAATTTAGACCTTATATTGTTGATTCCAAAGTAAATGTTCACACAGACCATGCTGCTATTAAATATCATTGATTTACATTGTGTTTGGTTATGGAAAATAAAGATGCTAAACCTAGACTTATTCGATGGGTTCTCTTGTTACAAGAATTTGATTTACATATCATTGATAGAAAAGGAGCTGAGAATCCATTAGCTGATAATTTATCTAGGCTTGAAAATGTGCTTGATGACCCACTACCTATTGATGATAGTTTTCGTGATGAGCAGTTAGCTGCAATAAATGTTTCTCATAGTGTTGGGGAACGCAGTAATTTAAAAACAATTGCTACGCACATGCAAGATCCATCTAGGTGATGCATAGCAACGAGAGGGGAGATGTTGTCCATGTACCCTTGTAGACCGTAAGCGGAAGCGTTATGACAACGCAGTTGATGTAGTCGTACGCCTTCATGATGCGACCGATCCTAGCACCGAAGGTACGGCACCTCCGCGATCTACACACGTTCAGCTCGGTGACGTCCCACGAACTCTAGATCCAGCTAAGGTCGAGGGAGAGTTTTGTCAGCACGACGGCGTGATGACGGTGATGATGAAGTTTGCGACGCAGGGCTTCGCCTAAGCTCTACAACGACATGACCGAGGTGGAAATCTATGGAGGGGGCACCGCGTATGGCTAAACAATCAACTTGTGTGTCTATGGGGTGCCCCCTCCCCCGTATATAAAGGAGTGGAGGAGGGGAAGGTTCGTCCCTCTCATGGCGCGCCCAAGGGGGGAGTCATACTCCCTGTGGGAGTAGGATGCCCCCTTCCCTTGTTGGAGTAGGAGAGAAAGGAAGGGGGAGAGAGAGGGAAGGAAAGGGGGGCCGACCGCCCACCCAATTTAGATTGGGCTTGGGGGGCACGCCCTCCACCTTGGCTGCCTCCTCTTAATACATAAACTCATAATACTCCGTCGATCTACCGAGGACCAAGCAATCACACGAGGCACAACACCGAGATTTGTTAACGAGGTCCATAATCATGGCTACATCCCTGGGGCCTGACTACGGGTGCTCCTCCCCATGACACCGCTACAATACCGCACCCCGGCCACCCGGGTGCCGGCACATGCCGCCGGCTCCCCCGCGTGCCTGTGCTATTATGTTGGCATAGGTTACATCGTGTGTCTACCCCCGCTATATATGAGAGGCCTAGGATACAACTGTCCTACTAGGACATGACTCTATATCCTATGTAAACGCAATACTACTCATAGTCCAACTGTAACCTACCTTGTACAATAATATTCGACACAACTCTAACAAACTCCACCTTGCCGAATATTCTCCACCATGTTGAATTCGACCGTCCGTCAAACCTCTATGTACATTGGACTTGAGAAACATCATGAGCACCGCTGCTGCTCCCAGACTCCACATGACTCCACCTGCAACTGTAGTCCCTTCTCGTCTTCCTCACAGTCAATACTCGAGCAAAATTAAGTTCCTCATTACTCTATTTTGTGCTCCCAATTTCTGGAGAATCCGTTCAACACCATCACACACTGATCATTGTCTGCGTGAAAGTGAACAACTCACATATTGGATGCCACATATTAGAGTTACCCAAACTCAACATCACAACTCTTTCATGACCGTCTGTCTGAAACTTGAAGGAATTTCACCGTCGCCCTGTGTCACCGTGAGTCAAATTCGAAGTTGTCTCATCCTTTTTTCCGGATAGTCTCTGACATGTCCCACAGCTATAGCACTCAGCCTCCTTCTGTACCCATCATCCACACATTGCCATGTGCACTGAACACCATAGAATATACGGCCATGTACTCTCTCAGCTTTTGACAATTTCAGACTCTCCGCCACTTTCTCAGATTCACCATGGTCAACTCTTGTCCATCAACCGGCACCGATAGACCCAGTAACGAACTTGAATCTGGTACTCGTCAACACTGCTTCAGCACCCCTACACACTTTGTGTGACAACATATCTCACCCCATCAGACCACTGGTACCCAGTCTGAAACCACGTGTCTCTCACTATCCCGCTGAAATAGGCTTCGACTCTCCATGCATTTACGCCGTAGCCCCTCGATCAGCACAGAGTGAAGCCTTCCATCAGACTCCAGCTCCACCTTCAACATGACTCCATATAGCTGCGCTTTTGCTACCCCGCGCTCCGTCAACTTCAATCTCTCTCATGTGTACACTGTCTTGAATCAACCCTGCGCCATAGTCTGTCAAAGCCGCAGAAGCCCTCAGGCCTGCACCACGTGTTTCCACGCCCCAGAAGTTGGTCACTGTTGGTGTCAAAACCGGCGGATCTCGGGTAGGGGGTCCCGAACTGTGCGTCTAGGCCGGATGGTAACAGGAGGCAGGGAAGACGATGTTTTACCCAGGTTCGGGCCCTCTTGATGGAGGTAAAACCCTACGTCCTACTTGATTAATATTGATGATATGGGTAGTACAAGAGTAGATCTACCACGAGATCAAGGAGGCTAAACCCTAGAAGCTAGCCTATGGTACGATTGTTGTGTATGGAGTTGATTGCCTACGGACTACAACCCTCCGGTTTATATAGACACCGGATAGGGTTAGGGTTACATAGAGTCGGTTACATTGGTAGGAGATCTTGAATATCCGCATCACCAAGCTTGCCTTCCACGCCAAGGAAAGTCCCATCCGGACACGGGACGAAGTCTTCAATCTTGTATCTTCATAGTCCTGGAGTCCGGCTGAAGGTATAGTCCAGCTACCCGGACACCCCCTAATCCAGGACTCCCTCAATAGCCCCTGAACCAGGCTTCAATGATGACGAGTCCGGCGCGCAAATTGTCTTCGGCATTGCAAGGCGGGTTCGTCCTCCAAGTCCTTCATAGAAGATTGTAAACAACAAGAGTAGTGTCCGGCTCTACAAAATAAGCTTCCACATATTGCCATAGAGAGAATAATATTAACACAAATCAAATCTGCTGACGTATTCCGCAGTGCGTCATCACACTACAGCCAAGTCCTTTACTCGAATCGATTTCACTTTTCCACCTCAGCGTATTTTGCGAGGCAGTTTCCTTGGCATGTCTTGTCAAAGCAGAGATCGTGTACCCCCCTTTTACGGGATTCTCATCAATACGGACGTGGGTAACCCAACCGCGCCACCTATCATGGCGCTTGGGAGGCAAGGGAGTTTTACTAGGCAGGTGGGGACACACAACCGCATCCACCCATATAAGGGGATAAGGATCCACCTTTTTACCTATGCCTTCTTCCTCCTTTGCCTCTCCATCTCCTGCGCACCCGAGCTCCAGCGCCCAAGCCCGCACTTCCCACCTCAACCTTCTCCAGCAATGTCTGGAGAAGGAGGCAAGTGGATGGTCTCTACCGCCACGGAGGGCAAAATCAAGAAGCTAAGGAAGGCCGGATACCTGTCCAAGGACATCGCGCACCGGCTTCCCGAAGAGGGGCAGCTTCTCCCCACCCCAAGGCCCCATGAGAGGGTAGTATTTCTCCCCCACTTCCTCCACGGACTGGGTTTTCCACTCCACCCATTTGTCCGGTTGCTCATGTTCTACTACGGCCTGGATTTCCATGATCTGGCCCCGAACTTCATCCTCAACATCTCGGCGTTTATCGTCGTGTGCGAGGCTTTTCTCCGCGTCCGCCCTCATTTCGGCCTCTGGCTCAAGACCTTCAACGTCAAGCCCAAGGTGGTGCGTGGCAGCCAGGCGGAGTGCGGAGGCGCCATGGCGGGTAAGATGGCCAACGTCATATGGTTCGAGGGCTCTTTCGTGGAGACCCTAAAGGGATGGCAATCCGGGTGGTTTTACATCGCCGAGCCGCGCGATCCGAAATGGACCGCAGCCCCTGAGTTCCGATCCGGACCCCCCACACGGCTTGTGTCCTGGAAAGAGACGGGCCTGTCGTGGGGTGACGAAAAAGAGGTGAACGGATTGCAAACATGCATCCAGTCCCTGGTGAACAAGCCAGTCCGGCTTGTTAATGTAATCCAGGTTATGCTCGTCCGCCGGATCCTCCCGTGCCAACAACGGGATTTTAATCTGTGGGAGTTCCACCCGGCGCAGCATCAAACCCTCAGCAGGCTCTTCGACACGACGTATGAAGACGCCTGGAAGATGCTATTCAAGGGCGCAGAGGCTCCCGCATCCGCTTCCGAGGACCGCGGATACAGCTCGCAGTGTCACGCTAGTGAGGTAAGCCATCTACACCTTTTACAGGATGTTTAAGCTTTTTTCATAGTTTGACACTATGCGGGATCTAAACTCCCTTACCTTTGATAGGCTTGGCAGGCAATATCCGGACCGATTAACTGTCCGGCTCCGCTGCCCGAAGACCCAGCCCCAGCTGTACTAGTGAAGCTGTTGGTTCCGGTGCCTTATGTGGTGCCGGAGAATTAGGCCAAGAAGAAGAAGACCACAGGGACTCGAAAGAGTGCCCGCAACATGGTGGTGTCGGACTCGTCATCTGACGAGTCCGAGACGCCCTCCTCCCATGAAAACGAGGAGGAGGAAGAAGAAAACTCTCCCCCCAGCGGAGGGAGGAGAGAAGAGGAAGGCCGCCCTAGCGGGGGAGGCCGAGGGGTCTAGGAAAAGGAAGGCCCCTCCGCCGGACTACGCCCCCGACGCCGAAGAGGGCGAAGAGGAGTGGACGAACGGGGCCAAGCGTCCGGCGAAATCGTAAGTTTGGATCAGAGTAACTCACGATGTTCCTTTGTTGCACAGCTTTCCCTAATGTCGAATGTAATTATGCTGTCCGCCCCGGGCCGAAGTCGACGAATCGTCGGGCGGCTCCCTGGACTCATCGGACATGAACTCAGTTCCGCCCGCTGTCTCCCCCTGCACTACGGACGACGCCGAAGTGGCGTCGCAACAAGCCCCGGGGCAGGAGGAGGTGGTCCTGGAGGAGCCACAAGGCAACCTCCCGGACTCCAGGAGTGAAGGGGACAAACCCCCCAGGGCTCCAAGTCCGGCTTTGAGCCAGACACCGCACCGAAATCTACAACAGTTCCGGACCATAGTAGGCAAACTCCTTCCAAGAGGAGTAAGCCTTCTGAGCCGACGTCCTCCGTCCAGCTGGAGGCGCCGGACAATCTGCTGGAGGAGCTTAAGGGCGCCTCCATCGATGAGGAGCACCGTGCCATCATGAGTACGGTGGTCCAGAAGGTTCGGTCCGCCAAAAGCGGGCTGACTGAAGCTTGTGCTAGCCTTCTAACAGGCTTCGAGGTAAGTAAAAATATGTAAAAATATTACCGTATAGACAGTAGCCCCTAATGCTCTGTTTGGCGTTCGAAAAGAAAAGACGAATAGAGGATCTATTAAATATCGCAGGAGTCTAACTAAAAAGGAGTCAATATATGTATGCAGGCTTCGCTGCTGGCCACCGCCGCACTGACTGCGGAGGTGGTTACCCTGAAACAGGGCCTCGAGCGGACCGAGCAAGAGCTCGGCCTTGCCCAACGGCAGCTCGAGGAGAAAGAAGTTAAGAAATACCTTACAGAAAAAGTGCCTATAAAAAGACATGCTTGCAAAAAATAACAGGATTGTACTACTTATTCTAGGGGCCACGACTGAGGTGGCAACCCTCAAGCAGGCGCTGTCCATGGCCGAAAAGAAAACGGCCGTGGAGTGCACCGAGCGAGAGAAACTTGAGGCCCAGGTCAGCGAGGTGCAGCAGGAGCTTCAGGCTCTCATGGAAAAACATGAGAGTTTGGAGCTTGAGTCCAAGACGCAAGCGTCCGAGCTCACGGCGGCCCTTGAGACCGCCAAGTCTGCCAAGGCCGAAGCCCAAAAGGCCCTCCAAGAGTTGGAGGAGATGAAAAAGATAGCGGCGGGTAAGGCATTCTTTATGCAAACCAGAAGTATAAAAGTGAAGTACTTGTTACTTACCCGAATCCGGAGCTCTCCAGGGGCATTCGCAGATCTTCCCCATAGCGTATCCGACGCCGCCGTATTCTACCGAGCCGAAGAGGGCAGCTCGACGGAGAAGGTGTTCTGGTCTCAGTATGCTGAGGCCGGACACCCTGTGCCCTTGAGCGACCAGCTGAAACAGCTAGTCGAGCTCCACAAGGCGGCCAAACAGGCCATGAAGAGCTTCATAGTTCGGCTGTGGCCCGGAGAGGCCCTGCCTGGGAGCTACTTCAGGCTGGTGCGGCGACTAGTGGAGGCCTGTCCAAGGCTTGAGGTCATCAAGTGCTCAGTCTGCATCGAAGGTGCCGTAGGGCCCTTGCCCGTGCAAAGGTGCACTAGGGCAAGCTGGACGGTGAGAAGCTTGTGAGGGACGGGCCACCGCCGGGGAAGGAGCATCGCAAGCCCGAGAACTACTATAAGGATGTTCTAGCGGGTGCCCGCCTTGTGGCGGATGAATGTACAAAGGATGTAATTTTTGAATGAACTCGCTCGTGTTTATCCTGTGCGCTGAAAATTTGTTCATATGCGCTAAGTAATGCTTGTTGAATTTAAAATATTACTTTTTGTGCGGCTGTTTATCAAAAATTGAGAGATGGCCAGTCGTCGGCTTCTGCCCCCATGCCACTAGTGCTGGGGTGTTCGGGATAAACCTGAGCACTCTTTTCCCATAGTTGGGTCCTTCAAGGGAGGCGCTCAGCACAACGAACCAGGCAATCGACTATAATGCTTGAACACTCTCACTTAGCCATAGAACTCTATAATTTTAAATTTCGGTGAAGCCCCTAGTTCGGAAGACCGAGTTCGGGGCGCTATCCACGCCTTGGCCGGACAAAGCCGGCTCCTCGCTCGAAGCGGCATAAGTCTTTAGGGACTCGAAAAACCTCTCGAACAGCGACCGGTCTCTCGCCATATCATGACAGTCAGTTTTAGCTTTCTCCACTGAGGTGCTTAACCTAGCTCAACCGGGGCACAATCGCAGTGGTTCTCCTAGTGCTACCTTAGCCGATATAGCGGAACGTA
Organism: Triticum monococcum; assembly: GCA_034509565.1. Lineage (NCBI taxonomy): Eukaryota > Viridiplantae > Streptophyta > Magnoliopsida > Poales > Poaceae > Triticum > Triticum monococcum. The sequence goes on from CM067846.1 coordinate 530,936,605, forward strand.
AGGCACCAAAACATAGGAGCCGGGCAAACCCAACTATTGACCCAAATCATGATTCGGAGCTGATGCATATAGTGCTATAAGTTCGGGGTGCCGCACTTGTGAAAGTGTACGGACTTCTCACGCCATATTTATGGGTACTAAAGCCCCTGACGTATTTTGCCGTACCACAGTGTACGGGTGCAACTGTTCGGGAACGTAGCAGAAATTCAAAATTTTCCTACGTGTCACCAAGATCTATCTATGGAGAGACTAGCAATGAGGGGAAGGAGAGTGCATCTACATACCCTTGTAGATCGCTAAGCGGAAGCGTTCAAGAGAATGGGGTTGATGGAGTCGTACTCGTCGTGATTCAAATCACCGATGATCCTAGTGCCGAACGGATGGCACCTTCGCGTTCAACACACGTACAGCCCGGTGACGTCTCCCATGCCTTGATCCGGCAAGGAGAGAGGGAGAGGTTGAGGAAGACTCCATCCAGCAGCAGCACAACGGCGTGGTGGTGGTGGAGGAGCGTGGTACTCCAGCAGGGCTTCGCCAAGCACCGCAATAGACGAGGAGGGAGATGTGACACGGGAGGGAGAGGGAGGCGCCAGGCCTTAGATTGCGGCTGCCATCCCTTCCCCCCACTATATATAGGGCCAAGGGAGAGGGGGTGCAGCCTTGGCCCTTCCTCCAAGGAAGGGTGCAGCCAAGGGAGGAGTCCCTCCTCCCCAAGGCACCTCGGAGGTGCCTTCCCCTTTTAGGACTCTTCCTTTCCCTCTTCTCTTGGCGCATGGGCCTCTTGGGGCTGGTGCTCTTGGCCCATATAGGCCAAGGCGCACCCCCTACAGCCCATGTGCCCCCCGGGGCAGGTGGCCCCACCCGGTGGACCCCCGGGACCCTTCATGTGGTCCCGGTACAATACCGGTGACCCCGAAACTTGTCCCGATGGCCGAAATAGCACTTCCTATATATAATTCTTTACCTCCGGACCATTCCGGTACTCCTCGTGACGTCCGGGATCTCATCCGGGACTCCGAACAACATTCGGTAACCACATACAAAATTCCTTTATAACCCTAGCGGCATCGAACCTTAAGTGTGTAGACCCTACGGGTTCGGGAACCATGGAGACATGACCGAGATGTTCTCTGGTCAATAACCACCAGCGGGATCTGGATACCCATATTGGCTCCCACATGTTCCACGATGATCTCATCGGATGAACCACGATGTCAAGGACTTAATCAATCCCGTATAGAATTCCCTTTGTCTAGCTGTACGATACTTGCCCGAGATTCGATCGTCGGTATCCCGATACCTTGTTCAATCTCGTTACCGGCAAGTCTCTTTACTCGTTCCGTAACACATCATCCCGTGATCAACTCCTTGATCACATTGTGCACATTATGATGATGTCCTACCGAGTGGGCCTAGAGATACCTCTCCGTTTACACGGAATGACAAATTCCCAGTCTCGATTCATGCCAACCCAACAGACACTTTCAGAGATACCCGTAGTGTACCTTTATAGCCACCCAGTTACGTTGTGACGTTTGGCACACCCAAAGCACTCCTACGGTATCCGGGAGTTGCACAATCTCATGGTCTAAGGAAATGATACTTGACTTTAGAAAAGCTTTAGCATACGAACTACACGATCTTGTGCTATGCTTAGGATTGGGTTTTGTCCATCACATCATTCTCCTAATGATGTGATCCCATTATCAACGACATCCAATGTCCATGGTTAGGAAACCGTAACCATCTATTGATCAACAAGCTAGTCAACTAGAGGCTTACTAGGGACATGGTGTTGTCTATGTATCCACACATGTATCTGAGTTTCCTATCAATACAATTCTAGCATGGATAATAAACGATTATCATGAACAAGGAAATATAATAATAACTTATTTATTATTGCCTCTAGGGCATATTTCCAATAGCAACATGTCATAAACATATATATGAAAAGGTGATAATGCGAAAAATAGACAGAAATCTATGCATTGTTTATAGAGAGGCTATTTATCAAAGCCGAATGATACAAATAGTGCGGTAAGCAAAAAATATTGGACTATTTTGTATGTACTGACCGGGGGCAGGCCGCGGAATTGTGTTTAAAACAGGTATACCGCTTGTAACAGAGACCACCTGGGAGTTCCATAATGCGGCATGGCTTGTCTGCCTCCCTGGATCTTGCATCGTTTGTGCGGCAGTCGAATTGCCGAACAGGTCGTCCGAAGTATGGAGTCCTGAAAGTAAGAAAAAATTAAAAAAAGAATCCGGCAGCCCCTAGAACGTTTTAAGCCGTATTTTGGGCATGCCATTATTGTGCCCCTACCCCTGTGCCCATGGTATTTCAAGGGCGTAGTTATGTACGCGAGGTACTGGTTTCGCTATGTCGCGAAAGCTGGGGTTGGGGCCGCATTGCTACGCTTGCTCAGAATGTGCCAGGCGATCCTGCTGTGGGTTACTCCGGGCGCGCTTGGCAGTGTCTGGCTTTTTAATGGCCGGACTGGAGAATTGCCTGAGAAGGCTACTTTGTAGCTCCGCTGCGAGAGCCGCAGTATGCTCCTCCGTGCGGAGGGAGCGTTCGGTGTTTCCGTTGACTGTAATTACTCCTCGAGGGCCTGGCATATTGCGCTTGAGATATGCGTAGTGCGGCACTGCGTTGAACTTTGAAAATGCGGTTCGTCCGAACAAGGCGTGATAGCCACTGCGAAACAGGACTATATCGAAGATTAACTCTTCGCTTCAGAAATTGTCCGGGGATCCGAAGACCACGTCAAGTGTTACTGAGCCTGTACAGTTGGCTTCTACACCTGGTATAATGCCTTTAAAGGTCGTTCTTGTGGGCTTAATCCTTGAGGGATCTATGCCCATTTTCCGCACTGTATCCTGACAAAGCAGGTTCAGGCTACTGCCGCCGTCCATGAGGACTCTTGTGAGATGAAATCCGTCGATGATTGGGTCGAGAACCAATGCGGCGAAGCCGCCATGACGGATGCTAGTGGGATGGTCCCTTCGATCAAAAGTGATCGGGCAGGAGGACCATGGGTTGAACTTTGGGGCGACTGGCTCCATCGCGTATACGTCCCGTAGCGCACGCTTCCGCTCCCGCTTGGGAATGTGGGTTGCGTATATCATGTTCACCGTCCGCACTTGTGGGGGAAAGCCTTTCTGTCCATTGTTGTTCAGCGGTTTGGGCTCCTCGTCGTCGCTGTGCAGCCCCTTGTCTCTGTTTTCGGCCCTTAACTTGCCTGCCTGCTTGAACACCCAACAATCCCTGTTAGTGTGATTGGCTGGCCTTTCGGGGGTGCCATATATCTAGCACAAGCGATCGAGTATTCGGTCCAAACTGGATGGGCCCTGAGTATTCTTTTTGAATGGCTTTTTCCGCTGACCGGATTTATAGCCTTTGAATCCGGCATTGACTGCCGTGTCTTCATTGTTGTCGCTGCTAACGCGGTGTTTTTGCTTATTCCGACGTGTCATGCCACTTTTGTCCTTGGTATCCGAATTACCAGGGTTCTTTGATAAGTTGTTATTGTGAGCTAGCCAGCTGTCTTGTCCCGCGCAAAAGCGGGTCATGAGTGTCGTGAGGGCTGCCATGGATTTCGGCTTTTCCTGTCCCAGGTGCCGGGCAAGCCACTCGTTGCGGATGTTATGCTTGAAGGCTGCTAGGGCCTCTGCGTCCAGACAGTCGACTATCTGGTTTTTCTTTGTTAGGAACCGTGTCCAGAATTATCTGGCCGATTCCTCTGGCTGCTGAATTATGTGGCTTAAGTCGTCGACATCCGGTGGTCGCATGTAAGTGCCCTGGAAGTTGTCGAGGAATGCGGCTTCCAGGTCCTCCCAAGAACTGATTGAGTCTGTTGGCAAGCTGTTAAGCCAATGCTGGGCCGGTCCTTTAAGTTTGAGCGGGAGGTATTTGATGTCGTGTAGATCATCGCCGCATGCCATGTCGATGTGAAGGAGATAATCCTCGATCCATACCGCCGGATCTGTTGTACCATTGTATGATTCGATGTTTACGGGTTTGAAACCCTCTGGGATTTTATGATCCATTACTTCATTCGTGAAGCATAGCGGGTGTGCAGCGCCCCTGTACTGGGCTATATGATGACGCAGCTCAGAAGAGCTATGTCTGTTGTGTTCGGCCTGGCCGGATTTGTTGTATCCAGAGTGAAAATCATTGTCACATGCCGTAGGGCGCCTGCGCGATCCGTAGATCGATCTTGTTTGTCTTGCCTTATCCTGCAGTATGTCTCGCAGGTCGGGCGCATTTTCCCGTGCCTTATTTGAGCGGCGTCGGGGCATGGCTTGGGTGGAGGGCCGGGAGGCCTCTCTGTCGCGGCCGCGAGGTGGCCGGTCTGCCACGTCATGCGCTGGTGATGTAGGTGCTTCCTCCTCTGATCGGGGTAGCGGCCTGCGCTTCGGGTAACTCTTGGAGGGGCGTTCGAGTTCATACTCTTCGGCCGCAAGGACTTCAGTCCATCTGTCAACTAGCAAATCTTGGGCGGCTCTCAGTTGTTGCTGCTTTTTCTTGAGGCTGCTTGCCGTGGCTAAAAGCCTACGTTTAAAACGCTCTTGTTTGGCGGGGTCTGATGGTATGACGAATTCGTCGTCATCGAGGGTTGCCTCGTCTTTGGAGGGAGGCGTATAGTTATCATCCTCGACCTCTCGGTCTGCCGCTCTCTCATGAGGGCTGGCTTCTCCATCTTCCTGTGCCGAATCTTGCTGAGGTGGGTGTTCTTCGGCGTTATCCAGTGTTGTATTATCTCCCGTGCCAGAATCACCATTTTTGCTTTGGCGGGATTTAGAGCGGCGCCGCCGGCGCTTTGGCTGTTTCTTGGGGGTGTCATCCCCCACTGTTCCATCGCCATATCCATCTTTTGGAGTATCCACCATATGTATGTCATATGACGAGGTGGCCTTCCAGCGCCCTACAGGTGCTGGTTCCTGTTCGTCTCCTACATCGTCGTCCGTGCCGTCGATGTCTTCAGAGCCGAAGTCAAGCATGTCGGTTAGATCATCGACAGTGGCTACAAAGTGGGTGGTGGGTGGGCTTTGAATTTCCTCATCGTCCGTATCCCACCCTCACTGACCGTAGTCCGGCCAGGGCTCTCCTGATAAAGAGAGAGACTTAAGAGAATTCAGGATGTCGCCAAAAGGCGAATGCTGAAAGATGTCTGCGGTGGTGAACTCCATTATCGGTGCCCAATTGGATTCGATTGGCAGGGGCGCAGGGGGTTCGGAGTCCGGGAAGGATTCTGGATCCTCGAAGTCATGGGTCATGCAGAGTGCGGGGCTAGCGTTCAGCTCGATCGCTTTCGGGATCGCAGCCCCCGAGGTGACGTCCAACCGCTCACCCTCGATTGGCGCAATAGGCTCCGAGTTAGGGGTCGGAACTGATGCGTGTGCGGCCTCCAGGACACTGTCCGGAGGCAGAGCTAGATCATGCCCGTCGAGATAGTGCGGCGCGCTTGGCCGTGGCTCGAACCCGTCGAAGATCAAGTCTCTGCGGATGTCAGCCGTGTACTTTAAGCTTCCAAACCTAACTTGATGGCCAGGGGCGTAGCTTTCGATCTGCTCCAGGTGCCCGAGTGAATTGGCTCGCAGAGCGAAGCCCCCGAAGATGAAGATCTGTCCGGGGAGAAAAGTCTCACCCTAGACCACATCGTTGTTGATGATCAAAGGAGCCATCGGGCCTAAAGGCGACGATACAGAGGAACTCTCAATGAAAGCACCAATGCCGGTGTCAAAACCGGCGGATCTCGGGTAGGGGGTCCCGAACTGTGCGTCTCGGCCGGATGGTAACAGGAGGCAGGGAACACGATGTTTTACCCAGGTTCGGGCCCTCTAGATGGAGGTAAAACCCTACGTCCTGCTTGATTAATATTGATGATATGGGTAGTACAAGAGTAGATCTACCACGAGATCAAGGAGGCTAAACCCTAGAAGCTATCCTATGGTATGATTGTTGTGTATGGAGTTGATCGCCTACGGACTACAACCCTCCAGTTTATATAGACACCGAATAGGGTTAGGGTTACATAGAGTCGGTTACAATGGTAGGAGATCTTGAATATCCGCATCGCCAAGCTTGCCTTCCATGCCAAGGAAAGTCCCATCCGGACACGGGACGAAGTCTTCAATCTTGTATCTTCATAGTCCTGGAGTCCGGCTGAAGGTATAGTCCGGCTACCCGGAAACCCCCTAATCCAGGACTCCCTCAGTCACCATCAGCATCACGCTCCTATGTCGTCGTTGCTGAAATCACCGCCATCTTCTGCTTTGACCGACATCCACGTCGATTCATCAGACTATCCACTCCGACCCAGTCAAAAATATCCGACTGCACCATACTCCACCCTACGTCGTGTCCGCCTCGCACATCTGTGCATTGCTTTGACGCCCTGTGTATGCATGATCCCTGTCACGATATGCTCCAGGCTCCCAAATCATCTTCCGAGAAACTCATCCATCACATGATACTTCCATCTTAGCTCGCTTGACTTCCCGCAATGACTTCAAACATCCCTGTTGTGGAAAAAAAATCATCCTTGCCCACCATACGGTCGGCCCATGAAAAATAACCAAGCTACAATACATACCGTGCATGTGCTGAAGTGCACTAACCAAAATTGCAAATAAAAAACCTTTGATTCAAGCCATGCTCCACGTACTGACTGCTTCCAGACACAACACTCGATGCCCTTTCTAATTGCTGCCAAAGCGTCTTCCTGATGGTTCTTGCCTTGATGAATGTTTTCTTCGCTGATTGATTCCCTCTAGCCTCCATACGTGTCCCTTTTTTCAGTAAAAAACCTCATGTCACGGCTTGGACTTCCACACATCTCTGGTTCAGCCTCTCATACGTGTCTGGGCATAGTGCAAATCACTTGCCGGCTCGGCCAGCCGTACGTAGGCCAACCCGCCAGCTAGCTTCGGCCACGCTGCTGCCTGCCCATGAGCCTTGACGTCGTCTTCTCCTGGCTACGGCCACGCGTGTCACTCGCCGCGCCTCTGCTAGTTGTTGTCCTAACGCCGCCGCTGATTTGATCTGGATGCAAATCTGCCCATGAATACCTGCACCGAACTGATCTCGCCCGGAGCGCTGCGTTCCTTCTGCTGCTGCCTTCCGATCTTGCCGAGACCGGCCACGCTATACATTGTACGCTGCTGTCGTGTGCTTCACTTCCGGATTGCTTCTTTTACTCGTCCGCTTCCAGATCGATTTCTCGTCGTGCATGGCGCTCTGTCGGTGACATGTTTCCTGCGAACAACCTTGATCCAAGCCGAGCTTTTCCTCTAGATCAACGAATCCGCAACCTCCTCGCAACCTTGCTCATGATACCATTTGTTGGAAAAAATCTGAAGCGCTCCGTCGATCTACCAAGGACCAAGCAATCACACGAGGCACGGCATTGAGATTTGTTAATGAGGTTCATCATCATGGCTACATCCCCGAGGCCTGACTACAGGTGCTCCTCCCCATGACACCACTACAATACCGCACCCCGGCCACCCGGGCGCCAGCACACGCCGCCGGCTCCCCCGTGTGCCTGTGCTATTATGTTGGCATAGGTTACATCGTGTGTCTACCCCCTCTATATATGAGAGGCCTAGGATACAAGTGTCCTACTAGGACATGACTCCATATCCTATGTAAACACAATACTACTCAGAGTCCAACTATAACCAACCTTGTACAATAATATTCGACACAACTCTAACATTCGGTACATCATAACACATAAACTCATAATACCGATCGTCACCGAATGTTATGCGTGTGGACCCTATGGGTTCGAGAACTATGTAGACATGACCGAGACTCACTTCTGGTCAGTAACCAATAGAGGAACCTAGATGCTCATATTGGTTCCTACATATTCTACGAAGATCTTTATCGGTCAAACCGCATAACTACATGCGTAGTTCCCTTTGTCATCGGTATGTTACTTGCTCGAGATTCGATCATCGGTATCTCAATACCTAGTTCAATCTCGTTACCAGCAAGTCTCTTTACTCGTTTTTAATGCATCATCCCGTAACTAACTCATTAGTTACATTGCTTGCAAGGCTTATAGTGATGTGCATTACCGAGAGGGCGCAGAGATACCTCTCCAATACACTGAGTGACAAATCCTAATATCGATCTATGCCAACTAAACAAACACCATCGGAGACACCTGTAGAGCATCTTTATAGTCACCCAGTTACGTTGTGATGTTTGGTAGCACACTAAGTGTTCCTCTGGTATTCGGGAGTTGCATAATCTCATAGTCATAGGAACATGTATAAGTTTTGAAGAAAGCAATAGCAACAAACTAAATGATCATCGTGCTAAGCTACTGGATGGGTCTAGTCAATCACATCATTCTCTAATGATGTGATCTCGTTCATCAAATGACAACTCTTGTCCATGGCTAGGAAACTTAACCATCTTTGATTAACGAGCTAGTCAAGTAGAGGCATACTAGTGACACTCTGTTTGTCTATGTATTCACACATGTACTAAGTTTCTGATTAATACAATTCTAGCATGAATAATAAACATTTATCATGATATAAGGAAATATAAATAACAACTTTATTATTGCCTCTAGGGCATATTTCCTTCAGTCTCCCAGTTGCACTACAGTTAATAATCCAGATTACATAGTAATGATTCTAACACCCATGGAGTCTTGGTGCTCATCATGGTTTGCTCGTGAGAGAGGCTTAGTCAATGGGTCTGCAACATTCAGATCCGTATGTATCTTGCAAATCTCTATGTCTCCCTCCTTGACTTGATAGCGGAAGGAATTGAAGCGTCTTTTGATGTGCTTGGTTCTCTTGTGAAATCTGGATTCCTTTGCCAAGCCAATTGCACCAGTGTTGTCACAAAAGATTTTCATTGGGCATGAACTCCTTCATCCAGACTCCTTCATTTGCTGCTTCTGAAGCAGCTATGTACACCACTTCACACATAGATCCCACCACAAAGCTCTGCTTGGAACTGCACCAACTGACAGCTCCACCATTTAATAAAAATATGTATCCGGTTTATGATTTAGATTCATCCGGATCAGTGTCAAAGCTTGCATCGACGTAACCATTTACGACGAGCTCTTTGTCACCTCCATAAACAAGAAACATATCCTAGTCCTTTTCAGGTATTTTAGGATGTTCTTGACTGTTGTCTAGTGATCCACTCCTGGATTACTTTGGTACCTCCCTGCTAAACTAATAGCAAGGCACACATCAGGTCTGGTACACAGCATTGCATACATGATAGAACCTATGGCTGAAGCATAGGGAATGACTTTTATTTTCTCTCTATCTTCTGAAGTGGTCAGGCATTGATTCTGACTCAACTTCACACCTTGTAACACAGGCAAGAACCCTTTCTTTGATTGATCCATTTTGAACTTCTTCAAAACTTTATCAAGGTATGTGCTTTGTGAAAGTCCAATAAAGCGCCTTAATCTATCTCTATATATCTTGATGCCTAAAATATAAGCAGCTTCACCGAGATCTTTCATTGAAAAATTCTTATTCAAGTATCCTTTTATGCTATTCAAAAATTCAGTATCATTTCCGATCAACAATATGTCATCCACATATAATATCAGAAATGCTATAGAGCTCCCACTCACTTTCTTGTAAATACAGGCTTCTCCAAAAGTCTGTATAAAACCATATGCTTTGATCACACTATCAAAGCATATATTCCAACTCCGAGAGGCTTGCACCAGTACATAAATGGATCGCTAGAGCTTGCACACTTTGTTAGCAGCTTTTGGATCGACAAAACCTTCTCATTGCATCATATACAACTCTTCTTTAAGATATCCATTAAGGAATGCAGTTTTGACATCCATTTGCCAAATTTCATAATCATAAAATGCGGCAATTGCTAACATGATTCGGACAGACTTAAGCATCGCTACGGGTGAGAAGGTCTCATCGTAGTCAACTCCTTGAACTTGTCGAAAACTGCTACCTCTTGAGCACTACGTTGGTTTTCCCTTGAAGAGGAAAGGGTGATGTAGCAAAGTAGCCTAAGTATTTCCCTCAGTTTTTGAGAACCAAGGTATCAATCCAGTAGGAGACTACACGCAAGTCCCTCGTACCTACGGAAACAAATAAGAACCTCGCAACCAACGCGATAAAGGGGTTGTCAATCCCTTCACGATCACTTACGAAAGTGAGATCTGATAGAGATAATAATAATAATAATAATAATAATAATAATAAGATAAATATTTTTGGTATTTTATGATATAGATTGAAAGTAAAGATTGCAAAGTAAAATAGATTGGAAACTTACATGATAAAAGATAGACCCGGGGGCCATAGGTTTCACTAGTGGCTTCTCTCAAGATAGCATAAGTATTACGGTGGGTGAAAAAATTACTGTCGAGCAATTGATAGAAAAGTGAATAATTATGATAATATCTAGGCATGATCATGTATATAGGCAACACGTCCGCGACAAGTAGACCGAAACGATTCTGCATCTACTACTATTACTCCACACATCGACCGCTATCCAGCATGCATCTAGAGTATTAAGTTCATAAGAACAGAGTAATGCATTAGGCAAGATGACATGATGTAGAGGGATAAACTCAAGAAATATGATATAAACCCCATATTTTTATCCCCAATGGTAATAATACAATACGTGCCTTGCTGCCCCTGTTGTCACTGGGAAAGGACACCGCAAGATTGAACCCAAAGCTAAGCACTTCTCCCATTGCAAGAAAGATCAATCTAGTAGGCCAAACCAAACTGATAATTCGAAGAGACTTGCAAAGATAACAAATCATACATAAAAGATTTCAGAGAAGAATCAAATATTGTTCATAGATAAACTTGATCATAAACCCACAATTCCTCGAATCTCGACAAACACACCGCAAAAAGAGTTACATCAAATAGATCTCCAAGAAGATCGAGGAGAACATTGTATTGATATCCAAAGAGAGAGAAGAAGCCATCTAGCTAATAACTATGGAGCCGAAGGTCTATGGTAAACTACTCACACATCATCGGAGAGGCTATGGTGTTGGTGTAGAAGCCCTCCGTGATCGATTCCCCCTCCGGCGGAGCTCCGAAAAAGGCCCCAAGATGGGATCTCTTGGGTACAGAAGGTTTCGGTGGTGGAAAATAGGGTTTCATGGTGCTCCTGGATGTTTCCCGGGTATATGGATATATATAGGAGGAAGAAGTAGGTCGGTGGCGCTGTGAGGGGCCCACGAGGGTGGGGGTGCACCCAGGGGGCAGGCGCGCCTCCCTGCCTCGTGGCCACCTTGTTTATTTCTTGACGTCTACTCGAAGTCCCCTGGATCGTGTTTGTTCCAAAAATTAAGTCTCCCGAAGGTTTCATTCCGTTTGGATTTCGTTTGATATTCCTTTTCTGCGAAACACTGAAATAGGCAAAAAAAACAGCAATTTGCACTAGGACTTGGGTTAGTAGGTTAGTCCCAAAAATAATATAAAAGTTTATAATAAAGCCCATTAAACATCCAAAACAGATAATATAATAGCATGGAACAATCAAAAATTATAGATACGTTGGAGACGTATCAAGCATCCCCAAGCTTAATTCATGCTCGTCCTCGAGTAGGTAAATGATAAAAACAGAATTTTTGATCTGTAATGCTACCTAGCATAATTCTCAATGTAATTTTCTTTATTGTGGCATGAATGTTCAGATCCGAAAGATTCAAGACAAAAGTTTAATATTGACATAAAAATAATAATACTTCAAGCATACTAACTAAGCAATCATGTCTTCTCAAAATAACATGGCAAAAGAACGTTCGTCCCTACAAAATCATATAGTTTGGTCGTGCTCCATTTTCGTCACACAAGAATGATCTCATAATGCACAACCCCAATGACAAGCTAAGAAATTGTTTCATACTTAGTAATCTCAAACTTTTTTCAACTTTCACGCAATACATGAGCGTGAGCCATGGATATAGCACTATGGGTGGAATAGAATATAATGATAGGGTTATGTGGAGAAGACAAAAAAGGAGAAAGTCTCACATTGAAGAGGCTAATCAACGGGCTAGGGAGATGCCCATCAATTGATGTCAATGCAAGGAGTAGGGATTGGCATGCAACAGATGCACTAGAGCTATAAATGTATGAAAGCTTAACAAAAGAAACTAAGTGGGTGTGCATCCAACTTGCTTGCTCACGAAGACCTAGGGCATTTGAGGAATCCCATTGTTGGAATATACAAGCCAAGTTCTATAATAAAAAACTCCCACTAGTATATGAAAGTTACAAAACAAGAGATTCTCTATCATAAAGATCATGGTGCTACTTTGAAGCACAAGTGTGGAAAAGGAGGGTAGTAGCATTGTCCCCTTTTATTTTTTATTTCTTTTATTTCTTTTTTTCCTTTTACGGCCTTTCTTTTTTATTTGGCCTTTCTCTTTTTTGGGGGACAATGCTCTATTAATGATGATCATCACACTTCAATTTATTTACATCTCAATGATTACAACTCGATACTAGAACAAAATATGACTCTATATGAATGCCTCCGGCGGTGTACCGGGAAGGGAAATGAATCAAGAGTGACATGTATGATAAATTATGCATGGTGGCTTTGCCACAAATACGATTTCAACTACATGATCATGCAAAGCAATATGACAATGATGAAGCGTGTCATAAATGAAATGGTGAAAAGTTGCATGGCAATATATCTCGGAGTGGCTATGGAAATGCCATGATAGGTAGGTATGGTGGCTGTTTTGAGGAAGATAGAAGGAGGTTTATGTGTGATAGAGCGTATCATATCACGGGGTTTGGATGCACCGGCGAAGTTTGCACCAACTCTCAAGGTGAGAAAGGGCAATGCACTGTACCGAAGAGGCTAGCAATGATGGAAGGGTGAGAGTGCGTATAATCCATGGACTCAACATTAGTCATAAAGAACTCACATACTTATTGCAAAAATCTACAAGTCATCAAATACCAAGCGTTACGCGCATGCTCCTAGGGGATAAATTGGTAGGAAAAGACCATCGCTCGTCCCCGACCGCCACTCATAAGGAAGACAATCAAATAACACCTCACGTTTCAAATTTGTTATACAATGGTTACCATACGTGCATGCTACGGGACTTGTAATCTTCAACACAAGTATGTCTCAAATTCACAACTTCTCAACTAGCACAACTTTAATATCACCATCTTCATATCTCAAAACAATTATCAAGCATCCAACTTCTCAAAGTATTCAATGCACTTTTTATGATAGTTTTTATTATACCCATCCTGGATGCCTATTCTATTAGGACCAATTTTATAACCAAAGAAAATTGCCATGCTGTTCTAAAGGACTCTCAAAATAACATAAGTGAATCATGAGAGATCAATAATTTCCATAAAATAAAACCACCACTGTGCTCTAAAAGATATGAGTGAAGCACTAGAGCAAAATTATCTAGCTCAAAAGATATAAATGAAGCACATAGAGTATTCTAATAAATTCCAAATATGTGTGTGTCTCCCAAAAGGTGTGTACAGCAAGGATGATTGTGGTAAACTAAAAAGCAAAGACTCAAATCATACAAGACGCTCCAAGCAAAACACATATCATGTGGTGAATAAAAATGTATCCTCAAGTAAAGTTACCGATGGAAGAAGACGAAAGAGGGGATGCCTTCCGGGGCACCCCCAAGCTTTGGATTTTGGTTGTACTTGAATTTACCTTGGGGTGCCTTGGTAATCCCCAAGATTAGGCTCTTGCCACTCCTTATTCTGTAATCCATCAAATCTTTACCCAAAAACTTGAAAACTTCACAACACAAAACTCAACAGAAAATCTCATGATCTTCGTTAGTATAAGAAAACAAACCACCAATTAAGGTACTGCAATTAACTTATTCTTTATTTATATTGGTGTTAAACGTACTGTATTCCAACTTCTATATGGTTCATACACTCCGATACTAGCCATAGATTCATCAAAATAAGCAAACAACACATGAAAAACAGAATCTGTCAAAAACAGAACAGTCTGTAGTAACCTGTAGGTTTCGAATACTTTTGTAACCCCAAAAATTCTAAAGTAAATTGGTGTACGTGAGGAATTTGTTTATTAATCATCTTCAAAAAGAAATCAACCTAATAGCACTCTCCAGTAAAAAATGGCAACAAATTTCGTGAGCGCTAAAGTTTCTGTTTTTTACAGCAAGATCACTAAAACTACCCCCAAGTCTTCCCAAAGGTTCTACTTGGCACAAACACTAATTGAAAGCATAAAACCACATCTAAACTGAGGCTATATGAATTATTTATTACTAAATAGAACCAAAAAGCAAGAAACAAAAATAAAATTGGGTTGCCTCCCAACAAGCGCTATCGTTTAACGCCCCTAGCTTGGCATAAACGCAAGAATAGATCTAGGTATTATCATCTTTGGTATGTAATTCATAGGTGGCTCTCACAGTAGATTCATAAGGTAATTTAATTTTTTTTCTAGGAAAGTGTTCCATGCCTTTCCTTAATGGAAATTGGAATCTAATATTCCCTTCTTTCATATCAATAATTGCACCAATCGTTCTAAGGAAAGGTCTACCAAGAATAATGGGACATGTAGGATTGCAATCAATGTCAAGAACAATGAAATCTACGGGCACATAATTCCTATTTGCAACAATAATAACATCATTATTCCTTCACATAGGTTTCTTAATAGTGGAATCCGCAAGATGCAAGTTTAGAGAACAATCATCAAATTCACGGAAACCTAATGATACGTCTCCAACGTATTTATAATTTTTGATTGTTCCACACTATATTATATCCTGTTTTGGACATTGTTGGGATTTATTATACACTTTTATATTATTTTTGGGACTAACCTATTAACCGGAGGCCCAGGCCAGAATTGCTTTTTTTTGCCTATTTTAGGGTTTCATGGAAAAAGAATATCAAACGGAGTCCAAACGGAATGAAACCTTCGGGAACGTGATTTTTGGAATGAACATGATCCAGAGGACTTGGACCCTATGTCAAGCAATCAACGAGGAAGCCACGAGGTAGGGGGGCGCGCATACCCCCCCCCCCCCCAGGCGCGCCCTCCACCCTCGTGGGGCCCACGTTGCTCCACCAACGTACTCCTTCCTCCTATATATACCTACGTACCCCCAAACTACCAGATACGGAGCCAAAACCCTAATTCCACCGTCGTAACTTTCTGTATCCATGAGATCCCATCTTGGGGCCTTTTCCGGAGCTCCGCTGGAGGTGGTATCGATCACAGAGGGCTTCTAAATCAACACCATAGCCTCTCCGATGAAGTGTGATTAGTTTACTTCAGACCTACGGGTCCATAGTTATTAGCTAGATGGCTACTTCTCTCTTTTTGGATCTCAATACAAGGTTCTCCCCCTCTCTTGCGGAGATCTATTCGATGTAATTTTCTTTTGCGGTGTGTTTGTTGAGACCGATGAATTGTGGGTTTATGATCAAGTTTATCTATGAACAATATTTGAATCTTCTCTGAATTCTTTTATGTATGAAGGGTTATCTTTGCAAGTCTCTTCAAATTATCAGTTTGGTTTGGCCTACTAGATTGATCGTTCTTGCAATGGGAGAAATGCTTAGCTTTGGGTTCAATCTTGCGGTGTCCTTTCCCAGTGACAGTAAGGGCAGCAAGGCACGCGTATTGTATTGTTGCCATCGAGGATAACAAGATGGGGTTTATATCATATTTCATGAGTTTATCCCTCTACATCATGTCATCTTGCTTAAAGCGTTACTCTGTTCTCTTGAACTTAATACTCTAGATGCATGCTGGATATCGGTCGATGTGTGGAGTAATAGTAGTAGATGCAGGCAGGAGTCGGTCTACCTGTTTTGGACATGATGCCTATATACATGATCATACCTAGATATTCTCATAACTATGCTCAGTTCTGTCAATTCCTCAATAGTAATTTGTTCACCCACCGTAATACTTATGCTCTCGAGAGAAGCCTCTAGTGAAACCTATGGCCCCCGGGTCTATTTTCCATCATATTAATCTTCCAATACTTAGTTATTTCTTTTGCCATTTATTTTACTTGCATCTTTATTTCTCTTTATCATAAAAATACCAAAAATATTATCTTATCATATCTATCAGATCTCTCTCTCGTAGGTGAACGTGAAGTGATTGACAACCCCTTTATTGCGTTGGTTGCGAGGACTTTATTTGTTTGTGTAGGTGCGAGGGACTCGTGCGTGGCCTCCTACTGGATTGATACCTTGGTTCTCAACAACTGAGGGAAATACTTACGCTGCTCTACTGCATCACCCTTTCCTCTTCAAGGGAAAACCAACGTAGTGCTCAAGATGTAGCAAGAAGGATTTCTGGCGCCGTTGTCGGGGAATCTACGCAAAAGTCAACATACCATGTACCCATCACAAACCCTTATCTCCCGCATTACATTATTTTCCATTTGCCTCTCGTTTTCCTCTCCCCCCACTTCACCCTTGCCATTTTATTCGCCCTCTCTCTCTCCATCCTCCCTCTCTTTCTCTATTCGCCTTTTTTTACCCGTTTCTTGCTTGCTTCTGTGTCAGATTGCTTGCTTGTCGCGATGGCTCAAGATAATACCAAATTGTGTGACTTTACCAATACCAACAACAATGATTTTGTTAGCATTCTGATTGCTCCTCTTACTGATGCTGAATCTTGTGAAATTAATGCTGCTTTGCTGAATCTTGTCATGAAAGATCCGTTTTCCGGCCTTCCTAGTGAAGATGCCGCTACCCATCTAAACAACTTTGTTGATCTGTGTGATATGCAAAAGAAGAAAGATGTGGACAATGATATCGTTAAATTGAAGCTATTTCCTTTTTCGCTTAGAGATCATGCTAAAGCTTGGTTTTTGTCTTTGCCTAAAAATAGTGTTGATTCGTGGAATAAGTGAAAAGATGCTTTTATCTCTAAGTATTTTCCTCCCGGTAAGATCATCTCTCTTAGAAAAGATATTATGAATTTTAAGCAACTTGATCATGAACATGTTGCACAAGCTTGGGAGAGGATGAAATTAATGATACGTAATTGCCCTACACATGGTTTGAATTTGTGGATGATTATACAAAAAATTTATGCTAGATTGAATTTTGCTTCTAGAAATCTTTTAGATTCGGCCGCGGGAGGCACTTTTATGGAAATCACTTTAGGAGGCGCTACTAAACTCCTAGATAATATTATGGTTAATTATTCTCAATGGCACACTAAAAGATCTACTAATAAGAAAGTGCATGCGATAGAAGAAATTAATGTTTTGAGTGGTAAGATGGATAAACTTATGAAATTTTTTGCTAATAAAACTGTTTCTTCTGATCCTAACGATGTGCCTTTGTCTACTTTGATTGAGAATAATAATGAATCTTTGGATATGAATTTTGTTGGTAGGAATAATTTAGGTAACAATGCGTATAGAGGAAACTTTAATCCTAGGCCGTATCCTAGTAGTTCCTCTAATAATTATGGTAACTCCTACAACAATTCTTATGGAAATTTTAATAAGATACTCATGTCTACTACACAACCTTCTTCTTGTATACGTTGTTGGGCCTCCAAGTGCAGAGGTTTGTAGGACAGTAGCAAATTTCCCACAAGTGGATGACCTAAGGTTTATCAGTCCGTGGGAGGCGTAGGATGAAGATGGTCTCTCTCAAACAACCCTGCAACCAAATAACAAAGAGTCTCTTGTGTCCCCAACACACCCAATACAATGGTAAATTGTATAGGTGCACTAGTTCGGCGAAGAGATGGTGATACAAGTGCAATATGGGTAGTAGATAATGGTTTTTGTAATCTGACACTATAAAAACAACAAGGTAGCAAATGATAAAAGTGAGCACAAACGGTATTGCAATGCGTCGAAACAAGGCCTAGGGTTCATACTTTCACCAGTGCAAGTTCTCTCAACAATAATAACATAATTGGATCATATAGCTATCCCTCAACATGCAACAAAGAGTCACTCCAAAGTCACTAATAGCAGAGAACAAACGAAGAGATTATGGTAGGGTACGAAACCACCTCAAAGTTATTCTTTCCAATCAATCCGTTGGGCTATTCCTATAAGTGTCACAAACAGCCCTAGAGTTCGTACTAGAATAACACCTTAAGACACAAATCAACCAAAACCCTAATGTCACCTAGATACTCCAATGTCACCTCAAGTATCCGTGGGTATGATTATACGATATTCATCACACAATCTCAGATTCATCTATTCAACCAACACATACAACCTCAAAGAGTGCCCCAAAGTTTCTACCGAAGAGTCAAGACAAAAACGTGTGCCAACCCCTATGCATAGATTCCTCAGGTCACGAAGCCCACAAGTTGATCACCAAAGCATACATCAAGTGTTCTCAAATCATTAAAGACTCAATCCGATAAGATAACTTCAAAGGGAAAACTCAATCCATTACAAGAGAGTAGAGGGGGAGAAACATCATAAGATCCAACTATAATAGCAAAGCTCGCGATACATTAAGATCGTACCACCTCAAGAACACGAGAGAGAGAGAGAGATCAAACACATAGTTACTGGTACATACCCTCAGCCCCGAGGGAGAACTACTCCCTCCTCTTCATGGAGAGCGCCGGGATGATGAAGATGGTCACCGGAGAGGGATTGCCCCCTCCGGCAGGGTGCCAGAACGGGTCTAGATTGGTGTTCGGTGGCTACGAAGGCTTCTGCCGGCGGAACTCCTGATCTATTCTGCTCCCCGAAGTTTTTAGGGGATATGGGTATATATGGGAGGAAGAAGTACATCGGTGGACCCCCGGGCTGTCCATAAGGCAGGGGCACGCCCCCCACCGTCGTGGGCAGCCCGGGACTCTCCTGGTCCAACTCCGATACTCCGTGGGCTTCTTCTGGTCCAAAGATAAGTTCCGTGAAGTTTCAGGTCAATTGGACTCCATTTGATTTTCCTTTTCTGCGATACTCTAAAACAAGGAAAAAACAGAAACTGGCACTGGGCTCTAGGTTAATAGGTTAGTCCCAAAAATCATATAAAATAGCATATAAATGCATATAAAACATCCAAGATTGATAATATAATAGCATGGAACAATCAAAAATTATAGATACGTTGGAGACGTATCAGCATCCCCAAGCTTAATTCCTGCTCGTCCTCGAGTAGGTAAATGATAAAAACAGAATTTTTGATGTGGAATGCTATCTAACATATTTATCCATGTAGTTATCTTTATTGTGGCAAGAATATTCAGATCCATTAGATTCAAGACAAAAGTTTAATATTGACATAGAAATAATAGTATTTCAAGCATACTAGCTAAGCAATTATGTCTCTTCAAAATAACATGGCCAAAGAAAGTTATCCCTACAAAATCATATAGTCTTGCTATGCTCCATCTTCACCACACAACGTATTCAAATCATGCACAACCCCGATGACAAGCCAAGCAATTGTTTCATAGTTTTAATGTTCTCAAACGTTTTCAATCTTCACGCAATACATGAGCGTGAGCCATGGACATAGCACTATAGGTGGAAAAGAATGGTGCTTGTGGAGAATACAAAAAGGAGAAGATAGTCTCACATCAACTAGGCATATCAATGGGCTATGGAGATGCCCATCAATAGATATCAATGTGAGTGAGTAGGGATGGCCATGCAACGGATGCATTAGAGCTATAAATGTATGAAAGCTCAACAAAAGAAACTAGTGGGTGTGCATCCAACTCGCTTGCTCATGAAGACCTAGGGCATTTTGAGGAAGCCCATCATTGGAATATAGAAGCCAAGTTCTATAATGAAAGATTCCCACTAGTATATGAAAGTGACAACATAGGAGACTCTCTATCATGAAGATCATGGTGCTACTTTGAAGCACAAGTGTGGTAAAAGGATAGTAGCTTTGCCACTTCTCTCTTTTTCTCTCATTTTTTTATTTATTTTATTTTTTTATTTGGGCCTTTTCTCTTTTTTATGGCCTCTTTTTTTCTCTCTTTTTTTTTGATTTTTCGTCCGGAGTCTCATCCCGACTTATGGGGGAATCATGGTCTCCATCATCCTTTCCTCACTGGGACAATGCTCTAATAATGATGATCATCACACTTTTATTTACTTACAACTCAAGAATTACAACTCGATACTTAGAACAAAATATGACTCTATATGAATGCCTCTGGCGGTGTACCGTGATGTGCAATGACTCAAGAGTGACATGTATGGAAGAATTATGAACGGTGGCTTTGCCACAAATACGATGTCAACTACATGATCATGCAAAGCAATATGACAATGATGAAGCGTGCCATAATAACAGAACGGTGGAAAGTTGCATGGCAATATATCTCAGAATGGCTATGGAAATGCCATAATAGGTAGGTTTGGTGGTTGTTTTGAGGAAGATATATGGTGGGTTTATGGTACCGTGAATGTTGTGCGGTACTAGAGAGGCTAGCAATGGTGGAAGGGTGAGAGTGCGTATAATCAATGGACTCAACATTAGTCATAAAGAACTCACATACTTATTGCAAAAATCTATTAGTTATCGAAACAAAGTACTACGCGCATGCTCCTAGGGTGATAGATTTGTAGTAAAGGACCATCGCTCGTCCCCGACCACCACTCATAAGGAAGACAATCAATAAATAAATCATGCTCCGACTTCATCACATAACGGTTCGCCATACGTGCATGCTAAGGGAATCAAAAACTTCAACACAAGTATTTCTCAAATTCACAACTACTCAACTAGCATGACTCTAATATCGCCATCTCCATATCTCAAAACAATTATCAAGTATCAAACTTCTCTTAGTATTCAATGCACTCTATATGAAAGTTTTTATTATATCCCTCTTGGAGGCCCATCATATTAGGACTAGTTTCATAACCAAAGCAAATTACCATGCTGTTAAGGACTCTCAAAATAATATAAGTGAAGCATGAGAGATCAATTATTTCTATAGAATAAAACCACCACCGTGCTCTAAAAAGATATAAGTGAAGCACTAGAGCAAATGACAAACTACTCCGAAAGATATAAGTGAAGATCACTGAGTAGTCGAATAATTATGCAACTATGTGAGGACTCTCTAACATTTAAGAATTTCATATCTTGGTATTTTATTCAAACAT
Organism: Triticum monococcum; assembly: GCA_034509565.1. Taxonomy (NCBI): domain Eukaryota; kingdom Viridiplantae; phylum Streptophyta; class Magnoliopsida; order Poales; family Poaceae; genus Triticum; species Triticum monococcum. The sequence goes on from CM067846.1 coordinate 530,957,739, forward strand.
CAAGCAAAACTAAATAAAATAAAATTATGCTCCAAGCAAAACACATATCATGTGGTGAATAAAAATATAGCTCCAAGTAAAGTTACCGATGAACGAAGACGAAAGAGGGGATGCCTTCCGGGGCATCCCCAAGCTTAGGCTCTTGGTTGTTCTTGAATATTACCTTGGGGTGCCTTGGTCATCCCCAAGCTTAGGCTTGACACTCCTTATTCCATAGTCCATCGAATCTTTACCCAAAACTTGAAAACTTCACAACACAAAACTTAACAGAAAACTCGTGTGCTCCGTTAGCGAAAGAAAGCAAACCACCACTTCAATGTAATGTAATGAACTCATTCTTTATTTATATTTGTGTTAAATCTACTGTATTCCAGATTCTCTATGGTTTATAAACTCTTTTACTAGCTATAGACTCATCAAAATAAGTAAACAACACATGAAAAACAGAATCTGTCAAAAACAGAACAGTCTGTAGTAATCTGTAACTAACACAAACTTCTGGAACCCCAAAAATTCTAAAATAAATTTCTGGACTTGAGGAATTTATCTATTAATCATCTTCAAAAATAATTAACTAAATAGCACTCTCCAATAAAAATGGCAGCAATTCTCGTGAACGCTAAAGTTTCTGTTTTTTACAACAAGATCGCAAAGACTTTCCCCAAGTCTTCCCAATGGTTCTACTTGGCACAAACACTAATTAAAACAGAAAAAATCAATCATAACAGAGGCTACATAAATTATTTATTACTAAATAGGAACAAAAATAAAGTTGGGTTGTCTCCCAACAAGCGCTATCGTTTAACGCCCCTAGCTAGGCATGATGATTTCAGTGATGCTCACATAAAGGATAAGAATTGAAACATAAAGAGAGCATCATGAAGCGTATGACTAGCACATTTTTTGTAGTTTTATTTTATAAACTAAACTAGTGCTAAAACAAGAAACAAAAAGATTTGATTGCAAGATCTAAAGATATACCTTCAAGCGCTAACCTCCCCGGCAGTGGCGCCAGAAAAGAACTTGATGTCTACTACACAACCTTCTTCTTGTAGACGTTGTAGGGCCTCCAAGTGCAGAGGTTTGTAGGACAGTAGAAAATTTCCCTCAAGTGGATGACCTAAGGTTTATCAATCCGTGGGAGGCATAGGATGAAGATGGTCTCTCTCAAACAACCCTGCAACCAAATAACAAAGAGTCTCTTGTGTCTCCAACACACCCAATACAATGGTAAATTGTATAGGTGCACTAGTTCGGCGAAGAGATGGTGATACAAGTGCAATATGGATAGTAGATAATGGTTTTTGTAATCTGAAAATATAAAAACAGCAAGGTAGCAAATGATAAAAGTGAGCACAAACGGTATTGCAATGCGATGAAACAAGGCCTAGGGTTCATACTTTCACTAGTGCAAGTTCTCTCAACAATAATAACATAATCGGATCATATAGCTATCCCTCAAGATGCAACAAAGAGTCACTCCAAAGTCACTAATAGAGGAGAACAAACGAAGATATTATGGTAGGGTACGAAACCACCTCAAAGTTATTCTTTCCAATCAATCAGTTGGGCTATTCCTATAAGTGTCACAAACAACCCTAGAGTTCATACTAGAATAACACCTTAAGACACAAATCAACCAAAACCCAATGTCACCTAGATACTCCAATGTCACCTCAAGTATCCGTGGGTATGATTATGCGATATGCATCACACAATCTCAGATTCATCTATTCAACCAACACATACAACCTCAAAGAGTGCCCCAAAGTTTCTACCGAAGAGTCAAGACAAAAACGTGTGCCAACCCCTATGCATAGATTCCTCAGGTCACGAAGCCCACAAGTTGATCACCAAAGCATACATCAAGTGTTCTCAAATCATTAAAGACTCAATCCGATAAGATAACTTCAAAGGGAAAACTCAATCCATTACAAGAGAGTAGAGGGGGAGAAACATCATAAGATCCAACTATAATAGCAAAGCTCGCGATACATTAAGATCGTACCACCTCAAGAACACGAGAGAGAGAGAGAGATCAAACACATAGTTACTGGTACATACCCTCAGCCCCGAGGGAGAACTACTCCCTCCTCTTCATGGAGAGCGCCGGGATGATGAAGATGGTCACCGGAGAGGGATTGCCCCCTCCGGCAGGGTGCCAGAACGGGTCTAGATTGGTGTTCGGTGGCTACGAAGGCTTCTGCCGGCGGAACTCCTGATCTATTCTGCTCCCCGAAGTTTTTAGGGGATATGGGTATATATGGGAGGAAGAAGTACATCGGTGGACCCCCGGGCTGTCCATAAGGCAGGGGCACGCCCCCCACCGTCGTGGGCAGCCCGGGACTCTCCTGGTCCAACTCCGATACTCCGTGGGCTTCTTCTGGTCCAAAGATAAGTTCCGTGAAGTTTCAGGTCAATTGGACTCCATTTGATTTTCCTTTTCTGCGATACTCTAAAACAAGGAAAAAACAGAAACTGGCACTGGGCTCTAGGTTAATAGGTTAGTCCCAAAAATCATATAAAATAGCATATAAATGCATATAAAACATCCAAGATTGATAATATAATAGCATGGAACAATCAAAAATTATAGATACGTTGGAGACGTATCAGCATCCCCAAGCTTAATTCCTGCTCGTCCTCGAGTAGGTAAATGATAAAAACAGAATTTTTGATGTGGAATGCTATCTAACATATTTATCCATGTAGTTATCTTTATTGTGGCAAGAATATTCAGATCCATTAGATTCAAGACAAAAGTTTAATATTGACATAGAAATAATAGTATTTCAAGCATACTAGCTAAGCAATTATGTCTCTTCAAAATAACATGGCCAAAGAAAGTTATCCCTACAAAATCATATAGTCTTGCTATGCTCCATCTTCACCACACAACGTATTCAAATCATGCACAACCCCGATGACAAGCCAAGCAATTGTTTCATAGTTTTAATGTTCTCAAACGTTTTCAATCTTCACGCAATACATGAGCGTGAGCCATGGACATAGCACTATAGGTGGAAAAGAATGGTGCTTGTGGAGAATACAAAAAGGAGAAGATAGTCTCACATCAACTAGGCATATCAATGGGCTATGGAGATGCCCATCAATAGATATCAATGTGAGTGAGTAGGGATGGCCATGCAACGGATGCATTAGAGCTATAAATGTATGAAAGCTCAACAAAAGAAACTAGTGGGTGTGCATCCAACTCGCTTGCTCATGAAGACCTAGGGCATTTTGAGGAAGCCCATCATTGGAATATAGAAGCCAAGTTCTATAATGAAAGATTCCCACTAGTATATGAAAGTGACAACATAGGAGACTCTCTATCATGAAGATCATGGTGCTACTTTGAAGCACAAGTGTGGTAAAAGGATAGTAGCTTTGCCACTTCTCTCTTTTTCTCTCATTTTTTTATTTATTTTATTTTTTTATTTGGGACTTTTCTCTTTTTTATGGCCTCTTTTTTTCTCTCTCTTTTTTTGATTTTTCGTCCGGAGTCTCATCCCGACTTATGGGGGAATCATGGTCTCCATCATCCTTTCCTCACTGGGACAATGCTCTAATAATGATGATCATCACACTTTTATTTACTTACAACTCAAGAATTACAACTCGATACTTAGAACAAAATATGACTCTATATGAATGCCTCTGGCGGTGTACCGTGATGTGCAATGACTCAAGAGTGACATGTATGGAAGAATTATGAACGGTGGCTTTGCCACAAATACGATGTCAACTACATGATCATGCAAAGCAATATGACAATGATGAAGCGTGCCATAATAACAGAACGGTGGAAAGTTGCATGGCAATATATCTCGGAATGGCTATGGAAATGCCATAATAGGTAGGTTTGGTGGTTGTTTTGAGGAAGATATATGGTGGGTTTATGGTACCGTGAATGTTGTGCGGTACTAGAGAGGCTAGCAATGGTGGAAGGGTGAGAGTGCGTATAATCAATGGACTCAACATTAGTCATAAAGAACTCACATACTTATTGCAAAAATCTATTAGTTATCGAAACAAAGTACTACGCGCATGCTCCTAGGGTGATAGATTTGTAGTAAAGGACCATCGCTCGTCCCCGACCACCACTCATAAGGAAGACAATCAATAAATAAATCATGCTCCGACTTCATCACATAACGGTTCGCCATACGTGCATGCTAAGGGAATCAAAAACTTCAACACAAGTATTTCTCAAATTCACAACTACTCAACTAGCATGACTCTAATATCGCCATCTCCATATCTCAAAACAATTATCAAGTATCAAACTTCTCTTAGTATTCAATGCACTCTATATGAAAGTTTTTATTATATCCCTCTTGGAGGCCCATCATATTAGGACTAGTTTCATAACCAAAGCAAATTACCATGCTGTTAAGGACTCTCAAAATAATATAAGTGAAGCATGAGAGATCAATTATTTCTATAGAATAAAACCACCACCGTGCTCTAAAAAGATATAAGTGAAGCACTAGAGCAAATGACAAACTACTCCGAAAGATATAAGTGAAGATCACTGAGTAGTCGAATAATTATGCAACTATGTGAGGACTCTCTAATATTTAAGAATTTCATATCTTGGTATTTTATTCAAACATCAAGCAAAACTAAATAAAATAAAATTATGCTCCAAGCAAAACACATATCATGTGGTGAATAAAAATATAGCTCCAAGTAAAGTTACCGATGAACGAAGACGAAAGAGGGGATGCCTTCCGGGGCATCCCCAAGCTTAGGCTCTTGGTTGTTCTTGAATATTACCTTGGGGTGCCTTGGTCATCCCCAAGCTTAGGCTTGACACTCCTTATTCCATAGTCCATCGAATCTTTACCCAAAACTTGAAAACTTCACAACACAAAACTTAACAGAAAACTCGTGTGCTCCGTTAGCGAAAGAAAGCAAACCACCACTTCAATGTAATGTAATGAACTCATTCTTTATTTATATTTGTGTTAAATCTACTGTATTCCAGCTTCTCTATGGTTTATAAACTCTTTTACTAGCTATAGACTCATCAAAATAAGTAAACAACACATGAAAAACAGAATCTGTCAAAAACAGAACAGTCTGTAGTAATCTGTAACTAACACAAACTTCTGGAACCCCAAAAATTCTAAAATAAATTTCTGGACTTGAGGAATTTATCTATTAATCATCTTCAAAAATAATTAACTAAATAGCACTCTCCAATAAAAATGGCAGCAATTCTCGTGAACGCTAAAGTTTCTGTTTTTTACAACAAGATCGCAAAGACTTTCCCCAAGTCTTCCCAATGGTTCTACTTGGCACAAACACTAATTAAAACAGAAAAAATCAATCATAACAGAGGCTACATAAATTATTTATTACTAAATAGGAACAAAAATAAAGTTGGGTTGTCTCCCAACAAGCGCTATCGTTTAACGCCCCTAGCTAGGCATGATGATTTCAGTGATGCTCACATAAAGGATAAGAATTGAAACATAAAGAGAGCATCATGAAGCGTATGACTAGCACATTTTTTGTAGTTTTATTTTATAAACTAAACTAGTGCTAAAACAAGAAACAAAAAGATTTTATTGCAAGATCTAAAGATATACCTTCAAGCGCTAACCTCCCCGGCAGTGGCGCCAGAAAAGAACTTGATGTCTACTACACAACCTTCTTCTTGTAGACGTTGTAGGGCCTCCAAGTGCAGAGGTTTGTAGGACAGTAGAAAATTTCCCTCAAGTGGATGACCTAAGGTTTATCAATCCGTGGGAGGCATAGGATGAAGATGGTCTCTCTCAAACAACCCTGCAACCAAATAACAAAGAGTCTCTTGTGTCTCCAACACACCCAATACAATGGTAAATTGTATAGGTGCACTAGTTCGGCGAAGAGATGGTGATACAAGTGCAATATGGATAGTAGATAATGGTTTTTGTAATCTGAAAATATAAAAACAGCAAGGTAGCAAATGATAAAAGTGAGCACAAACGGTATTGCAATGCGATGAAACAAGGCCTAGGGTTCATACTTTCACTAGTGCAAGTTCTCTCAACAATAATAACATAATCGGATCATATAGCTATCCCTCAAGATGCAACAAAGAGTCACTCCAAAGTCACTAATAGCGGAGAACAAACGAAGATATTATGGTAGGGTACGAAACCACCTCAAAGTTATTCTTTCCAATCAATCAGTTGGGCTATTCCTATAAGTGTCACAAACAACCCTAGAGTTCATACTAGAATAACACCTTAAGACACAAATCAACCAAAACCCAATGTCACCTAGATACTCCAATGTCACCTCAAGTATCCGTGGGTATGATTATACGATACGCATCACACAATCTCGGATTCATCTATTCAACCAACACATAGAACCTCAAAGAGTGCCCCAAAGTTTCTATCGGAGAGTCAAGACGAAAACGTGTGCCAACCCCTATGCATAGATTCCCAAGGTCACGGAACCCGCAAGTTGATCACCAAAACATACATCAAGTGGATCATAGAATACCCCATTGTCACCATAGGTATCCCACGCAAGACATACATCAAGTGTTCTCAAATCCTTAAAGACTCAATACGATAAGATAACTTCAAAGGGAAAACTCAATCCATTACAAGAGAGTAGAAGGGGAGAAACATCATAAGATCCAACTATAATAGCAAAGCTCACGGTACATCACGATCGTACCACCTCAAGAACACGAGAGAGAGAGAGAGAGAGAGAGAGAGAGAGATCAAACCCATAGCTACTAGTACATACCCTCAGCCCCGAGGGAGAATGAAGGAAATATGCCCTAGAGGCAATAATAAAGTTAATATTTATTTCCTTATTTCATGATAAATGTTTATTATTCATGCTAGAATTGTATTAACGGGACACATAATACATGTGTGAATACATAGAAAAACAGAGTGTCACTAGTATGCCTCTACTTGACTAGCTCGTTAATCAAAGATGGTTAGTTTTCCTAACCATAGACAAAGAGTTGTTATTTGATTAACGGGGTCACATCATTAGGTGAATGATCTGATTGACATGACCCATTCCATTAGCTTAGCACCCGATCGTTTAGTATGTTGCTATTGCTTTCTTCATGACTTATACATGTTCCTATGACTATGAGATTATGCAACTCCCGTGTGCCGGAGGAACACTTTGTGTGCTACCAAACGTCACAACATAACTGGGTGATTATAAAGGTGCTCTACAGGTGTCTCCAAAGGTACATGTTGGGTTGGCATATTTCGAGATTAGGATTTGTCACTCCGATTGTCGGAGAGGTATCTCTGGGCCCTCTCAGTAATGCACATCACATAATCCTCGCAAGCATTGCAACTAATGAGTTAGTTGTGAGATGATGTATTACGGAACAAGTAAAGAGACTTGCCGGTAATGAGATTGAACTAGGTATTGGATACCGACGATCGAATCTCAGGCAAGTAACATACCGATGACAAAGGGAACAACGTATGTTGTTATGCGGTCTGACCGATAAAGATCTTCGTAGAATTGTAGGAGCCAATATGGGCATCCAGGTCCCGCTATTGGTTATTGACCGGAGACGTGTCTCGGTCATGTCTACATTGTTCTCGAACCCGTAGGGTCCTTACGCTTAAAGTTTCGATGACAGTTATATTATGAGTTTATGAGTTTTGATGTACCGAAGGAGTTCGGAGTCCCGGATGAGATCGGGGACATGACGAGGAGTCTCGAAATGGTCGAGACGTAAAAATCGATATATTGGACGACTATATTCGGACATCGGAAAGGTTCCGAATGATTCGGGTATTTTCGGAGTACCAGAGTGTTACGGGAATTCGCCGGGAGAAGTATTGGGCCTTATTGGGCTATACGGGAAAGAGAGAGGGGCTGCCTAGGGCAGGCCGCGCGCCCCCCCAAGGCCTAGTACGAATTGGACTAGGGGGAGGGGCTGCGCCCCTTCCTTGTTTCCTACTCCTACTACATGGAAGGACTCCTAGTTGGACTAGGAAAGGGGGAATCCTACTCTCAGTGGGAGTAGGACTCCCCTAGGGCGCGCCATAGAGAGGGCCGGCCCTCCCCTCATCCACTCCTTTATATACAGGGGCAGGGGGCACCCCATAGACACACAAGTTGATCCACGTGATCTTATTCTTAGCCGTGTGCGGCGCCCCCTGCCACCATAGTCCTCAATAATATTGTAGCGGTGCTTAGGCGAAGCCCTGCGACAGTAGTACATCAAGGTCGTCACCACGCCGTCGTGCTGACGGAACTCTTCCCCGACACTTTGCTGGATTGGAGTCCGGGGATCGTCATCGAGGTGAACGTGTGCTAAAACTCGGAGGTGCCGTAGTTTCGGTGCTTGATCGGTCGGGCCGTGAAGAGGTACGACTACATCAACCAAACGCTTCCGTTGTCGATCTACTAGGGTACGTAGATCACACTCTCCTCTCATTGCTATGCATCACCATGATCTTGCGTGTGCGTAGGAAATTTTTTGAAATTACTACGTTCCCCAACAGTGGCATCCGAGCCTAGGTTTTATGTGTTGATGTTATATGCACGAGTAGAACACAAGTGAGTTGTGGGCAATATAAGTCATACTGCTTACCAGCATGTCATACTTTGGTTCGGCGGTATTGTTGGATGAAGCGGCCCGGACCGACATTACGCGTACGCTTACGCGAGACCGGTTCTCCCGACGTGCTTTGCACATAGGTGGCTTGCGGGTGACGGTTTCTCCAACTTTAGTTGAACTGAGTGTGGCTACGCCCGGTCCTTGCGAAGGTTAAAACAACACCAACTTGACAAACTATCGTTGTGGTTTTGATGCGTAGGTAAGATTGGTTCTTGCTTAAGCCCGTAGCAGCCACGTAAAAATTGCAACAACAAAGTAGAGGACGTCTAACTTGTTTTTGCAGGGCATGTTGTGATGTGATATGGTCAAGACATGATGCTAAATTTTATTGTATGCGATGATCATGTTTTGTAACCGAGTTATCGGCAACCGGCAGGAGCCATATGGTTGTCGCTTTATTGTATGCAATGCAATCGCGCTGTAATGCTTTACTTTATCACTAAGTGGTAGCGATAGTCGTGGAAGCATAAGATTGGCGAGACAACAACGATGCTACGATGGAGATCAAGGTGTCACGCCGGTGACGATGGTGATCAGGACGGTGCTTCGGAGATGGAGATCACAAGCACAAGATGATGATGGCCAAATCATATCACTTATGTTGATTGCATGTGATGTTTATCGTTTATGCATCTTATCTTGCTTAGTTTGACGATAGCATTTTAAGATGATCTCTCACTAATTATCAAGAAGTGTTCTCCCTGAGTATGCACCATTGTGAAAGTTCTTCATGCTGAGACACCACGTGATGATCGGGTGTGATAGGCTCTACGTTCAAATACAACAGGTGCAAAACAATTGCACACGCGTAATACTCAGGTTATACTTTACGAGCCAAGCATATACAGATATGGCCTCGGAACACGGAGACCGAAAGGTCGAGCGTGGATCATATAGTAGATATGATCAACATAGTGATGTTCACCAATGAAACTACTCCATCTCATGTGATGATCGGACATGGTTTAGTTAATTTGGATCACGTAATCACTTAGAGGATTAGAGGGATATCTATCTAAGTGGGAGTTCTTAAGTAATATGATTAATTGAACTTAAATTTATCATGAACTTAGTCATGGTAGTATTTTGCAAATTATGTTGTAGATCAATAGCTCGCGTTGTTGCTTCCCTGTGTTTATTTTGATATGTTCCTAGAGAAAATTGTGTTGAAAGATGTTAGTAGCAATGATGCGGATTGGATCCGTGATCTGAGGTTTATCCTCATTGCTGCACAGAAGAATTATGTTCTTGATGCACCGCTAGGTGACAGACCTATTGCAGGAGCAGATGCAGACGTTATGAACGTTTGGCTAGCTCAATATGATGACTACTTGATAGTTTAGTGCACCATGCTTAATGGCTTAGAATCGGGACTTCAAAGACGTTTTGAACGTCATGGACCATATGAGATGTTCCAGGAGTTGAAGTTAATATTTCAAGAAAATACCCGAGTTGAGAGATATGAAGTCTCCAACAAGTTCTATAGCTAAAAGATGGAGGAGAATTGCTCAACTAGTGAGCATGTGCTCAGATTGTCTGGGTACTACAATCACTTGAATCAAGTGGGAGTTAATCTTCCAGATAAAATAGTGATTGACAGAATTCTATAGTCACCATCACCAAGTTAGTAGAACTTCGTGATGAACTATAATATGCAAGGGATAACGGAAACAATTCCCAAGCTCTTCGTGATGCTGAAATCGACGAAGGTAGAAATCAAGAAAAACATCAAGTGTTGATGATTAACAAGACCGCTAGTTTCAAGAAAATGGCAAAGGGAAGAAGGGGAACTTGAAGAAGAACAACAAACAAGTTGCTGCTCAAGTGAAGAAGCCCAAGTTTGGTCCTAAGCCTGAGACTAAGTGCTTCTACTGCAAAGGGACTGGTCACTAGAAGTGGAACTGCCCCAAGTATTTGGCGGATAAGAAGGATGGCGAAGTGAACAAAGGTATATTTGATATACAGATTATTGATGTGTATTTTACTAGTTTTCGTAGAAAACCCTCGGTATTTGATACTAGTTCAGTTGCTAACATTAGTAACTCGAAACCGAGTTGCAGAATAAACAGGACTAGTTAAGGGTGAAGTGACGATATGTGTTGGAAGTGGTTCCAAGATTGATATGATCATCATCGCACACTCCCTATAATTTCGGGATTAGTGTTGAACCTAAATAAGTGTTATTTGGTTTTTTCATTGAGCATGAATATGATTTGATCATGTTTATTGCAATACGGTTATTCATTAAAGTCAGAGAATAATTGTTGTTCTGTTTACATGAATAAAACCTTCGATGGTCATACACCCAATGAAACAAGTTCATTGGATCTCGATCGTAGTGATACAGATATTCATAATATTGAAACCAAAAGATGCAAAGTTAATAATGATAGTGGAACTAATTTGTGGCATTGCCGTTTAGGTCATATTGGTGTAAAGCGCATGAAGAAACTCCATGCTGATGGGCTTTTTGAATCACTTGATTATGAATCACTTGATGCTTGCGAACCATGCCTTATGGGCAAGATGACTAAAACTCCGTTCTTCAGAACAATGGAGCGAGCAACAGATTTATTGGAAATCATACATACTGATGTATGTGGTCCGATGAATATTGAGGCTTGCGACAAGTATCATTATTTTCTGATCTTCACAGATGATTTGAGAAGATATGAGTATATCTACTTGATGAAACATAAGTCTGAAACATTTGAAAAGTTCAAAGAATTTCAGAGTGAAGTGAAAAATCATCGTAACAAGAAAATAAAGTTTCTATGATCTGATCGTAGAGAAGAGTATTTGAGTTACGAGTTGGGCCTTCAGTTAAAAACAATATGAAATAGTTTCACTACTCACGCCACCTGGAACACCATAGTGTAATGGTGTGTCCGAACGTCATAACCGTACTTTATTAGATATAGTGCGATCTATGATGTCTCTTACCGATCTACCACTATCATTTTGGGGTTATGCATTAGAGACAGCTGCATTCACGTTAAATAGGGCACCATCTAAATCCGTTGAGACGACACCGTGTGAACTATGGTTTGGCAAGAAACCTAAGCTGTCGTTTCTTAAAGTTTGGAGTTGTGATGCTTATGTGAAAAAGTTTCATCTCGATAAGCTCAAACTCAAATCGGAGAAAAATGTATTCATAGGATACCCAAAGGAGACTGTTGGGTACACCTTCTATCACAGATCCGAAGGCAAGACATTCGTTGCTAAGAATGGATCATTTCTAGAGAAGGAGTTTCTCTCGAAAGAAGTGAGTGGGAGGAAAGTAGAAAACTTGATAAGGTAATTGTACCTTCTCCCTTATTGGAAGGTAGTTCATCATAGAAATCTGTTCTTGTGACTACTACACCAATTAGTGAGGAAGCTAATGATGATGATCATGTAACTTCAGATCAAGTTACTACCGAATCTCGTAGGTAAACCAGAGTGAGATCCGCACCAGAGTGGTACGGTAATCCTGTTCTGGAGGTCATGTTACTTGACCATGACGAACCTATGAACTATGAGGAAGCGATGATGAGCACAGATTCCGCGAAATGGTTTGAGGCCATGAAATCTGAGATATGATCCATGTATGAGAACAAAGTATGGACTTTGATGGATTTGCCCGATGATCGGCAAGCCATAGAAAATAAATGGATCTTCAAGAGGAAGACGGACACGGATAGTAGTGTTACTATCTACAAAGCTAGAATTGTCGCAAAAGGTTTTTGACAAGTTTAAGGTGTTGACTACGATGAGAGTTTCTCACTCGTATCTATGCTTAAGTCTGTCTGAATCATGTTAGCAATTGCCGCATTTTATGAAATCTGGCAAATGGATAACAAAACTGCAATCCTTAATGGATTTCTTAAAGAAGAGTTGTATATGATGCAACGAGAAGGTTTTGTCAATCCTAAAGGTGTTAACAAAATATGCAATCTCCAGCGATCCATCTATGGACTGGTGCAAGCATCTCGGAGTTGGAATACACGCTTTGATAAGTTGATCAAAGCATATAGTTTTATACAGACTTGCGATGAAGCTTGTATTTACAAGAAAGTGAGTGGGAGCACTACAACATTTCTGATAAGTATATGTGAATGACATATTGTTGATCGGAAATAATGTAGAATTAATCTGTAAAGCATAAAGGAGTGTTTGAAAGGAGTTTTTCAAAGAAAGACTTCGGTGAAGCTGCTTACAAATTGAGCTTCAAGATCTATAGAGATAGATCAAGACGCTTGATAAGTTTTTTTCAATGAGTACATACCTTGACAAGATTTTGAAGTAGTTCAAAATGGAGCAGTCAAAGAAAGAGTTCTTGCCTGTATTACAAGGTGTGAAGTTGAGTAAGACTCAAAGCCCGACCACGGCAGAAGATAGAAAGAGAATGAAAGTCATTCCCTATGCCTTGGCCATAGGTTCTATAAAGTATGTCATGCTGTGTACCAGATCTATTGTATACCCTGCACTGATTTGGCAAGGGAGTACAATAGTGATCTAGGAGTAGATCACTGGACAGTGGTCAGAATTATCCTTAGTGAAATAAGGATATGTTTCTCGATTATGGACGTGACAAAAAGGTTCGTCGTAAAGGGTTACGTCGATGCAAGTTTTTGACACTTATCCAGATGATTCTAAGTCTCAATCTGGATACATATTGAAAGTGGGAGCAATTAACTAGAGTAGCTCCATGCAGAGCATTGTTGACATAGAAATTTGCAAAATACATGCGGATCTGAATATGACAGACCCGGTGACTAAAATTATCTCACAAGGAAAACATGATCACACCTTAGTACTCTTTGGGTGTTAATCACATAGCGATGTGAACTAGATTACTGACCCTAGTAAACCCTTTGGGTGTTGGTCAAATATCGATGTGGACTATGGGTGTTAATCACATGGTGATGTGAACTATTGCTGTTAAATCACATGGTGATGTGAACTAGATTATTGACTCTAGTGCAAGTGGGAGACTGAAGGAAATATGCCCTAGAGGCAATAATAAAGTTATTATTTATTTCCTTATTTCATGATAAATGTTTATTATTCATGCTAGAATTGTATTAACCGGAAACATAATACATGTGTGAATACATAGACAAACAGAGTGTCACTAGTATGCCTCTACTTGACTAGCTCGTTAATCAAAGATGGTTAGTTTTCCTAACCATAGACAAACAGTTGTTATTTGATTAACGGGATCACATCATTAGCCAGGAGAAGTATTTTTCGGAGTACCGGAGAGTTACGGGAATTCGCCGGGAGAAGTATTGGGCCTTATTGGGCTATACGGGAAAGAGAGAGGGGCTGCCTAGGGCAGGCCGCCCCCCCCCCCCCCCCCCCCAAGGCCTAGTCCGAATTGGACTAGGGGGAGGGGCTGTGCCCCTTCCTTGTTTCCTACTCCTACTACATGGAAGGACTCCTAGTTGGACTAGGAAAGGGGGAATCCTACTCCAAGTGGGAGTAGGACTCCCCTAGGGCGCGCCATAGAGAGGGCCGGCCCTCCCCTCCTCCACTCCTTTATATACAGGGGCAGGGGGCACCCCATAGACACACAAGTTGATCCACGTGATCTTATTCTTAGCCGTGTGCGGCGCCCCCTGCCACCATAGTCCTCGATAATATTGTAGTGGTGCTTAGGCGAAGCCCTGCGACAGTAGTACATCAAGATCGTCACCACGCCGTCGTGCTGACGGAACTCTTCCCCGACACTTTGCTGGATCGGAGTCCGGGGATCGTCATCGAGCTGAACGTGTGCTAAAACTCGGAGGTGCCGTAGTTTCGGTGCTTGATTGGTCGGGCCGTGAAGACGTACGACTACATCAATCAAACGCTTCCATTGTTGATCTACTAGGGTACGTAGATCACACTCTCCCCTTGTTGCTATGCATCACCATGATCTTGCATGTGCGTAGGAAATTTTTTGAAATTACTACGTTCCCCAACAGAGAACTACTCCCTCCTCGTCATGGAGAGCGCCGGGTGATGAAGATGGTCACCGGAGAAGGATTGCCCCCTCCGGCAGGGTGCCAGAATGGGTCTAGATTGGTTTTCGGTGGCTACGGAGGCTTCTGGCAGCGGAACCCCCGATCTATTCTCTTCCGTGAAGTTTTTAGGGTATATGGGTATATATGGGAGGAAGAAGTACGTCGGTGGACCTCCGGGCTGTCCACGAGGCAGGGGGCGCGCCCAAGGGGGTGGGCGTGCCCCCCACCCCCGTGGGCAGCCCGGGACTCTCCTGGTCCAACTCCGATACTCCGTGGGCTTCTTCTGGTCCAAAAATAAGTTCCGTGAAGTTTCAGGTCAATTGGACTCCGTTTGATTTTCCTTTTCTACGATACTCTAGAACAAGGAAAAAACAGAATTGGCATTGGGCTCTAGGTTAATAGGTTAGTCCCAAAAATCATATAAAATAGCATATAAATGGATATAAAACATCCAAGGTTGATAATATAATAGCATGGAACAGTAAAAAATTATAGATATGTTGGAGACGTATCAGATACCCTCTTATTTTGAATCTAATATTAAAGAATTTATTACCTCGCAAAAGAATTTCAATGCTTTGATTGAATAAAAATTGCTTAAGATTGATGAGTTGACTAGGAACATTGATAGAATTTCTCTTGATGTTGATTCTTTGAAACTTGGATTTATTCCTCCTAAGCATGATATCAATGAGCCTCTCAAAGCCATGAGAATTTCCATTGATGAGTGCAAGGAAAGAACCGCTAGGATGTGTGCTAAGAAAGATTGCTTTATAAAAGTGTGTTCTTCTAGTTTCCATGATAATAAAGATGAAGATCTAAAAGTTATTGATGTGTCCTCTATTAAATCTTTGTTTTGTAATATGAATTTTGATAATGATGGGACTGAATATGATCCACCTTTACCTAGAAGGCGTTCCAAAAATTCGGAGTCTTCAGATCTTGATGCTAAAATTGTTAAAAGTGGGATTGAAGAAGTCATAACTTTAAATATTAATGAACCCACTATTTTGTATTTCAAGGAATTTAATTACAATAATTGCTCTTTGATAGATTGTATTTCCTTGTTGCAATCCATGCTGAATTCTCCTCATGCTTATAGTCAAAATAAAGCCTTTACCAAACATATTGTTGATGCTTTGATGCAATCTTATGAATAAAAACTTGAGTTGGAAGTTTCTATTCCTAGAAAACTTTATGGTGAGTGGGAACCTACTATTAAAATTAAGATTAAAGATCATGAATGCTATTCTTTGTGTGATTTGGGTGCTAGTGTTTCCACGATTCCAAAGACTTTGTGTGATTTGCTAGGTTTCTGTGATTTTGATGATTGCTCTTTAAACTTGCACCTTGCTGATTCCACTATTAAGAAACCCATGGGAATAATTAATGATGTTCTTATTGTTGCAAATAGGAACTATGTGCCTGTGGATTTTATTGTTCTTGACATAGATTGCAATACTTCATGTCCTATTATTCTTGGTAGATCTTTCCTTAGAACGATTGGTGCAATTATAGATATGAAGAAAGGGAATATTATATTCCAATTTCAATTAAGGAAAGGCATGGAAAACTTCCCTAGAAAGAAAGTTAAATTACCTTATGAATCTATTATGAGAGCCACTTATGGATTGCCTTCCTAAGATGGCAATACCTAGATCTATCGTCGCTTTCAAGCCTACCTAGGGGCGTTAAACGATAGCGCTTGTTGGGAGGCAACCCAATTTTATTTTCATTCCTGCCATTTTTAATCTTGCTATAAAAACAGAAAACTTTAGCGCTCACGAGAACTCCTGCCATTTTTATTTAGTTAATTCATTTTGTAGATGATTAATAGATAAATTCCTCACGTCCAGTAATTTATTTTAGAATTTTTGGGGTTCCAGATCTTGTGTTAGCTACAGATTACTACAGACTGTTCTGTTTTTGATAGATTCTGTTTTCCGTGTGTTGTTTGCTTATTTTGATGAATCTATGGGTAGTAAAATAGTTTATAAACCATAGATAAGTTGGAATACAGTAGGTTTAACACCAATATAAATAAATAATGAGTTCATTACAGTACCTTGAAGTGGTGTCTTGTTTTCTTTCGCTAACGGAGCTCACGAGATTTTCTTTTAGGTTTTGAGTTGTGAAGTTTTCAAGTTTTGGGTAAAGATTTGATGGATTATGGAACAAGGAGTGGCAAGAGCCCAAGATTGGGGATGCCCATGGCACCCCCAAGATAATCTAAGGACACCTAAAAGCCAAAGCTTGGGGATGCCCCGGAAGGCATCCCCTCTTTCGTCTTCGTCCATCGGTAACTTTACTTTGAGCTATATTTTTATTTACCACATGATATGTGTTTTGCTTGGAGCATCTTGTATGATTTGAGTCTTTATTTGTTAGTTTTCCAGAATCATCCTTGTTGCACAGACCTTTTTTAGAGAGACACTCGTGATTCAGAAATTGTTAGAATACTCTATGTGCTTCACTAATATCTTTTGAGTTATATAATTTTTGCTCTAGTGCTTCACTTATATCTTTTAGAGCACGTTGGTGGATTTGTTTTATAGAAACCATTGTTCTCTCATGCTTCACTTAGATTATTTTGGGAGTCCTACAAAACAGCATGGTAATTTTCTTTAATTATGTTAGGCATTCAAGATTAATAATAAAATTTTCTTATGAGTATGTTGAATACTATGAGAAGTTTGAAACTTGATAATTGTTTTGAGATATGGAGATGGTGATATTAGAGTCGTGCTAGTAGAGTAGTTGTGAATTTTAGAAATGCTTGTGTTGAAGTTTGTGATTCCCGTAGCATGCACGTATGGTGAACCGTTATGTTAAGAAGTCGGAGCATGATGTATTTATTGATTGTCCTCCTTATGAGTGGCGGTCGGGGACGAGCGATGGTCTTTTCCTACCAATCTACCCCCCTAGGAGCATGTGAGTAGTACTTTGCTTCGATAACTAATAGATTTTTGCAATAAGTATGTGAGTTCTTTATGACTAATGTTGATTCCATGGATTATACGCACTCTCACCCTTCCACCATTGCTATCCTCTCTAATATCGCGCACCTTTCGCCGGTATCATAAGCCCACACTACAGAAAAATACACTTCTGTGATGATACGTGTTTGTCATAGTAGGTCGTGTTTTTTGTCATGCATGTACATCCATGACAAATTTATGACAGAATCAAGATAGTCATACATGTGCTGTTGTAGAAGTGTTCCATGACATTACCAATATTATCATCACGGAAGTGTCCACTTCCATGACGATAAATCGCGCGTCACAGAAGTGCTTTTGTCAAGGGTGACCGACACGTGGCATCAACCATAACGGACGCCGTTAAGCTATCAGGTCAGATTTTGGATCCGATAACCCATTAATACCCATGACCAATGGGAAATTTCCACGTGTAAAATTCTGATTGGCCGAAGGAAACACGTGTTGCCTCACCGTTGGGACAGATGTCATCCACTCACTGGACATGAGGCGCCTATGATAGGTTGACACGTGGCACGGCCCAACAGTGGTCCATTCCGGTGAAAAAGGCCGGCCCAATAAAAATTAGCAGGCCGGCCCATATAAGGCCTACTTGTGTCAGATCCATTTAAGCCCACGGGCCATACGAGATGTGCCAATTCGGCCCGTCAACGGTCCGTTAAAGATTTGACACCATTGCAGCCCATCGTCAGTTGGAGCCCGTTAACAGCCCGCTATATATTTGGGCTCAATATCGGCCCGATGAGATTTCGGCCTGTTAATGGCCCATTTAATGGATGGGCCAATTTTTAGGATGTACATCTTTCGGCCTTTTAGCGACCCATTTAAATGTTGGGCTAATTTCCGGCCCGGTGTGTCTTTCAGCCTGTTGACGGCCCATAAATCTGATGGGCCTTTTGTAGTCGGACCTAAGTTTCGGCCTTTTAGCGGCCCATTTAAGTGTTGGGCCAATTTCTGGCCCGATGTCACTTTTAGCCTGTTGACGGGCCATAAATCAGTTGGGCCATTTGTAGTCGGACTTGAGTTTTGGCCTTTTAGCGACCCATTTAAGTGTTGGGCCAATTCTCGGCCCTGTGTGCTTTTGGCCTGTTAACGGACCATAAATGAGTTGGGCCATTTGTAGTCGAACCTTAGTTTTGGCCTTTTAACGGCCCATGCCCTTCATGGTCCAATATCAGCCCGGTTTCTCTTTCGGCATGCTAAAGGCCCACAACATAGTTGGGCCGTTTACAATACGACCTGACTTTCGGCTTCTTAGTGGCCCATGCTCTTCATGGTCCAGTACAAGCCCGCTGTCTCTTTCGGCCTGCTGAAGGCCTACAGTATAGTTGGGCCATATGTAGCCCAAACTTAGTAACGGCTTGTTAACGACCCGGGAGGTAAGAGGGTCGACCATTAACTTTCGGCCTAGTAATGGCCCATTAACTTAATGGGCACACTAAAGTTCGTTCATGTCTTTAGGCCAAATTAGATAATTTGAGCCCATTACGATGAGCAATTATGCACAGGACCAAAACCGATCAAGCAAAGGTACGGCATACAAGGAATAACGTTGCACATCCAGCATATATTACAGGAAATTACATCCACTAGGCAATCAAAGATTGATACCAGTGCAAATAAATGAGCAGAACCTAACCATCTACAATGTCACAATCTGTAACCTTAGCACAGATGACGCCCATAAGCATGTGGGCAAGTTCTTGTTGCTTTGCTACACTGTCTCTGAAAACATTGATCAGTTGTTGTGTCGCACGACTCTGCACCTCTGATTCATCCACCATTTCCATCATTGCTTCAGCCATTAATTGGTTCACAAACATACATTTATTCCGTTGCATTCGAGACAGAGGATACTGAACAGATTCAGATGGCGATTTTGGCAGGCTTGTATTATTGATAGTGGAGAGTGTCTCGACCACTGCATCATAATATAAATTAGGACGGGAACCAAACAGATTAATAATGAGTTATTGCCATATTACCTGGCCTAGATTTACTGGAAAGAAACAATGGGTTTGCCTTGCTGTTTTCGGAGTTTGTCTTATTATCTTCAGCAGCCTACACAAAATTAACACACTAGCATTGCTATCATTGGCCAAGTTAGATAATAGGAAAGCAACATTGACACAACGAACATTTGGGCAACTAGCCTACACCAAATTAACACAATATGGCATAACTATCATCAGCCAGGTAAGGTAATACGAAAGCAACATTGACACAATGAATGAATGGGCAACCAGAGAAGCACTAAAATTCAGTAATGTGCGTGATATGAGATAGTACATTCATGCAGCTCAGTATGCAAAACTACCAGGCAGTTTTCCTTACAAAAATCAACATTGGCGCCTTTAACATTTTGCTACAACTAATTTTAGATCAGATAAAGATTAGATTCACGCCGATTAACAAAATACATGCTGATGTAAAAATATAGTGATATACAACAGGTACTTACATCATCATTGGAGCACAGAGAATTCCCGCAAGATATTTTCCTCGAATACGATCCCAATGGAAGAAGTCTTGTATCATTTAACCTTATTTTCTAAAAGAGAGATGGGTAAGAAACATGTAGAAAATATGATCAGAATGCTATAAAATTTCATGATGCGAGGATACGCACACGCTTCTTAGAATCGAGTTGACATTCTTTTGTCGGACTGGACCGGACTAGTTCTATGGCCACTGGAATCTGCTTATTATCAATGGGAGTTGGGTTTCTCTGTGCTGGAGCAGTATCTATGAAAAATGGAGTTCGTTTATTATCTCCTGGCGTTTGGATCTTTTGCAAAGACCTGGTTTGTAACCCTTCAGATTCTAACATAGCCGTCTTCCCCTTGCATGCCTTATATAGAAGAATGGTGATTTAGTTATAAAACATGCTACAGCAGAGATGGAATAGGTACTGAAGAATAGAAAGGCATGACATATTGACATGTATTCCCTCCATCCGGAAATAAATGGATGGGTCTAGGCGTATTTCAGTTCTAGATACATCTAGTTTTATCCATTTCTGCGACATTTAATCTGGACAGAGGGAGTATGATGTAAGATCTAGGGATACGACAGAACAACACAGTAAAAAAAACACTGAAAACCCCACTATAGAACCAAAGTATTCAAACCCACTGATATGAGATAGTACACTCATGCAGCTCAGGATGCAAAACTACCAGGCAGTTTTCCTTGCAAAAATCAACATTGTGGCCTTTAATCATACATTTCGCTACAACTAAATTTAGATTGGATAAAGGTTGGATTCACGCGATTAATAGAATACATGCTGATGTAAAAAATATAGTGATATACAACAGGTACTTACATCGACATTGGAGCACAGAGAATTCCTGCAAGAATATTTCCTCATAAACGATACCATTGCAGAAATTCTTCTATCTGTTAAGCTTATTTTCTAAAAGAGAGATGGGTAAGAAACATGTAGAAAATATGATCAGCATGCTATAAAATTTCATGATGCAAGGGTACGCACACGCTTCTTAAATTGAGTTGACATATTTTTGCCGGACTAGAGCGGACTAGTTCTTTGGCCACTGGAATCTTCTTATTATCAGTAGGAGTTGGGTTTCTCTGTGCTAGAGCAGTATCTATAAAAATTGGAGTTGGTTTATTATCTCCTGGCATTTGGATCTTTTGCAAAGGCCTTGTTTGTAACCCTTCTAATTCTAACATAGTCGTCTTCCCCTTGCATGCCTTGTATAGAAGAATGGTGCTTTAATTATAAAACACGTGACAGCAGAGAGATGGAATAGGTACTAAAGAATAGAAAGGCATGACATATTGACATGTATTCCCTCCATCTGGAAAAAATGGATGGGTCTAGGCGTATTTCAGTTCTAGAGACATCCTTTTTTATCCATTTCGGCAACATGTAATCCGGACGGAGGGAGTATGGTGTAAGAGCGAGGGATACGACAGGACAACACAACAAAAAAACACTAGTTGAATGTAAAGTTGTATGCTAGCGGAATACGTACAGAAATAACTAAGGCAACATACACGTGTATGATTGGGAAAATATGATGGCATTGCAACAGAGCACTAGAATAGCACTTCAATGTAAAAAAACATGGTATGGTAGACAGATGAAGTACATACTGATGAATAACAATGCATAAGATATTCAGAAGCATGATGCCCAAATTAAGCAGATGGCATTATGATGGAGTAGAATGACAGTACTTGAATTTGAAAACAAGTTATCATGAATGGAATAGGTACTGAAAAATAGGAAGGCATGACATATTTACATGCATGATCAGCATGCTAAGCACATGGCATTGCAACAGACTAGATACACTCCAAGACATTATATGCATGTTGTACCCATATCACAGGCCAAGTTAGAGCAAGGACCTTGTGGGGTGAAGAGGATTCATCATCTTTCTGCAAGTCTTCTGAAGAACTGCCTTTACATGTTCCATCATATTGGGTATCATTGACATAAAGTTTATTGGCCTTTACATTGCTCCGTGAGGTTCTTGTGGATATATCAGTGTGTGCAATTATATCTGACATGCATGGAAGACAACTAGTATTTAGATTTATGTAATGAGTGCTTGTAGGAGACGACATAAATAGTAGGACTGTGGTTAACTAGCAGCAACAGGTCTCATAAACTAAAGGGAGAACACAGATGAAAGATATAGAATATGTATCGTTTGTACTCAAGATTAACTAGATGGCACAGAAAAGTATTAAAGAACAACATAGGTAATACTAGAAGTGGTATAATACTATAATCACCAGCCTGTGGGATAGCATTGGCTGATGGATGATAACTATGGAACAGCGTTACCTAAAGAACAAGTATCTTAGCTGAGCTATGGAATATCGTTAACTCCTGAACAAGACCCATAAGAGATCAACATGAATATACAATGAAATGTGATGATCTATTTTCCATGCTTAGATGAATAACAAAGCCATAAATGTTGCACATAAGTAAGATGTGGGTACAACCTATCTGGCTGCCATCCATAGGAGTGAGCATCATGTGCTGACTTGTCGATGGCCCTGCAGTTGTTGTGGCTGTCCATGTCGGGCATGCGCATTCGATGCAAGGAACTGTTGAGTGGGGACTATAGCTCCCTTCTGGTGTATGCTTCCCTTGTTGGAGTAGCTGCGGTGAGTCGGAAAACGGTGTGTTTGAAGATGCAGATAACGCATAATGTTAAGAACGACATATCTCTTTGATCTGAAGAAATACACTAAGAGATCAATAGCAAGGTACGAGAGTGGTCACACGTCTGTTGACTGAAGACTAAATTGGGGTCACGCAATTTCATTTTATTTTGGTACTGTCCGATCTATGCCGGATGGCTGGCCGTCTTGTGCCTCCCGGCTGACACTGTTCGGAATCTTCCCCGAAGAGCCAGCGACCAACGGCAGAGCAGCCTGCCTCCGCCGTCCGTGGCCCTGGCCAAAACCCTACTCCCTGCCCCACCGCACTATCGTGGTTGCGCCACCCCTGGGCCAATCTACAAAGACTCCCCGCCATCCAGATCCGGCGGCGGCAGTACCTTCAACCCACGCAACTCTAAAAGATAGCCATCTAAGCGCTGCTTCCGTGGCGAACTTGCGGCCCCGCACCCTTATGTTAGACACCAGCTAACCGGCAGCCTAGGAGCTCCGCCGCCTCGAGGGGTGCTGCTTCCCGTTGGGAATCGATTGGCCTAGAGTAAAAATTTAGACAACTGATGTCTAAATAATGTGATTTGAGATGAGCGTGCGACCTATCTGGTGACATGGTGAAGTAGGAAGGTCCAGCTGCCGAGTCAGTGAGGCCAGCGCGGTTGCGGTGGAGACCGGCGGCAGGGAAAGAGCGATGTCGCGATGGTCGCCGGCTACGCGGATGCAGCGCCAGGACTCTGGACGGATCCGAAGTTGGAGCCGCTCCGGCACCATGAACAACGGCGGGGGTGAATTGGCTCCGGTACGGTTCACGCGGCCGTCGTCGAGGCAGCAGCAGCAGCATGGAGTAAGAGGCACACGGCCAAGTGCATGACGGCAAATGGACAGTGTCTCCGGCATTAGGGAGGAGGGCGGCTGTGAAATTGGTGCGGTGGGGGCGCCATGGAGGTGGGGCTGAGGTTTCGCGGCTCGGGAGAAGGGAGCTTCCCGGGGAGAAGGTGATTTGGCACCCACGAGGTATGAATGGGGGTGGGCGGGCGGGAATTGGGAGGGGAGAGGAACCATGTCTTACGGACGCATTTTTCTGAAATGTGAGGGGGAGTTATAGTTCTACCCTTGCGTATAGGCTTCTCGGCTTGGGTCTGTGTACTGAGGGTCGGGGATAGTAGAGTAACTTTGCTTCTCCACAAATAGTGGGCGGGAGCGATTTTGGGCGAGGAGGGCGTGTTTTGAACTATAGTGGGCGCGAGGGATGTCGGGCGAGGAGAGCATGTTTTGAAATAGTGGGCGCGAGCTATTTCGGGTGAGGAGAGCGTGTTTTTCCGACCATGGTTTATGAATTATTCGGCACATGTCATTCCGGCCGAGGAGAAGGCGCGCTTGGATGAAGTTACGAACCTACCCTCGATGTACAACGGGCCAATTGATACGTGTCCCACATAGGACGGTAATTTCGCGTCTCCCATTTATTTGCTCGGGCGAATTCCACCGAGTAGAGAGGATGTTTAAAGGTTCGTTCAAATTTTGGGAGAACGAGCATCCACGTCTACCTTACCAAGTCGATTCGGATCAAATTTTGAAATATTAGCTTGCCACTTCTTTTTTAGATGGAGAGATGATGCTCGGGAGTAATGTGTTTTTACATGCTCGTTGCTAGCGATTTACTATATGACAAATAGTTGACCCACTCGAAAACGCGAATCAAACCCAAAATGAAATATCTCGATTCAATGTAGCTCGTTCAGTAGGTCAAAATAGTGAACTAAATCCAAAATTGAACACCTCAATCGAGTAGCATTTTGTATAGTATTATAGTACTCCATGAACATGTTGAAAGTCAAATTAATGAACTTGTTTGATATATGCATATATCCGTTCATGTGTGGATTGCAGACAACATGTTCTCCAATTTAAATATTTGAATGCAAGTTTATATCGAAACATGGTTTATATCAGTCTTTGATGCATAAAACGCGACCTCCCCCTCTCCCGGACTCCTGCTCTCTCTCTCTCTCTGGCAATCTTCAATTCTGTCGCACGCATCCGACACAAAAACCTTGTTGGTCCCTCTCCCTTTCTCCCCATCTCTCTCTCTCTCTCTCTCTCTCTTTGTGTGTGTGTGGGGGGGGGGGGTCTTTCTAGTTCGCATGCATATATACACCATCTATAGGTCTCTGTCGCACACTATGTATGATACTCTAGCTAGTCCAAGCTAGATATCTTGGGTGCACTCATCATACGCACACAAATTCCTTGGCTATTCACCCGTAACTCTCTCACGCACCACTATGTCATCTCGGAGCTCTTCCCCCCCCCCCTCTCTCAAACTCTCCATCCACCTGGGTCACACATGCACATGCATATCTCACTCGCACTCGATAGGCCCATCTAAAACTCTATCTCTCCCCCTCATTCTCTCTCCATCTCACACGCGCACACACACAATCTCATGCCCAGCTAGCCAAGTATGATGGCCTCTCACTCAATTGTAGGCACACGCAGTCCCCCCCTATATGTATATGATTAGCTAATCTTAGTCTCCATCACAAACATGTACATGGTCTATCTTGATTTCTCTCGGGGCATCTTTCTATCGCGCACGCACTCCCTCGATCTTCCACCCATATAGTCCCCTCACGATCTCGACGGGATCTCTCTATCACAAACACACCCTCTCTCCCTCCCCATGCGTCCATGCCATCCATGTGTCCCTCTCGACCTTTGTTCCTTGTTGACCAGACCTCTATTGGACATGTGCTACAGGGGTGTCTCTCTCCGTTGCAAACAATCACACACTAGCTATCTTCGTGTATCTCCTCGCCTGGCTTTTCCATCTCGGAGATGCATGCGTGAGATGTTCGCATAAGAAACGAAAAAAACACATTCTCTATCTAATTTATCGTTTGTTGTCACTTTCTCTTTCACACACATACTATTTTTTCACACTTACTCATTCTCCTTCACACGCACTTGATCTGTCTCGACTGAGGCACTCTCCTCGGTCCATAGCATATTGATTTATTGAAAAGTCAAACATCACAAAGTTTGACCATGTACGTGGAGAAAAAGAATTACATTTAGTACGGCAAACATATACCATTAGATTCACCATGAGATGTAGTTTTGTATGATGTATCTTTGGTATTGTAGATATAAATAACATTTGTGTAAACCTGATCAATGTTTCCAAAGTTTGACTTCTAAAAAACTTACATGCACTGCATTATCGAGCGGATGGAATATCTCTTTCCCCCTCTCAGCTATCTGACGCACCACTCAGCCTTATCAGGGCTCCTCAATCTCTCTCAAACTTTATTCGTCAGTTTGGTTCGTGACCTGACCCTCATGCCTTGATGGCTGGTACTGCCTGGTGTGGACGTGAGATGTAAAATATTTCTGCCTGGCCAGGCTTGTGTGGTGTTGAAGCGTTTGGTTCATGCCTGGGCCTGGCCAGGCTTGTGTGACGTAATATCCATCCACGCTGCTGTTAGCCTCGTGGCCACATGACCAGGCATGGTCAGGCGTTCGAAATCTGTCACCTGGGCTAGGCTACTTCCAGTGTCTGGAGTTCAGCCAGGCTAATTAAAGTGCAAGGGAACCCAGGCCAGGCGGGCTTTCTTTTTCACAGGGTAGCAACCAAACAAGCATGCATAAAATCCAGCCACAACCCCAGGCCAGGCAAAAGATGCTCAGAACGCAAGCCAAACTGGCCTTATATCTCCCTGGTTAACACATACACATGTCTCGCTCGTGCTATACATATAGACCCATCCAACACTCTCCGCCCTTGTTCTCTCTCCATGTGACAGGCACCCCCTAAGTACCATAATCCCTCACTCCATCATAGGCGCAAGCACTCCCCTGCTCCTAAGTATGATTATCTCTTACTAGCCATCAGGAACACACGTATTGTCTCCTTCCATCCATACGTCTATTTCGATACCTCTCGGGGCATCTTCTATCGCGCACACACCTTGTCGCTCGATCTCCCACCCATGTAGTCCCATCATGATCTCCAGGGGATCTCTCTATGACAAACATAGACTCTCTCTCCCCATGTCTGCATTTTCTCTGTACGTCTCTCTCGACCTCTCTCCCTTGTTTTTCAGACCCCTCTTGGCCATGTGCTAGGGGTCTTGCTCTCTCGGTTCCAAACAACCACACACTATCTCCTCACCTTGCCTCCGTTGTCAAAGATGCATGTGTGATATGTTTGCATAAGACACGCACGCTTTTTCTCTACTTTTATCGTGTGTTGTCCATGTCTCTTTCACACACGCACACACACTTTTTTCACTCTCTCTCTCTCTCTAGTTAGGGACTCTGTCATGTCCATAAGGATATGGATGTTTTGAAAAGTCAAACCTCAGAAAAGTTTGACCAGGTATATGTGGAGAAAAACATTTATATCTGGAACAATCATTAGATTCATCACAACCTGTACTTACTGCATACTATCATTTATCTTTGGTATTGTAGATATAAGTAATTTCTTTATAAACTTGGTCAAAGTTTCAAAAGTTTGACTTAAAAAAATGTTGGAACTACATTATCGAACGAAGGGAGTAGCTCATTCTCTCTCTCTCTGCTATCTCTCACGGGCCTCCCCTCTCACTCGAACTCTCTATACCAACGGATTATACGCTCACTCTGTTAGCGTATAGCTCCGTATATTGTTTAGTTGACCAGTCAACCAATCCACATGCTGCCCTGTCAGCTCGTGTTCTTTATCTTCGTGTGCTGGCCCATGTGGCAGTGGGTGAAAATAAGTAAACTAGAGGCCCATCTGACACGCGGTGAAGTAAACAAAGTTGAAACCACTCGGGGTAGCACCCCGCACTCTAGTAAATTGAGGGTGCATTGAGGACAAACTTCTTGCGTGCGAAGGACGCACTCTCGCACAATTCACCACTGCGCGGCGGCATGCACAGAAGGACGCACTCGCGCACACCCGGCACACAACACACACCAGCACACGTGTACACTTGCGTCACCGCCGGTTGAGATGGATAGCGAGGCAGCCAACAAGCGGAGGCGGCTCGAGCCAAAACCGCATCTGGCGAGCCTGGACTTCATCAGCAGCCTCCCCGACGACATGCTGCTCGTCATCATTGGCCTCCTCCCCACAAAATCTGCCGTGCGGACCGCCCTGCTCTCTCGGCAGTGGCGCACCCTCTGGCGCTGCGTCCCACTCAACCTCACCGTCAATAGCTGCCTCTACGACGGGGATTGCAAACGCATGGCCGCAGTCTCCAAGATCCTTTCATCGCACCCTGGGCCAGCCAGACGCCTTGACATCCGCATGTTCAGTACCAACTGCAAGGTCCAACCCAAGTTCGACGAGTGGTTCTTATCCCTAGATCAGCTTGAGGGGCTCATCTTTGAAGCTGGACGATGTCGCTCTCTGCCGCCGTCCACGCTCCGCCTCACGCCAACGCTGCGCCATGCCAGCTTCAGCTCCTGCTATCTTCCCCAAATTAATGTCGCGCCCGCCCTTCTTCTCCCTCAACTCAAGCAGCTCGACCTCTTCAACGTTGTCATCTCGAAGAAGGCTATGGAGCACCTTCTCCGTAGCTGTACTGCGCTCGAGTACATTCATATTGAGCATATCCACGGGTTCATTAGCCTCCACATCGCCTCGATGAATCTCTGATGGATTTATGTGTCTTGCTGGCCCCGCAACAAGACATCAATTGGGAAGAGATCACTCCAGCTGTTCCACGTTATGGTCATTGAGAATGCGCCTTTCCTTGAGAGATTGCTTGTATCGGATCTAGAAGGTCCAACAAAAATCAGGGTCATTGACGCACCGAAATTGACAGCGTCGGTGTACTCGTCTACCAAATTCTCTGAACTCTTTATTGGATCCATAATCGTTCAGGTACAACACTCATCTTCTTCTCCGTCTTCTTGAAATTCACATTTTTTTAATTTTTTTGTGATGTATTTATGACCGTCTTCCAGAAAATGATTCCCACAAGCTTGACCCAGTCCATGTGCACAGTGAAGATCTTAGCACTAAAATCTATCGGCCCCAATCTGGTTCAAGTTGTTGGATTCCTTACATGCTTTTTGTGCACGGAGAAGCTACTCATCGAGGTGAAACTTCTTTCCTATAAGTAAACGGTAATCACAATGTAGCTCAATTTTTTTCGTAATTTTCCCAAATTACGATGACAAGTGTAGTGTTCAAAACTGCATCTACGCACTACACCGAAAGAAATGTTTTTAGTATTTTTTTCTCACGTGATCACCTGCATCGTTTTTATGTTGTACTACTATAGTAGCCTAGGCTAGTCATAGTGGAAAGTAACTTAGACTACTCCAGTAACTCTATGGTTACCCTAAGAGCAAGTACTACCTCCGTCCTGGTTTACTCTTCCAATTTTGTAGTGAAAAAATATCACTAGCCAGCCAACCCTATCATATGAGCGAATGATATTGGTACCTCTTGATGACACGGCAATCTTATGCAGCCAGCTGCTCTAATATGTTCTCTTCTTTTGCAGATAAAAAAGACCCGAAAGTGAAAAATGTGTTGCACTATAACAATCTCATCGAATGCCTTGATCTCCATCTTACAAAAATTGATTTGATCGACTACCAAGGCAGCACATTTGAGATTAAATTGGTCAGGTTCTTTGTTCTGGAGGCAAGTGTGCTCAAGGTAATGAGGTTTGGCATTCTCTGGCGCAACAATGAATGGCGTGCTGATCGCCACAAGTGTCTAAGCCTAAATGAAAAAGTCTCCGCAGAACCTGAATTTGTTTTTGAAACATCAAGTGGCCAGAGACTCGAAAACTTATTTTCCCATTAGTGACTTGTCAGGGCGGTGGATTTTAGTTTGTACGATAATGGTACATCCACCTAAAGTAACAAAAATTCTTACGTAAACTTCCTAGTAATTCCCTCTTCGTAGGTGCAGCATTACTCCTAACATTTGTAATATCAGTTTGAAACTTGTAATATTGCCGTGTCCTATTCCTGCGTTTTCAAAATCCACC
This sequence comes from Triticum monococcum, assembly GCA_034509565.1. Classification (NCBI taxonomy): domain Eukaryota; kingdom Viridiplantae; phylum Streptophyta; class Magnoliopsida; order Poales; family Poaceae; genus Triticum; species Triticum monococcum. Next base: position 530,987,503 of record CM067846.1, read on the forward strand.
GAATCAAATAGGTCCTAAGTTTGTGATGATGTTGTGCCTCCCATCTTTCACCAATAGCCGTCGGATCTAGATCTGACGCATACAAACCAAGCTTCTCCATTTTTGCAAAAAGATGCCCGCACTTGTTCCCTATTTACAAACAACTCCTTGTCTCTCATAATCAGCCTTATCTCCTCCCTACCACATCTAGAAGGCCATGGAAAAATCTGGCGCGATGGCCGCTGCCGGAGCTGTCCACCCCCAATCTTGGTGTTTCGTGCAATACACGGGCATCTACGCACGGGAAATTATGTCGAACAGGGCTAGTTGTAAGCAGGCTAGCTCTACAGCCATGATGATAGTGACTGCAGACGGTGAGGCTAACTATGGTATGCCGAACACGGCGCCTATACTCAGGTGCCATCTCCGGCGCAGGGTCTTGTCACTTCACTATGAGGAGCAGGACGTAATAATTTGACCAACGGGTAGTACAGTGCTAGTACTCCTACTACTACATTGGTAGTACTACTACTAGTACTAGTAGCACCACCGTCTGGATTTAGGAGTACTACCATGTCCATCCGGATTTTAGTATTTGACTAGCAATATCTAGTAATGCATGTCACAAAAAATGTACTACTCCCTCTGTAAATAAATACATGGTGTTTTATTCCTATCGGCGAGAGAACTTAATGTTTTTTTGCTAACTAGAGTACTAATAGGATTACATGCAATGAACTAAACACTGCATGTCATGTTTGGTAGTCTCAAGTCATTGAAAGCATGCACGGCCCACATCTCTCATTGGTTGATATATCATGAAATAAGAAACAAGGAGGGAGTTAATGCACCGTGCCTAAGTATTTTGGGATTATTTGGTTTTCGTAAGGTGACTTACACAACATTTTTGTTTACATGCATTAACATTTTATTAGTTATATCAAAGGTCAAAACTTGGCGCAAAATGCAAAGGGGACCAATAAACCAATAAACATCAAAATTCTCTCGTTTGGCCCCAACTAGAGGTCCGGTGAGATGACTATATTGCACCGGCACGGAGGGGGACGGAGCTTCATTGACTTACGACAACTGCCTTCGGGTGAATGACACATGGGCCCAGGGGGCGGCTGGCCCACCTATCATACAGCCAAAGGCATGTGTAGTAGAGGGCCGAGGAGTAGTATGAAATCCTATGCACCTACGCACGCTAACCAAGGGCAAGAGTGATCACTCGAATTGCAAGATCAGTTGACTAGAAGCTAAGCTAGACCCATGGAGGCGATGAGCGCGAGCATCAGCCGGCTGTGCCAGATGGTCTACAACGCCGGCCTGTGGCCTGGCACCGAGGACCGTCTCAAGGTAGTATCGCTTGAGGTCACCACGGCGAGGGGCCGCTTGGGCGACAACTTCGTATCCTTGTTCAACGAGGTCCTCGTCGTTTCCTCGACAAGTTCACTGTCGTCAAGAAGCTTGCGGACGACTTTGACGTAAGCCTCCAGTCGACGCGCCCAGGCTCTGCGATGCCCGCCACCCTCAATGGCTACTATGGTGACAACCTCTTCAACGCACTGGTGGCCCTGCGACTGCCCGCCATCACACCGGAGAATGTCCACCTCGAGGTCGCGCTCGCCGCGCAGCGCCTGGTGCAGCAAGACACCATCGACATAATCACCCACGTCTATGCGCAAATCGTCCACAAGGACTACTACATGCAAGAGGAGGATGATAGGACGCTGGCCTTCTTGGACTGCAGGGCAATCTTGGACGGCACTGTTCAGAAGCACATTGAGCTCGCCGCCATGGAGCAGAACCAAATTATCATACAGTAATTATCTTACCTTTCGCATCAACTTCATAATTTTCATACGTATTGCATGCATGAACGGTGCTAGAACCAAACTTCTCATTACTCTAGGCAAAATCGTTATTTTCTATCTATCGGTCGCGCCATGGAGCAGAACCAAATTTTACAAGTTACGAGTTCAAAAGGAAAAGCCTGCCATGTTCGCGTCGCACCCCCACATGGTTGGTCCGGCACGCTGCTCAAGCGGGAATGCGTGCGGTGTTGCATTTTCACTTACAAGTGGGACCGCAGTTGAGGAAACCGACTATCGGCAAACCCCCACCCCGCCCACCGCGCGATGGCTAAGAAAATAGGAGAGAGAAGAGATGGTTGTAGCATGGACCCCAAGAAAATTGGTGTCGGATGGGACTTGTGTGGGTGGCGTGTGCCGTATTGCTAGACATGAATGTTGCCCATGCCACCCCACTATATCGAGCCTATATCGAGGTACGTAGAACAAATTTCCTGCTCCCTTAAAAAAAACCTGCAGTCCGTGCTCAGCCCTCCTCTATCTCTCTTCTCAGCTAGCCAGCGGATGCGCGGAGCCCATCGTCTGTTTGCTCACATGCGGCCCCACATGTCTGTGAAAACGCAAGAGGACCGACTGAACCTGCACATCTTTCACCTCGACGTGCTGGTGAAGAAAAAGAAATCCAATAAAGATCTTCGGTGGCCGCTTTTGGAGTTACTCAAGAGTAGTAAGATTCTATTTACAGTTTAACCCAAGATGCACATCTCGTGGCTTCAACTACCACTCTATTTTGTTTCATGACACGACCTGGATGCTGGATGTCCCACGTGTCGGCAAAAGGAGGAAGCACCCGACCAAATCTTCGGTTGTGCTCTCGGATTAGACTAGTTGTGCTAACTTAAAAAATTTATTGTGTACTCCCTCCGTTCCAAAATACTTGACCTCCATTTGTCCAACAATGGATGTACCTATATACTAAAACATGTCTAGATACATATATATTTTGACAAATAGAAGGCATGTATTGTGCAACGGAGGGAGTAGAATGGATGCAAGTTTTTGTATTGGGAAGAAGAGTACATCCATATATTGATAGAGCGCAATTTAGTAGATGTTCTATCACTTTTAGCTAGCACAGAGGCTAGAGATGAGATTAGTGCACTTGTTGATACTCCTACTCGAATAGAGGCTAGACATGAGACTAGATGCGAGGAAGCAACGTCTACTTCTTTACACTCGAAGAAGAAAGAAGCACGCAAGATCGAGCCTCCGCAGATCAACAATGAATGCACCGAGAAGGCACTAATCCAACTTACAAGGGTAGTAAAATGTATTCTTGTGGTTCTTGTTTTCTTTGGTCTTGCTTTTCTAGTCAAAATTATCATTGGAGTTCGTGCAAAATGGAGGTCCGTTTGGGGTCGTGCGTTGGAGTTGGCCTTACAAGTGGGACCGCAGTTAAGGAAACCGACTATCGGCAAACCCCCACCTCGCCCGTCGCGCGATGGCTGAAGTTAGAGAAACGACGAGGTGAAGAGATTGCTCTAGCACGGACTCCAAGAAATAATATGGTGTCAAATGGATGTCGTGGTGGTGGCGTGTGTCGTACTCCTGGACGTGAATGCTTGTTCTGGCCCATGCCACCCTACTACTCCTACTACTTACTCCTACTATATAGTACTAGTATCGAGGATTCGAGGTGCTGGTTACGTACAACGAACACATTAACATATGGCTATAGTAAAAACACTCGCCCGACGCGCGAAGCATGTGAAGATAGTACAAATTTAGAAAAGCGACTCGAAAGCCATTCATAAATTTAGTAAGTTTATCACAGGCATATCATTTCATTACATACAACAGGTCATCAACCCACATCGACAACGAGGATACATTATAAATACTAAAGTTTTCACCACACAACAAATAACAAGCAATGAAATGAACTTCAACTCAACCATTCCTCGGCGTTCGAAACACTTGCTTTGAACCACAAGTGATTCTCTGGGACGGGCCGTCGATTGTCGATCTGGAAACCAACGCAGGACTGATCATCCAGGCTGAAGCGGCCTACTATATCAGTACCAGGGTAGGGAACCACCCAAATGTCCGAGGTATAGACACAGTTGCTTCTCATAAATGGTACTGTTAACGTTGTGTCAACAGCAGTTGGATTGCCTTTCACCATCATTGGATAGTTTTGTCCAAGGAAGAGCGAGTTTTCTCCAAGACTATCAATTATGTACCAGGGAGAAGAAGTTGGCGCTAGCACACTAGTATCCATCCCGAATACCATGCAACGGGTGTTGGAATAGGTCCGGAGAGTGCGACCATGGGAGACTACACCTGCTTCCTTAGCAGTAACATCATCAGTGGGCTGTATACACACAAGAAGAGGTGATCCATGAGAATTAGTTTCTAGGCGCCATAAAGTATATGGGCGCTGCTCGTCCTCATGCTCGTGATCATCACCATCGTCATCTCCCCCTTGGTTATAAAAAATTTTAAGTATAGGTGGTGGGATGTTCACAGGACCTTGGAAACACAAGAAGAAGGTTAATTAGCAAAGGGAAACTTGCTAACCCGCATGCATGTGGATGAAACAATTATAATTATGGTGGAAGACAAACGTACCGAAACTATGAGGATCCCATGCAAAAACAGTGCCACTAGTGGTGGCACCAAACAAAAGGCCCTCGTATTGAATTGCATCACAGTACTCATCCATGTACAGAAACTGGTTTTTGAGAAATGTCCATCGAGTCGAACCACAAAGGACGGCAACAAGCTTCTAGAAGATAGCAACAACTTGATAGTTGTTGTAATTCCGAGAGCGGTTGGGAACTCGACAAATTGCTATCTTCCATAGAAGACAGTCACCATGATCATATTTGAATGTGCGTACAATACCGGTGTGCTCAACCTCTGGGCAGTGTGCTGAGATTTTTGGAAGTGGAACCCGGTCACGAGTGTAGACATTCACAAATTCCCACTCATGGTTGGACCCAATGTAAACAACCCAATCTCCATTTGCGCCCGCCCAAGCCTTGCCCTCAACCGATGGCATCTTAACATCATATGTATCATTATCAAGCGGCACCAACTGGCATAGGGCGAGGCCTCCGTCGTGCCGGCGCGAGTCATCAGGGTCACGGCGAAGAAGATAGGGGAGATCAAACCGCTCCTAGACTCTTGGGTTCTTTGTAATGATGTTATTAGTTGAGTCGAGAATGGGCTTGAACGAACCTGCCATGTTAGCTGAGGTGATGATGTCGCACCGACCAATGAGTTCCTCCACCACGTCATCTTTCAGATCGGGGCAAGAATAACGGGGTCGTTTCCGGCCTGTTCCCTCCATGGAGAAGACGGTCGAACAATGGCAGGAGAAAGGGTGAAGGGCTGAAGGAAAATGGAGGAGGGAGAGGAAGAGCGTGCGACAGCAGTTCCAAATCGAGAGGGAAAGGCAAAGAGTCGGTGGATGGTTGCGAGTTTGCCACGGTTCACGAAGAGGCGCCCCGGCCTACACGTCCGTTCGGAAATACTCCTACTACTCGCCGTCGTCTCACTGATAAGTTGGAACGGGACCACATGTCAATGAAATATGGTGTGTAATTTCTCGTGCAAAATGTGATCTGGCCGCGTTGGCCCGAGGTGTCGCATTAGTTATCGACCTTTATTATTTTAATGGCGTGTCGATCAGTTTTGAAGCACGACTAACTGGTATTGTACGCAGAGAAAATATAAACTACTCTACCACTACTCCACCTCCAGTACTAGTAGTATAAAAAAGATATATAGGCTAGAGCTTGAGCGATTTCTTGCTAAGGGCTGCCCACTTGCTTCTCACACTACCACTCTCTATCCATATCTAAAAAAGACGGCACCTCTCTCCCTCCTCACCGGTGGTCACAGATCCGCCGGGGAAGAAAAGGACGTGCAGCGTTGACGCACTCGTCGGCGGCGAGTGAGGTCACGCACTGACAACAAGGCCGTCCACTCAGACCTAGCGCCCGCGTGGGATGGCCTCCGTCCCCAAGCTCGCTGCCGTAGTGTTTCCAGAGGACGACGACCACGAGCGAAGCCACTTCCCGCCGACCCTCAGGTATGCTACCTCTTTTCAAACCATAACCTTGTTCTATTGCCCCATCTGCCACGTCATTGCATGTGGATCTTTTTCCACCCCACCATCTTCCCAATTTGATATCCTCTGCTCTACTGGCCACGCAGACAAAAACCATAATTTTCACTATTAAAGGAAACCCTACTTCATGCAGACTAATCCATGTCTGGGTTGAATAAGGAAAGGAAGGGAGACTGTACTGTCGAAGAGAGTAGGCATCGAACCCGCATCTAGGTTGAAAAGGGGAAAATCAGTAGCTAAGGAACGAGTCTCGTGTCTCTTGGTTGAAGAAGTGTAGAAAGGCATGACAACGCAATAGAGAATGACCAGGTCGATCAGGTTTGTTGTCCTTGCATAGGAAAAAGGTGGCTAAAGAGAGCAAAAATGGGACGTAATCCACATATGCTGCATGGATATTTGTTGCTCTGGGCAACCATACCTCCCTCACCACTCTGCGTCCGTGGAGGTACATCGTACTGGTGCGCCCACTGTCCGAATGGGCCTCCCATGCTCTTATTGCCACTTTTTTGCTGTTAGTCTAACGCCAGCAGTCAAGTCAAGCAATGCTACTGCTAAAGTGATTCCACATTTAACTAATGCCGCTCTCAGTCTAATGCCACCGATAAATTTAATCAATGCCATTTAATGTCACCAGATTATTTCAGGGTTAGCTATTGATTGTGGATGTATTAAAGATTTTTCAGCTAAGGCATTCTAATGCTGTTGCACAGCCAGTATACCAACGATGAAACTTGTTACTACCTTCAGATTTTTGCACCGTTAATGCTTATAGATTACATACCTCCTCCTCCGGCTTTCATGAGATAAGTTCATTTTTTTGTACAGTGTCACCAAAATGATAAGGCGTTGATGTCATTTTATTTTGGTTAAACTGCACAGACAATTATGAATACAAGAGGAAAGGTCAAGAGTGGGCACCTCCTCCTCTGGTTGTTCTCAGATTTCATGGCTTCAAGCCATTTTGCGGAATCTGGGCTCACCATCGCTTCTTCATAGTTCGTAGGTTCATCATGATCTGCAGCATGATTTCCAGAACAGGATTACCGTACCACTCTGGCGCGGATCTCACTCTGGTTGATCTACGAGGTTCAGTAGTATCTTGTCCTGAAGTTTCATGATCATTATCATTAGATTCCTCACTAATTGGTGTAGGTGTCGCAGAAACAGTTTTCTATGATGCACTACTTTCCAATAAGGGAGTAGGTACAGTTACCTTGTCAACTTCTACTTTCCTCCCACTCACTTCTTTGGAGAGAAACTCCTTCTCCAGAAAGTTTCTGAATTTAGCAACAAAAGTCTTGCCTTCGGATCTGTGATAGAAGGTGTATCCAATAGTTTTCTTTGGATATCCTATGAAGACACATTTCTCTGATTTGGGTTCAAGCTTATCAGGTTGAAGCTTTTTCACATAAGCATCGCGGCCCCAAACTTTCAGAAACGACAACTTTGGTTTCTTGCCAAACCATAGTTCATAAGGCGTCATTTCAACGGATTTTGATGGTGCCCTATTTAACGTGAATGCGGCCGTCTCTAAAGCATAACCCCAAAACGATAGCGGTAAATCAGTAAGAGACATCATAGATCGCACCATATTTAGTAAAGTAAGATTACGACGTTCGGACACACCATTAGGTTGTGGTGTTCCAGGTGGCGTGAGTTGCGAAACTATTCCGCATTGTTTCAAATGTACACCAAACTCATAACTCAAATATTCTCCTCCACGATCAGATCGTAGAAACTTTATTTTCTTATTACGATAATTTTCAACTTCACTCTGAAATTCTTTGAACTTTTCAAATGTTTTAGACTTATGTTTCATTAAGTAGATATACCCATATCTGCTTAAGTCATTTGTGAAGGTGAGAAAATAACGATATCCGCCACGAGCCTCAATATTCATCGGACCACATACATCTGTATGTATGATTTCCAACAAATCTGTTGCTCTCTCCATAGTACTGGAGAACGGTGTTTTGGTCATCTTGCCCATGAGGCACGGTTCGCAAGTACCAAGTGATTCATAATCAAGTGGTTCCAAAAGTCCATCTGTATGGAGTTTCTTCATGCGCTTTACACCGATATGACCTAAATGTCAGTGCCACAAATAAGTTGCACCATCATTATCAACTCTGCATCTTTTGGCTTCAACATTATGAATATGTGTGTCACTACTATCGAGATTCAATAAGAATAGACCACTCTTCAAGGGTGCATGACCATAAAAGATATTACTCATATAAATAGAACAACCATTATTCTCTGATTTAAATGAATTGTTGGGGAACGCAGTAATTTCAAAAAATTTCCTACGCACACGCAAGATCATGGTGATGCACAGCAACGAGAGGGGAGAGTGATGTCTACGTACCAACGCAGACCGACTGCGGAAGCGATCACACAACGTAGAGGAAGTAGTCGTACGTCTTCTTCCCGATCCAATCGATCCAAGCACCGTTACTCCGGCACCTCCGAGTTCTTAGCACACGTTCAGCTCGATGACGTTCCTCGGGCTCCGATCCAGCAAAGCATCGAGGAAGAGTTCCGTCAGCACGACGGCGTGGTGACGATCTTGATGTACTACCGACGCAGGGCTTCGCCTAAGCACTGTAACAGTATGATCGAGGTGGAATTTGGTGGCAGGGGGCACCGCACACGGCTAAGGAACGATTAACTTGTGTGTCTTGTGGTGCCCCCTGCCCCCGTATATAAAGGCCAGGGGCAGGGGGTTCGGCCGGCTAGGAGGGAGGCGCAGGGAGGAGTCCTACTCCCACCGGGAGTAGGACTCCTTCCCCCCAATCCTATTCCAACTAGGATTCTTGGGGAAGAAGGAGAAAGAGGGGGCCGGCCCACCTCTCCTAGTCCTATTAGGACTTGGGAAAGGTGGGGGCGCCGGACAGGTGTGGGCTGCCTCTTCTCTCTTTTCCACTAAGGCCCAATAGGCCCATTTACCTCCCGGGGGGTTCCGGTAACCATCCCGGTAATCCGGAAAAATCCCGATTTCACCCGGAACGCTTCCGGTGCCCAAACATAGGCTTCCAATATATCAATCTTTACGTCTCGACATTTTCGAGACTCCTCGTCATGTCCGTGATCTCATCCGGGACTCCGAACAACCTTCGGTACATCAAAATGCATAAACTCATAATAACTGTCATCGTAACGTTAAGCGTGCGGACCCTACGGTTCGAGAACAATGTAGACATGACCGAGACAAGTCTCCGGTCAATAACCAATAGCGGGACCTGGATGCCCATATTGGCTCCTACATATTCTACGAAGATCTTTATCGGTCAGACCGCATAACAACATACGTTGTTCCCTTTGTCATCGGTGTGTTACTTGCCCGAGATTCGATCGTCGGTATCCAATACCTAGTTCAATCTCGTTACTGGCAAGTCTCTTTACTCGTTCCGTAATACATCATCTCATAACTAACATCTTAGTTATTTATGCTTGCAAGGCTTATGTGATGTGTATTACCGAGAGGGCCCAGAGATACCTCTCCGACAATCAGAGTGACAAAACCTAATCTCGAAATACGCCAACCCAACATCTACCATTGGAGATACCTGTAGTACTCCTTTATAATCACCCAGTTACGTTGTGACGTTTGGTAGTACCCAAAGTGTTCCTCCGGTAAACGGGAGTTGCATAATCTCATAGTTATAGGAACATGTATAAGTCATGAAGAAAGCAATAGCAACATACTAAACGATCGGGTGCTAAGCTAATGGAATGGGTCATGTCAATCAGATCATTCAACTAATGATGTGACCTCGTTAATCAAATAACAACTCTTTGTTCATGGTTAGGAAACATAACCATCTTTGATTAACGAGCTAGTCTAGTAGAGGCATACTAGTGACACTCTGTTGGTCTATGTATTCACACATGTATTATGTTTCCGGTTAATACAATTCTAGCATGAATAATAAACATTTATCATGATATAAGGAAATAAATAATAACTTTATTATTGCCTCTAGGGCATATTTCCTTCAGTCTCCCACTTGCACTAGAGTCAATAATCTAGATTACACAGTAATGATCCTTACACCTATGGAGTCTTGGTGCTGATCATGTTTTGCTCGTGGAAGAGGCTTAGTCAACGGGTCTGCAACATTCAGATCCGTATGTATCTTGCAAATCTCTATGTCTCCCACCTGGACTAAATCCCGGATGGAGTTGAAGCGTCTCTTGATGTGTTTGGTTCTTTTGTGAAATCTGGATTCCTTTGCCAAGGCAATTGCACCAGTATTGTCACAGAAGATTTTCATTGGACCCGATGCACTAGGTATGACACCTAGATCAGATATGAACTCCTTCATCCAGACTCCTTTGTTCGCTGCTTCCGAAGCAGCTATGTACTCCGCTTCACATGTAGATCCCGCTACGACGCTTTGTTTAGAACTGCACCAACTGACAGCTCCACCGTTTAAAGTAAACACGTATCCGGTTTGCGATTTAGAATCGTCCGGATCAGTGTCAAAGCTTGCATCAACGTAACCTCTTACGGTGAGCTCTTTGTCACCTCCATATATGAGAAACATATCCTTAGTCCTTTTCAGGTATTTCAGGATGTTCTTGACCGCTGTCCAGTGATCCACCCCTGGATTACTTTGGTACCTCCCTGCTAAACTTATAGCAAGGCACACATCAGGTCTGGTACACAGCATTGCATACATGATAGAGCCTATGGCTGAAGTATAGGGAACATCTTTCATTTTCTCTCTATCTTCTGCAGTGGTCGGGCATTGAGTCTGACTCAACTTCACACCTTGCAATACAGGCAAGAACCCTTTCTTTGCTTGATCCATTTTGAACTTCTTCAAAATCTTGTCAAGGTATGTGCTTTGTGAAAGTCCAATTAAGCGTTTTGATCTATCTCTATAGATTTTTATGCCTAATATGTAAGCAGCTTCCCCGAGGTCTTTCATCGAAAAACTTTTATTCAAGTATCCCTTTATGCTATCCAGAAATTCTATATCATTTCCAATGAGTAATATGTCATCCACATATAATATCAGAAATGCTACAGAGCTCCCACTCACTTTCTTGTAAATACAGGCTTCTCCAAAAGTCTGTATAAACCCAAATGCTTTGATCACACTATCAAAGCGTTTATTCCAACTCCGAGATGCTTGCACCAGTCCATAGATGGATCGCTGGAGTTTGCATACTTTGTTAGCTCCCTTTGGATCGACAAAACCTTCTGGTTGCATCATATACAACTCTTCTTCCAGAAATCCATTCAGGAATGCGGTTTTTACATCCATTTGCCAAATTTCATAATCATAAAATGCGGCAATTGCTAACATGATTCTGACAGACTTAAGCATCGCTACAGGTGAGAAAGTCTCATCGTAGTCAACTCCTTGAACTTGTCGAAAACCTTTTGCGACAAGTCGAGCTTTGTAGACAGTAACATTACCATCAGCGTCAGTCTTTTTCTTAAAGATCCATTTATTCTCAATTGCTTGCCGATCATCGGGCAAGTCAACCAAAGTCCATACTTTGTTCTCATACATGGATCCCATCTCAGATTTCATGGCTTCAAGCCACTTTGCGGAATCTGGGCTCACCATCGCTTCTTCATAGTTCGTAGGTTCATCATGATCTAGTAGCATGACTTCCAGAACAGGATTACCGTACCACTCTGGTGCGGATCTTACTCTGGTTGATCTACGAGGTACAGTAGTATCTTGATCTAAAGTTTCATGATCATCATCATTAACTTCCTCTCTTATTGGTGTAGGTCTCACAGAAACAGTTTTCAGTGATGTACTATTTCCCAATAATGGAGTAGGTACAGTTACCTCGTCCAGTTCTACTTTCCTCCCACTCACTTCTTTCGAGAGAAACTCCTTCTCAAGAAAGTTTCCGAATTTAGCAACAAAAGTCTTGCCTTCGGATCTGTGATAGAAGGTGTATCCAATAGTTTCCTTTGGATATCCTATGAAGACACACTTCTCCGATTTGGGTTCGAGCTTATCAGGTTGAAGCTTTTTCACATAAGCATCGCAGCCCCAAATTTTAAGAAACGATAACTTTGGTTTCTTGCCAAACCATAGTTCATAAGGCGTCGCCTCAACGGATTTAGATGGTGCCCTATTTAACGTGAATGCGGCCGTCTCTAAAGCATAACCCCAAAATGATAGCGGTAAATCAGTAAGAGACATCATAGATCGCACCATATCTAGTAAAGTACGATTACGACGTTCGGACACACCATTACGTTGTGGTGTTCCGGGTGGCGTGAGTTGCGAAACTATTCCACAATTTTTCAAATGTACACCAAACTCGTAACTCAAATATTCTCCTCCATGATCAAATCGTAGAAACTTTATTTTCTTGTTACGATGATTTTCAACTTCACTCTGAAATTCCTTGAACTTTTCAAATGTTTCAGACTTATGTTTCATTAAGTAGATATACCCATATCTGCTTAGATCATCTGTGAAGGTGAGAAAATAACGATATCCGCCACGAGCCTCAATATTCATCGGACCACATACATCGGTATGTATGATTTCCAATAAATCTGTTGCTCTCTCCATAGTACCGGAGAACGGTGTTTTAGTCATCTTGCCCATGAGGCACGGTTCGCAAGTACCAAGTGATTCATAATCAAGTGGTTCCAAAAGCCCATCAGTATGGAGTTTCTTCATGCGCTTTACACCGATATGACCTAAACGGCAGTGCCACAAATAAGTTGCACTATCATTATCAACTCTGCATCTTTTGGCTTCAACATTATGAATATGTGTATTACTACTATCGAGATTCAATAAGAATAGACCACTTTTCAAGGGTGCATGACCATAAAAGATATTATTCATATAAATAGAACAACCATTATTCTCTGATTTAAATGAATAACCGTCTCGCATCAAACAAGATCCAGATATAATGTTCATGCTCAACGCTGGCACCAAATAACAATTATTTAGGTCTAATATTAATCCCGAAGGTAGATGTAGAGGTAGCGTGCCGACCGCGATCACATCGACTTTGGAACCGTTTCCCACGCGCATCGTCACCTCGTCCTTTGCTAGTGTCCGCTTATTCTGTAGTCCCTGTTTCGGGTTGCAAATATTAGCAACAGAACCAGTATCAAATACCCAGGTGCTACTGCGAGCATTAGTAAGGTACACATCAATAACATGTATATCACATATACCTTTGTTCACCTTGCCATCCTTCTTATCCGCCAAATACTTGGGGCAGTTCCGCTTCCAGTGACCAGTCTGCTTGCAGTAGAAGCACTCAGTTTCAGGCTTAGGTCCAGACTTGGGTTTCTTCTCTTGAGCAGCAACTAGCTTGCCGTTCTTCTTGAAGTTCCCTTTCTTCTTCCCTTTGCCCTTTTTCTTGAAACTAGTGGTTTTGTTAACCATCAGCACTTGATGCTCCTTCTTGATTTCTACCTCCGCAGCTTTCAGCATAGCGAAGAGCTCGGGAATATTCTTGTTCATCCCTTGCATATTATAGTTCATCACAAAGCTCTTGTAGCTTGGTGGCAGTGATTGGAGAATTCTGTCAATGACGCAATCATCCGGAAGTGTAACTCCCAATTGAATCAAGTGATTATTATACCCAGACATTTTGAGTATATGCTCATTGACAGAACTGTTCTCCTCCATCTTGCAGCTATAGAACTTATTGGAGACTTCATATCTCTCAATCCGGGCATTTGCTTGAAATATTAACTTCAACTCCTGGAACATCTCATATGCTCCATGACGTTCAAAACGTCGTTGAAGTCCCGGTTCTAAGCCGTAAAGCATGGCACACTGAACTATTGAGTAGTCATCAGCTTTGCTCTGCCAGACATTCATAACTTCTGGTGTTGCTCTTGCAGCAGGCCTGGCACTCAGCGGTGCTTCCAGGACGTAATTCTTCTGTGCAGCAATGAGGATAATCCTCAGGTTACGGACCCAGTCCGTGTAATTGCTACCATCATCTTTCAACTTAGCTTTCTCAAGGAACGCATTAAATTTCAACGGAACAACAGCACGAGCCATCTATCTACAATCAACATAAACAAGCAAGATACTATCAGGTACTAAGTTCATGATAATTTTTAAGTTCAGTTAATTTACTTAAGAACTCCCACTTAGATAGACATCCCTCTAATCCTCTAAGTGATTACGTGATCCAAATCAACTAAACCATAACCGATCATCACGTGAGATGGAGTAGTTTTCAATGGTGAACATCAATATGTTGATCATATCTACTATATGATTCACGCTCGACCTTTCGGTCTCCGTGTTCCGAGGCCATATCTGTATATGCTTGGCTGGTCAAGTATAACCTGAGTATTCGGCGTGTGCAACTGTTTTGCACCCGTTGTATTTGAACGTAGAGCCTATCACACCCGATCATCACGTGGTGTCTCAGCACGAAGAACTTTTGCAACAGTGCATACTCAGGGAGAACACTTCTTGATAATTTAGTGAGAGATCATCTTATAATGCTACCGTCAATCAAAGCAAGATAAGATGCATAAAAGGATAAACATCACATGCAATCAATATAAGTGATATGATATGGCCATCATCATCTTGTGCTTTGTGATCTCCATCTCCGAAGCATCGTCATGATCACCATCGTCACCGGCGCGACACCTTGATCTCCATCGTAGCATCGTTGTCGTCTCGCCAATCTTATGCTTCCACGACTATCACTACCGCTTAGTAATAAAATAAAGCATTACATCGCGATTTCATTGCATACAATAAAGCGACAACCATATGGCTCCTGCCAGTTGCCGATAACTCGGTTACAAAACATGATCATCTCATACAATAAAATCAGCATCATGCCTTGACCATATCACATCACAACATGCCCTGCAAAAACAAGTTAGACGTCCTCTACTTGTTGTTGCAAGTTTTACGTGTCTGCTACGGGCTTAAGTAAGACCTCATCTCACCTACGCATCAAAACCACAACGATAGTTCGTCAAATAGACTCCGTTTTAACCTTCTCAAGGACCGGGCGTAGTCACACTTGGTTCAACTAAAGTTGGAGAGACAGTCTTCCGCTAGCCATCTGTGTGCATAGCACGTCGAGGGAACCGGTCTCGCGTAAGAGTACGTGTAAGGTTGGTCCGGATCGTCTCGTCCAACAATACCGCCGAACCAAAGTATGACATGCTGGTAGGCAGTATGACTTGTATCGCCCACAACTCACTTGTGTTCTACTCGTGCAAATAACATCAAACCATAAAAACCTAGGCTCAGATGCCACTGTTGGGGAACGCAGTAATTTCAAAAAAATTCCTACGCACACGCAAGATCATGGTGATGCACAGCAACGAGAGGGGAGAGTGATGTCTACGTACCAACGCAGACCGACTGCGGAAGCGATCACACAACATAGAGGAAGTAGTCGTACGTCTTCTTCCCGATCCAACCGATCCAAGCACCGTTACTCCGGCACCTCCGAGTTCTTAGCACACGTTCAGCTCGATGACGTTCCTCGGGCTCCGATCCAGCAAAGCGTCGACGAAGAGTTCCGTCAGCATGACGGCGTGGTGACGATCTTGATGTACTACCGACGCAGGGCTTCGCCTAAGCACTGTAACGGTATGATCGAGGTGGAATTTGGTGGCAGGGGGCACCGCACACGGCTAAGGAACGATTAACTTGTGTGTCTTGTGGTGCCCCCTGCCCCCGTATATAAAGGCCAGGGGCAGGGGGTTCGGCCGGCTAGGAGGGAGGCGCAGGGAGGAGTCCTACTCCCACCGGGAGTAGGACTCCTTCCCCCCAATCCTATTCCAACTAGGATTCTTGGGGAAGAAGGAGAAAGAGGGGGCCGGCCCACCTCTCCTAGTCCTATTAGGACTTGGGAAAGGTGGGGGCGCGGGCCAGGTGTGGGCTGCCTCTTCTCTCTTTTCCACTAAGGCCCAATAGGCCCATTTACCTCCCGGGGGGTTCCGGTAACCCTCCCGGTAATCCGGAAAAATCCCGATTTCACCCGGAACGCTTCCGGTGCCCAAACATAGGCTTCCAATATATCAATCTTTACGTCTCGACCTTTTCGAGACTCCTCGTCATGTCCGTGATCTCATCCGGGACTCCGAACAACCTTCGGTACATCAAAATGCATAAACTCATAATAACTGTCATCGTAACGTTAAGCGTGCGGACCCTACGGTTCGAGAACAATGTAGACATGACCGAGCTAAGTCTCCGGTCAATAACCAATAGCGGGACCTGGATGCCCATATTGGCTCCTACATATTCTACGAAGATCTTTATCGGTCAGACCGCATAACAACATACGTTGTTCCCTTTGTCATCGGTATGTTACTTGCCCGAGATTCGATCGTCGGTATCCAATACCTAGTTCAATCTTGTTACTGGCAAGTCTCTTTACTCGTTCCGTAATACATCATCTCATAACTAACATCTTAGTTATTTATGCTTGCAAGGCTTATGTGATGTGTATTACCGAGAGGGCCCAGAGATACCTCTCCGACAATCAGAGTGACAAAACCTAATCTTGAAATACGCCAACCCAACATCTACCATTGGAGACACCTGTAGTACTCCTTTATAATCACCCAGTTACGTTGTGACGTTTGGTAGTACCCAAAGTGTTCCTCCGGTAAACGGGAGTTGCATAATCTCATAGTTATAGGAACATGTATAAGTCATGAAGAAAGCAATAGCAACATACTAAACGATCGGGTGCTAAGCTAATGGAATGGGTCATGTCAATCAGATCATTCAACTAATGATGTGACCTCGTTAATCAAATAACAACTCTTTGTTCATGGTTAGGAAACATAACCATCTTTGATTAACGAGCTAGTCTAGTAGAGGCATACTAGTGACACTCTGTTGGTCTATGTATTCACACATGTATTATGTTTCCGGTTAATACAATTCTAGCATGAATAATAAACATTTATCATGATATAAGGAAATAAATAATAACTTTATTATTGCCTCTAGGGCATATTTCCTTCATGAATAACCGTCTTGCATTAAACAAGATCCAGATATAATGTTCATGTTCAACGCTGGCACCAAATAACAATTATTTAGGTCTAATACTAATCCCGAAGGTAGATGTAGAGGTAGCGTGCCGACCGCGATCACATCGACTTTTGAACCGTTTCCCACGCGCATCGTCACCTCGTCCTTAGCCAATCTTCGCTTAATCCGTAGTCCTTGTTTCGAGTTGCAAATATTAGCAACAGAACCAGTATCAAATACCCAGGTGCTACTGCGAGCATTAGTAAGGTACACATCAATAACATGTATATCACATATACCTTTGTTCACCTTGCCATCCTTCTTATCCGCCAAATACTTGGGGCAGTTCCGCTTCCGGTGACCAGTCTGCTTGCAATAGAAGCACTCAGTTTCAGGCTTAGGTCCAGACTTGGGTTTCTTCTCTTGAGCAGCAACTTGCTTGCTGTTCTTCTTGAAGTTCCCCTTCTTCCCTTTGCCCTTTTTCTTGAAACTAGTGGTCTTGTTGACCATCAACACTTGATGCTCCTTTTTGATTTCTACCTCCACAGCTTTCAGCATTGCGAAGAGCTCGGGAATAGTCTTATTCATCCCTTGCATATTATAGTTCATCACGAAGCTCTTGTAGCTTGGTGGCAGTGATTGGAGAATTCTGTCAATGACGCAATCATCTGGAAGATTAACTCCCATCTGAATCAAGTGATTATTATACCCAGACATTTTGAGTATATGCTCACTAACAGAACTGTTCTCCTCCATCTTGCAGCTATAGAACTTATTGGAGACTTCATATCTCTCAATTCGGGCATTTGCTTGAAATATTAACTTCAACTCCTGGAACATCTCATATGCTCCATGACGTTCAAAACATCATTGAAGTCCCGATTCTAAGCCGTAAAGCATGGCGCACTAAACTATCGAGTAGTCATCAGCTTTGCTCTGCCAGACGTTCATAACATCTGGTGTTGCTCCAGCAGCAGGCCTGGCACCCAGCGGTGCTTCCAGGACGTAATTCTTCTGTGCAGCAATGAGGATAATCCTCAAGTTACGGACCCAGTCCGTGTAATTGCTACCATCATCTTTCAACTTTGCTTTCTCAAGGAACGCATTAAAATTCAATGGAAGAACAGCACAGGCCATCTATCTACAATCAAACATACATAAGCAAGATACTATCGGGTACTAAGTTCATGATAAATTTAAGTTCAGTTAATCATATTACTTAAGAACTCCCACTTAGATAGACATCCCTCTAATCTTCTAAGTGATCACGTGATCCAAATCAACTAAACCATGTCCGATCATCATGTGAGATGGAGTAGTTTCATTGGTGAACATCACTATGATGATCATATCTACTATATGATTCACGCTCGACCTTTCGGTCTTCGTGTTCCGAGGCCATATCTGTATATGCTTGGCTCGTCAAGTATAACCTGAGTATTCCGCGTGTGCAACTATTTTGCACCCGTTGTATTTGAACGTAGAGCCTGTCACACCCGATCATCACATGGTGTCTCAGCACGAAGAACTTTCGCAACGGTGCATACTCAGGGAGAACACTTCTTGATAATTTAGTTAGAGATCATCTTATAATGCTACCATCAATCAAAGCAAGATAAGATGCATAAAAGATAAACATCACATGCAATCAATATAAGTGATATGATATGGCCATCATCATCTTGTGCCTGTGATCTCCATCTCCGAAGCACCGTCATGATCACCATCGTCACCGACGCGACACCTTGATCTCCATCGTAGCATCGTTGTCATCTCGCCAATCTTATGCTTCCACGACTATCGCTACCGCTTAGTGATAAAGTAAAGCATTACAGCACGATTGCATTGCATACAATAAAGTGACAACCATATGGCTCCTGCCAGTTGCCGATAACTCGGTTACAAAACATGATCATCTCATACAGTAAAATTCAGCATCATGTCTTGACCATATCACATCACAACATGCCCTAAAAAACAAGTTAGACGTCCTCTACTTTGTTGTTGCAAGTTTTACGTGGCTGCTATGGGCTTAAGCAAGAACCAATCTTACCTACGCATCAAAACCACAATGATAGTTTGTCAAGTTGGTGCTGTTTTAACCTTCGCAAGGACCGGGCATAGCCACACTCAGTTCAACTAAAGCTGGAGAAACTGTCACCCGCAAGCCACCTATGTGCAAAGCACGTCGGGAGAACCGGTCTCGCGTAAGCGTACGTGTAATGTCGGTCCGGGCCGCTTCATCCAACAATACCGCCGAACCAAAGTATGACATGCTAGTAAGAAGTATGACTTATATCGCCCACAACTTACTTGTGTTCTACTCGTGCATATAACATCAACACATAAAACCTGGCTCTGATACCACTATTGGGAACGTAGTAATTTCAAAAAAAATTCCTACGCACACGCAAGATCATGGTGATGCACAGCAACGAGGGGAGAGTGTGATCTACGTACCCTTGTAGATCGACAACGGAAGCGTTTGGTTGATGTAGTCGTACGTCTTCACGGCCCGACCGAGCAAGCACCGAAACTACGACACCTCCGAGTTTTAGCACACGTTCAGCTCGATGACGATCCCCGGACTCCGATCCAGCAAAGTGTCGGGGAAGAGTTCCGTCAGCACGACGGCATGGTGACAATCTTGATGTACTACTATCATAGGGCTTCGCCTAAGCACCGCTACAATATTATCAAGGACTATGGTGGCAGGGGGCGCCGCACACGGCTAAGAATATGATCACGTGGATCAACTTGTGTGTCTCTGGGGTTCCCCTACCTCCGTATATAAAGGATCAAGGGGGGTGCGGCCAGCCTAGGAGAGGCGCGTCAGGAGGAGTCCTACTCCCTTTGGGAGTAAGATCCCCCCCCCCAATCCTAGTTGGAATAGGATTCGCGGAGGGGGGGAAAGAGAGAGGGGGGCCGGCCCCCTCTCCTTGTCTTATTCGGACCAAGGGAGGGGAGGGGCGCGCGGCCCATCTTGGGCTGCCCCTTCTCTTTTCTACTAAGGCCCACTAAGGCCCATATAGCTCCCGGGGGGGGGGGGGGTTCCGGTAACCTCCCGGTACTCCGGTAAAATCCCGATTTCACCCGGAACATTTCCAATACCCAAACATAGGCTTCCAATATATCAATCTTTATGTCTCGACCATTTCGAGACTCCTCGTCATGTCCGTGATCACATCCGGGACTCCGAACAACCTTCGGTATATCAAAACGTATAAACTCATAATATAACTGTCATCGAAACCTTAAGCGTGTGGACCCTACGGGTTCGAGAACAATGTAGACATGACCGAGACACGTCTCCGGTCAATAACCAATAGCGGGACCTGGATGCCCATATTGGCTCCTACATATTCTACGAGGATCTTTATCGGTCAGACCGCATAACGACATATGTTGTTCCCTTTTGTCATCGGTATGTTACTTGCCCGAGATTTGATCGTCGGTATCCAATACCTAGTTCAATCTCGTTACTGGCAAGTCACTTTACTCATTCCGTAATACATAATCTCGCAACTAACTCATTAGTTGCATTGCTTGCAAGGCTTAAGTGATGTGCATTACCGAGAGGGCCCAGAGATACCTCTCCGACGATCGGAGTGACAAATCCTAATCTCGAAATACGTCAACCCAACATGTACCTTTGGAGACACCTGTAGAGCACCTTTATAATCACCCAGTTATGTTGTGACGTTTGGTAGCACACAAAGTGTTCCTCCGGCACACGGGAGTTACATAATCTCATAGTCATAGGAACATGTATAAGTCATGAAGAAAGCAATAGCAACATACTAAACGATCGTGTGCTAATCTAATGGAATGGGTCATGTCAATCAGATCATTCAACTAATGATGTGATCTCGTTAATCAAATGACAACTCTTTGTCCATGGTTAGGAAACATAACCATCTTTGATTAACGAGCTAGTCAAGTAGAGGCATACTAGTGACACTCTGTTTGTCTATGTATTCACACATGTATTATGTTTCCGGTTAATACAATTCTAGCATGAATAATAAACCTTTATCATGATATAAGGAAATAAATAATAACTTTATTATTGCCTCTAGGGCATATTTCCTTCACCTCCACCATCTACTGTTCATCCAGCCCTCCACCACACCATGGGGTCCTGTTCATCCAGAGGCAAGGCCACCGCTCACTGTTCATCAACCCCCTCCCCCCCTGCAACTCTCACTGTTCATCCCAGAGGCAGCATCCTTCGGCTTCAGTTAGCAGCAGTAGCAAAGCAATCGCTTGATCGGGTTCAGTTAACAGCCATCGTTTGATTGCTCGGGTTCAGAAACATGTAGCCTGCAGTGCAATCGCTCGGGTTCAGTTAGAGCCCAACGCCTCGCTTGGGTTCAGTTAGAGCCAATGCCTCGCACACATGCGCGTACGTGTATGAGAGAAACGCGTATTGCTCGGCCCCTGACCTCCCACCGTAACCGCGAACTCCCCGAAATTTTCCTCCCCCTCGCTTCTACCATGGTTTTTTCCATCATGGACGGCCCAAAGAATTTCATGCAGCTGCGTCTCCGACCCGCCCAGGATGAAAAGCGCATTTTCTGTCATGATTTTTTGACATAGAAGTAGGAGCCCACCACATCTATGATGATACCAGGTTTTGTCACAATTATCGTCATATAAGTGTCATATGTATGAAAAAAAAATCGTTTGGCCCAAAATGTCATGGATGTGTTTTTTTTGTAGTGCCACCATATACCTTCCTCAAAATAGCCACCATACCTACCTATCATGGCATTTCCATAGCCATTCCGAGATATATTGCCTTGCAACTTTCCACCGTTCCGTTTACTATGACACGCTCCATCATTGTCATATTGCTTCGCATGATCATGTAGTTGACATTTTAGTTGTCGCAAAGCCACCATTCATAATTCTTTCATATAAGTCACTCATGCATCATTGCTATCCCGGTACACCGCCAGAGGCATTCGTATAGAGTCATACTTTGTTCTAGTATAGAGTTGTAATCATTGTGTTGTAGATAAATAGAAGTGTGATGATCATCATTCATAGAGTATTGTCCCAAAAAAAGAGAAAGGCCAAATAAAAAAATAAGTCCCCAAAAAAGGGGCAATACTACTATCCATTTTTTCCACACTTGTGCTTCAAAGTAGCACCATGATCTTCATGATAGAGAGTCTCCTATGCTATCACTTTCATATACTAGTGGGAATTTTTCATTATAGAAGTTGGCTTGTATATTCCAACGATGGGCTTCCTCAAAATGCCCTAGGTCTTCGTGAGCAAGCAAGTTGGATGCACCCACTTAGTTTCTTTTTGTTGAGCTTTCATAAACTTATAGCTCTAGTGCATCCATTGCATGGCAATCCCTACTCACTCACATTGATATCTATTGATGGGCATCTCCATAACCCGTTGATACGCCTAGTTGATGTGAGACTATCTTCTCCCTTTTTGTCTTCTCCACAACCACCATTCTATTCCACCTATAGTGCTATGTCCATGGCTCATGCTCATGTATTGAGTGAAGATTGAAAAAGTTTGAGAACACCAAAAGTATGAAACAATTGCTTGGCTTGTCATCGGGGTTGTGCGTGATTTGAATATTTTGTGTGGTGAAGATGGAGCATAGCTAGACTATATGATTTTGTAGGGATAACTTTCTTTGGCCATGTTATTTTGAAGAGACATAATTGCTTAGTTAGTATGCTTGAAGTATTATTATTTCTGTGTCAATATTAAACTTTTGTCTTGAATCTTTCGGATCTGAATATTCATACCACAATTAAGAGAATTACATTGAGAATTATGCTAGGTAGCATTCCACACCAAAAATTCTGTTTTTATCATTTACCTACTCGAGGACGGGCAAGAATTAAGCTCGGGGATGCTTGATATGTCTCCAACGTATCTATAATTTTTTATTGTTCCATACTATATTATATCCTGTTTTGGACATTATTGGGCTTTATTATACAATTTTATATTATTTTTGGGACAAACCTATTAACCGGAGGCCCAGCCCAGAATTGTTGTTTTTTGCCTATTTTAGGGTTTCGCGGTAAAAGAATATCAAACGGAGTCCAAATGGAATGAAACCTTCGGGAACGTGATTTTTGGAATGAACATGATCCAGAGGACTTGGACCTTACGTCAAGCAATCAACGAGGAAGGCACGAGGTAGGGGCACGTCTACCCCACCCAGGCGTGCCCTCCACCCTCGTGGGGCCCATGTTGCTCCACCGACGTACTCCTTCCTCCTATATATACCTATGTACCCCCAAACTACCAGATACGGAGCCAAAACCCTAATTCCACTGCTATAACTTTCTGTATCCACGACATCCCATCTTGGGGCCTTTTCCGGAGCTTTATCGGAGGGGGTATCCATCACGGAGGGCTTCTACATCAACACCACGGCCTCTCCGATGAAGTGTGAGTAGTTTACTTCAGACCTACGGGTCCATAGTTAATAGCTCGATGGCTTCTTCTCTCTATTCGGATCTCAATACAAAGTTCTCCCCCTCTCTTGCGGAGATCTATTCGATGTAATTTTCTTTTGTGGTGTGTTTGTTGAGACCAATGAATTGTGGGTTTATGATCAAGTTTATCTATGAACGATATTTGAATCTTCTCTGAATTCTTTTATGTATGATGGGTTATCTTTGCAAGTCTCTTCGAATTATCAGTTTGGTTTGGCCTACTAGATTGATCTTTCTTGCAATGGGAGAAGCGCTTAGCTTTGGGTTCAATCTTGCGGTGTCCTTTCCCAGTGATAGTTGGGGTAGGGCATGAATTGTATTGTTGCCATCGAGGATAAAAAGATGGGGTTTATATCATATTGCATGAGTTTATCCCTCTACATGATTTCATCTTGCTTAAAGTGTTACTCTGTTCTGTTGAACTTAATACTCTAGATGCATGCTGGATAGCGCTCGATGTGTGGAGTAATAGTAGCAGATGCAGGCAGGATTCGGTTTACTTGTTTTGGACGTGATGCCTATATACATGATCATACCTAGATATTCTCATAACTATGCTCAATTCTGTCAATTGCTCAACAGTAATTTGTTCACCCACCGTAATACTTATGCTCTCGAGAGAATCCTCTAGTGATACCTATGGCCCCCGGGTCTATTTTCCATCATATTAATCTTCCAATACTTAGTAATTTCCTTTGTCATTTATTTTACTTGCATATTTATTTCTCTTTATCATAAAAATACCAAAAATATTATCTTATCATATCTATCAGGTCTCACTCTCGTAGGTGACCGTGAAGGGATTGGCAACCCCTTTATCGCGTTCGTTGCGAGGAGTTTATTTGTTTGTGTAGGTGCGAGGGACTCGTGCGTGGCCTCCTACTGGATTGATACCTTGGTTCTAAAAAACTGAGGTAAATACTTACGCTGCTCTACTGCATCACCCTTTCCTCTTCAAGGGAAAACCAACACAGTGCTCAAGAGGTAGCACCTAACACATCACACAAAGTTTTTGGAATCATGGAAACGCTAGCACCCAAATCACATAAATCATAGCATTCATGATCTTTAATTTTAATTTTAATAGTAGGTTCCCACTCATCATGAAATTTTATAGGGATAGAAACTTCTAATTCAAGCTTTTCTTCATAAGATTGCATTAAAGCATCAACGATATGTTTGGTAAAAGCTTTATTTTGACTATAAGCATGCGGAGAATTTAGCACAGATTGCAACAAGGAACTACAATCTATCAAAGATCAATTATCATAATTAAATCCCTTAAAATCAAAAATAGTGGGTACATTGCTATGTAAAGTTTTGATCTCTTCAATCCCACTTTTATTAATTTTTGCATCAAGATCTAAAAACTCCGAATCATTGTGACGCCTTTTAACTAAAGTCGACTCATCTCTAGTCCCATCATTACCAAGATTCATATTGCAAAACAAAGATTTAATAGGAGACACATCAATCACTTTTAGATCTTCATCCTTATGATCATCAAATTCTTCCGGTTTGGCGGCCATCTTATTAACTAAGGTGGCCTGCTTATCCGAAATTTGGGCTATTAAGTTTTCAAGATGAGTGAATTGAGATTTCAGACCATAAAATTCTTTGGACATATCATCTAGCTCTTTATTCATGTACCCCATAAAACTTTTTTGTTCTTTAAGCTCATTTCTGAAGAAATTATTATGCTCAAACTGCAAGGACATAAAACTTCCAACGTTGTTTTCAATTTCTTCCAACCTTCTAAGATGAGGATCACTTTTTGGTAAAGCCATCGCGGCAAGAAATCCAACACACGAGTACACAAGAAGCAAACGAAAAAGTGGCGAACGGAAAAAGAGGGCGAAAAAAACGGCAAGGGTGAAGTGGGGGAGAGGAAAACGAGAGGCAAATGGCAAATAATGTAATACGAGGGATAAGAGTTTGTGATGGGTACTTGGTATGTATTGACTTGTGCGCAGATCTCCCCGGCAACGGCGCCAGAAATCCTTCTTGCTACCTCTTGAGCACTGCGTTGGTTTTCCCTTGAAGAGGAAAGGGTGTTGCAGCAAAGTAGCGTAAGTATTTCCCTCAGTTTTTGAGAACTAAGGTATCAATCCAGTAGGAGACTGCATGCAAGTCCCTCGTACCTACACAAACAAATAAGAACCTCACAACCAACGTGATAAAGGGGTTTTCAATCCCTTCATGGTCACTTACGAGAGTGAGATCTGATAGAGATAATAATAATAAGATAAATATTTTTGGTATTTTTATGATATAGATTGAAAGTAAAGATTGCAAAGTAAAATAGATTGGAAACTTATATGATAAAAGATAGACCTGGGGGCCATAGGTTTCACTAGTGGCTTCTCTCAAGATAGCATAAGTATTACGGTGGGTGAACAAATTACTGTCGAGCAATTGATAGAAAAGTGAATAATTATGAGAATATCTAGGCATGATCATGTATATAGGCATCACATCCGTGACAAGTAGACCAAAACGATTCTGCATCTACTACTAATACTGCACACATCTACCGCTATCCAGCATGCATCTAGAGTATTATGTTCATAAGAACAGAGTAATGCATTAGGTAAGATGACATGATGTAGAGGGATAAACTCAAGCAATATGATATAAATCCCATCTTTTTATCCTCGATGGCAACAATACAATACGTGCCTTCCTGCCCCTGCTGTCACTGCGAAAGGACACCGCAAGATTGAACCCAAAGCTAAGCACTTCTTCCATTGCAAGAAAGATCAATCTAGTAGGCCAAACCAAACTGATAATTCGAAGAGACTTGCAAAGATAAAAAATCATACATAAAAGTTTTCAGAGAAGAATCAAATATTGTTCATAGATAAACTTGATCATAAACCCACAATCCATTGGATCTCGACAAACACACTGCAAAAAGAGTTACATCAAATAGATCTCCAAGAAAATCGAGGAGTACATTGTATTGAGATCCAAAGAGAGAGAATAAGCCATCTAGATAATAACTATGGACCCGAAGGTCTGTGGTAAACTACTCACACATTATCGGAGAGGCTATGGTGTTGATGTAGAAGCCCTCCGTGCTCAATTCCCCCTCCGGTGGAGCTCCGGAAAAGGCCCCAAGATGGGATCTCTTGGGTACATAAGGTTGCGGCGGTGGAAAATAGGGTTTCGTGGTACTCCTGGATGTTTTTGGGGTATATGGATATATATAGGAGGAAGAAGTAGGTCGGTGGAGCTGCGAGGGGCCCATGAGGGTGGGGGCGCGCCCAGGGGGGCAGGCACGCCTCCCTGCCTCGTGGCCACCTTGTTTTTTCTTGACGTCTACTCCAAGTCCCCTGGATCATGTTTGTTCCAAAAATAACTCTCCCGAAGGTTTCATTCCGTTTGGATTCCATTTGATATTCCTTTTCTACGAAACACTAAAATAGGCAAAAACAGCAATTTCCACTAGGCCTTGGGTTAGTAGGTTAGTCCCAAAAATAATATAAAAGTGTATAATAAAGCCCATTAAACATCCAAAACAAATAATGTAATAGCATGGAACAATAAAAAATTATAGATACATTGGAGACGTATCAAAAACCTTTCACAACAGGTCGAGCTTTGTAGCCAGTAACATTACCGTCAGTGTCGGTCTTCTTCTTGAAGATCCATTTATTCTCTATGGCTCGCCGATCATTGGGCAAGTCAACCAAAGTCCACACTTTGTTCTCATACATGGATCCCATCTCAGATTTCATGGCCTCAGGCCATTTTGCGGAATCTGGGCTCATCATCGCTTCCTCATAGTTCGTTGGTTCATCATGGTTAAGTAACATGACCTCCAGAATAGGATTACTGTACCACTCTGGTGTGGATCTTACTCTGGTTGACCTACGAGGTTCGGTAGTAACTTGATCCAAAGTTTCATGATCATCATCATTAGCTTCCTCACTTACTGGTGTAGGAATCACTGGAACTGATTTATGTGATGAACTGCTTTCCAATAAGGGAGTAGGTACAATTACCTCATCAAGTTCTACTTTCCTCCCACTCACTTCTTTCAAGAGAAACTACTTCTCTAGAAAGGATCAATTCTTAGCAACGAATATCTTGCCTTCGGATCTGTGATAGAAGGTGTACCCAACAGCCTCCTTTGGGTATCCTATGAAGACACATTTCTCCGATTTGGGTTCGAGCTTATCAGGTTGAAGCTTTTTCACGTAAGCATCACACCCCCAAACTTTAAAAAACGACAACTTGGGTTTCTAGCCAAACCACAGTTCATAAGGTGTCATCTCAATGGATTTTGATGGTGCCCTATTTAACGTGAATGCAACCGTCTCTAAAGCATAACCCCAAAACGATAGCGGTAAATAAGTAAAGACATCATAGATCGCACCATATATAATAAAGTGCGGTTACGACATTCGGACACACCATTACGCTGTGGTGTTCCAGGTGGCGTGAGTTGCGAAACTATTCCGCATTGTTTCAAATGAAGACCAAACTCATAACTCAAATATTCACCTCCATGATCAGATCGTAGAAACTTAATTTTCTTGTTACGATGATTTTCCACTTCACTCTGAAATTCTTTGAACTTTTCAAATCTTTCAAACTTATGTTTCAACAAGTAGATATACCCATATCTGCTCAAATCATCAGTGAAGGTCAGAAAATAACAAGACCCTCCACGAGCATCAAGACTCATCGGACCGCATACATCAGTATGTATTATTTCCAATAAATCTATCACTTGTTCCATTGTTCCGGAGAACGGAGTCTTAGTCATCTTGCCCATGAGGCATGCACTACAAAAAAGATACACTACTGTGATGATACGTGTTTGTCATTGTAGGTCGCATCTTCTGTCATGCATGTACATCCATGACGATTTTATGACAGAATCAAGATAGTCATACCTGTGCTATCGTAGAAGTGTTCCATGACATTACCAAAATTATCATCACAGAAGTGTCCACTTCCATGACGATAAATCCTGCGTCACAGAAGTGCTTTCGTCAAGGGTGACCGACACGTGGCATCCACCGTAACGAAATGCCGTTAAGCTATCGGGTCTGGTTTTGGATGCGATAACCCGTTAACAGCCCCGACCAATGGGGATTTTCCATGTGTAAAATCATCATTGGCTGGAGGAAACACATGTCGGCTCATCGTGGGACAGATGTCATCCACTCATTGGACAGAAGGCGCCTATGATACGTCGACACGTGGCACGGCCCAATAGAGGCCCATTCCTATGAAAAGGCCGGCCCGGTTGACTTGATCAAAAGGTGGCGGGCCGACCCATGTAAAGCCTGTTAACGGCCTGTTCTCATATAGCCCATTTACAGCCCGCTAACCCAAGGCCCGTTACGCCCTATCCGAATTAGGCCCAGTAGCGTCATCTGGGCCACCCAATATGATTCCAGCCCGTTTTCACTTCTGGCCCATGTATGGCCCATGAAGTCTTTCAGCCCATATGAGGCCCTATGTAACTCTTGGCCTATTAATGGCACGTGGTGAAACCGGCCCGTAATGAACAGTGTATCACTTTACACCCATTAACAGCCCATGGTGAAACTGGCCCGTAATGAGCAGTGTATCACTTTATACTCATTAACGGCCCGTTATTCCGTTGGGCCGTTTCTAGCCCATGTTATCTTTTGGCCTTCTTAGAGCCCATTTATTCTTGGGCTCATTTCCAGCATTCGTTTACTTACGGCCCGTTACTATCATTTTCTGCTTGTGGGCCAAATTCAGCCCGTGGTTACAGTCGTCCTGTTTGTGGTCCGTTAATACGTTGGGCGTTTTCATAGCGTCATCAAATACGGCCTATTATCGATGGCCCGTTATGGTCGGCCCATGAATGGACGACTCCAACTCTAGCCCGTTTACGGCCATAATGCGGTATGTTAGGCCCATGTTTGGCCAATCGATCATACGACCCATATAAGGCCCATTGATGATACGGCCCGCAGAAGGCCCATTATTTCTATGGCTCGTAGAAGGCCCACTATGTCTACATCTGGTAGGATGCCCAGTGTCACTACAGTAAATATTAGCCCATGGTTATTGTGGCTAGTTTAAAAAAATAGGTTATAGCAGCCATTAGTTAACCGCGGAAAAAGAACTGCAATGAATACAAGGAAACAAATAAACAAGACAACAAGGAAATAAATAATCAAGCAACTAAAGCTAGGCTATTACGGCTATTACACATATTACATCTACTGGGCATCAAAGTTCGCCACCAGTGCAAATATAGGGAACAAAGCAGCATATCATATACACTGGTTGTCAAAGTTGGCGACCAGCACAAATAAACGCCGCAGCAAAACAAATCCAGAACTGAAACCACTTCAGAAGATCTCAAGAAACAATATCCTGGGTACCCATAATGCTGGCAAGATGCTTAGCAAGCTTATTAACTTTCTCTTGTTTGGCGCTTAAATCCTCCAGCTTTTGCTATTGCACCAGAAAATATGCATCTGAATTCTGCAGGGACTTCCTCAGTCCTTCAGCTTCCTATCGCAGCACATCTGATCGATGTCTTTCAACTTGAAGTTGAGACTCAAGAAGACGAACTGATTCAGGCAGCGAGTTCGAAGAGCTTGTGCCAGCAGTAGTGGCCAGTAACTCGAACACTACATCAAGACAGGACTTTTGGGTTCCATCACTGTCGTCAAGATAGTTTTTATCAGCTTTCTTGCAGACCAACAGGGATGTCTCACTATCTTGAACCTTATCTGCATTACTTCCTTTACCATTGGATAACGCGGTACTGTTCTCCAATATTTTGTACGCATTCTAAAAGAGAAACAAGCAGACACATCACATGTTTACCATGTTCTATATGAAAATCATTTTGGTAAATGAGTTCAGTAGTAAAGTGGACAGGATAACAACATGAAACAAACATATATCTATGTACCATGGTCACTTTATGGTCTATATCATTCTAGTTTTTGTTGCCAAATCAAGATAGAGACACAGTTCAAATAATATTTGTTCAAGACAAAGCAGAATAGACAGAATATAAGTGTGGGTAACTATAGAGCAATAACAACACTTGTAATGTGCATGACATGAGAACATAACTGTTTATTCAATTGAAACTGAAATCAACATAGAGCAGGTTACAATAGCAAACCAGTTAAAGAAACAGGTTTAAAACATACCTGTTGTGCCATTGGAGTTTCAATTCCATCCTTCAAATTTGAAAATAGTTGGTATGAGTAAATACAGTAATGCAAGAGCAAAGGAGTATGAACCGTAGCTACAGAACCTGACCTAAGAACAAATCTTCTTCTCCTTTAAGCGTTGAGTTGGGATTCAGAGTGGTGGTCCTCGTGCTTTGGGCACTGCGGTTCCCTTACTAACTGCTTGTAGCGACCAGACCTCAAACAGTCTGATCTCTGTGCTCCGGTGTCATCCCTGGATCAGTAATGCTGACACCACACAGTACTTCGAAGGATTTATAGCAGAGTGGCAATCACACACTTATTACATCGGTGTCTCAAAAGATAACTTATTACAATAATATGGCTTAAGGCCATCTAATAACGATAACAGTGGAAGACTTGGATGATAAATGGGTCCATCAACTCCAACGGCATCACTGAGTATAGAACCACGACCTAAAAGCACCTTAATCTTCATCTGAAAAGTCTGCAACATTAACGTTGCAGCCCGAAACGGGTCAGCACATGGAATATGCTGGCAAGGTAACACATAGAGAATGATGGAATGAAACAGCTATACCACATGCATATTTGGCTGGTGGAAAGCTCTATGGTTACTGTTTTGCGTAAAGCCAATTTTTCCCTACTGCAAAGGAATAAATTTATTTAACTATCATGGTGGTTGTTAAACATTGAGAATGGTTGACAGCATTCTCAATCCCAATTAAAAGTAGTCATCAATAACCCAACAATATTAATTTAGAAGTAACATGATGACATTCACATGATATTCAAATACTAGATACTCAAGATTGTCCATAACCGGGGACATGACTAATCATGATTAGTTTGTTACACTCTGCAGAGGTTTGCACACTTTTCCCCACAAGACTCGATCGCCTCCGTTGGTTTTCTCGCACTACTGGTGTTTGAGAAACGGATGACCGAGACATAGTCTTTCAGAAGCGCTAGCACCTTACGATGGAGTGGACCGTACCACCTACATCCCCTACATCTGCTAGTCTACCCCTATAAGAGTTCGCACGACTTAGTCAACTATGCCAGAGCCCATAATGGCTTGTGGCTGCACACGTAAGTATTTAGGATGAAAGATCTTATGATCCCTTTGAGCCTGGGTGGCGGTCCAAAATAAAACAGGCAAGTCCTGATAGACATCAGGTGCCTCAGTCCACCCAGATGTGTGTTTAAGTTGCCACCTTAGATAAACCTTTAAAATTATCAATCTCACATCTGTCATGGATATCACTCACCCAATCCACGTCTACTAGCATAGCATGGCATAATAAGCAAATGTAGAAGTAACTCCCAAAGGTTTCATAATAAACAGGTAATAGGTACTACCTCATCTACTTCCCATCCCACAATTTAATTAGATCCTAATCGTGCAATGTGTGAGGATGGATCTAATGCAACAAAACTGGGTTATAGAAACGTATGATCAAAGTGTTACTTGCCTTGCTGATGATCCGCGAGTCCTAGAGATTCGAAGTAACAGGTGGCGCAATCCGAGTAATCTATCGCAGACAAACAACAAGCATACAATAAGTACTCATCTAATGCACAGGTAAAACTCGAACAAAAGATCGAACCAGATAGTTCAACTTAAGAACTCCGGTTGCAAAGAGCGAAAGAACCGAACGAAGAAACGAAAGACAAACGGCGGAAGAAAACAACTCGGTTCTAACAAGTTGAAACTAGGTCAAATTTTACCGTAGCAAAAACTTAGTTTAAGTTGATTAGTCGGAACGGCGGTTTCGAAACGAAACTCCAGGCGCTTGAATCACCTGATTCCGATAAACGAGCGAGAAGATAAACTAGAACGAAGATCGAATCTGAGATCGCGATCGCGGAATAAATCCGACGAAAGAAAAAGAAGAACGGTTGAACGAACGGACGTTTGTTAACCTAGAAGAATCCGGTGATCACGTTCGTTAGTACGAACGGTCCGGCGAACGGTCTTGAGGCAACTAAATCGGAGAAGAAAACGAATCCGATCTAGGGTTTCGGGAAAAGAAAACCGAACGAAAAACCGATCTAGAAAATCGGAACGGTTTAGAGAAGAAAAGAATCGGAACGGTTAGAAGAAAACAATCCGATGAAAAGAAAAGAGACGCGGCGCAGTACTACCTCTGGCGAGGTCTCCTGCGAGGGGCTCCGTTGGCGTGGGCGTGGGGCGGCGGCGGCGGTGGCAAGGTGCGGCGGCGGTGGTGGTGATGGGCGGCGGCGCACTAGGGCACAAGGGCGGCGGCGCGGCGTGGGCAAAGGCGCGGGGTGTGGCGCGGCTCTAGGCTTGGAGCTTGGGGCTTTGGTTTGATGGGTTTAGAGGGGGGGGGGGGTGTGGTAGTATTTATATTGGTGAGGGGGGGTTTTACTTGGGGTAGGGGAAAAGAATTAGACTAGGAATATGAATGAAAAGAGGGAAGGAACGATCTAGAAAATAAACGAAATAAACGGAAGTAGGACAAAAGTCCTACTAGGACTTCCAAGAAGAAGCAGCGGCGGCGGCCTCCCTGCGCCTAGGGCGCGTGCGTGCGGCCTCCTGGCCTCCTGGCCGGCGGCTTGGTGGCTTGGGCCTTTGTCCCAAGGCGCTGGAAATCTCCCTTTTTTTAAAAACGGTTTCATGCGCGGAAAAAAAACAGAAAGAGATCTAAACGAACTCCAAAACTAATAAAGTAAATTTTCCCCGACTCCTAAAATGAGTCGAACAAAATGAACTTTTCTCCGGGCCTAAAATGCAAATTTTGAAAACACGCATTTTTCCCTATCCAAACAAAAGGCAAATAAGACTCCAACGAAACCAATGATCCTCTTTTCAAAATTTGAGAAGACTCAAATATGAAAATAACGAAATCTCCAACTCTCTCCGAGGGTCCTTGAGTTGCGTGAAATTTCTAGGATCGGCAAGATGCAAGAAAATATGATATGCATGATGATCTATGTATAACATTCCAAATTCAAAATTTGGGATGTTACAAACCTACCCCCCTTAAGATGAATCTCGCCCTCGAGATTCGGGTTGGCTAGAAAATAGGTGAGGGTGGTCCTTGAGCAAATCTTCTTCTCTCTCCCAGGTGGCTTCATCCTCTGAGTGGTGGTTCCACTGAACTTTGCAAAACTTGATAACCTTGCTGCGGGTAACTCTGCTGGCATAATCGAGAATCTTGACTGGTTTCTCTTCATACGTTAAGTCGTCCTTCAACTGAATCGCTTCCAGCGGCACTGTATCTCTTAACGGTACCTCCGCCATCTCGGCGTGACACTTCTTCAGCTGAGAAACATGGAATACATCATGAACTCCTGACAGTCCCTCTTGTAATTCCAACTTATATGCGACTTCTCCCATATGTTGCAAGATCTTATATGGTCCAACGAAACGCGGTGCTAATTTTCCCTTAACTCCAAAGCGCTTAACTCCTCGGAGTGGGGATACTCGGAGATACACTCTGTCTCCGGTTTCGTAAACTATCTCCTTGCGTTTAGAATCTGCGTAGCTCTTCTGCCTGGACTGGGCTACCTTGAGCCTATCGCGAATCAACTTCACCTTCCGTTCAAACTCCTTAATCAAATCTGGTCCAAAGAACTGACGATCTCCAACTTCGTCCCATGACAACGGTGTCCTGCATCTCCTTCCGTACAAAGCTTTGAAAGGTGCCATCTTCAAACTGGTTTGGTAACTATTGTTATAAGAAAACTCCGCATACGGCAAGTTATCATCCCAACTAGATCCATAATCTAGTGCACAAGCTCTAAGCATATCTTCCAAAATCTGATTGACTCTCTCAGTCGGTCCATCTGTCTGCGGATGAAAAGCGGTGCTGAACTCTAGCCTGGTTTCTAAAGTTTCATGCAACTGCTTCCAAAACTTTGAGGTAAATTGGGTTCTTCTATCTGATACAATACTCCTTGGAACTCCATGCAAACAAATGATCCTAGTCATGTATATCTTTGCCAACTTAGCACTGGTGTAAGTGGTCTTAACTGGAATGAAATGTGCTACCTTCGTCAAACGATCAACTACTACCCATATCGAGTCATATCCTGCTTTCGTCCTGGGTAGTCCTGTGATAAAATCCATGCCTATCTTATCCCACTTCCATTCGGGTATCGGCAATGGTTGCAACAATCCGGCTGGCTTCTGATGCTCTACCTTTACTCTATGACATACGTCACAAACTGCTACATATGCTGCAATATCCTTCTTCATTCCGGTCCACCAGAATGTCTCCTTCAAATCCAAATACATCTTGGTATTTCCTGGGTGAATCGAATATGCTTAATCGTGTGCCTCTTGCAAAATCAACTTCCTGATCTCTGGGTCATTTGGCACATAAACACGGTCCTCAAACCATAGGGTATCGTGCTCATCCTCACGAAATCCCTTTGCTTTTCCTTTGCTTAGTTTCTCCTTTAGGGCAGCAATCTCCTTGTCAGCTTTCTGAGCCTCTCTGATTTTATCCATCAATGTTGACTGAATCTCCAATGCTGCTACATAGCCTTTCGGAACTATCTCTAAACTTAGTTCACGAAGGTTTTCTGCTAACTCCTTTGGTATACTTCCCGTCATTATCGTATTGACATGGCTCTTACGGCTCAATGCGTCAGCTACTACATTAGCTTTACCGGGATGGTAATGCAATCTCATATCATAATCCTTGATGAGCTCCAACCATCTCCTTTGTCTGAGATTCAACTTCTTCTGCGTGAAAATGTACTTCAAACTCTTGTGATCCGTGTACACCTCACAGTGATTTCCAATGAGGAAATGTCTCCATGTCTTCAATGCATGCACTACGGCTACTAACTCCAAATTATGTGTGGCGTAATTCAACGCATGAGGTTTCAGTTGTCGTGAAGCATACGAAACAACTCTCCCTTCCTGCATAAGCACTGCTCCAAGTCCTCAACGTGAAGCGTCACAATACACCTCATAATCCTTGGTTTGATCTGGCAAAATTAACACTGGTGAGGTAACCAAACGTTTCTTCAACTCCTGGAAACTAGCCTCACACTCCTCAGTCTAATTGAACTTAGTATCCTTTTTCAACAACTCCATCATAGGCTTCGCAATCTTTGAAAAGTTCTCAATGAATCTCCGGTGTATCCTGCGAGTCCAAGAAAACTCCGGATCTCTCCAACTGTCGTTGGTGCTTCCCATTTGGTTACAGTCTCAACCTTTGTGGGGTCAACTGCTATCCCTTCTCCGGATATAACATGTCCAAGAAATCCAACTTCCTTCAACCAAAGCTCACACTTGCTAAATTTGGCATATAACTGATGTTCCCTTAGTTTCTCCAAAACCAAACGCAAATGTTCCTTATGCTCTTCTTCATTCTTTGAATAAACCAGGATATCATCAATGAACACTACGACGAACTTATCCAAAAACTCCATAAACACTTTGTTCATCATGTTCATAAAATAGGCAGGCGCGTTAGTCAATCCAAATGACATAACGGTATACTCATACAGTCCATATCTCGTGGTGAATACTGTCTTAGGAATATCTTGTTCCCGAATCTTCAACTGGTGGTACCCTGATCGCAAATCGATCTTGGAAAACACTTTAGCTCCTTGCAAACGATCAAACAGATCATTAATCATTGGCAGTGGGTACTTGTTCTTGATGGTTACTTCATTCAATCCTCGATAATCAACAACCATCCTTAATGACCCATCCTTCTTCTCCACTAGAAGTACGGGTGATCCCCAAGGCGAAGAACTTGGGCGAATGTAACCATTCTCCAACAACTCCTTAATCTGATTCTTAATTTCCACCAAGTCCTTTGCTGGCATCCGGTATGGCCTCTTTGATATTGGTCCAGTCCCTGGCAATAACTCAATCAAAAACTCAATGTCTCTATCCGGTGGCATGCCTGGCAACTCTTCCGGAAATACATCAGGAAAATCCTTTACCACTGGTACTTCTTCCTGCATGACTCCTGTCAGGAAATTTACTTGTGTCCTATTGGGCACATGCCGGGATACATAATTGATCCTTCTTCCTTCAGGCGTTGTAAGCAAAATTGACTTACTAGCACACTCAATATTCCCTTCATACTTTGATAACCAATCCATGCCTAATATCACATCCAATCCTTGAGATTACAATACTATTAGGTCTGAGGGAAAAACATAGTTACCAATCCTTAATGGTAACCGATCACACCATTGTCTAGCCATAAACTCCGCTCCTGGTGAGCTTTCTAACATGGGTGACCTAAGGGCTTGGGTTGACAGGTTATATTTATCCACAAATCCCCTTGATATGTATGAATGCGATGCACCGGTATCGAAAAGAACGAGTGCGGTAAATGACTTCACCAAAAACTTACCGATCACTGCATCAGGCGGATCTTCAACCTCCTCCACGCTAACGTGGTTCACCTGTCCCCTATTGAAAGGGTTCGGCTTCTTCCCTGAGCTTGCATTGCCATTTCCATTCTGGCCTTCAGGACATTCATTGGCATAATGTCCGGTCTTGGAACACTTGAAACAGGTGACTTGACTCAGGTCTCTCTTGGATGGGGTTGATGGGGTGGTCCGGTTCTGGCCGTTGCTTCCTCCATTCCCATTACCATTCTTGTGGCCATTGTGGTTGTGCGAACTACTTCCTCCATGGGTATGCTGAAACTGAAATCCCGGTTTAGGGGTAAAACGGGGCTTCTGCTGGGCTCCAGAGTTATACTTCCCCTGTCCATACTTCCTCTTGCGGTTCTCAATCTGCTGTTGCTTCCCTTCAATCATGATGGCACGATCTACCAACTCCTGGTAATTTCTGAAACTCGCTACCATCAACTGCATGTTTAACTCATCATTCAATCCTTCCAGAAACTTCTCCTACTTGGTTGCATCCGTAGCAACGTCATCTGGGGCATAACATGCTAGCTTGCTGAAGTCATCAACGTACTGGCCAATTGTCCTTCCTCCTTGGCGTAAGTTGCGAAACTCACGCTTCTTCATGGCCATAGCTCCTGTTGAAACATGTGCAGTGCGGAAAGCTTGCTGGAACTGATCCCATGTGACAGTGTCAACTGGGAAGGTGGCTGTGAAATTCTCCCACCATGCTGCCGCGGGTCCGTCAAGCTGATGTGCGGCAAACTTCACTTTCTCACCATCCGTGCATCCTGCAGTGGTCAACTCCCTTCCTATCTTGCGGAGCCAATCGTCTGCTACTATCGGCTCGGTGCTACTATAAAACACCGGCGGATTCAGCCTAAGGAAATGGGCTAAGTGGTCAACAGGGGGTGGTGGTCATGGTGGGTTGTTGTTGTTGTTGTTCTGCTGGTTCTGGACTAACATCTGCATCAACTGATTCTGCCGTTGGATCAACTGAGTGAGCTCCGGTGGGAATCCATTGTCACGTCTCGAAGGCATCTGAGGGTTTAGAAAAGAAGAGATATAAGAATAGAATGAGGTCTAAAGAGAAAACACTACCCCAATGCACATGAGCAAATTCACACAAAATCACTTCATTCAATCAAACAAGGGCATACAATCGATCTAGCTATCGCAAAAGTGCTTGAACTATAGTGTTTACATGGGGGAAAATACTACTACTATTTGGTGGTCATCTAGAAATTTGAACCGACGGAAGACTCCATGATGTCCGCTCCAGCTTCGTCGTCAAAGTCGGGTTCACTTGGATCTGAATCGGTGTCGTCGATGATGATGTAGTTATCTGGGCATGCGACGTACTCGTCTTCCTCCTTGGATGCTAACTTTCTCTTGAGTTCTTCAATCTCTTGCTGAAGATCGACGTTGTGTCTTGCTAGAGCTACGATCTCGTCCATGTAGTCCTTGCGTGTAGCCTTCAGTTCTCCTTCTAGCTCGATCATCCTTGTCTTCGCATTCTTCAACTCCATCATATCATTGCACATTTGGTTCTCATGGTGCCGAATGTGCTGGTTTAACTCCTGTATGAACGCTGCAATGGATCTATCCTTCTTGGTGATGATTAACTCCCATTGTTCATCTCAGCGTCCGCAAATCTGGTAGATAGTGTCCTTGAGGTCTTCTTGATAAACTTCTCCAATGCGTCCTATGCTGATATGGGCTGCCATGCTCTTTCCTAGACTCCAAGTTGGTGCATTGAAAACACTATCTATGGGCTTCGTGATTGGCGCGAATGTCCTTCCCGAAACGTGAGCTTGAATCTTCCAGCGCTCCTCTTCAGGCAAAGTGGCGTTGAAGGTTCCCGTGAAACTTGGTAATCCAATGTTTAGGTACTTGGTGACGTCCTTCAAGTGAAATCCAAAAGGTGTGCCTTCATCCGGTTGAGCATACTTAATCTTCGCGTCCTTCATCCTAAAGAGTAGAAAAGATGAGGAGTTAGAAAATGAGGAGAGAATAGTGATCTAGGGCTTTAACTTAGTGGTCGTGTCCTACAGTCAACGTGTGCTCTGATACCATCTCTGTAGCGACCAGACCTCAAATAGTCTGATCTCTATGCTCCGGTGTCATCCCTGGATCAGTAATGCTGACACCACACAGTACTTCGAAGGATTTATAGCAGAGTGGCAATCACACACTTATTACATCGGTGTCTCAAAAGAGAACTTATTACAATAATATGGCTTAAGGCCATCTAATAACGATAACAGCGGAAGACTTGGAAGATAAATGGGTCCATCAACTCCAACGGCATCACTAAGTATAGAACCACGACCTAAAAGCACCTTAATCGTCGTCTGAAAAGTCTGCAACATTAACGTTGCAGCCCGAAACGGGTCAGCAGATGGAATATGCTGGCAAGGTAACACATAGAGAATGATGGAATGAAACAGCTATACTACATGCATATTTGGCTGGTGGAAAGCTCTATGGTTACTGTTTTGCGTAAAGCCAATTTTTCCCTACTGCAAGGGAATAAATTTATTTAACTATCATCGTGGTTGTTAAACATTGAGAATGGTTGACAGCATTCTCAATCCCAATTAAAAGTAGTCTTCAATAACCCAACAATATTAATTTAGAAGTAACATGATGAGATTCACATGATATTCAAGTACTAGATACTCAAGATTGTCCATAACCGGGGACACGGCTAATCATGATTAGTTTATTACACTCTGCAGAGGTTTGCACACTTTTCCCCACAAGACTCGATCGCCTCCGTTGGTTTTCTCGCACTACTGGTGTTTGAGAAACGGATGACCGAGACATAGTCTTTCAGAAGCGCTAGCACCTTACGATGGAGTAGACCATACCACCTACATC
This sequence comes from Triticum monococcum, assembly GCA_034509565.1. Classification (NCBI taxonomy): domain Eukaryota; kingdom Viridiplantae; phylum Streptophyta; class Magnoliopsida; order Poales; family Poaceae; genus Triticum; species Triticum monococcum. The sequence goes on from CM067846.1 coordinate 531,027,307, forward strand.
CCCTACATCTGCTAGTCTACCCCTATAAGAGTTCGCACGACTTAGTCAACTATGCCAGAGCCCATAATGGCTTGTGGCTGCACACGTAAGTATTTAGCATGAAAGATCTTATGATCCCTTTGAGCCTGGGCGGCGGTCCAAAATAAAACAGGCAAGTCCTGATAGACATCAGGTGCCTCAATCCACCCAGATGTGTGTTTAAGTTGCCACCATAGATAAACCATTAAAATTATCAATCTCACATCTGTCATGGATATCACTCACCCAATCCACGTCTACTAGCATAGCATGTCATAATAAGCAAACGTAGAAGTAACTCCCAAAGGTTTCATAATAAACAGGTAATAGGTACTACCTCATCTACTTCCCATCCCACAATTTAATTAGATCCTAATCATGCAATGTGTGAGGATGGATCTAATGCAATAAAACTGGGTTGTAGAAAAGGTATGATCAAAGTGTTACTTGCCTTGCTGATGATCCGCGAGTCCTAGAGATTCGAAGTAACAGGCGGCGCAATCCGGGTAATCTATCACAGACAAACAACAAGCATACAATAAGTACTCATCTAATGCACAGGTAAAACTCGAACAAAAGATCAAACCAGATAGTTCAACTTAAGAACTCCGGTTGCAAAGAGAGAAAGAACCGAACGAAGAAACGAAAAACAAACGGCGGAAGAAAATAACTCGGTTCTAACAAGTTGAAACTAGGTAAAATTTTATCGTAGCAAAAACTTAGTTTAAGTTGATTAGTTGGAACGACAGTTTTGAAACGAAACTCCAGGCGCTTGAATCACCTGATTCCGATAAACGAGCGAGACGATAAACTAGAACAAAGATCGAATCTGAGATCGCGATCGCGGAATAAATCCGACGAAAGAAAAAGAAGAACGGTTGAACGAACGGACGTTCGTTAACCTAGAAGAATCCGGTGATCACGTTCGTTAGGACGAACGGTCCGGTGAACGGTCTTGAGGCAACTAAATCGGAGAAGAAAACGAATCCGATATAGGGTTTCGGGAAAAGAAAACAGAACGAAAAACCGATCTAGAAAACCGGAACGGTTTAGAGAAGAAAAGAATCGGAACGGTTAGAAGAAAACGATCCGATGAAAAGAAAAGAGACGCGGCGCGGTGCTACCTCCGGCGAGGTATCCAGCGAGGGGCTCCGGCGGCGTGGGCGTGGGGCGACGATGGCGGTGGCAAGGTGCGGCGGCGGCGGTGCTAGGGCACAAGGGCGGCGGCGCGGCGTGGGCAAGGGCTCGGGGTGTGGCGTGGCTCTAGGCTTGGAGCTTGGGGCTTCGGGCTTCGGTTTGATGGGTTTAGAGGGGGGGTGTGGGAGTATTTATATTGGGGAGGGAGGGGTTTACTTGGGGTAGGGGACAAGAATTAGACTAGGAATAGGAAAGAAAAGAGGGAAGGAAAGATCTAGAAAATAAACGGAATAAACGGAAGTAGGACAAAAGTCCTACTAGGACTTCCAAAAAGAAGCAGCGGCGGCGGCCTCCCTGCGCCTGGGGCGCGCGCGCGCGGCCTCCTGGCCTACTGGCCGGCGGCTTGGTGGCTTGGGACTTTGGCCCAAGGCGCTGGAAATCTCCCTCTTTTTTTAAACGGTTTCGCACTCGGAAAACAAAAGAAAAGGGAATCTAACGGACTCCAAAACTAATAAAGTAAATTTTCCCCGACTCCTAAAATTGAGTCGAACAAAATGAACTTTTCTCCGGGCCTAAAATGCAATTTTTGAAAACACGCATTTTTCCCTATCCAAATAAAAGGCAAATGAAACTCTGACAAAACCAATGATCCTCTTTTCGAAATTTGAGAATGCTCAAATATGAAAATTATGAAATCTCCAACTCTCTCCGAGGGTCCTTGAGTTGCGTGAAATTTCTAGGATCGGCAAAATGCAAGAAAATATGATATGCATGATGATCTATGTATAACATTCCAAATTGAAAATTTGGGATGTTACACATTGGACCGCACACATCAGTATGTATGATTTCCAATAAGTTGGTTGCTCGCTCCATTGTTCCTGAGAACGGAGTCTTGGTCATTTTACCCATGAGGCATGGTTTGCACGTGTCAAATGATTCATAATCAAGAGACTCTAAAAGTCCATCTGCATGGAGCTTCTTCATGCGTTTGACACCTATGTGACCAAGGCGGCAGTGCCACAAGTATGTGGGACTATCATTATCAACCTTACATCTTTTGGTATTCACACTATGAATATGTGTAGCATTATGCTCGAGATTCATTAAGAATAAACCATTCACCATCAGAGCATGACCATAAAACATATCTCTCATATAAATAGAACAACCATTATTCTTGGATTTAAATGAGTAGCCATCTCGAATTAAACGAGATCCTGATACAATGCTCATGCTCAAAGCTGGTACTAAATAACAATTATTGAGGTTTAAAACTAATCCCGTAGGTAAATGTAGAGGTAGCGTGCCGACGGCGATCAAATCGACCTTGGAACCATTCCCGACGCGCATCGTCACCTCGTCCTTCGCCAGTCTCCGCTTATTCCGTAGCTCCTGCTTTGAGTTAGAAATGTGAGCAACCGCACCGGTATCAAATACCCAGGAGCTACTACGAGTACTAGTAAGGTACACATCAATTACATGTATATCACATATACCTTTCGTGATGCCGGCCTTCTTGTCCGCTAAGTATTTGGGGCAGTTCCGCTTCTAGTGACCACTTCCCTTGCAATAAAAACACTCAGTCTCGGGCTTGGGTCCATTCTTTGGCTTCTTCCCGGCAGCTTGCTTACCGGGCATGGCAACTCCCTTGCCGTCCTTCTTGAAGTTCTTCTTACCCTTGCCTTTCTTGAACTTAATGGTTTTATTCACCATCAACACTTGATCTTCCTTTTTGACTTCTACCTCTGCTTATTTCAGCATTGCAAATACTTCAGGAATGGTCTTTTCCATCCCCTGCATATTGAAGTTCATCACAAAGCTCTTGTAGCTTGGTGGAAGCGACTGAAGGATTCTGTCAATGACCGCGTCATCCGGGAGATTAACTCCCAGCTGAGTCAAGCAGTTATGCAACCCAGACATTTTGAGTATGTTCTCGCTGAAAGAACTATTTTCCTCCATCTTACAGCTGAAGAACTTGTCGGAGACTTCATATCTCTCGACCCGGGCATGAGCTTGAAAAACCATTTTCAGCTCTTCGAACATCTCATATGCTCTGTGTCTCTCAAAATGCTTTTGGAGCCCCGGTTCTAAGCTGTAAAGCATGCCGCACTGAACGAGGGAGTAATCATCAGCATGTGTCTGTCAAGCATTCATAACGTCTTGGTTCTGTGGGACAGGTGCGTCACCTAGCGGTGCTTCTAAGACATAATCTTTCCTGGCAGCTATGAGGATGATCCTCAGGTTCCGTACCCAGTCCGTATAGTTGCTGCCATCGTCTTTCAGCTTGGTTTTCTCTAGGAACGCGTTGAATTTGAGGACAACATGGGCCGTTTGATCTACAAGACATATTGTAAAGATTTTAGACTAAGTTCATCTAATCAAATTATTAAATGAACTCCCACTCAGATAGACATCCCTCCAGTCATCTAAGTATAACATGATCCGAGTTAACTAGGCCATGTCCGATCATCACGTGAGACAGACTAGTCAACATCGGTGAACATCTTCATGTTGATCGTATCTTCTATACGACTCATGCTCGACCTTTCAGTCTTCTGTGTTCCGAGGCCATGTCTGTACATGCTAGGCTCGTCAAGTCAACCTAAGTGTATTGCATGTGTAAATCTGTCTTACACCCGTTGTATTCGAACATTAGAATCTATCACACCCGATCATCACGTGGTGCTTCGAAACAACGAACCTTCGCAACGGTGCACAGTTAGGGGGAACACTTTCTTGAAATTATTTTGAGGGATCATCTTATTTAAGCTACCGTCGTTCTAAGCAAATAAGATGTAAAACATGATAAACATCACATGCAATCAAATAATGACATGATATGGCCAATATCATTTGCTCCTTTGATCTCCATCTTCGGGGCTCCATGATCATCGTTGTCACCGGCATGACACCATGATCTCCATCATCGTGTCTTCTTGAAGTTGTCTTGTCATCTATTACTTCTACTACTATGGCTAACGCTTTAGCAATAAAGTAAAGTAATTACATGATGTTTATGTTGACACGCAGGTCATAAATAAATAAAGACAACTCCTATGGCTCCTGCCGGTTGTCATACTCATCGACATGCAAGTCGTGGTTCCTATTACAAGAACATGATCAATCTCATAGATCACATATATCATTCATCACAACCTTTGGCCATATCACATCACAAAACACTTGCTACAAAAACAAGTTAGACGTGCTCTAATTGTTGTCGCAAGTTTTTACGTGGCTGCTATAGGTTTCTAGCAAGAACGTTTCTTACCTATGCCAAAACCACAACGTGAATTGCCAATTTCTATTTACCCTTCATAAGGACCCTGTTCATCGAATCCGGTCCGACTAAAGTGGGAGAGACAGACACCCGCTAGCCACCTTATGCAACTAGTGCATGTCAGTCGGTGGAACCGGTCTCACATAAGCGTACGTGTAAGGTTGGTCCGGGCCGCTTCATCCCACAATACCGCCGAATCAAGATAAGACTAGTAACGGCAAGATAATTGGCAATATCGACGCCCACAACTATTTTGTGTTCTACTCATGCATAGAAACTACGCATAGACCTAGATAATGATGCAACTGTTGGGGATCGTAGAAGAAATTAAAAAATTTCTACGCATCACCAAGATCAATCTATGGAGTATTCTAGCAATGAGGGGAATAGGAGTGCATCTACATACCCTTGTAGATCGCGAGCGGAAGCGTTCAAGTGAACGGGGATGATGGAGTCGTACTCGCCATGATCCAAATCACCGATGACCAAGTGCCGAATGGACATCACCTCCGCGTTCAACACACGTACGGTTGGGAAGATGTCTCCTCCTTCTTGATCCAGCAAGGGGGAAGGAGAGGTTGATGAAGATCCAGCAGCACGACAGTGTGGTGGTGGATGCAACAGGATCCCGGCAGGGCTTCGCCAAGCACAAGCGGGGAGGAGAGGTGTTACGGAGGGAGACGGAGGCGCCAAGAGCAAGGTGCGGCTGCCCTCCCTCCCTTCCACTATATATAGGGGCTAGGGAGGCGCATGCCCCCTTGGAGATCCCATCTCAAAGGGGGGGGCGGTCCCTGGGGGCAACGGCCTCCTTACGGTTTCCAACCAGGGGGGCAACGGCCCCCTAGGGTTTCCAACCCTAGGCGCCTTGGGTCCTTGGGTGGGGCGCACCAGCCCATCAAGGGCTGGTTCGCACGCCACTTCATCCCATGGGGCCCTCCGGGATAGGTGGCCCCATCCGGTGGACCCCCGGGACCCTTCCGGTGGTCCCAGTACAATACCGGTAACCCCCGAAACCTTCCCGCTGGCCGAAACTGGACTTCCTATATATAAATCTTTACCTTCGGACCATTCCGGAACTCCTCGTGACGTCCGTGATCTCATCAGGGACTCCGAACAACTTTCGGGTTACTGCATACTAATATCTCTACAACCCTAGCGTCACCGAACCTTAAGTGTGTAGACACTACGGGTTCGGGAGACACGCAGACATGACCGAGACGCCTCTCCGGTCAATAACGAAGAGCGGGATCTGGATACCCATGTTGGCTCCCACATGCTCCTCGATGATCTCATCGAATGAACCACGATGTCGAGGACTTAATCAATCCCGTATTCAGTTCCCTTTGTCAATCGGTACGTTACTTGCTCGAGACTCGATCGTCGGTATCCCAATACCTTGTTCAATCTCGTTACCGGCAAGTCACTTTACTCGTACCCTAATGCATGATCCCGTGACCAACCCTTTGGTCACATTGAGCTCATTATGATGATGCATTACCGAGTGGGCCCAGAGATACCTCTCCGTCATACGGAGTGACAAATCCCAGACTCGATTCGTGCTAACCCAACAGACACTTTCGGAGATACCCATAGTGCACCTTTATAGCCACCCAGTTACGTTGTGATGTTTGATACACCCAAAGCACTCCTACGGTATCCGGGAGTTGCACAATCTCATGGTCTAAGGAAATGATACTTGACATTAGAAAAGCTCTCACAAAACGAACTTACACGATCTTTGTGCTATGCTTAGGTTTGGGTCTTGTCCATCACATCATTCTCCTAATGATGTGATCTCGTTATCAATGACATCCCCATGTCCATAGCCAGGAAACCATGACTATCTGTTGATCAACGAGCTAGTCAACTAGAGGCTCACTAGGGACACATTGTGGTCTATGTATTCACACATGTATTACGATTTCCGGATAATACAATTATAGCATGAATAATAGACAATTATCATGAACAAGGAAATATAATAATCATTTCATTATTGCCTCTAGGGCATATTTCCAACAATTTATCCATGTAATCTTATTTATTGTGGCAAGAATATTCAGATCCATAAGATTCAAGACAAAAGTTTAATAATGACATAAATATAATAATACTTCAAGCATACTAGCTAAGCAATTATGTCTTCTTAAAATAACATGGCCAAAGAATGATATAAAAGTGTATAATACAGCCCATAAACAGCCAAAATAGTAGATAATATAGCATGGAGCAATCAAAAATTATAGATATGTTGGAGACGTATAAGACAACCAGTACACGTGCCAAATTACCACGTGGGCTTCCTTTTCGTACAAAAATGAGCTCCACCATGTACCTGCGCGCGTGTGGTTGGGAAAGAGATGGGAGTACATGCATCGTGCATGCACCTCTTCTCTTCGTGCACGTCCCCCACCTACGTGGGTGTGTGTGAGAGATACAAACCGCGTTCGTGAGTGTTTTTTGTTTTGGGGTGGGGGTGGGGGGTTGATTTCATGAATTATTTGTGGGAATATGTGTCGACGACATCTCAAACAAAATTTTGCATGCAATGTGTGTGAAATTGAGGCCTATCCATATCATACATAGAGGGTCGAGCAATCCACGAGAAGAGAGGGAGGGGTCATAGCTATCGATTGAGTTGAAGAGAGGATCAAGTGGGTGGGTGCGAGTCGATGAAGAGAGCCATCGAAATTGTGTGTGTGTGTGTGTGTGTGTGTGTGTGTGCAAGTCAAAGATATAGGGCGACTGACCTACCGGAACGTTAGAGGGCACATGTCAAGTTTGTGTGTGGCAGGGAGACATGACTAGAGCGCTCGATGTATCGGTGTGTGGGGGGGAGGGGTAGGCAAAGGCCTAACTATAGAGGTAGAACGACTCGTATATGTGTTGAGAAGGAGAGACCCAGCTATGTCTTGAGGGAGATCGGTCGACATCCATACATAACTGAAGGACAGGAAATATGATGGGACAGAGAGAGAGGGGAGAGAGAGAGAGGGAGGGAGAGGGGTAGAGTGCTGGATGGGTGATGGAGTTGCTTCTCGAAGATGGTGGGAGAGGCCTACTAGACAAACTGAGGGCGGAACTGCAATGTTATCAATAAGAGTGGGGATGTGTTTCTGTGTGTGCCTGTGCGTGATAGATCTGTCGAGACGCATCCATGGATGATGAAGGTGAACCATGTGTTTGGTAAGCAAACCTAACTAGATCGGTAGATCAATTGTTGTTTGTCAGAGGAAGGGAGATACACAACTAATGAGGTAGATCGATTGATGTGTGGGTAAAAACGAGTTATAAGGACCTAGCTAGCTATATGTATAGCGAGAGAACGGTCGGTGCAAATAAGGCCCAGCGAGACGGATAGACAGAGAGAATGAGCTAGGAGGTGGTGCGAGAGGCCCAACTACTAGCTAGATAGGGGGAGGAGTGTGCGGTTGTGACATCGATGAAAAGAGGGGCGAGAGTTTACAGGTGTGTCTGACCGTATGAGAGACACGAGGCAAGGACACATAAAGGAGGAGATTGAAGGTGTGTGTGTGTATGTTGTAGGCAGGCATCGCTGGAGAGGTTTATCGATCGGTGTGTGTCAGAAAGGAGTTGTGGAGACTCTGGGAGAACGACCTAAGGAAAAAAATGAATGTGCCCGGTGTATAGAATGCCGACGGAGGGGGAGGGTGAGGAGGGCGTGTGCATGCACGAGTGAAAGTTAGTGGTAGCTACAAAGGTTAGAGGATTGTGTGGGTGTAAGAGACTAACAAAGATCATAATTTGATATGAAAGCGGATTCATATATTTGAATAGGAGATCATAGTGTTTTAAACATTGCATGCATATGAATATAGCGGTGATACACGTGCTGTGCACATGTTATACCATAATGTGATAATGCATGGCGTTTGCAACTCACAGCTAAATGCCGAACAATCTAAACCATACTATTCATCAAACAATCTCACATTTTATTTGAATTTGTGATAATGTGTGGCGTTTGCAACTTACAGCTAAATATCGAACGATCTAAACAATACTATATATCGAACATTCTCACATTTTATTTGAATTTGTGGTAATGTGTGGTGTTTGCAACTCACATCTAAATACATGTAGGCGTAGGGGGCGGCGCACCATACATAATGTGATGAACACATTATACATATGAGACATGGTTTAGATTATGAAGATCTAGCTAGAGCTAGAAATGTAATGTGATTTGAAATCAAAATAAAGTGGATTCAAAAAAATCTAGTTCGAGTTCATATAGTACACATAGTTCATATGTAACTCGAGACTAATCATGTGGTGTGCTGTGAAGATAATACACAAACGATGGTTTAACTTGACAATAATGATGATTGTAGATCTTATTAAAACAGCGAAACGAATTCAAATGCTTTAACTTCACAACAATCATTACTGTAGATCTTATTCAAATAGAGAAACGAATTCAAATTTAGTTCATATTGAAGCGGTAGTATATACGTTTGGAATGCACTAAAACGTTCATTTGAGTAGTAGGCTGCATACATTATACACGTAGCGAAATATTTTAATTGAACATAACATGAATTCAAAGTTTTGAATGACATTTGTAGTGCGCATTGATTTGGTACAGTACACGTTAGGCTTGTCCCGAAATTTCAACCCGCGCCTTGTTAGCCCGAAATATTTATGATATATCTTTGTCTCGTTGTGCTCCGACAACTCCCTCCATCTCAACCCGCGCCTTGCTATTCTGAAATTACAATGCTCGCGAAAACTCCCACCTCCTGTGAAATCCCGACATGCGAAATGCCCGTGGTACCCCTGAACCGAAAGAACCGCCTCAAATCGGTGGGGGTACTTTCGTAACTTACCCCTCATTTCGGACAAGCGCGTCTCTAAGCCATGGTTACCCACTGCCATCCCATCCGCCCACCCATTCGTACACCGAGGCCGCGAAAACCCGCGACGAAACCCCACACCCTGCTCCATCCGCCACCCAGCCAGAGCCTCTTCCCCGACGACGTCGTCCACAACAACACCTCGACGTCCCTCATCCACCGTAACGGATGAGGATCCGTCATCAATCTCATCGTCTCGCCGGTTCAGCCACCCCGTCCTCCACCTCCAAGGAGGTGCCCCGACGCCCCCCTCGTCTTTCGCGCCACCTCCATTCCCACACTGTCGTCTTCACCTGCACCACGGGAAGAGCATCATCGTCACCGTTTCCTCAGATGAAGCTGCGGCCTAACCGGCGCCACCAAAGAGGTTGTACACTAATCGCCGCATTTTCTTCTTGATTCGATCTCACGGTGCTGCCGGCGCTCGGTCCCGAGCCAACACGGTGGGGCTCCATCCACGGCGGCGTTGCCGGCCACTTCCTCCACGGCGTCGCTCCCTTGGCGGCGACGTCCACATCAGTAGGAGCTGCTGCTGCTTTAGCTCTCGCTCATGCTGCTGCTCTGCTCTTGCTCATGATCCCCTGCCTGGTCTGCTCTTGCTATTGCTCTTGCTCGTGCTGCTGCTCTCACTCTTGCTCTTGCTTGCGATGCTGCTCCGATTTAGCTACACTTCAGTCGACTGAATCAACTTTTGGGTCAGTCGATTTTCAGGGGGTGGGGGGGGGGCTCGCCGGGGTGAAGGAAGAACCAGCCGTAGCGGGGAGGGGGGCGCGCCAGAGAGGTACCCCATTATCTATCTTAGGGTTTAGGATGGGGGCGGTGGTCGCCGGCGGTGGCGGGGCGTTGGCGGGGCGGTGGCGTGGGGATCGCCGGAGAAAAAGCTCGGCAAGGGGGGGCCTAGAGCGATGGCCGGGGCAGCGGCGGACCGGTGGTGGGGAGTGTTTTCGGGGCGGGCGGGGCGGCGGGGGGTTGCTGTTTGGCCGGTGGTGGCTGGCGGCTTAGGGACTTGGAGGTTGAAGATGAACTGTGGGCCCTTGATTTCTTATCCAACGGCTGCAAAATCGACTGACCAGAGATGAAAAAGTCAGTCGACCAATGTGTAGCCTCACCTTGCTAGTGCGTTCAGTTTCGACAACAAAATTCAGTTTCGACAGCAAAATTCAGTTTCGACGGTTAAGTTCAATTTCGACAGTTAACTTCAGTTTCGACAGTTAAGTTTAGTTTCAACAGTTAAGTTCAGATATGAGCGGATGATGTATTTTACATCTAGCACTTTGTGGTTATGTATTTTACGTCATGTATTGGAGATGCTATTAGAATTCCACTCAGGTTAACGTTATTCGTTGTCTCTCTTGTCCTGCTTCAGCTTCGGCGTCGTACAACTTACCGGAGCTGCTCCAACGACGAAACCCTCCATCACAGCGAAGCAGTACCTTGGGCTCCATGTCCAGACGCCTAAGATCTTCTTCCCCTCCTCCGACAGCAAAGTCAGCCGGAGCATCCTCACCGGCTAACCCATTCACGCTGAGATCGACATGGCTTCGCCAAAGAGGTTGTACACTTGTTGCATCTCTTTTTTACTCTACTTGTTATATATATATATATATATATATATATATATATTGTCCACTGAGCACATGGATTTGTTCCTTTAGTGTCTCCTTGAAAGAAAAAATGTAGGAATTTTAATTTCCCTTGTCCTCCTTTTCAAATTCCTATTCATGAAGCACAAGACTAAGAGATAGTAGCATAATAGCATTATAACCGTACATTTTCTTGTGGTTTGACTTAATCTCACCATGCTTCTTTGCATCCTGTGATCTTCTAATTGTTGTGAATCAAACACCCAGATTGGCAGAAATCATGTGTTTTTAAATTCTCTATTTTGCACATGCATTCCTATCCTATTCTTGTCTATTTCCTATCCCCGCATTGTTGGAATCCTCCAATTCAAACGAGCCCTTACAGAATTACTTCTCTTACAGATAGTTGTCAAAGAAAACCTTGCGTGGTTTGTCCCGCTCCTGCTGCGCTGTCGTCCACCCTAGCTCAGCTGCTCCAACGACAGAAGGGTCCAGCATAGCAGGGATCCGGCCTCCAGACTGTCTTTCACCGCCTCAGATCTTCTTCCCCGCCGCTGGCAACCATGAAAACTGCATTACCATCATCAACCGAGCAGATGACCTCGAGGACTACATCGGTCCGCAAGAGAGGTCGCACTCTTTCGTGTCTGCTTACGTTATGCATCGCTTAATATTACATGGTACTTTATCGTCCTGTTCACCAATTAGACTCTGAGTTAGCTCCAAACTAATGGTCAAACTTGATTTTTTAAATGGTTGTGGGGTACATATCGAGGCCGCTATCAATAGTATCTATCTACTATCTGGTTAATCTTCGGTGTCTACTATGAGTTTCATGTTGGGTGGGAAACAAACAGTAAAGAAGCCATTATCTGTATTTTTTAACTGAAGCCATTATCTGCCTGCTATTATTGGTTTTGGGTCTATCCACAGGTTGCTACCATCACTCTGGATTTCTGCATGCACTCCTTACATAATCTCACTATGTTTTATTCCTATGCATGACAGTTATTGTAAACAATGGAAGTAAACATGTAGAGCAAAAGAGACGAGCCTTGCGTGGCAATAAAATTTCATGCAGACGTCGCTCCATGGTAGGCGCAAAGGCAGCCCCCTCCATGCATTTCAGATTGTAATCGAGAGGAAGATATCTGTTCTGAGGGGGATTTAGAAGGAGAAGACAACTCCTATTTACCCCCTGAGGTCTTCGCTCTAACTTGACATGCTGATGTTGGTTATATCATGCATATGGTGTCTTGCATTTCTTATTTTATACATCAAATATGTCATCTGCTTAGTTTAGACATCCTTTGTGCGAATGCCATTTGTTTAGTTTATTCATCGTTTATGTGAATTATGCAACGCCATCTTGTTTAGCCAGGCATCATATATGTGAATTTTGCAATGCCATCCTGCTTAGCCAATCATCTTATATGTAAATTATATCAGGCCAACCTTTTTTCGTTACATATTACATTTGTCAACAATGTTAGTACATTCAACTGCTCTTCGTGTGCATCAGCCATTTGACACGGTGATGGCAAATTCTGGAGTGAAAACAAGGTCTTCAGAGCAGACTATGCTATCTGACGAAGCGCATATCTCGCTGGTTATGGATAGCTCCTAAGAGGAGGATTCAGAGACAGATGACCAGTCCTATTCCCCCCCTGAGGTGTATGCTCTAACTTGGCAGGGTTATGTTGCTCATATCGTGCGTATGGTGTCTCGCATTGCTATGTCATTTGATTAGTTTAGACATGCTTTGTGTGAATGCCACCTGTTAAGTGTCTAATTACCATATATGTGAAATATGCATTGCCATCTTGTTGCAAGACATTATATATGTGAATTATACAATGCTATCTTGTTGCAAAGGCATTATATATGTGAATTATGCAATGCCATGCTGTTTAGCCAATCACCATGTATGTGAATTATATCATGCTATCATTTTTTGTATTATATGTTCCATTTGTCGACAATGTTTGTATATTCAACAACTCTTCCTGTGCATCATCCATTTGAAGCGGTGATGGAAGTATCTGGAGTGAAAACAAGGTATTCAGAGCAGACAATGCTACCTGCTGAAGCAGACATCTTGTTGGTTACAGAGAGCTCCTCAGAGGAGGATTCAGAGACTGATGACCAGTCCTATTTCCCCCCTGAGGTCTATGCGCAAACTTGGCAGGGCTATATTACCCATGTCATGCATGTTGTCTTGCATTGCTTAGTTTTTACATCATATATGGATTGCCATCTGCTTACTTGCTTACTATATAAATCATATATTTGAATTATATCTTGCCATCATGTTTACATAGTACATACACATCATCTATCTGAATTATGGCATGGCAACCCATTTAATAAAGACATCATATAGTTATATCATCTCATCCTGTTTAGTGTTTACAGTCATCATATTTTGAATTATGGCATTCTATCCGTGAATGTATGTGAATTATGGCATGCCAACCTATTTAATAGGCACATTATACAGTTATGTCATGTCATCCTGTTTACATAGTCTCATATTTTGAACTATGTCTTTCCATCTTTTTTAGTTAGCCATCATAATGTGAAATTGTGTCATGCTATCCTATTTAGTTAGCCATCATATATGTGAAATTGTGTCATGCTATCCTGTTTGGTTAGACAACATAAATATGAATTATTTCATGCCCTCTTTTATTCCCCACTATCCATTGCACATGTCTATCATACAATGTCTATACTTTCAATTACTTTTCTTGTTTATCAGCCATTTGAATTGGAGAGCGTGATGGCAGTATCTAAGGGAGTAACAACACGGTCTTCAGAAAAGATAGTGCTACCAGTTGATGCAGATAGAACCACAATTGTACTTGCCCAAGGACCAGATCCACCACACATAACCCAGACTCTCACAGATTGTACCCCTACCTAGTTGGACAGAGAACTAGCTACAACCCTTCTAACCCCAACCCCGGCAGATAGTAACCCAGTTCCAGTTGACACAGCACCGTCTCCACCACAGAGCACCCAAACACGAGCAGTGTAACATCCCAAATTTTCAATTTGGAATGTTATACATAGATCATCATGCATATCATATTTTCTTGCATCTTGCCGATCCTAGAAATTTCACGCAACTCAAGGACCCTCGAAGAGAGTTGGAGATTTCGTTATTTTCATATTTGAGTCTTCTCAAATTTTGAAAAGAGGATCATTGGTTTCGTCGGAGTCTTATTTGCCTTTTGTTTGGATAGGGAAAAATGCGTGTTTTCAAAATTTGCATTTTAGGCCCGGAGAAAAGTTCATTTTGTTCGACTCATTTTTAGGAGTCGGGGAAAATTTACTTTATTAGTTTTGGAGTTCGTTTAGATCTCTTTCTGTTTTTTTTCGCGTGCGAAACTGTTTTAAAAAAAAGGGAGATTTCCAGCGCCTTGGGCCAAAGGCCCAAGCCACCAAGCCGCCGGCCAGGAGGCCAGGAGGCCGCGCGCGCGCACCCCTGGCGCAAGGAGGCCGCCGCCGCTGCTTCTTCTTGGAAGTCCTAATAGGACTTTTGTCCTACTTCCGTTTATTCTGTTTATTTTCTAGATCTTTCCTTCCCTCTTTTCTTTCCTATTCCTAGTCTAATTCTTGTTCCCTACCCCAAGTAAAACCCCCGTCCCCAATATAAATACTCCCACACCCCCCTCTCTAAACCCATCAAACCAAAGCCCCAAGCTCCAAGCCTAGAGCCGTGCCACACCCCGCGCCCTTGCCCACGCCGCGCCGCCGCCCTTGTGCCCTAGTGCGCCGCCGCCCATCACCACCACCGCTGCCGCACCTTGCCACCGCCGCCGCTGCCCCACGCCCATGCCGCCGGAGCCCCTCGCTGGAGGTAGCACCGCGCCGCGTCTCTTTTCATTTCATCGGATCGTTTTCTTCTAACCGTTCCTATTCTTTTCTTCTCTAAACCATTCCGGTTTTCTAGATCGGTTTTTCGTTCGGTTTTCTTTTCCTGAAACCCTAGATCGGATTCGTTTTCTTCTCCGATTTAGTTGCCTCAAGACCGTTCGCCGGACCGTTCGTCCTAACGAATGTGATCACCGGATTCTTCTAGGTTAACGAACGTCCGTTCGTTCAACCGTTCTTCTTTTTCTTTCGTCGGATTTATTCCGCAATCGCGATCTCAGATTCAATCTTCGTTCTAGTTTATCTTCTCGCTCGTTTATCGGAATCAGGTGATTCAAGCGCCTGGAGTTTCGTTTCGAAACCGCCGTTCCGACTAATCAACTTAAACTAAGTTTTTGCTACGGTAAAATTTGACCTAGTTTCAACTTGTTAGAACCGAGTTGTTTTCTTCCGCCGTTTGTCTTTCGTTTCTTCGTTCGGTTCTCTCTCTCTTTGCAACCGGAGTTCTTAAGTTGAACTATCTGGTTCGATCTTTTGTTCGAGTTTTACCTGTGCATTAGATGAGTACTTATTGTATGCTTGTTGTTTGTCTGCGATAGATTACCCGGATTGCGCCGCCTGTTACGTCGAATCTCTAGGACTCGCGGATCATCAACAAGGCAAGTAACACTTTGATCATACCTTTTCTATAACCCAGTTTTATTGCATTAGATCCATCCTCACACATTGCATGATTAGGATCTAATTAAATTGTGGGATGGGAAGTAGATGAGGTAGTACCTATTACCTGTTTATTATGAAACCTTTGGGAGTTACTTCTACGTTTGCTTATTATGCCATGCTATGCTAGTAGACATGGATTGGGTGAGTGATATCCATGACAGATGTGAGATTGATAATGTTAATGGTTTATCTAAGGTGGCAACTTAAACACACATCTGGGTGGACTGAGGCACCTGATGTCTATCAGGACTTGCCTGTTTTATTTTGGACCGCCACCCAGGCTCAAAGGGATCATAAGATCTTTCATGCTAAATACTTACGTGTGCAGCCACAAGCCATTATGGGCTCTGGCATAGTTGACTAAGTCGTGCGAACTCTTATAGGGGTAGACTAGCAGATGTAGGGGATGTAGATGGTACGGTCTACTCCATCGTAAGGTGCTAGTGCTTCTGAAAGACTATGTCTTGGTAATCCGTTTCTCAAACACCAGTAGTGCGAGAAAACCAACGGAGGCGATCGAGTCTTGTGGGGAAAAGTGCGCAAACCTCTGCAGAGTGTATCAAACTAATCATGATTAGCCGTGTCCCCGATTATGGACAATCTTGAGTATGTAGTATTTGAATATCATGTGAATCTCATCATGTTACTTCTAAATTAATATTGTTGGGTTATTGATAACTACTTTTAATTGGGATTGAGAATGCTGTCAACCATTCTCAATGTTTAACAACCACCATGATAGTTAGATAAATTTATTCCTTTGCAGTAGGGAAAAATTGGCTTTACGCAAAACAGTAACCATAGAGCTTTCCACCAGCCAAATATGCATGTAGTATAGTTGTTTCATTCCATCATTCTCTATGTGTTACCTTGCCAGCATATTCCATGTGCTGACCCGTTTTGGGCTGCAACGTTAATGTTGCAGACTTTTCAGACGATGATTAAGGTGCTTTTAGGTCGTGGTTCTATACTCAGTGATGCCGTTGGAGTTGATGGACCCATTTATCTTCCAAGTCTTCCGCTGTTATCGTTATTAGATGGCCTTAAGCCATATTATTGTAATAAGTTCTCTTTTGAGACACCGATGTAATAAGTGTGTGATTGCCACGCTGCTATAAATCCTTCAAAGTACTGTGTGGTGTCAGCATTACTGATCCAGGGATGACACCGGAGCACAGAGATCAGACTATTTGACGTCTGGTCGCTACAAAGATGGTATCAGAGCACACGCTGACTGTAGGACACGACTGCTAAGTTAAAGCCCTAGATCACTATTCTCTCCTCATTTTCTAACTCCTCATCTTTTCTACTCTTTAGGATGAAGGACGCAAAGATTAAGTACGCTCAACCGGATGAAGGCACACCTTTTGGATTTCACTCGAAGGAAGTCACCAAGTACCTAAACATTGGATTACCAAGTTTCACGGGAACCTTCAACGCCAATTTGCCTGAAGAGGAGCGCTGGAAGATTCAAGCTCATGTTCCCGCAAGGACATTTGCGCCAATCACGAAGCCCATAGATAGTGTTTTCAATGCACCAACTTGGAGTCTAGGAAAGAGCATGGCAGCCCATATCACCATAGGACGCATTGGAGAAGTTTATCAAGAAGACCCCAAGGACACTATCTACCAGATTTGCGGACGCTGAGATGAACAATGGGAGTTAATCATCACCAAGAAGGATAGATCCATTGCAGCGTTCATCCAGGAGTTAAACCAGCACATTCGACGCCATGAGAACCAGATGTGCAATGATATGATGGAGTTGAAGAATGCGAAGACAAGGATCATCGAGCTAGAAGGAGAACTGAAGGCTACACGCAAGGACTACATGGACGAGATCGTAGCTCTAGCAAGACACAACGTCGATCTTAAGCAAGAGATTGAAGAACTCAAGAGAAAGTTAGCATCCAAGGAGGAAGACGAGTACGTCGCATGCCCGGATAACTACATCATCATCGACGACACCGATTTGGATCCAAGTGAACTTGACTTTGACGACGAAGCTGGAGCGGACATCATGGAGTCTTCCATCGGTTCAAATTTCTAGATGACCACCAAATATTAGTAGTATTTTCCCCCATGTAAACACTATAGTTCAAGCACTTTTGCGATAGCTAGATCGATTGTATGCCCTTGTTTGATTGAATGAAGTGATTTTGTGTGAATTTGCTCATGTGCATTGGGGTACTGTTTTCTCTTTAGACCTCATTCTATTCTTATATCTCTTCTTTTCTAAACCCTCAGATGCCTCCGAGACGTGACAATGGATTCCCACTAGAGCTCACTCAGTTGATCCAATAGCAGAATCAGTTGATGCAGATGTTAGTCCAGAACCAGCAGAACAACAACAACAACAACCCACCACGACCACCACCCCCTGTTGACCAGTTAGCCTGTTTCCTTAGGCTGAATCCGCCGGTGTTTTCTAGTAGCACCGAGCCGATAGTAGCAGACGATTGGCTCCGCAAGATAGGAAGGGAGTTGGCCATTGCAGGATGCACGGATGGTGAGAAAGTGAAGTTTGCCGCACATCAGCTTGACGGACCCGCGGCAGCATGGTGGGAGAATTTCATAGCCACCTTCCCAGTTGACACTGTCATATGGGATTAGTTCCAGCAAGCTTTCCGCACTGCACATGTTTCAGCAGGAGCTATGGCCATGAAGAAGCATGAGTTTCGCAACTTACGCCAAGGAGGAAGGACGGTTGGCCAGTACGTTGACGACTTCAGCAAGCTAGCACGTTATGCCCCAGATGACGTTGCTACGGATGCAACCAAGCAGGAGAAGTTTCTGGAAGGATTGAATGATGAGTTAAGCATGCAGTTGATGGTAGCAAGTTTCAGAAATTACCAGGAGTTGGTAGATCGTGCCATCATGATTGAAGGGAAGCAACAGCAGATTGAGAACCGCAAGAGGAAGTATGGATAGGGGAAGTATAACTCTGGAGCCCAGCAGAAGCCCCGTTTTACCCCTAAACCGGGATTTCAGTTTCAGCATACCCATGGAGGAAGTAGTTCGCACAACCACAATGGCCACAAGAATGGTAATGGGAATGGAGGAAGCAACGGCCAGAACCGGACCACCCCATCAACCCCATCCAAGAGAGACCTGAGTCAAGTCACCTGTTTCAAGTGTTCCAAGACCGGACATTATGCCAATGAATGTCCTGAAGGCCAGAATGGAAATGGCAATGGAAGCTCAGGGAAGAAGTCGAACCCTTTCAATAGGGGACAGGTGAACCACGTTAACGTGGAGGAGGTTGAAGATCAGCCTGATGCAGTGATCGGTAAGTTTTTGGTTAAGTCATTTACCGCACTCGTTCTTTTTGATACCGGTGCATCGCATTCATACATATCAAGGGGATATGTGGATAAATATAACCTACCAACCCAAGCCCTTAGGTCACCCATGTTAGTAAGCTCACCAGGAGCGGAGTTTATGGCTAGACAATGGTGTGATCGGTTACCATTAAGGATTGGTAACTATGTTTTTCCCTCAGACCTAATAGTATTGGAATCTCAAGGATTGGATGTGATATTAGGCATGAATTGGTTATCAAAGTATGAAGGGAATATTGAGTGTGCTAGTAAGTCAATTTTGCTTACAACGCCGGAAGGAAGAAGGATCAAGTATGTATCCCGGCATGTGCCAAATAGGACACAAGTAAATTGCCTGACAGGAGTCGTGCAGGAGGAAGTACCAGTGGTAAAGGATTTTCCTGATGTATTTCCAGAAGAGTTGCCAGGCATGCCACCGGATAGAGACATTGAGTTTTTGATTGAGTTATTGCCAGGGACTGGACCAATATCAAAGAGACCATACCGGATGCCAGCAAAGGATTTGGTAGAAATTAAGAATCAGATTAAGGAGTTATTGGAGAAAGGTTACATTCGCCCAAGTTCTTCGCCTTGGGGATCACCCGTACTTCTAGTGGAGAAGAAGGATGGATCATTAAGGATGGTTGTTGATTATCGAGGATTGAATGAAGTAACCATCAAGAACAAGTACCCACTAGCAATGATTAATGATCTGTTTGATCGTTTGTAAGGAGCTAAAGTGTTTTCCAAGATCGATTTGCGATCAGGGTACCACCAGTTGAAGATTCAGGAACAGGATATTCCTAAGACAGCATTCACCACGAGATATGGACTGTATGAGTATAGCGTTATGTCATTTGGATTGACTAACGCGCCTGCCTATTTTATGAACATGATGAACAAAGTGTTTATGGAGTTTTGGATAAGTTCGTCATAGTGTTCATTGATGATATCCTGGTTTATTCAAAGAATGAAGAAGAGCATAAGGAACATTTGCGTTTGGTTTTGGAGAAACTAAGGGAACATCAGTTATATGCCAAATTTAGCAAATGTGAGTTTTGGTTGAAGGAAGTTGGATTTCTTGGAGATGTTATATCCGGAGAAGGGATAGCAGTTGACCCCACAAAGGTTGAGACTGTAACCAAATGGGAAGCACCAACGACAGTTGGAGAGATCCGGAGTTTTCTTGGACTCGCAGGATACTACCGGAGATTCATTGAGAACTTTTCAAAGATGCTGAAGCCTATGACGGAGTTGTTGAAAAAGGATACTAAGTTCAATTGGACTGAGGAGTGTGAGGCTAGTTTACAGGAGTTGAAGAAACGTTTGGTTACCTCACCAGTGTTAATTTTGCCAGATCAAACCAAGGATTATGAGGTGTATTGTGACGCTTCTCGTCGAGGACTTGGAGCAGTGCTTATGCAGGAAGGGAGAGTTGTTTTGTATGCTTCACAACAACTGAAACCTCATGAGTTGAATTACGCCACACACGATTTGGAGTTAGCAGCCGTAGTGCATGCATTGAAGACATGGAGACATTTCCTCATTGGAAATCACTGTGAGGTGTACATGGATCACAAGAGTTTGAAGTACATTTTCACGCAGAAGGAGTTGAATCTCAGACAAAGGAGATGGTTGGAGCTCATCAAGGATTATGATATGAGATTGCATTACCATCCCGGTAAAGCTAATGTAGTAGCTGACGCATTGAGCCGTAAGAGCCATGTCAATACGATAATGACGGGAAGTATACCAAAGGAGTTAGCAGAAAACCTTCATGAACTAAGTTTAGAGATAGTTTCGAAGGCTATGTAGCAGCATTGGAGATTCAGTCAACATTGATGGATAAAATCAGAGAGGCTCAGAAATCTGACAAGGAGATTGCTGCTATAAAGGAGAAACTAAGCAAAGGAAAAGCAAAGGGATTTCGTGAGGATGAGCACGATACCCTATGGTTTGAGGACCGTGTTTATGTGCCAAATGACCCAGAGATCAGGAAGTTGATTTTGCAAGAGGCACACAATTCAGCATATTCGATTCACCCAGGAAATACCAAGATGTATTTGGATTTGAAGGAGACATTCTGGTGGACCGGAATGAAGAAGGATATTGCAGCATATGTAGCAGTTTGTGACGTATGTCATAGAGTAAAGGCAGAGCATCAGAAGCCAGCTGGATTGTTGCAACCATTGCCGATACCCGAATGGAAGTGGGATAAGATACGCATGGATTTTATCACATGTCTACCCAGGACGAAAGCAGGATATGACTCGATATGGGTAGTAGTTGATCGTTTGACGAAGGTAGCACATTTCATTCCAGTTAAGACCACTTACACCAGTGCTAATTTGGCAAAGATATACATGACTAGGATCATTTGTTTGCATGGAGTTCCAAGGAGTATTGTATCAGATAGAGGAACCCAATTTACCTCAAAGTTTTGGAAGCAGTTGCATGAAACTTTAGGAACCAGGCTAGAGTTCGGCACCGCTTTTCATCCGCAGACAGATGGACAGACTGAGAGAGTCAATCAGATTTTGGAAGATATGCTGAGAGCTTGTGCACTAGATTATGGATCTAGTTGGGACGATAACTTGCCGTATGCGGAGTTTTCTCATAACAATAGTTACCAAACCAGTTTGAAGATGGCACCTTTCGAAGCTTTGTACGGAAGGAGATGCAGGACACCGTTGTCATGGGACGAAGTTGGAGATCGTCAGTTCTTTGGACCAGATTTGATTAAGGAGTCTGAACGGAAGGTGAAGTTGATTCGCGATAGGCTCAAGGTAGCCCAGTCCAGGCAGAAGAGCTACGCAGATTCTAAACGCAAGGAGACAGTTTACGAAACCGGAGACAGAGTGTATCTCCGAGTATCCCCACTCCGAGGAGTTAAGCGCTTTGGAGTTAAGGGAAAATTAGCACCGCATTTCGTTGGACCATATAAGATCTTGCAACGTATGGGAGAAGTCGCATATAAGTTGGAATTACAAGAGGGACTGTCAGGAGTTCATGATGTATTCCATGTTTCTCAGCTGAAGAAGTGTCACGCCGAGATGGCGGAGGTACCGTTAAGAGATACAGTGCCGCTGGAAGCGGTTCAGTTGAAGGACTGTAGGATCGAAAGTATGTCTAGAGGGGGGTGATTAGACTACTTGACCAAATAAAAACTTAGCCTTTTCCCAATTTTAGTTCTTGGCAGATTTTAGCTATCTTAGAGCAAGTCAAGCAATCATCACACAATTCAAGCAAGCATGCAAAGAGTTTATTGGCAGCGGAAAGTAAAGCATGCAACTTGCAAGAATGTAAAGGGAAGGGTTTGGAGGATTCAAATGCAATTGGAGACACGGATGTTTTCCCGTGGTTCGGATAGGTGGTGCTATCCTACATCCACGTTGATGGAGACTTCAACCCACGGAGGGTAACGGTTGCGCGAGTCCACGGAGGGCTCCACCCATGAAGGGTCCACGAAGAAGCAACCTTGTCTATTCCACCATGGCCATCGCCCATGAAGGACTTGCCGCACTAGCGGTAGATCTTCACGAAGTAGGCGATCTCCTTGCCCTTACAAACTCCTTGGTTCAACTCCACAATCTTGTCGGAGGCTCCCAAGTGACACCTAGCCAATCTAGGAGACACCACTCTCCAAGAAGTAACAAATGGTGTGTTGATGATGAACTCCTTGCTCTTGTGCTTCAAATGATAGTCTCCCCAACACTCAACTCTCTCTCATAGGGTTTGGATCTGGTGGAAAGAAGATTTGACTGGAAAGCAACTTGGGGAAGGCTAGAGATCAAGATTCATATGGTAGGAATGGAATATCTTGGTCTCAACACATGAGTAGGTGGTTCTTTCTCACAACATATGAGTAGGAATGGTGTATGTGTTCTGATGGCTCTCTCTTCGAATGAAGAGGAGGTGGAGGGGTATTTATAGCCTCCACACAAAATCCAACCGTTACACAATCTACCAATCTCGATGGGACCGAATCAGAAAACTCGGTCTGACCGAAATAGTAAACCTAGTGACCGTTAGGAATTTCGGTGGGACTGAGATGCAACTCGGTAGGACCGATTCGGTTAGGGTTTGGGCATAACGTAATCTTGGTGAGACTGATCACACAAACTCGGTGAGACCGAGTTCGGCAATTTGCTAACCAGAGAGTTGGTCAGGCAAACTTGGTGGGACCGACTTGCTGTTTCGGTGAGACCGAAAAGTTACAAGAAGGAAACATAGAGTTTACCTTGCATTCTCGGTGGGACTGATTCGCTCTTTTGGTGAGACCGAAAAGTTACGAAAGGGAAACAGAGAGTTTGCAAGCCCATCTCGGTGAGACCGAGATCCTTATCGGTAGGACCGAATTGCTAGGGTTTGGCAGTGGCAAATGACAAGTGAAACTCGGTGGCTCCGGATTGACAGAATCGGTATGACCGAGTTTGGCTTAGGGTTTAGGTCATTTGTGGATATGGAAAGGTGGTTGAGGATTTTCGAGCATATCACTAAGCACATAAAGCAAGAGGCTCATTAAGCAACACCTCATCCCTCCTTGATAGTATTGGCTTTTCCTAAAGACTCAATGTGATCTTGGATCACTAAAATATAAAATGAAGACTCTTGAACTTTTGAGCTTGAGCCAATTCTTTGTCCTTAGCATTTTGAGGGTTCCACTTTCACATCCATGCCATGCCAATCATTGAGCTTTCCTGAAATAATCATCTTGGAATAGCATTAGCTCAATGAGCTATATGTTGTTATGAATTACCAAAACCACCTAGGGATAGTTGCACTTCAATCTCCCCCTTTTTGGTAATTGATGACAACATATAGATCAAAGCTTCGACAAATAATAATAATCATGAAATACATCGTCGCTTTGAGAAGTATGTGACAAATAACAGCTCCCCCTAAATTTGTGCATATTTAAAATTTGCTTTGGACTGCAAATGCACAAGGAGTTAGAATCATGGGTTACTCTTCCATGTCACATACATCTTGGTGGAGCGCTCAAAAATGATAAGATTGAAATACATGCACTCATCACCAAGAATAGTGAATGATCACAAACGATAGATAGAATGATAATATTTAACAAGCATTACGCAACCATTAAGTGTAGCTTATGATCAAACACATGATCATCGATGTCTCACAAACATAAGGACGTAGTATCTCACACACAAGCAAACAAAGTTCGAAAAACCACCAAATAAAACAAGAGAGAATAAAAGCAACACTCTCTCTCGAAGCCTATGATCTATACATTTTCTCCCCCTTTGTCAACAAGTTACCAAAAAGTTCCTAGAAAATGCATAGTGCTAAGTCGACGCTCAGGCTTGATCTTCAGGTGGTGGTGGAGTCCGGAGCACGCCAAGGACGAAGCCTTCAGTAGAAGTGGTCGGAGTAGAGGCTGTGGTGGATGCTGGAGCTGGTGGAACGGAGGCTGTAGCTGGTGCAGATGTTGTAGCTCTGGTGTCAGCAACTGGCAGAGCAGACGACCTCGGACCTCGTGGCACCCTCGCAAAAGCATCAGTCGTGGTCCTGCCTCTCCTCTCGTTCATGTCCTCCTGAAGCTGCTCCACGGTGGTCTGTATCTCAGTCACCTTGATGTCCATGTCATAGAACCTCTGTTCCATGATCCTCTCTATGCTTGCCTGGTTCTGAGTCAGGGTGGCAAGTCCTTGCTCAATACGCAGGGTGGACGCTATCAGGTAACTGAGCTGCTCTTCTTTGGTCTTCAAGAAGTAATCAGATGCCTCCGATTGAGTAGGCATCCTGGCAGCTTTCTCCTTCTTCGCCTTCTCCTTCTGAGCTTGTGCATGGGCATATGAGGGTTCATTCTCAGTCATAACCACTTGGTTATCCTCAAAATCTGGACGGATGGGCAGGTGTTCCTTATCCAATAAATACACGCCCGTGCCCATCTTGGAGTTGATGAGCTCCTGAATCTGTGGGGCATACCCACAACTCCTCTTCTGGTCTGCAGTTGTCCTCTTGATTGTTTCCACAATGAGACTCATGACCTTGAATTTCTGAGGCACGTCAAAGACATGAAGCAAGTTGATCGCGTGACCTCTGATCATCTTGTGATCTCCAGATTTCGGCACAAGGGTGTGCCTAAGGATCCAGTTGATCGTAGGCAATCCTGAGAGCAGATAGTGCACTGACCCAAACTTGAACGTGTCAAGCGCTTCATTCGGGATCTCCTTGTACATGTTGGACATGGAGTTGTGATCCATCTTTTTCTTGGCATAAATGTCCAAGTCATCAGCTTGCTCCTCGGGGGCATTGATCAACTTCGCCCATTCTTCAATAGTGGATTGGTACCTTGTACCCTCTCACATCCATGTGATCCTGCCATCCGGGTAAAAGTGTGATGTGGAGTAGAATTGCATGATCAGCTCCTCGTTCCACTTTGTGAGCTTCTGCCCAACAAAGTCTGCAACTCCACACGCACTAAAGCTGTCAAAGACACCGGGGTAGTACTCTTCATTGTCCCTGATGTAGGTCCAGTCAACCCATCTCATGTCACACACGATTGGCTTCTTGTCAAGCAAAATAGTCTCATAGAAATCTTGCTGCTCCTTGGTATGAAATCTGTAATCCACGGCAGTCCTTCTCCTAGAAGCATACGGATCTGCTTCTCTCCATTTCCTCAGCCCTGAACCTGTCCTGAGCTTCATATCCTCTGCCACAGGATGAGCATCGTTGTGGTCTGGGATCTTGGGCTTGAGCTTCCTAAGGACACTCTCCTCCTCTTCTTCGATAGCTTCAGGCACTGGGGCTTTGTTCTTTTCTGCAGCTGGGATGCTTCGTGTGTTCCTCTTTGGTGCACTCTTAGGCTTAGATGCAGCCTTAGGTGCTTCCTTGGGCTTGGATGCAGCTGTTCCTGACCTTATAGCATCTCCCATGAGTTTGGCTGCCTTGGGTGCTGGTGCAGCAACCTCTTCTTCTTCTTCTTCCTCCTCCTCATCTACCATGATGGAGGCCTTCCCAAGCACTCTGGCTACGGTCTTCTTCGCCCTCTCTTTCCTTTTCTTGCCCTCAGCAGCAATGGGCTCAATGGGAGCAGGCTTCACAGTTGAAGCCCTAGCCTTTGACATGGGCTGCCTGCCTGCTGGCCTTTTGATTTTCAGGCCTGGCTTTGTGCCTGCTGCTGGCTCATCTCACTTTGATGTGGCCTCTTCCTCTGCCACATAGTCCTCATCCTCAGAATCAGACGTTCTCTTCTTCCTTTGACGTGTGGCAGCCTTGGGCAGATTGCTGGGGGTGCTCCTGCTGCCATCATTAGAAGAACTTGAGGGGCTAGTGCCCTCACTCATCACAACTTCCTGCTCAGACACATTCTGGCTGTCACTTTGATCAGACATGTTGCACACTGACTGCTGACCCTGTGAATAGATTATGGATAAGGTAGAGTGGATGAGCATCACAAAAAGCCGAGATTTTTGCAAAAGGTTAATTCAAAAACTTAGTTTTAGTTTTCGACAGAAAGCATCTCGGATCTACCGATTTTCAAACTCGGTGACACCGAAGCAGTTTTGGCACCAGAACTGGTGAACTCGGTCAGACCGAGTCACAGTTCAGTGGCACCGAGACTGCTAGGGTTCCACAAAATTCCAAAATCGGTCGCACCGATAAGTTATTCTCGGTCAGACCGAGTTTCACTTGTGCAATGGCAAAAGCCAGATCGGTGGGACCGACTTTTTCAACTCGGTGGGTCGGAGATGGTTTCGGCGGAAACCTAACCCTAAAATTTTCGAATTAAACCTAATCTACAAGATCATTGACTGGATAGGAGTGTTTCAATCGTGGCAAGAATCATGATGATCACAATGTGCTAGGAATCAGAGTGGAGAATAGCACAAAGATCGAGTCCATACCCTAGTTCGGCGGAGACTCGCTACGGTGGCAATGGCGGGGTAGAATTCCGTTGACGGCGGCGGAGACCAGCGACTGGAGGCTGCTGGCGGCGAGAGGATGATCCGGACACCACGAAGGCAGAGCAGGCTATCACGCGGGCGAAGAGGCTTCGGAGAAATTTCCAAAATTTTGCCCGTCACTATATATAGCCCGACCCTGTCGGTGTGACCGAGTGGAACAACTCGGTGGCAGCGGGATGCAAAACTGTGTGCAGTTATTGCAACTCGGTGTGACCGAAAAGTTCAAATCGGTTGCACCGAGATCGAAAACCTAGATCAACTTAATGAACTCGGTAGGACTGAAAATGGAGTATCGGTCAGACCGAGATTCATAAAGAGGTTTTGGAAGTTTAAGTCTACGACGAATCGGGGACTCCGAGCGCTCCTCACACAGAGTGGTTCAAATCTGACTTGATCAAGTTTTGTGATGCAGCATGAATAGAGTTTGAGACGAGAAAATCATAGATAGCTAGAGGAGGTTCTTAGGCATTCTTGTCCATCCACTTGGCAAAAGAAGATAAAGCCAAACAATCAAAAGAACAAGTGGATGTCCTCGAATGAGTAAAATATGCAACCAACATGCTCACACAATAAGATGTCAAATGAAATATGTGGCAAAGCATGCACAACCAATTCTAGCATCTATCAAGCAATTTGCGATGACTAGGTCATCTATATATGAGTATATTGACTTAGGAGTCAAGTGAGAACACTTGATCATAGGTCATACTCATCGTTTAAGCTCAAGTGGGGTTACCACTTTTACATAAAGCATTGTTGTATTCACATCTTTAGAGTTGCTTTAGCTCAAGTCTTAGAGTAAAGCTCCCCCTAGATGTGATATCCCCCCTAAGAGGGATGAACTAACCTTGGGTTTTGTCAATGATGACTTCATGTAGATGTTGAAGATGTGGATGCTCAATGTTGATGTAGATCACTTGGAGCTATCCATTTGGGTGAATTGCACTTTCAATACCTACATGGGTTAGTCCCACAAGGAACAAACAAGGATATCCATAGACATAGAGTGATGCACACACACAAGATGATGTCCATGACAACTTTAGGTTACCTTGTCCCTTGTCTTACCAACAAGAGGGTTTGTGACTCCTTGAACTTGTGCAAGATGTGGAAGTTGATTGCACTTGTTCTTGCCAAAATGATAAGAGTGAAGTATGTTGGCGGAGTCACCCTCAAGAACTCTCTAGTTCTTCTTATTTTGGATCCACACCATCTTGATGGGAATCCTTGGAGTTGTAGTCGTACTTGATGCAGTGGAACTTGAATTAGTCTTGGGAATCCACTTGACTAAGGTCTTAGGAGCTTCTTCAAATGCATCAATCTCCTCTTGAAGCTTGTCCTTCCCTTTTTGCTTGTAGTCTTGTGGTGGAAGATCATCTTGAGCTTGTGTCCCCATGAAAGAAGTGTCATATTTCTCTTGTTGAGGAACAAACTTTGTCTTGGGGTATTGATCTTCTTCCCATTCAACTCCATTGGCATTGAACTTTCGTTCAAAACCAACACCTTGATTCTTCCGGTGCATTCCTTGCTTGCGCACAATTTCCTCGAATTGCTTACTTCTGGCAAGGCTCTTGTAAACACCTTTCTCTATAATTCCCTTCAATAAGCTATTTTCTTGCTCAAGTGTAACTTGGCTAAGAGAATCATTAGTGGAATCAAGAGAACTACTAGAAGCAACAATATTGGATTTAGCATGATCATTGTTACTACTAGAGGAAGAATCTTTCTTATTCTTGTTACTAGTCTTGACTTGAGGCATGTAGGTGGATAAAAGTAAACGCTTGGCAATGTGAGAAGAACTTTTCTTGCGGAGATCATCATTGATTGCCTTTAAGAACTCATGCTCTTGCTCAAGATTAAGCTTTTCAAAGCGTAGTTTCTCATGAGCTCTTAAAAGTTCTCGATGATCTTCGAAGATAGTTTCATGGGCTAACTTAAGAGTGTTTAGTTCTTTAGTTAGAGCCTCAATCTTCTCCTTATCATTGTCATTCATTTTAGCATGATTAATTGATATTTCACCATAATATTCTTCACTAGAGTTGTCAACAAGCAAATCATCATCACCTAACAAGTCATCTTCATCACTATTAAAGTCAACATACTCGGGGTGTGTTACCTTAGGACCTTTGGCCATGAAGCATCTTCCAATTCCTTCATTTGGTGAGTCAAATATGTCGTAGGAGTTGGTTGACACAAGTGCTAGACCAGCAACACCTTCATCTTGAGTATCTTCGGAGTCGGAGTGATAACTTCTCTCGGAGTGGCTGTCGGAGTCGGAGCCGGATACCCATTCACCAACATGAGCTTGATGTCTTCGTTTTGTATAGGTCCTTGATGATTTTTCCTTCCTTTCTGAATCCTTGCTTCTCCGTGAGTATCTTCGTTCATAACGATCATCTCTACTCCTTCTCTCTCTTGGTGGAGATTCTTTGCTTCTTCTTTTTGGAGAATCTTCTCTTCTCTTGTAGGGAGCCATACACTCATTGTAATAGTGTCCTGGTCTTCCACAATTATAGTAGTTTCGCTCTCGACTAGAAGATCTTTTGTCATTGTAGGACCTTGACTTGAAGCTTCTATCTTTGTTTCTACTCTTGTAGAACTTGTTGAAGTTCTTCACCATTAAGCTCAATTCTTCATTGAAGTTTTGTTTCTCACTTGATGATGTGGGGACTTCACATGACGCTTTGTAGGCACCACTTGATTTATTGTGAAGTTCCTCTTTATCCTTGAGTGACATCTCATGAGCAGCAATCCTTCCAATTACTTCCGTTGGCTTGAGATCTTTGTAGTTGGGCATCATTTGGATTAATGTGCACACGGTATCATATTTCCCATCCAAGGCTCTTAGGATCTTCTTGATGATGAATCTATCGGTCATCTCTTCACTTCCTAGGCCGGCAATCTCATTTGTGATGAGAGCAAGCCTAGAGTACATTTCAGCGACACCTTCACCATCCTTCATCTTGAACTTGTCAAGTTGACTTTGGAGCACATCCAACTTGGATTCCTTGACGGAGTCGGTAGCTTCGTGCATATCAATCAAAGTATCCCAAATTTCCTTTGCATTCTCAAGGCGGCTGATTTTGTTGAATTCTTCGGGGCACAATCCGTTGAAGAGAATATCACAAGCTTGAGCATTGTATTGCAACATCTTCAACTCATCCGCGATAGCTTCATGGTTTGGTTCCCTCCCATCGAACAACTCACCTTGCAAACCAACACAAACAATAGCCCATACGGCGGGGTTATGTCCAAGAATATGCATTTTCATTTTATGCTTCCAACTAGCAAAATTAGTACCATCAAAGTAAGGACCTCTACGGTGACAGTTTCCCTCGCTAGACGCCATACTCTCCTAGGTTGTGAAACCAAGGCTATGACCACCAAAATCTATGGAGATCAAGCCAAATGGAGACCAAAGCTCTGATACCACTTGTAGGATTGAAAGTATGTCTAGAGGGGGGGTGATTAGACTACTTGACCAAATAAAAACTTAGCCTTTTCCCAATTTTAGTTCTTGGCAGATTTTAGCTATCTTAGAGCAAGTCAAGCAATCATCACACAATTCAAGCAAGCATGCAAAGAGTTTATTGGCAGCAGAAAGTAAAGCATGCAACTTGCAAGAATGTAAAGGGAAGGGTTTGGAGGATTCAAACGCAATTGGAGACACGCATGTTTTCCCATGGTTCGGATAGGTGGTGCTATCCTACATCCACGTTGATGGAGACTTCAACCCACGGAGGGTAACGGTTGCGTGAGTCCATGGAGGGCTCCACCCATGAAGGGTCCACGAAGAAGCAACCTTGTCTATTCCACCATGGCCATTGCCCACGAAGGACTTGCCTCACTAGCGGTAGATCTTCACGAAGTAGGCGATCTCCTTGCCCTTACAAACTCCTTGGTTCAACTCCACAATCTTGTCGGAGGCTCCCAAGTGACACCTAGCCAATCTAGGAGACACCACTCTCCAAGAAGTAACAAATGGTGTGTTGATGATGAACTCCTTGCTCTTGTGCTTCAAATGATAGTCTCCCCAACACTCAACTCTCTCTCATAGGATTTGGATCTGGTGGAAAGAAGATTTGAGTGGAAAGCAACTTGGGGAAGGCTAGAGATCAAGATTCGTATGGTAGGAATGGAATATCTTGGTCTCAACACATGAGTAGGTGGTTCTTTCTCAGAACATATGAGTAGGAATGGTGTATGTGTTCTGATGCTCTTTCTTCGAATGGTGTAGGTGGTTCTTTCGAGGTGGAGGGGTATTTATAGCCTCCACACAAAATCTAACCGTTACACAATCTACCAATCTCGGTGAGACCGAATCAGAAAACTCGGTCTGACCGAAATAGTAAACCTAGTGACCGTTAGGAATTTCGGTTGGACTGAGATGCAACTTGGTAGGACCGATTCGATTAGGGTTTGGGCATAACATAATCTCGGTGAGACCGATCGCACAAACTCGGTGAGACCGAGTTCGGCAATTTGCTAACCAGAGAGTTGGTCAGGCAAACTCGGTGGGACCGACTTGCTCTTTCGGTGAGACCGAAAAGTTACAAGAAGGAAACATAGAGTTTACCTTGCATTCTCGGTGGGACTGATTCGCTCTTTTGGTGAGACCAAAAAGTTACGAAAGGGAAACAGAGAGTTTGCAAGCCCATCTCGGTGAGACCGAGATCCTTATCGGTAGGACCGAATTGCTAGGGTTTGGCAGTGGCAAATGACAAGTGAAACTCGGTGGCGCCGGATTGACAGAATCGGTATGACCGAGTTTGGCTTAGGGTTTAGGTCATTTGTGGATATGGAAAGGTGGTTGAGGATTTTGGAGCATATCACTAAGCACATAAAGCAAGAGGCTCATTAAGCAACACCTCATCCCTCCTTGATAGTATTGGCTTTTCCTAAAGACTCAATGTGATCTTGGATCACTAAAATATAAAATGAAGAGTCTTGAACTTTTGAGCTTGAGCCAATTCTTTGTCCTTAGCATTTTGAGGGTTCCACTTTCACATCCATGCCATGCCAATCATTGCGCTTTCCTGAAATAATCATCTTGGAATAGCATTAGCTCAATGAGCTATATGTTGTTATGAATTACCAAAATCACCTAGGGATAGTTGAAGTTTCAAGGACGACTTAACGTGTGAAGAGAAACCAGTCAAGATTCTCGAGTTTGCCAGCAGAGTTACTTGCAGCAAGGTTATCAAGTTTTGCAAAGTTCAATGGAACCACCAGTCAGAGGATGAAGCCACCTGGGAGAGAGAAGAAGATTTGCTCAAGGACCACCCATACCTATTTTCTAGCCAACCCGAATCTCGAGGGCGAGATTCATCTTAAGGGGGGTAGGTTTGTAACATCCCAAATTTTCAATTTGAAATGTTATACATAGATCATCATGCATATCATATTTTCTTGCATTTTGCCGATCCTAGAAATTTCACGCAACTCAACGACCCTCGGAGAGAGTTGGAGATTTCGTCATTTTCATATTTGAGCATTCTCAAATTTCGAAAAGAGGATTATTGGTTTTGTCGGAGTTTCATTTGCCTTTTATTTGGATAGGGAAAATGCGTGTTTTCAAAAATTGCATTTTAGGCCCGGAGAAAAGTTCATTTTGTTCGACTCAATTTTAGGAGTCGGGGAAAATTTACTTTATTAGTTTTGGAGTCCGTTAGGTTCCCTTTTCTTTTGTTTTCCGAGCGCGAAACCGTTTAAAAAAAGGGAGATTTCCAGCGCCTTGGGCCAAAGGCCCAAGCCACCAAGCCGCCGGCCAGGAGGCCGCGCGCGCGCGCCCCAGGCGCAGGGAGGCCGCCGCCGCTGCTTCTTTTTGGAAGCCCTAGTAGGACTTTTGTCCTACTTCCGTTTATTCCGTTTATTTTCTAGATCTTTCCTTCCCTCTTTTCTTTCCTATTCCTAGTCTAATTCTTGTCCCCTACCCCAAGTAAAAACCCCCCTCCCCAATATAAATACTCCCACCCCCCCTCTAAACCCATCAAACCAAAGCCCCAAGCTCCAAGCCTAGAGCCGCGCCACACCCCGCGCCCTTGCCCACGCCGCGCCGCCGCCCTTGTGCCCTAGCACCGCCGCCGCCGCACCTTGCCACCGCCGCCGCCGCCCCACGCCCACACCGCCGGAGCCCCTCGCCGGAGGTAGCACCGCACCGCGTCTCTTTTCTTTTCATCGGATCATTTTCTTCTAAACGTTCTGATTCTTTTCTTCTCTAAACCGTTCCGGTTTTCTAGATCGGTTTTTCGTTCGGTTTTCTTTTCCCGAAACCCTATATCGGATTCGTTTTCTTCTCCGCTTTAGTTGCCTCAAGACCGTTCGTCCTAACGAACGTAATCACTGGATTCTTCTAGGTTAACGAATGTCTGTTCGTTCAACCGTTCTTCTTTTTCTTTCGTCGGATTTATTCCGCGATCGCGATCTCACATTCGATCTTCGTTCTACTTTATCTTCTCGCTCGTTTATCGGAATCAGGTGATTCAAGCGCCTGGAGTTTCATTTCGAAACTGCC
The DNA here is from genome assembly GCA_034509565.1 of Triticum monococcum. Taxonomy (NCBI): domain Eukaryota; kingdom Viridiplantae; phylum Streptophyta; class Magnoliopsida; order Poales; family Poaceae; genus Triticum; species Triticum monococcum. The sequence continues at coordinate 531,060,578 of CM067846.1, forward strand.
GTTCCGACTAATCAACTTAAACTAAGTTTTTGCTAGGTAAAATTTGACCTAGTTTCAACTTGTTAGAACCGAGTTGTTTGCTTCCGCCGTTTGTTTTTCGTTTCTTCGTTCGGTTCTTTCTCTCTTTGCAACCGGAGTTCTTAAGTTGAACTATCTGGTTCGATCTTTTGTTCGAGTTTTACCTGTGCATTAGATGAGTACTTATTGCATGCTTGTTGTTTGTCTGCGATAGATTACCCGGATTGCGCCGCCTGTTACTTTGAATCTCTAGGACTCGCAGATCATCAGCAAGGCAAGTAACACTTTGATCATACCTTTTCTACAACCCAGTTTTATTGCATTAGATCCATCCTCACACATTGCATGATTAGGATCTAATTAAATTGTGGGATGGGAAGTAGATGAGGTAGTACCTATTACCTGTTTATTATGAAACCTTTGGGAGTTACTTCTACGTTTGCTTATTATGCCATGCTATGCTAGTAGACGTGGATTGGGTGAGTGATATCCATGACAGATGTGAGATTGATAATTTTAATGGTTTATCTAAGGTGGCAACTTAAACACACATCTGGGTGGATTGAGGCACCTGATGTCTATCAGGACTTTCCTGTTTTATATTGGTCCGCCGCCCAGGCTCAAAGGGATCATAAGATCTTTCATGCTAAATACTTATGTGTGCAGCCACAAGCCATTATGGGCTCTGGCATAGTTGACTAAGTCGTGCGAACTCTTATAGGGGTAGACTAGCAGATGTAGGGGATGTAGGTGGTACGGTCTACTCCATCGTAAGGTGCTAGCGCTTCTGAAAGACTATGTCTCGGTCATCCGTTTCTCAAACACCAGTAGTGCGAGAAAACCAACGGAGGCGATCGAGTCTTGTGGGGAAAAGTGCGCAAACCTCTGCAGAGTGTAATAAACTAATCATGATTAGCCGTGTCCCCGGTTATGGACAATCTTGAGTATCTAGTACTTGAATCTCATGTGAATCTCATCATGTTACTTCTAAATTAATATTGTTGGGTTATTGATGACTACTTTTAATTGGGATTGAGAATGCTGTCAACCATTCTCAATGTTTAACAACCACCATGATAGTTAAATAAATTTATTCCTTTGCAGTAGGGAAATTGGCTTTACGCAAAACAGTAACCATAGAGCTTTCCACCAGCCAAATATGCATGTAGTATAGCTGTTTCATTCCATCATTCTCTATGTGTTACCTTGCCAGCATATTCCATGTGCTGACCCGTTTCGGGCTGCAACGTTAATGTTGCAGACTTTTCAAACGACGATTAAGGTTCTTTTAGGTCGTGGTTCTATACTTAGTGATGCTGTTGGAGTTGATGGACCCATTTATCTTCCAAGTCTTCTACTGTTATCGTTATTAGATGGCCTTAAGCCATATTATTGTAATAAGTTCTCTTTTGAGACACCGATGTAATAAGTGTTTGATTGCCACTCTGCTATAAATCCTTCGAAGTATTGTGTGGTGTCACATTACTGATCCAGGGATGACACCGGAGCACAGAGATCAGACTGTTTGAGGTCTGGTCGCTACACAATGAGTGTTGAGGCTCGTGGTGGCTATCATTATGTTCTCACCCTCACTGATGACTTGAGTAGATATTGGTATGTCTACTTAATGAAACACAAGTCTGAGACCTTTGAAAAGTTCAAGGAATTTCAGAGTGAGGTTGAGAATCAACGTGACAGGAAAATCAAGTTCTTGCGATCAGATCGTGGGGGAGAATACTTGAGTCACGAATTTGGCACACACTTCAGAAAATGTGGAATTGTTTCACAACTCACGCCGCCTGGAACAGCTCAGCGTAATGGTGTGTCCGAACATCGTAATCGCACTCTATTAGATATGGTGCGATCTATGATGTCTCTTACCGATTTACCGCTATCATTTTGGGGCTATGCTTTAGAGACTGCCGCATTCACTTTAAATAGGGCTCCATCAAAATCCGTTGAGATGACACCGTATGAATTATGGTTTGGGAAGAAACCTAAGCTGTCGTTTCTAAAAGTTTGGGGATGCGATGCTTATGTCAAGAAACTTTAACCTGAAAAGCTCGAACCCAAGTCGGAAAAAATGCGTCTTCATAGGATACCCTAAAGAAACTGTTGGGTATACCTTCTACCTCAGATCCGAAGGCAAGATCTTTGTTGCCAAGAATGGGTCCTTTCTAGAGAAAGAGTTTCTCTTGAAAGAAATAAGTGGTAGGAAGGTAGAACTTGATGAAGTATTACCTCTTGAACCGGTAAGTGGCGCAGCTCAAGAAAATGTTCCTAAGGTGCCTGCACCGACTAGAGAGGAAGTTGATGATGATGATCATGAAACTTCAGATCAAGTTGCTACTGAACTTCGTAGGTCCACAAGGACACGTTCCGCACCAGAGTGGTACGGCAACCCCGTCTTGGAAATCATGTTGTTAGACAACGGTGAACCTTCGAACTATGAAGAAGCGATGGCGGGCCCGGATTCCGACAAATGGCTGGAAGCCATGAAATCTGAGATAGGATCCATGTATGAAAACGAAGTATGGACTTTGACTGACTTGCCCGAAGATCGGCGAGCCATAGAAAATAAATGGATCTTTAAGAAGAAGACAGACGCAGATGGTAATGTGACCATCTATAAGGCTCGACTTGTCGCTAAGGGTTATCGACAAGTTCAAGGGGTTGACTACGATGAGACTTTCTCACCCATAGCGAAGCTGAAGTCTGTACGAATCATGTTAGCAATTGTCGCATTCTATGATTATGAGATATGGCAAATGGACGTCAAAACGGCATTCCTTAACGGCTTTCTTAAGGAAGAATTGTATATGATGCAGCCGGAAGGTTTTGTCGATACTAAGAATGCTAACAAGGTGTGCAAGCTCCAACACTCAATCTATGGGCTGGTGCAAGCATCTCGGAGTTGGAACATTCGCTTTGATGAGATGATCCAAGCGTTTGGGTTTATGCAGACTTATGGAGAAGCCTGCGTTTACAAGAAAGTGAGTGGGATCTCTGTAGCATTTCTCATATTATATGTGGATGACATACTGTTGATGGGAAATCATATAGAATTCTTGGAAAGCATAAAGGCCTATTTGAACAAGTGTTTTTCAATAAAGGACCTTGGAGAAGCTGCTTATATATTAGGCATCAAGATCTATAGAGATAGACCGAGACGCCTCATCGGTCTTTCACAAAGTACGTACCTTGACAAGATATTGAAGAAGTTCAATATGGATCAGTCCAAGAAGGAGTTCTTGCCTGTATTGCAAGGTGTGCGATTGAGCACGGCTCAATGCCCGACCATGGCAGAAGATATAGAAGAGATGAGTGTCATCCCCTATGCGTCAGCCATAGGGTCTATTATGTATGCCATGCTATGTACCAGACCTGATGTAAACCTTGCCGTAAGTTTGGTAGGTAGGTACCAAAGTAATCCCGGCAAGGAACACTGGACAGCGGTCAAAAACATCCTGAAGTACCTGAAAAGGACCAAGGATATGTTTCTCGTTTATGGAGGTGGCGAAGAGCTCGTCGTAAAGGGCTACGTCGACGCTAGCTTCGACACAGATCTAGATGACTCTAAGTCACAAACTGGATACGTGTATATTTTGAATGGTGGGGCAGTAAGCTGGTGCAGTTGCAAGCAAAGTGTCGTGGCGGGATCTACATGTGAAGCAGAATACATGGCAGCCTCAGAGGCAGCACAAGAAGCAATCTAGGTGAAGGAGTTCATCACCGACCTAGGAGTCATACCCAATGCGTCGGGGCCGATGACTCTCTTCTGTGACAACACTGGAGCTATTGCCCTTGCGAAGGAGCCCAGGTTTCACAGGAAGACCAGGCATATCAAGCATCGCTTCAACTCCATTCGTGAAAGTGTTCAAAATGGAGACATAGAAATTTGTAAAGTACATACGGACCTGAATTAGTAGATCCGTTGACTAAACCTCTCCCTAGAGCAAAACATGATCAACACCAAAATTCCGTGGGTGTTCGATTCATCACAATGTAACTAGATGATTGACTCTAGTGCAAGTGGGAGACTGTTGGAAATATGCCCTAGAGGCAATAATAAAATGATTATTATATTTCCTTGTTCATGATAATTGTCTATTATTCATGCTATAATTGTATTTTCCGAAAATCGTAATACATGTGTGAATACATAGACCACAATGTGTCCCTAGTGAGCCTCTAGTTGACTAGCTCGTTGATCAACAGATAGTCATGGTTTCCTCACTATGGACATGGGGATGTCATTGATAACGAGATCACATCATTAGGAGAATGATGTGATGGACAAGACCCAAACCTAAGCATACCACAAAGATCGTGTAAGTTCGTTTTGTGAGAGCTTTTCTAATGTCAAGTATCATTTCCTTAGACCATGAGATTATGCAACTCCCGGATACCGTAGGAGTGCTTTGGGTGTATCAAACGTCACAACGTAACTGGGTGGCTATAAAGGTGCACTACGGGTATCTTCGAAAGTGTCTGTTGGGTTGGCACGAATCGAGACTGGGATTTGTCACTCCGTATGACGGAGAGGTATCTCTGGGCCCACTCGCTAATGCATCATCATAATGAGCTCAATGTGACCAAAGGGTTGGTCACGGGATCATGCATTACGGTACGAGTAAAGTGACTTGCCGGTAACGAGATTGAACAAGGTATTGGGATACCGACGATCGAGTCTCGGGCAAGTAATGTACTGATTGACAAAGGGAATTGAATACGGGATTGATTAAGTCCTCGACATCGTGGTTCATCCGATGAGATCATCGAGGAGCATGTGGGAGCCAACATGGGTATCCAGATCCCGCTGTTGGTTATTGACCGGAGAGGTGTCTCGGTCATGTCTGCGTGTCTCCCGAACCCGTAGGGTCTGCACACTTAAGGCTCAGTGACGCTAGGGTTGTAGAGATATTAGTATGCACTAACCCGAAAGTTGTTCGGAGTCCCGGATGAGATCCCGGACGTCATGAGGAGTTCCGGAATGGTCCGGAGGTAAAGATTTATATATAGGAAGTCCAGTTTCGGCCAGCGGGAAGGTTTCGGGGGTTACCGGTATTGTACCGGGACCACCGGAAGGGTCCCGGGGGTCCACCGGATGGGGCCACCTATCCCGGAGGGCCCCATGGGTTGAAGTGGCGTGGGAACCAGCCCCTGATTGGCTGGTGCGCCCCACCCAAGGGCTCAAGGGGCCTAGGGTTGGAAACCCTAGGGGGTCGTTGCCCCCCGAGGGGCATGCGCCTGCCTGGTTGGAAACCCTAAGGGGTCCGTTGCCCCCAGGGGCCGCTGCCCCCCCCCCCTTTAGATGGGATCTCCAAGGGGGCATGCGCCCCCCGTAGACCCTATATATAGTGGAAGGGAGGGAGGGCAGCCGCACCTTGCTCTTGGCGCCTCCATCTCCCTCCGTAACACCTCTCCTCCCCGCTTGTGCTTGGCGAAGCCCTGCCGGGATCCTGCTGCATCCACCACCACACCGTCGTGCTGCTGGATCTTCATCAAACTCTCCTTCCCCCTTGCTGGATCAAGAAGGAGGAGACGTCTTCCCAACCGTACGTGTGTTGAACGCGGAGGTGCTGTCCGTTCGGCACTTGGTCATCGGTGATTTGGATCACGGCGAGTACGACTCCATCATCCCCGTTCACTTGAACGCTTCCGCTCGCGATCTACAAGGGTATGTAGATGCACTCCTATTCCCCTCGTTGCTAGAATACTCCATAGATTGATCTTGGTGATGCGTAGAAAATTTTTAATTTCTGCTACAATCCCCAACAAATATGTTAGGTAGCATTCCACATCAAAAATTCTGTTTTTATCATTTACCTACTCGAGGACGAGCATGAATTAAGCTTGCGGATGCTTGATACGTCTCCAACATATCTATAATTTTTTATTGTTCCATGCTATTATATTATCAACCTTGGATGTTTTATATGCATTTATATGCTATTTTATATGATTTTTGGGACTAACCTATTAACCTAGAACCCAGTGCCAGTTTCTGTTTTTACCTTGTTTTAGAATATAACAGAAAAGGAAAACCAAACGGAGTCCAATTGACCTAAAACTTCACGAAACTTATTTTTGGATCAGAAGAAGCCCAGAAGACTTGGAGTGCACGTCTGGGGATCTACGAGGAAGCCACGAGGCAGGGGCACGCCCACCCCCTGGGCGCGCCCTCGACCCTCGTGGGCCCCTCGTGGCTCCCCTGACGTACTTCTTCCGCCTATGTATCTCCATATACCCTAAAACGATCGGGGAGCACAATAGATCGGGAGTTCCACCGCGAGAAGCCTCTGTAGCCACCAAAAGCCAATCTAGACCCATTCCGGCACCCTGCCGAAGGGGGCAATCCCTCTCTAGTGGCCATCTTCATCATCCCGGTGCTCTCGATGACGAGGAGGGAGTAGTTCTCCCTAGGGGCTGAGGGTATGTACCAGTAGCTACGTGTTTGATCTCTCTCTCTCTCTCTCTCTCTCTCGTGTTCTTGAGGTGGTACAATCTTGATGTATCGTGAGCTTTGCTATTATAGTTGGATCTTATGATGTCTCTCCCCCACTACTCTCTTGTAATGGATTGAGTTTCCCCTTTGAAGTTATCTTCTCGTGTTGAGTCTTTAAAGATTTGAGAACATTTGATGTATGTCTTGCCATGCGTATCTGTGGACACAATGGGATACCACATGATTCACTTGATGTATGTTTTGGTGATCAACTTGAGGGTTCCGCCCATGAACCTATGCATAGGGGTTGGCACATGTTTTCGTCATGATTCTCTGGTAGGAACTTTGGGGCACTCTTTGAGGTTCTATGTGTTGGTTGAATAGATGAATCTGAGATTGTGTGATGCATATCGTATAATCATACCCACGGATACTGGAGGTGACATTAGAGTATCTAGGTGACATTATGGTTTTGGTTGATTTGTGTCTTAAGGTGTTATTCTAGTGCAAACTCTAGGGCTGTTTGTGACACTTATAGGAATAGCCCAACGGATTGATTGGAAAGAATAACTTTGAGGTGGTTTCGTACCCTACCATAATATCTTCGTTTGTTGTCCGCTATTAGTGACTTTGGAGTGACTCTTTGTTGCATGTTGAGGGATAGTTATGTGATCCAATTATGTTATTATTGTTGAGGGAACTTGCACTAGTGAAAGTATGAACCCTAGGCCTTGTTTCAACACATTGCAATACTGTTTACGCTCACTTTTATCATTCGTTACCTTGCTGTTTTTATATTTTCAGATTACAAAAACTATTATCTACCATCCATATACCACTTGTATCACCATCTCTTCGCCGAACTAGTGCACCTATATAATTTACCATTGTATTGGGTGTGTTGGGGACACAAGAGACTCTTCGTTATTTGATTGCAGGGTTGCTTGAGAGAGACCATCTTCATCCTACGCCTCCTACAGATTGATAAACCTTAGGTCATCCACTTGAGGGAAATTTGCTACTGTCCTACAAACCTCTGCACTTGGCGGCCCAACAACGTCTACAAGAAGAAGGTTGTGTAGTAGACATCAAGCTCTTTTCTGGCGCCGTTGCTGGGGAGGTGAGTGCTTGAAGGTATATCTTTAGATCTTGCAATCGAGTCTTTTAGTTTCTTGTTTTATCACTAGTTTAGTTTATAAAAGAAAACTACAAAAAAATGGAATTGAGTTTACCTCATACGCTTCATATTTTTAATATCTTTCGTGAATATGATGGAAAGGAAAATTGTGCTAAAGTGTTAGAAGAAGAATGCATTAAAATGTTTGGCACTAAATCTTTGAATGATGAGCATGATTGCAATGTTGTTAGTATGAACTCCTTGAATATCCATGGTACTAATGATGATTGCACTATTTATGATGAAAATGTCTCCTACAAACATGTCAATTTTTGTGGAGTGCATTGGGTTTACAAGTATACACCAAATAGGGAAGATAGATATTGAAAGAGGCATAAGTATTTAGAAACTAAATTGTTGCAAGAAAGTCTTGATGATTGTGCTGAAAAATTCAATATTTTTCGCACCCCTTGTGAACTTTGCAATGAACATGGTCATTTAAATCTCCAATGCAAATTGTTTCATGACCGAATTGTATCCAAAAATTGTGATAATTTGATTACCCTTGAGCATCATAAAGATCTTAGTCGTATTTTGGGGTATGAGGAAATGAAACGTATAACTGAGGGTATTCCAAAGTTTAATCTTGATAGATTTCTTGATTTTGATCTAGAGAAGATTTGTATGTATTGTGCGGTGAATTGCATTGAAAATCCTTATATTGCCAATTACATAAAGAAAAGAAAGCAAATAGAAGATGAAGAGAACACTAATGAAAGGGAACTGACTTCCCAATATTCTCCTATTATTTCTTATGATGAATCAGGTAACAAGGAGGAGCCTCCTATTCAACCAATCTCATTAATAAGGAGCTCCAAAAATAGGATTGAACCCACACATGATGTGGTGAAGAAGAAGAAAAGAAAAAGGAAGAGAGGTAAAAAGATATCTCTCCCAAATAATGCTGCTCCTATTACTATTGTGCCTCATGAAAATATAATTGTGGAAGATAATGATACTTCTTATGATCTTAAAAATCTTTTTGGCACTTGCTTGGAAGAATATGATAATTGCTATACTATTGGTGCTATCCATACTATTAATGATGAGAGTGATTATGCTTATGATATGAAAAGGCCCAAGCTTGGGGATGCTATGCTTGATGAAGATGATGTTTTTGAGAATATATTTGCTGCAATTAATGTTTGTCCCAAGATTGGGGATGCTACGTTTAATGAAGATGATATTTTTTGTCTCCCAAGTTTTGATATGCAAATTTATAATTATCATAGCATGCCTCCTAACTATGATGATTATTGTGATGATAATTATGCTATAAAAAGTAGTGATTATATTTATAAAACTTGTCATGATTATGATTACCCCTTTTCTGAACATTACTCTTTTAATGTGGAAACAATTTATAGTATTCGAGTCTCCTATGACACTCCCACTATTCCGAATAAGAAGAATTTTGTTTATTTGGAGAGTAATAAAAATTCTATGCTTATGCATCATGAAAAAATGCTTTAGGTGCTGGTTATATTGTTGAATTCATTCATGATGCTACTGAAAATTATTATGAGGGAGGAATATATGCTTGTAGGAATTGCAATAATATCAAGTTTCCTATGTAAGTTATGCTTGTTTTACCTTCCTATGTAAGTTGATTCTCGTTCCCATAAGTTGTTTGCTCACAAAATCCCTATGCATAGGAAGTGGGTTAGACTTAAAATGTGCTAGTCATATTCTTCATGATGCTCTCTTTATGTTCCAATTCTTGTCCTTTATGTGAGCATCATTGAAATCATCATGCCTAGGTAGGGGCGTTAAACGATAGCGCTTGTTGGGAGGCAACCCAATTTTATTTTTGTTCCTTGCTTTTTGTTCCTGTTTAGTAATAAATAATTTATCTATCCTCTGTTATTATGTGGTTTTATGTTTTAATTAGTGTTTGTGTCAAGTAGAACCTTTGGCAAGACTTGGGGAAAGTCTTTTTAATCTTGCTGTAAAAAACAAAAACTTTAGCAGTCACGAGAATTGCTGCGATGTTTTATTGAAGAGTGCTATTTACTTCATTATTTTTTTCAGATGATTAATAAATAAATTCCTCACGTCCAGAAATTTATTTGAGAATTTTATGAGTTCCATAAGTATACGTTTGATCCAGATTACTACAGACTGTTCTGTTTTTGACAGATTCTGTTTTTCATGTGTTGTTTACTTATTTTGATGAATCTATGGCTAGTAAAAGAGTTTATAAACAATAGAGAAGTTGGAATACAGTAGATGTTACACCAATATAAATAAATAATGAGTTCATTACAGTACCTTGAAGTGATTTATTTTCTTATACTAACGGAGCTTACGAGTTTTCTATTAAGTTTTGTGTTGTGAAGTTTTCAAGTTTTGGGTAAAGATACGATGGACTATGGAATAAGGAGTGGCAAGAGCCTAAGCTTGGGGATGCCCATGGCACCCCAAATATAATCTAAGGACACCTAAAAGCCTAAGCTTGGGGATGCCCCGGAAGGCATCCCCTCTTTCGTCTACTTCCATCGATAACTTTACTTGGAGCTATATTTTTATTCACCACATGATATGTGTTTTGCTTGGAGCGTCAATTTATTTTGTTAGGATTTGCTTGCTGTTATTTAGAACAATGATTTGTATCTTTTATTTAAATAAAAGTGGCATTTATAGCCTTTACTATGCCTATTTTACAAGTCTTCATGTTGCTGTTTGAAAACAGAAAGTTTACCGCTGTTGCAATAATTCCCTAGAAAAGTCAGAATGTGATAAAATGTTGAAACCTTTTGCATATTAAGATCTGATAAATTTACTACAGTGGTAATTTTATTTCATAATTCTTGGAGTTAGGGAAGTATGGATCTAGCTGCATTCTTTACAGACTGTCCTGTTTAGGGAGATTGCTGTTATGTTTGCATTGTTTGCATATGTTTGCTTCTTTAATGATTCTATTTGAGGATAGGACTATTAAATATGCAGAGGCATTTAGTATGCAATGTTTAATAATAATTTTATTGATTTGCTACAGTAGAGTATGATAAGTCTTTTGCATTGGTTTATACTAACTTATCTCACGAGTGCTTGTTGAGTTTTGTGTGGATGAAGCTGTTGAGATTTAGGGAGAGCGTGATATGAGAGGAATTAAGGAGACACAAAAGCTCAATCTTGGGGATGCTCAAGGCATCCCAATATAATATTTCAAGAAGTCTCAAGCGTCTAAGCTTGGGGATGCCCCGGTTGGCATCCCACCTTTCTTCTTCAACAACTATCGGTTAGTTTCGGTTGATCCTAAGTTTTTGCTTCTTCACATGATGTTTGCTATTCTTAGAATGTCATTTTATTTTTCTTTGCTTTCTGCTTGAATAAAATACCAAGATCTGAAATTATTAAATGTTATATAGTCTTCACATAGTTGCATAATTATTCGACTACTCATTGATCTTCACTTATATCTTCCGGAGTAGTTTATCGTTTGCTCTAGTGCTTCACTTATATCTTCTTAGAGCATGGTGGTAGTTTTATTTTATAGAAATAGACGAACTCTCATGCTTCACTTATATTATTTTGAGAGTCTTTTAGAACAGCATGGTAGTTTGTTTTGGTTATGAATTTAGTCCTAATATGATGGGCATCCAAGAGGGATATAATAAAAACTTTCATATAGAGTGCATTGAATACTAAGAATTTTGATGCTTGATGATTGTTTTGAGATATGGAGGTAATAATATCAAAGTCGTGCTAGTTGAGTAGTTGTGAATTTGAGAAATGCTTGTGTTGAAGTTTGCAAGTCCTGTAGCATGCACGTATGGTAAACGTTGTGCAACAAATTTGAAACATGAGGTGTTATTTGATTGTGTTCCTTATGAGTGGCGGTCGGGGCCGAGCGATGGTCTTTTCCTACCAATCTATCCCCTAGGAGCATGCACGTAGTGCCGAAGTTTTTGATGACTTGTAGATTTTTGCAACAAGTATGTGAGTTCTTTACGACTAATGTTGAGTCCATGGATTATACGCACTCTCACCCTTCCATCATTGCCCTCTTCGGTACCGTGCATTGCCCATTCTCACATTGAGAGTTGGTGCAAACTTCGCCGGTGCATCCAAACCCCGTGATATGATACGCTCTTTCACACATAAACCTCCTTATATCTTCCTCAAAACAGCCACCATACCTACCTATTATGACATTTCCATAGCCATTCCGAGATATATTGCCATGCAACTTTCCACCATTCCGCTTATCATGACACATTCATCATTGTCATATTGCTTTGCATGATCATGTAGTTGACATCGTATTTGTGGAAAAGCCACCGTTCATAATTCTTTCATACATGTCACTCTTGGTTTATTGCATATCCCAGCACACCACCGGAGGCATTCATATAGAGTCATCTTTTGTTCTGTCATCGAGTTGTAATCATTGAGTTCTAAATAAATAGAAGCGTGATGATCATAATTCATAGAGCATTGTCCCAAGTGAGGAATAAAAAAAGGCCAAAAAAGAGAGAGAGAAGGCCCCAAAAAAGAGAGAAAGGCCATAAAAAAAAGAGAAGGCCCAAAATAAAAAAATGAGAGAAAAGGAGAGAAGGGGCAATGCTACTATCCTTCTACCACACTTGTTCTTCAAAGTAGCACCATAATCTTCATGATAGAGAGTCTCTTGTTTTGTCACTTTCATATACTAGTGGGAATTTTTCATTATAGAACTTGGCTTGTATATTCCAACAATGGGCCTCCTCAAGTGCCCTAGGTCTTCGTGAGCAAGCAAGTTGGATGCACACCCACTTAGTTTCTTTTGTTGAGCTTTCATACATTTACAGCTCTAGTGCATCTGTTGCATGGCAATCCCTACTCCTTGCATTAACATCAATCGGTGGGCATCTCCATAGCCCATTGATTAGCCTTGTTGATGTGAGACTTTCTCCTTTTTGTCTTCTCCACATAACCCCCTCATTATTCTATTCCACCCATAGTGCTATGTCCATGGCTCGCGCTCATATATTGCGTGAAAGTTTATAGGTTTGAGATTACTAAAGTATGAAACAATTGCTTGGCTTGTCATCGGGGTTGTGCATGATGAGAGCATTCTTGTGTGACGAAAATGGAGCATGACTAAACTATATGATTTTGTAGGGATGAACTTTCTTTGGCCATGTTATTTAGAGAAGACATAATTGCTTAGTTGGTATGCTTGAAGTATTATTATTTTTATGTCAATATGAACTTTTATCTTGAATCTTTCGGATCTGAATATTCATGCCACAATTAAGAAGAATTACATTGAAATTATGCCAAGTAGCACTCTGCATCAAAAATTCTGTTTTTATCATTTACCTACTCGAGGACGAGCAGGAATTAAGCTTGGGGATGCTGATACGTCTCCAACGTATCTATAATTTTTGATTGTTCGATGCTATATTATCTACTATTTTGAATGTTTATGGGCTTTATTATGCACTTTTATATTATTTTTTGGGACTAACCTATTAACCCAGAGCCCAATGCCAGTTTCTGTTTTTACCTTGTTTTAGAATATCGCAGAAAAGGAAAACCAAACGGAGTCCAATTGACCTGAAACTTCATGGAACTTATTTTTGGATCAGAAGAAGCCCAGAAGACTTGGAGTGCACGTCAGGGGATCTACGAGGAAGCCACGAGGCAGGGGGGCGCGCCCACCCCCCTGGGCACGCCCTCCACCCTCGTGGGCCCCTCGTGGCTCCCCTGGCGTACTTCTTCCGCCTATATATCTCCATATACCCTAAAATGATCAGGGAGGACAATAGATCGGGAGTTCCGTTGCCAGAAGCCTCCGTAGCCACCGAAAGCCAATCTAGACCCGTTCCGGCACCCTGCCGGAGGGGGCAATCCCTCTCCGATGGCCATCTTCATCATCCCGGTGCTCTCCATGACGAGGAGGGAGTAGTTCTCCCTAGGGGCTGAGGGTATGTACCAGTAGCTATGTGTTTGATCTCTCTCTCTCTCTCGTGTTCTTGAGGTGGTACGATCTTGATGTATCGTGAGCTTTGCTATTATAGTTGGATCTTACGATGTTTCTCCCCCTCTACTCTCTTGTAATGTATTGAGTTTCCCCTTTGAAGTTATCTTATCGGATTGAGTCTTTAAAGATTTGAGAACACTTGATGTATGTCTTGCCGTGCGTATCTGTGGTGACAATGGGATACCACGTGATTCACTTGATGTATGTTTTGGTGATCAACTTGCGGGTTCCGCCCGTGAACCTATGCATAGGTGTTGGCACACGTTTTCGTCATGATTCTCCGGTAGGAACTTTTGGGCACTCTTAGAGGTTCTATGTGTTGGTTGAATAGATGAATCTGAGATTGTGTGATGCATATCGTATAATCATACCCACGGATACTTGAGGTGACATTGGAGTATCTAGGTGGCATTAGGGTTTTGGTTGATTTGTGTATTAAGGTGTTATTCTAGTACGAACTCTAGGGCTGTTTGTGACACTTATAGGAATAGCCCAACGGATTGATTGGAAAGAATAACTTTGAGGTGGTTTCGTACCCTACCATAATCTCTTCGTTTGTTCTCTGCTATTAGTGACTTTGGAGTGACTCTTTGTTGCATGTTGAGGGATAGTTATGTGATCCAATTATGTTATTATTGTTGAGGGAACTTGCACTAGTGAAAGTATGAACCCTAGGCCTTGTTTCAACACATTGCAATACCGTTTACGCTCACTTTTATCATTCGTTACCTTGCTGTTTTTATATTTTCAGATTACAAAAACTATTATCTACCATCCATATACCACTTGTATCACCATCTCTTCGCCGAACTAGTGCACCTATATAATTTACCATTGTATTGGGTGTCTTGGGGACACAAGAGACTCTTCGTTATTTGGTTGCAGGGTTGCTTGAGAGAGACCATCTTCATCCTACGCCTCCTATGGATTGATAAACCTTAGGTCATCCACTTGAGGGAAATTTGCTACTATCCTACAAACCTCTGCACTTGGAGGCCCAACAATGTATACAAGAAGAAGGTTGTGTAGTAGACATCATTGTCCACTTGGTGGAGGGAGGATCGTCTACCACGGGTGAACAAACAAATTGCGACTTGACGGGTTATGTGAAAAAAAGAGGCAAACCATGTGGGGCCTACCTTAGAGGCAAGGCTCTATACACTGGAGTACTTTTGATGTGTCCCGTCAACTCACAGAACGAGGAGAAGCTTGCTTAGTACGCCGTCTCCCCCGTTCCTAAATATAAGTCTTTTTAGAGATTTCACCATGAACCACATGCGGATGTATATAATGCATTTTAAGTGTAGATTCATTCATTTTGTTCCGTATGATAGTGGAATCTCTACAAAGACTTATCTACTAGTAATAGCTAGCCCTCACTACTAGGAATTCTCTATCCTCTCCTTGAGCCACATCATCAGAATTGATGTAGCCGTTAGATGAAGTAAATCAGTCCATAATAGCCGTATGATCTAGATGTTGAGAGGCTCCGCACTAAGCCACATGCAAGCATGCAGAAATACCGTGGCACATGCATGTGAGTGGGTTTTAAATCACATCAACATGTCTGCATGCAAGCATGCACCGGTAGCATGCATGTAAGTGAGCTTTTAAGTCCCATTAACATGTCAAAAAGAAAAATATAATCCCATTATGCAGTAGGAGTTGGCTGATCTTTTTTCCTTACATGGGATGATCTAAATCATGATGGGAGTTTATTTTGTTTGGCTACCACATTTTTCATGCGGTTATAGAGTTTTTTAGTTCTATGAAATCGATAATTTTGCGCAAAGAGATATACCGCTGTTCCGCGGCAACGCGTGGGGACTCGTCTAGTAATATTTAGGAACGGAGGGAGTACTATGTAAAGAGTTAGGTGTCGCACGGTGATAGTGTGAGGTGGGCCATGTAATCACTGAGTCTGCGTGTTTTCACTACTATTGCACGCCTCCACTGTAAGAATGGAGAAAATTGTAATCTAGTAGTAGTACCTCCTTTCGCCGAAAGCATGGGACATCCAGCAGTCCTACCACCTCAGTAATAAAGACCAATGAGCCGTCAAATCACATAGACCCAGCAGTAAGTTGGACGGACGAAGCAACCATCACTCTTACGCCAGTGAGAGGTCGCGTCCGCTCTGCTCGGGCATGAATGCGGCACTGATTCTTTGGAGCGGCACTGACCTTTTTGGGTGGGAAGCGCGCGCAGGCGATGGAGGGGCTTTGGGTGGGCCAGGCTGGTCAGGAGTGGGCATGGAAGCTGTCCGCATGTCCCTACCAGACACGCCCGGAAATGAGAGGATGCACCGACTCTCGCGGCTAAAATCGTACACTACACAACATCTCTCTGTAGGAGTAGGTCGATATGTCGCTCTCTCTAACACACACATGCTGTTAAACACACAGACACACACACACACACACACTCACATGCATACGCATGCACCTTGGTCCCGTTGCACCTTCTAACGTGACTTATTACACCTAGACGGAGGGTGTAGTAAGTATACGAGATACGGCAGCACAGTGGCTTAAGTCGAATACAAGTGCCCAAAATTTGTGTGCATGTTATAATAAGGATTCACTTAAAATAGTATGTGAGCGAACAGAGGGATCAATTGGACAGTGTTCCCGAGCAGTAGTGAGATGTGTGAGGTAAGAAACACCGCTGGCGCTTTTAATTTTTCTTATTAATTTGTTTGTTTCACCCTCTGACTGGTGGGACCCAACGTACTATGTGGAGAGAGGTAAGGTGACTAAGGCTGCATTATTTCTGCACCACTATGGATAGTCTTACCACCAAAGCCACATGACACGATTATGATTGAAATCCCAATGACTCCCACACACACACAAAAACACGGCATGCTTGTCACACGAATGCAGGAATGTATAAAATGTTATTTCCCTCTCGTTGAACATAACGGGAGGGTTGGGTAGCTGGTTAGCCTGTTTGCTCATCAAACTTGAGGTCTCGGGTTCGATAACTACACTTGGGCATAATTTGTGCCAGGAGGATTCTTTGACTAGTCAAAATGTTTTCTAGGGTTTGCACGCTTCACACTCTCTCTCCAGTATATATACACGCTAGAGCCTCAGCGCTTGTAGTTGCTCTCTTCACACTCTCTCACCCTCTCCCGCTGGAGCCTCAGCGCTTGTAGTTGCTCTCTTTACACTCTCTCACCCTCTCGAGATCTAAACAAGACTTCGTTGGCCTCTCTCTCCCCTCACTGCTGCTCAAATAGCCGGCAGGATCCATCCACCGGGAAGGGAAGGAGGCTTAACGCTGTCGCCGTCGGTGAGGGACTACCGGCGCAGCTGTTCACTTTCCACCCAGCAGCGGCACGGGAGGGCTTCTGACCCCTTCTTCTTCACCGCCGTCCCGTCGCCCACCGAACCACGCCCCAAGAACCTTAAGGTATAATTTACTTACTCCACATGCATTGATCTAGCTGCATGTATACCATGAATCTAGGACGTGGTTCAAAGAGGAAAGGAGTGGGGGAAAGTAGTGGGAAAAGTTGTATATCGCATGAATCTAGGACGCGGTTCAAAGACGAAATGAAGGGGGAAAGTTGTATAGCATGAATCTAGGATGTGGTTCAAAGAGGAAAGGAATGGGGGAAAGTAGTGGGGAAAGTTGTATCGCATAAATCTAGGACGTGGTTCAAAGAGGAAAGGAAGGGGCGAAAGTACTAGTTCAAAAAGGAAAGGAAGGGACAAGGCTGTAGAGTTTGAGCAGTACTAGATTTGCTGCGCTCACATAGGGAAAGGTGTTTAAAGATAACAAAACTAGGACCAACACAAATATGCTCCTTGGTTGTTTATTCTTTGTTGTAACAGACTGTGCATGACCACAGCACATCGATAGATGCACATGGTGCTGGTGCGTCCACTGTCCTGTGCAACTCATTAGCTGTTGTTAATCTAAGGCCCTGTTTGGTTAAAAACTCCCTAGTCCCTACCTGCTTGGTTCCATGGACTAAACATGGACTAGAGGTTATTAAATGACATGCGAAAAGACCGTGTTACCCCTAGTAATGAACTAATAGAGACAAGGTGTGATGCGTGGCAGGGACAACTATTGGAAAAAGTCCCAAAAAGACTCCCTCAGGGTCTTCTTTCTTTAGTCCCGAATGCCCACTTTTAGTCCCTAAAAGTCCCTCCTATTTGGTTTAGATGGGACTGACACGGAGTATTTTTAGTCCCTACACCAAAATGTCCCTGTAAACAAACACCCTCTAATAATGCCACTGGAAAATTGATGCAATGCCACAGTTAAAAGCAAATTACATGTTTAACGAATTTTATTGTTAATATAATCTCTATGTTAATATTAATCAATGCCACCATTTGAGAAATGCTAATGTCTTGTTTTCTTTCCCATTTAGATAAGGTAGATGCTTATTTTTGTTGGCTTCTATTTCATCCACCGTTATTGACCACTAATTGTTTCCTTTGCACCTCTGTGTAAACAGGGTTATCTACTTCACCTCATTGCCATTGTGACCTTTTGTTGCACTGCACAAAACACTTTTGTTTTAAGAGTGTTTTGTGCAGTTCAACCAAAATGTCACACCGACAACGTTGCTTGATTGCTTGATCTTAGTGGAACTGCATAAGAGGAGATCTTACTTCCTATCCGTTAAGGAGAATTTGGTTCAGATCTTCTTCTTGTGAGTTGTTTGAATTCCGCATCATGAGAGGTTAGTACTAGCCTTCTTTCACATGATTCTGTAGTGTGCTTTCATACGTTGTGCTACTTGTACGATAATGTTGCTTGATTTTAGTGAACTGCACAAATGGAGACAAGACTTCCAATCTGTATGTGCATCGTAATATCCCATTGAGGTAAGATAAGGATATTTCACAACTGCTGGCCTGTATTTTGCCACTTTCATCAGAAAATTAAGTTTAGTACTATACTTGTGCTCCCTAATTGACATGCCAAATCTTACATTGAAAGCAAAGCTTGCCTGTTATTGAACCAAGTGATGAATGGGAAGAACAAGCGGGAGAAAAACAAAAATCAACTCCCGGTGCTGTACTGAAGCACTGGAACTGTGATGACACAAGTAATGATATAGTTTTGCATCTTAATTTATTGCTATGGCTAGAACGAGCAATTGTTTTGCCACTGATTTGATGCCACTCTTAATGTAATATGTAATTATCTCAACTTGTGCAAATAGGGATCTTCTTTGAAGATACCATATATTTTAGTGGAACTACACAATAAGATGTTGGAGACATTAAACTAATCGAGGAGTATATAGTAAGCATGGCCACCACTGTAGACAACAACAGATGGTTCCGGAGAAGTGCTTCATCTGTATGCTCTACACAATAAGCCTCCTGACAAAGGTTCGTACTCGCCCACTGATTTCATCCATATGATTGACCTTTGTCATCTCTATTGGTGTTGTGCTACTGTTTAGATACTGTCATGAAAAAGTGGTATTGTCCTTGAGAAGCACCTCATCTGTGTTGTTTTAAATATTTCCTTTCCTTTTTCGAGCAAACAAGGATGCTAGCATTTAGTAGTCCTCTTGTCTTTGCACAAGAAGATCATCTTCCTCTGAAGAAGAATATGGCGTACGTGAAGTGACTAGTTCCGATTATGCCAGGATGAAGAAGCCCTGTCTATCTTCTCATCAAAAGGAGCAGTTGAAGGATGGTTACATTACTCCCCACAAGACCAAACTAACTTTAGCTCAGAAGGACTGACAAATCTCCATTTTTTGTTGTGATGTGCAAGTACAATGTTGTTCTAGGATTCTTTCTGATGAGTTCCATTTTTCTAAAAGTGTGCTCTACATGGACCATGTATGTGCCTATTGAAACTGTCAATTCATAGTACAGTTTGCTTTATACTAATCACTTTTTTGTATTTGTGCAAACAAGGGTGCTCAGCTTGATTTCAATGGGAACTGCACAAAATGTTCATGAATACAACGAATCATTCATTTCCACCACAAGAAAGGAAGTGCCAATAAGTTCAAGGCGTTGCAACATATAAGGGCGAAATCATACAAGCTACGCGCGAATTTGGTTGATTTTGGTGGAACTGCACAAAAAGAATAGCTGGTTTATTTAGCACGAGGTGCCATGTCAATGTCCGAACTGATGGCAAACCCTGCCCATTCCACAATCGTAGGCATTTGATATTTTGGAATGGGACAACCTTGTCAAATTTTGCTCATTGATTTTAGCAAGACATGCGTTTGATATTTTCAAATGGGACGCCCTTTGCTGTCAGCAGCGTCGATCAATTTTTTTATTTATTCTTTAATTGTGAAGTAAATATTGCCTCTGACATGTGAGTCGCTGAGATGCATAATCATCGATTGTTTTGAATGTTCTCTATGAATTGCCAGGCCTGCGTGTTTGATTGCAATGTAGAGAAATGCTAAAAAGCTGCTCAAACTCTTTGTACTCCTTCTGTTCCTTTTTACTTCGCACATTGTGAAAGTGCATACTTTTTTGTATAAGATTGGTCAAAGTAGAGATACTTTGAATGCAGACAAAACTTGTATGCAGACTAGAAAGGACCGGAGGGAGTACATGTGAAACTGCTGCAAACGAGGTGATCACCCTGGGAATAATGCTAGTACGTATTGTTTTGCATGTTCATCCAATGCCAGTGATACAGGAATTCGAACTAATCGAAATAAATTCATTCATACATGGTCGGATTTCATATAAACATGCCGGATTTCATTACATTTCATACATTCTTCAACTAAAAAGGGGTGCGCTGGAGGTATAATTAATTAACCGAAGCTACCCACCTGTGTCCCGCTGAGCCGAACAGAAGCTTCAGTGACTTAACTGCAGGTGCAGTTGCGTAACTGACATGTGGCCTATTGGGCCCACGTGTCAGTCAGCCAACTGCACCAGCAGTTAAGTAGAAGCAGCGTTCTTCTCCAGCGCAGCTCTCCGACTCCACGTCGCTACGAAGAAGCTAACCGGCCGTCAACGGTCAACCTGCCTAGCTTGGCTTCAACCTAAGGGTAGCAGTGGTGGCCTCACTTGGACCCGAGGCGGCGACCTACCGTGTTCTACTCTTCCTCGTTTTCTGTGTGGCGCGACCTCGTTGGCAGCGGGGCGGGGCCTCGACGGAGTCGGCGATGTCTTCTATCTCGTTGCTGGCAGGGCGGGGCCTCGGCTGAGCCGGCGATGTCCTCTGCCTCGTTGTTGGTGGGGCGGGGCCTCGGTGGAGCCGGCGGTGTCCTCTGCCTCGTTGTTGGCACCGCAGGGCCTTGGCGGAGCGGGGCCTCATCGATGCAGTGGAGTGGGGACTCGTCGGAGCTGGCATTGTCCTCTGCCTCGTCCTCGGTCTCGCCAAACAGCGCCTCACCCGCTTCATCGCCATCTTTGCTAGCCTCTTTGTAGGCGGCCGCAGCCTCCGCCACCTGCATGCGGTACCTCCAGCGCTCGAGGCGGCCCTTGCGGGCGGAGCGGTATGAGTCGAGCAGCGCCTCCTGCTCCGCCCGCTCTGCGGTGTTCTGCTCCTCCGCCTGTAGGTGCTCCTGGAGGAGATGGTGGTTGTAGGCGGCATCGGCCTGCGCCTCCCGGAACTGCTCCTCACGCATCTACCTCGCCCTGTCCATATATTGGGCACGGGCCTCGCCGATGGTCAGGGTGCAATGCACCGGCGAGGATGGCACGGAGGAGGGGGTTGGCGCCGGATCATCGACTACCATGTTCTCCATTGGGACGTCGTCGTCCTCCGGCTGCCTGTCGGCCAGCCGGTCAGTAGCAATGGCTGCCATCTCCTTATGGTCCGTCGTCCGCCCGTCCCGAAGAGCGCTGGAGCACGAGGAAGCCATGGTGGGCAATAGTGGTGTGGACAGGAGAAAGGGAACGGATGCGGATGACTGCGGCTATGGCCGGCGCAACAGTTTATATAGCAATGGTAGGCGGGCGGAGGGACGAACGTGTGGCACCGGAGTAGCCGCCTCGGCAACCGCGTATCATTAATGTGGGCGGTAGATGGACGGACGGACGGTACTTGTGTCATTTGAAGGCGGAGCAATCGCCTGCACCGGGAAGCGGGGCGGGCGGCGCTGACTATTTCGGGCGGAAAGCGCGCGCGGGCGAGGAGATGACTTGGAGACGATGACAATCGGGACCCACCAGGTCCATAGCCTCACGTACGCAAGTTCCTCCTTATATATATACATATATATAACCATAATTTATTTTGCTTCCTCCTGGTTTCCTGACATCACGGTCCCACACCATTGTCAACCTATGTAGTACTCCCTCCTTTCCGGTTTTTAGGGCTTATCTCAAAATATTAGTTTTTCCATTTTATAAGGCTCAATTTGGTTGTTCCCCATCACATGTTCAGACTTCAAGGTGCATTAAATCATTGCATGCAAGTATTAAGAGAAAACTGACCAATGCATGCACTTTATGCATGCATGCATTGCAATTAATGCATTCGTAATCATAATTTTTTGAGGAAAACAAGAGCATTAATTGGGTGCTTTTGCAAACTATAAAAAAAATATTCCACCACTCATCATCTACCTTGGTTGGTGAGATTTTTGAATTGAGCCTTATAAACCGGAAAGGAGGGAGTAGTCAATAAACGAGAGAATTGCACAAGAAGCGGCCCACAGCTGGGACCAAGCACCTCGAGCAGTATTTGTGTTTTTTGAGGTGTGAGCACTGCAGAGTTTTTCGATGTTTAGCCCAGATATTAATTTTTCTCCTCTGAACAACAACGAAAACATCGCTGCAGGTATTAACTAGGCGGGCTGTGGCCCGTCTAGCCCAGGCCAGATACCCAGCCCAGATATTAATTTTTTTCAAGCTGAAAATGGCTAGCCCAGCTATACTTTTTTTAGGAATACCCAGACAAGGTCAAGTAGTTATTCTCTGCCCCGCTGCGCTGCAAATCTTTCCTAGGAGGCATGCATTAGGCTTAACAAGAAAATGGGATTTAAGAAATAATAAATGGGATGTAATTATAAAAACTGGGCAGTGACTATAAAAAAATGCACCAAACATGTGATTACTTTATAAAATATTATTTTTGGATATTGAAAATTTTAATTTCATTAATTGTTGTGAGCGCAATGTTTCGTTGGATTTTTATGTAATATAAATTTATATTGAAATTGTATTTAATCTGACTAGAAACTTCGAGATAAAAATATTTTGGATCCCATCAAAATGTGAGAAATTTTATTGAATTCAATTTTGAACGGTTGGTTGAAATGGGATGTACTTTTAACAAACTATAAATGGGCTGTAGTAAATTCCATTAGAATTCAAAAATGGGCTATAAGTTCTCTGCCACACACTTCTGGCCTTACTAAGTTGACGCGTCCCTAAAAAGTAGTGTTGGCGCATATGCAAGGCTTTGTCAACTTATAGTCAACACGCGGTTCTAGCAGCAGTGGCTGTTGGATGTCCATCCAACGGATGCCGTGCTTCTTCTTCAATCTCGGATATTCTAGCTTCACCCGCCCAAAAAATGATTCCTCCCCCTGACATCTGGGGCGCACCGTTTGGGAAGCTGGCCTGTGGGCCTACTAGGTTGACGTACTAAGGGCTTTGTCAACTTAGTCAATATAAACGATTCTAGCTGAAGTGACCGTACGATGTCCATCCAACGGCCATCGTTCTTCTTCAACCTCTGGTCTTCTTGCTCCAGCCGCCCAAAGCAGCGCCGGTCATGCCGCCTGCTCCTGCCTCCCGTGGTCCGCTGTGCTGCCGCGGAGGCCTCACCGCCCCTACTACTCCCACCGTTGGACAGGCCATCCCTCCACTCACCCACACCCCCTGTTATTCTGCGGCGACGGCAGCGCAGCCGAACTAGTGAACCCTCGTACTCCTCTCCGCGTGTGCATCCACTGCCGCGTCTTCCCCGGCTCTGCATCGTCCCCTTCCTAGGCCTCGCCTTCGTCCACCGCCCTGGTGCTCTCGACGCGGCGTGGTCAACATTGTCAAGGAACGACTTCCATCGGACGTGGACTGTACGTGGAGAGGCTGACAGCTGGGTCCACGGTAGCCGCAAGGAAGTGCCTCCTTATTATGCACAAAATAATTATTCCTCCACCTGACAGCGGGGACCCACCGGATGGGCCACCGTATTTTGCAAAAAAAATGATTCGCCCCCTGACTATTGGGACCCACGAGCTACATCTTCGCACGGAAGGAAGTGCATCCAGAAATAAAATGATTCGCCCCCCTGACTGCTGGGACCCACCAGCTACATCTTCGCACGCAAGGAAGTGTGTCCGGAAAATAAAACGATTCGCCCCCCGACTGCTGGGACCCACCAGCTACACTTTCGCACGCAAGGAAGTGCGTCCGGGCAAAAAAATGATTCGCCCCCCTGACTGCTGGGACCCAGCAGCTACACCTTCGCATGCAAGGAAGTGTGTCCGGGAAAAAAAACAAAACGATTCGCCCCCCTGACTGCTGGGACCCACTAGCTACATCTTCGTAGGCAAGGAAGTGCCTGACAGTCAGGACCCACCTAGTCGAAGCGTATGTAGCGTTGTCGTTCTGGTCGCAAACGTGTACGTACATACTGGTCGATGTAGAGGCGCGCACGTGTCGTAGTAGAGGCGAGCACGTGTCGTAGTACAGGCGGGCATGTAGTGTACACGTATGTACAGCGGCCAGGGTGCAAGAAAGAAAATACGGCCACGTATGTGCACATACGGGTAGGGTCTCGAACGCCTACTCGCGCATACGTACGGCCAGGGCTCGTGTACATGGCTGGGTCGGAATGGAGAAACAACATCGTCGTCGTGTTCATGGGGAGGCAACGGAATGCGTCGTGTTCATGGGGAGGCAACGGAATGCGTCGTGTTCATCGGGAGGCAACAGAATGCGTCGTGTTCATCGGGAGGCAACAGAACGTGTGGGAGCCAACCGGCTGGGTCGAAACAGAATGCGTGGTCGTGTTCATCGGGGGGGCTTGGACGGAACAGGCGATGGAAACGAGGCCTGGTGTACCACAGAACGGAGGAAACGAACCTCCTACGGTCGAAACGGGGGTCCTGTTGATCAGGAGGGGTGTGGCGCACTGTAAAACGGAGGAAACAGACCTCCTACGATCGAAACGGTGGTCCTGTTGATCGGGAGGGGTGTGGCGTACCGCAAAACGGACGAAACGGACCTCCTACGGTCAAAACGGGGTTCCTGTTCATCGGGAGGGGTGTGGCGTACCGCAAAACAGGACTCCACGGGATACTGTTCATCGCCACCGTCGACCTCCTCGAGCCTCCACGGGCTCCTGTTCATCCAGCCTCCACCGCCTGCTACTCCACCGGCTACTGTTCAACCACGCCTCCACCGTCTATTGTTCATCCAGCCCTCCACACCACGGGGTCCTGTTCAACCACCCCTCCACGGGCACCCCTCCATCGTCTACTGTTCATCTAGCCCTCCACACCACGGGGTCCTGTTCATCCAGAGGCAACGCCACCGCTCACTGTTCATCCAACCCCCCCCCCAACGCACACACACAACGCTCAGTGTTCATCCAATCGATCGGCTTCAGTTAGTAGCAGTAGCGAAGGAATCGCTCGATCGGCTTCAGTTAACAGCCATCGATCGATCGCTCGGGTTCAGTAACGCGTAGCCTGCAATGCAGTCGCTCGGGTTCAGTTAGAGCCAACTCCTCGCACACACGCGCGTACGTGTACGAGAGAAACGCGCATCGCTCGGCCCCCGACCTCCCACCGTAACCGGGAACTCCCCGAAATTTTCCTCGCCCTCGCTTCTACCATGGTTTTTTCCGTCATGGACGCCCCAAAGAATGTCTTGCAGTTGCGTCTCCGTCCCGCCCAAGACGAAAAGCCCATTTTATGTCATGATTTTTTGTCATAGAAGTAGGAGCCCACCACATCTATGATGATACCGGGTTTTGTCACAATTATCATCATAGAAGTGTCATATGTATGACAGAAAAAAATTCGTTCGGCCCAAAATGTCACAGATGTGTCTTTTTTTGTAGTGATGGTTCGCAAGCATCAAGTGATTCCAAAAGTCCATCAGTATGGAGTTTCTTCATGCGCTTTACACCAATATGACCTAAACTGCAGTGCCACAAATAAGTTGCACTATCATTATTAAACTTATATCTTTTGGTTTCAATACTATGAATATGTGTATCACTACTATCGAGATTTAGTAAAAATAGACCACTCATCAAGGGTGCATGACCACAAAAGATATTACTCATATAAATAGAACAAGCATTATTCTCTGATTTAAATGAATAACCGTCTCGCATCAAACAAGATCCAGATATAATGTTCATGCTTAACGCTGGCACCAAATAACAATTATTTCGATCAAATACTAATTCCAGAGGTAGATGTAGAGGTAGCGTGCCGACGGCGATCACATCGACTTTGGGACCTTTTCCCATGCGCATCGTCACCTCGTCCTTAGCTAATATTCACTTAATCTGTAACCCTCGTTTCGAGTTGCAAATATTAGAAACAGAACCAGTATCAAATACCTAGGTGCTACTGTGAGCATTAGAAAGGTACACATCAATAACATGTATATCAAATATACCTTTCACTTTGGCATCCTTCTTCTCCGCCAAATATTTGGGGCAGTTCCGTTTCAAGTGACCAGTCCCTTTGCAGTAGAAGCACTCAGTCTCAGGCTTAGGTCCACACTTGGGTTCTTCACTTGAGTAGCAACTTGCTTATCGTTCTTCATGAAGTTCCCCTTCTTCCCTTTACCCTTTTTCTTGAAACTGGTGGTCTTGTTGACCATTAGCACTTGATGCTCCTTCTTGATTTCTACCTCAGAAGCCTTTAGCATTGCGAAGAGCTCGGACTCGTCTTATCCATCCCTTGCATATTATAGTTCATCACGAAGCTCTTGTAGCTTAGTGGCGGTGATTGAAGAACTCTGGCAATGACACTATCATCAGGTGTAGGCGTTCTGGGAATGGGGGTCCCCAGACTTGCCTGCCTGCGGCCTGCGGCGTGGCTCAAAGGAGGCCCAGCATGGCCCATCTTCATCAACGCAAGACTCAAGACCCTCGCGAGGGGCCAAGCCTCGCGAGGCGGACGACATGGAGCTTCCTCAGGCACGGCCTCGTCAGGCTGGCTCGCGAGGAGGCGGAGAGATCAAGGCGGGGTACCTCGCGAGGTGCCCATGACGCAAGCCATGACAACTACGGGCGCCAGGCGGGCACCAGCGCGCGCAGCGTCCTTCTTTCCTCTTTGGTGCAAAGGGGGCAAGCGCAGCCGCGGAGTACCAAGTCATCAGGCAAAGGTTGCCATTTTGGTGCAATGAGACCAAGACCAGGAGGACTACGAGATGGAGGTCACCGTGGAGCCCAAGACGACGTCATCGCCAGAGCTTTGCACAGGCGAAGACTGCTTTTGGCAGGATAGTTGATGCTTGCTGTCCCCCTTCAAATTAGCCCACCATTGTTGGCTCCCCTCCCGCTCGATATTTGGGAAGAGGACCAGGGCCTCTATAAATAGGACCAGCCGCCCACAGAGCAAGGGGGCGGAAAAAGAGAGAGGGGATCGAAACCAGAGTGAGAGAGAGAGAGAAGGGTGACTGAACTCCTCCTAGCAGTTCATCCCCCCAGCCAAGAACAGACCCTCGCGAGGCTGTTCTTCCTTGTGTTGTTCATCATTATCTGCCCCAGGAGGCAATCCACCAACCACACACTAGAGTAGGGTATTACACCACAACGGTGGCCCGAACCAGTATAAATCTTGCGTCCCTTGTGCAGTTCTTTTAGTAGTTTAGATCTTTGTGAGACAGGGAGGTAGAAGGCATAATCTCCGCGCGCACCCCATTGTTCGAACCTTAAGGGTCTGCCGGAACCCGAAATCCGACATTTGGCGCACCAGGTAGGGGTGCGCCAGAATTCGTCGTCCACCGCCCCATTCTCCTCCGAACGTCGCATCCATGTCCGACGCTCGTAGGGCCCGCGCCGAGCACCGGGCCGCCATTGTTTCTCGCGTCGCCCAGACGGCGCCCATCGGTGGACGTCCTCATTGTTCCCCGTCGCTCGCCGTCAAGGCCGCCACCGGCCCGGCGGGGGGCGAGCAGCAAGCATCATCTCAACATCCCTCCGTGCGCCAAGACGGCCACACCGCTACTCTATCGCTCGCACCCGCTGGTTCTTCGTCCCATGCGCTCCGCGCACCCTTAGAAGCTTGAGCTGCACTCCTCGCGGCAAACGAGCTTCTGCGCTACAGTCCCGTCGACGACATCTACGAGGAGTGGCTCAACCGCATCGCCGAGCTTGTCCGCGCCGCAGGGGGCTCTTCCGCGCCGTTCGTTCCGCTGCGCCGCACCCCGCCCCGCACGGGCAACGAAGCCCCGGAGGTGTACCAGCCGCCTCCTCTCCAAGAAGACGCCGTGGCTCCAAGGCGTGTGGCCCCTGGGCGGAACCCGCTCCGTCAGGCGCCAGCGTAGCAAGAACGGAGCTGCCAAGACATCCCTCGCCCGCAAGGAGCTGCCCGGGTGCTCCCTGCTCCGGCGCACCGCGAACCTGCTCCAGCTCTGGCACACCAAGACCCCGCGCTGCTCCTAGCTGCAGCTCGTGGGGACCCTCAAGACCAAGCTCTCCGCTAGCCGAGGCCTGTCATGGCCACCGCAGGCTGCCATGCCTACACCACCGAGCTGCGTAGCATCGCGTGGCCCGGCAAATTAAAGCCAGACTTGCCTCCTCGTTACGATGGCACGACTGACCCTGCGGAGTTCCTCCAGCTCTACGAGCTGGGCATCGAAGCTGCCAGCGGGGACAAAAAGGTCATGGCAAACTGGTTCCCCATGGCGCTCAAGGAAGGAGCTCGCACCTGGCTCCTGAATCTGGCTCCGGGCACGATCTCTTCCTGGGACCAGATGCGCACCCGCTTCATCGCCAACTTCCAAGGTACTCGCGAGCGGCCACCCGCCGTGAGCGACATGCGCCGCATCAAGCAACAACCCGGAGAGACCCTGCAGAAGTACATCCAGTGCTTCAATAGCGCGTGCCTCAAGATGCCCAAGGTGTCTGAGGAGGCCATCATCTCGGCCTTCTCCGATGGCGTGTGCGACGTCAAGATGAAGGAGGAGCTGGCGATGCATGAAGACCTGTGCACCTCCCTGGATCTGTTCAACTTGGCGACCAAGTGCGCCAGGGCTGAGGAGGTACGCCTCTCCTTCCTCGAGCTGCCTGCCGCTAAACCAGAGGAGAAGGAGCCCAAGGCCAAGGACGTGAAGCGCAAGGGGGCTGCCGTGCTCGCAGCAGAGCCAGACACCAAGCGGGGCAAAGATCTGCCTGAGTCCACCAGGGGCAGCCGGTACTGTGTGTACCACGACCTCCACACCCACAACACCAACGAATGCCAAGACCTCCGCGCCACGCGAGAAGGAAGGATCGGTCGTCGTCCCGACCGCGCCGATCGGGGCTACGGCCATGGAGGAGGAAGAAACGCAGGACGCTAGGAAGACCGTGGCCTGCGCCAAGGGTGGCGCGATCAGCCTCGCGAGGATTGCTAGCGAGACCTGCCTCACGAGGGGGACTGGAGGGATCAGCCTCGTGAGGATCGCCCACAGGGCAACACAGGCCTCCCTCCACTGCCGGCTCAACCAAGGGGGAACGAGGACCGCCACCAAGACGAAGGGGCTGGGGGCTTCCAGGAGCCACGCGTAATCGCCTGCATCCTGGGCGGAGCTCAAGCCCCAGCCTCCCAACGCATCTTCAAGCAGTTTGCCCGTGAGGTGAACGCAGCCCTCCCCAGGCTCGAAGCAACGCGCCGTCTCAGGTGGTCGGCGTGCGCCATCACATTCAGCTCAGCGGATCAACTCAAGTGTGCAGCCACAGCTGGCGTCCTCCCGATGCTCTGCTCCCCAGTCATCAGCAATGTACTGGTCACCAAGACCCTCATCGGTGGTGGCGCAGGGCTCAACGTCCTGTCCGTGGAAACGTCCAATAACCTCCAAGTGCCCTACGACCAGCTTCAGCCAACCAAGCCCTTCTCCGGAATCACCGACGACTCCACGATCCCGATTGGGCGGGTCCGCCTCCCTGTCACCTTCGGGGCACGCGACAACTACCGCACCGAGCTCATCGACTTCGATGTTGCCCACATCCCATACAACGCCATCCTCGAGTACCCAGCGCTGGCCAAGTTCATGGCCGTGACTCACCATGGCTACAACGTCCTCAAGATGCCAGGGAGTAGCAGAGTCATCACGGTGCCCTGCGAAGAGAGGGATGCAGTGTGTTCCCTGGAGCGAGCCTTTCAGGCCGCGTCACTGGAAGACCCAGATCGCGGAAGCAGGAGGCTTCCCGAGACCACCCCCAAGAAGAAGAAGACATCATCCGGACCGGCCCCTCGGGAGGCAGGCCCCTCAGGGCCCGCGCCTGCACAGGGGGAGCCTCCTTCCATCGCATAGGAAAGCGCGCCCAGTGCCCTCCTCAGGCAGGGCTCAGGGGCTCTCCCCTGGAGGGCCACCGACCTGGCCAGGGTCACGAGGGAGGCGCTTGGGCACCACGTGGAGGCATGCTTCCGAGCACGTTTCCCTCAAGAAGGAGCAAGGCAAGGAAGGTCGGACCCGCAGGAGTTCGTCGACAAAGCCATTCAAGAACTACAGGAATCACGGATCGTGAGAGGTTGTCGCCGTCTGCCGGCTGCGGCTCCCCATCCAGGCGAGGATGGTGGGCTGCACATCTGCATCGATGTACCAAGGCTGAACCAAGCCGCTGCGATGGCTCCCCATCCAGGCGAGTGGGGCGCAGCCGGGGTCCGCCCCACAGCTACGTTCGCATGCCTTACGGCCTGCCGAGCGTGGTTGCTGAGTGCCAACGCCTCATGAGGGGCATCATGGAGGCTCGAGAAGACATGCGTTCCGCAGCCCTGACGGAGATGCGGATGATTCGTGAAGAGCTACCAGTGCCTCCGGAGCCTCCCGAGGCCCCTGGGCCTGGGGCTCGTGAGGATCGGCTTCCGCTGCCAACCGAGTCTGCTGCACTGACACCCCTTCGCCCTCGACACCCTCAGGTGACATCTTACAAGTTTCATTTCCAGCTGGGAGCGCCCTCCTAGGGCCGCATCATTCCCAGGCCGCGAGGGTCCGTCCCTGTGGTATGTATCCCTTTACTTCATGTCGTTAGCTTGCTTTGTTGGGGGCGCCCCTCAGGCTGCATCATCCCCAAGTCGCTCGGGCCCGACCGAGCGATGTTTACCTTCCCAGCATCTGTTTGAATGGATCCCCTACTTCACAGCTAACGTGTTTGATCTAATTGCCTGCTCAACTGGCGCCAACTGACAGAATTGCTCCCACAACGGCACGACGCTTGCGCATGGGTCCGTCCTTGCAACACCGACAAACCTGAATGGCTGAGCTCTGGCCGCGGCAGCCCCGCATAGCGCCACCTCGTCAATCCTCCAGTGCCTCATCCCCCCTCGGAAGCAACTAACGGCAGACTGACAGTTGTCATGACAACCTTTTCTTCCTTCTATGATGAGTTTATAGGATCCCATAAGGGAGTCGCACTAGGCACGGCCCTCGCGGTGTTCTTTTCACTCTCGCCCGCGCAAACCGCTTGCACGTTAAAGGGGGGCTGTCTGAGCATCGCGACTCAGGGCTCCTACTGGCTCTCCAGCCCTCACCCTCTGGCCTTGACCACGGCATCGTGACCTGGCATACCAGCGACGGCTGAGACAAGCTCGAGGGCCGGGACCCGAGGACGTAGAGCAGAAAGGGGAGCAAAGGCGGGGGAGAAGGGGCTCGCGAGGACCTTGCCGAGCGATTCCGCTCCTGCCGACGCGCGGACCCGACGGCACACCAGGAATAATCCCCGACTCTCGAGATAAGTCACCACCCGAAAGCACCAGCTATCGCACCACTACCCCCGCACGTAATGCAATTTCATGTCGGCGACGCCGCTCTCCTTTCTCGCCGGACGACGGCTGCTTGGGTGCCAAAGGGGACCTCCTGAGCATCGCGACTCAGGGGCTCTTACCGGACCCCGGGTCGCTCACCTCCTGGCCTTGACCATGGCATCGTGACCTGGCATACCAGCGACGGCTGACGCCTCCTTAGGACTGGGACCTGTCGGCGCAGAGCACCAAGCCCTCGCGAGGTTCGAAAGGGAGAACTGAGCTAAGACGGAATCAGCAACTCACACAGCTCTGCAACAAAGGTTATGTATTAACAAACGGGACTACAGGCACCTTACAAGCCCCCGTGGGGCGCATTTTGATTCCTCGCAGGGAACGGATCCTAAGGGATGCTAACTACATGAGCTCCTGCAAAAGATGCCATCATCAACAGTGGACCGTCAGGCACCGGTGCCAACCCCACCCAGATCAGGGTCGGCGACAGCCAGACGAGCCCACC
This sequence comes from Triticum monococcum, assembly GCA_034509565.1. Classification (NCBI taxonomy): domain Eukaryota; kingdom Viridiplantae; phylum Streptophyta; class Magnoliopsida; order Poales; family Poaceae; genus Triticum; species Triticum monococcum. Next base: position 531,092,539 of record CM067846.1, read on the forward strand.
CTGCTCCAGGAGCAGCGCCGACTCGGGGGCTCGTAGCTGTCGTCGCTCGTCTCCGGAGTCGCGAAGATTTCGCCGGAGTCACTGGACCCTCCGGCGCCTCTGAAGGAAATATGCCCTAGAGGCAATAATAAAATTATTATTTATTTCCTTATATCATGATAAATGTTTATTATTCATGCTAGAATTGTATTAACCGGAAACATAATACATGTGTGAATACATAGACCAACAGAGTGTCACTAGTATGCCTCTACTAGACTAGCTCGTTAATCAAAGATGGTTATGTTTCCTAACCATGAACAAAGAGTTGTTATTTGATTAACGAGGTCACATCATTAGTTGAATGATCTGATTGACATGACCCATTCCATTAGCTTAGCACCCGATCGTTTAGTATGTTGCTATTGCTTTCTTCATGACTTATACATGTTCCTATAACTATGAGATTATGCAACTCCCGTTTACCGGAGGAACACTTTGGGTACTACCAAACGTCACAACGTAACTGGGTGATTATAAAGGAGTACTACAGGTGTCTCCAATGGTAGATGTTGGGTTGGCGTATTTCGAGATTAGGATTTGTCACTCTGATTGTCGGAGAGGTATCTCTGGGCCCTCTCGGTAATACACATCACATAAGCCTTGCAAGCATAATAACTAAGATGTTAGTTATGAGAGGATGTATTACGGAACGAGTAAAGAGACTTGCCAGTAACGAGATTGAACTAGGTATTGGATACCGACGATCGAATCTCGGGCAAGTAACATACCGATGACAAAGGGAACAACGTATGTTGTTATGCGGTCTGACCGATAAAGATCTTCGTAGAATATGTAGGAGCCAATATGGGCATCCAGGTCCCGCTATTGGTTATTGACCGGAGACGTGTCTCGGTCATGTCTACATTGTTCTCGAACCGTAGGGTCCGCACGCTTAACGTTACGATGACAGTTATTATGAGTTTATACATTTTGATGTACCGAAGGTTATTCGGAGTCCCGGATGAGATCACGGACATGACGAGGAGTCTCAAAAAGGTCGAGACATAAAGATTGATATATTGGAAGCCTATGTTTGGGCACCGGAAGCGTTCCGGGTGAAATCGGGATTTTTCCGGATTACCGGGAGGGTTACCGGAACCCCCCCGGGAGGTAAATGGGCCTATTGGGCCTTAGTGGAAAAGAGAGAAGAGGCAGCCCACACCTGGCCGGCGCCCCCCCCCTTTCCCAAGTCCTAATAGGACTAGGAAAGGTGGGCCGGCCCCCTCTTTCTCCTTCCCCCCCAAGAATCCTAGTTGGAATAGGATTGGAGGGGAGGAGTCCTACTCCCGGTGGGAGTAGGACTCCTCCCTGCGCCTCCCTCCTAGCCGGCCGAACCCCCTGCCCCTGGCCTTTATATACGGGGGCAGGGGGCACCCCTAGACACACAAGTTAATCGTTCCTTAGCCGTGTGCGGTGCCCCCTGCCACCAAATTCCACCTCGATCATACCGTTACAGTGCTTAGGCGAAGCCCTGCATCGGTAGTACATCAAGATCGTCACCACGCCGTCGTGCTGACGGAACTCTTCCTGAACGCTTTGCTGGATCGGAGCCCGAGGAACGTCATCGAGCTGAACGTGTGCTAAGAACTCGGAGGTGCCGGAGTAACGGTGCTTGGATCGGTCGGATCGGGAAGAAGACGTACGACTACTTCCTCTACGTTGTGTGATCGCTTCCGCAGTCGATCTGCGTTGGTACGTAGACAACACTCTCCCCTCTCGTTGCTGTGCATCACCATGATCTTGCGTGTGCGTAGGAAATTTTTTGAAATTACTGCGTTCCCCAACAGTGGCATCCGAGCCTAGGTTTTTATGGTTTGATGTTATTTGCACGAGTAGAACACAAGTGAGTTGTGGGCGATACAAGTCATACTGCCTACCAGCATGTCATACTTTGGTTCGGCGGTATTGTTGGACGAGACGATCCGGACCAACCTTACGCGTACTCTTACGCGAGACCGGTTCCCTCGACGTGCTATGCACACAGATGGCTTGCGGAAGACTGTCTCTCCAACTTTAGTTGAACCAAGTGTGACTACGCCCGGTCCTTGAGAAGGTTAAAACGGAGTCTATTTGACGAACTATCGTTGTGGTTTTGATGCATAGGTGAGATGAGTTCTTACTTAAGCCCGTAGCAGCCACGTAAAACTTGCAACAACAAAGTAGAGGACGTCTAACTTGTTTTTGCAGGGCATGTTGTGATGTGATATGGTCAAGGCATGATGCTGATTTTATTGTATGAGATGATCATGTTTTGTAACCGAGTTATCGGCAACTGGCAGGAGCCATATGGTTGTCGCTTTATTGTATGCAATGCAATCGCGATGTAATGCTTTATTTTATTACTAAGCGGTAGTGATAGTCGTGGAAGCATAAGATTGGCGAGACGACAACGATGCTACGATGGAGATCAAGGTGTCGCGCCGGTGACGATGGTGATCATGACGATGCTTCGGAGATGGAGATCACAAAGCACAAGATGATGATGGCCATATCATATCACTTATATTGATTGCATGTGATGTTTATCCTTTTATGCATCTTATCTTTCTTTGATTGACGGTAGCATTATAAGATGATCTCTCACTAAATTATCAAGAAGTGTTCTCCCTGAGTATGCACTGTTGCAAAAGTTCTTCGTGCTGAGACACCACGTGATGATCGGGTGTGATAGGCTCTACGTTCAAATACAACGGGTGCAAAACAGTTGCACACGCGGAATACTCAGGTTATACTTGACGAGCCAAGCATATACAGATATGGCCTCGAAACACGGAGACCGAAAGGTCGAGCGTGAATCATATAGTAGATATGATCAACATATTGATGTTCACCATTGAAAACTACTCCATCTCACGTGATGATCGGTTATGGTTTAGTTGATTTGGATCACGTAATCACTTAGAGGATTAGAGGGATGTCTATCTAAGTGGGAGTTCTTAAGTAAATTAACTGAACTTAAAAATTATCATGAACTTAGTACCTGATAGTATCTTGCTTGTTTATGTTGATTGTAGATAGATGGCTCGTGCTGTTGTTCCGTTGAATTTTAATGCGTTCCTTGAGAAAGCTAAGTTGAAAGATGATGGTAGCAATTACACGGACTGGGTCCGTAACCTGAGGATTATCCTCATTGCTGCACAGAAGAATTACGTCCTGGAAGCACCGCTGAGTGCCAGGCCTGCTGCAAGAGCAACACCAGAAGTTATGAACGTCTGGCAGAGCAAAGCTGATGACTACTCAATAGTTCAGTGTGCCATGCTTTACGGCTTAGAACCGGGACTTCAACGACGTTTTGAACGTCATGGAGCATATGAGATGTTCCAGGAGTTGAAGTTAATATTTCAAGCAAATGCCCGGATTGAGAGATATGAAGTCTCCAATAAGTTCTATAGCTGCAAGATGGAGGAGAACAGTTCTGTCAGTGAGCATATACTCAGAATGTCTGGGTATAATAATCACTTGATTCAATTGGGAGTTACACTTCCGGATGATTGCGTCATTGACAGAATTCTCCAATCACTGCCACCAAGCTACAAGAGCTTTGTGATGAACTATAATATGCAAGGGATGAACAAGACTATTCCCGAGCTCTTCGCTATGCTGAAAGCTGCGGAGGTAGAAATCAAGAAGGAGCATCAAGTGTTGATGGTTAACAAAACCACTAGTTTCAAGAAAAAGGGCAAAGGGAAGAAGAAAGGGAACTTCAAGAAGAACGGCAAGCAAGTTGCTGCTCAAGAGAAGAAACCCAAGTCTGGACCTAAGCCTGAAACTGAGTGCTTCTACTGCAAGCAGACTGGTCACTGGAAGCGGAACTGCCCCAAGTATTTGGCGGACAAGAAGGATCGCAAGGTGAACAAAGGTATATGTGATATACATGTTATTGATGTGTACCTTACTAATGCTCGCAGTAGCACCTGGGTATTTGATACTGGTTCTGTTGCTAATATTTGCAACTCGAAACAGGGACTACAGAATAAGCGGACACTAGCAAAGGACGAGGTGACGATGCGCGTGGGAAACGGTTCCAAAGTCGATGTGATCGCGGTCGGCACGCTACCTCTACATCTACCTTCGGGATTAATATTAGACCTAAATAATTGTTATTTGGTGCCAGCGTTGAGCATGAACATTATATCTGGATCTTGTTTGATGCGAGACGGTTATTCATTTAAATCAGAGAATAATGGTTGTTCTATTTATATGAGTAATATCTTTTATGGTCATGCACCCTTGAAAAGTGGTCTATTCTTATTGAATCTCGATAGTAGTAATACACATATTCATAATGTTGAAGCCAAAAGATGCAGAGTTGATAATGATAGTGCAACTTATTTGTGGCACTGCCGTTTAGGTCATATCAGTGTAAAGCGCATGAAGAAACTCCATGCTGATGGGCTTTTGGAACCACTTGATTATGAATCACTTGGTACTTGCGAACCGTGCCTCATGGGCAAGATGACTAAAACACCGTTCTCCGGTACTATGGAGAGAGCAACAGATTTATTGGAAATCATACATACCGATGTATGTGGTCCGATGAATATTGAGGCTCGTGGCGGATATCGTTATTTTCTCACCTTCACAGATGATTTAAGCAGATATGGGTATATCTACTTAATGAAACATAAGTCTGAAACAGTTGAAAAGTTCAAGGAATTTCAGAGTGAAGTTGAAAATCATCGTAACAAGAAAATAAAGTTTCTACGATCTGATCGTGGAGGAGAATAGTTGAGTTACGAGTTTGGTGTACATTTGAAAAATTGTGGAATAGTTTCGCAACTCACGCCACCCGGAACACCACAACGTAATGGTGTGTCCGAACGTCATAATCGTACTTTACTAGATATGGTGCGATCTATGATGTCTCTTACTGATTTACCGCTATCATTTTGGGGTTATGCTTTAGAGACGGCCGCATTCACGTTAAATAGGGCACCATCTAAATCCGTTGAGACGACGCCTTATGAACTATGGTTTGGCAAGAAACCAAAGTTGTCGTTTCTTAAAATTTGGGGCTGCGATGCTTATTTGAAAAAGCTTCAACCTGATAAGCTCGAACCCAAATCGGAGAAGTGTGTCTTCATAGGATATCCAAAGGAAACTATTGGATACACCTTCTATCACAGATCCGAAGGCAAGACTTTTTGTTGCTAAATTCGGAAACTTTCTTGAGAAGGAGTTTCTCTCGAAAGAAGTGAGTGGGAGGAAAGTAGAACTTGACGAGGTAACTGTACCTACTCCGTTATTGGGAAATAGTACATCACAGAAAACTGTTTCTGTGAGACCTACACCAATAAGAGAGGAAGTTAATGATGATGATCATGAAACTTTAGATCAAGATACTACTGTACCTCGTAGATCAACCAGAGTAAGATCCGCACCAGAGTGGTACGGTAATCCTGTTCTGGAAGTCATGCTACTAGATCATGATGAACCTATGAACTATGAAGAAGCGATGGTGAGCCCAGATTCCGCAAAGTGGCTTGAAGCCATGAAATCTGAGATGGGATCCATGTATGAGAACAAAGTATGGACTTTGGTTGACTTGCCCGATGATCGGCAAGCAATTGAGAATAAATGGATCTTTAAGAAAAAGACTGACGCTGATGGTAATGTTACTGTCTACAAAGCTCGACTTGTCGCAAAAGGTTTTCGACAAGTTCAAGGAGTTGACTACGATGAGACTTTCTCACCCGTAGCGATGCTTAAGTCTGTCAGAATCATGTTAGCAATTGCCGCATTTTATGATTATGAAATTTGGCAAATGGATGTAAAAACCGCATTCCTGAATGGATTTCTGGAAGAAGAGTTGTATATGATGCAACCAGAAGGTTTTGTCGATCCAAAGGGAGCTAACAAAGTGTGCAAACTCCAGCGATCCATCTATGGACTGGTGCAAGCATCTCGGAGTTGGAATAAACGCTTTGATAGTGTGATCAAAGCATTTGGGTTTATACAGACTTTTGGAGAAGCCTGTATTTACAAGAAAGTGAGTGGGAGCTCTGTAGCATTTCTGATATTATATGTGGATGACATATTACTCATTGGAAATGATATAGAATTTTTGGATAGCATAAAGGGATACTTGAATAAAAGTTTTTCGATGAAAGACCTCGGGGAAGCTGCTTACATATTAGGCATAAAGATCTATAGAGATAGATCAAAACGCTTAATTGGACTTTCACAAAGCACATACCTTGACAAGATTTTGAAGAAGTTCAAAATGGATCAAGCAAAGAAAGGGTTCTTGCCTGTATTGCAAGGTGTGAAGTTGAGTCAGACTCAATGCCCGACCACTGCAGAAGATAGAGAGAAAATGAAAGATGTTCCCTATGCTTCAGCCATAGGCTCTATCATGTATGCAATGCTGTGTACCAGACCTGATGTGTGCCTTGCTATAAGTTTAGCAGGGAGGTACCAAAGTAATCCAGGGGTGGATCACTGGACAGCGGTCAAGAACATCCTGAAATACCTGAAAAGGACTAAGGATATGTTTCTCGTATATGGAGGTGACAAAGAGCTCACTGTAAGAGGTTACGTTGATGCAAGCTTTGACACTGATCCGGACGATTCTAAATCGCAAACCGGATACGTGTTTACTTTAAACGGTGGAGCTGTCAGTTGGTGCAGTTCTAAACAAAGCGTCGTAGCGGGATCTACATGTGAAGCGGAGTACATAGCTGCTTCGGAAGCAGCGAACGAAGGAGTCTGGATGAAGGAGTTCATATCCGATCTAGGTGTCATTCCTAGTGCATCGGGTCCAATGAAAATCTTCTGTGACAATACTGGTGCAATTGCCTTGGCAAAGGAATCCAGATTTCACAAAAGAACCAAACACATCAAGAGACGCTTCAACTCCATCCGGGATTTAGTCCAGGTGGGAGACATAGAGATTTGCAAGATACATATGGATCTGAATGTTGCAGACCCGTTGACTAAGCCTCTTCCACGAGCAAAACATGATCAGCACCAAGACTCCATGGGTGTAAGAATCATTACTGTGTAATCTAGATTATTGACTCTAGTGCAAGTGGGGGACTGAAGGAAATATGCCCTAGAGGCAATAATAAAGTTATTATTTATTTCCTTATATCATGATAAATGTTTATTATTCATGCTAGAATTGTATTAACCGGAAACATAATACATGTGTGAATACATAGACCAACAGAGTGTCACTAGTATGCCTCTACTAGACTAGCTCGTTAATCAAAGATGGTTATGTTTCCTAACCATGAACAAAGAGTTGTTATTTGATTAACGAGGTCACATCATTAGTTTAATGATCTGATTGACATGACCCATTCCATTAGCTTAGCACCCGATCGTTTAGTATGTTGCTATTGCTTTCTTCATGACTTATACATGTTCCTATAACTATGAGATTATGCAACTCCCGTTTACCGGAGGAACACTTTGGGTACTACCAAACGTCACAACGTAACTGGGTGATTATAAAGGAGTACTACAGGTGTCTCCAATGGTAGATGTTGGGTTGGCGTATTTCGAGATTAGGATTTGTCACTCTGATTGTCGGAGAGGTATCTCTGGGCCCTCTCGGTAATACACATCACATAAGCCTTGCAAGCATAATAACTAAGATGTTAGTTATGAGAGGATGTATTACGGAACGAGTAAAGAGACTTGCCAGTAACGAGATTGAACTAGGTATTGGATACCGACGATCGAATCTCGGGCAAGTAACATACCGATGACAAAGGGAACAACGTATGTTGTTATGCGGTCTGACCGATAAAGATCTTCGTAGAATATGTAGGAGCCAATATGGGCATCCAGGTCCCGCTATTGGTTATTGACCGGAGACGTGTCTCGGTCATGTCTACATTGTTCTCGAACCGTAGGGTCCGCACGCTTAACGTTACGATGACAGTTATTATGAGTTTATACATTTTGATGTACCGAAGGTTATTCGGAGTCCCGGATGAGATCACGGACATGACGAGGAGTCTCGAAAAGGTCGAGACATAAAGATTGATATATTGGAAGCCTATGTTTGGGCACCGGAAGCGTTCCGGGTGAAATCGGGATTTTTCCGGATTACCGGGAGGGTTACCGGAACCCCCCCGGGAGGTAAATGGGCCTATTGGGCCTTAGTGGAAAAGAGAGAAGAGGCAGCCCACACCTGGCCGGCGCCCCCCCCCCTTTCCCAAGTCCTAATAGGACTAGGAAAGGTGGGCCGGCCCCCTCTTTCTCCTTCCCCCCCAAGAATCCTAGTTGGAATAGGATTGGAGGGGAGGAGTCCTACTCCCGGTGGGAGTAGGACTCCTCCCTGTGCCTCCCTCCTAGCCGGCCGAACCCCCTGCCCCTGGCCTTTATATACGGGGGCAGGGGCACCCCTAGACACACAAGTTAATCGTTCCTTAGCCGTGTGCGGTGCCCCCTGCCACCAAATTCCACCTCGATCATACCGTTACAGTGCTTAGGCGAAGCCCTGCGTCGGTAGTACATCAAGATCGTCACCACGCCGTCGTGCTGACGGAACTCTTCCTCGACGCTTTGCTGGATCGGAGCCCGAGGAACGTCATCGAGCTGAACGTGTGCTAAGAACTCGGAGGTGCCGGAGTAACGGTGCTTGGATCGGTCGGATCGGGAAGAAGACGTACGACTACTTCCTCTACGTTGTGTGATCGCTTCCGCAGTCGGTCTGCGTTGGTACGTAGACAACACTCTCCCCTCTCGTTGCTGTGCATCACCATGATCTTGCATGTGCGTAGGAAATTTTTTGAAATTACTGCGTTCCCCAACAGCCTCTGCCAAGGGAGCGGTCGACGGGCCTAGCCCTCACCAGGGCAAGGTCCTGGCCATCTCTCCCGGGGCAACAAAACAGCCAGCGCCCGTTCGCATCGAAGACTTTGAAGAACATCGCTGCAGCGCCATCATATCCAAGTGGACCGCGAAGACGCCCCTTTCCCTGCAAACCCGGGCGATCGCTCTCTAGCCGCGGGACATGTAGACCTCGCCCGGGGCAGCGACCACGACCTCTGCCTAGGTCGCGAGGGTGCTGCAGCCGGCGTGCTGCAGCCAGAGCTCCAGGGGCCCTCCCGGAGGGATGATGGAGGCGAAGAAGGGAGGCAGATGGATCCAGGACTGGAGAGGAATGGCGACATGGAGCACGAACTCTTGGGAGGAGCCCTCGGCATGGACTCCAGGAGGAACAACCCACGCCTTCGTGACCCGATGGCGCCTACGACGGTGTCGACCGCGGAGATCGGCATCGGCACCCTCGACATGGGCATACAAGGGAAGTGGGAACCCTGGCGGAGCCCGCTCGCACTAGGGCCTCAGCACCGCCTGACGGTCTTCCTCGTCCCGGCTGCAAAGGGCGAGCCGTTTCTTAGGCGGGAGCTGGTCTGGCCCCTCTCGAGGAGCCTTTCCCTTCTCCGCTGCAGAGAACCGGCGGATCGGAGCCATCGCAGCAAGACGGAGCAAGGATCGGGAAGAAGGAGAAGCCAGGAGGAACGGACTGGAAGGGCACGCACAGCTCCGTACTTATAGCCGACGAAGGCCAACCGCCGGCCTCCACGATCACAGGTAATCATGACACGACTGCATGCAGGGACTTGTCCAACTCACGCGATCACCGAGGCAATGTGGGGAAGTGGAGACGCCCACGTCCCATCAACCGCCACGCGGCGCCCAAGGCCGCAGCCTGTTAGGGCCCGCGGCGCTTCGCCCTTGCCCTTTCGCCTCTCGGTACAGCCAAGTCCAGGCGCGCCTTGGGCCCGGGGGCTACTATCGGCGTTCTGGGAACGGGGGTCCCCAAACTTGCCTGCCTGCGGCCTGCGGCGTGGCTCAAAGGAGGCCCAGCATGGCCCATCTTCATCAACGCAAGACTCAAGACCCTCGCGAGGGGCCAAGCCTCGCGAGGCGGACGACATAGAGCTTCCTCAGGCACGGCCTCGTCATGCTGGCTCGCGAGGAGGCAGAGAGATCAAGGCGGGGTACCTCGCGAGGTGCCCGTGACGCAAGCCATGACGACTTAGGGCGCCAGGCGGGCGCCAGCACGCGCAGCGTCCTTCTTTCCTCTTTGGTGCAAAGGGGGCAAGCGCAGCCGCGGAGTACCAAGGCATCAGGCAAAGGTTGCCATTTCGGTGCAATGAGACCAAGACCAGGAGGACTACGAGACGGAGGTCACCGTGGAGCCCAAGACGACGTCATCGCCAGAGCTTTGCGCAGGCGAAGACTGCTTTTGTCAGGATAGTTGATGCTTGCTATCCCCCTTCAAATTAGCCCGCCATTGTTGGCTCCCTTCCCGCTCGATATTTGGGAAGAGGACCAAGGCCTCTATAAATAAGACCAGCTACCCACAGAGCAAGGGGGCGGAAAAAGTGAGAGGGGATCGAAACTAGAGTGAGAGAGAGAGAGAAGGGTGACTGAACTCCTCCTAGCAGTTCATCCCCCCAGCCAAGAACAGACCCTCGCGAGGCTATTCTTCCTTGTATTGTTCATCATCATCAGCCCCAGGAGGCAATCCACCAACCACACACTGGAGTAGGGTATTACACCACAACGGTGGCCCGAACCAGTATAAATCTTGCGTCCCTTGTGTAGTTCTTTTAGTAGTTTAGATCTTTGCGAGACGGGGAGGTAGAAGGCGTAATCTCCGCGCGCACCCTAGTGTTCGAACCTTGAGGGTCTGCCGGAACCCGAAATCCGACATCAGGAAGATTAACTCCTAGTTGAGTCAAGTGGTTGTGGTACCCAGACATTCTGAGTGTATGTTCACTGACAGAACTATTCTCCTCCATCTTGCAGCTATAGAACTTACTGGAGACTTCATATCTCTCAATCCGGGCATTTGCTTGAAATATTAACTTCAACTCCTGGAACATCTCATATGCTCTATGACGTTCAAAACATCATTAAAGTCCTAGTTCTAAGCCGTAAAGCATGGCACACTAAACTATCGAGTAGTCATCAGCTTTGCTCTGCCAGACGTTCATAACATCTGGTGTTGCTCTTGCATCGGGTTTGTCACCTAGCAGTGCTTCCAGGACGTAATTCTTCTGTGCAACAATGAGGATAATCCTCAAGTTACGGACCCAGTCCGTGTAATTGCTACCATCATCTTTCAACTTAGCTTTCTCTAGGAACGCCTTAAAATTCAACGGAACAACAACATGGGCTCTATCTACAAAAACATAGACATACAAAATACTATCAGGTACTAAGTTCATGATAAATTAAAGTTCAATTAATCATATTACTTAAGAACTCCCACTTAGATAGACATCCCTCTAATCATCTAAGTGATCACGTGATCCATATCAACTAAACCATGTCCGATCATCACGTGAGATGGAGTAGTTTTCAATGGTGAACATCACTATGTTGATCATATCTACTATATGATTCACGCTCGACCTTTCGGTCTCAGTGTTCCGAGGCCATATCTGCATATGCTAGGCTCGTCAAGTTTAACCCGAGTATTTTGCGTGTGCAAACCTAGCTTGCACCCGTTGTATGTGAACGTAGAGCTTATCACACCCGATCATCACATGGTGTCTCGGCATGACGAACTATAACAACGGTGCATACTCAGGGAGAACACTTGTACCTTGAAATTTAGTGAGAGATCATCTTATAATGCTACCGCCGAACTAAGCAAAATAAGATCGATGCATCAAGGATAAACATCACATGCAATCAATATAAGTGATATGCTATGGCCATCATCATCTTTTGCCTTTGATCTCCATCTCCAAAGCACCGTCATGATCACCATCGTCACCGGTTGGACACCTTGATCTCCATCGTAGCTTTGTTGTCGTCTCGCCAACTATTTCTTCTACGACTATCGCTACCACTTAGTGATAAAGTAAAGCAATTACATGGTGATTGCATTTCATACAATAAAGTGACAACCATATGGCTCCTGCTAGTTGCCGCTAACTCCATTACAAAACATGATCATCTCATACAATAAAATTTAGCATCATGTCTTGACCATATCACATCACAACATGCCCTGCAAAAACAAGTCAGACGTCATCTACTTTGTTGTTGCAAGTTTTATGTGGCTGCTATGGGCTGAGCAAGAACCGTTCTTACCTACGCATCAAAAACCACAACGCGGTATAGTGATTGCTTTTTGATCTTCAGTAAGTACCCTGTTCATTGAATCAGATTCAACTAAAGTTGGAGAAACAGACACCCACTAGCCACCTGTGTGCGAAGCACGTCCGTAGAACCAGCCTCGCGTAAGCGTACGCGTAATGTCGGTCTGAGCCGCTTCATCCATCAATACCGCTGAATCAAGAATCAACTAGTGACAGCAAGCAATATGTATATACCCATGCCCACAACTCCTTTGTGTTCTACTCATGCATATAACATCTATGCATAAACCTGGCTCTGATGCCACAGTTGGGGAACGCAGTAATTTCAAAAAAAATCCTACGCACACGCAAGATCCATCTAGGTAATGCATAGCAACGAGAGGGTAAGAGTATGTATACGTACCCTCGTAGACCATAAGCGGAAGCGTTATGAAAACGCGGTTGATGTAGTCGTACGTCTTCATGATCTGACCAATCCTAGCACCGAAGGTATAGCACCTCCGCGATCTGCGCACATTCAGCTTGGTGACGTCCCACGAACTCTAGTTCCAGCTAAGGTAGAGGGAGAGTTTCGTCAGCACGACGACGTGATGACGGTGATGATGAAGTTACCGACGCAGGGCTTCGCCTAAGCTCTACAACGATATGACCGAGGTGGAAATCTGTGGAGGGGGGCACCGCACACGGCAAAACAATCAACTTGTGTGTCTATGGGGTGCCCCCTCCCTAGTATATAAAGGAGTGGAGGAGGGGGAGGGCCGGCCCTCTCATGGCGCGCCCAAGGGGGGAGTCCTATCCCGGTGGGAATAGGATTCCCCCTTCCCTTGTTGGAGTAGGAGAGAAAGAAAGGGGAGAGAGAGGGAAGGTAAGGGGGCCGGGCCCCCACCCAATTCGGATTGGGCTTTGGGGGTGCGCCATCCACCTTGGACGCCTCCTCCTCTCTCCCATTAAGGCCCAATAAGGCCCATACACTCCCCCGGGGGTTTCGGTAACCCCCCGGTACTCCGGTAAATGCCCGAATTCACCCGGAATCATTCCGATGTCCAAACATAGCCTTCCAATATATCGATCTTTATGTCTCGGCCATTTCAAGACTCCTAGTCATGTCCGTGAACATATCCGGGACTACGAACTACCTTCGGTACATCAAAACACATAGACTCATTGTACCGATCGTCACGGAACGTTAAGCGTGCGGACCCTACGGGTTCGAGAACTATATAGACATGACCGAGAATCAGTTCCGGTCAAAAACCAATAGCGGAACTTGGAGGCTCATATTGGTTTCTACATATTCTACGAAGATCTTTATCGGTCAAACCGCATAACAACATACGTAGTTCCCTTTGTCATCGGTATGTTACTTGCCCGAGATTCAACCGTCGGTATCTTAATACCTAGTTCAATCTCGTTACCGGCAAGTATCTTTACTCGTTCCATAATGCATCATCCCGTAACTAACTCATTAGTTACATTGCTTGCAAGGCTTATAGTGATGTGCATTACCGAGAGGGCCCAGAGATACCTCTCGGACACACGGAGTGACAAATCCTAATCTCGATCTATGCCAACTCAACAAACACCATCGGAGACACCTATAGAGCATCTTTAGAGTCACCCAGTTATGTTGTGACATTTGATAGCACAGTAAGTGTTCCTACGGTATTCGGGAGTTGCATAATCTCATAGTCATTGGAACATGTATAAGTTATGAAGAAAGCAATACCAACAAACTAAACGATCATCGTGCTAAGCTAACGGATGGGTCAAGTCAATCACATCATTCTCTAATGATGTGATCCCGTTCATAAAATGACAACTCTTGTCCATGGCCAGGAAACTTAAACATCTTTGACTAACGAGCTAGTCAAGTAGAGGCATACTAGTGACACTCTGTTTGTCTATGTATTCACACATGTACTAAGTTTCTGGTTAATACTATTCTAGCATGAATAATAAACATTTATCATGATTTAAGGAAATATAAACAACAACTTTATTATTGCCTCTAGGGCATATTTCCTTCACCTAGTACTCCTTGGTATGTTGATTATGCTAATTACATTGTTGCTAAATATTTACCAGCTAGCTTTACATACCAACAAAAGAAAAAAATTCTTCTATGATTTAAGAAACTACTTTTGGGATGACCCACATCTTTATAAACAAGGAATAGATGGCATTATTAGACATTGTGTACCTGCGCATGAACAGGGACAAATCCTATGGAAATGTCACTCCAAACCTTATGGAGGGTATCATGCTGGAAATAGAACCGCTCATAAGGTATTGCAGTCTGGATTCTATTGGCCCACTCTCTTCAGGGATACCCGTAAGTTCGTCTTATCTTGTGATGAATGTCAAAGAATAGGTAATATCGGTAAGCGTCAAGAAGTGCCTATGAATTATTCACTTGCTGTTGAGCCATTTGATGTTTGGGGATTTGATTATATGGGACCTTTTCCTTCCTCTAATGGGTATACACATATTTTGGTTGCGGTTGATTATGTTACTAAATGGGTAGAAGCTATACCAACCAGTAGTGCTGATCACAACACCTCTATTAAAATGCTTAAGGAAGTTGTCGGTGTCAAAACCGGCGGATCTCGGGTAGGGGGTCCCGAACTGTGCGTCTAAGGCGGATGGTAACAGGAGGCAGGGGACACGATGTTTACCTAGGTTCGGGCCCTCTTGATGGAGGTAATACCCTACGTCCTACTTGATTGTTCTTCATGATATGATTATTACAAGAGTTGATCTACCACGAGATCGTAGAGGCTAAACCCTAGAAGCTAGCCTATGGTATGATTGTATGTTTTCCTACGGACTAAACCCTCCAGTTTATATAGACACCGGAGGGGGCTAGGGTTACAGAGAGTCGGTTACAAGGGAGGAGATCTACATATCTGTATTGCCTAGCTTGCCTTCCACGCCAAGGAGAGTCCCATCCGGACACGGGACAAAGTCTTTAATCTTGTATCTTCATAGTCCAACAGTCCGGCCAAAGGATATAGTCTGGCTGTCTGGAGACCCCCTAATCCAGGACTCCCTCAGTAGCCCCTGAACCAGGCTTCAATGAAAATGAGTCCGGCGCGCAGTATTGTCTTCGGCATTGCAAGGCGGGTTCCTCCTCCGAATACTCCATAGAAGATTTTGGACCCAAGGATAGTGTCTGGCCCTGCAAAACAATTTCCACATACCACCGTAGAGAGAATAATATTTCCACAAATCTAATCTGCTGACGCGTTTTGACAGCACGACGTCACGTCATGGCCTGGTCATTATTTGAACCGTTTTTCTCAACCAGCACCGCACATATCGCGAGGTGGTTTTCTTCACACGTCTTGTCGAAGCAGAGATCGTGTCCCCCTTATTACGGGATTCTCATCAATACGGACATGGGTAACCCACTCGAGCCCGTTGGTATGACTCCTCGATTCTCATCAAAATGGCTGCGAGGAGGACGCTTGACATTCACCCTCTTTATAAAGAGGCCAAGACCTGTCCTTTTCCCCTTGCACTCAATCAAATCCTTCCCCCACCTCGAGTTCCAACACCCTAAGCTCAGGTCAGGCGCTTCGGACCTTCAACCATGTCCGGATCCAACCTCCAAGGTCGGTGGATGGCTTCCTCTGTCACAGAGGAGGACATCAAGAAGCTGAGAGAGGCCAGATATCTGACCGCCGAAATTTTGCACAGGCTGCCTGCCTGAGGGCAGGTCATCCCCACTCCCAAACAAAACGAGAGTGTTGTGTTCACCTCTCACTTCCTCCGAGGGCTAGGCCTCACTCTGGATCCCTTTATTAGGGGGCTCATGTTCTATTATGGGTTGGATTTCCATGATCTGGCCCCGGATTCCCTCCTTCACATCTCGTTGTTCATCGTCGTATGTGAGGCCTTCCTTCGCATTACCCCTCACTTCGGCCTGTGGCTCAAGACCTTCAATGTGAAGCCGAAGATGATCGAGGGGCGGCATGTAGAGTGCGGAGGTGACGTGATAAGAAAAAGCGCTGATGCTCCATGGCCAGAGGGTTCCTTCCCAGAGGTGTCCAGTTTGTGGCAGCGGGAGTGGTTTTATATCACAGCTCCCCAGAGTGCCAAGTGGGTAGCCGCCCCTACCTTTCGCTCGGGCCCCCCACCACAACTGACGTCATGGATCAGCGAGGGGCTAAACGGGGGTCCAGTAAAGGATGTGCCGATATTGCAGAGTCGCATCCGAGATCTCATTGAGAGAGACGTCAACCTGGTCACGGTGATGCAGGTCATGCTAGTTCGCCAGGTCCCGCCTTGCAAACATAGACCTCTCCATTTGTGGGAGTTCAACCCGGAGGGACCGCGAATCATTCAGCACTTCCTCGGCATGACGCTCGAGGAGATGTACAAGTTGTTCTTCAGACCACAAATAAAGTGTCCGGGCACCACCGAGGATGCGGGTCTGAGCTGTAATCGCCCGGATACCCAAGTAAGTAATCCCATGGCCGAACACACTGTTTCTATTATTTATCATAACATCATTCTGAAAAGTCACTCTTTGACCAGGACTGGATAATAAAGGCGAAGATGATCAACTGTCCGGCCCCCCTTCCCGAGGGCTTGTCCAATCCAGTACTAGATAGAATGCTGGAGCCGGCGCCTTATCAGGTGCCCTCGAAGGAAGATAAAGGGGGGAATAAAGAGGCCGAAAGCGAGCCTCACTCACTACTCGTCCCAACTAGGGGAATGAGCGCCTCCGCGAAGGAGGGTAACCAAGGAGAAGAAGCTGACATTCCCTCACCCCGAGGAAGGAAGAGGACCACCTCTGAAGATCCGGAAACAGAGGTTTCCAAACGGGGGAAGAAATCTTCGCCAGAGGGTCCTGCCTCGGGGGGTACCCTTGCCGCACAGTGTCCACAAGGGAATCAGTCCTCTACCGAGTTGTAAGTAATCGAAAAGTACTTAGTAGTGAAAATATCATACCTTACTTCTGAAGACAATAACCGAAGCTTATATCTTGTAGTTCGGATCGTAGCCCTTCTCGACAGAGTTCGCCTTCGGGGCATCTTCTTCCGGAGATGATGGAGAGCGAAACACCTCCCCCTGCCACCTTGCCTCATGAGGCGGGCGATCCGGAAGTGTCGTCGCGGAGGGTTTCTCCTGATCCGGCAAGGCCAGGGGGTAATCCCTTGGCCACCCGGAGTCCTCAGTATTCGGCTCCTAAAGAGAGCAACAGAGAGAGTCCGAAACCGTACAGTGTGTGGTCGGACGCACTGAAGGATCTTCTGGAGCAAGCGGCCATCTCAGAAGCGCATCGTACGCTAATGGGTACAGTAATTGAAAGGATTTCATCCACTGAAAGCGGATTGCATGAAGCTTTTATGAGTCTGCTAAAAGGCTTTGAGGTACGTGAAATCGTGTATGTTTTTGACAATACCGCACACGTTGGGTGTGCCCTATGCAGATAGTAGCCCCTGAGACTCTGGTTGTCGTTGAAAACGGCGGCAAACAGAGGATCATAGTCCCAGGTAATAACTAGACCGCCTTTATGTGCAGGTGGCTGAAGCTCCGGTGGCTAGCTGGAATGATGGGTTTGCCGAGCTAGAGCGGCAACTTGATGCGGCAGATGCCGACATCGTGCTTGTCAACAAGCGGCTTGATGAGTGAGGGAGTCCTGGATTAGGGGGTGTCCGTATAGCTGGACTATAACCTTTGGCCGGATTCTTGGACTATGAAGATACAAGATTGAAGACTTCGTCATGTGTCCGGATGGGACTTTCCTTGGCGTGGAAGGCAAGCTTGGCAATACGATATGTAGATCTCCTCCCATTGTAACCGACTTTGTGTAACCCTAGCCCTCTCCGGTGTCTATATAAACCAAAGGGTTTTAGTCCATAGGACGAACATACAATCATACCATAGGCTTTCTTCTAGGGTTTAGCCTCTTTGATCTCCTGGTAGATCTACTCTTGTACTACCCATATCATCAATATTAATCTAGCAGGACGTAGGGTTTTACCTCCATCAAGAGGGCCCAAACCTGGGTAAAATATTGTGTCCCCTGCCTCCTGTTACCATCCGGCCTAGACGCACAGTTCGGGACCCCCTACCCGAGATCCACCGGTTTTGACACCGACATTGATGCTTTCATTGAGAGTTCCTATGTGTCGTCGCCGTTAGGCTTGATGGCTCCTACTATCATCGATGGTGATGTAGTCTAGGGTGAGGCTTTTCTCCCAGGACAGATCTTCGTATTCGGCGGCTTTGCACTACGGGCCAATTCGCTTGGCCATCTGGAGCAGATTGAAAGTTATGCCCCTGGCCACCAGGTCAGGTTGTGAAGCTTAAATTACACGGCCGATATCCATGGAGACTTGATCTTCAATGGATTCGAGCCTCCGCCTTGTGCGTCACGCGGTCACGATGAGTACGGCTCCGCACTACCATCGGATAGTGTTCAAGAGATCGCACAGGCAGCTGCTCCGACCCTTAATTCGGAGCCAGGTGCGCCTTGCGCAGACGGGTGGATGGACCCCGCCACGGAGGCCTTACCCTCAGCAGCGATCGAGCCAAACATCGACCTTACTTTGCACGAGAGTCGTGTTGTTAAACTGTCGGATCCTTCTCCGGCCACGGACTCTGAATCGCCTGCGCCCGTTCCTATCGAATCCGATTGGGCGCTGATCATGGAGTTTACCTCCGCGGATATTTTTCGGCACTCGCCCTTTGGCGACATACTGAACTCATTAAGGTCTCTCTCCTTGTCAGGAGGATCCTGGCCGAACTATGTCCGATAGGAGTGGGATGTGGGCGACGAAGAAATTCGCGACCCACCCACCACCCACTTAGTAGCCACTGTCGGTGACTCAACCGACATGCTCGACTTTGACTCTGAAGAGATCGACGGTATGGACGACGATGCGGGAGGCGAAGAGGAACCACCGCCCACAGGGCGCTGGATGTCCACCTCATCATATGACGTATACATGGTGGACACACCAAAAGAAGACGACGAGGAACGGAAGGACGGAACGAAGGCTTGTCCCCTCGAGAAGCAGTCAAAGCGGCGGCATAAGCGCCGCCCCAAATCCCGCCTCGGCAGACATAACGATCATATAGACCTAGCGTTGGAGCAGGGCGAACCACTGCCGGACCACGGCAATACGGAGAATCAAACCGAACAAACCAATTCTGTCAAAGATAATAGTCCAGATGACATAACGCCGGACAGGCACCCGGAGCAGCAGAATGCCCGTCAAAGGCTTATTGCCACCGCGAGGAGTCTGAAAAAGCAGAAGCAAAAGCTCAAGGCTGCGCAGGACACACTCCAAATCAGATGGAGTAAAGTACTCAACACAGCAGCGAAGTATGGTGGTAATCGCCCCACCAAGAGCTACCCGAAGCGGAAGTTGCTACCGAATTCGATGAGGAGGCCCTAGATCCCCCGCAACCAAAAATGAAAATGGCCACCTGGCCGGATAGACAACCTCACGACCAACATAGAGCGGTAAACAACACCACTCACAAGCCAATACGCGATCCACGCGAGGGCTCGCACCAAAAGGACGGCACAACCAGATCCATCTATGGACCACGCAAGCACGCCCCAGCATACGACGTAACACAACAAACATTTGAAGAACGCAGTACACCCAGATACAGGGGTGCCGCACACCCCCTATGTTTCACCGATGAGGTGCTGGACCACGAATTTCCAGAGGGATTCAAACCCGTAAACATAGAGGCATACGACGGAACAATAGACCCTGGGGTCTGGATTGAGGACTATATCCTCCATATCCATATGGCTCGAGGAGATGATCTCCATGCCATCAAGTACTTACCCCTCAAGCTCAAAGGGCCAGCTCGGCACTGGTTTGAAAGCCTCCCTGAAAACTCCATTGGAAGTTGGGAAGAGCTCGAAGACGCTTTTCGGGCAAATTTTCACGGGACTTATGTCCGACCCCGGATGCAGACGATTTGAGTCATATAACTCAACTGCCCAGAGAGTCAGCCCGAAAGCTTTGGAACAGGTTTCTTACTAAAAAGAACCAAATAGTTGACTGTCCAGACACCGAAGCCTTGGCAGCTTTTAAGCATAGTGTCCACGACGAATGGCTTGACAGACACCTCGACCAAGAAAAGTCGAGAACAATGGCAGCATTAACAAGCCTCATGACCTGCTTTTGCGTAGGTGAGGACAGCTGGCTAGCCAGATGTAGCACCAGCAACCCAAGCACATCCGAAGTTAGAGATGAAAACGGGAAATCACGACGCAGCAAAAATAATAAGCGTCGGAATAAAGAAGATAGCCCGAAGAGCACGGCGGTACACGCCGGATTCCGAAGCTCTTGGCCAGGTTAGCAAAAGCCGCCCTCTAAAGGCGCCAGAGATGAACTATCCAGCCTGAACAAAATTCTGGAGCAAGTATGTCAGATCCATAGCACCCCTAGTAAACCTGCTAATCATACCCACAGAGAATGTTGGGTCTTCAAGCAGTCCAGCAAGATCAACGCCATACACAAGGGGGAGGATACACCAAGTGAAGATGAGGATGAGCCTCTCAAGCAAGACACTGGGGAACAAAAGAAGTTTCCATCAGAAGTCAAAATAGTCAATGTATTACACGTGATCAAGGGAAGCAAAGCGGCCCTGCCAGATAAATATGCCTAAGGGCCTGTCACCGCGAAACCCTTCCACTAGTCGTCTCAACCGGTCACTTTCGACCATCGTGATTACTCGGCAAGTATCCAGCGGGCAGGATGGGCTGCCCTGGTATTAGACCCAATAATTGACGGATACCACTTTACACGAGTCCTGATGGATGGTGGCAGCAGTTTAAACCTGATATACCAGGATACAATCCACGACATGGGTATAGACCCAATGAAAATTGGCCATAGCAACACTACTTTTAAAGGAGTAATGCCAGGCCCAGGGGCTCACTGCACGGGCTCCCTACTACTAAAGGTTATATTCGGTTTCCCCGATAACTCCCGTAGCAAACATTTAACCTTCCGCATTGCTCCATTCCAAAGCGGCTATCAAGCACTACTCGGACGCGAAGCTTTTGCTCGCTTTAATGCAATACCGCATTACGCTTCCCTCACGCTCAAGATGCCCGGTCCACGTGGCATCATTACAGTGAACGGAAATATTAAGACATCTTTGCGCGCCAAAGAGAATGCGACTGCCTTGGCAGCCGCACACTAAAAACAGCCTCACCAACTAAAGCATTTGATATGTCGTCAAGACCACGGACGCGGTTAGACGAGTCCGGCGCTGCTATATGTAATTTGCACCGGATTGATGCCCACACCCCTATTACAAGTACAAGGGGCTCAACACGCGCAGACAAGTGGCAATTTCTACTCATTTTTAGTTATACATGGTTTCTTTAAAAACTATCTTTTTGCACGACAACTTTTTCACCTAAGTTCCTCTCTTTTACGGATGATCATCGTGCTAGACACGTCCAGGATACGGCACAACAGAGACACAGGCGCAGACGTGTAGCAGGAACCCGCTCCAAGGATTCTTTTTAGATTAAGACCCTGCGTAAAATTTTTTACTGTCTCTTGTTGATACACATCCCCCGAATTCTCAGTACAACTGAGAAGGATGCTAACGTCTTGGCATGTGGCCACGTCAGAATAATGCACGTACCTAGACACAAGGGGCTTCTTACAAAGGGCACTGTTTAGGCCCGGTTTATACCATAAATACCGAATACCTTAGGGAGTGTTCAGCGTCGCGAGTTTGGCCTTATATGCGTCAGCTCCGAATCATTGTCTTTGGTCAAATGTTGGGTTTGCCCGGCTCCTGTGTTTTGGTGCCTTATGTTCCGCTTTATCGGCTAAGGCAACACTAGGAGAACTACTCTGATTGTGCCCTGGTTCATCCGGACGAGCACCTCAGTAGAGAAAGCCGAAAACTGACTGTCATGATATAGCATGAGACTGGTCAACCACTCGACGACCTATCAGAATGTTACAATTCCTCCGCCTTAACGAAGGGCCGTTTTCCGGCCAGGCATGTACGCACTCCGAGATCGGGAGAGTGCGGAGCCACCAGGGGCTATCTAGTAGCCCCACTTTCAAGCTCCTATGGCTAAGTGAAAGTGTTAAAGCATTATAGTCCGGTGGCCTCGTTCGCTGCGCTATCACCTCCTTAATAGGACCAAGACATTGGGTTAAGTGTGAACACGAGTTTTTTGCGAGCACCTCCGCATTATATGCGTGGGGGTGGTCAGCGTTCTGGGAACAGGGGTCCCCAGACTTGCCTGCCTGCGGCCTGCGGCGTGGCTCAAAGGGGGCCCAGCACGGCCCATCTTCATCAACACAAGACTCAAGACCCTCGCGAGGGGCCAAGCCTCGTGGGGCGGACGACATGGAGCTTCCTCAGGCACGGCCTCGTCAGGCCGGCTCACGAGGAGGCGGAGAGATCAAGGCAGGGTACCTCGCGAGGTGCCCGTGACGCAAGCCATGACGACTCAGGGCGCCAGGCGGGTGCCAGCCCGCGCAGCATCCTCCTTTTCCTCTTTGGTGCAAAGGGGGCAAGCGCAGCCGCGGAGTACCGAGGCATTAGGCAAAGGTTGCCATTTTGGTGCAACGAGACCAAGACCAGGAGGACTACGAGACGGAGGTCACCGTGGAGCCCAAGACGGCGTCATCACCAGAGCTTTGCGCAGGCGAAGACTGCTTTTGTCAGGATAGCTGATACTTGTTGTCCCCCTTCAAATTAGCTCGCCATTGTTGGCTCCCTTCCCGCTCGATATTTGGGAAGAGGACCAGGGCCTCTATAAATAGGACTAGCCAGCACAGTGTAGGGGGGATCGATCGATCAATCAACCAACGGTCGACGAGTGAGAGTAAGGCAGAGAGAGAGAGAAGGGTGAATGAACTCCTCCAAGTAGTTCATCCCCCCAGCCAAGAGCAGACCCTCGCGAGGCTGTTCTTCCTTGTATTGTTCATCATCATCAGCCCCAAGAGGCAATCCACCCACCACACACTGGAGTAGGGTATTACACCACAACGGTGGCTCGACCCAGTATAAACCTTGTGTCTTTTGTGCAGTTCTTTTAGTAGTTTAGATCTTTGCGAGACGGTGAGGTAGAAGGCGTAATCTTCGCGCGCACCCCAGAGTTCGAACCTTAAGGGTCTGCCGAAACCCAAAATTCGACATTTGGCGCGCCAGGTAGGGGTCGAACCTATGACCTTCCGCTTAGGAATTCGCCTTCCACCGGCCCGTTCTCCTCCGACCGTCACGTCCATGTCCGACGCTCGTCGGGCCCACGCCGAGCGCCGGGCCGCCATCGCTTCCCGCGTCACCCAGACGGCGCCCGTCGGCGGACGGCCTCGTCGTTCCCCATCACCCGCCATCAATGCCGCCACCGGCCCGGCGGGGGGCGTGCAGCAAGCATCGTCTCAGCACCCATCTGTGCGGCAAGACGGCCGCACCGCTACTACATCACTCACACCAGCTGGTTCTTCGTCCCGCGTGCTCCGCGCACCCTTGGAGGCTCGAGCTGCGCTCATCGCGGCAAACGAGCTCCTGCGCTATCGTCCCGTCGACGACGCCTACGATGAGTGGCTCGACCGCGTCGCCGAGCTCGTCCGCGCCGCAGGGGGCTCTCCCGCGCCGTCCGTTCCGCTGCGCCGCACCCCGCCCCGCGCGGGCAACGAAGCTCCGGGGGCGTACCAGCCGCCTCCTCTCCAAGAAGACGCCATGGCTCCAAGGCGCGTGGCCCCTGGGCGGAACCCGCTCCGCCAGGTTCCAGCGCAGCAAGAACAAAGCTGCCAAGAAGTCCCTCGCCCGCAAGGAGCTGCCTAGGCGCTCCCCGCTCCGGCACGCCGCTACCCTGCTCCAGCTCCGGCACACCAATACCCCGCACTGCTCCTAGCTGCAGCGCGTGAGGACCCTCAAGACCAAGCTCTCCACCAGCCGAAGCCTTTCGTGGCCACCGCAGGCTGCCGTGCCTACACCACCGAGCTGCGTAGCGTCGCGTGGCCCGGCAAGTTCAAGCCAGACCTGCCTCCACGTTATGACGGCACGACAGACCCTGCAGAGTTCCTCTAGCTCTATGAGCTGGGCATCGAAGCTGCCAGCGGGGACGAGAAGGTCATGGCGAACTGGTTCCCCATGGCGCTCAAGGAAGGAGCCCGCACCTAGCTCCTGAATCTGGCTCCAGGCACGATCTCTTCCTGGGACCAGATGTGCACCTGCTTCATCGCCAACTTCCAAGGTACTCGCAACGGGCCACCCGCCATGAGCGACATGCGCCGCATCAAGCAACAACCCGGAGAGACCCTGCAAAAGTACATCCAGCGCTTCAACAGCGCGCGCCTCAAGATCCCAAGGTGTCCGAGGAGGCCATCATCTCGGCCTTCTCTGATGGTGTGCGCGACGTCAAGATGAAGGAGTAGCTGGCGATGCATGAAGACCTGTGCACCTCCCTGGAGCTGTTCAACTTGGCGACCAAGTGCGCCAGGGCTAAGGAGGGACGCCTCTCCCTCCTCGAGCTGCCTGCCGCAGACCCAGAAGAGAAGAAGCCCAAGACCATGGACGTGAAGTGCAAGGGGCATGTCGTGCTCGCGGCAGAACCAGACACCAAGCAAGGCAAAGATCTGCCTGACTCCACACCCACAACACCAACGAATGCCAAGAACTCCGCGCCGTGTGAGAAGGAAGGATCGGCCGTCGTCCCGACCGTGCCGATCGGGGCTACGGCCGAGGAGGAGGAAGAAACGTAGGACGCTGGGAAGACCGCGGCCCACGCCCAGGGTGACGCGATCAATCTCGCGAGGATCGCTGGCGAGACCAGCCCCGTGAGGGGGACTGGAGGGATCAGCATCGTGAGGATCGCCCACAGGGCCATGCAGGCCTCCCTCCACTGCCGCCTCAGCCAAGGAGGAATGAGGACCGCCATCAAGACAAAAGGGCTAGGGGCTTCCAGGAGCCACGCGCAATCGCCTGCATCCTGGGCGGAGCTCAAGCCCCAGCCTCCCAACGCATCTTCAAGCAGTTTGCCCGCGAGGTGAATGCAGTCCTCCCTAGGCTTGAAGCAACGCGCCCTCTCAGGTGGTCGGCATGCACCATCAGATTCAGCTCAGCGGATCAACTCAAGTGTGCGGCCAGAGCAGGAGTCCTCCCGATGCTTTGCTCCCCGGTCATCAGCAATGTACTGGTCACCAAGACCCTCATCGATGGTGGGGTAGGGCTCAACGTCCTGTCCGTGGAAACGTTCAACAATCTCCAGGTGCCCTATGACCAGCTTCAGCCAAGCAAGCCCTTCTCCGGAGTCACTGATGGCTCCACGGTCCCGATTGGGCAGGTCCGCCTCCCTGTCACCTTCGGGGCACACAACAACTACCGCACCGAGCTCATCGACTTTGACGTCGCCCACATCCGCCTGTCGTACAACGCCATCCTCGGGTACCCAGCACTGGCCAAGTTCATGGTCGTAACTCACCATGGCTACAACGTCCTCAAGATGCCAGGACGTGGCGGAGTCATCACGGTGCCCTGTGAAGAGAAGGATGCAGTGTGTTCCCTCGAGCGAGCCTTTCAGGCCGCGTCACTGGAAGATCCGGATCACGGAAGCAGGAGGCTTCCCGAGACCACCCCCAAGAAGAAGAAGACATCGTCCGGACCGGCCCCTCGGGAGGCGGGCCCCTCAGGGCCCGCATCTACATAGAGGGAACCTCCTTCCATTGCATAGGAAAGCGTGCTCGGCACCCTCCTCAGGCAGGGCTCGGGGGCTCTCCCTTGGAGGGCCACCGACCTGGCCAGGGTCACGAGGGAGGCGCTTGGGCACCACGTGGAGGCGTGTTTCGAAGCACGTTTCCCTCAAGAAGGAGCAAGGCAAGGAAGGTCAGACCCGCAGGAGCTCGTCGACAAGGCCATTCAAGAATTACAGGATTCAAGAATCATGAGAGGTTGCCGTCGTCTACCGGCTGTGGCTCCCCATCTAGGCGAGGATGGTGGGATGCGCGTCTGCATTGACGTACCAGGGCTCAACCAAGTCGCTACGATGGAGCGCCTCTGGCCCTCGCGAGTGGGGCGCTGCGGTGGTCCGCCCCACAGCTACGTTCGCATGCCTTACGGCTTGCCGAGCGCGGTTGCTACGTCCCAGCGCCTCATGAGGGGCATCATGGAGGCTCAAGAAGACAGGCGTTCCGTAGCCTTGGCGGAGATGGCGATGACTCGCGAAGAGCTACCAGTGCCTCCTGAGCCTCCCGAGGGCCCTGGGCCTGGGGGCTCGTGAGGATCGGCTTCCGCAGCCCACCGAGTCTGCAGCACCAACACCCCTTCGCCCTTGACACCCTCAGGTGACATCTTACCAGTTTCATTTCTAGCTGGGAGCGCCCTCCCAGGGCTGCATCGTTCCCAGGCCGCGTGGGTCCGTCCCCGCGGCATGTACCCCTTTTTATTTTTTTATGTCGTTAGCTTGCTTTGTTGGGGGCGCCCCTCGGGCTGCATCATCCCCAAATCGCTCGGGCCAGGCCCAGCGGCATGTATCTACCTTGCGTTTACTTCCGGTTATGCATTCGCTCATCATGCTTGATTACTTCATGCCTGTCCACGGCACCTCTTCTCCTCCATGTCGACCACTTGCACGTTAAAGGGGGGGTACCTGAGCATCGCGACTCAGGGCTCTTACTGGCTCTCCAGCCCTCACCCTCTGGCCATGTCCACGGCATCATGACCTGGCATACCAGCGACGGTTGAGACAAGCTCGAGGGCCGGGACCGGAGGACGTAGAGTGTCGGCATCTAACCAAATTTGCAGGAGCACAGCACAAGATAAGGCCCAGTGCCAGGCGCAACCCGCCTAGAGGTAGGGCCCCGTGAGTCCCGCGCTGGCTCACGGGTGCCCAGATACGCCTCACCTAGCCCTACCATGCCGGCCACGTGTCAGGGTGGGGCTGTACACGCCCCGGGGGCTCCTCCTGGAGGGGAGCCCCCTCCCACATACCAGTGGAAGCACCATGCTCCGCGCTGGCTGACGACACTGCCGAGGAGCGGCTATGCCCGTACACATGCGGAAGCGCTATGCTCCGCGCTGGTGATAAACAACTGAGGGTGGCCCCCGGGCCGCATCAACCTCAGGGAGCCCAGAGTTCAGTGTCTAGCCTCATCGCAACGCCTCCCCTCGGGAGCGCCGCGCGAGGGGGCTGGGCACGGGGGCTGCGCCTGGGTCACGCCCAGACGTACGCCACCCAGCCAGGCCCCTCGGGCCTGGTTCACCGCGCGTCTCTCCCCGAGCGGAGCCAAGGTACGAAGGCCGTTTGAGCGTCAAGGGGGACTCCTGAGCATCGCGACTCAGGAGCCTAACTGGTCCCGTAGCCCCTCACTCCTTAGTTCCAAAAGGCTAATGCTGGGTGAGGCACGCGCGGGGCCGGGCTCTGCAGACGTAGAATAGTGGTCCCACTTGCATCTCGCCTCATCACTAGCTGTTTGTGCGTCAAGGGGGACTCCTGAGCATCGCGACTCAGGAGCCTAACTAGCTCCGTAGCCCCTCACTCCTTTGGTCCCGTCCTGGTTTCCGGTCGGGGCTAATGCTGGGTGAGGTACGCACGGAGTCGGGCTCTACAGACGTAAAACGGAAGATCCACCTACATCACACCTCCCTACTTGTTGTTCGTGTGCCAAGGGGGACCCCTGAGCATCGTCACTCAGGAGCCTATCTGGCTCCGTAGTCCCTCACTCCTTTGGTCCCGTCCTGGTTTCTGGTCGGGGCTAATGTTGGGTGAGGTACGCGCGGGGCCGGGCTCTGCCGGCGTAGAACACAAGCAAGTAGGGAAGAAAAGCACAAAATTCAAGGAATTTAAAAGCAAATATTACAGTCCATGCTATCGTCTCGATACCAAACGCGAGTTTAAACGCCTTCCCGAGGCATGATACATGTGCAGGAATTAAAAGCAGGACAGGAGCAGTACTGGGGTCACTTGGCGGCGGTGGAGCAGCGCGGGTGGCCCCGCCTCATGGAGCAGCAGGACTGGAAGCATCCTGCTTTGACTTGCTACTGAAGGCCCGGAACTTCCCCAGCAGAGCCTCCGCGCAACCCTTCACGGCTTCGACAGCGGCGGCGACACCATCGCCGCTCACTGGCTCCAATAGGCTGTCAAGGTCGGCGCTGGGGTCGCGAAGGTAGATGTGGGTGAAGACCCGCGTCAGCGCAGCAGAAGACAGGACGCGCGCCTCAGCCTCGGCCGTGGGGCCAAGGCCAAGGGTGACGTCCTCAAGAGCACGAACCAGGAAGGGAAGCAGCTTGGCGGGGCCGTCCTCGGCGCCGGCCAGCGGGCTCTCCGGGCCACTGGCGTAGAGCATCTTCAGTGAAGCACGAGCCTTCTTCTCCATGTCTGTGAAGGCCATGCGATCTTCTGCAAGAACCTGGGCCTTGCGGTCCAGCTCGATCTTCGTCGCCTCCAACTCCTTCCCCAGCGCACCTAGGCGGTCGCGGCGCTTCTTGAGCTTGGCCTCCCGGCCCTCGATGGCCACCTGGCGAGCCTTCATGCCTTCTTCTTGATCCTGGCGAAGACGAACCTCTTTCGCGAGCTGGTCCCGCGGGCCTTGCAGTTCGTCCTCCAGCGCCTTGCAACGATCGCGGACTTCAACCACCTCCCCAGGGCTGCATCACGACCAGCCTTCGTCTCAAGGACGGCCCACCTCTCCTCATCGCAGACCGTCGAGGCTTGAACCAGCGCCACCCGGATCGAGGCGTCGGAGCGGATCCATCCTGAAGCCAGCTCCAAGCACCCGGCCACTAGGCGAGGGTCGGCACCAAGAAGATCCTGCTGCAGCCGGTCTAGTCTAGCAACAGCACGCTCCAGGATGGCAGGAGGAGTTGGAGAAGCAGCAGTCGGCGGAACGGGGGAAGAAGGCGGCGACGGCAAGACCACATCGTCCTGAGGTGAAGCCCGCTGTGCCCCAGCGGCTGTGGTGGCGGCAGTGGGCAAAGGCACCACAGGAGTCACTTGGGCCATGGGGGCTGAGCTCGCCCCAGCCAGCTCGACCAGGCCTCGCGAGGACGACCGGGCAGGAGAAGCCCGCACGCCGCGGTCACCCTCCTCCGCAGGCGGAGGCGCTGCCACGGATGGAGCCTCAGGAGCCCCCTTCGGCTTCTTCACCGCGGGCGCCAGCCTATTCAAGAGATGCGAACGTCAAGCCTCGGCAACGGAACAAGAAATAAAGACAAGGGTCAAGCACTTACGGGTCATCACCGGTGAGCTCGGGCAGCCTCCGGCCAAACTTGAAGCCTGACAGCCGGCTGGAAGGGTCAACCTCGGAAGCAGAAGGCGCGTGTGCAGACTGCCTCAGGGCAGGGGCAGACCCGCGGGAGATCAGCCCGGTCCTGTCCTTCTTCGGGATCGGGGGCAAGCTCCCGCCGGCCTGCTCGTCTCCATCCTCGTCATCGTCGCTCGAAGAAAGGCGGAGACTGCGAGGCCTGCACCGGGGGAGGGGAGCCCTCGACTCTCCGTCGGTCGCCTCACAGTCAGGCCCCTTTTCCCGCTCCTCCTCGTCCTCCTCCTTGTTGGAGTCGCCGGAGGGCATGTCCACCAGCCCCTCGGAAGCCGCCACGGGCACGAGCCCGTCCCCGTTAAAAGCGAGCATGGACTCCACCACTTGCTCCCAGTCGTCGCGAAGGAACAAGGGCTTGGGAGCGCCCACCAACCTCGCCACCTCGCCCCCGACCAAAGATTGGAGGACCGCGGCCAAATCTTCGTCGCCCAAGGCCGCGGGACTCGGATGAGGCCTCCACATCGGAGGTGAGTACTGCCGGAGTGGAGCCAGCTGGTGCTCCAGGAACTCCCTCAGCAGCAACGCACCAGTCAACTTCGCCGCCGTCGTGCTCACCGGCCTCAGGTCCGCGTCCATCTTCTCTGTCGGATTTCGGGTTCCGGCAGACCCTTAAGGTTCGAACACTGGGGTGCGCGCGGAAATCTCGCCTTCAACCTCTCCGTCTCCCTGGGATCTAAACTACTAAAAGAACTACACAAAAGACACAAGATTTATACTGGTTCGGGCCACCAATGTGGTGTAATACCCTACTCCAGTGTGTGGTGGATGGATTGCCTCCTGGGGCTGGTGTGGATGAACAATACAAGGAAGAACAGCCTCGCGAGGGTCTGTTCTTGGCTGTGGTGGTGAACTGCTATGAAGAGTTCAGTCACCTCCCTCTCTCTTTCTCTCTCAGATCCCGGGCCGAACAACCAGGGATCGAACCCCATGCTATGTGGGTGGCTAGTCCTACTTATAGAGGCCCTGGTCCTCTCCCCAAATATCGAGCGGGAAGGGATCCAACAATGGCGGGCTAATTTGAAGGGGGACAACGAGTACATCTATCCTGACAAAAGCAGTCTTCGCCTGCCAAAGGCTCTGGTGATGACGCCGCGCTGGGCTCCATGGTGACCTCCATCTCGTAGTCCTCCTGGTCTTGGTCTCGTTGCACCGAAGTGGCAACCTTTTCCTAATGCCTCGGTACTCCGCGGATACGTTTGCTCCCTTTGCACCAAAGAGGAAAGAGGGACGCTGCACGCGCTGGCACCCGCCTGGCGCCTCGTGTCGTCATGGCTTGCATCATGGGCACCTCGCGAGGTACCCCGCCTTGAACTCTCCGCCTCCTCGCGAGCCAACCTGACGAGGCTATGCCTGAGGATGCGCCGTGTTGTCCGCCTCGCGAGGCTTGGCCCCTCGCGAGGGTCTTGAGCCTCGTGTTGATGAAGATGGGTTGCGCTGGGCCCCCACTTGAGCCATGCCGCAGGCAGGCAAGTCTGGGGACCCCCGTTCCCAGAACGCCGACAGTAGCCCCCGGGCCCAAGGCGCGCATGTGAAGGAAATATGCCCTAGAGGCAATAATAAAGTTATTATTTATTTCCTTATATCATGATAAATGTTTATTATTCATGCTAGAATTGTATTAACCGGAAACATAATACATGTGTGAATACATAGACCAACAGAGTGTCACTAGTATGCCTCTACTAGACTAGCTCGTTAATCAAAGATGGTTATGTTTCCTAACCATGAACAAAGAGTTGTTATTTGATTAACGAGGTCACATCATTAGTTGAATGATCTGATTGACATGACCCATTCCATTAGCTTAGCACCCGATCGTTTAGTATGTTGCTATTGCTTTCTTCATGACTTATACATGTTCCTATAACTATGAGATTATGCAACTCCCGTTTACCGGAGGAACACTTTGGGTACTACCAAACGTCACAACGTAACTGGGTGATTATAAAGGAGTACTACAGGTGTCTCCAATGGTAGATGTTGGGTTGGCGTATTTCGAGATTAGGATTTGTCACTCTGATTGTCGGAGAGGTATCTCTGGGCCCTCTCGGTAATACACATCACATAAGCCTTGCAAGCATAATAACTAAGATGTTAGTTATGAGAGGATGTATTACGGAACGAGTAAAGAGACTTGCCAGTAACGAGATTGAACTAGGTATTGGATACCGACGATCGAATCTCGGGCAAGTAACATACCGATGACAAAGGGAACAACGTATGTTGTTATGCGGTCTGACCGATAAAGATCTTCGTAGAATATGTAGGAGCCAATATGGGCATCCAGGTCCCTCTATTGGTTATTGACCGGAGACATGTCTCGGTCATGTCTACATTGTTCTCGAACCGTAGGGTCCGCACGCTTAACGTTACAATGACAGTTATTATGAGTTTATGCATTTTGATGTACCGAAGGTTATTCGGAGTCCCGGATGAGATCACGGACATGACGAGGAGTCTCGAAAAGGTCGAGACATAAAGATTGATATATTGGAAGCCTATGTTTGGGCACCGGAAGCGTTCCGGGTGAAATCGGGATTTTTTCCGGATTACCGGGAGGGTTACCGGAACCCCCCGGGAGGTAAATGGGCCTATTGGGCCTTAGTGGAAAAGAGAGAAGAGGCAGCCCACACCTGGCCGGCGCCCCCCCCCCCTTTCCCAAGTCCTAATAGGACTAGGAAAGGTGGGCCGGCCCCCTCTTTCTCCTTCCCCCCCAAGAATCCTAGTTGGAATAGGATTGGAGGGGAGGAGTCCTACTCCCGGTGGGAGTAGGACTCCTCCCTGCGCCTCCCTCCTAGCCGGCCGAACCCCCTGCCCCTGGCCTTTATATACGGGGGCAGGGGGCACCCCTACACACACAAGTTAATCGTTCCTTAGCCGTGTGTGGTGCCCCCTGCCACCAAATTCCACCTCGATCATACCGTTACAGTGCTTAGGCGAAGCCCTGCGTCGGTAGTACATCAAGATCGTCACCATGCCGTCGTGCTGACGGAACTCTTCCTCGACGCTTTGCTGGATCGGAGCCCGAGGAACGTCATCGAGCTGAACGTGTGCTAAGAACTCGGAGGTGCCGGAGTAACGGTGCTTGGATCGGTCGGATCGGGAAGAAGACGTACGACTACTTCCTCTACGTTGTGTGATCGCTTCCGCAGTCGGTCTGCGTTGGTACGTAGACAACACTCTCCCCTCTCGTTGCTGTGCATCACCATGATCTTGCATGTGCGTAGGAAAATTTTTGAAATTACTGAGTTCCCCAACAGTGGTATCAGAACCAGGTTTTTATGGTTCGATGTTATTTGCACGAGTAGAACACAAGTGAGTTGTGGGCGATACAAGTCATACTGCCTACCAGCATGTCATACTTTGGTTCGGCGGTATTGTTGGACGAGACGATCCGGACCAACCTTACGCGTACTCTTACGCGAGACCGGTTCCCTCGACGTGCTATGCACACAGATGGCTTGCGGAAGACTGTCTCTCCAACTTTAGTTGAACCAAGTGTGACTACGCCCGGTCCTTGAGAAGGTTAAAACGGAGTCTATTTGACGAACTATCGTTGTGGTTTTCATGCGTAGGTGAGATGAGTTCTTACTTAAGCCCGTAGCAGCCACGTAAAACTTGCAACAACAAAGTAGAGGACGTCTAACTTGTTTTTGCAGGGCATGTTGTGATGTGATATGGTCAAGGCATGATGCTGATTTCATTGTATGAGATGATCATGTTTTGTAACCGAGTTATCGGCAACTGGCAGGAGCCATATGGTTGTCGCTTTATTGTATGCAATGCAATCGCGATGTAATGCTTTATTTTATTACTAAGCGGTAGTGATAGTCGTGGAAGCATAAGATTGGCGAGACGACAACGATGCTACGATGGAGATCAAGGTGTCGCGGCGGTGACGATGGTGATCATGACGATGCTTCGGAGATGGAGATCACAAAGCACAAGATGATGATGGCCATATCATATCACTTATATTGATTGCATGTGATGTTTATCCTTTTATGCATCTTATCTTGCTTTGATTGACGGTAGCATTATAAGATGATCTCTCACTAAATTATCAAGAAGTGTTCTCCCTGAGTATGCACCGTTGCAAAAGTTCTTCGTGCTGAGACACCACGTGATGATCGGGTGTGATAGGCTCTACGTTCAAATACAACGGGTGCAAAACAGTTGCACACGCGGAATACTCAGGTTATACTTGACGAGCCAAGCATATACAGATATGGCCTCGGAACACGGAGACCGAAAGGTCGAGCGTGAATCATATAGTAGATATGATCAACATATTGATGTTCACCATTGAAAACTACTCCATCTCACGTGATGATCGGTTATGGTTTAGTTGATTTGGATCACGTAATCACTTAGAGGATTAGAGGGATGTCTATCTAAGTGGGAGTTCTTAAGTAAATTAACTGAACTTAAAAATTATCATGAACTTAGTACCTGATAGTATCTTGCTTGTTTATGTTGATTGTAGATAGATGGCTCGTGCTGTTGTTCCGTTGAATTTTAATGCGTTCCTTGAGAAAGCTAAGTTGAAAGATGATGGTAGAAATTACACGGACTGGGTCCGTAACCTGAGGATTATCCTCATTGCTGCACAGAAGAATTACGTCCTGGAAGCACCGCTGAGTGCCAGGCCTGCTGCAAGAGCAACACCAGAAGTTATGAACGTCTGGCAGAGCAAAGCTGATGACTACTCAATAGTTCAGTGTGCCATGCTTTACGGCTTAGAACCGGGACTTCAACGACGTTTTGAACGTCATGGAGCATATGAGATGTTCCAGGAGTTGAAGTTAATATTTCAAGCAAATGCCCGGATTGAGAGATATGAAGTCTCCAATAAGTTCTATAGCTGCAAGATGGAGGAGAACAGTTCTGTCAGTGAGCATATACTCAAAATGTCTGGGTAAAATAATCACTTGATTCAATTGGGAGTTACACTTCCGGATGATTGCGTCATTGACAGAATTCTCCAATCACTGCCACCAAGCTACAAGAGCTTTGTGATGAACTATAATATGCAAGGGATGAACAAGACTATTCCCGAGCTCTTCGCTATGCTGAAAGCTGCGGAGGTAGAAATCAAGAAGGAGCATCAAGTGTTGATGGTTAACAAAACCACTAGTTTCAAGAAAAAGGGCAAAGGGAAGAAGAAAGGGAACTTCAAGAAGAACGGCAAGCAAGTTGCTGCTCAAGAGAAGAAACCCAAGTCTGGACCTAAGCCTGAAACTGAGTGCTTCTACTGCAAGCAGACTGGTCACTGGAAGCGGAACTGCCGCAAGTATTTGGCGGACAAGAAGGATGGCAAGGTGAACAAAGGTATATGTGATATACATGTTATTGATGTGTACCTTACTAATGCTCGCAGTAGCACCTGGGTATTTGATACTGGTTCTGTTGCTAATATTTGCAACTCGAAACAGGGACTACAGAATAAGCGGACACTAGCAAAGGATGAGGTGACGATGCGCGTGGGAAACGGTTCCAAAGTCGATGTGATCGCGGTCGGCACGCTACCTCTACATCTACCTTCGGGATTAATATTAGACCTAAATAATTGTTATTTGGTGCCAGCGTTGAGCATGAACATTATATCTGGATCTTGTTTGATGCGAGATGGTTATTCATTTAAATCAGAGAATAATGGTTGTTCTATTTATATGAGTAATATCTTTTATGGTCATGCACCCTTGAAAAGTGGTCTATTCTTATTGAATCTCGATAGTAGTAATACACATATTCATAATGTTGAAGCCAAAAGATGCAGAGTTGATAATGATAGTGCAACTTATTTGTGGCACTGCCGTTTAGGTCATATCGGTGTAAAGCGCATGAAGAAACTCCATGCTGATGGGCTTTTGGAACCACTTGATTATGAATCACTTGGTACTTGCGAACCGTGCCTCATGGGCAAGATGACTAAAACACGGTTCTCCGGTACTATGGAGAGAGCAACAGATTTATTGGAAATCATACATACCGATGTATGTGGTCCGATGAATATTGAGGCTCGTGGCGGATATCGTTATTTTCTCACCTTCACAGATGATTTAAGCAGATATGGGTATATCTACTTAATGAAACATAAGTCTGAAACATTTTAAAAGTTCAAGGAATTTCAGAGTGAAGTTGAAATCATCGTAACAAGAAAATAAAGTTTCTACGATCTGATCGTGGAGGAGAATATTTGAGTTACGAGTTTGGTGTACATTTGAAAAATTGTGGAATAGTTTCGCAACTCACGCCACCCGGAACACCACAACGCAATGGTGTGTCCGAACGTCGTAATCGTACTTTACTAGATATGGTGCGATCTATGATGTCTCTTACTGATTTACCGCTATCATTTTGGGGTTATGCTTTAGAGACGGCCGCATTCACGTTAAATAGGGCACCATCTAAATCCGTTGAGACGACGCCTTATGAACTATGGTTTGGCAAGAAACCAAAGTTGTAGTTTCTTAAAATTTGGGGCTGTGATGCTTATGTGAAAAAGCTTCAACCTGATAAGCTCGAACCCAAATCGGAGAAGTGTGTCTTCATTGGATATCCAAAGGAAACTGTTGGATACACCTTCTATCACAGATCCGAAGGCAAGACTTTTGTTGCTAAATTCGGAAACTTTCTTGAGAAGGAGTTTCTCTCGAAAGAAGTGAGTGGGAGGAAAGTAGAACTTGACGAGGTAACTGTACCTACTCCGTTATTGGGAAATAGTACATCACAGAAAACTGTTTCTGTGAGACCTACACCAATAAGAGAGGAAGTTAATGATGATGATCATGAAACTTTAGATCAAGATACTACTGTACCTCGTAGATCAACCAGAGTAAGATCCGCACCAGAGTGGTACGGTAATCCTGTTCTGCAAGTCATGCTACTAGATCATGATGAACCTACGAACTATGAAGAAGCGATGGTGAGCCCAGATTCTGCAAAGTGGCTTGAAGCCATGAAATCTGAGATGGGATCCATGTATGAGAACAAAGTATGGACTTTGGTTGACTTGCCCGATGATCGGCAAGCAATTGAGAATAAATGGATCTTTAAGAAAAAGACTGACGCTGATGGTAATGTTACTGTCTACAAAGCTCGACTTGTCGCAAAAGGTTTTCGACAAGTTCAAGGAGTTGACTACGATGAGACTTTCTCACCCGTAGCGATGCTTAAGTCTGTCAGAATCATGTTAGCAATTGCCGCATTTTATGATTATGAAATTTGGCAAATGGATGTAAAAACCGCATTCCTGAATGGATTTCTGGAAGAAGAGTTGTATATGATGCAACCAGAAGGTTTTGTCGATCCAAAGGGAGCTAACAAAGTGTGCAAACTCCAGCGATCCATCTATGGACTGGTGCAAGCATCTCGGAGTTGGAATAAACGCTTTGATAGTGTGATCAAAGCATTTGGGTTTATACAGACTTTTGGAGAAGCCTGTATTTACAAGAAAGTGAGTGGGAGCTCTGTAGCATTTCTGATATTATATGTGGATGACATATTACTCATTGGAAATGATATAGAATTTCTGGATAGCATAAAGGGATACTTGAATAAAAGTTTTTCGATGAAAGACCTCGGGGAAGCTGCTTACATATTAGGCATAAAGATCTATAGAGATAGATCAAAACGCTTAATTGGACTTTCACAAAGCACATACCTTGACAAGATTTTGAAGAAGTTCAAAATGGATCAAGCAAAGAAAGGGTTCTTGCCTGTATTGCAAGGTGTGAAGTTGAGTCAGACTCAATGCCCGACCACTGCAGAAGATAGAGAGAAAATGAAAGATGTTCCCTATGCTTCAGCCATAGGCTCTATCATGTATGCAATGCTGTGTACCAGACCTGATGTGTGCCTTGCTATAAGTTTAGCAGGGAGGTACCAAAGTAATCCAGGGGTGGATCACTGGACAGCGGTCAAGAACATCCTGAAATACCTGAAAAGGACTAAGGATATGTTTCTCGTATATGGAGGTGACAAAGAGCTCACCGTAAGAGGTTACGTTGATGCAAGCTTTGACACTGATCCGGACGATTCTAAATCGCAAACCGGATACGTGTTTACTTTAAACGGTGGAGCTGTCAGTTGGTGCAGTTCTAAACAAAGCGTCGTAGCGGGATCTACATGTGAAGCGGAGTACATAGCTGCTTCGGAAGCAGCGAACGAAGGAGTCTGGATGAAGGAGTTCATATCCGATCTAGGTGTCATACCTAGTGCATCGGGTCCAATGAAAATCTTCTGTGACAATACTGGTGCAATTGCCTTGGCAAAGGAATCCAGATTTCACAAAAGAACCAAACACATCAAGAGACGCTTCAACTCCATCCGGGATTTAGTCCAGGTGGGAGACATAGAGATTTGCAAGATACATACGGATCTGAATGTTGCAGACCCGTTGACTAAGCCTCTTCCACGAGCAAAACATGATCAGCACCAAGACTCCATGGGTGTAAGAATCATTACTGTGTAATCTAGATTATTGACTCTAGTGCAAGTGGGAGACTGAAGGAAATATGCCCTAGAGGCAATAATAAAGTTATTATTTATTTCCTTATATCATGATAAATGTTTATTATTCATGCTAGAATTGTATTAACCGGAAACATAATACATGTGTGAATACATAGACCAACAGAGTGTCACTAGTATGCCTCTACTAGACTAGCTCGTTAATCAAAGATGGTTATGTTTCCTAACCATGAACAAAGAGTTTTTATTTGATTAACGAGGTCACATCATTAGTTGAATGATCTGATTGACATGACCCATTCCATTAGCTTCGCACCCGATCGTTTAGTATGTTGCTATTGCTTTCTTCATGACTTATACATGTTCCTATAACTATGAGATTATGCAACTCCCGTTTACCGGAGGAACACTTTGGGTACTACCAAACGTCACAACGTAACTGGGTGATTATAAAGGAGTACTACAGGTGTCTCCAATGGTAGATGTTGGGTTGGCGTATTTCGAGATTAGGATTTGTCACTCTGATTGTCGGAGAGGTATCTCTGGGCCCTCTCGGTAATACACATCACATAAGCCTTGCAAGCATAATAACTAAGATGTTAGTTATGAGAGGATGTATTACGGAACGAGTAAAGAGACTTGCCAGTAACGAGATTGAACTAGGTATTGGATACCGACGATCGAATCTCGGGCAAGTAACATACCGATGACAAAGGGAACAACGTATGTTGTTATGCGGTCTGACCGATAAAGATCTTCGTAGAATATGTAGGAGCCAATATGGGCATCCAGGTCCCGCTATTGGTTATTGACCGGAGACGTGTCTCGGTCATGTCTACATTGTTCTCGAACCGTAGGGTCCGCACGCTTAACGTTATGATGACAGTTATTATGAGTTTATGCATTTTGATGTACCGAAGGTTATTCGGAGTCCCGGATGAGATCACGGACATGACGAGGAGTCTCGAAAAGGTCGAGACATAAAGATTGATATATTGGAAGCCTATGTTTGGGCACCGGAAGCGTTCCGGGTGAAATCGGGATTTTTCCGGATTACCGGGAGGGTTACCGGAACCCCCCGGGAGGTAAATGGGCCTATTGGGCCTTAGTGGAAAAGAGAGAAGAGGCAGCCCACACCTGGCCGGCGCCCCCCCCCCCCTTTCCCAAGTCCTAATAGGACTAGGAAAGGTGGGCCGGCCCCCTCTTTCTCCTTCCCCCCCAAGAATCCTAGTTGGAATAGGATTGGAGGGGAGGAGTCCTACTCCCGGTGGGAGTAGGACTCCTCCCTGTGCCTCCCTCCTAGCCGGCCGAACCCCCTGCCCCTGGCCTTTATATACGGGGGCAGGGGGCACCCCTAGACACACAAGTTAATCGTTCCTTAGCCGTGTGCGGTGCCCCCTGCCACCAAATTCCACCTCGATCATACCGTTACAGTGCTTAGGCGAAGCCCTGCGTCGGTAGTACATCAAGATCGTCACCACGCCGTCGTGCTGACGGAACTCTTCCTCGACGCTTTGCTGGATCGGAGCCCGAGGAACGTCATCGAGCTGAACGTGTGCTAAGAACTCGGAGGTGCCGGAGTAACGGTGCTTGGATCGGTCGGATCGGGAAGAAGACGTACGACTACTTCCTCTACGTTGTGTGATCGCTTCCGCAGTCGGTCTGCGTTGGTACGTAGACAACACTCTCCCCTCTCGTTGCTGTGCATCACCATGATCTTGCATGTGCGTAGGAAAAATTTTGAAATTACTGCGTTCCCCAACAGCATGGACTTGGCCGTGCCGAGAGGCGAAAGGGCAAGGGCGAAGCGCCGCGGGCCCTAACAGCCTGCGGCCTTGGACGCCGCGTGGCGGTTGATTGGACGTGGCACCTCCGCTTCCCCACGATGCCTTGGTGATCGTGCGAGTTGGACAAGTCCCTGCATGCAGAACGTGTTATGATTACCTGTGATCGTGGAGACCGGCGGTTGGCCTTCGCCGGCTATAAGTACAGCACCGCTCGTGCCCGTCCAGTCCATCTCCTCTTGCTCTCTCCTGCGCCTCAGTTCTTGCTCCGTCTCGGTGTGATGGCTCCGATTCGCCGATTCTCTGTAGCGGAGAAGGGAAAGGCTCCTCGAGAAGGGCCAGACCCTCTCCCATCGAAGAAGCGACTCACCCATTGCAGCCGGGACGATGAGGACCATCCGGTGGCGGCGAGGCCCTGGGGCGAGCGGGCTCCGTCGGGGTTCCCGTTGCCCTTGTACGCCCACGTCGAGGGCCCTGGAGGTGTTGATGCTGATCCCCGCGGTCAGCGCCGTCATCGGCACCGTCGGGTTATGCAGGCGTGGGTGGTTCCTCCTGGAGTCCATGTGGAGGGCTCCTCCCATGAGTTCGTGCTCCACGTCGTCACTCCTCTTCAGTCCTGGATCCGCCTTCCTCCCTTCTTCGCCTCCATGGTTCTTCCAGGGGGGCCTATGGAGCTCCAGCTGCAGCACACCGACTGCGGCGCCCCCGCGACCGAGGCCGAGGTCGTCGTCGCTGCCCCGGGCGCGGTCTACATGTCCTGTGGCTGGAGGGAGAACGCCCGGGTCTGCAGGGAAAGAGGCGTCTTCATGGTCCACCTGGAGTATGACGGTGCGGCGGTGATGTTCCTCAAGGTCTTCGACGCGATTGGGCGCCGGCTGGAGTGCTGCCGCGGGAGAGGCAACTAGGACCTCGCCCTGGTGAGGGCTAGGCCCGTCGACCGCCCCCTTGGCAGTGGCGCCGGAGGGTCCAGCGGCTCCAGCGAGATCTTCGCGACTCCGGAGACGAGCGATGACAGCTACGAGCCTCCGAGCCGCCGCTGCTCCAGGAGCAGGGCGGATGCGTCAGGCCATCGCCAACCCTGATCTGGATGGAGTTGGCGCCGGTGCTTGACGGCCCACTGTTGATGATGGCGTCTCCCGCAGTAGCTCATGTAGTTAGCATCCCTTAAGATTCGTTCCCTGCGAGGAATCAAAATGCGCCCCATGGGGGCTTGTAAGGTGTCTATAGTCCTGTTTGTCAATATGTATGACCTTTTGACTTGGATCCGAGTGAGCTGCTAACTCCGTTATAGTTCAGCCTTCCCTTTCGCACCTCACGAGGGCTTGGTGCTCTACCCGACAG
This sequence comes from Triticum monococcum, assembly GCA_034509565.1. Lineage (NCBI taxonomy): Eukaryota > Viridiplantae > Streptophyta > Magnoliopsida > Poales > Poaceae > Triticum > Triticum monococcum. Next base: position 531,133,537 of record CM067846.1, read on the forward strand.
GTCCCAGTCCCAAGGCGGCGTCAGCCGTCGCTGGTATGCCAGGTCGCGATGCTGTCGTCAAGGCCAGGAGGTGAGCGACCCGAGGTCCGGTAAGAGCCCCTGAGTCGCGATGCTCAGGAGGTCCCCTTTGGCGCCCAAGCAGCCATCACTTAGTGAGAAAGGGAAGCAACGTCGCTAGTACGGAGTTGCTTTAGGTGCGGGGGTAGTGCTGCAACAGCCAGTGCCGTGGGTGGTAACTTATCTTGAGGATCAGGGGGCGTTCCAGGTGCGCCGTTGGGTCCGTGTGTGGGCAGGAGCGGAGACGCTCGGCAAGGTCCTCGCGAGGCCCCTTCTTCCCCACCTCTGCTCCCCTTTCTGCTCTACGTCCTCGGGTCCCGGCCCTCAAGCTTGTCTCAGCCGTCACTGGTATGCCAGGTCGCGATGCCGTGGACAAGGCCAGAGGGTGAGGGCTGGAGAGCCAGTAAGAGCCCTGAGTCGCGATGCTCAGGCACCCCCCCCTTTAATGTGCAAGCGGTTCGCGCGGGCGAGGGCGAAAGAAACCTCGTGAGGGCCTCGGCTTGCGCGGTTCCCTCCAGGGATCCTGCAGGGTCATCACGGAAAGAAGAGGGTGTTGCCACGGCGGCCATTAGTCGATCGTTAGTCACTCTAGAGCTTGTTGGTTGAGGTAGGCGAGGTGTATCTGGGCACCCGTGAGCCCGCGCGGGACTCCCGAGGCCCTACCTCTGGGCGGGTTGCGCCCGACACTGGGCCATATCTTGAGATGTGTCCCTGCAAAATTTGGTTAGATGCCGGTACTCTACGTCCTCGGGTCCCGGCCCTCGAGCTTGTCTCAGTCGTCGCTGGTATGCCAGGTCGCGATGCCGTGGACAAGGCCAGAGGGTGACGGCTGGAGAGCCAGTAAGAGCCTTGAGTCGAGATGCTCAGGCACCCCCCCTTTAACGTGCAAGTGGCCGACATGGGAAGAGAGGATGCCGTGGACGGGCACCATGCAGTTAAGCGTGATAGGCAATGCATAGTTGGAAACAAACGCTAGGGGGATACACGCTGCTGGGTCTGGCCCGAATGGCTTGGGGATGATGCAGCCCGAGGGGCGCCCCCAACAAGGCAAACTAACGACGGAAAGGTAAATGCAGATACATGCCGCGGGGACGGACCCACGCGGCCTGGGAGTGATGCAACCCTGGGAGGGTGCTCCCAGCTGAGAGCGGAACTTGAAAGACGTCACCTGAGGATGTCGTCGGCGTAGTGGCGTTGGTGCAGCAAACTTGGCGGGCTGCAGAAGCCGATCCTCACGAGCCCCCAGGCCCCGGGGCCTCGGGAGGCTCCGGAGGCGCTGGTGACTCCTCGTGAGCTGCCTCCATCTCCGCCAAGGCCGCGGAACGCCTGTCTTCCTGAGCCTCCACGATGCCCCTCATGAGGCGTTGGTACGCCGCAGCCATGCTCGGTAGGCCGTAAGGCATGTGAACATAGCTGTGGGGTGGACCTCCGTAGCGCCCCACTTGCGAGGGCTAGAGGCGCTCCGTTGTGGCGATCTGATTGAGCCCTGGTACATCGACGCAGATGCGCAGCCCACCATCCTCGCCTAGTTGTGGGGCCACGGCTGGCAAGCGGCGGCCTCCTCTCATGATCCTTGTCTCCTGTAGCTCCTGGATGGCCTCGTCAATGAACTCTTGCTGGTCTGATCTTCCTCGCCTGGCTCCCTCCTGAGGGAAACGTGCTGCAAAGCACGCCTCCACATGGTGCCCAAGCGCCTCCCTCGTGACCCTGGCTAGGTCGGTGGCCCTCCAGGTGAGAGCCCCCGAGCCCTGCCTGAGGAGGGCGCCAGGCGCGCTTTCCTATGTGATGGATGGAGGGCCCTCCTAAGGGGGCACAGGCCCTGAGGGGCCTGCCTCCTGAGGGGCTGAGCCTGACGACGTCTTTTTCTTCTTGGGGGTGGTCTCAGGAAGCCTCCTGCTTCCATGATCGGGGTCTTCTAGCGACGCGGCCTGAAAGGCTCGCTCCAGGGAACACACTGCATCTCTCTCTTCACAGGGCACTGTGATGACGCTGCCACTTCCTGGCATCTTGAGGACGTTGTAGCCGTGGTGGGTCACGGCCATGAACTTGGCCAGCGCTGGGTACCCGAGGATGGCGTTGTACGGCAGGCGGATGTGGGCGACGTCGAAGTCGATGAGCTCGGTGCGGTAGTTGCTGCGGGCTCCGAAGGTGACAGGGAGGCGGACCTGCCCGATCGGCACTGTGGAACCGTCGGTGATCCCGGAGAAAGGCCTGGTCGGCTGGAGCTGATCATAGGGCACTTGGAGGTTGTTGAATGTTTCCACGGACAGGACGTTGAGCCCTGCCCCGCCATCGATGAGGGTCTTGGTGACCTGCACGTTGCTGATGACCGGGGAGCAAAGCATCGGGAGGACTCCTGCAGTGGCCGCGCACTTGAGCTAGTCTACCGAGCTGAACATGATGGGGCACGCCGACCACCTGAGGGGGCGCGTTGCTTCGAGCTTGGGGAGGGCTGCATTCACCTCGCAAGCAAACTGCTTGAAGATGCGTTGGGAGGCTAGGGCTTGAGCTCCGCCCAAGATGCCGGCGATCGCGCACGGCTCCTGGAAGCCCCCAGCCCCCTCGTCTTGATGGCGGTCTTCGTTCCTTCTTGGTGGAGGCGGCAGCGGAGGTAGGCCTGCATTGCCATGAGGGCGGTCCTCATGAGGCTGGTCTCTCCAGTCCTCCTCGCGAGGCAGGTCCCGCCAGTGTTCCTTGCGAGGCTGGTCGTGCCACCCCTGGCACGGGCCGCGGTCTTCCCAGCGCCCTGGGTTTCTTCTTCCTCCTCGGCCATAGCCCCGGTCAGCATGGTCATGGCAACGGCCGATCCTTCCTTCTCGTACGGCGCGGAGCTCTTGACATTCGTTGGTGTTGTGGGTGTGGAGATCATGGTACACACAGTACCGGCTGCCTCTGGAGGGTTCGGGCAGATCCTTGCCCCGCTTGGTGTCTGGTTCGGCTGCGAGCACGGCAGCCTCCTTGCGCTTCACGTCCTTGGCCTTGGGCTTCTTCTCTTCTGGTTCCGCGGCAGGCAGCTCGAGGAGGGAGAGACGTCCCTCCTCAGCCCTGGCGCACTTGTTTGCCAAGTTGAACAGCTCCAGGGAGGTGCAGAGGTCTTCGTGCATCGCCAGCTCCTCCTACATCTTGACGTCACGCACGCCGTCAGAGAAGGCGGAGATGATGGCCTCCTCTGACACCCTGGGGATCTTGAGGCGTGCGCTGTTGAAGCTCTAGATGTACTTTTGCAGGGTCTCTCCGGGTTGTTGCTTGATGCGACGCATGTCGCTCACGGCAGGCGGCCGGTCGCGAGTACCTTGGAAGTTGGTGATGAAGCGGGCGCGCATCTGGTCCCAGGAGGAGATCATGCCTGGAGCCAGATTCAGGAGCCAGGTTCGCGCCCCTTCCTTCAGCGCCATGGGGAACCAGTTAGCCATGACCTTCTCATCCCCGCCGGCAGCCTCGATGCCCAGCTCATAGAGCTGGAGGAACTTTGCGGGATCGGTTGTGCCGTCGTAGCGAGGAGGCAGGTCGGGCTTGAACTTGCCGGGCCACGCGACGCTGCGCAGCTCAGTGGTGTAGGCGTGGCAGCCCGCGGTGGCCACGAAAGGCCTCGGTTGGTGGAGAGCTTGGTCTTGAGGGTCCCCACGCACTGCAGCTAGGAGCAGGGCGGGGTCTTGGCGTGCCGGAGCTGGAGCAGGGTCGCAGCGTGCCGGAGCAGGGAGCGCCCTGGCAGCCCCCTGCGGGCAAGGGATTTCTTGGCAGCTTCGCTCTTGCTGCGCTCGCGCCTGACGGAGCGGGTTCCGCCCAGGGACAAAGCGCCTTGGAGCCACGGCATCTTCTTGGAGAGGAGGCAGCTGGTGCGCCTCCGGAGCTTCGTTGCCCGCACGGGGCGGAGTGCGGCGCAGAGGGACGGACGGCGCGGAAGAGCCCCCTGCGGCGCGGACAAGCTCGGCGACGCGGTCGAGCCATTCTTCATAGACGTCGTCGACGGGACGGTAGCGCAGGAGCTCGTTTGCCGCAAGGAGCACAGGTCGAGCCTCCAAGGGTGCGCGGAGCGCGCGGGACGAAGAACCAGCTGGTGCGAGTGACGGGTTGGCGGTGCGGCCGTCTTGCCGCACGAACGGGTGCTGAGACGATGCCTGCTGCTCGCCCCCCGCCGGGCCGGTGGCGGCGTTGATGGCGGGCGACGGGGAATGACGAGGACGCCCACCGACGGGGGCCGTCTGGGCGACGCGAGAAGCGATGGCGGCCCGGTGCTCGGCGCGGGCTCGACCAGCGTCAGACATGGATGCGACGGTCAGAGGAGAGCAGAGCGGTGGAAGACGAATTCCGGCGCACCCCTACCTGGCGCGCCAAATGTCGGATTTCGGGTTCCAGCAGACCCTTAAGGTTCGAACACTGGGGTGCGCGCGGAAATCTCACCTTCAACCTCTCCGTCTCCCTGGGATCTAGACTACTAAAAGAATTGCACGAAAGACACAAGATTTATACTGGTTCGGGCCACCAATGTGGTGTAATAACCTACTCCAGTGTGTGGTGGATGGATTGCCTCCTGGGGCTGGTGTGGATGAACGATACAAGGAAGAACAGCCTTGCAGGTGTTGGGGAACGCAGTAATTTCAAAAAATTTCCTACGCACACGCAAGATCATGGTGATGCACAGCAACGAGAGGGGAGAGTGTTGTCTACGTACCAACGCAGACCGACTGCGGAAGCGATCACACAACGTAGAGGAAGCAGTCGTACGTCTTCTTCCCGATCCAACCGATCTAAGCACCGCTACTCCGGCACCTCCGAGTTCTTAGCACACGTTCAGCTCGATGACGTTCCTCGGGCTCCGATCCAACAAAGCGTCGAGGAAGAGTTCCGTCAGCACGACGGCGTGGTGACGATCTTGATGTACTACCGACGCAGGTCTTCGCCTAAGCACTGTAACGGTATGATCGAGGTGGAATTTGGTGGCAGGGGGCACCGCACACGGCTAAGGAACGATTAACTTGTGTGTCTTGTGGTGCCCCCTGCCCCCGTATATAAAGGCCAGGGGCAGGGGGTTTGGCCGGCTAGGAGGGAGGCGCAGGGAGGAGTCCTACTCCCACCGGGAGTAGGACTCCTTCCCCCCAATCCTATTCCAACTAGGATTCTTGGGGAAGAAGGAGAAAGAGGGGGCCGGCCCACCTCTCCTAGTCCTATTAGGACTTGGGAAAGGTGGGGGGCGTCGGCCAGGTGTGGGCTGCCTCTTCTCTCTTTTCCACTAAGGCCCAATAGGCCCATTTACCACCCGGGGGGGTTCCGGTAACCCTCCCGGTAATCCGGAAAAATCCCGATTTCACCCGGAACGCTTCCGGTGCCCAAACATAGGCTTCCAATATATCAATCTTTACGTCTCGACCTTTTTGAGACTCCTCGTCATGTCCGTGATCTCATCCGGGACTCCGAACAATCTTCGGTACATCAAAATGCATAAACTCATAATAACTGTCATCGTAACGTTAAGCGTGCGGACCCTACGGTTCGAGAACAATGTAGACATGACCGAGACACGTCTCCAGTCAATAACCAATAGCGGGACCTGGATGCCCATATTGGCTCCTACATATTCTACGAAGATCTTTATCGGCCAGACCGCATAACAACATACGTTGTTCCCTTTGTCATCAGTATGTTACTTGCCCGAGATTCGATCGTCGGTATCCAATACCTAGTTCAATCTCGTTACCGGCAAGTCTCTTTACTTGTTCCGTAATACATCATCTCATAACTAACATCTTAGTTATTATGCTTGCAAGGCTTATGTGATGTGTATTACCGAGAGGGCCCAGAGATATCTCTCCGACAATCAGGGTGACAAAACCTAATCTCGAAATACGCCAACCCAACATCTACCATTGGAGACACCTGTAGTACTCCTTTATAATCACCCAGTTACGTTGTGACGTTTGGTAGTACCCAAAGTGTTCCTCCGGTAAACGGGAGTTGCATAATCTCATAGTTATAGGAACATGTATAAGTCATGAAGAAAGCAATAGCAACATACTAAACGATCGGGTGCTAAGCTAATGGAATGGGTCATGTCAATCAGATCATTCAACTAATGATGTGACCTCGTTAATCAAATAACAACTCTTTGTTCATGGTCAGGAAACATAACCATCTTTGATTAACGAGCTAGTCTAGTAGAGGCATACTAGTGACACTCTGTTGGTCTATGTATTCACACATGTATTATGTTTCCGGTTAATACAATTCTAGCATGAATAATAAACATTTATCATGATATAAGGAAATAAATAATAACTTTTATTATTGCCTCTAGGGCATATTTCCTTCAGTCTCCCACTTGCACTAGAGTCAATAATCTAGATTACACAGTAATGATTCTTACACCCATAGAGTCTTGGTGCTGATCATGTTTTGCTCGTGGAAGAGGCTTAGTCAACGGGTCTGCAATATTCAGATCCGTATGTATCTTGCAAATCTCTATGTCTCCCACCTGGACTAAATCCCGGATGGAGTTGAAGCATCTCTTGATGTGTTTGGTTCTTTTGTGAAATCTGGATTCCTTTGCCAAGGCAATTGCACCAGTATTGTCACAGAAGATCTTCATTGGACCCGATGCACTAGGTATGACACCTAGATCGGATATGAACTCCTTCATCCAGACTCCTTCGTTCGCTGCTTCCGAAGCAGCTATGTACTCCGCTTCACATGTAGATCCCGCTATGACGCTTTGTTTAGAACTGCACCAACTGACAGCTCCACCGTTTAAAGTAAACACGTATCCGGTTTGCGATTTAGAATCGTCCGGATCAGTGTCAAAGCTTGCATCAACGTAACCTCTTACGGTGAGCTCTTTGTCACCTCCATATACGAGAAACATATCCTTAGTCCTTTTCAGGTATTTCAGGATGTTCTTGACCGCTGTCCAGTGATCCACCCCTGGATTACTTTGGTACCTCCCTGCTAAACTTATAGCAAGGCACACATCAGGTCTGGTACACAGCATTGCATACATGATAGAGCCTATGGCTGAAGCATAGGGAACATCTTTCATTTTCTCTCTATCTTCTGCAGTGGTCGGGCATTGAGTCTGACTCAACTTCACACCTTGCAATACAGGCAAGAACCCTTTCTTTGCTTGATCCATTTTGAACTTCTTCAAAATCTTGTCAAGGTATGTGCTTTGTGAAAGTCCAATTAAGCATTTTGTTCTATCTCTATAGATCTTTATGCCTAATATGTAAGCAGCTTCCCCGAGGTCTTTCATCGAAAAACTTTTATTCAAGTATCCCTTTATGCTATCCAGAAATTCTATATCATTTCCAATGAGTAATATGTCGTCCACATATAATATCAGAAATGCTACAGAGCTCCCACTCACTTTCTTGTAAATACAGGCTTCTCCAAAAGTCTGTATAAACCCAAATGCTTTGATCACACTATCAAAGCGTTTATTCCAACTCCGAGATGCTTGCACCAGTCCATAGATGGATCGCTGGAGTTTGCACACTTTGTTAGCTCCCTTTGGATCGACAAAACCTTCTGGTTGCATCATATACAACTCTTCTTCCAGAAATCCATTCAGGAATGCGGTTTTTACATCCATTTGCCAAATTTCATAATCATAAAATGCGGCAATTGCTAACATGATTCTGACAGACTTAAGCATCGCTACGGGTGAGAAAGTCTCATCGTAGTCAACTCCTTGAACTTGTCGAAAACCTTTTGCGACAAGTCGAGCTTTGTAGACAGTAACATTACCATCAGCGTCAGTCTTTTCCTTAAAGATCCATTTATTCTCAATTGCTTGCCGATCATCGGGCAAGTCAACCAAAGTCCATACTTTGTTCTCATACATGGATCCCATCTCAGATTTCATGGCTTCAAGCCACTTTGCGGAATCTGGGCTCACCATCGCTTCTTCATAGTTCGTAGGTTCATCATGATCTAGTAGCATGACTTCCAGAACAGGATTACCGTACCACTCTGGTGCGGATCTTACTCTGGTTGATCTACGAGGTACAGTAGTATCTTGATCTAAAGTTTCATGATCATCATCATTAACTTCCTCTCTTGTTGGTGCAGGTCTCACAGAAACAGTTTTCTGTGATGTACTATTTTCCAATAACGGAGTAGGTACAGTTACCTCGTCAAGTTCTACTTTCCTCCCACTCACTTCTTTCGAGAGAAACTCCTTCTCAAGAAAGTTTCCGAATTTAGCAACAAAAATCTTGCCTTCGGATCTGTGATAGAAGGTGTATCCAATAGTTTCCTTTGGATATCCTATGAAGACACACTTCTCTGATTTGGGTTCGAGCTTATCAGGTTGAAGCTTTTTCACATAAGCATCGCAACCCCAAATTTTAAGAAACGACAACTTTGGTTTCTTGCCAAACCATAGTTCATAAGGCGTCGTCTCAACGGATTTAGATGGTGCCCTATTTAACGTGAATGCGGCCGTCTCTAAAGCATAACCCCAAAATGATAGCGGTAAATCAGTAAGAGACATCATAGATCGCACCATATCTAGTAAAGTACGATTACGACGTTCGGACACACCATTACGTTGTGGTGTTCCGGGTGGCGTGAGTTGCGAAACTATTCCACAATTTTTCAAATGTACACCAAACTCGTAACTCAAATATTCTCCTCCACGATCAGATCGTAGAAATTTTATTTTCTTGTTACGATGATTTTCAACTTCACTCTGAAATTCTTTGAACTTTTCAAATGTTTCAGACTTATGTTTCATTAAGTAGATATACCCATATCTGCTTAAATCATCTGTGAAGGTGAGAAAATAACGATATCCGCCACGAGCCTCAATATTCATCGGACCACATACATCGGTATGTATGATTTCCAGTAAATCTGTTGCTCTCTCCATAGTACCGGAGAACGGTGTTTTAGTCATCTTGCCCATGAGGCACGGTTCGCAAGTACCAAGTGATTCATAATCAAGTGGTTCCAAAAGCCCATCAGTATGGAGTTTCTTCATGCGCTTTACACCGATATGACCTAAACGGCAGTGCCACAAATAAGTTGCACTATCATTATCAACTCTGCATCTTTTGGCTTCAACATTATGAATATGTGTATTACTACTATCGAGATTCAATAAGAATAGACCACTTTTCAAGGGTGCATGACCATAAAAGATATTACTCATATAAATAGAACAACCATTATTCTCTGATTTAAATGAATAACCATCTCGCATCAAACAAGATCCAGATATAATGTTCATGCTTAACGCTGGCACCAAATAACAATTATTTAGGTCTAATATTAATCCCGAAGGTAGATGTAGAGGTAGCGTGCCGACCGCGATCACATCGACTTTGGAACCGTTTCCCACGCGCATCGTCACCTCGTCCTTTGCTAGTGTCCGCTTATTCTGTAGTCCCTGTTTCGAGTTGCAAATATTAGCAACAGAACCAGTATCAAATACCCAGGTGCTACTGCGAGCATTAGTAAGGTACACATCAATAACATGTATATCACATATACCTTTGTTCACCTTGCCATCCTTCTTATCCGCCAAATACTTGGGGCAGTTCCGCTTCCAGTGACCAGTCTGCTTGCAGTAGAAGCACTCAGTTTCAGGCTTAGGTCCAGACTTGGGTTTCTTCTCTTGAGCAGCAACTTGCTTGCCGTTCTTCTTGAAGTTCCCTTTCTTCTTCCCTTTGCCCTTTTTCTTGAAACTAGTGGTTTTGTTAACCATCAACACTTGATGCTCCTTCTTGATTTCTACCTCCGCAGCTTTCAGCATAGCGAAGAGCTCGGGAATAGTCTTGTTCATCCCTTGCATATTATAGTTCATCACGAAGCTCTTGTAGCTTGGTGGCAGTGATTGGAGAATTCTGTCAATGACGCAATCATCCGGAAGTGTAACTCCCAATTGAATCAAGTGATTATTATACCCAGACATTTTGAGTATATGCTCACTGACAGAACTGTTCTCCTCCATCTTACAGCTATAGAACTTATTGGAGACTTCATATCTCTCAATCCGGGCATTTGCTTGAAATATTAACTTCAACTCCTGGAACATCTCATATGCTCCATGACGTTCAAAACGTCGTTGAAGTCCCGGTTCTAAGCCGTAAAGCATGGCACACTGAACTATTGAGTAGTCATCAGCTTTGCTCTGCCAGACGTTCATAACTTCTGGTGTTGCTCTTGCAGCAGGCCTGGCACTCAGCGGTGCTTCCAGGACGTAATTCTTCTGTGCAGCAATGAGGATAATCCTCAGGTTACGGACCCAGTCCGTGTAATTGCTACTATCATCTTTCAACTTAGCTTTCTCAAGGAACGCATTAAAATTCAACGGAACAACAGCACGAGCCATCTATCTACAATCAACATAAACAAGCAAGATACTATCAGGTACTAAGTTCATGATAATTTTTAAGTTCAGTTAATTTTACTTAAGAACTCCCACTTAGATAGACATCCCTCTAATCTTCTAAGTGATCACGTGATCCAAATCAACTAAACCATAACCGATCATCACGTGAGATGGAGTAGTTTTCAATGGTGAACATCAATATGTTGATCATATCTACTATATGATTCACGCTCGACCTTTCGGTCTCCGTGTTCCGAGGCCATATCTGTATATGCTTGGCTCGTCAAGTATAACCTGAGTATTCCGCGTGTGCAACTGTTTTGCACCCGTGGTATTTGAACGTAGAGCCTATCACACCCGATCATCACGTGGTGTCTCAGCACGAACAACTTTTGCAACGGTGCATACTCAGGGAGAACACTTCTTGATAATTTAGTGAGAGATCATCTTATAATGCTACCGTCAATCAAAGCAAGATAAGATGCATAAAAGGATAAACATCACATGCAATCAATATAAGTGATATGATATGGTCATCATCATCTTGTGCTTTGTGATCTCCATCTTCGAAGCATCGTCATGATCACCATCGTCACCGGCGCGCCACCTTGATCTCCATCGTAGCAACGTTGTCGTCTCGCCAATCTTATGCTTCCAAGACTATTACTACCGTTTAGTAATCTAGTAAAGCATTACATCGCGATTGCATTGCATACAATAAAGCGACAACCATATGGCTCCTGCCAGTTGCCGATAACTCGGTTACAAAACATGATCATCTCATACAATAAAATCAGCATCATGCCTTGACCATATCACATCACAACATGCCCTGCAAAAACAAGTTAGACGTCCTCTACTTTGTTGTTGCAAGTTTTACGTGGCTGCTACGGGCTTAAGTAAGAACTCATCTCACCTACGCATCAAAACCACAACGATAGTTCGTCAAATAGACTCCGTTTTAACCTTCTCAAGGACCGGGCGTAGTCACACTTGGTTCAACTAAAGTTGGAGAGACAGTCTTCCGCTAGCCATCTATGTGCATAGCACGTCGAGGGAACCGGTCTCGCGTAAGAGTATGCGTAAGGTTGGTCCGGATCGTCTCGTCCAACAATACCGCCGAACCAAAGTATGACATGCTGGTAGGCAGTATGACTTGTATCGCCCACAACTCACTTGTGTTCTACTCGTGCAAATAACATCAAACCATAAAAACCTAGGCTCGGATGCCACTGTTGGGGAACGCAGTAATTTCAAAAATTTTCCTACGCACACGCAAGATCATGGTGATGCACAGCAACGAGAGGGGAGAGTGTTGTCTACGTACCAACGCAGACCGACTGCGGAAGCGATCACACAACGTAGAGGAAGTAGTCGTACGTCTTCTTCCCGATCCAACCGATCCAAGCACCGTTTCTCCGGCACCTCCGAGTTCTTAGCACACGTTCAGCTCGATGACGTTCCTCGGGCTCCGATCCAGCAAAGCATCGAGGAAGAGTTCCGTCAGCACGACGGCGTGGTGACGATCTTGATGTACTACCGACGCAGGGCTTCGCCTAAGCACTGTAACGGTATGATCAAGGTGGAATTTGGTGGCAGGGGGCACCGCACACGGCTAAGGAACGATTAACTTGTGTGTCTTGTGGTGCCCCCTGCCCCCGTATATAAAGGCCAGGGGCAGGGGGTTCGGCCGGCTAGGAGGGAGGCGCAGGGAGGAGTCCTACTCCCACCGGGAGTAGGACTCCTTCCCCCCAATCCTATTCCAACTAGGATTCTTGGGGAAGAAGGAGAAAGAGGGGGCCGGCCCACCCCTCCTAGTCCTATTAGGACTTGGGAAAGGTGGGGGGCGCCGGCCAGGTGTGGGCTGCCTCTTCTCTCTTTTCCACTAAGGCCCAATAGGCCCATTTACCTCCCGGGGGGGTTCCGGTACCCCTCCCGGTAATCCGGAAAAATCCCGATTTCACCCGGAACGCTTCCGGTGCCCAAACATAGGCTTCCAATATATCAATCTTTACGTCTCGACCTTTTCGAGACTCCTCGTCATGTCCGTGATCTCATCCGGGACTCCGAACAACCTACGGTACATAAAAATGCATAAACTCATAATAACTGTCATCGTAACGTTAAGCGTGCGGACCCTACGGTTCGAGAACAGTGTAGACATGACCGAGACACGTCTCCAGTCAATAACCAATAGCGGGACCTGGATGCCCATATTGGCTCCTACATATTCTACGAAGATCTTTATCGGTCAGACCGCATAACAACATACGTTGTTCCCTTTGTCATCGGTATGTTACTTGCCCGAGATTCGATCGTCGGTATCCAATACCTAGTTCAATCTCGTTACCGGCAAGTCTCTTTACTCGTTCCGTAATACATCATCTCATAACTAACATCTTAGTTATTATGCTTGCAAGGCTTATGTGATGTGTATTACCGAGAGGGCCCAGAGATATCTCTCCGACAATCAGAGTGACAAAACCTAATCTCGAAATACGCCAACCCAACATCTACCATTGGAGACACCTGTAGTACTCCTTTATAATCACCCAGTTACGTTGTGACGTTTGGTAGTACCCAAAGTGTTCCTCCGGTAAACGGGAGTTGCATAATCTCATAGTTATAGGAACATGTATAAGTCATGAAGAAAGCAATAGCAACATACTAAACGATCGGGTGCTAAGCTAATGGAATGGGTCATGTCAATCAGATCATTCAACTAATGATGTGACCTCGTTAATCAAATAACAACTCTTTGTTCATGGTCAGGAAACATAACCATCTTTGATTAACGAGCTAGTCTAGTAGAGGCATACTAGTGACACTCTGTTGGTCTATGTATTCACACATGTATTATGTTTCCGGTTAATACAATTCTAGCATGAATAATAAACATTTATCATGATATAAGGAAATAAATAATAACTTTTATTATTGCCTCTAGGGCATATTTCCTTCAGCAGGGTCTGTACTTGGCTGTGGTGGTGAACTGCTATGAAGAGTTCAGTCACCTCCCTCTCTCTTTCTCTCTCAGATCCCGGGCCGAACAACCAGGGATCGAACCCCTTGCTATGTGGGTGGCTAGTCCTATTTATAGAGGCCCTGGTCCTCTCCCAAAATATCGAGCGGGAAGGGATCCAACAATGGCGGGCTAATTTGAAGGGGGACAACGAGTACATCTATCCTGACAAAAGCAGTCTTCGCCTGCCAAAGGCTCTGGTGATGACGCCGCGCTGGGCTCCATGGTGACCTCCATCTCATAGTCCTCCTGGTCTTGGTCTCATTGCACCGAAGTGGCAACCTTTGCCTGATGCCTTGGTACTCCGCGGATACGCTTTCTCCATTTGCACCAAAGAGGAAAGAGGGGCGCTGCGCGCACTGGCACCCGCCCGGCGCCCCGTGTCGTCATGGCTTGTGTCACGGGCACCTCGCGAGGTACCCCGCCTTGAACTCTCCGCCTCCTCGCGAGCCAACCTGACGAGGCTATGCCTGAGGATGCGCCGTGTTGTCCGCCTCGCGAGGCTTGGCCCCTCGCGAGGGTCTTGAGCCTCGTGTTGATGAAGATGGGCCGAGCTGGGCCCCCACTTGAGCCACGCCGCAGGCCGCAGGCAGGCAAGTCTGGGGACCCCCGTTCCCAGAACGCCGACATTCTCCAACACCAGTTTCGCGCGGGGGTCCGTGAGCTCCGCCCGGTACCAGTCGCTGGAGCTCACGGGCTGCTCTGCAGGCAAGATCAGCCGAGGGTGGATGCGCTCGGCATCTACCAAGACCCACTTGCTCCTGAAGCCCTCAATCCTCTTCCCATGATTCGAGATGGCAATGGTGCCTCCATACGCAATGAAGCTCGCGCACGCAGAAGGAGAACCGCGAGAGACCCGGAGGGAGAAGTAGTGGCGCAGCAAGGCCACTGAAGGCTGCACTCCTACGTGAGCCTCGCAGTAATAAGCAAAGATCGCCAGGAGAAGGACGGAGTTTGGTGGAGATGCAGAGCCTACAAGTTGTAATGGCGGAGGACAGAGAAGAAAAACTCGGAGAAGGGAGGCACCAGGCCCGCAGCAATGGAGCTTACAAAGAGAGGATAAAAGGTGCTCCCTCGGCCCTCAGGGGTGGCGGAGCCAGCCTTGAACACCTGCGCACCATTGACGCCCTGCGCCGCCGCCATCCGGCACAGCCGGCAAGGCCCGCCTTGGACACACTCGGCAAGTCCAGGGCAGGCGAGTACCAAGCTTCGGCCAGAGACTAACGAGGCGCCATGGCTTCCTAGGTCACGCGGCCGTAGTAGATCTAGAAATTCGGAGGAAGAAGGGGGAGGCGCAAGAAAGGGGATCTGAGCAGCAACCGGAGAAAGCAAAAGGCAAAGTCTGGGCAGATGCCGCTCCTTTATCAACCTGCACGGTTGCTGAAGCACTGGCGTCCAATCAACCGGCACGCGACGCCCAAGACCGCAGGCTGTTAGGGCCCGCGAAGCTTCACCCTTGCCCTTTCGCCTCTCAGCACGGCCAAGCCCGGGCGCGCCTTGGGCCCGGGGGCTACTATCGGCGTTCTGGGAATGGGGGTCCCCAGACTTACCTGCCTGCGGCCTGCGGCGTGGCTCAAAGGGGGCCCAACACGGCCCATCTTCATCAACACAAGACTCAAGACCCTCGCGAGGGGCCAAGCCTCATGGGGCGGACGACGTGGAGCTTCCTTAGGCACGGCCTCGTCAGGCTGGCTCACGAGGAGGCGGAGAGATCAAGGCAGGGTACCTCGCGAGGTGCCCGTGACGCAAGCCATGACGACTCAGGGCGCCAGGTGGGTGCCAGCCCGCGCAGCGTCCTCCTTTTCCTCCTTGGTGCAAAGGGGGCAAGCGCAGCCGCAGAGTACCGAGGCATCAGGCAAAGGTTGCCATTTCGGTGCAACGAGACCAAGACCTGGAGGACTACGAGACGGAGGTCACCGTGGAGCCCAAGACGGCGTCATCACCAGAGCTTTGCGCAGGCGAAGACTGCTTTTGTCAGGATAGCTGGTACTTGTTGTCCCCCTTCAAATTAGCCCGCCATTGTTGGCTCCCTTCCCGCTCGATATTTGGGAAGAGGACCAGGGCCTCTATAAATAGGACTAGCCACCACAGTGTAGGGGGGATCGATCGATCAATCAACCAACGGTCGGCGAGTGAGAGTAAGGCAGAGAGAGAGAGAAAGAGAGAAGGGTGAATGAACTCCTCCTAGCAGTTCATCCCCCCAGCCAAGAGCAGACCCTCGCGAGGCTGTTCTTCCTTGTATTGTTCATCATCATCAGCCCCAAGAGGCAATCCACCCTCCACACACTGGAGTAGGGTATTACACCACAACGGTGGCCCGAACCAGTATAAACCTTGTGTCTTTTGTGCAGTTCTTTCAGTAGTTTAGATCTTTGCGAGACGGTGAGGTAGAAGGCGTAATCTCCGCGCGCACCCCAGAGTTCCAACCTTAAGGGTCTGCCGGAACCCAAAATCCGATGGGGGTTGAAGCCGACGACTGCAATCTTTCACGTTATATACATGTATACACAAACGGCCGCACAGGAGGCATCACATTACTTTCCAGCAAAAGTATAAATACAGCCTTACTATATTTCATAAAAACATCGTGTTTACAATGGGAATAATGTCATTCAAACATAATATTCTTCGAGCACTGGGACTCTATCAAACAAGCACCCTCAAGAACCTCTTCAAAATAGTGCTCGGTAGCTACTCGGTCTATGGCCGAACCTTGCGCCGCAACAGTGGTAGCATCCATCTCCGCCTAGTATGCCTTGACACGGGCAAAAGCCATCCGCGAGCCTTCTATGCACGCCAACCTCTTCATCACGTTGATGCGTGGCACCGCACCAAGGAACTGCTGCACTAAGCTGAAATAGTTGTTTGGCTTCGGCTTCTCCAGCCACAAATGATCTACAACAGACCTCATGGCGAGTCCAGACAACCTATTAAGTTCGGCCCATTCGGCTAGCTGATCAGTCAAGGGAAGCAGATGCTCTGGAACGTTGAATTGCGACCAGAACAGCTTGTCCACTTCACGATCTGTTTGACCTTGGAAGTATTTGGCCGCATCGGCAGCGCTCACCGCCAAGTCCATATACGCATCTGCCGATCTAGAGGGGCATACCGTGGATCTCTGAACTTCCTCCATAGCATGAAGGGCTTCCCAGCCGCAATATCACCGGCTTCCCACAGCTCCTCCTTCTTCGCTCTCATAGCAGAGCGGGTGTCTTTGTCCGCCATCGTCGCCTTCTCAAGGTCCGTTGCCTTCGCTCGGTTTTCTTTTTCAAGGAGCCGGCAATGGTCGGCAGTGTCTTTTAATTCTACATCCATCTTGGCCATCTTCTCTTGGCTCTCGCAATGTGCGGCCTTCTCGGCTTTCAACTCTTCGGTCGCCTTCAAAGCAGCCGCATTACTAACCCTCGCTTGTTCCTTGGCTCGGGCGAGTTCCGCCCGAAAGGTCTCCACAGTGGCAGCTCCGTCTACAGTCACAACACATTAAAGATACTGGCATCATGCTGCTCTTATTGTGTGACATTCACCAAAAACATTACTTACCCTGTGATTCATCAAGCCGCTTGTTAACAAGCTCGATGTCGGCGTCTGTCGCATCCAGTTGTCGTTTTAATTCGGCAAACTCACTAGTCCGGCTAGCCGCCGGAGCTTCCACCACCTGCACATAAAGGCAGTCTGGTTATTGCCTGGGACTATGATCCTCTGTTCGCCACCGTTCTCGACGACAACCAGAGTCTCAGGGGCTACTATCTACACAGGGCACACCTAACATGTGCGGTACTATCACATATTATTTCACGTACCTCAAAGCCTATCAGTAGACTCATAAAGGCTTCGTGTAATCCACTTTCGGTAGACGAAATTCTTTCCATCACCGTACCCATCAGCGTACGGTGTTCTTCTGACATGGCCGCTCACCCCAACAGCTCCCTCAGAACGTCCGACCGCATACCAGACGGTGCCAGACTCTTTTGTTCCCTCTCATCGAGAGCCGGACGCTGGGGACTTCGGGGGTCTTGGGGATATTACTACTGGGCGTAAACCGGCCTATCTAGGCCGGGTTAACTTCGTCAGTAGTTAAGTATGTTAAAGCCCAAGAAGACAGAGGAGGGCTCAAGGCCCATGGTCGGTTCAAGGCCTGTAGCCGTAAATCGGCGTTAGTAGTTAACTTGTATTGTAAGTTAGGAATAAGTAGAGACCAAACCGGACACATCGATGAGCCGGTATTGGGACTCCGTAAGCCGACGGGAGTCACCCGTGTATATAAGGGGACGACCCGGCGGCGGTTCAAGGATAACAGACAACAACTCGAGACATAGGCGAAGCTTGTTTGCTCCCTAGTCATTGAAACCCCATCAATTCCATCATAACTAGACGTAGGCTTTTACCTTCATTGAAGGGGCCGAACTAGTATAAACTCTCTTGCGTCCCTGTGTCCGCTTTAACCCCTTCAAGCTAACCCGTAGCGATGGCTCCACGACTAAGTCCTTTTTCTAGGACATCTGTCGTGACAAAACCACGATAGTTGGTGCCCACCGTGGGGCTATCACATGATGGTTTCAAGTTCTTGGAGGGCCGCTTTGAAGGACTCGAGGGCTACGCCGTAGGCCGGATGACTAAGAGTCGTCGCGGCAAGCTCTACATCGACGATGCAGGCTGGGGCCCCGAGGCCGGTTCAATTGAGTATGGGTACCGGGTCCCCTTTGGTGGCATTCACGTTTTCATTGGCAAGATTGGTGAACCGGGCCCTGAGCTGGACATCTGCACCGACCTCGTCGAGACGGCTCAGCATGCGCGATCCGCGCGGGTTAAACCGGCCATGAAGCGTGCCTTCGTGGGAGTCATCCATGGAGGAAGTTATGAGGATGGATCAGAATCTCGCGGCGATACCGTCGTTTGTTCCGATGACGAGTCATCGACCGGAGAATTCAAATATCTTTATCAGCTACAAGACGGCCGGATTGGGGGCTGTTCTGATGGCGACAGTATTCCGGACCCCTCTGATCTGCCCAACCGGGTTGGAATATTCATGACTGGCACACAAGCAGCGCTTCATTCTTCGACCGCTGCGGCAATGACCTCCGGTTCAGCAGCGGCAACGGCTGCCGGGGCAGGAGGCCCTGTGCGCCCGCCGGCTCAAGTTCTATCAGAGCTATTTGATGCATTGGCTGTGCTTATGGCGGAGGCTAATCCGACGGATCAGGGCGTTCACAACGCCAAGATTGCAAAGGTGAAGGAACAGATCACCCAGGCCAAGGCAGATCTGGCAGCCGAGGACACCAGGATGGCCACGGAGTGGGCCGCTTTAGACGCACAAGCCTACAGGCTCATGTTGGACCAGAGTGCGTCGCAGGAAGTCATGAGGAGGAAGTACCGATCCCGTTTGCCTCTGGTTTTTGAGGCCAGAGACCTTTTCAACACTCCAGGAGTAGGAACCGGCAATCCGATGGAGGGAAACCGGGCTGAAGCTCCCGGGGCCGGCACACCGGTTCAGCCTCGTCAGATGGACCCGCCTCGTCAAAACACAGTTATACCTCAAGCTGTTTTAACACCTCCGGGTCACTACTCCAACCCAATGGACAATCTCGTTGCCGCTGCTGAACGGCTGGAGGCCATTCCAATTGAAGGTGATTCGCCGCAGGCAGTAGACACATGACGGGTCAAGGAGCTTCTGAGGACAGCCTTGGTCCAACAGGAAGCATACTCGTACAGCCGCGACCGGATCCACTCGACCCCCCGTCCAAGCCGGAGCTATAGCAGACATATGGATGAACCGGCAGTGTCGAGTAATGAACGACGTGGAGCACCCCGTGGCAACAACCCGACGGGTGGTGCTGATGACACTCAGGAAGTGGTGAACTGGGCCCGAGCGCGCAGGGAGGCCGAGTTAGCCACACAGCATCAGGCTCGGCAGCTCACACCGGTTCGTCCAACCATCTCGATTGAACCTGGTGTTACTTCTAGTTATTTGGGGGTGCCTTGCCTTATCCCCGCTTTACGCAATGTGCGCCTGCCCAAGGATTTCAAGGGCCCGCGCAAGGTACCAAATTACATGGTGGATCAGCCTCCCGAGACATGGGTGGAGAGCTATGAGATGGCCATGGAGATGCTTGATGTGGATGACGCGGCGTGTGTGAAATACTTCACCATGATGCTTGAAGGAACGGCCTGTACTTGGTTAAAAAGCTTGCCAGCTAATTCTATCAGTTCATGGGCCCAATTGCGAGCCCGGTTTATCAGCAATTTCAAGGATACATGTAAACATCCTATGTTGATAGTGGACTTAGCTGCATGCGTCCAGGAGGAAGGAGAGTCAACAACTCATTGGGTGCGCCGGATTTCACAAGTGTTACACTCATCAGACCGCATCAACGCTGACACCGCCGTATTAACCCTAGAAGGCAACTGCCGGTTTGGGCCCCTGAAGCTGAAGTTGGGACGGATGAAGCGTCATTGCACTGACATGGGGACCCTCATGGCCACTTTGGTGAAATATGCTGATTCTGATAGTACCAAGGATCCCGAATCTGATGATGACAAGATAGGGAAGGGAAAGAGGAACAGCAACTCCAAGGGTCAGCAGCATCACTGGGCAGGAAATGGTGGTGGAGGCAAGCGTAAAGCGGATGGTAACATGGACTTTGTGGCTAATACTAACGCATAGGACAATGGCCAGCGACGCACGGGTAAGCCGAAAAATCATAATGGGGCACCCAGTCCTAACCCAGAACGCTTAAACTATCTGCTAAGCCAGCCCTGTCCAAGACATGGGACGAAGGAGTCGCCAGCAAACCACCTTTGGAAGGATTGCTTTATTATGCAGGAGTTCAAGAATTCTAATAATTTCCGGTATGATCACGAATCTGGCGGTGGCTCAGGATCCGAGCCAGGTTACGGTGGAGGAAGTTCCGGTTCAGGATTTAACGGTAATACGGGCGGACATAATGGTCAAAATAGTCAGAACAACCAGGGTGGTTACAACCAACAACAGCAACAGACAGGTTACCAGAGCAACCCAAAGCAGTTGAGTAGTGGGCAGTACCATGTTTTCACCACTAGCTTGGACAAGCGAGACCGGAAGGTTCAGAGGCGGGCGGTCAACTCTGTTGAACCGGCCATAGCCCGTTATCTACGTTGGTCTGAACAGCCAATCATATGGAGCAGAGAGGATCACCCACCCCAGGTTGATAATCCGGGTCAGTTGGCTCTGGTGGTGGCGCCTTAGGTGGGAGGTTATAAGTTCACCAAGGTGCTCATGGATGGAGGTAGCGGCATTAATATCTTGTACTATGAGACCTTCCGTCGTATGGGACTGACAGATAAAAATCTTAAACCGTCTAATACGGTGTTCCACGGTGTAGTACCTGGCAGATCAGCATATCATGTTGGCAAGATAGCTCTGGAAGTGGCCTTTGGGGATGATCATGATTCCAGGTCGGAGACATTGATGTTTGAAGTGGTGAAAATCCAAAGTCCGTATCACGCCCTATTTGGGCGACCGGCCTACGCCAAGTTTATGGCACGGCCCTATTATGTGTATTTGCACCTCAAGATGCCGGGTCACAAGGGGACAATAACGGTTCACGGAAGCCGCAAAATTGCTTTGGAGTGCAAGGAAGGTGATGCGGCCTATGCAGAGTCGGTTTGTGCCACCGAGGAGCTGAAGTATTATAAGGACAATGTTGATCCAGCAGACATGACTCCATTAAAGAAGCCAACTACGGAACATGATCCGGCCCTGAAGTTCAAATCGGCAGCAGAAACTAAGCTTGTTGACTTTGTACCTGGCGATTCGTCCAAGAAGTTCAACATCAGTGCTAATTTGGATCCGAAATAGGAAAGCGCGCTCATCGAGTTCATCCGTGAGAATCGGGACATTTTTGCATGGAAGCCCTCTGACATGCCAGGTGTACCGAGGCAACTCGCTGAGCACACCCTTAATGTGGATCCTAAATACAAACCGGTGAAACAGTTCCTCCGCCGGTTTAACGAAGAAAGACGCAAGGCAATTGTAGAAGAGGTAGCCAGGCTCTTAGCAGCTGGTTTTATTGTTGAAATTTTTCACCCTGAGTGGCTTGCTAATTCGGTGTTGGTCCTTAAGAAAAACGTGTTGGGGAACGTTGCAGAAAACAAAAAAAATTCCTACTCGTTTCACCAAGATCCATCTATGAGTTCATCTAGCAACGAGTCATCGGATGCATCTACATACCTTTGTAGATCGTGAGCGGAAGCGTTCAAAGAACGGGGATGATGTAGTCGAACACGACGTGATCCAAATCACCGATGACCAAGTGCCGAACGGACGGCACCTCCGCGTTCAACACACGTACGGGACAGGAGACGTCTCCTCCTTCTTGATCCAGCAAGGGGGGAGGAGAGGTTGATGATGATCCAGCAGCACGACGGCGTGGTGGTGGATGCAGGGCGTCACAGTAGCAGGGCTTCGCCTATACTACGAGAGAGAGAGACGTAACAGGGAGAGAGGGATGCGCCAAAGGCTGTGTCCCAAGTCCCTCCTCTCCCCCACTATATATAGGGGTGCTAGGGGGGCGCCGGCCCTAGGAGATGGGATCTCCTAGGGTGGGCGGCGGCCAAGGGGTGGGGGGCTTGCCCCCCAAGCAAGGGGGC
The DNA here is from genome assembly GCA_034509565.1 of Triticum monococcum. Classification (NCBI taxonomy): domain Eukaryota; kingdom Viridiplantae; phylum Streptophyta; class Magnoliopsida; order Poales; family Poaceae; genus Triticum; species Triticum monococcum. The sequence continues at coordinate 531,155,568 of CM067846.1, forward strand.
GCCCCCCTTTAGGGTTTCCCCTAAACCCTAGGCGCATGGGCCCTTAGGGGGTGGCGCCCCAGCCCACTATGGGCTGGGTCCCTTCCCACTTCAACCCATGGGGCCCTCTGGGATAGGTGGCCCCACCCGATGGACCCCCGGGACCCTTCCGGTGGTCCCGGTATAATACCGGTAACCCCGAAACTTGTCCTGATGGCCGAAACAGCACTTCCTATATATAATTCTTTACCTCCGGACCATTCCAGAACTCCTTGTGACGTCCGGGATCTCATCCGGGACTCCGAACAACATTCGGGTTACTGCATATACATATCTTCACAACCCTAGCGTCACCGAACCTTAAGTGTGTAGACCCTACGGGTTCGGGAGACATGTAGACATGACTGAGACGACTCTCCGGTCAATAACCAACAGTGGGATCTGGATACCCATGTTGGCTCCCACATGCTCCACGATGATCTCATCGGATGAACCACGATGTCGAGGATTCAATCAACCCCGTATGCAATTCCCTTTGTCAATCGATATATTACTTGCCCGAGATTCGATCGTCGGTATCCCAATACCTCGTTCAATCTCGTTACCGGCAAGTCACTTTACTCGTACCGTAATGCATGATCCCGTGACCAGACACTTGGTCACTTTGAGCTCATTATGATGATGCATTACCGAGTGGGCCCAGTGATACCTCTCCGTCATACGGAGTGACAAATCCCAGTCTTGTTCCGTGTCAACCCAACAGACACTTTTGGAGATACCTGTAGTCTACCTTTATAGTCACCCAGTTACATTGTGACGTTTGGTACACCCAAAGCACTCCTACGGTATCCGGGAGTTACACGATCTCATGGTCTAAGGAAAAGATACTTGACATTGCAAAACTCTAGCAAACGAACTACACGATCTTTATGCTATGTTTAGGATTGGGTCTTGTCCATCACATCATTCTCCTAATGATGTGATCCCGTTATCAATGACATCCAATGTCCATAGTCAGGAAACCATGACTATCTGTTGATCAATGAGCTAGTCAACTAGAGGCTTACTAGGGACATGTTAGTGTCTGTTATTCACACTTGTATTGCGATTTCCGGATAACACAATTATACCATGAATAAAGACAATTATCATGAACAAGGAAATATAATAATAATGCTTTTATTATTGCCTCTAGGGCATATTTCCAATAGTCTCCCACTTGCACTAGAGTCAATAATCTAGTTACATTGTGATGAATCGAACACCCATGGAATTCTGGTGTTGATCATGTTTTGCCCTAGGGAGAGGTTTAGTCAACGGATCTTCTACGTTCAGGTCCGTATGTACTTTACAAATCTCTATCTCTCCATCTTGAACATTTTCACGAATGGAGTTGAAGCGACGTTAGATGTGCCTTGTCTTCTTGTGAAACCTGGGCTCCTTGGCAAGTGCAAGAGCTCCAGTGTTGTCACAGAAGAGCTTGATCGGCCCCGACGCATTGGGTATGACTCCGAGGTCGGTGATGAACTCCTTCACCCAAATTGCTTCATGTGCTGCCTCCGAGGCTGCCATGTACTCCGCTTCACATGTAGATCCCGCCACGACGCTCTGCTTGCAACTGCACCAGCTTACTGCCCCACCATTCAAAATATACACATATCTGGTTTGTGACTTTGAGTCATCCAGATCTGTGTCGAAGCTAGCGTCGATGTAACCCTTTATGACGAGCTCTTCGTCACCTCCATAAACGAGAAACATTTCCTTAGTCCTTTTCAGGTACTTCAGGATATTCTTGACCGCTGTCCAGTGTTCCTTGCCGGGATTACTTTGGTACCTTCCTACCAAACTTACGGCAAGGTTTACATCAGGTCTGGTACACAGCATGGCATACATAATAGAACCTATGGCTGAGGCATAGGGGATGACACTCATCTCATCTATATCTTCTGCCGTGGTCGGACATTGTGCCAAGCTCAATTTCACACCTTGCAGCACAGGCAAGAACCCCTTCTTAGACTGATCCATATTGAACTTCTTCAATATCTTATCAAGGTATGTGCTTTGTGAAAGACCTATGAGGCGTCTCGATCTATCCCTATAGATCTTGATGCCTAATATATAAGCAGCTTCTCCAAGGTCCTTCATTGAAAAACTCTTATTCAAGTAGGCCTTGATGCTGTCCAAGAGGTCTATATCATTTCCCATCAAAAGTATGTCATCTACATATAGTATGAGAAATGCTACAGAGCTCCCACTCACTTTCTTGTAAACGTAGGCTTCTCCATAAGTCTGCGTAAACCCAAACGCTTTGATCATCTCATCAAAGCGAATGTTCCAACTCCGAGATGCTTGCACCAGCCCATAAATCAAGCGTTGGAGCTTGCACACCTTGTTAGCATTCTTAGGATCGACAAAACCTTCCGGCTGCATCATATACAATTCTTCCTTAAGGAAACCATTAAGGAATGTTGCTTTGACGTCCATTTGCCATATTTCATAATCGTAAAACGCGGCAATTGCTAACATGATTCGGACGGACTTTAGCTTCGCTACCGGTGAGAAAGTCTCATCGTAGTCAACCCCTTGAACTTGTCGATAACCCTTAGCGACAAGCCGAGCTTTATAGATGGTCACATTACCATCCGCGTCTGTCTTCTTCTTAAAGATCCATTTATTTTCTATGGCTCGCTATTCAACGGGCAAGTCAGTCAAAGTCCATACTTCGTTTTCATACATGGATCCTATCTCGGATTTCATGGCTTCTAGCCATTTGTCGGAATCCGGGCCCGCCATCGCTTCTTCATAGTTCGAAGGTTCACCGTTGTCTAACAACATGATTTCCAAGACAGGGTTGCCGTACCACTCTGGTACGGAACGTGTCCTTGTGGACCTTCGAAGTTCAGTAGCAACTTGATCACGAGTTTCATGATCATCATCATTAACTTCCTCTCTAGTCGGTGCAGGCACCTCAGGAACATTTTCTTGAGTTGTGCCATTTTCCGGTTCAAGAGGTAACACTTCTTCAAGTTCTACTTTCCTCCCACTTACTTCTTTCGAGAGAAACTCTTTCTCTAGAAAGGACCCATTCTTGGCAACAAAGATCTTGCCTTCGGATCTGAGGTAGAAGGTATACCCAATAGTTTCTTTTGGGTATCCTATGAAGACGCATTTTTCTGACTTGGGTTCGAGCTTTTCAGGTTGAAGTTTCTTGACATAAGCATCGCATCCCCAAACTTTTAGAAACGACAGCTTAGGTTTCTTTCCAAACCATAATTCATACGGTGTCGTCTCAACGGATTTCGACGGAGCCCTATTTAAAGTGAATGCGGCAGTCTCTAAAGCATAGCCCCAAAAAGATAGCGGTAGATCGGTAAGAGACATCATAGACCGCACCATATCTAATAGAGTGCGATTACGACATTCGGATACACCGTTACGCTGAGGTGTTCTAGGCAGCGTGAGTTGTGAAACTATTCCACATTTTCTTAAGTGTGTGCCAAATTCGTGACTCAAGTATTCTCCTCCACGATCTGATCGTAGAAACTTGATTTTCCTGTCATGTTGATTCTCAACCTCACTCTAAAATTCCTTGAACTTTTCAAAGGTTTCAGACTTGTGTTTCATTAAGTAAATATATCCATATCTACTCAAATCATCAGTGAGGGTGAGAACATAACGATAGCCACCACGAGCCTCAACACTCATTGGACCGCACACATCAGTATGTATGATTTCCAATAAGCTGGTTGCTCGCTCAATTGTTCCTGAGAACGGAGTCTTGGTCATTTTACCCCTAAGGCATGGTTCGCACGTGTCAAATGATTCATAATCAAGAGACTCTAAAAGTCCATCTGCATGGAGCTTCTTCATGCGTTTGACACCTATGTGACCAAGGCGGCAGTGCCACAAGTATGTGGGACTATCATTATCAACCTTGCATCTTTTGGTACTCACATTATGAACATGTGTAGCATTACGTTCGAGATTCATAAAGAATAAAGCATTCACCATAGGAGCATGACCATAAAACATATCTCTCATATAAATAGGACAACCATTATTCTCGGATTTAAATGAGTAGCCATCTCGAATTAAACGAGATCCCGATACAATGTTCATGCTCAAAGCTGGTACTAAATAACAATTATTAAGGTTTAAAACTAATCCCAAAGGTAAATGTAGAGGCAGCGTGCCGACGGCGATCACATTGACCTTGGAACCATTCCCGACGCGCATCGTCACCTCGTCCTTTGCCAGTTTCCGCTTATTCCGCAGCCCCTGCTTTGAGTTACAAATGTGAGCAACTGCACCGGTATCAAATACCCAGGAGCTACTACGGACACTAGTAAGGTACACATCAATTACATGTATATCACATATACCTTTTGTTTTGCCGGCCTTCTTGTCTGCTAAGTATTTGGGGCAGTTCCGCTTCCAGTGACCGCTTCCCTTGCAATAAAAGCACTCAGTCTCGGGTTTGGGTCCATTCTTTGGCTTCTTCCTGGCAGCTTGCTTGCCGGGCGCGGCAACTTCCTTGCCATCCTTCTTGAAGTTCTTTTTACCCTTGCCTTTCTTGAACTTAGTGGTTTTATTGACCATCAACACTTGATGTTCCTTCTTGACTTCTACCTCTGCTGATTTCAGCATTGCAAACAACTCAGGAATGGTCTTTTGCATCCCCTGCATGTTGAAGTTCATCACAAAGCTCTTGTAGCTTGGTGGAAGCGACTGGAGGATTCTGTCAATGACCGCATCATCCGGGAGATTAACTCCCAGCTGAGACAAGCGGTTATGTAACCCAGACATAGTGAGTATGTGCTCACTGACAGAACTATTTTCCTCCATCTTACAGCTGAAGAACTTATCGGAGACTTCATATCTCTCGATCTGGGCATGAGCTTGGAAAACCATTTTCAGCTCTTCGAACATCTCATATGCTCCATGTCTCTCAAAATGCTTTTGGAGCCCCGGCTCTAAACTGTAAAGCATGCGGCACTGAACGAGGGAGTAGTCGTCAACATGTGTTTGCCAAGCGTTCATAACGTCTTGGTTCTGTGGGATGGGAGCTTCACCTAGCGGTGCTTGTAGGACGTAATCTTTCTTCGCAGCTATGAGGATGATCCTCAGGTTCCGGACCCAGTCCGTATAGTTGCTGCCATCGTCTTTCAGCTTGGTTTTCTCTAGGAATGCGTTGAAGTTGAGGACTACGTGGGCCATTTGATCTACAAGACATATTGTAAAATATTTTAGACTAAGTTCATGATAATTAAGTTCATCTAATCAAATTATATAATGAACTTCCACTTAGATAGACATCCCTCCCGTCATCTAAGTATAACATGATCCGAGTCAACTAGGCCGTGTCCGATCATCACGTGAGACGGACTAGTCAACGTCGATGAACATTTTCATGTTGATCGTATCTTCTATACGACTCATGCTCGACCTTTTGGTCTTCTGTGTTCCGAGGCCATGTCTGTACATGCTAGGCTCGTCAAGTCAACCTAAGTGTTTGCATGTGTAAATCTGTCTTACACCCGTTGTATGTGAACGTCTGAATAAAACACCCGATCATCACGTGGTGTTTTGAAACAGCGAACTGTCGCAGCGGTGCACAGTTAGGGGGAACACTTCTTTAAATTAACATGCGGGATCATCTTATTTACTACCGTCGTTCTAAGTAAACAAGATGCAAAACATGATAAACATCACATGCAATCAAATAATAAACGTGACATGATATGGCCAATATCACATAGCTCCTTTGATCTCCATCTTGGGGCTCCATGATCATCTTGTCACCGGCTTGACACCATGATCTCCATCATCATGATCTCCATCATCGTGTCTCCATGAAGTTGCTCGCCAACTATTACTTCTACTACTATGGCTAACGCGTTTAGCAATAAAGTAAAGTAATTTACATGGCGTTTCTCAATGACACGCAGGTCATACAAAAATAAAGACAACTCCTATGGCTCCTGCCGGTTGTCATACTCATCGACATGCAAGTCGTGATTCCTATTACAATAGCATGAACATCTCATACATCACATATAGATCATTCATCATTCATCACAACTTTGGCCATATCATATCACAAACCACTTGCTGCAAAAACAAGTTAGACGTCCTCTAATTGTTGTTGCAAGTTTTACGTGTCTGAATTAGGGTTCTAGCAAGAACGTTTTCTTACCTACGTGAAAGCCACAACGTGATTTGTCAACTTCTATTTACCCTTCATAAGGACCCTGTTCATCGAATCCGCTCCAACTAAAGTAGGAGAGACAGACACCCGCCAGCCACCTTATGCAACTAGTGCATGTTAGTCGGTGGAACCGGTCTCACGTAAGCGTACGTGTAAGGTTGGTCCGGGCCGCTTCATCCCACAATACCGCTGAAGCAAGAAAAGACTAGTAGCGGCAAGAAAGTTGACAAATCTACGCCCACAACAAATTGTGTTCTACTCACGCAAGAAGAACTACGCATAGACCTAGCTCATGATGCCACTGTTGGTGAACGTTGCAGAAAACAAAAAAATTTCCTACTCGTTTCACCAAGATCCATCTATGAGTTCATCTAGCAATGAGTCATCGGATGCATCTACATACCTTTGTAGATCGCGAGCGGAAGCGTTCAAAGAACGGGGATGATGTAGTCGAACACGACGTGATCCAAATCACCGATGACCAAGTGCCGAACGGACGGCACCTCCGCGTTCAACACACGTACGGGACGGGAGACGTCTCCTCCTTCTTGATCCAGCAAGGGGGGAGCAGAGGTTGATGATGATCCAGCAGCACGACGGCGTGGTGGTGGATGCAGGGCGTCATAGTAGCAGGGCTTCGCCTATACTACGAGAGAGAGGCGTAACAGGGAGAGAGGGATGTGCCAAAGGCTGTGTCCCAAGTCCCTCCTCTCCCCCACTATATATAGGGGTGCTAGGGGGCGCCAGCCCTAGGAGATGGGATCTCCTAGGGGGGCGGCGGCCAAGGGGTGGGGGGCTTGCCCCCCAAGCAAGGGGGCGCCCCCCTTTAGGGTTTCCCCTAAACCCTAGGCACATGGGCCCTTAGGGGGTGGCGCCCCAGCCCACTATGGGCTGGGTCCCTTCCCACTTCAGCCCATGGGGCCCTCCGGGATAGGTGGCCCCACCCGGTGGACCCCCGGGACCCTTCCGGTGGTCCCGGTATAATACCGGTAACCCCGAAACTTGTCCCGATGGCCGAAACAGCACTTCCTATATATAATTCTTTACCTCCGGACCATTCCGGAACTCCTCGTGACGTCTGGGATCTCATCCGGGACTCCGAACAACATTCGGGTTACTGCATATACATATCTTCACAACCCTAGCGTCACCGAACCTTAAGTGTGTAGACCCTACGGGTTCGGGAGACATGTAGACATGACTGAGACGACTCTCCGGTCAATAACCAACAGCGGGATCTAGATACCCATGTTGGCTCCCACATGCTCCACGATGATCTCATCGGATGAACCACGATGTCGAGGATTCAATCAACCTCGTATGCAATTCCCTTTGTCAATCGATATATTACTTTCCCGAGATTCGATCGTCGGTATCCCAATACCTCGTTCAATCTCGTTACCGGCAAGTCACTTTACTCGTACCGTAATGCATGATCCTGTGACCAGACACTTGGTCACTTTGAGCTCATTATGATGATGCATTACCGAGTGGGCCCAGTGATACCTCTCCGTCATACGGAGTGACAAATCCCAGTCTTGTTCCGTGTCAACCCAACAGACACTTTTGGAGATACCTGTAGTCTACCTTTATAGTCACCCAGTTACATTGTGACGTTTGGTACACCCAAAGCACTCCTACGGTATCCGGGAGTTACACGATCTCATGGTCTAAGGAAAAGATACTTGACATTGCAAAACTCTAGCAGACGAACTACACGATCGTTATGCTATGTTTAGGATTGGGTCTTGGTCATCACATCATTCTCCTAATGATGTGATCCCATTATCAATGACATCCAATGTCCATAGTCAGGAAACCATGACTATCTGTTGATCAACGAGCTAGTCAACTAGAGGCTTACTAGGGACATGTTAGTGTCTGTTATTCACACTTGTATTACGATTTCCGGATAACACAATTATAGCATGAATAAAGACAATTATCATGAACAAGGAAATATAATAATAATGCTTTTATTATTGCCTCTAGGGCATATTTCCAACAAAACGGTACCTGGCGCATGTGTGTGGATTACACAGATCTTAATAAAGCTTGTCCAGCAGATCCTTTTGCCCTCCCCCATATTGATCAAATTATTGATGCTACGGCGGGTTGTGAGCATTTAAGTTTTTCGGATGAATATTATGGCTATCATCAGATCAAAATGGCAGTTAAGGACCAGGAGAAAACGGCATTCATAACTCCTTTTGGAGCCTTCTGCTATGTGTCTATGCCCTTTGGGCTCAAGAGTGCCCAGGCAACTTATCAACGTTGTGTGCAAAATTGTCTACATAAACAGATTGGCCGTAATGTACACGCCTACGTGGATGATATCGTGGTTAAATCCAGGGAGAAGGAGACTCTGATTCGTGATTTAAAGGAAACTTTTGATAACCTGAGGACGTACAAGATGATGCTTAATCCGGACAAATGCGTCTTTCGTGTACCGGCGGGGAAGTTATTAGGCTTCTTGGTGTCCAATAGGGGAATTGAGGCTAATCCGGAGAAGATCACAGCCATCACCTCCCTCGCTAAACCGAAGTGTATCAATGATGTTCAGCGCTTGGCAGGCCGGATTGCTGCGTTAAGCCGGTTTATCAGTCGCCTCGGTGAGAAGGCAATCCCTTTGTATCAGATGTTGAAGAAGACGGATCAGTTTGTCTGGAGTTCTGCTGCTGATGAAGCATTTGAGGACTTAAAATGGCAATTGGCCAATCCGCCTGTACTCGCCGCTCCCATTGACAAAGGAGCCGTTGCTGCTATATGTTGCTGCTAATGCTCGAGCAGTCAGCGTGGCTATTGTGGTAGAGCAAAAGGAGGCAGGTAAGGAGCATCCGGTTCAACGTCCGGTCTATTATATCAGCGAGGTGCTCATTGAGTCCAAGCAAAGGTATCCGCATTGGCAGAAGCTGGTGTATGGAGTTTTTATGGCAAGCCGGAAGCTTAAACAATACTTCCAAGGGCATCCAATTACGGTGGTCAGTTCTGCTCCTTTGGGGGATATCATCCAGAACCGGGAAGCAACTGGCCAGATTGCCAAGTGGGCTATAGAGCTTGGGTTGCATGATTTGAAATATGTGCCTCGGACGGCAATCAAGTGTCAAGCACTGGTTGATTTTATCAATGATTGGATGGAAATGCAAGCACCTGAAGAAAAGCCGGATCACACATATTGGACCATCCATTTTGACGGATCCAGGCAACTGGAAGGCTCGGGGGCTAGAGTCATACTAACTTCCCCCACGAGGTGATAAGTTTTGTTATGTTCTCCGCTTAATGTTCCCTTGTACTAACAATGCAGCTGAGTATGAAGCCTTGCTCCATGGTCTCCGGATGGCTAAGGAGATGAATTTAAGTCGAGTTAAGTGCTTCGGTGACTCTGACCTTGTGGCTCAGCAAGTGTCTGGCACTTGGGACTCCAAGGACCCACTCATGGCAGCATATCGTCGTGAGGTGGATATTGTTGCAGGTCATTTCAAAGGCTATCAGGTAGACCACGTGGACCGACAGAAAAATGAAGCGGCGAATGCCTTAAGCCGGCTAGGCTCTCAGCGCAAACCGGTTCCACCCAATGTTTTTCTGGACGTGCTGCACAACCCGTCGGTCAAGATCCCTGGTGAAGCGGATTTGGCTATTCCTGATCCGGAGGCTCAATTGGTGGCGGCTCTTCATGTTATTCCAGATTGGACACTTCCTTACCTGGCGTATAAGAACCGGGGCGAGTTACCAGAGGATGAGACTGTGGCCCGACAGATAATCCGGCGATCCAAGTCCATGACTATTATCAACGGCGAGTTGCATCATTGCAGTGTGTCAGGAGCATTTCAACGATGTGTGTCTCCTGAAGAAGGCCGTGAAATTTTGCGTGAGATCCACGAAGGAGATTGTGGTCACCACGCCGGTTCAAAATCTCTGGTGGCTAAAGCGTTTCGCCACGGCTTCTATTGGTTAACTGCTCATGCTGATGCGGAGGATCTGGTCAGACGATGTGATGGTTGCCAAAGGTTCTCAAGACGTGCTCATGTACCGGCTCAAGAATTGAGAATGATTCCAATTACTTGGCCATTTGCGACTTGGGGGCTGGATATGGTTGGGCCTTTCAAAAGGTCCAAAGATAAGAAGACCCACCTTATGGTGGCGGTTGACAAGTTTACAAAGTGGGTGGAAGCAGAACCTGTTAGCAAGTGTGATGCGGCCACGGCGGTTCAGTTCATTAAAAAAGTGATTTTCCGGTTTGGCTTTCCACACAGTATCATCACAGATAATGGTACCAATTTGTCCAAAGGTGCCATGAAGGAGTTCTACGAATGGGAGCACATCCGGCTCGACATTTCATCAGTGGCACACCCACAGTCCAATGGTCAAGCAGAAAGAGCTAATCAAGAGATCTTGAGAGGCATCAAGCCCCGGCTCATGGTTCCTTTGCAAAGAACGTCGGGTTGTTGGGTAGAAGAATTACCATCTGTGCTATGGAGCATCAATACGACACCCAACAGGTCAACAGGATACACACCGTTCTTCATGGTTTATGGAGCAGAGGCGGTTCTCCCCAGTGATATCCGTCATGATTCACCTCGTGTGACGGCTTATGTTGAAGCGGACAACGAGACAGCACGGCAAGATGCTTTGGACTGGTTGGATGAAGAGCGTGACATAGCAGCCGCCCGATCGGCGATTTATCAACAGGATCTTCGTCGTTATCACAGTCGCCGAGTCAGAACCAGAACCTTCCAAGAAGGAGATTTGGTGCTTCGGCTCATCCAAGATCAGACGGATATGCATAATTTATCCCCACCATGGGAGGGGTCTTTCGTGGTCAGCAAGAATCTGCACAATGGGTCATACTATCTGATCGATATTCGAGAGCATAAGGACTCACGTACATCAGAGGAGGAAACCAATAGGCCGTGGAACATAGCTCATCTTCGGCCTTATTATACCTGAGCCATTGGTTCTACTTATGTACATATTACAACGATGTATATATTATGATTAGCTATAATAAATCGGAACCTCGGCTAAAGCGGGGTCTCTGTTCTTTTACATCATGTGTGGTTACACGGAGTTGTCCTAAAGCGGCTTCCGGTTTACCCCTTGAGTTTGCTTTTCTAAAAGCATCGTGTTATATCACTTGGAGGATTGGTCGTGTATGAACCAATACCATACCTCTTGATAGGCGAGAGCCACCAGATCACTTGGGGACTTGGTCACGTCTGAACCACTCATGCCTTTTGATCGGCCTAAGGCCACAGAATCACTTGGGGGCTTGGTCGAACCCGAACCATCACCATGCCACTTGGTCGGCATAACTGCCACGGTTTCATTTGGGGACCTGGCTGACTAGAACCATAGTTACACCTAACGAGAGCTTGGTCGTGTTCGGCCATGGTAACGCCATTTGATCAGCTCAAATAAATCTTTTTTGCAAACGGTTTTCTCATTGCTTTTTGCTTTGCATTTTTTCTTTGCCAGATTCTTTTTTCTTTTTTATTGCATTCTTTTTAAAACCGACAAAGTTTTCAACCAATCCATTGACGGAACACAGTTCACGTCAATCCGGAGACTATTTGCCCGGTTTGATCCTTGTTGTTAACATCCTTTTATGGAGTAACACGATGTTTGTTATAACCCGGCACGGTTTACATGGTAAACCAGAGTCATATATATACAGGAGTTGTTATCTCCTCAATAGTGTGGGTTTGCAAAACTCCACTTCAAGATTGGCCAAGCCAACTTCACGCTCAACGATGGCAGGTATTATGTATCTCAAAAATTTGATCATATACTTAAAATTTTGTTTTGGATGTTTTGATTTCATATATGCAGACATCATATTCCGCCTGACGGTACAACCGCGGTGGCACTAGACGAATTTCTCATTTCAGAAAGTGCTTTGGAAAGTTCATCACCACAGGAAGAACGAATTATGCACGAAGGCATATCAACATCAAAAGTATCAGCTAGCCTATTACAAGGCAACATGGTGCCCATAATAATATAATTGTTTTTTGCAAAGGAGAGGCAGTTTTAAAACCGGCTTCCGGTTCAAGCTTGGTCACCAGCCTGGCCTGATGGTTGTGGGTCATCCTGCGCCGCTTCAGCCTCCGTTTCTCTACCAAGTGGGTGGAAATCCACAGTTGTCCAGTTGATTCCCATTAATGCTTGAAAAACAGCTTCATCATGGATCAGCAATGACGGGTCAATATCGGGAGCATAAGTATGCTTACTGATTGGAGGGATAAGATTTTCCGATTCATGGATTCGTGCATCTATTTGCTTGTTCTGGCTGTCATATTGGGCTTGACAATGAGACAAGTCTGCTTCTTCAGCCAATTGACAAGCTAGCGGACGTACCTCCCGGTTTATTGCTTGCAGATCCGCTTCACCAAATTCTGACCTGTCTTCCTTCAAGCTGGGATAGCCCTGAGCCGCTTCAATACGATCAAAATCCGGCACACAGGCTTTTGCCCGGATTAAGGCATTGATTGCACCGGTTCGAGCAGCAGATTTCTTCATCTCTTCAACCCGGGCAGGAAGCACCGACAGTTTCATCAGAGTATCTTGAATCAAAGTGGGCGTCGGCTTGTTATGAGATGCGGTACAGATGATCCGCTGGGCACCAGTATACAATTGTTCAACCAATGTATATGCGGCTTTCAATTTCTTCTGCACATCTGACCCCAAGTGACCAATGCGTGTCCCTGACATACCATAAAGGGTTAATAAACCGGCGACTCTGTAAGAAGGCAGAGCCAATTCAGAAGGCAAACTGGCTTACCAAAGATAGCAGTAGTCATGGCATGCACGTGCCGCTTTATGCTGGTCAGTTCATCCGCCATTGGTTTTAGTGCAGCCTCGGCATCCTCGGCTCGTTTGATCAAAGCGGACTTTTCAGTGGCCCAATCCGCCCGCTTCTTCTTGAAGCTCTCCTTAAGCTGTTCCATGGCGCTTAAAGCGCTGGCCAATTCCTCTTTTGCTTTGGAGGTTTCAGCCTGTTGGGTTTTCAGGTTTTCTTGGAGATCGGTGACTTTGTTTTCTTTCGTCTTCAGTTCCGCCTGCATGCATACAGATATATGCTTCAACAAATCGGTATAAGGATTCAAGTACCAACCACATAACAAGTTATGCACTTAGCACTTGGGGGCTAATGCATATTCGATCTTCATCTTTCAATTGCTTGCAAAGTCCCAAGACCAATACAAGTATTCAACTTGGCACTTGGGGGCTAATGGCTATTTGCTCGTATATATATTCTGATGTGGCAATCTCAATTACTTAAAGTACCGGTTTAACTATGCTAAGTTGAACTGGCCCTTGGGGGCTACATCGGCAAAAGTTCAAAGTATTAAGATTTATGTTAGTAAGTCCCGGTTTGAAAGAAGATTATAAACCGGCCCTTGGGGGCTAAGGAGAGTCAGTAAATATTGAAGCATACAAGCAAGAAAGAGCGTATGGAAGTTACCTCGTATTTATCCTTCATCATATTAATCAGACTGGCTTCATAGTCACGGCTGGCATACAGCCGGTTCAGGTAGTCGGAATGGATATCTTGGGCGTTCAGAGCAGCATAAGTTGCCAGATCAGCATTCCACTTGCCTTTACCAAAGGCAGCAAATTCTTCTTTGGCAGAATGTTTGGACAAAGCAACAGGATTGCTTGGCTCGGTATGGCGAGTGCCAGTAATGACAACCTCATCCTCCTAAGTATCGCCGGTTTGCACTGGGGCTATTGGCTTGTCAGTAGGTTTTGCTGAACCGGTGGATCTCTCAATCCGGATGGAGCCTGTGGGCTGATTGACAGCACCTGAGGCATCAGTAGGTCTCTCTTCAGCAATAAGATCATCGTCTTGCTGCGGTGGATCGTTGGGTATATCCTCAGGAATAGCCGCTTCAAGATCAGGTGTCTTGCCTGGCTCAAGAACGACATCTTCTTCGGCCGCTTTGTCCAGGCGGGCCTTCTTGCTTGGCCTAGGTTTGGCCCTGGAAAGAATAACAAAATCAAATACAGCATATGTTCTAAGGCAATGTGCTGTAAGTATCATAATAAGTATAGCTTACCCAAGCACCGTTTTGAGCAGTGGTGGCTGAGTAGCCGATGACTCGCCAGAGGATGAGTGGGAAGTAACCTGGTAATCGGAGTCAGATGGATTAAGAGGTTGGCGAAAGCAGCCCGCTTTAGGACAATCACTGACAAGCAAATTAGAGACCTCTGAACGGCGTTTCCGAACCGGACTGTTCGGTAAACCAGCGGAGGTAACTACCTGACCGCTGTGCCGGGTTGTGCGACGAGCTTCATGCTGTTGGGTCTTCATAAGAAAGTTGGGATCCAAATAAGCGAGAGGATGAGAAAATTTAACTTTCCGGTTTGCTTGACGGATTTTTAGCGAAGGCAAAGGTTCTGAATCGGAAGAGAGAATAATTACCTCTGCAGCATCAGCATGGCTGGCTTCAGCATCATCCTGACAAATATCATCATCAATAAGACGCATGAAAAATAAGCCAATTGATTCAAGCTCTACCTCAAGGTCCGGATTATCCACATCATCATCAGGGGCCGGATTAGAAGATGCAGTAGTTCTTTTCCTGTGGGTAGTCTTCTTTACAGCTTTAGTCTTTTGCCGGGTTGCTTTTTCCGGTTAGTCTGGCTTTTCCGGTTTCTCCTGCGGCAATTTCTTGCTCCAAAACAGATCATTGCCCTGATTACACAGACACTGATATTAAACAATGACCAGATACATCAATAATAGATTCACCAAAAGGAAAAAATCAAGGCCTTACAATTGGCGGTTTGTTGGTGGCACAGAAGGGAAGCAGGCCGTTTTTAGCACAGATATGTTCCAGTTCATTCAACATCTTATTCACAGCTTCTGTGATTTCTTCATCGGTGAGCTGGATTCTGGAATGTCGCAGTGGATCATCAACACTGTTGGTATACTCGCACATCAAACCGGAGTGCTGACTAAGGGGCAGTATGCTCCATGATATCCAACAGCGAGCGAGATCAACCCCTGTTAAACCGTTGGCCATAAAGGCTCTGAGCTTCGACAATTGAGGAGCATATTTGCTTCTCTCCTGGGCAGTCAATCTTTTCGGAAAAGGGTGTGTATTGCTGAGCCACTCTAGACGAAAGCCAGGCAAGGGATTCTCACCAGTAGGGGAGGTATCTTTGCAGTAGAACCATGTCTGATTCCACTCTTTGGGGTGGCTATGTAGTTTGGCATGAGGGTATGTGACCTCTTTCCTTTTCTGGATCGCCACGCCACCCAACTCCGTATTGGAGCCGTCCGTAAACTCAGTACGGCGGTTTAGATGGAAAAGGTCTCAGAACAATTCCACTGTGGGCTCCTCTTGAAAGAACGCTTCACAGAGCACTTGGAAGTGACACATATTTGTAACAGAGTTGGGGCCAGTATCTTGTGGATGGAGTTGGAAATCGGCCAAAACATCTCGGTAAAATTTAGAACCGGGTGGTTTAAAGCCCCGAGCTAAGTGATCTACAAAAACAACAACTTCTCCTTCTTGAGGAGTGGGAGGGCATTCTTTGCCAGGAGCCCTCCAATGAATGGTATCTTTGCTGCCTAAAGCGCCGATCAAGACTAGATCATCCAGCTGAGCCTCTGTGACGCGAGAAGGAACCCAATTGCATTCATACACTTGCTTGGCCATGATGGAATCTACAAGGTAGAAGATCTCGGTTCAAAAATACATTTGATCAAGGTATATTGGTATGTGCAATGTTAAACCGGAGACAGATCTATCTGAACCGGAGTTTATGAAGCAACAACATCTGGCGGTTCAACAAGGGGACTAATGGTATAAACCGGTGTGGCAATTTTTTCCTACAAGGTTAAACCGCCGGGTTTAAACATTGAAGCAGAGGAGTAAGTTTACAGAAACAGATTTCGTAAGATTTCTCTACAGTGATGGATCTAAAGCAAGTTCAAAAAAAGATAAATATTCAGAGGACCAAAAGGAGCAGTACCGAGTCAATGAACAAGACGTACATACAGATCTATGGTTTTGAGATGTGCAAGTGAAGGCGAAGGGTAAAGATTTGCACAGAATAAAGACGTACATACAGAGCTACCATTGCACAAAATAAAGATTTGTGGAGCCATCTAAAGATCGATCGTATGAGCAAGAGGCAGGCGATGAACACTGAAGAACTGCGAAACCCTAGGTTAGATCTGCGGGGGAAAGGATGGAAGATTTACCGGAGCTAAGGAAGACGCGGAAGGTTGCCGCGATGCTCTGGTGCGCTCAGGTTGATGCAGCGGCCAAGGTTTAGGCAGAGGTCGACGGCGGCGGCGGAGCTCCGAGGCTAGCGACGCGAGGAAGACGAAGAAGGCACGGAAGGAGAAAAGAAATGACCCTTTGGTCCTATTTATAAGGCGAAAGAATATGTGTCAGGCGCGACAATCAAGGGGCCACAAAACGGAGTTGTCGCCTCGATTTCCGCTGATCTATTAAACAAAGAAGCATAATGGATAGCTTCGTTATGACAGGTGACGTCACTCCGGCTTACAGCAATCAGAGAAGATGACATCATGGTGGTTTACCAATTTATAAGATGTTGAAGATGAAGCTTTTGTTAAAGGATTGCATGAACCCATTCAAATCAATCTGGGGCCTAATGTTGGGGATATTACTACTGGGCGTAAACCGGCCTATCTGGGCCGGGTTAACTTCGTTAGTAGTTAAGTATGTTAAAGCCCAAGAAGACAGAGGAGGGCTCAAGGCCCATGGTCGGTTCAAGGCCTGTAGCCGTAAACCAGCGTCAGTAGTTAACTTGTATTGTAAGTTAGGAATAAGTAGAGACCAAACTGGACACATCGATGAGCCGGTATTGGGACTCCATAAGCCGACGGGAGTCACCCGTGTATATAAGGGGAAGACCCGGCAGCGGTTCAAGGATAACAGACAACAACTCGAGACATAGGCGAAGCTTGTTTGCTCCCTAGTCATCGAAACCCCATCAATTCCATCACAACTAGACGTAGGCTTTTACCTTCATTGAAGGGGCCGAACTAGTATAAACTCTCTTGCGTCCCTGTGTACGCTTTAACCCCTTCAAGCTAACCCATAGCGATGGCTCCACTACTAAGTCCTTTTTCTAGGACATATGCCATGACAAAACCACGACAGGGGGTCTATGGGATTATCTTCTGGCCTCACCGGATCCGGAGAGGCCCTCCGTGACGACACTTCGGGGTCGCCCGCTTCTTGAGCGGAGGAGTCCGGGGGAGGCGTTTCGCTCTCCATCATCTCCGGAAGAAGATCCCCCAAAGACGAGCTTAGCTGAGAAGGGCTAAGACCCGAACTGCAAGATATATGCGGCGGTTATTTTCTCAGAAGAAAGATAGTATACCTTCACTATTAAAGTATTTTTTGGATCACTTACGACTCGTTGGAGGGATGATCCCCCCGCGGACTTTGTGCGGCAAGAACACCTCCCGAGGCAGGACCCTCTGTCGGAGACTTCTTCTCCCGTTTGGGGGCCTCGGCTCCCGGATCCTCTGGAGCAGTCCTCTTCCTCCCCCGGTTATCCTCCTTCATGGAGGCGCTCATTCCCTCGGTTGGAACTGGTAGCAATGGGGGCCCGCTTCCCCCCATATTATTCCCCCCTGTATCTTCCTTCGAGGGCTCTGAGCAAGGTGCGAGTTTGAGCATCTTTTCCAATACCGGATTTTCCAAACCCTCAGGGAGGGGGGCCGAACACCGAATCATCTTTGCCTTTGTTAACCAGTCCTGGTCAAAGAGCGATCTCTCAGAAATAACTTCATGATGAATAAAATACGGTGTGTTCGCCCAGAGGATTACTTACCTGTTCGGCAGCGCGGTTACTGCTCAGGCCCACGTCCTCGGTAGTATCCGGACACTCTATTTGAAGTCCGAAGAATGATGTGTACATCTCCTCATGTGTCAAGCCGAGGAAACTTTGAATAGCACGCGGTCCTTTTGGGTTGAACTCCCATAAGAAAAGGGGCCGGCGTTTGCAGAGCTGGACTCGACGAACCAGCATAACTTGCATTACCATAACCAAATTAAAATCTCCCTCGAAGAGATCTCGAATGCGGCTTTGCAGTATAGGCACATCCTTGGCTGGACCCCATCTCAGACCTCTACTAATCCATGACATCAGTTGTGGTGGGGGGCCCGAGCAGAAAGCGGGGGCAGCCGCCCACTTGGCACTTCTGGGAGCCGTGACATAAAACAACTCCCGTTGCCATAATTCGGACACCTCTAGAAAGGAACCTTTCAGCCACGGAGCTCCTGCCATCTTGCCTATTAACGCGCCTCCGCATGCTATATGTTGCCCCTCGATCATCTTCGGCTTCACTTGAAAGGTCTTGAGCCATAGGCCGAAGTGAGGGGTAATGCAGAGGAAGGCCTCACACACAACAATAAATGTCGAGACGTGGAGAAAGGAGTCCGGAGCTAGATCGTGGAAATCTAGCCCGTAATAGAACATCAAACCCCTGACGAAGGGATCCAGAGTGAGGCCTATGCCTCGAAGGAAGTGGGAGACGAACACGACGTTCTCATTGGGTTCGGGAGTAGGGACGACCTGCCCTCGAGCAGGCAGCCGATGCGAAACCTCGGCGGTCAGGTATCTGGCCTCCCTCAACTTCTTGATATCCTCTTCCGTGATGGAGGAGGGCATCCACCGGCCTTGAAGGCTGGATCCGGACATGATTGGAGATCCGGAGCACCTGACCTGGGCTTTGGGTGTTAGAACTCGAGGCGGGGGAGGGGTTCGATTGAGCATGAGAGGGAAAAGCGAAAACCTTGTCCCTTTATAAAGAGGGTGAATATCAAGCGTCCTCTCTGTAGCCGTTTGGGACTTGCCTATAATCTAGGAGTCCTAGACACAGTTGGGTTACACACGACCGTATTGATGAGAATCCCGTAATTGGGGGAACACGGTCTCTGCTTTGACAAGACGTGTCAAGAAACCGCCTCGCGTTATGTGTGGAGCTGGTTGACGAAAAACAGTTCGAATAAGCACCGGGCCGTGACATAATGTCATGTTACCAAAACATGTCAGCAGATTAAGATTTGTGGAAATATTATTCTCTCTACGGTGGTATGTGGAACTTATTTTACAAAGCCAGACACTACCCTTGTGTTCAAAATCTTCTATGAAGTATTTGGAGGAGGAACCCGCCTTGCAATGCCGAAGACAATCTGCGCGTCGGACTCGTCATCATTGAAGCCTGGTTCAGGGGCTACTGAGGGAGTCCTGGATTAGGGGGTGTCCGGATAGCCGGACTATAACCTTCGTCCGGACTCTTGGACTATGAAGATACAAGATTGAAGACTTCGTCCCGTGTCCGGATGGGACTTTCCTTGGTGTGGAAGGCAAGCTTGGCAATATGGATATGTAGATCTCCTCCCATTGTAACCGACTTTGTGTAACCCTAGCCCTCTCTGGTGTCTATATAAACCGGAGGGTTTTAGTCCATAGGACGAACATACAATCATACCATAGGCTAGCTTCTAGGGTTTAGCCTCTCTGATCTCGTGGTAGATCTACTCTTGTACTACCCATATCATCAATATTAATCCAGCAGGATGTAGGGTTTTACCTCCATCAAGAGGGCCCGAACCTGGGTAAAACATTGTGTCCACTGCCTCCTGTTACCATCCTGCCTAGACGCACAGTTCGGGACCCCCTACCCGAGATCCGCCGGTTTTGACACCGACAATGAGGCACAGGGTAAGTGATTTCTCCGGTGATCAACACATAGTAAGAGGAGCATGATGCCAGTATCTTTAATATGTTGTGACTACAGATGGAGCTGCCACCATGGAGACTCTTCGAACAAAGCTTGCCCGAGCCAAGGAACAAGCAAGGAATAGCGATGCAGCCGCTCTAAAGGTGGTCGACGAGCTAAGGGCCGAACAGTTCGCGCATCGACAGAGCAAGGAAAGGATAGCCAAGATGGCCATTGAGTTGAAAGATGCCGTTGACCGTTACCAGCTTCTTGAAAAAGAAAGCCGAGCGAGGGCCACGGACCTGGAGAAGGGCATGGTAGCAGCCAAGGAAGCCCACTCTAAAATCAGAGCGACGAAGGAGGAGCTGCATCAAGCTGCGGATATCGTGGCTGGGAAGCCCTTCTTGTTGCGAACTAAGTTCGGAGATCTGAAGTATGCTCCTCTTGATCAACTATGGAGTTCTGCGGACGCCTACGTCGATTTGGGGGCAAGTGCTGCTGATGCAGCCGAGTACTTCAAGGATCAAAAAGATCGCGAAGTGGAAAACCTGTTCTGGTCACCGTTCCATGCTCCAGTGCGTCCGCTGCTGTTGAATGAGCGAATGGCCGAGTGGGCCGAGCTCCATAGGTTGTCCGGACTCGCCATGAGGTCCGTTGTGGATCATCTGTGGCCGGGAGGGCCAAGGCCGAATAGTTACTTTAGTTTAGTGCAACAATTCCTTGGTGATGTGCCACACATCGATGCTATGAAGAGGTCGACGTGCATAGAGGGTGCATGTATGGCCTTTTCCCGTGTCAAGACATACTGGGCAGAGATGGAGGCCACCACTGTTGCAACACAGGGTTCGGCCGTGGGCCGAGTGGCTGTCGAGCACTACTTTGAAGAAGTTCTTGAAGGTGTTCGTTCGATAGAGGCTCAGTGCTCGAAGAATATTATGTTCTAGTGACATGTACTCCCATTGTAAGAACAATGTTTTATTGAGTTATCAAGGTTGTGTTTATACTTTTGCCTGAAAGTATTATGATACCTCCTGTGCGGCCGTTTGTGTATATACGTATATAACCTGAAAGTTTGCAATCGTCGGCTTCCGCCCCCACGCATATAATGCGGGGGTGTTCGCAAAAAACACGTATTCACACTTGATCCAACGTCTTGGTCCATTAAGGAGGTCGTAGCGCAGCGAACGAGGCAATCGGACTATATTGCTTTAACACTTTCACTTTGCCATAGGAGTTTGACGGTGGGGCTACTATATAGCCCCTGGTACTTCTGCGCTCGTCTGAATATGGGGCGCGTACGTACATGACTGGGAAACGGCCCTTCGTTAATGCGGAGGAATCTCGAATATTCCGCTGAGTCATCGAGTGGTTGACCAGTCTCGTGCTATACCATGATAGTTAGTTTTTGGCTTTCTCTACGGAGGTGCTCATCCGGATGAACCAGGGCACAATCGCAGTAGTTCTCCCAGTGCCACCTTAGCCAATATAGTGGAACGCAAGGTACCAAAACATGGGAGCCGGGCAAACCCAACATTTGGCCACAGACATGATTCAGAGCTGATGCATATAAGGCCAAACTCGCGACGCCAAACACTCCCTAAGGTATTTGGGCTTTATAACATATGTCAGGCTGAACAATGCCCTTAATAATAAACCCCGGGTGTCCAGGTACGTGCAATATCCTGACATGGCCACATGCCAATACGTCGGTATCATTCTCGGTTGTATTGAGTTTCCAGAGGATGTGAACAACAAGAGACAGTAAAAAAGGTTTATGCAGTGTCTTAATCTAAAAAGAAACCTTTGAGCGGGTCCCTGCTGCACGTCTGCGCCTGTGTCTCCATTGTGTCGTGTCCTCGACGGGTGTAGCATGATTGTCATCTATAAAAGAGAAGAACTTAGGTGAAAGTTGCCGTGCCAGAAAATTGGTTATTATCAATAAACCATTAAAATTCAAGATAAGTCAAGTTGAGCCGGACCAGCCCTGATTACACACGGGAAGCCCCTGGTACCGTCTAGGAGGGTTTGATCATCAAACCAATCTCATGTATATGTAGTGGTGCACCGGACTCATCTAACCGTGTCCGTGGTCTTGACGACCTGTCATTTTTTCTGGTTGGTGAGGCCGTCTAGTGCTCGGCGGCTAAAGCCACCGCACATTCTTCTGTGCGTAGAGAACGCTCAGTGTTTCCGCTAACTGTGATGGTGCCACGTGGATAGGGCATCTTAAGCTTGAGAGAAGTGTAATGCGGTATTGCATTAAAACGAGCGAAAGCCTCTCTTCCTAGTAGTGCCTGATAGCCACTTCGGAATGGAGCGATGTAGAAGGTTAACCTTTCGCTTCGGAAGTTGTCGGAAGAACCGAATACAACCTCTAGTAATAGAGAGCCCGTGCAGTGGCCCTCTAGGCCTGGTATTACTCCCTTGAAGGTAGTAGTACGGTGGCTTATTTTTGTCGGGTCTATACCCATTTTGCGGACTGTCTCCTAATATATCAGATTTAGACCACTATCACTGTCCATGAGGACTCATGTGAGATGGTATCCGTTTATTATTGGGTCTAACACCAAGGCAGCCAATCCTTCATGCGGGATGCTTGTCGCGTGATCCCCGCGATCAAAAGTGATCGGGCAGGCCAACCAGGGGTTGAACCTAGGGGTGACGGGCTCTATGGCGTGTGTGTCTTGGAGTGCATGTTTGCTTCTCCTCTTCGTCACATGGATCATGTTGGCTGTTTTAACCTCTGGTGGGAATTTTTTCTATCCTCCAGTGCTTTGCTCGCGAGGCTCGTCCTCGTCTTCGCTTGGTGTCTCCCCCCCCCCCTTGTGTTCGGCGTTTAGCTTACCGGCCTGCTTGAAGACCCAACATTCTCTGTGGGTGTGATTCGCAGGTTTATCGGGGGTGCCATGAATCTGACATAGTTTGTCAAGAATCTTGTTTAGGCTAGACGGTCCGTCTCTGCTGCCTTTGAAAGGCTTTTTCCGCTGACTTGGTCGAGAGCCCCTGAATCCGGCGTTTACCGCCGTATTATCTGGGCTATCTTCTTTATTTCAATGCTTGCTTTTATTGCATCGTGGTTTTCCATTGCCATCCCTGACTTCGGATGTGCTTGGGTCGCTGGTGCTACTACGGGCTAACCAGCTGTCTTCGCCCTCACAAAGCGGGTCATGAGACTTGTTAGAGCTGCCATTGTTCTCGGTTTTTCTTGGCCGAGGTTTCTGGCGAGCCATTCGTCTCGGACGCTGTGTTTGAAAGCCGCTAAGGCTTCGTCGTCCGGACAGTCGACGATTTGGTTCTTCTTGGTGAGAAACCTGTTCCAAAGCTTTCGGGCGGACTCTCCGGACTGTTGAATTATATGACTTAAATCGTCTGCATCCGGAGGTCGGACGTAGGTCCCTTGGAAATTAGCCCGAAAAGCGTCCTCGAGCTCCTCCCAACTTCCAATTGAGTTTTCGGGGAGGCTTTTGAGCCAGTGCCGAGCTGTTCCTTTAAGCTTGAGGGGCAAGTATTTAATGGCATGGAGATCATCTCCGCGAGCCATATGGATATGGAGGATAAAGTCCTCAATCCAGACCCCAGGGTCTGTGGTCCCGTCGTACGCCTCTATGTTCACTGGTTTGAATCCTTCTGGGAATTCGTGGTCCAGCACCTCATCGGTGAAACATAGGGGGTGTGCGGCACCCATGTACTTGGATGTACCATGGCGTCCGGACGGTTGTAGTATTCGGTTTTGATTTTGTGCCGAAGCGCGCTTCCTAGATCCATAGATAGATCTCGTCGTACCGGATTTTTTGCGCAAGTCCTCACCTAGATCGTGTGTTGACTTATCTGCGACCTTGTTAGCCGCTCTATCGCGGTCACAGGGTGGTTGATCCGACTGGTTGGCTGTTTCATTTGTTGGTTGTGTGGGCTCTAAGGCCTCGTCGTCGAATTCAGGTAATAGCTTGCACTTTGGATAGCTCTTTGTGTTGTAACTTCCACCAAACTTTGCTTCGTTGTCGAGCACTTTGTTCCACTTGCTGTTGAGTGTATTTTGTGCGGCCTTAAGCCTTTGCTTCTGCTTCTTCAGACTCCTTACTGTGGTAATAAGCCTTCTGTGGAGGTTCTCTTGCTCCAAGTGCGTTTCCGGGATGATGTGTGCATCTTCGTCCGGACTGTTTTCCTCCCCAGAGGGGGTTTGATGAGGTTTATCCTCGGTGTTGCTGTGTTCGTACGTCGGATCCGTACTATGTTCGCCGCTTGCAGCTTCATCGTGCTCTGCCGCCGGGGCAATGTGGTCATCGTTTCCTCTGGAGTCGACTGGAGTGTTATTTTCTCTTGCACTGTTATCGCTGTTTTTGCTATGGTGGGACTTAGAGCGGCGCCGCTGACGTTGGCGCTTGGGTTGCTTCTTGGAGGGGTCATCCTCCGCTGTCTCTTCACCATTGCCTTCTTTGGGTGTAACCACCATGTATATGTCATGTGATGAAGTGGTTATCCGGCGCCCTGTGGGCGCTGGTTCTTGTTCGTCTCCTGCATCTTCGTCCATGTCGTCGATGTCTTCGGAGTCAAAGTTGAACATGTTGGTTAAGTCGTCGATAGTGGCTACTAAGTGGGTGGTGGGTGGGCAGCGAATTTCTTCATCGTCCGCATCCCATTCTAGCTGGACGTAGTTCGGCCAAGGTTCTCCTGACAAGGAGAGAGACCTTAATGAATTTAGCACATCACCGAAAGGCGAGCGCTAAAAGATATCCGCGGAGGTGAACTCCATGATCGGCGCCCAGTCGGATTCGATAGGCACGGATGCAGGCGACTCGGAGTCCGTGGCCGGAGACGAATCCAGTGATTCGGCGACACGGCTCTCGTAAGGGGTGAAGTCGGTATCCGGGTCCATCGCCACTGAGAGTGCGGCCTCCATGGCGTGGTCTATCCCTCCATCCTTGGATGGCGCAATTTGCTCCAGATTGAAGGCTCGAGTAGTTGCAGATGCGATCTCCCGAACACTGTCCAACGGCAGAGTTACGTCATGCTCATCGTGACTGTGCGGCGCACCTGACACGGGCTCGAATCCGTCGAAGATCAAGTCTTCGCGGATGTCGGCAGTGTAGTTTAAGTTTGCGAATCTGGCCTGATGGCCAGGGGCGTAGCTCTCGATATGCTCCATATGGCCAAGCAAATTGGCCCGCAGTGCGAAGCCGCCAAATACAAAGATCTATTCGGGGAGGAAAACCTCACCCTGGACCGCATTGTTATCGATGATCAAAGGAGCCATCGAGCCTTACGGTGACGGCGCAGTGGAACTCTCAATGAAAGCACCAATGTCGGTGTCAAAACTGGTGGATCTCGGGTAGGGGGTCCCAAACTGTGCGTCTAAGGCGGATGGTAACAGGAGGCAGGGGACACGATGTTTACCTAGGTTCGGGCCCTCTTGATGGAGGTAATACCCTATGTCCTGCTTGATTGTTCTTGATGATATGATTATTACAAGAGTTGATCTACCACGAGATCGTAGAGGCTAAACCCTAGAAGCTAGCCTATGGTATGATTGTATGTTTTCCTACGAACTAAACATTCCGGTTTATATAGACATCGGAGGGGGCTAGGGTTACACAGAGTCGGTTACAGGGGAGGAGATCTACATATCCGTATTGCCTAGCTTACCTTCCACGCCAAGGAGAGTCCCATCCGGACACGGGACGAAGTCTTCAATCTTGTATCTTCATAGTCCAATAGTCCGGCCAAAGGATATAGTCCGGCTGTCCGGAGACCCCCTAATCCAGGACTCCCTCAGAAGTTATTTTCCCAGGGTTTGGAGTCCTTAGATATTTAATGACTGGCGGTGGTTCACATTTTATTCATGGTGCTTTCGGTAAAATGCTTGCCAAGTATGATGTTTACCATAGAATTGCATCACCTTATCACCCCCAGTCTAGTGGTCAAGTTGAACTTAGCAACAGAGAAATAAAATTAATTTTGCAAAAGACTATCAATAGGTCCCGGAAGAATTGGTCTAAGAAATTAGATGATGCACTTTGGGCTTATAGAACAACATATAAAAATCCTATGGGTACGTCTCCTTATAAAATGGTTTATGGAAAAGCTTGTCATTTGCCTCTTGAGTTAGAACATAAAGCATTTTGGGCAGTTAAAGAACTCAATTATGATTTCAAACTTGCTGGTGAAAAGAGGTTATTTGATATTAGCTCTCTAAATGAATGGAGAACCCAAGCTTATGAAAATGCAAAATTATTCAAAGAACAAGTTAAATGATAGCATGACAAAAGAATCCAAAAGTTTGAGTTTAAAGTTGGAGAATATGTTCTTTTGTGCAACTCTCATTTTAGATTCTTTGCAGGAAAACTCTTCTCAAAATGGGAAGGCCCATATGTCATCGAGGAGGTTTACCGGTCTTGAGCCATCAAAATAAATAATTCCAAAGGTACTAACCCGAAGGTTGTCAATGGGCAACGAATAAAGCATTATATCTCAAGTACGCCCATTAATATTGAAAGTAATATTATCCAAACTTTGACACCGAAAGAACACATAAAAGAGTCCTTCCGGAACACTCCAGAATCGTGAAAATAAGGAGGTACGTGATACGGTAAGTAAACGGACTCCGAAAAATCCGCAAAAATATTTTTTATCAGTTTTGGAATATTTAAAAAAATTGGAAATAAAGAAACTTCCAGGAAGCGTCCCCTGGTGGGCACAAGATACCAGGGCGCGCCTGGTGCGCCTAGGTGGGTTGTGCCCACCTGGGACACCTTCCGGACTCCGTTTTTCTACAGTTTGCTTGTCCCCCAAGATAAAAAATCTATATATAATTCTCGAACCTGTTGATCACCGTATCGTGAAGAAATCATCTGTTCTCTTTTCTTGCTGTTTTCTGACAGATTCAACTAAACCAAGGACATGTCTTCCTCACCCTTAAACAATGGAGAAGGAGACATAAGGTCGGTCCAGGAAGATCTAAGGAGGGATGAAGCTGAAGAGGTTGCTACGGAGGAAGAAGAGGAAAGTCCCTTTTGGATTCACCCTCTGGCCTCCGAACGGGGTACACTAGCTCGCATCTCTACTCACCGTGATCCTCGCCAAGCCATGGGATCATCAAACAATCAAGCGAGCCTCGAAGTGCAAGAAGATCTCCCACAGAGGAGGCCCTTACACAGGTTACATCATAACAATTTTCATAATTTGATTCACAATTATGGGTTCGAGAACACTCCTCGTAGCCTGCTACCTCTTGAGCACTGCGTTGGTTTTCCCGAAGAGGAAGGGATGATGCAGCAAAGTAGCGTAACTATTTCCCTCAGTTTTTTTAGAACCAAGGTATCAATCTAGTAGGGAGGCTATGCGCGAGTCCCTCGCACCTGCACAAAACAAATAAATCCTCGCATCCAACGCAAATAGGGGTTGTCAGTCCCTATAAGGCCACTTACGAGAGTGAGATCTGATAGATATGATAAGATAATATTTTTTGTATTTTTATGATAAATATGCAAAGTAAATAGCAAAGGAAATAACTAAGTAGTAGGAGATCAATATGATAAAGATAGACCCGGGTGCCATAGGTTTCACTAGTGGCTTCTCAGAAGAGCATAAGTATTCTACGGTGGGTGAACAAATTACTGTTGAGCAATTGATAGAATTGAGCATAGTTATGAGAATATCTAGGTATGATCATGTATATAGGCATCATGTCCGAGACAAGTAGACCGACTCCTGCCTGCATCTACTACTATTACTCCACTCATCGACCGCTATCCAGCATGCATCTAGAGTATTAAGTTAAAAACAGAGTGACGCCTTAAGCAAGATGACATGATGTAGAGGGATAGACTCATGCAATATGAAGAAAACCCCATCTTGTTATCCTCGATGGCAACAATACAATACGTGCCTTGCTGCCCCTGCTGTCACTGGGAAAGGACACCGCAAGATTGAACCCAAAGCTAAGCACTTCTCCCATTGCAAGAAAGATCAATCTAGTAGGCCAAACCAAACTGATAATTCGTAAAGACTTGCAAAGATAACCAATCATACATAAAAGAATTCAAAGAAGATTCAAATATTATTCATAGATAGACTTGATCATAAACCCACAATTCATCGGTCTCAACAAACACACCGCAAAAAGAAGATTACATCGAATAGTTCTCCACAAGAGAGGGGGAGAACATTGTATTGAGATCCAAAAGAGAGAAGAGTCCATCTAGCTACTAACTATGGACCCGTAGGTCTGAGGTGAAGTACTCACACTTCATCGGAGAGGCTATGGTGTTGATGTAGAAGCCCTCCGTGATCGATGCCCCCTCCGGCGGAGCTCTGGAACAAGCCCCGAGATGGGATCTCGTGGATGCAGAAAGTTGCAGCGGTGGAATTAGGTTTTTGGCTCCGCGTCTGATTGTTTGGGGGTACGTAGGTATATATAGGAGGAAGGAGTACGTCGGTGGAGCAACAGGGGGCCCACGAGGGTGGAGGGCGCGCCTGGGGTAGGCAGGCGCGCCCCCCTACCTCGTGGCCTCGTGTTTCTTTTCATGACATAGGGTCCAAGTCTCTCTGGTCTTGTTCGTTGAGAAAATCACGTTCCCGAAGGTTTCATTCCGTTTGGACTCCGTTTGATATTCCTTTTCTTTGAAACCCTAAAACAGGCAAAAACAGCAATTTTGGGCTGGGCCTCCGGTTAATAGGTTAGTCCCAGAAATAATATATAAATGGATAATAAAGCCCAATAATGTCCAAAACAGTAGATAATATAGCATGGAGCAATCAAAAAATTATAGATATGTTGGAGACGTATCAAGCATCCCCAAGCTTAATTCCTGCTCGTCCTCGAGTAGGTAAATGATAAAAATAGAATTTTTGATGCGGAGTGCTACTTGGCATAATTTTAATGTAATTCTTCTTAATTGTGGTATGAATATTCAGATCCGAAAGATTCAAGACAAAAGTTCAAATTGACATAAAAATAATAATACTTCAAGCATACTAACAAAGCAATTATGTCTTCTCAAAATAACATGACTGAAGAAAGTTATCCCTACAAAATCATATAGTCTGGCTATGCTCTATCTTCACCACACAAAATATTTAGATCATGCACAACCCCGATGACAAGCCAAGCAATTGTTTCATACTTTTGACATTCTCTAACTTTTTCAATCTTCACGCAATACATGAGCGTGAGCCATGGATATAGCACTATAGGTGGAATAGAATGGTGGTTGTGGAGAAGACAAAAAGGGAGAAGATAGTCTCACATCAACTAGGCGTATCAACGGGCTATGGAGATGCCCATCAATAGATATCAATGTGAGTGAGTAGGGATTGCCATGCAACGGATGCACTAGAGCTATAAGTATATGAAAGCTCAAAAAGAAACTAAGTGGGTGTGCATCCAACTTTCTTGCTCATGAAGACCTAGGGCAATTTGAGGAAGCCCATCATTGGAATATACAAGCCAAGTTCTATAATGAAAGATTCCCACTAGTATATGAAAGTGATAACATGAGAGACTCTCTACTATGAAGATCATGGTGCTACTTTGAAGCACAAGTGTGGTAAAATGATAGTAACATTGTCCCTTCTCTCTTTTTCTCTCAATTTTTATTTGGACCTTTTCTCTTTTTTATGGCCTCTTTTTTTATTTGGGCTTCTTTGGCCTCTTTTATTTATTTATTTTCGTCCGGAGTCTCATCCCGACTTGTGGGGGAATGATAGTCTCCATCATCCTTTCCTCACTGGGACAATGCTCTAATAATGATGATCATCACACTTTTATTTTTCTTACAACTCAACAATTACAACTCGATACTTAGAACAAAATATGACTCTATATGAATGCCTCCGGCGGTGTACCGGGATATGCAATGACTCATGAGTAACATGTATGAAAGAATTATGAATGGTGGCTTTGCCACAAATACGATGTCAACTACATGATCATGCTAAGCAATATGACAATGATGGAGTGTGCCATAATAAACGAAACGGTGGAAAGTTGCATGGCAATATATCTCGGAATGGCTATGGAAATGCCACAATAGGTAGGTATGGTGTCTGTTTTGAGGAAGGTATATGGTGGGTGTATGATACCGGCGAAAGGTGCGCGGTATTAGAGAGGCTAGCAAAGGTGGAAGGGTGAGAAAAGTGCGTATAATCCATGGACTCAACATTAGTCATAAAGAACTCATATACTTATTGAAAAAATCTACAAGTTATCAAAGCAAAGTATTACGCGCATGCTCCTAGGGGGATAGATTGGTAGGAAAAGACCATCGCTCGTCCCCGACCGCCACTCATAAGGAAGACAATCAAAAAATAAATCATGCTCCGACTTCATCACATAACGGTTCACCATACGTGCATGCTACGGGAATCACAAACTTCAACACAAGTATTTCTGAAATTCACAACTACTCAACTAGCACAACTTTAATATCACCATCTTTATATCTCAAAACAATTATCAAGTATCAAACATATCATAGTGTTCAACACACTCATAAGAAAGTTTTATTATTAATCTTGTATTACAAGCATATTAGGATTTAAAGAAAATTACCATGCTATTTAAGACTCTCAAAATAATCTAAGTGAAGCATGAGATATCAATAGTTTCTATAAAACAAATCCACCACTATGCTCTAAAAGATATAAGTGAAGTACTAGAGCAAAATTATATAACTCAAAAGATATAAGCGAAGCACATAGAGTATTCTAACAAATTCCAAATCATGTATGGCTATCTCAAAAGGTGTGTACAGAAAGGATGATTGTGGTAAACTGACAAGCAAATACTCAAATAATACAAGATGCTCCAAGGAAAACACATATCATGTGGCGAATAAAAATATAGCTCCAAGTAAAGTTACCGATAGAAGTAGACGAAAGAGGGGATGCCTTCCGGGGCATCCCCAAGCTTTGGCTTTTAGGTGTCCTTAGATTATCTTGGGGGTGCCATGGGCATCCCCAAGCTTAGGCTCTTTCCACTCCTTGTTCCATAATCCATCAAATCTTTACCCAAAACTTGAAAACTTCACAACACAAAACTTAAAGTAGAAAATCTCGTGAGCTCCGTTAGCGAAAGAAAATAAAAGACCACTTCAAGGTACTGTAATGAACTCATTATTTATTTATATTGGTTTTATACCTACTGTATTCCAACTTATCTATAGTTTATAAACTATTTTACTAGCCATAGATTCATCAAAATAAGCAAACAACACACGAAAAACAGAATCTGTCAAAAACAGAACAGTCTGTAGTAATCTGTAGCTAGCGCAAGATATGGAACCCCAAAAATTCTAAAGTAAATTGCTGGACGTGAGGAATTTATCTATTAATCATATTCAAAAATAATTAACTAAATATCACTTTCCAAATAAAAATGACAGCAGTTCTCGTGAGTGCTAAAGTTTCTGTTTTTTACAGCAAGTTCAACAAGACTTTCCCCAAGTCTTCCCAACGGTTCTACTTGGCACAAACACTAATTAGACACAAAAAACACAAACAAAACAGAGGCTACATAAATTATTTATTACTAAACAGGATAAAAATAAAATTGGGTTGCCTCACAACAAGCGCTATCGTTTAACGCCCCTAGCTAGGCATAACAATCAAGAATAAATCTAGGTATTGCCATCTTTGGTAGGCAATCCATAAGTGGCTCTCATAATAGATTCATAAGGTCATTTAATTTTATTTCTAGGAAAGTGTTCCATGCCTTTCCTCAATGGAAATTGGAATCTAATATTTCCTTCCTTCATATCAATAATTGCACCAATCGTTCTAAGGAAATGTCTACCAAGAATAATAGGACATGAAGGATTGCAATCTATGTCAAGAACAATAAAATCTACGGGCACATAATTCCTATTTGCAACAATAAGAACATCATTAATTCTTCCCATAGGTTTCTTAATACTAGAATCCGCAAGGTGCAAGTTTAGAGAGCAATCATCAAAATCACGGAAACCTAACAAATCACACAAAGTCTTTGGAATCGTGGAAACACTAGCACCCAAATCACATAAAGCATAGCATTCATGATCTTTAATTTTAATTTTAATAGTTGGTTCTGACTCATCATAAAGTTTTCTAGGGATAGAAACTTCCAATTCAAGTTTTTCTTCATAAGATTGCATCAAGGCATCAACGATATGTTTAGTAAATGCTTTATTTTGACTATAAGCATGAGGAGAATTTAGCACGGATTGCAACAAGGAAATACAATCAATCAAAGAGCAATTTTCATAGTTAAATTCCTTGAAATCCATAATAGTGGGTTTAGCAACATCTAGGGTTTTAATTTCTTCAATCCCGCTTTTATCAATTTTATCATCAAGATCAACAAATTATGAATTCTTGGAACGCCTTCTAGGTAAAGGTGGATCATATTCAGTCCCATCATTATCAATATTCATATTGCAAAACAAAAATTTAATAGGGAACACATCAATAACTTTTAGATCTTCATCTTTATTTTCAACGGAACTAGAAGAACACGCTCTTATAAAGGCATCTTTCTTAGCACGCATCCTAGCGGTTCTTTCTTTGCACTGATCAATGGAAATTCTCATGGATTTGAGAGACTCATTGATATCATGCTTAGGTGGAATAGATCTAAGTTTCAAAGAATCAACATCAAGAGAAATTCTATCAATGTTCCTAGCCAAATCATCAATCTTAAGCAAATTTTCTTCAATCATAGAATTAAAATTCTTTTGCGAAGTAATAAATTCTTTAATATTAGATTCAAAATCAGAGGGCATATTATTATAATTTCCATAAGAATTGTTGTAGGAATTACCATAATTATTAGAGGGATTACTAGGATAAGGCCTAGGATTAAAATTTCCTCTATATGCGTTGTTACCAAAATTGTTCCTACCAACAAAATTCACATCCATAGATTCATTATTATTCTCAATCAAAGTAGACAAGGGCATATTATTAGGATCATAAGAAACACTCTTATTAGCAAATAATTTCATAAGTTCATCCATCTTTCCACTCAAAACATTAATTTCTTCTATCGCATGCACCTTTTTATTAGTAGATCTTTCAGTGTGCCATTGAGAATAATTAACCATAATATTATCTAGGAGTTTAGTAGCTTCTCCTAAAGTGATTTCCATAAAAGTGCCTCCGCAGCCGAATCTAAAAGATTTCTGGAAGCAAAATTTAATCCGGCATAAAAATTCTGAACAATCATCCACAAATTTAAACCATGAGTAGGGCAATTACGTATCATTAATTTCATTCTCTCCCAAGCTTGTGCAACATGTTCATGATCAAGTTGTTTAAAATTCATAATATCGTTTCTAAGAGAGATGATCTTAGTGGGAGGAAAATACTTAGAGATAAAAGCATCTTTGCACTTGTTCCATGAATCAATACTATTTTTAGGCAAAGACGAAAACCAAGCTTTAGCACGATCTCTAAGCGAAAAAGGAAATAGCTTCAATTTAACAATATCATTATCCACATCTTTCTTCTTTTGCATGTCACACAAATCAACGAAGCTATTTAGATGGGTAGCGGCATCTTCACTAGGAAGGCCGGAAAACGGATCTTTCATGACAAGATTCAGCAAAGCAGTATTAATTTCACAAGATTCAGCATCGGTAAGAGGAGCAATCGGAGTGCTAATAAAATCATTGTTGTTGGTATTGGTGAAGTCACACAATTTAGTATTATCTTGAGCCATCGTGACAACCAAGCAAACTAACACACAAGCAAACAAAAATCAAGCGGACAAAAGGAGGCAAATAGAGAGGGAGAGGGAGGATAGAGAGAGAGGGCGAATAAAACGGCAGGGGTGAAGTGGGGGAGAGGAAAACGAGAGGCAAATGGCAAATAATGTAATGCGGGAGATAAGGGTATGTGATGGGTACTTGTTATGTTTACTTTTGCGTAGACCTCCCTAGCAACAGTGCCAGAAATCCTTCTTGCTACCTCTTGAGCACTGCGTTGGTTTTCCCCGAAGAGGAAGGGATGATGCAGCAAAGTAGCTGTTGACACCTGATTTTGGCAAGATACAGATTGCAATGAAGATGCTCTCGAGTGAACGGGTTTTAAGCATGAAAATATTCACGTCGCCGAGTGGAACAGCTTTGATGTTTCGGTTATATTCATTCGACCTTATGTTATGGACCGAAACTATACTCCGAGTGGCATAATTCAATGTTCCGAATGGTTTTTGGTCAATCACGTCTTCAAGATGACCTCAGATTAAGGAGCTCTCTAAAGGAATTGTCTTCGTCTCGTCGAGGAAATCAACTTTGATATATAAAACATCTCAATCCGAGTTCATATGCAAAAGTTAGAGGCAATACACTGCAGACCGAACCTCAACAGAAATATGGCGTGAGGTGCCACACACTTGTCTGATAGGTTGAGCGAGTAATTCGGCCATAAAGACGGCCTTGAATCCAAAAACCTTCAACACAAAAAAGTTTTGTCTCGTCGAGCCGATCATTTTTCATATAAAATTTGTCTCAATCTGAGGTCGTATGCAACCTGGAGAGGCAAATCAAGCTCAGGCTGTGTTTTCAGTCGGGAAATCCGAGTGAAAAGTTTACCATCCGAGTGAAAACCTACCGATCGAGTAAAAGGCGAGTGAAAACTTATCGATCAAGTAAAAGATTGGCTTCCGAGTGAAAATACAGTAATCCGAGTGAAATTATCATCCGAGTGAAGTTATTCCGAGTGAAAAGATTACCGTCGGAATGAAAACTTGACGTTCGAGTAAGATATTGCCTTCCGAGTGAAATATAGTTATCCGAGTGAAAGATTGTCTTCCGAGTGAAATTTTAGTCATCCGAGTGAAAGATTGTCTTCCGAGTGAAAGACTCTAACATTCGAGTGAAAAGGTCTATTCGGACGAAAAACTCTAATATCCAAGTGGATGAGCTCGGATCCGAGTGAAAATGAAGATGTCCCCGAAATGTAATCCAGATGACCTCGGATGGAAAAGTGATCAACACGGAAGTTGTGCGCATCGTCAAAAAGGTGAAAATTTTTTTGGAGTCATTATCATCTGATATAGTATACAGCCTATAAGTTCACTACGAGACTCGGACAATCCAATCTGTTACATGACCGAGTCCAACTGGATATTAAAGATGGCTTCGTAGAATATTCAAGATGGTCTTATTTGGAAAAGTGTTCAACATAAGAATTGTTCATCTCGTCGAGGCGTACAAGTTTCATATTTTGTCTATCTTGATCAGAGGTCATATGCAAGCTTGGCAGCCCACGCAAGGAGGAAGACCGAAGTTGAGCCAGATTCAGACTGAATCCGAGTTGGAATAGAACTAGGACTCTAGGACGTGAATTGATGTAATTTTTTGTAAGGAAAGCCTAGATGAATCGTTTGCTTGTACGGGAAGTCCAGCCGCCTCTTATATATGTTGGGGTGATGGCCGATTGAACAACACCAATCGAACCAATCAATCTATTACACTTTTGTGTTCATCTATCTTTATCCCCTACCCTTGTATCTTTCTTTCTCGTTATTCGTTCGTTCTTCGCGTTCGAGGGCAGCGATCCACAAGGCTCTAGGGGCGAGCGAATTGACCTAGGGCAGCCCATAGCCTCCGCACTCCCTGACGGGGTCCCTCCCGCGCATGTGGGGTTTTGGGTCTTCAAAAGCGCCCGTTGACTGTCTTGCGTATCGCGCTGTCGGTCGGGTCTCCTTCGACGTGAGCTGCGGTGCATCACCCCCGGCGTCGAGGGTACACGTGACGTGTTCGTGTGTCAACACACTTTTTGGCGACTCCACTGGGGACAAAGCTTTGAACAGTCTTCAGCCTGCTCTTGCTACGAGGAGGGCGTCATCAAGCGGCTGCAATCTACAACGGTAACATGTATCATCAATCTCCTTACGTAGATGCAAATAGCCATTATGTTGATGTTGCTAGATCTTTCAATGGACAAGTCATGTCAGCTAGCCCTAACGAGCAAAGGCCGACTAGTTATTCCATTGGAGACTCTTGGAATTTACAGAATCGCGACATCCAACTTATGAATATGAACTTTCGTGCATCGGCAATATCTTTCAATATGCCGGTGAACAACACGGTTTGTTCGAGTGATCAATATATGACACCTTATGTATAGGAGTGTGTCTTACTGTTTTATCCATCGGCAGCCGACTCGCAATATGCGGGTTCATCCCCAAACATGCCGATGGATGGGGGAATCGGCGATGCTTCCATTAGCTATTTGGCCGGTTATCCTCAAACATCATATACTACACCTTGTGATATTAATTGTTCAGTGGCATATGAAACTAAAAATATTCATGACTTGGATCACCTTGGCCGAGTGAATGGAGATTCTGCAGGAGCATATGTGCCTAATATTGCAGGAGATGAGGTGGCTCTGGCTGCATTAAAACGTTTAGCCCAAAATAAGAAGATTAGTGCTATTTGCCTTGAGCAGCATGAAAAGGGATTGGTTCTTGATTATGAGGCAATAAGAGCTAGGCTTTTGAAAGAAGACGAAGTGTTGCTGATTGATAAAATTGGTGTGAGAAAATATTCAACAACAGTGCACATGTCTTCACCTATTATTGCAGCATGTTATACACCCCCTATACAATTGCAAAATTTCGGCAACATCAATTCATTGCCGAAAGATCGTAAATGTATTGGGGGGCAAGTGAATCCAAGTAGGGCTGAGTCTAAAGAAAAATATCTGGCCCAAGTGGACAAGATCAAGCCAAAGCTCACAGGGAATAGAGTCAACGAATTTACTACACCTACCCTTGAGGAATTACCAGCAGCATATCGACAGGCCTACGAAGCACTCAAGAAGAAGCGTGGAGAGGGATATTTGCAAGAATACGTCAAGTGCCTTCCTCCATGTAGCAACCATTTTGGCCCGTCTACACTTTTGAGGCAAGATAAAAAAGAAGCTTTGCAAGCAAACCAGCAAAAAAGGATTCACTCGGCTAATACGATGGATTCGGTTGAAACCGGATTGAGCACCGGGATGTTTAAGGCCCAGTGCGTTGCATCATGCCAGCTGAGTGCATCGTTCCAAACGAGTGCATCACCGGCTAAAGCCGAGTGCATCAAGCCAACTATTGCTGCGTGTACCAAAATAGAAGATGCAAGCTTGGCTGAGCAAAGGAACGACAAATGCAACAAATTGGTTGTGCTCGATTTTTCTGGATGTAAGGGAGCTTACATGCTACCCTATGAGTTTCGTGCTAAAGGTATTGATGAGCATCAAGAACAAAGTAATATGGCTGAACACAGTTCAGTTAATGATGAACATCAAGAGCAAGAAAATGCGGCCGAGCAAAGTTCAACTGACAAAGAGCGTCCGAGTGAAATCCACTCGGGCAATCCGACTGAAATATACTCGGGCAATTCGAGTGAAATATACTCGGGCAATCCGAGTGATGAGGCACCAGATCTAGAAAAAGAGGAAGAGGCGTTGGAGAATTATTCAGAAGTGGAGCAATGTATTGTTCCAGTGGTGCAACCATCTTCTCCTTCCAACGTCTTCACAAAGGTACACCTAGCAGATAGTTTACTCAATTTTCGATTCGGTCAAAATCATATTGTTGATGCACCTGTTAGTAAGATTCTAATTAATTTTGAAAGACCAATTGAAATGAGTAATCTATTTGTTAGGAATGATCTTGTCACTAATCATGATAGTCAACACATGGTATCATTCGTAGAGGCTAATAGTGACAACTTATCAAAACCAAAATTGTTCTTGTCATGCCAACTGAACTTTGTATTCATATGGACAACTTTGTTTGTTTCATGCCTGGCTAACATTTGGTCTCGGATGAGACATATATTCTGTAATTATTTTGGTTACAGAAACGTAAAGCCAGGTCCAAAGTCCTTTGAAGCCGATTCAAAAGCATCAGGAAAAGAGGATGAAAATCAATGCATAGTCGAGTCGGATGACGCTAAGCCAGCACGTTTCAGAGCTAGTATCACAATATCGGTTAATGGACGAGCAGTGTACCTTCAGTCCGGGCATAGTTGATCACATCGTTGGTGCATCGTTGACTAATCCTATTATAATTGATCATGATGTCGAGCCATCAGGGCAAGAACAAATTCAATGTTTGTTTGAAGAGAATATCGAAGACAACAACGTGATTCATCAAGCCGCACAATCGAGACGATTGAAGTTTGTTGAGGCACGATCATATGAACAGTCGGATCAGATTAGTTTTGATGGCGATCAAATGTTGACTCGGCTATCTCAAGCCGATTCACCTAAAGGTCAACAGGTACACACCAATGATGATGGGGTCAAGTCTTCGAGCAAGGATGTGGTTAAAAAGTGCATCAACAACAATCTTGAAGATAGAAATTCCATCAAAGCTACAATGGCGACATCTAGCACTGGGGGGCAACAAGAAAATTTAAAGACCGATGCACGCACAGTTAAAGAAAGCAAAGGCAATGGTAAGCACAAAGGTAAAAAGCCGAAAGTCACTTTCGCGCAGTTATTAGAAAAATATCAGAAGATAAGTGAGGCAAAGGGTGCTTATCAGCCGAGTGAAACAAAAGCATCAAAGTCACCCCTAAGGCATAAATCTGAAGACTTGGATTGGCAAAGGAAGACGTTGAGCAAGCAGACTTCATATCCTGCTTTTAGGCCGCCAATGCCAATGTCGTGGATGCCTCCCTATGCTCATGTAAATCCATATCCATCATGGGGCAGGTATGATACAAGGGAAAATTATCCATCTTATTTTAGATCATCTCGCCAACATTATGCAGCTCCAAAAAGATCAACATTTGATGAACAATCACACATCAAAGACCATCTCAATCATAAGGAATCGGTCCGGAGCTCAAGGAACAAGAAAGAGGTGGTCAAGCAAGTGTACCAGGTCAAGAAAGATGGTCGTAAGTGTGCTACTTCAGATTTGTTCTCAAATAACAAAGAGACAGTTAAAGTATTGACATTGGCTACAAAAGGTAACGAGGCAAGTCAATCAAGTGCCATATCTGAAGGGAAGAAGTTGAGAGTGCACAAGGCCAAAAAAGAGTTGGCATTGGTTGAAACAAAATCACAGCCGAGGTGCCCACTCGGCTTAGCACATTGGCAAGAGAAGGAATTGCAAAGACTTAGTGCACATGAGTTGAGAAAGAAGAACATGGCATGGGTTCCCAAGAGGAGCAGTCAAAATAGAAATGATGTCCGACCTTCTATTGCAAAAAGTGTTAAAAAAGTGAAGAAAGAAAAGGATGGCCGCAAGAGTGCTATTTCAGATTCGACTACAAATGACAAAAGGCCAGCCGAGCCTATGTTGGCTACTAAGGACAAGAAAGTGAAGCAAGTAAATTTCAAGGATCTGATAGTCAAGTTTGGATAGGCCAAGCCAGAGATGCCCGAAGTCAAGAAGAATTTGCCAGTGCATAAACCAAAGTCCCAGCCGGGACGCCCACTCGGCTTACCATATTCGCAACAGAAGAATTTAAAACGGCTTAGGGCCAAAGAGCTGGAGAAGAGGAACATGGCCTGGGTTCCTAAGGGAAATCCTCGAGTCAAGAGCGGCATCGCATCTCCTGTTGCAAAGCCAGTAGGAATAAGGGAGTACAAGTGTAAAGCCCGTAGGCAAGGATGGCAATTTTCATATAGGAGACTCCAGGAGGCGTCTCATCCATATTCTTCAATCGTACCATCAAAATCAACGCTATGGAATTTATCCTCAGCCAAAACATCTAACTTATTTCGGCTATTCACACTTTGGTGGACGGACTCCCGAGCACTTTTGAGATAATAACGCATGGCCGATATTTGCATATCGCCCTCAGAATTCATTGTGTTGGCAAACCCGGTATCTGGCTAACGGTGTTCACCATGGTTGATTTCCTACTCCTATAGCCGATGCTCAGTGTTTGCCAATACCGGCGAGGCCGACTTAATTATTGAGTCGACCACCAATCAAGGGTCTAGTGCATAAAAGAGCCCCGACTCCAAATGTTATTTATTTGCAGGATCCAAGTCAGGAGACAGACGTTGTTCGGCTGAGGCTTGATGGTGTACTTTGATAACGAGTTGAGTCGCCGAACAGTTGACGGTATTCCTTTGAGGTGCATGGTCATAATAGTTTGGCAACCATCTTCGTTGAAGGGTTCTAATATTCCCAGGGAATGCCTAGACAAATCCAAGGTCCGGATAGACATAAGAAACTTATGTGGAAGCCTTTGTGACATCCAATTGTTGTTTTTAGACAACTGTTATCCAAGAGGCTCTACCGAAGAAGCAACAAACAAGAGCATATGGACGATTAAAATTATCATACTCAACATGCACAGCCGATGGAGTGTTGACATCGTGCTTAGACATTACCCTAAGCAAGGTATTTTCTGGCACGCAAGCTCTGCCAGAAAAGAGGGGGGCATGTGTTGACACCTGATTTTGGCAAGATACAAATTGCAATGAAGATGGTCTCGAGTGAACGGGTTTTAAGCATGAAAAGGTTCACGTCTCCGAGTGGAACAACTTTGATGTTTCGGTTATATTCATTCGACCTTATCTTAAGGACCGAAACTATACTCCGAGTGGCATAATTCAATGTTCCGAATGGTTTTTGGCCAATCACGTCTTCAAGATGACCTCGGATGAAGGAACCCTCTTAAGTAATTGTCTTCGTCTCATCGAGGCAATCGACTTTGATATATAAATCATCTCAATCCGAGTTCTTATGCAAAAGTTAGAGTCAATACACTGTAGACCGAACCTCAACGGAAATATGGCGCGAGTTGCCAGACACTTGTCTGATAGGTTGCGCGAGTAATTCGGCCATCAAGACGGCCTTGAATCCAAAAACCTTCAACACGAAAAAGTTTTGTCTCATCGAGCCTATCATTTTACATATCAAATTTGTCTCAATCTGAGGTCGTATGCAACCTGGAGAGGCAAATCAAGATCCGGCTGTGTTTTCAGTCGGGAAATCCGAGTGAAAAGTTTACCATCCGAGTGAAAACCTACCGATCGAGTAAAAGGTCGAGTGAAAACTTATCGATCAAGTAAAATATTGGCTTCCGAGTGAAAATATAGTAATCCGAGTGAAATTATCATCCGAGTGAAGTTATTCCGAGTGAAAAGATTACCGTCGGAATGAAAACTTGACGTTCGAGTAAGATATTGCCTTCCGAGTGAAAGATTGTCTTCCGAGTGAAATTTTAGTCATCCGAGTGAAAGATTGTCTTCCGAGTGAAAGTCTCTAACATCCGAGTGAAAAGGTCTATTCGGACGAAAAACTATAATATCCGAGTGGATGAGCTCGGATCCGAGTGAAAATGAAGATGTCCCCGAAAGGTAATCCAGATGACCTCGGATGGAAAAGTGATCAACACGGAAGTTGTGTGCATCGTCAAAAAGGTGAACTTTGGTTTTGGAGTCATTATCATCTGATATAGTATACGGCCTGTAAGTTCACTACGAGACTCGGACAATCCAGTCCATTACATGACCGAGTCCGACTGGATATTAAAGATGGCTTCGTAGAATATTCAAGATGGTCTTATTTGGAAAAGTGTTCAACATAAGAATTGTTCGTCTCGTTGAGGCGTACAAGTTTCATATTTGCCGTCTTGATCGGAGGTCATATGCAAGCTCGGCGGCCCGCGCAAGGAGGAAGACAGAAGTTGAGCCAGATTCAGACTGAATCCGAGTTGGAATAGAACTAGGACTCTAGGACGTGAATTGATGTAATTTTTTGTAAGGAAAGCCTAGATGAATCATTTTCTTGTACGGGAAGTCCAGCCGCCTCTTATATATGTTGGGGGTGATGGCCGATTGAAGAACACCAATCGAACCAATCAATCTATTACACTTTTGTGTTCATCTATCTTTATCCCCTACCCTTGTATCTTTCTTTCTCGTTATTTGTTCGTTCTTCGCGTTGGAGGGCAGCGATCCACGAGGCTCTAGTGGCGAGCGAATCGACCTAGGTCAGCCCATAGCCTCCGCACTCCCTGACGGGGTCCCTCCCGGGCGTGTGGGGTTTCGGGTCTTCAAAAGCGCCCATTGACTGTCTTGCGTATCGCGCTGTCGGTCGGGTCTCCTTCGACATGAGCTACGGTGCATCACCCCCGGCGTCGTGGGTACACGTGACGTGTTCGTGTGTCAACAGTAGCATAAGTATTTCCCTCAGTTTTTGAGAACCAAGGTATCAATCCAGTAGGAGGCTACGCGCGAGTCCCTCGCACCTGCACAAAACAAATAAATCCTCGCAACCAACACAAATAGGGGTTGTCAGTCCCTATAAGGCCACTTACGAGAGTGAGATCTGATAGATATGATAAGATAATATTTTTGGTATTTTTATGATAAAGATG
This sequence comes from Triticum monococcum, assembly GCA_034509565.1. Taxonomy (NCBI): domain Eukaryota; kingdom Viridiplantae; phylum Streptophyta; class Magnoliopsida; order Poales; family Poaceae; genus Triticum; species Triticum monococcum. The sequence continues at coordinate 531,197,797 of CM067846.1, forward strand.
CAAAGTAAAATAAAGGCAAAGTAAATAGCAAAGGAAATAACTAAGTAGTAGGAGATCAATATGATAAATATAGACCCGGGGGCCATAGGTTTCACTAGTGGCTTCTCTGAAGAGCATAAGTATTCTACGGTGGGTGAACAAATTACTGTTGAGCAATTGACAGAATTGAGCATAGTTATGAGAATATCTAGGTATGATTATGTATATAGGCATCACGTCCGAGACAAGTAGACCGACTCCTGCCTGCATCTACTAACATTACTCCACTCATCGACCGTTATCCAGCATGCATCTAGAGTATTAAGTTAAAAACAGAGTAATGCCTTAAGCAAGATGGCATGATGTAGAGGGATAGACTCATGCAATATGAAGAAAACCCCATCTTGTTATCCTCGATGGAAACAATACAATAAGTGTCTTGCTGCCCCTACTGTCACTGGGAAAGGACACCGCAAGATTGAACCCAAAGCTAAGCACTTCTCCCATTGCAAGAAAGATCAATCTAGTAGGCCAAACCAAACTGATAATTCGAAGAGACTTGCAAAGATAACCAATCATACATAAAATATTCAGAGAAGATTCAAATATTATTCATAGATAGACTTGATCATAAACCCACAATTCATCGGTCTCAACAAACACACTGCAAAAAGAAGATTACATCGAATAGTTCTCCACAAGAGAGGGGAAGAACATTGTATTGAGATCCAAAAAGAGAGAAGAAGCCATCTAGCTACTAACTATGGACCCGTAGGTCTATGGTGAACTACTCACACTTCATCGGAGAGGCTATGGTGTTGATGTAGAAGCCCTCTGTGATCGATGCCCCCTCCGGCGGAGCTCCGAAACAGGCCCCAAGATGGGATCTCGTGGATACAGAAAGTTGTGGTGGTGGAATTAGGTTTTTGGCTCTGTATCTGATCGTTTGGGGGTACATAGGTATATATAGGAGGAAGGCGTACGTCGGTGGAGCAACAGGGGGCCCACGAGGGTGGAGGGCGCGCCTGGGGTAGGCAGGCGCGCCCCCTACCTCGTGGCCTCCTATTTCTTTTCTTGACGTAGGGTCCAAGTCTCTCTGCTCTTGTTCGTTGAGAAAATCACGTTCCGGAAGGTTTCATTCCGTTTGGACTCCGTTTGATATTCCTTTTCTTCGAAACCCTAAACAGGCAAAAAAAATAGCAATTCTGGGTTGGGCCTCCGGTTAATAGGTTAGTCCCAAAAATAATATAAAAGTGGATAATAAAGCCCAATAATGTCCAAAACAGTAGATAATATAGCATGGAGCAATCAAAAATTATAGATACGTTGGAGACGTATCATAGGCGCATGCCGTCCAACTGGGACATATTTCAGCCTAGAGAAAATAGTGCAGGAACAAATCCGTGGGGCCCTGAGAATAAACACATAATGGATGAGGTGAAGAAAAATAGTGAATTAATTCATCAAGCCCTTCGGGAGATTCAAGGTTTGAGGGATCTACTCATGGTTATATTGGAGAATACTACTTCATCACCACCATCATCTTCTTCACCACCAAAAGAAAATTGAGTATCGGGTATGGGCACTCCCCTTGGCTTCCGCCAAGCTTGGGGGAGGTGCCCCGGTATCATATCATCCCACTATCTTTTTGCTTTTACTTATTTTAGTTTGATTTCTTTGCTTTAGATGAATAAAAGTTTAGTTCAATCCTTTCTTCTTTGAGAGTTTGCTTAGTGATCTATCTTTGTAGTCGTGTGCAAGTTATATAATAAAAGTTTGGTTTGATTTTTTGCTTTCTTTTACTTTCATATTGCAAATAAAAGAAAAGAAATAAAAAGAGAAACTAAATAAATAAATAAAAGATTATATACTAATCCTATGGTAGGTGATGGCACCACATAAGGAAAAGCATAAGTAGAAAAATTTATTAGAGATTGACAAACATGGCATTAGTCAATGATGCAACTCATGAAAGAATTAATAATGGAAGAGAAGATTCACATATAAATATACTATCCTAGAAAACTTTTGTGATTGTGAGCCCTCATCAAAATATTATATGCCAAAATTGTTGACGTTGGACAAGGAAGACAATTTAACGATTTATGTTTGTTCATATTCACAAAGAACTCATATTGTCATGGATCCTTTAACATGTGGTGCTTGCCCCCTATCTTTGCTAGCCAAAAAATCCGCACTAAGTAGAGATACTACTTGTGCATCCAAAAACCCATAAAGCCAAATCTTATTTTCAAGTGTCCACCATACCTACCTAGGGATTTAGCAAGATCCCTCAAGTAAGTTGTAATCGGTGCAAAAAGGCAATAAAAATTGCTTCTAAAAGTGTGAGATCATTTAGTGTAAGAGAAAACTGAGCGTTGCGCGAACTTGTGATGGTGAAGAATAAAAGCGATGGACTGCATAATAAAGGTCACTATCACAAGGGGAAATGTAACGTGACATTCTTTTGCACTAAGGGATTGAGCATACAAACAAATAAGCGCATGGCAACCTCTGCTTCCCTCTGCGAAGGGCCTATCTTTTACTTTTATGCAAGAGTCAAGTTTTTCTCTCTATTCCTTTTATTTTTCTCCTTTGGCAAGCATCATGTGGTGAGGAAAGAACTAGGCACATATGTCTAGTTGAATGTGGGTGGCATACATTATTATTGTTGACATCACACTTGAGGTGAGTACGATGGGAGGCAAAACCATAAGCCCCTATCTTTCTCTGTGTCCGGTTGAAACGTTTTGCTCATGTGTACGTGGTGAATGTTAGCAATCATAGAAGACTATATGATGGTTGAGTATGTGGACTTGCCTAAAGGCTCCGACACGTGACCCTTCCTGAAAAGATGATGAATTGTAGTTGCAAAGTTGACTAAGAACATAGTTTGTTGGTTTCTAATGGAGTTTTTGCTTTATACTCCGATTGTGTGATGAACTATTACTTATTCATGAGAAGTATATGATAAAGGTTCTATGATAAAAGTCCTATTTTTAATTTTATTGTTGCTATAATAATCAACATGATGCTTCTATGTCTGTATTTTGTTTTTATCGACACCTCTCTCTCAAAGCATGTCGACATGTTTTTCGATTTCGGTTTTCGCTTGAGGACAAGCGAGGTCTAAGCTTGGGGGAGTTGATATGTCCCTTTTGCATCATGTTTTCTTACTGTTATTTTATAATGTTTTTATCCATAATAATGCTTTTTGGAGTAATTCTAATGCCTTTTCTCTTATATATGCAAGGTCTACACCAAGAGGGAGAATTCCGGCAGCTGGAAATCTAGACCTAGAAAAGCTACGCCACGCTACCTATTCTGCACAACTCCAAACAAGCTGAAACTTCACGGAGATTTTTAATGAAATATTTAAGAATTATTGGAGCAAATAACTACTAGAGGGGGCCCACCAGGTGGGCACAACCCACCTGGGTGCCCCCAGGGAGCGCAGGCGCGCCCTGGTGGGTTGTGCTCTCCTCGGCCCACCTCCGGCGCCCATCTTTTGGTATATAAGTCATTTTGACCTAGAAAAAATAAGAGAGGACTTTCAGGACGAAGCGCCGCCGCCTCAAGGCGGAACTTGGGCAGGAGCGCTTTTGCCCTCCGGTGGAGCGATTTTCCACCGGGGGAACTTCTCTCCCGGAGGGGGAAATCATCGCCATCATCATCACCAACAACTCTCCCATCTTGGGGAGGATCAACATCTTCAATAGCACCATCTCTTCTCAAACCCTAGTTCATCTCTTGTGTTCAATCTTGTTACCGAAACAATAGATTGGTACTTGTGGGTGACTAGTAGTGTTGATTACATCTTGTAGTTGATTACTATATGGTTTATTTGGTGGAAGATTATATGTTCAGATCCAATATGCTATTTAATACCCCTCTGATCATGAGCATGTTTATCATTTGTGAGTAGTTACCTTTTGTCGGCGTTCTGGGAATGGGGGTCCCCAAACTTGCCTGCCTGCGGCCTGCGGCGTGGCTCGAGTGGGGGCCCAACGTGGCCCATCTTCACCAACACAAGACTCAAGACCCTCGCGAGGGGCCAAGCCTCGCGAGGCGGACGACACGGCGCATCCTCAGGCGCAGCCTCCTCAGGCTGGCTCGCGAGGAGACGGAGATATCAAGGAGGGGTGCCTCGCGAGGTGCCACTGATGCAAGCCATGATGATCGAGGGTGCCAGGCGGGCACTAGCGCGCGCAGCGTCCTCCTGTCCTCTTTGGTGCAAAGGGGGCAAGCGCAGACGCGGAGTACCAAGGCATCAGGCAAAGGTTGCCGTTTTGGTGCAACAAGACCAGGACCAAGCGGACTACGAGATGGAGGTCACCATGGAGCCCAGCATGGCGTCACCGCGGAGTCTTTCGCAGGCGAAGACCACCTTTAGTCAGGATAAGAGTACTTGATGTCCCCCTTTAAATTAGCCTGCCATTGTTGGCTCCCTTCCCGCTCGATATTTGGGAAGAGGACCAGGGCCTCTATAAATAGGACCAGCCGCCCACATAGCAAGGGGTTCGGTTTTCAGGTGGAGGGGGATCGAAATCAGAGAGAGAGAGAGAGAGAGAGAGAAGGGCGACTGAACTCCTCAGTTCACCGCCCCAGCCAAGAACAGACCCTCGCGAGGCAGTTCTTCCTTGTACCGTTCATCATCACCAGCCCCAGGAGGCAATCCATCCACCACACACTGGAGTAGGGTATTACACCACAATGGTGGCCCGAACCAGTATAAATCTTGCGTCTCTTGCGTAGTTCTTTTAGTAGTTTAGATCTTTGTGAGACGGGGAGGTTGAAGACGTGATCTCCGCGTGCACCCTAGTGTTCGAACCTTAAGGGTCTGCTGGAACCCGAAATCCGACATTTGGCGCGCCAGGTAGGGGTGCGCCGGAATCTGTCTTCCGCCACTCCGTTCTCCTCCGACCGTCGCATCCATGTCTGACGCTCATCGGGCCCGCGCCGAGCGCCGGGCCGCCATCGCTTCTCGCGTCGCCCAGACGGCCCCCGTCGGTGGGCGTCCTCGTCGTTCCCCGTCGCCCGCCGTCAACACCGCCACCGGTCCGGCGGGGGGCGAGCAGCAAGCATCGTCTCAGCACCCGTCCGTGCGGCAAGACGGCCGCACCGCTACTCCATCACTCGCTCCAGCCGGTTCTTCGTCCCGCGCGCTCCGCGCACCCTTGGAGGCTCGAGTTGCGCTCCTCACGGCAAACGAGCTCCTGCGCTACCGCCCCGTCGACGACGTCTACGAAGAGTGGCTCGACCGCGTCGTCGAGCTTGTCCGCGCCGCAGGGGGCTCTTCCGCGCCGTCCGTCCCTCTGCGCAACACTCCGCCCCGTGCGGGCAACGAAGCCCCAGAGGCGCACCAGCCGCCTCCCCTCCAAGAAGATGCCATGGCTCCAAGGCACTTGGCCCCTGGGCGGAACCCGCTCCATCAGGCGCCAGCGCAGCAAGAGCGGAGCTGCCAAGAAGTTCCTCGCCCGCAAGGGGCTGCCAGGGCGTTCCCTGCTCCGGCACGCCGCGACCCTGCTCCAGCTCCGGCGCGCCAAGACCCCGCCCTGCTCCTAGCTGCAGCGCGTGGGGACCCTCAAGACCAAGCTCTCCACCAACCGAGGCCTTTCGTGGCCACCGCGGGCTGCCACGCCTACACCACTGAGCTGCGCAGTGTCGTGTGGCCCGACAAGTTCAAGCCTGACCTGCCTCCTCGCTACGATGGCACAACTGATCCCGCAGAATTCCTCAAACTCTATGAGCTGGGCATCGAGGTTGCCGGCGGGGATGAGAAGGTCATGGCGAACTGGTTCCCCATGGCGCTCAAGGAAGGAGCTCGAACCTGGCTCCTGAATCTGGCTCCAGGCACGATCTCCTCCTGGGACCAGATGCGCGCCCGCTTCATCGCCAACTTCCAAGGTACTCGCGACCGGCCCCCCGCCGTGAACGACATGCGCCACATCAAGCAACAACCCGGAGAAACCCTGCAAAAGTACATCCAGCGCTTCAACAGCGCGCGCCTCAAGATCCCCAAGGTGTCCGAGGAGGCCATCATCTCGGCCTTCTCCGATGGCGTGCGCGACGTCAAGATGAAGGAGGAGCTAGCAATGCACGAAGACCTCTGCACCTCCCTGGAGTTGTTCAACTTGGCGAACAGGTGCGTCAGGGCTGAGGAGGGACGCCTCTCCCTCCTCGAGCTGCCTGCCGCAGATCCAGAAGAGAAGAAGCCCAAGGCCAAGGACGTGAAGCGCAAGGGGGCTGCCGTACTCGCGGCAGAACCAGACACGAAGCGGGGCAAGGACCTGCCCGAACCCTCCAAAGGCAGCCAGTACTGTGTGTACCACGACCTCCACACCCACAACACCAACGAATGTCAAGAACTCCGCACCGTGCGAGAAGGAAGGATCGGCCGTCGCCCTGACCGTGCTGACCGGGGCTACGGCCGAGGAGGAGGAAGAAACCCAGGGCGCTGGGAAGATCGCGGCCCGCGCCCGGGGTGGTGCGACCAGCCTCGCGAGGACCGCTGGTGGGACCTGCCTCGCGAGGGAGACTGGAGGGATCAGCCTCGTGAAGATCACCCTCATGGCAACGCAGGCCTACCTCCACTGCCGCCTCCACCAAGAAGGAACGAAGACCGCCATCAAGACGAGGGGGCTGGGGGCTTCCAGGAGCCGCGCGCAATCGCCTGCATCCTAGGCGGAGCTAAAGCCCCAGCCTCTCAACGTATCTTCAAGCAGTTCACCCACGAAGTGAAAGCAGTTCTCCCCAAGCTCGAAGCAACGCGCCCCCTCAGGTGGTCAGCGTGCGCCATCATGTTCAGCTCGGCGGACCAGCTCAAGTGCGCAGCCACGGCCGGAGTCCTCCCGATGCTCTGCTCCCCAGTCATCAGCAATGTGCTGGTCACCAAGTCCCTCATCGATGGTGGGGCGGGGCTCAACGTCTTGTCTGTGGAAACATTCAACAACCTCCAAGTGCCCTATGACCAGCTTCAGCCAACCAAGCCTTTCTCCGGGATCACCGATGGTTCCACTGTCACGATCGGGCAGGTCCGCCTCCCTGTCACCTTCGGGGCTCGCAGCAACTACCGCACCGAGCTCATCGACTTCGACGTCGCCCACATCCGCCTGCCGTACAACGCCATCCTCGGGTACCCAGCGCTGGCCAAGTTCATGGCTGCGACTCACCACGGCTACAACGTCCTCAAGATGCCAGGAAGTGGCGGAGTCATCACGGTGCCCTGTGAAGAGAAGGATGCAGTGTGTTCCCTGGAGAGAGCCTATCAGGCCGCGTCGCTGGAAGACCCAGATCGCAGAAGCAAGAGGCTTCCTGAGACCACCCCCAAGAAGAAGAAGACGTCGTCAGGCTCGGCCCCTCAGGAGGCAGGCCCTTCAGGGCCCGCCTCTGCCCAGGGGGGCCCTCCTTCCATCACATAGGGAAGCGCGCCCGGCTCCCTCCTCAGGCAGGGCTCGGGGGCTCTCACCTGGAGGGCCACCGACCTAGCCAGGGTCACAAGGGAGGCGCTTGGGCACCATGTGGAAGCGTGCTTCGCGGCACGTTTCCCCCGGGAAGGAGCCAGGCGAGGAGAGTCAGACCAGCACGAGTTTGTTGACAAGGCCATTCAAGAACTACATGAGACAAGGATCATGAGAGGTTGCCGCCGCCTACCAGCCGTGGCCCCTCATCCAGGCAAGGATGGCGGGCTGCGCGTCTGCATCGACATACCAGGGCTCAATCGGATCGCCATGACGGAGCGTCTCTGGCCCTCATGAGTGGGGCGCTGCGGGGGTCCACCCCACAGCTATGTTCGCATGCCCTACGGCCTGCGGAGCATGGCTGCGGCGTACCAGCGCCTCATGAGGGGCATCATGGAGGCTCAAGAAGACAGGCGTTCCGCGGCCATGGCGGAGATGAAGGCAGCTCACGAGGAGTCACCAGTGCCTCCGGAGCCTCCCGAGGCCCCGGGGCCTGGGGGCTCGTGAGGATCAGCTTCCGCAGCCCACCGAGCCTACTGCACCAACGCCACTTCGCCAACGACATTCTCAGGTGACATCTTCCAAGCCTCATTCCCAGCTGGGAGCGCCCTCCCAGGGTTGCATCACTCCCAGGCCGCGTGGGTCCGCCCCGGCGGCATGTATCTGCATTTACTTTTCGGTCGTTAGTTTGCCTTGATTGGGGGCGCCCCTCGGGCTGCATCATCCCCAAGCTGCTGGGGCCAGGCCCAGTGGCGTGTATCTCCATCGCATTTATTTCCAACTATGCCTTTACCTATCACGCTTGATTGCATGATGCCCGTCCGCGGCATCCCTTCTTCTCCATGTCGACTATGTTCACGTTAAAGGGGGGGTGCCTGAGCATCGCGACTCAGGGCTCTTACTGGCTCTCCAGCCCTCACCCTCTGGCCTTGTCCACGGCATCGCGACCTGGCATACCAGCGACGGCTGAGACAAGCTCGAGGGCCGGGACCCGAGGACGTAGAGTACCGGCATCTAACCAAATTTTGCAGGGACACCTTCAAGATACGGCCCAGTGCCGGGCGCAACCCGCCCAGAGGTAGGGCCTCGTGAGTCCCGCGCTGGCTCACGGGTGCCCAGATACACCTCACCTAGCCCTACCGTGCCAGTCACGTGTCAGGGCGGGGCTGTATACGCCCCGGGGGCTCCTCCCGGAGGGGAGCCCCCTCCCACGTACCAGTGGAAGCACCATGCTCCGCGCTGGCTGACGACACTGCCGAGGCGCGGCTATGCCCGTACACATACGGAAGCGCTATGCTCCGCGCTGGTGATAAACAACTGGGCGTGGCCTCCGGGCCGCATTAACCTCACGGAGCCCAGAGCTCAGTGGCTGGCCTCGTCGCAACGCCTCCCCTCGGGAGTGCCGTGCGAGGGGGCTAGCCACGGGGGCTACGACTGGGTCACGCCCAAATGTACGCCGCCCAGCCAGGCCCCTCGGGCCTGGTTCGCCGCGCGTCTCTCCCCGAGCGGGGCCAAGGTATGAAGGCCATTTGCGCGTCAAGGGGGACCCCTGAGCATCGCGACTCAGGGGCCTAACTGGTCCCGTAGCCCCTCACTCCTTAGTTCCGAAAGGCTATGCTGGGTGAAGTACGCGCGGGGCCGGGCTCTGCAGACATAGAACGGTAGCCCCGCTTACATCGCACCTCGTCACCCGTTGTTTGCGCGTCAAGGGGGACTCCTGAGCATCGCGACTCAGGAGCCTAACTGGCTCTGTAGCCCCTCACTCCTTAGTTCCGAAAGGCTATGTTGGGTGAGGTACGCGCGGAGTCGGGCTCTGTAGACATAGAACAGAAGATACACCTACATCGCGCCTCCCTACTTGTTGTTCACACGCCAAGGGGGACTCCTGAGCATCGCGACTCAGGAGCCTAACTTGTCACGTGGCCCCTCACTCCTTTGGTCCCGTCCTGGTTTTCGGTCGGGGCTAATGCTGGGTGAGGCATGCGTGGGGCCGGGCTCTGCCGGCATAGAACACAAGCAAGTAGGGAAGAAAAGCATAAAATCCAAGGAATTTAAAAGCAAATATTACAGTCCATACTGTCATCTCAATTCCAAACGCAAGTTTAAATGCCTCCCCGAGGCGTGATGCATGTGCAGGAACTGAAAGAAGAGCAAGGATGGAACGGAGTCACTTGTCGGCGGTGGCTTCGCCTCGTGGAACGGCGGGATCGGCAGCGTCTTGCTTCGGCCTGGTGCTGAAGGCCCGGAACTTCTCCAGCAGCGCCTCCGCACGCCCCTTCACGGCTTCGACAGCGGCGGCAGCGCCCTCGCCGCTCACCGGTTCCAGCAGGCCGTCGAGGTCGGCGTTGGGATCACAAAGGTAGACGTGGGCGAAGACCCGCGTCAGCGCAGCAGAAGACAAGACGTGCGCCTCGACCTCGGCCGCGGGGCCGATGCCAAGGGCGACATCCCCAAGAGCCTTAACCAGGAAGGGAAGCAGCTTGGTGGGGCCGTCCTCGTCACCAGCTAGCGGGCTGTCCAGGCCGCTCTCGTAAAGCATCTTCAGCGAAGCGCGGGCGTCCTTCTCCATGTCTGCGAAGGCCACGCGATCCTCGGCGAGGACCTGAGCCTTGGCATCCAGCTCGGCCTTCGTCACCTCCAGCTCCTTCTTCAACGCGCCTAGGTGGTCACGGTGCTTCTTGAGCCTGGCCTCCTGGTCCTCGAGCACCGCCTCGCGCGCCTTCGCCCCCTTCTCCAGCTCTTGGTGCAGGCGGACCTCCTCCGCAAGCTGGCCCCTCAGGCCTTGCAGCTCGTCCTCCAGCGCCTTGCAACGGCCGCGGACTTCAACCACCTCTCTCAGGGCCGCGTCTCGAGCAGCCTTCGCCTCGAGGGTGGCCTCCCTCTCTCCGTTGCAGGCCGTTGAGGCCTGAACCAATGCCGCCCGAATCGAAGCATCAGAGCGAATCCACCCCGAAGCCAGTTCCAGGCGCCCGGCCACCAGGCGAGGGTCGGCGCCGAGAAGATCCTGCCGCAGCCGGTCCAGTTCGGCGACGGCACGCTCCAAGATGGAAGAAGAAGACGGAGTAGCATCGGCACGCTCCAGGACAACAGGAGGAGCTGAGGAAGCAACGGCCAGTAGAACGGGCAGAGAAGGTAACGGCGGCGAGGCCGTAGTGTCCCAAGGCGGAGCCCGCCACGCCTCCACAGCCGTAGCGGCGGCGCCTGATGAGGGCACCTCCGGAGTCACTCGGGCCATGGGGGCTGAGCTCGCCCCAGCCAGCTCAGCCAAACCTCACAAGGATGCGCGGGCAGGGGAGGCCCGCGCGTCATGATCTCCCTCCCCGCAGGCGAAGGCGTCGCCGCAGCTAGGATCTCAGGAGCTCCCTTCAGCTTCTTCGCCGCGGGCGCCCGCCTACTCAAGAGAAGCAATCATCAAGCCTCGTCGGCGGAACAAGAAACAAAAGAGCAAGGATCCAGCACTTACGGGTCTTCGTCGGCGAGCTTGGGCAGCCTTCGGCCTAACTTGAAGCCTGACAGCCGGCTGGAAGGGTCGACCTTGGAAGCAGAAGGCCCGACTGCGGACTGCCTTGGGGTAGGGGCAGACCCGCGGGGGATCAGCCCGGTCCTGTCCTTCTTCGGGATCGGGGGCAAGCTCCCGCTGCCCAGCACATCATCATCATCATCATCATCATCATCATCGCTCGGCGAGAGGCGGAGAGTACGGGGCGAGCGCCGAGGGAGGGGAGCCCTCGACTCTCCGTCGGTCGCCCCAGAGTCGGGCCCCTCTCCCCGCTCCTCTTCGCCCTCCTCCTCGCTGGAGTCACCGGAGGGCACGTCCACCGGTCCTTCAGAAGCCACCACGGGCACGAGCCCGTCCCTGTTAAAAACAGGCATGGACTTCACCACCCGCTTCCAGTCGTCACGAAGGAACAGGGGCTTGGGAGCGCCCTTCGGCCTTGCCACCTCGCCCCCGACCAGAGATTGGAGAACCGCGGTCACATCCTCTTCGTCCACCGCCTCGGGGCACGGATGAGGCCTCCACATTGGAGGAGAGTACTCCCGGAGCGGGGCCAGCTAGTGCTCCAGGAATTCCTTCAGCAGCGACGCACCAGTCAACTTCGCCGTCGCCATGTTGGCCGGCCTCAGGTCCACATCCATCTTCTCTAACACCAGCTTCGCGCGGGGGTCTGTGAGCTCCGCTCGGCACCAGTCGCTGGTGCTCACGGGTTGCTCCGTGGGCAAGATCAGCCGAGGGTGGATGCGCCCGACATCTGCCAAGACCCACTTGCTCCTGAAGCCCTCAATCCTCTTCCCGAAACTCGAGATGGCAATGGTGCCGCTATACGCGACGAAGCCCGCACACCCAGAAAGAGAGCTGCCGGAGACCCAGAGGGAGAAGTAGTGGCGCAGCGAGGCCACCGAAAGCTGCACCCCTACGTGGGCCTCGCAGTAGTAAGCGAAGATCGCCAGGAGAAGGATAGAGTTGGGATGGAGATGCAGAGCCTGCAAGTGGTAGTGGTGGAGGACAAAGAAGAAGAATTTGGAGAAGGGAGGCACCAGGCCCGCAGCAATGGAGCTTACAAAGAGAGGATAAAAGGTGCTCCCTCGGTCCTCAGGGGTGGCAGAGCCGGTCTTGAACACCTCCGTCCTTTCGATGCCCTGCGCTGCCGCCATCCGGCGCAACCGAGCAAGGCTCGTCTTGGGCACATTCGGCGGGTCCAGAGCAGGAGAATACCAAGCTTCAGCCGGAGGCTGGCGAGGCGCCATGGCTTCCTAGGTCGCGCAACTGGAGCAGATCTGGAAGTTTGGAGGAAGAAAGGGGAGGCGCAAGAAAGGGGATCTGAGCAGCAACAGGAGAGAGCAGGGGCAAAGTCTGGGAAGATGCCTCTCCCTTATCAACCCACACAGTTGCTAAGGCACCCACGTCCAGTCAACCGCCACGCGGCACCCAAGGCCGCAGGCTTTGGGGCCTACGGTGCTTCGCCCTTGCCCTTTCGCCCCTCGGCACGGCCAAGTCCATGCGCGCCTTGGGCCCGGGGGCTACTGTCGGCGTTCTGGGAACGGGGGTCCCCAGACTTGCCTGCCTGCGGCGTGGCTCGAGTGGGGGCCCAACGTGGCCCATCTTCACCAACACAAGACTCAAGACCCTCACGAGGGGCCAAGCCTCGCGAGGCGGACGACACGGCGCAGCCTCCTCAGGCTGGCTCGCGAGGAGACGGAGATATCAAGGCGGGGCGCCTCGCGAGGTGCCAGTGACGGAAGCCATGACGATCGAGGGTGCCAGGCGGGCACCAGCGCACGCAGCGTCCTCCTTTCCTCTTTGGTGCAAAGGGGGCAAGCGCAGCCGCGGAGTACCGAGGCATCAGGCAAAGGTTGTCGTTTTGGTGCAACAAGACCAGGACCAAGCGGACTACGAGACGGAGGTCACCATGGAGCCCAGCATGGCGTCACCGCAGAGTCTTTCGCAGGCGAAGACCACCTTTAGTCAGGATAAGAGTACTTGCTGTCCCCCTTTAAATTAGCCCGCCATTGTTGGCTCCCTTTCCGCTCGATATTTGGGAAGAGGGCCAGGGCCTCTATAAATAGGACCAGCCGCCCACATAGCAAGGGGCTCGGTTTTCAGGTGGAGGGGATCGAAATCAGAGAGAGAGAGAGAGAGAGAGAGAGAATGGCGACTGAACTCCTCAGTTCACCGCCCCAGCCAAGAACAGACCCTCGCGAGGCAGTTCTTCCTTGTACCGTTCATCATCACCAGCCCCAGGAGGCAATCCATCCACCACACATTAGAGTAGGGTATTACACCACAATGGTGGCCCGAACCAGTATAAATCTTGCGTCTCTTGCGCAGTTCTTTTAGTAGTTTAGATCTTTGTGAGACGGGGAGGTTGAGGACGTGATCTCCGCGTGCACCCTAGTGTTCGAACCTTAAGGGTCTGCCGGAACCCGAAATCCGACACCTTTGTTCTTGAGGTCACAGGATAAATCATGTTGCAAGTAATCATGTGAATTTGATATGTGTTCGATATTTTGATAGTATGTATGTTGTGATTCCCTTAGTGGTGTCATGTGAATGTCGACTACATGACACTTCACCATATTTGGGCCTAAGGGAATGCATTGTGGAGTAGCAATTAGATGATGGGTTGCGAGAGTGACAGATGCTTAAACCCCAGTTTATGCTCTATTCCATAAGGGACCGATTGGATCCAAGAGTTTAATGCTATGATTAGAATTTATTCTTAATACTTATCTCATAGTTGTGGATGGTTGCGGGAGGGTTAATCATAAGTAGGTGGTTTGTTCAAGTAAGAACAGCATCTAAGCACTGGTCCACCCACATATCAAATTATCAAAGTATCGAACACGAATTAAACCAACATGATGAAAGTGACTAGATGAAATTCCCGTGTACCCTCAAGAATGCTTTGCTTGTCATAAGAAACCGTATTGGCCTGTCCTTTGCCTCAAAAGGATTGGGCAACCTTGCTGCACTTTTGTTACTACTATCCTTACTTGCTCGTTACAAATTATCTTACTATCAGACTACTTTGCTACTTAGAATTTCAGCACTTGCAGACATTACCTTACTGAAAACTACTTGTCATTCCTTCTACTCCTCATTGGGTTCGACAATCTTACTTATGGAAAAGAGATACAGTTGATCCCCTATACTTGTGGGTCATTACGTCCTCTGCTTAAACACAATTTTCCTATTGAAACTCTAGGAGGTCCTCCTCCACCTAAAGGTGATCCTGTGTTTGAATTAAAACAATTGCGAGACACTTTGAAATATGCTTATCTTAAAGAAAAGAAGATATATCCTGTTATTATTAGTGCTAACCTTTCAGAACATGAAGAAGAAAGATTGTTGAAAGTTCTAAGGAAGCACCGAGCTGCTATTGGATATAATCTTGATGATTTATAGGGCATTAGTCCCACTCTATGTCAGCACAAAATTAATATTGAACCTGATGCTAAGCCCGTTGTTGATCACTAATGTCGATTGAATCCAAAAATGAAGGAAGTGGTAAGAACGGAAATATTAAAACTTCTAGAAGCAGGTATAATCTATCCAATAGCTGATAGTAGATGGGTAAGTCCTGTTCATTGTGTCCATAAAAAAGGAGGTATTACTGTTATTCCTAATGATAAGAATGAACTTATTCCACAAAGAATTGTTACAAGTTATAGAATGGTAATTGATTTTAGAAAATTAAACAAAGCAACTAGAAAAGATCATTACCCTCTGCCTTTTATTGATCAAATGCAAGAAAGATTATCTAAGCACACACATTTTTGCTTCCTTGATGGACATTCTGGTTTTTCACAAATACCTGTTTCTCAACCTGATCAAGAAAAGACCACTTTTACTTGTCCCTTTGGAACTTATGCTTACAGACATATGCCTTTTGGTTTATGCAATGCACCTGCTACCTTTCAAAGATGTATGACTGTTATATTCTCTGACTTTTGTGAAAAGATTGTTGAGGTTTTCATGGATGATTTCTCTATTTATGGGAAGTCTTTTGATGATTGTTTAAGCAATCTTGACCAAGTTTTGCAGAGATGTGAACAAACAAATCTTGTCTTGAATTGGGAGAAGTGCCACTTTATGGTTAATGAAGGCATTGTCTTGGGTCATAAAATTTCTGAAAGAGGTATTGAAGTGGACAAAGCTAAGGTTGATGCAATTGAAGAAAATGCCATGTCCTAAAGATATCAAAGGTATTCATAGTTTCTTAGGTCATGATGGTTTCTATAGGAGATTTATCAAAGACTTCTCTAAAAATTCTAGTCCTCATACGAATCTTTTGCAAAGGACATTCCTTTTGTTTTTGATGATGATTGTTTAGAAACCTTTGAAACACTCAAGAAAGCCTTAATTTCTGCACCTATTGTTCAACCACCTGATTGGAACTTGCCTTTTGAAATTATGTGTGATGCTAGTGATTATGGTGTTGGTGTTGTTCTAGGACAAAGAGTTGATAAGAAACTGAATGTTATTCATTATGCTAGTAAAACTCTAGATGGTGCTTGTCAGAGTAAATAGCCATGGGTAGCCTAGCCGGCTTCCTCTGGCCCTTCTGAAAAAATTACGAGCCCGTCCGGCTCTCAAGAATCCAAGACGTGGGGCCGCCTTCCCCTTGCTGGCCGTCACCTAGGCCGGCTATCGGAAGGCGGCCCGACTTTAGCCCTCGCAAAGAAAGCCACGGGACGGCCGGCTTCGAGAAGCCGGCCGCGAGAAGGCCGACTCCAAGAAGCGGGCTCCCACAAAGTGGTCGAGACCGTACCCTCAAAGTTTGCATCCACCTAACGGCGATGTGATGGGGCGTGGCTACAGTGAAGCCTGACGCCCCCGAATCCCGGAGCACGACCGGCACAGTGCGCCGTACGGGTGGCCATGGCCCGTCCGGCGCAGCACTGTTGCCATGTTGACCCTGATGTCATCCACGATGGACTACTAGGACAGCCCACAAGCGGTGGGCCCCTTCGGGCAGAGAGACACCCGAAGGCGGCCACGCCTCCCCCAGTCGGCCCAAGACAGAGCCGGCTCCCCGCAGCCGGCTTGCCGCCTCCCTCAAAGGAGACGCCCCATTAAGGAGACAAGACGCGGTGAGGCTACAGCAATCGCCCGCCAGACGGCGGCACTGTAGCCACGCCTACCTCGACGAAGCCCATGTCACCAAGATAGAGCAACAGTAACCAGCCGCCGACAAGGTCCTGGACAGTGGGGCCTGCCTGTCGACCAAGGGGCCGGCAGCCGACGGGACCCACCAGTCGGCGGGCCCCAGTAGTCGGCGCAGAAGCCGGCGAGCGCAGTCATAGACGGCTGGGCCCTGCGCCTAGTCGGATTACCATTCTACCCCCGGGGGGTAGGCCTATATAAACCCCCCGGGGCACCCATGCAAAGGGTTGGATCCCAGCTAGTTCTAGACACCACACAAGGAGAAGAAGCAAGCAAGCCGTGCCCTTCTTCCTCCTCCCACCAAAACAGCTCTAGGAGCATCGTGTAGCCACTTGTTCATCTAGTGATCATGCGGAGACCCCGCAGAGCAGCAGTAGGGGTGTTATCCCCATGGAGAGCCCCGAAGCTGGGTAGGATTCGTCGGCGTGCATGTCTTCGCCTCATCCCGTTTCCAGGCACCGGCGATGTTTTACTGGCTCCCACAATGATAAGCCACCCGTTGGCATATGTCGCACCTACCACCCGACATTTGGCGCCCACCGTGGGGCCAGGTGCACCGTCGTCCGGAGACCTGTTCTGGACGGGCACCCTCTTCCTCCCCAGCGAGCGTAGCTAGCCCGGTACGCCCGATGGCGCTTGCCACGACGCGCTACAAGGTGTCACCAGCATCTGCGCGGCGAGCCACCTCGCCGATCTCCTCGACGAAACCCTCATCTCCGACGAGCTCGCCTCTGATGCGGGCACCGACCACCTCGCCAACCTCCTCGGCCAGCTCCATGTCTTCGGCGAGCCTGCTATGGATATGGAGTCGGTTGGCTCCACCGACCCGATGCTTGTCGACTCCGACACGGCCTCACTCGACATCTTCCCCACCAACGTCGCGATCTACAACGACCCGCTTCCCCGGACCGATGGCTGCGACACTGTCACCACCGAGGTGATGGTCATCGGCCACGGCGGCACGGCTGACGAGAGCGCCCACGACGCCCCGCACACGGCAGTCCATGACTTGTCCATCCCGCTCCCGGCTGATGCTGATGATGAAGCACTGGAGGCACGCCGCCTCGCTCTCCTTGCGGAGGGCCGGAGGCTGGCCTCCATGAGACGCCTCACTGAGGCCTACCAGTGCGAAGCTGACCGCGCCGCCTTCGGCACGCCGGCTCCGGGCGGGCCAAGCCGGGCCGGCGTTGTCAAGCAACACGGCGCTGTCATCGCCGACACGCTGGGAGTCGACCGCCCGGTCTATGCCACCCCACTCGAGAACATGTGTGCCGCCCAGGCGGCCGTAGACGAGTTGGACGGATTGGAGGCCGAAGAACTCCCCCACATGACCCGGCGCATCCAGCAGCTGATTGATGCGGCCGCACGGCAGCACGAAGCCGACGCCCGCGCGGGAAGCCCTCCCCCGCGCCGAGATCACAGCGCGACGTCCCAGACACCGACTACGAGCAACACCCGCGCACGGCGCGAGAAAGAGCCGGCTGCCAGCCAAAGCCGGACCCGAATCTCCATCGAGCGAGACGCAGAAGGCCGTCCCCGAGCCGTGGAATGGCGGGGCAACCCACCCCCGCCTCGGCCCCGTGGAGAGAGATATCCCACCCCGCCGCCTGTGGCGCATCCGACTCTCAGCGGCCGACTAGGTCGCCGTGAAGGAGTCGGTGAGAACGACGCCCGCCATCGGATCGACCGCCTGGCGCGATCCCAGGCACTGGAAGAAGAAGACGATGTAGGCCCGCCTTGTTTCGGCCCCCGCATCCGCGACGAGCCTTTCCCCAAAGGGTTCTCGCTCCCAAGAGACACGCCCAAGTACAACGGCTCCGTGAAGCCGGAAGATTGGTTGATCAACTACTCCACGGCGGTTAGCATAGCCAACGGCAACAGGCGCGTTGCCGTGAAGTACGTGCCCCTCATGCTGCAAGGCACGGCGTGGACCTGGCTAAACAGCCTCAAGCCCTTCAGCATCAACAGCTGGCTAGATTTCACCGAAGCTTTCATCCGCAACTTCACCAGCACCTACAAGCGGGCTCCCAAGCCCAGGCAGCTCTCCTTGTGCGTGCAAGGCCCAGCCGAGTCCACTTGTGACTACCTCACGCGTTGGGACGAGCTCCGCAACTCTTGCGAGGGGGTGCACGAGGTGCAAGCCATAGAATACTTCATTGCCAGGTGCCGAGAAGGCACCCTCCTCAAGCACAAGCTCCTCTACGACGAGCCGACTACCCTCGACGAGCTTCTGGACATAGCGGACAAATACGCCACCGCCGACTCTTCGATGAAGACTGAGCTCCGGGTAGACGGTCCGGGAAAGTACTCAACCCAGCGCCCAAGACGCCGGTAGGGGATTCCGGTCGATGCCCACACCCGAACGATCACAAGCGCAAGGGCCCTGCGCCGCCTCCCTCCAGTCGGCAGGTGGCCACAGTCGAAGACGCGCCACCTGAAGGGCGGCCCGCGCCCAAGAAACCCAAGGGCGGGCGGCCGGCTTGGCAGCCGGCCTTCTCCTACGGGCAAACTCTCGACACCCCGTGCAAATTCCACAGCGGCGCGAAGCCGTCTAACCACACAACCCGGAAGTGCCATTGGCTCACCCGAATCTCCAAAGGCGAAGGGCTCGCGCCGCCTCCGCCTGCCGGCCCGCCGCCTCCGGCTCCGCCACCGCCGGCCGCTCGGCCCGCAGTCGGAGCCGTGCACGATGAGTTCCCCGACGAGCACGCGACCTACATCGTCTTTACAAGCCATCCCGAAGACCGGCGCGGCAAACGCCGAGAGCACCAGGAAGTCAGCATGGTCGCTGCCGACCCCGCCGGACACATGCATTGGTCAGAAAAACCTATCAGCTGGAGCCGGGCCGACCACCCAGAGGTGATGCCGTCTCCTGGCGCTTATGCGTTGGTCCTGGAAGCCACCCTCGCGACGGACAGACGCGCCGCCCATTTCTCCCGTGTGTTGATAGACGGCGGGAGCAGCATCAACATCCTGTACCGTGACACCCTAGAGAAGCTAAATGTCAAGACAAAGCAACTCATGCCTACTCGGACAGTGTTCCATGGCATCATACCCGGCTTGTCCTGCGCCCCCATTGGCAAGATCAAGATTGATGTACTCTTTGGGGACAAGGAGCATTTCCGCCGGGAAGCGATCTGGTTTGAAGTGGTGGACCTGGAAAGCCCCTACCATGCGTTGCTTGGCCGACCCGCCTTGGCCAGGTTCATGGCAGTTCCCCACTATGCATACCTCAAGATGAAGATACCGAGTTCCAAGGGCGTCATCACCATAGCCGGCGATTACAAGAAGTCAAGTCCCTTGTGATTGCCGAATAGAAGAAGATATTGGACCGGGTCGTGGCCATGGCCGGCAAGCAGCCGAACCTGTCCCCCGATCCCAAGGAGTATGATGCCCATGGATCTTTCCAGCCGGCCAAAGAAACAAAGAAGACACCTCTTGGCCCCGAGCACCTCGAGAGGTTTGCCGTCATCGGGGCAAGCCTGAACAGCAAATAGGAAGGCGAGCTCGCCGATTTCCTCCGTGAGAATCGGGGCATCTTTGCATGGTCCCCCAAGGACATGCCAGGTGTTCCGAAGGAATTCGCCGAGCACAAACTACACGTCCGAGAAGACGCAAAACCAGTTAAACAGCCCCTCCGCCGACTATCGGAGGAAAAGAGAAGGATTGTAGGGGAAGAGATAGCCCGGCTTCTGGCAGCCGGCTTCATTATGGAAGTTTTCTTTCCAGAGTGGCTCGCCAACCCGGTCCTCGTGCTAAAGAAGAACAACAAGTGGCGCATGTGTATAGACTACACAAGCCTCAACAAGGCCTGCCCTAAAGATCCCTTTGCCCTGCCGAGGATTGACCAAGTGATAGACTCCACGGCCGGATGCGAGCTGTTGAGTTTCTTGGATGCTTACTCAGGATACCACCAGATAAAGTTAGATCCGGCTGACCGCCTGAAGACCGCCTTCATCACGCCATTCAGAGCCTTCTGCTACCTGACTACGACATTCGGCTTGAGAAATGCCGGTGCCACTTTTCAGCGTTGCATGCAGAAGTGCCTCCTCAAGCAGCTCGACAGAAATGCTCACGTCTACGTAGACGACATTGTGGTGAAGACGGAGAAGCACGGCACCTTGCTGGAAGACCTCAAAGAAACATTTGAGAACCTACGCCGGTTCCAAATCAAGCTCAACCCCGAGAAATGCATGTTCGGAGTGCCAGCCGGCCAGCTCCTAGGCTTCCTGGTCTCCGAACGCGGCATCGAATGCAACCCAGTGAAGATCAAGGCCATTGAGAGGATGGCGATATCCACCAAGCTTCGAGACATCCAGAAGTTCACCGGATGCCTGGCCTCCCTGAACCGCTTCATCAGCCGGCTCGGAGAGAAAGCTCTCCCCCTCTACCGCCTCATGAAGAAGACCACTCACTTCGAGTGGAATGACCAGGCCGACCAAGCTTTTCACGAGCTGAAGAAGATGCTGGCCACGCCGCCTGTCCCAGTGGCGCCGACTGAGAAAGAGCCCATGCTCCTCTACATTGCCGCAACTAGCCGGGTGGTCAGCACCGTCATCGTAGTCCAACGCCCAGAAGAGGGCCGAGCCCAGCCGGTCCAGAGGCCAGTGTACTATTTGAGCAAGGTACTGTCCGCCTCGAAGCAGAACTACATGCACTACCAGAAGATGTGTTACGGCGTATACTTCACGGCCAAGAAGCTGAAGCCCTACTTTCAAGAGCATCCCGTCATGGTCGTATGCACCGCCCCGCTGGCCGAGATCATAGGCAGCCGGGATGCGTCTGGCCGGGTGGTGAAATGGGCCATCGAGCTGGCCCCTTACACGATCTTCTACCAGCCCTGCACCGCCATCAAGTCCCAAGCACTGGCCGACTTCCTCGTCGACTGGGCCGAGACCCAGTACCTGCCACCGGCTCCCGACTCCACCCATTGGCGCATGCACTTCGACGGGTCCAAGATGCGCACCGGCTTGGGAGCTGGCATTGTCCTTACCTCTCCCAAAGGCGACAAGCTCAGATACACGCTGCAGATTCACTTTGCTGCTTCCAACAATGTAGCCGAGTACGAGGCGCTCATACACGGGCTCCGGCTTGCCAAAGAACTTGGCATTCACCGGATCCTATGTTATGGCGACTTGGACTTGGTGGTCCAGCAATCATCCGGCGACTGGGACGCCAAGGACGCAAATATGGCAAGCTACCGCTTCCTTGTTCAGCAAATCAGTGGATACTTTGAAGGATGCGAGTTCCTCCACGTACCGCGAGCCGACAACGAGTCGGTCGATGCCCTGGCTCGAATAGGCTCCACTCGACAAGCAATACCAGCCGGTGTTGCGCTACAACGCCTCCTCAAGCCGTCCATCAAGCCGTCTCCAGAGTCCGACTCCATCTTCGTGCCGCCTGACCCCGGCGCGGCCAGGTCCGGCTCGAAGAACCAAGCGGGCGACCCGGGGACTTCGGCAGTCGGCCCGGGGACTTCAGTAGCCGGCTCGGGGACTTCCGCAGCTACGCCCGATCCGAGGACTGCCACACCCGGCTCGGGGACTGCGGTAGTCGGCCCGGGAACTGCACGAACACAACAGCCAGCGGCCGACTCCAGCATTTCACCACCCAGCCCACCCACCCTGGTGGCAGTAGCCACATTGGCAATAGGAGAAGTCGCGGCTCCATCATGGGCTCAGTCCATCCTCAACTTCCTAATAAACCAAGATCTGCCGGCTGACGAAACAGAGGCAAGACAAGTCCAACACCAAGCCGGAGCATACACAATCATCAACAGAGAGCTCGTCAAGCACAGTGTCACTGGAGTCCTCCAACGATGCGTCGAGCAAGAGGAGGGCATTGCAATCCTCAGAGACATCCACCAAGGAGAATGCGGCCACCACGCGGCCTCAAGATCACTCGTTGCCAAAGCTTTCCGCCATGGTTTCTTTTGGCCGACTGCTTTGGATGACGCCAAAGAATTGGTTAAACATTGCAAAGGGTGCCAACTCTTTAGCTCCAAGCAACACATGCCGGCTTCAGCACTCAAGACCATCCCCCTCACCTGGCCCTTCATCGTTTGGGGACTGGACATGGTGGGCCCATTCAAGACGACGCACGGCGGCATGACACATTTGCTCGTCGTCGTGGACAAATTCACCAAGTGGATTGAGGCAAAGCCGATCAAGAAGCTGAATGGGCTGACTGCCATGACATTCATCGCGGATATAACAATTCGGTACGGCGTGCCATACAGCATCATCACCTACAATGGCACGAATTTTGCCAAGGGAGCCTTGGCACGTTTTTGCGCAACGCAAGGTATCCGGCTGGACTTAGCGTCCGTTGCCCACCCGCAGTCAAACGGCCAGGTCGAGCGAGCCAACGGCCTCATCCTTTCCGGCATCAAGCCCCGACTAGTCGTACCACTGGAGCGTTCAGCCGGCTGTTGGCTCGATGAGCTGCCAGCTGTCCTCTGGAGTCTGCGCACTACTCCAAACAAGTCAACCGGCTTCACTCCTTTCTTCCTCGTGTACGGTGCCGAGGCGATCATCCCAACCGACATTGAGTTCGACTCGCCCCGGGTAACCATGTACACGGAGGCGGAGGCCAAGGAACCACGGGAAGACGGCGTCGACCTGCTGGAAGAAGGCCGGCTGTTAGCCCTCAACCGGTCTGCCATCTACCAGTATGGTTTGCGCCGCTACCACAGTCGGAAGGTCAGGCCAAGATCCTTCCAAGAGGGCGACCTTGTACTTCGGCTGATCCAGCGAACAGCCGGCCAGCACAAGCTCTCGGCCCCTTGGGAGGGCCCCTTCATCATCAACAGAGCTTTAGGCAACGACTCCTACTACCTAATCGACACACAGAAGCCCAAGGCACGCAAGAGAGACGACTCCGGCAAGGAGTCGGAACGACCATGGAACGCCAACCTCCTCCGAAGATTTTATAGCTGAAATGCAGTATGTATCACGCTAACTTTTGTACTAAGTACGAGACAATAGGCCCCCCGAGGAGAGCTCGGGGACTGCCATCTTTTATCTATGAATGGAGTTATATTAGAAGTCCTACCCGCGGTCAGAAAAGTAGTGTGCCGACACCCAAGCGTAACTCTTGCCAAAAGTCGCAGTTCGAAGAACCGACTGTCCAGCTGGCAAGAGTTAAAAGCAGGAAAGGATGCCCACACGAAAAATGGCTAGGGACTAACGGACTAATATAACGAAAGCCGGTTTGCCTCCTACCACCGACCGACTACCAGAGTAGCCGGCCAGCCGGTTTCCATTCACTTCACTTCAATCCAAGAAAGCTCGAGTACTTGCCTCCCCAAAGAGGGAAGGCGGCAAAGAAAAAATCCTAAGGATAAAAAGCATATGTGAATGGAAACCAAACATGCACACAATAATATTTACATAAAAAAACCTCCAAGAGGCCAGCATTCAACATAGTTTGGATACACCCCCAGTGGGTGGAACTGCGAAAGCTTAATAAAGTTGTTCAGAAGGCAACAAACAGGAAAAAACAAGGACGACAGATTAAGCCGGCGGAGCGACTGACGAGCTGGGCTGGTCGGTGGAGACGGTTGTGCCGGCTGAAGGAGTGGCCGGCTGGCGAACCTCGGCTTGATCACCGCCCCCCGCAGAGGGCGCGCTTGCGCGCACCTCGTTGCTGGAGGCACGGTCAGCCTGAGGCCGGCCAGTTGTTCCACCGGCCGGCTCGACGTCTTCACCTTCAACTTCTTCGTCGTCTTCGCCTTCGTCCCTAGAGGCGATCTCCTCTGCCGAGTCCTCGCCCACCGCCGGGTTTAGCCCAAACCACTCCTCCGGCTGGGCAACGCCATCATCATTGATTTCAGGTGCAAAAACGCTGATGTCGGTGCACTCGGCGATCATCGAAGCACGCTGAGCGATAGTCGGCTGCACCTCCTCCAGCTCTGCATCGGCCTCCAGCCGCCAGGTGCGCAGCTGGTCCAGGTTCAGCCCTGGGTACCAAGCTCGGACGAACTCCAATGCCCGCCCGGCTCCAAGCCGAGCCACCGACGCCTTCCAAGCTTCAAAGCGGCCGACCGCAACCTCCAGCCAGTCGGCAGTCCGGCTCGGGGTGCGGGGAATCGTCTCGCTGGGCCAGAGGGCGGCCAACACCTGCGCTCCGGCACGTTGGAGGCGGTGAAGCATATGATGAGCCGGCTGCAGCCGCGCTTGGACCGCCAAGAGCTGCTCCTCAAGCGTCCGATTCGCATCCGGCGCGATGTTGGCCCCCGCCTGACGGCGCGCTTCGCGACGGGCCTCGATGGTTTGGGCGGCAAAGACGGAGTAGCCGGGAAAGTAGTCTGCACAGAGAACAGAAAGCAGCACAAGTCAGAACAAAAATCAGGTGGCCAGGGGCAGGCAAGGCGCGAGGTAGGCGGCTTATCGTCGACCAAGTCCTCGATACGGCCGAAGCCTTCATCCAGCACTTGCCGGGTCTCAGCCCAGCCCGCCGCCTTAGTCTCGAACTCGGCCTTCAGGGCGGCTTCACTATCCTGCGCTTTCTTCAGGGCCGCCTTGTGGCTCTCCTCCTGGTCAGCCAGCTTCTTGGCCAGGCAGTCACGCTCCAGGACCAAGGCGGCGTGCTCGGTCTCCTTGGTGCGAAGGGCGGCCTGCGCCTCGCTGAGCTCCCTCCTCAAGTCGGCATTGGCCCCTGCAAGCACGAAAGACAAAAGAAAAAACCAATGAGGAAAAAGTCGTCAGGGAAGATCCTACCCGACTGCTCAGCAGTCGGCCCGAATCTCGGGGACTACACCCAGTGGGTGCGCTGACGCGCCCCCACAGGAGATAAATAAGATCAAGTACTCACTTCGGCTGTTGACCAGGTCCTCGGTTTTCCAACCCAACTCCTGAGCCTGGGAGTTGAAGGCGGTAGCACGGGAGTTATGGTACTCCTGGAAGATCAGACAGAAGGCGAGAATAAGATAGTCGTCAAGGAAGACCCGACCCGACTGCTCAGCAGTTGGCCCGAATCTCAGGGACTACACCCAGTGGGTGCGCTGACGCGCCCCCACGGAAGAAATCAAGAGAACAAAGCAACTAAGGATAGAAGACTCACCTGGATGGCGGCCCGCGTCGAAAGGAACTCCTGGGTGTACTGCTGCAGCAAGGCGGCCTAAGCTTGAAGCCGGCTCCGGACCTCTTGGGCCGCCACGTTTAGCTCGCCCGTCCCCCCGCTGGGAGTCCACTCGGATGTGGCGGTGTTGGCTGCCTCCAGGGCCTCCGCCGTCCGGCCGGCGCCCGCAACTCGGCGCGGCTCCGGCACAGCGGTGCCTCCCCCTGCGTGCCGGTGCGTTACCGGCTGCATCTCGAGGTCGGCTCTGACCTCCGGCTCGCCCCTGACCGGCTCCTCTGGCGCCACTGCCGATTGGCCGCCTTGGCCCGCTTCGGCTGGCGCTGCCGGCGGCGCCCTCTCCGTGAAGACCACGGAGTCCTCCCTCCTCTCCATCAGCGGCGGGTCTTGGCCGATTTCCTCTGCCAGGGGCATTGGGATGTCGGGGGCCACGGCACGGAGGGGAATGGCGAGCAACGGAGGCTGGTTATGTGAAACCTCCGCCTCCGTCTCCGCGGCCGCCGCCTCTGCCTGGGCCTTGGCTGCCGCGTCGGCCTGCTCCTTCGCCGCCTGGGCAGCCGCTTGCTCCGCCGCCTCCCGCTCCTCCCGCGCCTCACGGGCGTTCCACTTCGTGTCCTCCCTGAGGTCGGCGCGGGGGTCCGCGCGACGAGAGCCTGAAGACCCTCCAGTCGGCCCGACTACGGAGCCGCCCGGACCCCGCTCAAGGGAAAGCGGCGCCCTGTCCGGCGAGCAAGGAAAGGTTTCCAATCTACTTTATTTTGCAATCTTTATTTTTCAAACTATATCATAAAATACCAAAAATATTTATCTTATTATTATTATCTCTATCAGAACTCACTCTCGTAAGTGACCGTGAAGGGATTGACAACCCCTTTATCGTGTTGGTTGCGTGGTTCTTATTTGTTTGTGTAGGTACGAGGGACTTGCGTGCAGTCTCCTACTGGATTGATACCTTGGTTCTCAAAACTGAGGGAAATACTTACGCTACTTTGCTGCATCACCCTTTCCTCTTCAACGGAAAACCAACGCAGTGCTCAAGAGGTAGCAAGAAGGATTTCTGGTGCCGTTGCCGGGGAGATCTACTACAAGTCAAGACATACCAAGTACCCATCACAAACTCTTATCCATCGCATTACATTATTTTCCATTTGCCCTCATTTACCTCTCCCCCACTTCACCCTTGCCGTTTTATTCGCCCTCTTTTCTGTTCACCTCTTTTTCGTTTGCTTCGTCGTCATGGCTAATCATTCTATCATTGTTAGTACTCCCGATCATGAAGTTCTTAATTTTAAACAAAGGGAGGGAGAAAATCTAAAAGGTGCTTGGCATAGAATTTTCAATGCTCATAATAGATCTACTAGGAAGCAATCCACTTCCGTTCTTCTTCACAATTTTTATGTAGGCATCACTCCTTGGAATAGATATATTCTTGACACCATTACCGGAGGGAATTTCTTGGGTAGCCATAATTTTGATTCTTATAATCCTATGATAGATTTGTTTGGCCCACCACCTCTTTTGGTTAATGGAACTATTTTAACTTTGGAACATGTGATGCAAAGGCTTGAAATTATTGAAAATAAAGTTGCCTCTGTGGAGTTGATTGAAAATTTGGATAAAAAGATCCACAACCAAATCAATCAATATGGATCTAAGGTAGGGGTTACTCTGATTTTTTTAAAGAAAAAGAACCTATAGTTAATGAAAGAATAGATCAAGATTCCACGAGAATTGGTAACTTGAGGATATTATTACTAATTTAGGGTATGCCTTTTCATCCGTTAAAAATACTCCAAATCCTCCTACAACCAAGATTGCTAAATTAATGCATGTTCCTAAAAATCAGGGTGAATCTTCTAGTAAGGAAAATGCGGATCTCAAATCAATAAGTGTTCACCCTAACTTCTTCAATATCATTAAGGAACCTTTTGCTACAAATGAATTTCTTCATTTCTTGCCTAGGAGTTTGATAATTAAAAAGAAGGAAACTACCAAGGGTTATAAGGGTTCATTTGAAGAATTGCATACCAAAGATGATAATACCTAGGTCTATACTTGCTTTTATGCCTAGCTAGGGGCGTTAAACGATAGCGCTTGTTGGGAGGCAACCCAATTTTATTTTTGTTTCTTGCTTTTTGGTTCGGTTTAGTAATAAATAATTCACCTAGCCTCTGTTTAGATGTGGTTTTATGCTTTTAATTAGTGTTTGTGCCAAGTAGAACCTTTGGGAAGACTTGGGGGAAGTTTTAGTGATCTTGCTATAAAAAACAGAAACTTTAGCGCTCACGAGATTTGCTTCCATTTTTTACTGGAGAGAGATATTAGGTTGATTATTTTTGAAGATGATTAATAGACAAATTCCTCACGTCCACCAATTTATTTTAGAATTTTTGGGGTTACATAAGTATTCGAAACCTACATATTACTACAGACTGTTCTGTTTTTGACAGATTCTGTTTTTCGTGTGTTGTTTTCTTATTTTGATGAATCTATGGCTAGTATCGGAGGGTATGAACCATAGAGAAGTTGGAATAAAGTAGGTTTAACACCAATATAAATAAAGAATGAGTTCATTACAGTACCTTAAGTGGTGGTTTGTTTTCTTATACTAACGGAGCTCATGAGATTTTCTATTGAGTTTTGTGTTGTGAAGTTTTTAAGTTTTGGGTAAATATTTGATGGATTATGGAACACGGAGTGGAAAGAGCCTAAGGTTGAGGATGCCCAAGGCACCCCAAGGTAAATTAAAGGACAACCAAAGGCCTAAGCTTGCGGATGCCCCGGAAGGCATCCCCTCTTTTGTCTTCTTCCATCGGTAACTTTACTTAAGGCTATATTTGTATTCACCACATGATATGTGTTTTGCTTGGAGTGTCTTTTATGATTTGAGTCTTTGCTTTTTAGTTTACCACAATAATAATTTTTGTACACACCTTTTGGCAGAGACACAAATGAATTGGAATTTATTAGAATACTATATGCGCTTCACTTATATCTTTTGAGCTAGATAATTTTGCTCTAGTGCTTCACTTATATCTTTTAGAGCACGGTGGTGGTTTTATTTTATAGAAATTATTGATCTCTCATGCTTCACTTATATTATTTTGAGAGTCCTATAGAACATTATGGTAATTTGCTTTGGTTATAAAATTGGTCCTAATATAATAGGCATCCATGATGGGTATAATAAATGTTGGGGAACGCAGTAATTTCAAAAAATTTCCTACGCACACGCAAGATCATGGTGATGCACAGCAACGAGAGGGGAGAGTGTTGTCTACGTACCAACGCAGACCGACTGCGGAAGCGATCACACAACGTAGAGGAAGTAGTCGTACGTCTTCTTCCCGATCCGACCGATCCAAGCACCGTTACTCCGGCACCTCCGAGTTCTTAGCACACGTTCAGCTCGATGACGTTCCTCGGGCTCCGATCCAGCAAAGCGTCGAGGAAGAGTTCCGTCAGCACGACGGCGTGGTGACGATCTTGATGTACTACCGACGCAGGGCTTCGCCTAAGCACTGTAACGGTATGATCGAGGTGGAATTTGGTGGCAGGGGGCACCGCACACGGCTAAGGAACGATTAACTTGTGTGTCTAGGGGTGCCCCCTGCCCCCATATATAAAGGCCAGGGGCAGGGGGTTCGGCCGGCTAGGAGGGAGGCGCAGGGAGGAGTCCTACTCCCACCGGGAGTAGGACTCCTCCCCTCCAATCCTATTCCAACTAGGATTCTTGGGGGGGAAGGAGAAAGAGGGGGCCGGCCCACCTTTCCTAGTCCTATTAGGACTTGGGAAAGGGGGGGGCGCCGGCCAGGTGTGGGCTGCCTCTTCTCTCTTTTCCACTAAGGCCCAATAGGCCCATTTACCTCCCGGGGGGGTTCCGGTAACCCTCCCGGTAATCCGGAAAAATCCCGATTTCACCCGGAACGCTTCCGGTGCCCAAACATAGGCTTCCAATATATCAATCTTTATGTCTCGACCTTTTCGAGACTCCTCGTCATGTCCGTGATCTCATCCGGGACTCCGAATAACCTTCGGTACATCAAAATGCATAAACTCATAATAACTGTCATCGTAACGTTAAGCGTGCGGACCCTACGGTTCGAGAACAATGTAGACATGACCGAGACACGTCTCCGGTCAATAACCAATAGCGGGACCTGGATGCCCATATTGGCTCCTACATATTCTACGAAGATCTTTATCGGTCAGACCGCATAACAACATACGTTGTTCCCTTTGTCATCGGTATGTTACTTGCCCGAGATTCGATCGTCGGTATCCAATACCTAGTTCAATCTCGTTACTGGCAAGTCTCTTTACTCGTTCCGTAATACATCATCTTAGTTATTATGCTTGCAAGGCTTATGTGATGTGTATTACCGAGAGGGCCCAGAGATACCTCTCCGACAATCAGAGTGACAAATCCTAATCTCGAAATACGCCAACCCAACATCTACCATTGGAGACACCTGTAGTACTCCTTTATAATCACCCAGTTACGTTGTGACGTTTGGTAGTACCCAAAGTGTTCCTCCGGTAAATGGGAGTTGCATAATCTCATAGTTATAGGAACATGTATAAGTCATGAAGAAAGCAATAGCAACATACTAAACGATCGGGTGCTAAGCTAATGGAATGGGTCATGTCAATCAGATCATTCAACTAATGATGTGACCTCGTTAATCAAATAACAACTCTTTGTTCATGGTTAGGAAACATAACCATCTTTGATTAACGAGCTAGTCTAGTAGAGGCATACTAGTGACACTCTGTTGGTCTATGTATTCACACATGTATTATGTTTCCGGTTAATACAATTCTAGCATGAATAATAAACATTTATCATGATATAAGGAAATAAATAATAACTTTATTATTGCCTCTAGGGCATATTTCCTTCAGTCTCCCACTTGCACTAGAGTCAATAATCTAGATTACACAGTAATGATTCTTACACCCATGGAGTCTTGGTGCTGATCATGTTTTGCTCGTGGAAGAGGCTTAGTCAACGGGTCTGCAACATTCAGATCCGTATGTATCTTGCAAATCTCTATGTCTCCCACCTGGACTAAATCCCGGATGGAGTTGAAGCGTCTCTTGATGTGTTTGGTTCTTTTGTGAAATCTGGATTCCTTTGCCAAGGCAATTGCACCAGTATTGTCACAGAAGATTTTCATTGGACCCGATGCACTAGGTATGACACCTAGATCGGATATGAACTCCTTCATCCAGACTCCTTCGTTCGCTGCTTCCGAAGCAGCTATGTACTCCGCTTCACATGTAGATCCCGCTACGACGCTTTGTTTAGAACTGCACCAACTGACAGCTCCACCGTTTAAAGTAAACACGTATCCGGTTTGCGATTTAGAATCGTCCGGATCAGTGTCAAAGCTTGCATCAACGTAACCTCTTACGGTGAGCTCTTTGTCACCTCCATATACGAGAAACATATCCTTAGTCCTTTTCAGGTATTTCAGGATGTTCTTGACCGCTGTCCAGTGATCCACCCCTGGATTACTTTGGTACCTCCCTGCTAAACTTATAGCAAGGCACACATCAGGTCTGGTACACAGCATTGCATACATGATAGAGCCTATGGCTGAAGCATAGGGAACATCTTTCATTTTCTCTCTATCTTCTGCAGTGGTCGGGCATTGAGTCTGACTCAACTTCACACCTTGCAATACAGGCAAGAACCCTTTCTTTGCTTGATCCATTTTGAACTTCTTCAAAATCTTGTCAAGGTATGTGCTTTGTGAAAGTCCAATTAAGCGTTTTGATCTATCTCTATAGATCTTTATGCCTAATATGTAAGCAGCTTCCCCGAGGTCTTTCATCGAAAAACTTTTATTCAAGTATCCCTTTATGCTATCCAGAAATTCTATATCATTTCCAATGAGTAATATGTCATCCACATATAATATCAGAAATGCTACAGAGCTCCCACTCACTTTCTTGTAAATACAGGCTTCTCCAAAAGTCTGTATAAACCCAAATGCTTTGATCACACTATCAAAGCGTTTATTCCAACTCCGAGATGCTTGCACCAGTCCATAGATGGATCGCTGGAGTTTGCACACTTTGTTAGCTCCCTTTGGATCGACAAAACCTTCTGGTTGCATCATATACAACTCTTCTTCCAGAAATCCATTCAGGAATGCGGTTTTTACATCCATTTGCCAAATTTCATAATCATAAAATGCGGCAATTGCTAACATGATTCTGACAGACTTAAGCATCGCTACGGGTGAGAAAGTCTCATCGTAGTCAACTCCTTGAACTTGTCGAAAACCTTTTGCGACAAGTCGAGCTTTGTAGACAGTAACATTACCATCAGCGTCAGTCTTTTTCTTAAAGATCCATTTATTCTCAATTGCTTGCCGATCATCGGGCAAGTCAACCAAAGTCCATACTTTGTTCTCATACATGGATCCCATCTCAGATTTCATGGCTTCAAGCCACTTTGCGGAATCTGGGCTCACCATCGCTTCTTCATAGTTCGTA
Source organism: Triticum monococcum (assembly GCA_034509565.1). NCBI lineage: Eukaryota > Viridiplantae > Streptophyta > Magnoliopsida > Poales > Poaceae > Triticum > Triticum monococcum. The sequence continues at coordinate 531,229,486 of CM067846.1, forward strand.
GGTTCATCATGATCTAGTAGCATGACTTCCAGAACAGGATTACCATACCACTCTGGTGCGGATCTTACTCTGGTTGATCTACGAGGTACAGTAGTATCTTGATCTAAAGTTTCATGATCATCATCATTAACTTCCTCTCTTATTGGTGTAGGTCTCACAGAAACAGTTTTCTGTGATGTACTATTTCCCAATAACGGAGTAGGTACAGTTACCTCGTCAAGTTCTACTTTCCTCCCACTCACTTCTTTCGAGAGAAACTCCTTCTCAAGAAAATTTCCGAATTTAGCAACAAAAGTCTTGCCTTCGGATCTGTGATAGAAGGTGTATCCAATAGTTTCCTTTGGATATCCTATGAAGACACACTTCTCCGATTTGGGTTCGAGCTTATCAGGTTGAAGCTTTTTCACATAAGCATCGCAGCCCCAAATTTTAAGAAATGACAACTTTGGTTTCTTGCCAAACCATAGTTCATAAGGCGTCGTCTCAACGGATTTAGATGGTGCCCTATTTAACGTGAATGCGGCCGTCTCTAAAGCATAACCCCAAAATGATAGCGGTAAATCAATAAGAGACATCATAGATCGCACCATATCTAGTAAAGTACGATTACGACGTTCGGACACACCATTACGTTGTGGTGTTCCGGGTGGCGTGAGTTGCGAAACTATTCCACAATTTTTCAAATGTACACCAAACTCGTAACTCAAATATTCTCCTCCACGATCAGATCGTAGAAACTTTATTTTCTTGTTACGATGATTTTCAACTTCACTCTGAAATTCCTTGAACTTTTCAAATGTTTCAGACTTATGTTTCATTAAGTAGATATACCCATATCTGCTTAAATCATCTGTGAAGGTGAGAAAATAACGATATCCGCCACGAGCCTCAATATTCATCGGACCACATACATCGGTATGTATGATTTCCAATAAATCTGTTGCTCTCTCCATAGTACCGGAGAACGGTGTTTTAGTCATCTTGCCCATGAGGCACGGTTCGCAAGTACCAAGTGATTCATAATCAAGTGGTTCCAAAAGCCCATCAGCATGGAGTTTCTTCATGCGCTTTACACTGATATGACCTAAACGGCAGTGCCACAAATAAGTTGCACTATCATTATCAACTCTGCATCTTTTGGCTTCAACATTATGAATATGTGTATTACTACTATCGAGATTCAATAAGAATAGACCACTTTTCAAGGGTGCATGACCATAAAAGATATTACTCATATAAATAGAACAACCATTATTCTCTGATTTAAATGAATAACCGTCTCGCATCAAACAAGATCCAGATATAATGTTCATGCTCAACGCTGGCACCAAATAACAATTATTTAGGTCTAATATTAATCCCGAAGGTAGATGTAGAGGTAGCGTGCCGACCGCGATCACATCGACTTTGGAACCGTTTCCCACGCGCATCGTCACCTCGTCCTTTGCTAGTGTCCGCTTATTCTGTAGTCCCTGTTTCGAGTTGCAAATATTAGCAACAGAACCAGTATCAAATACCCAGGTGCTACTGCGAGCATTAGTAAGGTACACATCAATAACATGTATATCACATATACCTTTGTTCACCTTGCCATCCTTCTTGTCCGCCAAATACTTGGGGCAGTTCCGCTTCCAGTGACCAGTCTGCTTGCAGTAGAAGCACTCAGTTTCAGGCTTAGGTCCAGACTTGGGTTTCTTCTCTTGAGCAGCAACTTGCTTGCCGTTCTTCTTGAAGTTCCCTTTCTTCTTCCCTTTGCCCTTTTTCTTGAAACTAGTGGTTTTGTTAACCATCAACACTTGATGCTCCTTCTTGATTTCTACCTCCGCAGCTTTCAGCATAGCGAAGAGCTCGGGAATAGTCTTGTTCATCCCTTGCATATTATAGTTCATCACAAAGCTCTTGTAGCTTGGTGGCAGTGATTGGAGAATTCTGTCAATGACGCAATCATCCGGAAGTGTAACTCCCAATTGAATCAAGTGATTATTATACCCAGACATTTTGAGTATATGCTCACTGACAGAACTGTTCTCCTCCATCTTGCAGCTATAGAACTTATTGGAGACTTCATATCTCTCAATCCGGGCATTTGCTTGAAATATTAACTTCAACTCCTGGAACATCTCATATGCTCCATGACGTTCAAAACGTCGTTGAAGTCCCGGTTCTAAGCCGTAAAGCATGGCACACTGAACTATTGAGTAGTCATCAGCTTTGCTCTGCCAGACGTTCATAACTTCTGGTGTTGCTCTTGCAGCAGGCCTGGCACTCAGCGGTGCTTCCAGGACGTAATTCTTCTGTGCAGCAATGAGGATAATCCTCATGTTACGGACCCAGTCCGTGTAATTGCTACCATCATCTTTCAACTTAGCTTTCTCAAGGAACGCATTAAAATTCAACGGAACAACAGCACGAGCCATCTATCTACAATCAACATAAACAAGCAAGATACTATCAGGTACTAAGTTCATGATAATTTTTAAGTTCAGTTAATTTACTTAAGAACTCCCACTTAGATAGACATCCCTCTAATCCTCTAAGTGATTACGTGATCCAAATCAACTAAACCATAACCGATCATCACGTGAGATGGAGTAGTTTTCAATGGTGAACATCAATATGTTGATCATATCTACTATATGATTCACGCTCGACCTTTCGGTCTCCGTGTTCCGAGGCCATATCTGTATATGCTTGGCTCGTCAAGTATAACCTGAGTATTCCGCGTGTGCAACTGTTTTGCACCCGTTGTATTTGAACGTAGAGCCTATCACACCCGATCATCACGTGGTGTCTCAGCACGAAGAACTTTTGCAACGGTGCATACTCAGGGAGAACACTTCTTGATAATTTAGTGAGAGATCATCTTATAATGCTACCGTCAATCAAAGCAAGATAAGATGCATAAAAGGATAAACATCACATGCAATCAATATAAGTGATATGATATGGCCATCATCATCTTGTGCTTTGTGATCTCCATCTCCGAAGCATCATCATGATCACCATCGTCACCGGCGCGACACCTTGATCTCCATCGTAGCATCGTTGTCGTCTCGCCAATCTTATGCTTCCACGACTATCACTACCGCTTAGTAATAAAATAAAGCATTACATCGCGATTGCATTGCATACAATAAAGCGACAACCATATGGCTCCTGCCAGTTGCCGATAACTCGGTTACAAAACATGATCATCTCATACAATAAAATCAGCATCATGCCTTGACCATATCACATCACAACATGCCCTGCAAAAACAAGTTAGACGTCCTCTACTTTGTTGTTGCAAGTTTTACGTGGCTGCTACGGGCTTAAGTAAGAACACATCTCACCTACGCATCAAAACCACAATGATAGTTTGTCAAATAGACTCCGTTTTAACCTTTGGGAAGACTTGGGGGAAGTTTTAGTGATCTTGCTATAAAAAACAGAAACTTTAGCGCTCACGAGATTTGCTTCCATTTTTTACTGGAGAGAGATATTAGGTTGATTATTTTTGAAGATGATTAATAGACAAATTCCTCACGTCCACCAATTTATTTTAGAATTTTTGGGGTTACATAAGTATTCGAAACCTACATATTACTACAGACTGTTCTGTTTTTGACAGATTCTGTTTTTCGTGTGTTGTTTTCTTATTTTGATGAATCTATGGCTAGTATCGGAGGGTATGAACCATAGAGAAGTTGGAATAAAGTAGGTTTAACACCAATATAAATAAAGAATGAGTTCATTACAGTACCTTAAGTGGTGGTTTGTTTTCTTATACTAACGGAGCTCATGAGATTTTCTATTGAGTTTTGTGTTGTGAAGTTTTTAAGTTTTGGGTAAATATTTGATGGATTATGGAACACGGAGTGGAAAGAGCCTAAGGTTGAGGATGCCCAAGGCACCCCAAGGTAAATTAAAGGACAACCAAAGGCCTAAGCTTGCGGATGCCCCGGAAGGCATCCCCTCTTTTGTCTTCTTCCATCGGTAACTTTACTTAAGGCTATATTTGTATTCACCACATGATATGTGTTTTGCTTGGAGTGTCTTTTATGATTTGAGTCTTTGCTTTTTAGTTTACCACAATAATAATTTTTGTACACACCTTTTGGCAGAGACACAAATGAATTGGAATTTATTAGAATACTATATGCGCTTCACTTATATCTTTTGAGCTAGATAATTTTGCTCTAGTGCTTCACTTATATCTTTTAGAGCACGGTGGTGGTTTTATTTTATAGAAATTATTGATCTCTCATGCTTCACTTATATTATTTTGAGAGTCCTATAGAACATTATGGTAATTTGCTTTGGTTATAAAATTGGTCCTAATATAATAGGCATCCATGATGGGTATAATAAATGTTGGGGAACGCAGTAATTTCAAAAAATTTCCTACGCACACGCAAGATCATGGTGATGCACAGCAACGAGAGGGGAGAGTGTTGTCTACGTACCAACGCAGACCGACTGCGGAAGCGATCACACAACGTAGAGGAAGTAGTCGTACGTCTTCTTCCCGATCCGACCGATCCAAGCACCGTTACTCCGGCACCTCCGAGTTCTTAGCACACGTTCAGCTCGATGACGTTCCTCGGGCTCCGATCCAGCAAAGCGTCGAGGAAGAGTTCCGTCAGCACGACGGCGTGGTGACGATCTTGATGTACTACCGACGCAGGGCTTCGCCTAAGCACTGTAACGGTATGATCGAGGTGGAATTTGGTGGCAGGGGGCACCGCACACGGCTAAGGAACGATTAACTTGTGTGTCTAGGGGTGCCCCCTGCCCCCATATATAAAGGCCAGGGGCAGGGGGTTCGGCCGGCTAGGAGGGAGGCGCAGGGAGGAGTCCTACTCCCACCGGGAGTAGGACTCCTCCCCTCCAATCCTATTCCAACTAGGATTCTTGGGGGGGAAGGAGAAAGAGGGGGCCGGCCCACCTTTCCTAGTCCTATTAGGACTTGGGAAAGGGGGGGGCGCCGGCCAGGTGTGGGCTGCCTCTTCTCTCTTTTCCACTAAGGCCCAATAGGCCCATTTACCTCCCGGGGGGGTTCCGGTAACCCTCCCGGTAATCCGGAAAAATCCCGATTTCACCCGGAACGCTTCCGGTGCCCAAACATAGGCTTCCAATATATCAATCTTTATGTCTCGACCTTTTCGAGACTCCTCGTCATGTCCGTGATCTCATCCGGGACTCCGAATAACCTTCGGTACATCAAAATGCATAAACTCATAATAACTGTCATCGTAACGTTAAGCGTGCGGACCCTACGGTTCGAGAACAATGTAGACATGACCGAGACACGTCTCCGGTCAATAACCAATAGCGGGACCTGGATGCCCATATTGGCTCCTACATATTCTACGAAGATCTTTATCGGTCAGACCGCATAACAACATACGTTGTTCCCTTTGTCATCGGTATGTTACTTACCCGAGATTCGATCGTCGGTATCCAATACCTAGTTCAATCTCGTTACTGGCAAGTCTCTTTACTCGTTCCGTAATACATCATCTTCAGTTATTATGCTTGCAAGGCTTATGTGATGTGTATTACCGAGAGGGCCCAGAGATACCTCTCCGACAATCAGAGTGACAAATCCTAATCTCGAAATACGCCAACCCAACATCTACCATTGGAGACACCTGTAGTACTCCTTTATAATCACCCAGTTACGTTGTGACGTTTGGTAGTACCCAAAGTGTTCCTCCGGTAAATGGGAGTTGCATAATCTCATAGTTATAGGAACATGTATAAGTCATGAAGAAAGCAATAGCAACATACTAAACGATCGGGTGCTAAGCTAATGGAATGGGTCATGTCAATCAGATCATTCAACTAATGATGTGACCTCGTTAATCAAATAACAACTCTTTGTTCATGGTTAGGAAACATAACCATCTTTGATTAACGAGCTAGTCTAGTAGAGGCATACTAGTGACACTCTGTTGGTCTATGTATTCACACATGTATTATGTTTCCGGTTAATACAATTCTAGCATGCATAATAAACATTTATCATGATATAAGGAAATAAATAATAACTTTATTATTGCCTCTAGGGCATATTTCCTTCAGTCTCCCACTTGCACTAGAGTCAATAATCTAGATTACACAGTAATGATTCTTACACCCATGGAGTCTTGGTGCTGATCATGTTTTGCTCGTGGAAGAGGCTTAGTCAACGGGTCTGCAACATTCAGATCCGTATGTATCTTGCAAATCTCTATGTCTCCCACCTGGACTAAATCCCGGATGGAGTTGAAGCGTCTCTTGATGTGTTTGGTTCTTTTGTGAAATCTGGATTCCTTTGCCAAGGCAATTGCACCAGTATTGTCACAGAAGATTTTCATTGGACCCGATGCACTAGGTATGACACCTAGATCGGATATGAACTCCTTCATCCAGACTCCTTCGTTCGCTGCTTCCGAAGCAGCTATGTACTCCGCTTCACATGTAGATCCCGCTACGACGCTTTGTTTAGAACTGCACCAACTGACAGCTCCACCGTTTAAAGTAAACACGTATCCGGTTTGCGATTTAGAATCGTCCGGATCAGTGTCAAAGCTTGCATCAACGTAACCTCTTACGGTGAGCTCTTTGTCACCTCCATATACGAGAAACATATCCTTAGTCCTTTTCAGGTATTTCAGGATGTTCTTGACCGCTGTCCAGTGATCCACCCCTGGATTACTTTGGTACCTCCTTGCTAAACTTATAGCAAGGCACACATCAGGTCTGGTACACAGCATTGCATACATGATAGAGCCTATGGCTGAAGCATAGGGAACATCTTTCATTTTCTCTCTATCTTCTGCAGTGGTCGGGCATTGAGTCTGACTCAACTTCACACCTTGCAATACAGGCAAGAACCCTTTCTTTGCTTGATCCATTTTGAACTTCTTCAAAATCTTGTCAAGGTATGTGCTTTGTGAAAGTCCAATTAAGCGTTTTGATCTATCTCTATAGATCTTTATGCCTAATATGTAAGCAGCTTCCCCGAGGTCTTTCATCGAAAAACTTTTATTCAAGTATCCCTTTATGCTATCCAGAAATTCTATATCATTTCCAATGAGTAATATGTCATCCACATATAATATCAGAAATGCTACAGAGCTCCCACTCACTTTCTTGTAAATACAGGCTTCTCCAAAAGTCTGTATAAACCCAAATGCTTTGATCACACTATCAAAGCGTTTATTCCAACTCCGAGATGCTTGCACCAGTCCATAGATGGATCGCTGGAGTTTGCACACTTTGTTAGCTCCCTTTGGATCGACAAAACCTTCTGGTTGCATCATATACAACTCTTCTTCCAGAAATCCATTCAGGAATGCGGTTTTTACATCCATTTGCCAAATTTCATAATCATAAAATGCGGCAATTGCTAACATGATTCTGACAGACTTAAGCATCGCTACGGGTGAGAAAGTCTCATCGTAGTCAACTCCTTGAACTTGTCGAAAACCTTTTGCGACAAGTCAAGCTTTGTAGACAGTAACATTACCATCAGCGTCAGTCTTTTTCTTAAAGATCCATTTATTCTCAATTGCTTGCCGATCATCGGGCAAGTCAACCAAAGTCCATACTTTGTTCTCATACATGGATCCCATCTCAGATTTCATGGCTTCAAGCCACTTTGCGGAATCTGGGCTCACCATCGCTTCTTCATAGTTCGTAGGTTCATCATGATCTAGTAGCATGACTTCCAGAACAGGATTACCGTACCACTCTGGTGCGGATCTTACTCTGGTTGATCTACGAGGTACAGTAGTATCTTGATCTAAAGTTTCATGATCATCATCATTAACTTCCTCTCTTATTGGTGTAGGTCTCACAGAAACAGTTTTCTGTGATGTACTATTTCCCAATAACGGAGTAGGTACAGTTACCTCGTCAAGTTCTACTTTCCTCCCACTCACTTCTTTCGAGAGAAACTCCTTCTCAAGAAAGTTTCCGAATTTAGCAACAAAAGTCTTGCCTTCGGATCTGTGATAGAAGGTGTATCCAATAGTTTCCTTTGGATATCCTATGAAGACACACTTCTCCGATTTGGGTTCGAGCTTATCAGGTTGAAGCTTTTTCACATAAGCATCGCAGCCCCAAATTTTAAGAAATGACAACTTTGGTTTCTTGCCAAACCATAGTTCATAAGGCGTCGTCTCAACGGATTTAGATGGTGCCCTATTTAACGTGAATGCGGCCGTCTCTAAAGCATAACCCCAAAATGATAGCGGTAAATCAATAAGAGACATCATAGATCGCACCATATCTAGTAAAGTACGATTACGACGTTCGGACACACCATTACGTTGTGGTGTTCCGGGTGGCGTGAGTTGCGAAACTATTCCACAATTTTTCAAATGTACACCAAACTCGTAACTCAAATATTCTCCTCCACGATCAGATCGTAGAAACTTTATTTTCTTGTTACGATGATTTTCAACTTCACTCTGAAATTCCTTGAACTTTTCAAATGTTTCAGACTTATGTTTCATTAAGTAGATATACCCATATCTGCTTAAATCATCTGTGAAGGTGAGAAAATAACGATATCCGCCACGAGCCTCAATATTCATCGGACCACATACATCGGTATGTATGATTTCCAATAAATCTGTTGCTCTCTCCATAGTACCGGAGAACGGTGTTTTAGTCATCTTGCCCATGAGGCACGGTTCGCAAGTACCAAGTGATTCATAATCAAGTGGTTCCAAAAGCCCATCAGCATGGAGTTTCTTCATGCGCTTTACACTGATATGACCTAAACGGCAGTGCCACAAATAAGTTGCACTATCATTATCAACTCTGCATCTTTTGGCTTCAACATTATGAATATGTGTATTACTACTATCGAGATTCAATAAGAATAGACCACTTTTCAAGGGTGCATGACCATAAAAGATATTACTCATATAAATAGAAGAACCATTATTCTCTGATTTAAATGAATAACCGTCTCGCATCAAACAAGATCCAGATATAATGTTCATGCTCAACGCTGGCACCAAATAACAATTATTTAGGTCTAATATTAATCCCGAAGGTAGATGTAGAGGTAGCGTGCCGACCGCGATCACATCGACTTTGGAACCGTTTCCCACGCGCATCGTCACCTCGTCCTTTGCTAGTGTCCGCTTATTCTGTAGTCCCTGTTTCGAGTTGCAAATATTAGCAACAGAACCAGTATCAAATACCCAGGTGCTACTGCGAGCATTAGTAAGGTACACATCAATAACATGTATATCACATATACCTTTGTTCACCTTGCCATCCTTCTTGTCCGCCAAATACTTGGGGCAGTTCCGCTTCCAGTGACCAGTCTGCTTGCAGTAGAAGCACTCAGTTTCAGGCTTAGGTCCAGACTTGGGTTTCTTCTCTTGAGCAGCAACTTGCTTGCCGTTCTTCTTGAAGTTCCCTTTCTTCTTCCCTTTGTCCTTTTTCTTGAAACTAGTGGTTTTGTTAACCATCAACACTTGATGCTCCTTCTTGATTTCTACCTCCGCAGCTTTCAGCATAGCGAAGAGCTCGGGAATAGTCTTGTTCATCCCTTGCATATTATAGTTCATCACAAAGCTCTTGTAGCTTGGTGGCAGTGATTGGAGAATTCTGTCAATGACGCAATCATCCGGAAGTGTAACTCCCAATTGAATCAAGTGATTATTATACCCAGACATTTTGAGTATATGCTCACTGACAGAACTGTTCTCCTCCATCTTGCAGCTATAGAACTTATTGGAGACTTCATATCTCTCAATCCGGGCATTTGCTTGAAATATTAACTTCAACTCCTGGAACATCTCATATGCTCCATGACGTTCAAAACGTCGTTGAAGTCCCGGTTCTAAGCCGTAAAGCATGGCACACTGAACTATTGAGTAGTCATCAGCTTTGCTCTGCCAGACGTTCATAACTTCTGGTGTTGCTCTTGCAGCAGGCCTGGCACTCAGCGGTGCTTCCAGGACGTAATTCTTCTGTGCAGCAATGAGGATAATCCTCATGTTACGGACCCAGTCCGTGTAATTGCTACCATCATCTTTCAACTTAGCTTTCTCAAGGAACGCATTAAAATTCAACGGAACAACAGCACGAGCCATCTATCTACAATCAACATAAACAAGCAAGATACTATCAGGTACTAAGTTCATGATAATTTTTAAGTTCAGTTAATTTACTTAAGAACTCCCACTTAGATAGACATCCCTCTAATCCTCTAAGTGATTACGTGATCCAAATCAACTAAACCATAACCGATCATCACGTGAGATGGAGTAGTTTTCAATGGTGAACATCAATATGTTGATCATATCTACTATATGATTCACGCTCGACCTTTCGGTCTCCGTGTTCCGAGGCCATATCTGTATATGCTTGGCTCGTCAAGTATAACCTGAGTATTCCGCGTGTGCAACTGTTTTGCACCCGTTGTATTTGAACGTAGAGCCTATCACACCCGATCATCACGTGGTGTCTCAGCACGAAGAACTTTTGCAACGGTGCATACTCAGGGAGAACACTTCTTGATAATTTAGTGAGAGATCATCTTATAATGCTACCGTCAATCAAAGCAAGATAAGATGCATAAAAGGATAAACATCACATGCAATCAATATAAGTGATATGATATGGCCATCATCATCTTGTGCTTTGTGATCTCCATCTCCGAAGCATCATCATGATCACCATCGTCACCGGCGCGACACCTTGATCTCCATCGTAGCATCGTTGTCGTCTCGCCAATCTTATGCTTCCACGACTATCACTACCGCTTAGTAATAAAATAAAGCATTACATCGCGATTGCATTGCATACAATAAAGCGACAACCATATGGCTCCTGCCAGTTGCCGATAACTCGGTTACAAAACATGATCATCTCATACAATAAAATCAGCATCATGCCTTGACCATATCACATCACAACATGCCCTGCAAAAACAAGTTAGACGTCCTCTACTTTGTTGTTGCAAGTTTTACGTGGCTGCTACGGGCTTAAGTAAGAACACATCTCACCTACGCATCAAAACCACAATGATAGTTTGTCAAATAGACTCCGTTTTAACCTTTGGGAAGACTTGGGGGAAGTTTTAGTGATCTTGCTATAAAAAACAGAAACTTTAGCGCTCACGAGATTTGCTTCCATTTTTTACTGGAGAGAGATATTAGGTTGATTATTTTTGAAGATGATTAATAGACAAATTCCTCACGTCCACCAATTTATTTTAGAATTTTTGGGGTTACATAAGTATTCGAAACCTACATATTACTACAGACTGTTCTGTTTTTGACAGATTCTGTTTTTCGTGTGTTGTTTTCTTATTTTGATGAATCTATGGCTAGTATCGGAGGGTATGAACCATAGAGAAGTTGGAATAAAGTAGGTTTAACACCAATATAAATAAAGAATGAGTTCATTACAGTACCTTAAGTGGTGGTTTGTTTTCTTATACTAACGGAGCTCATGAGATTTTCTATTGAGTTTTGTGTTGTGAAGTTTTTAAGTTTTGGGTAAATATTTGATGGATTATGGAACACGGAGTGGAAAGAGCCTAAGGTTGAGGATGCCCAAGGCACCCCAAGGTAAATTAAAGGACAACCAAAGGCCTAAGCTTGCGGATGCCCCGGAAGGCATCCCCTCTTTTGTCTTCTTCCATCGGTAACTTTACTTAAGGCTATATTTGTATTCACCACATGATATGTGTTTTGCTTGGAGTGTCTTTTATGATTTGAGTCTTTGCTTTTTAGTTTACCACAATAATAATTTTTGTACACACCTTTTGGCAGAGACACAAATGAATTGGAATTTATTAGAATACTATATGCGCTTCACTTATATCTTTTGAGCTAGATAATTTTGCTCTAGTGCTTCACTTATATCTTTTAGAGCACGGTGGTGGTTTTATTTTATAGAAATTATTGATCTCTCATGCTTCACTTATATTATTTTGAGAGTCCTATAGAACATTATGGTAATTTGCTTTGGTTATAAAATTGGTCCTAATATAATAGGCATCCATGATGGGTATAATAAATGTTGGGGAACGCAGTAATTTCAAAAAATTTCCTACGCACACGCAAGATCATGGTGATGCACAGCAACGAGAGGGGAGAGTGTTGTCTACGTACCAACGCAAACCGACTGCGGAAGCGATCACACAACGTAGAGGAAGTAGTCGTACGTCTTCTTCCCGATCCGACCGATCCAAGCACCGTTACTCCGGCACCTCCGAGTTCTTAGCACACGTTCAGCTCGATGACGTTCCTCGGGCTCCGATCCAGCAAAGCGTCGAGGAAGAGTTCCGTCAGCACGACGGCGTGGTGACGATCTTGATGTACTACCGACGCAGGGCTTCGCCTAAGCACTGTAACGGTATGATCGAGGTGGAATTTGGTGGCAGGGGGCACCGCACACGGCTAAGGAACGATTAACTTGTGTGTCTAGGGGTGCCCCCTGCCCCCATATATAAAGGCCAGGGGCAGGGGGTTCGGCCGGCTAGGAGGGAGGCGCAGGGAGGAGTCCTACTCCCACCGGGAGTAGGACTCCTCCCCTCCAATCCTATTCCAACTAGGATTCTTGGGGGGGAAGGAGAAAGAGGGGGCCGGCCCACCTTTCCTAGTCCTATTAGGACTTGGGAAAGGGGGGGGCGCCGGCCAGGTGTGGGCTGCCTCTTCTCTCTTTTCCACTAAGGCCCAATAGGCCCATTTACCTCCCGGGGGGGTTCCGGTAACCCTCCCGGTAATCCGGAAAAATCACGATTTCACCCGGAACGCTTCCGGTGCCCAAACATAGGCTTCCAATATATCAATCTTTATGTCTCGACCTTTTCGAGACTCCTCGTCATGTCCGTGATCTCATCCGGGACTCCGAATAACCTTCGGTACATCAAAATGCATAAACTCATAATAACTGTCATCGTAACGTTAAGCGTGCGGACCCTACGGTTCGAGAACAATGTAGACATGACCGAGACACGTCTCCGGTCAATAACCAATAGCGGGACCTGGATGCCCATATTGGCTCCTACATATTCTACGAAGATCTTTATCGGTCAGACCGCATAACAACATACGTTGTTCCCTTTGTCATCGGTATGTTACTTGCCCGAGATTCGATCGTCGGTATCCAATACCTAGTTCAATCTCGTTACTGGCAAGTCTCTTTACTCGTTCCGTAATACATCATCTTAGTTATTATGCTTGCAAGGCTTATGTGATGTGTATTACCGAGAGGGCCCAGAGATACCTCTCCGACAATCAGAGTGACAAATCCTAATCTCGAAATACGCCAACCCAACATCTACCATTGGAGACACCTGTAGTACTCCTTTATAATCACCCAGTTACGTTGTGACGTTTGGTAGTACCCAAAGTGTTCCTCCGGTAAATGGGAGTTGCATAATCTCATAGTTATAGGAACATGTATAAGTCATGAAGAAAGCAATAGCAACATACTAAACGATCGGGTGCTAAGCTAATGGAATGGGTCATGTCAATCAGATCATTCAACTAATGATGTGACCTCGTTAATCAAATAACAACTCTTTGTTCATGGTTAGGAAACATAACCATCTTTGATTAACGAGCTAGTCTAGTAGAGGCATACTAGTGACACTCTGTTGGTCTATGTATTCACACATGTATTATGTTTCCGGTTAATACAATTCTAGCATGAATAATAAACATTTATCATGATATAAGGAAATAAATAATAACTTTATTATTGCCTCTAGGGCATATTTCCTTCAGTCTCCCACTTGCACTAGAGTCAATAATCTAGATTACACAGTAATGATTCTTACACCCATGGAGTCTTGGTGCTGATCATGTTTTGCTCGTGGAAGAGGCTTAGTCAACGGGTCTGCAACATTCAGATCCGTATGTATCTTGCAAATCTCTATGTCTCCCACCTGGACTAAATCCCGGATGGAGTTGAAGCGTCTCTTGATGTGTTTGGTTCTTTTGTGAAATCTGGATTCCTTTGCCAAGGCAATTGCACCAGTATTGTCACAGAAGATTTTCATTGGACCCGATGCACTAGGTATGACACCTAGATCGGATATGAACTCCTTCATCCAGACTCCTTCGTTCGCTGCTTCCGAAGCAGCTATGTACTCCGCTTCACATGTAGATCCCGCTACGACGCTTTGTTTAGAACTGCACCAACTGACAGCTCCACCGTTTAAAGTAAACACGTATCCGGTTTGCGATTTAGAATCGTCCGGATCAGTGTCAAAGCTTGCATCAACGTAACCTCTTACGGTGAGCTCTTTGTCACCTCCATATACGAGAAACATATCCTTAGTCCTTTTCAGGTATTTCAGGATGTTCTTGACCGCTGTCCAGTGATCCACCCCTGGATTACTTTGGTACCTCCCTGCTAAACTTATAGCAAGGCACACATCAGGTCTGGTACACAGCATTGCATACATGATAGAGCCTATGGCTGAAGCATAGGGAACATCTTTCATTTTCTCTCTATCTTCTGCAGTGGTCGGGCATTGAGTCTGACTCAACTTCACACCTTGCAATACAGGCAAGAACCCTTTCTTTGCTTGATCCATTTTGAACTTCTTCAAAATCTTGTCAAGGTATGTGCTTTGTGAAAGTCCAATTAAGCGTTTTGATCTATCTCTATAGATCTTTATGCCTAATATGTAAGCAGCTTCCCCGAGGTCTTTCATCGAAAAACTTTTATTCAAGTATCCCTTTATGCTATCCAGAAATTCTATATCATTTCCAATGAGTAATATGTCATCCACATATAATATCAGAAATGCTACAGAGCTCCCACTCACTTTCTTGTAAATACAGGCTTCTCCAAAAGTCTGTATAAACCCAAATGCTTTGATCACACTATCAAAGCGTTTATTCCAACTCCGAGATGCTTGCACCAGTCCATAGATGGATCGCTGGAGTTTGCACACTTTGTTAGCTCCCTTTGGATCGACAAAACCTTCTGGTTGCATCATATACAACTCTTCTTCCAGAAATCCATTCAGGAATGCGGTTTTTACATCCATTTGCCAAATTTCATAATCATAAAATGCGGCAATTGCTAACATGATTCTGACAGACTTAAGCATCGCTACGGGTGAGAAAGTCTCATCGTAGTCAACTCCTTGAACTTGTCGAAAACCTTTTGCGACAAGTCGAGCTTTGTAGACAGTAACATTACCATCAGCGTCAGTCTTTTTCTTAAAGATCCATTTATTCTCAATTGCTTGCCGATCATCGGGCAAGTCAACCAAAGTCCATACTTTGTTCTCATACATGGATCCCATCTCAGATTTCATGGCTTCAAGCCACTTTGCGGAATCTGGGCTCACCATCGCTTCTTCATAGTTCGTAGGTTCATCATGATCTAGTAGCATGACTTCCAGAACAGGATTACCGTACCACTCTGGTGCGGATCTTACTCTGGTTGATCTACGAGGTACAGTAGTATCTTGATCTAAAGTTTCATGATCATCATCATTAACTTCCTCTCTTATTGGTGTAGGTCTCACAGAAACAGTTTTCTGTGATGTACTATTTCCCAATAACGGAGTAGGTACAGTTACCTCGTCAAGTTCTACTTTCCTCCCACTCACTTCTTTCGAGAGAAACTCCTTCTCAAGAAAATTTCCGAATTTAGCAACAAAAGTCTTGCCTTCGGATCTGTGATAGAAGGTGTATCCAATAGTTTCCTTTGGATATCCTATGAAGACACACTTCTCCGATTTGGGTTCGAGCTTATCAGGTTGAAGCTTTTTCACATAAGCATCGCAGCCCCAAATTTTAAGAAATGACAACTTTGGTTTCTTGCCAAACCATAGTTCATAAGGCGTCGTCTCAACGGATTTAGATGGTGCCCTATTTAACGTGAATGCGGCCGTCTCTAAAGCATAACCCCAAAATGATAGCGGTAAATCAATAAGAGACATCATAGATCGCACCATATCTAGTAAAGTACGATTACGACGTTCGGACACACCATTACGTTGTGGTGTTCCGGGTGGCGTGAGTTGCGAAACTATTCCACAATTTTTCAAATGTACACCAAACTCGTAACTCAAATATTCTCCTCCACGATCAGATCGTAGAAACTTTATTTTCTTGTTACGATGATTTTCAACTTCACTCTGAAATTCCTTGAACTTTTCAAATGTTTCAGACTTATGTTTCATTAAGTAGATATACCCATATCTGCTTAAATCATCTGTGAAGGTGAGAAAATAACGATATCCGCCACGAGCCTCAATATTCATCGGACCACATACATCGGTATGTATGATTTCCAATAAATCTGTTGCTCTCTCCATAGTACCGGAGAACGGTGTTTTAGTCATCTTGCCCATGAGGCACGGTTCGCAAGTACCAAGTGATTCATAATCAAGTGGTTCCAAAAGCCCATCAGCATGGAGTTTCTTCATGCGCTTTACACTGATATGACCTAAACGGCAGTGCCACAAATAAGTTGCACTATCATTATCAACTCTGCATCTTTTGGCTTCAACATTATGAATATGTGTATTACTACTATCGAGATTCAATAAGAATAGACCACTTTTCAAGGGTGCATGACCATAAAAGATATTACTCATATAAATAGAACAACCATTATTCTCTGATTTAAATGAATAACCGTCTCGCATCAAACAAGATCCAGATATAATGTTCATGCTCAACGCTGGCACCAAATAACAATTATTTAGGTCTAATATTAATCCCGAAGGTAGATGTAGAGGTAGCGTGCCGACCGCGATCACATCGACTTTGGAACCGTTTCCCACGCGCATCGTCACCTCGTCCTTTGCTAGTGTCCGCTTATTCTGTAGTCCCTGTTTCGAGTTGCAAATATTAGCAACAGAACCAGTATCAAATACCCAGGTGCTACTGCGAGCATTAGTAAGGTACACATCAATAACATGTATATCACATATACCTTTGTTCACCTTGCCATCCTTCTTGTCCGCCAAATACTTGGGGCAGTTCCGCTTCCAGTGACCAGTCTGCTTGCAGTAGAAGCACTCAGTTTCAGGCTTAGGTCCAGACTTGGGTTTCTTCTCTTGAGCAGCAACTTGCTTGCCGTTCTTCTTGAAGTTCCCTTTCTTCTTCCCTTTGCCCTTTTTCTTGAAACTAGTGGTTTTGTTAACCATCAACACTTGATGCTCCTTCTTGATTTCTACCTCCGCAGCTTTCAGCATAGCGAAGAGCTCGGGAATAGTCTTGTTCATCCCTTGCATATTATAGTTCATCACAAAGCTCTTGTAGCTTGGTGGCAGTGATTGGAGAATTCTGTCAATGACGCAATCATCCGGAAGTGTAACTCCCAATTGAATCAAGTGATTATTATACCCAGACATTTTGAGTATATGCTCACTGACAGAACTGTTCTCCTCCATCTTGCAGCTATAGAACTTATTGGAGACTTCATATCTCTCAATCCGGGCATTTGCTTGAAATATTAACTTCAACTCCTGGAACATCTCATATGCTCCATGACGTTCAAAACGTCGTTGAAGTCCCGGTTCTAAGCCGTAAAGCATGGCACACTGAACTATTGAGTAGTCATCAGCTTTGCTCTGCCAGACGTTCATAACTTCTGGTGTTGCTCTTGCAGCAGGCCTGGCACTCAGCGGTGCTTCCAGGACGTAATTCTTCTGTGCAGCAATGAGGATAATCCTCATGTTACGGACCCAGTCCGTGTAATTGCTACCATCATCTTTCAACTTAGCTTTCTCAAGGAACGCATTAAAATTCAACGGAACAACAGCACGAGCCATCTATCTACAATCAACATAAACAAGCAAGATACTATCAGGTACTAAGTTCATGATAATTTTTAAGTTCAGTTAATTTACTTAAGAACTCCCACTTAGATAGACATCCCTCTAATCCTCTAAGTGATTACGTGATCCAAATCAACTAAACCATAACCGATCATCACGTGAGATGGAGTAGTTTTCAATGGTGAACATCAATATGTTGATCATATCTACTATATGATTCACGCTCGACCTTTCGGTCTCCGTGTTCCGAGGCCATATCTGTATATGCTTGGCTCGTCAAGTATAACCTGAGTATTCCGCGTGTGCAACTGTTTTGCACCCGTTGTATTTGAACGTAGAGCCTATCACACCCGATCATCACGTGGTGTCTCAGCACGAAGAACTTTTGCAACGGTGCATACTCAGGGAGAACACTTCTTGATAATTTAGTGAGAGATCATCTTATAATGCTACCGTCAATCAAAGCAAGATAAGATGCATAAAAGGATAAACATCGCATGCAATCAATATAAGTGATATGATATGGCCATCATCATCTTGTGCTTTGTGATCTCCATCTCCGAAGCATCATCATGATCACCATCGTCACCGGCGCGACACCTTGATCTCCATCGTAGCATCGTTGTCGTCTCGCCAATCTTATGCTTCCACGACTATCACTACCGCTTAGTAATAAAATAAAGCATTACATCGCGATTGCATTGCATACAATAAAGCGACAACCATATGGCTCCTGCCAGTTGCCGATAACTCGGTTACAAAACATGATCATCTCATACAATAAAATCAGCATCATGCCTTGACCATATCACATCACAACATGCCCTGCAAAAACAAGTTAGACGTCCTCTACTTTGTTGTTGCAAGTTTTACGTGGCTGCTACGGGCTTAAGTAAGAACACATCTCACCTACGCATCAAAACCACAATGATAGTTTGTCAAATAGACTCCGTTTTAACCTTTGGGAAGACTTGGGGGAAGTTTTAGTGATCTTGCTATAAAAAACAGAAACTTTAGCGCTCACGAGATTTGCTTCCATTTTTTACTGGAGAGAGATATTAGGTTGATTATTTTTGAAGATGATTAATAGACAAATTCCTCACGTCCACCAATTTATTTTAGAATTTTTGGGGTTACATAAGTATTCGAAACCTACATATTACTACAGACTGTTCTGTTTTTGACAGATTCTGTTTTTCGTGTGTTGTTTTCTTATTTTGATGAATCTATGGCTAGTATCGGAGGGTATGAACCATAGAGAAGTTGGAATAAAGTAGGTTTAACACCAATATAAATAAAGAATGAGTTCATTACAGTACCTTAAGTGGTGGTTTGTTTTCTTATACTAACGGAGCTCATGAGATTTTCTATTGAGTTTTGTGTTGTGAAGTTTTTAAGTTTTGGGTAAATATTTGATGGATTATGGAACACGGAGTGGAAAGAGCCTAAGGTTGAGGATGCCCAAGGCACCCCAAGGTAAATTAAAGGACAACCAAAGGCCTAAGCTTGCGGATGCCCCGGAAGGCATCCCCTCTTTTGTCTTCTTCCATCGGTAACTTTACTTAAGGCTATATTTGTATTCACCACATGATATGTGTTTTGCTTGGAGTGTCTTTTATGATTTGAGTCTTTGCTTTTTAGTTTACCACAATAATAATTTTTGTACACACCTTTTGGCAGAGACACAAATGAATTGGAATTTATTAGAATACTATATGCGCTTCACTTATATCTTTTGAGCTAGATAATTTTGCTCTAGTGCTTCACTTATATCTTTTAGAGCACGGTGGTGGTTTTATTTTATAGAAATTATTGATCTCTCATGCTTCACTTATATTATTTTGAGAGTCCTATAGAACATTATGGTAATTTGCTTTGGTTATAAAATTGGTCCTAATATAATAGGCATCCATGATGGGTATAATAAATGTTGGGGAACGCAGTAATTTCAAAAAATTTCCTACGCACACGCAAGATCATGGTGATGCACAGCAACGAGAGGGGAGAGTGTTGTCTACGTACCAACGCAGACCGACTGCGGAAGCGATCACACAACGTAGAGGAAGTAGTCGTACGTCTTCTTCCCGATCCGACCGATCCAAGCACCGTTACTCCGGCACCTCCGAGTTCTTAGCACACGTTCAGCTCGATGACGTTCCTCGGGCTCCGATCCAGCAAAGCGTCGAGGAAGAGTTCCGTCAGCACGACGGCGTGGTGACGATCTTGATGTACTACCGACGCAGGGCTTCGCCTAAGCACTGTAACGGTATGATCGAGGTGGAATTTGGTGGCAGGGGGCACCGCACACGGCTAAGGAACGATTAACTTGTGTGTCTAGGGGTGCCCCCTGCCCCCATATATAAAGGCCAGGGGCAGGGGGTTCGGCCGGCTAGGAGGGAGGCGCAGGGAGGAGTCCTACTCCCACCGGGAGTAGGACTCCTCCCCTCCAATCCTATTCCAACTAGGATTCTTGGGGGGGAAGGAGAAAGAGGGGGCCGGCCCACCTTTCCTAGTCCTATTAGGACTTGGGAAAGGGGGGGGCGCCGGCCAGGTGTGGGCTGCCTCTTCTCTCTTTTCCACTAAGGCCCAATAGGCCCATTTACCTCCCGGGGGGGTTCCGGTAACCCTCCCGGTAATCCGGAAAAATCACGATTTCACCCGGAACGCTTCCGGTGCCCAAACATAGGCTTCCAATATATCAATCTTTATGTCTCGACCTTTTCGAGACTCCTCGTCATGTCCGTGATCTCATCCGGGACTCCGAATAACCTTCGGTACATCAAAATGCATAAACTCATAATAACTGTCATCGTAACGTTAAGCGTGCGGACCCTACGGTTCGAGAACAATGTAGACATGACCGAGACACGTCTCCGGTCAATAACCAATAGCGGGACCTGGATGCCCATATTGGCTCCTACATATTCTACGAAGATCTTTATCGGTCAGACCGCATAACAACATACGTTGTTCCCTTTGTCATCGGTATGTTACTTGCCCGAGATTCGATCGTCGGTATCCAATACCTAGTTCAATCTCGTTACTGGCAAGTCTCTTTACTCGTTCCGTAATACATCATCTTAGTTATTATGCTTGCAAGGCTTATGTGATGTGTATTACCGAGAGGGCCCAGAGATACCTCTCCGACAATCAGAGTGACAAATCCTAATCTCGAAATACGCCAACCCAACATCTACCATTGGAGACACCTGTAGTACTCCTTTATAATCACCCAGTTACGTTGTGACGTTTGGTAGTACCCAAAGTGTTCCTCCGGTAAATGGGAGTTGCATAATCTCATAGTTATAGGAACATGTATAAGTCATGAAGAAAGCAATAGCAACATACTAAACGATCGGGTGCTAAGCTAATGGAATGGGTCATGTCAATCAGATCATTCAACTAATGATGTGACCTCGTTAATCAAATAACAACTCTTTGTTCATGGTTAGGAAACATAACCATCTTTGATTAACGAGCTAGTCTAGTAGAGGCATACTAGTGACACTCTGTTGGTCTATGTATTCACACATGTATTATGTTTCCGGTTAATACAATTCTAGCATGAATAATAAACATTTATCATGATATAAGGAAATAAATAATAACTTTATTATTGACTCTAGGGCATATTTCCTTCAATAAAAACTATCATAAAAAGTGCGTTGAATACTATGATAAGTTGGATACTTGATAATTGTTTTGAGATATGAGGATGGTGATATTAAAGTTGTGCTAGTTGAGTAGTTGTGAATTTGAGAAATACTTGTGTTGAAGATTGCAAGTCCCGTAGCATGCACGTATGGTAACCGTTGTGTATCAAATTTAAAACATGAGGTGTTCTTTGATTGTCTTCCTTATGAGTGGCGGTCGGGGACGAGCGATGGTCTATTCCTACCAATCTATCCCCATAGGAGCATGCGCGTAGTGCTTGGTTTTTGATGACTTGTATATTTTTGCAATAAGTATGTGAGTTCGTTATGACTACTGTTGAGTTCATGGATTATACGCACTCTCACCCTTCCATCATTGCTAGCCTCTTCGGTACCGTGCATTGCCCTTTCTCACCTTGAGAGTTGGTGCAAACTTCACCGGTGCATCCAGACCCCGTGATATGATACGCTCTATCACACATAAACCTCCTTATATCTTCCTCAAAGAAGCCATCATACCTACCTATTATGGCATTTCCATAGCCATTCCGAGATATATTGCCATGCAACTTTCCACCGTTTCATTTATGACACACTTCATCATTGTCATATTGCTTTGCATGATCATGTAGTTGACATCGTATTTGTGGCAAAGCCACCATGCATAATTTATCATACATGTCACTCTTGATTCATTTCCCTTCTCGGTACACCGCCGAAGGCATTCATATAGAGTCATATTTTGTTCTAGTATCGAGTTTTAATCACTGAGCTGTAAATAAATAGAAGTGTGATGATCATCATTAATAGAGCATGTCCTAAATAAAAAAGGAGAAAGGCCCAAAAAAGAAAAAGAAAAAAGAAATAAAAAGGGACAATGCTACTATCCTTTCTTCCACACTTGTGGTTCAAAGTAGCACCATGATCTTTATGATAGAGAGTCTCTTGTTTTGTCACTTTCATATACTAGTGGGAATTTTTCATTACAGAACTTGGCTTGTATATTCCAACAATGGGCTTCCTCAAATGCCCTAGGTCTTCGTGAGCAAGCAAGTTGGATGCACACCCACTTAGTTTTTTTTTGTCGAGCTTTCATACATTTATAGCTCTAGTGCATCCGTTGCATGGCAATCCCTACTCCTTGCATTAACATCAATTGATGGGCATCTCCCTAGCCCGTTGATTAGCCTCGCTGATGTGAGACTTTCTCTTTTTGTCTTCTCCACATAACCCCCATCATATTATCTATTCCACCTATAGTGCTATATCCATGGCTCACGCTCATGTATTGCGTGAAAGTTGAAAAAAGTTTGAGATTACTAAGGCCCTCTTTGATTTGCAGGATTTTCAAAACGTAGGAATAAGAAAAGTATAGGGTTGGAGTGGCATGCACACATGAATCCTACAGGATTAGCATGGAGTGTTTGATGGCACAGGAAAAGCAAAGGAATTGTAAAAAGAGGTTGGAGTGGATGTTAGATTTCCTATGAAATGTAGTACAAAAGATTCCATAGGAAAAATTCCTATGGGATCCAATCCTATGAATGAAAGGACCAACATAGAAAAAATTCTTAAGGATTTCAATCCTCCAGAAATCCTATAGAATTCCTTTGAATCAAAGGAGCCCTAAAGTGTGAAACAATTGCTTGGCTTGTCAACGGGGTTATGCATGATGAGAGCATTCTTGTGTGACAAAAATGAAGCATGACCAAACTATATGATTTTGTAGGGATGAACTTTCTTTTGCCATGTTATTTTGAGAAGACATGATTGCTTAGTTAGTATGCTTGAAGTATTATTGTTTTTATGTCAATATTAAACTTTTGTCTTCAATCTTTTGGATCTGAATATTCATGCCACAATAAAGAAAATTACATTGAGAATTATGCTAGGTAGCATTCCACATCAAAAATTCTGTTTTTTATCATTTACCTACTCGAGGACGAGCAAGAATTAAGCTTGGGGATGCTTGATACGTCTCCAACGTATCTATAAATTTTTTATTGTTCCATGCTATTATATTATCTGTTTTGGATGTTAATGGGCTTATTTATCCACTTTTATATTATTTTTGGGACTAACCTATTAACCCAAGGCCCAGTGCAAATTGCTGTTTTTGCCTATTTCAGTCTTCCGCAGAAAAGGAATATCAAACAGAATCCAAACGGAATGAAACCTTCGGGAGAGTTATTTTTGGAACAAACGTGATCCAGGGGACTTGGAGTAGACGTCAAGAAATCAATGAGGAGGCCATGAGGCATGGAGGCGCACCTGCCCCCTTGGGCACGCCCCCACCCTCCTGGGCCCCTCGTAGCTCCACCGACCTACTTCTTCCTCCTATATATGTCCATATACCCCGAAAACATCCAGGAGCACCACGAAACCCTATTTCCACTGCCGCAACCTTCTGTACCCAAGAGATCCCATCTTGGGGCCTTTTTCGGAGCTCCGCCGGAGGGGGAATCCATCACGGAGGGCTTCTACATCAACACCATAGCCTCTCCGATGATGTGTGAGTAGTTTACCATAGACCTTCGGGTCCATAGTTATTAGCTAGATGGCTTCTTCTCTCTCTTTGGATCTCAATACAATGTTCTCCTCGATCTTCTTGGAGATCTATTTGATGTAACTCTTTTTGCAGTGTGTTTGTCGAGATCCGATGAATTGTGGGTTTATGATCAAGTTTATCTATGAACAATATTTGATTCTTCTCTGAAATCTTTTATGTATGATTGGTTATCTTTGCAAGTCTCTTCAAATTATTAGTTTGGTTTGGCCTACTAGATTGATTTTTCTTGCAATGGGAGAAGTGCTTAGCTTTGGGTTCAATCTTGCGGTGCCCTTTCCCAGTGACAGCAGGGGCAGCAAGGCACATATTGTATTGTTTCCATCGAGGATAAAAATATGGGGTTTATATCATATTGCTTGAGTTTATCCCTCTACATCATGTCATCTTGCCTAATGCATTACTCTGTTCTTATGAACTTAATACTCTAGATGCATGCTGGATAGCGGTCAATGTGTGGAGTAATAGTAGTAGATGCAGAATAGTTTCGGTCTACTTGTCACGAACGTGATGCCTATATACATGATCATGCCTAGATATTCTCATAATTTTTCACTCTTCTATCAATTGCTCGACAGTAATTTATTCACCCACCGTAATACTTATGCTATCTTGAGAGAAGCCACTAGTGAAACCTATGGCCCCCAGGTCTATCTTTTATCATATAAGTTTCCAATCTACTTTATTTTGCAATCTTTATTTTTCAATCTATATCATAAAAATACCAAAAATATTTATCTTATTATTATTATCTCTATCAGATCTCACTCTCGTAAGTGACATGAAGGGATTGACAACCCCTTTATCGCATTGGTTGCGAGGTTCTTATTTGTTTGTGTAGGTACGAGGGACTTGCGTGTAGTCTCCTACTGGATTGATACCTTGGTTCTCAAAAACTGAGAGAAATACTTATGCTACTTTGTTGCACCACCCTTTCCTCTTCAAGGGAAAACCAACGCAGTGCTCAAGAGTTAGGAGTGTACGGAATTTTCATCTAGTCACTTTCACCATGTTGGTTTGATTTGCGTTCACTACTTTGATAATTTGATATGTGGCTGGACCGGTGCTTAGGTGCTGTTGAACAAATCTCCTGCTTATGATTAACCCTCCCGCAAGCATCTGCAACTACGAGAAAAGTATTAAGAGTAGATTCTAACCATAGCATTAAACTTTGGATCGAGTCAGTCCCTTACGGAATAGCACATAAACTGGGGTTTAAGCTTCTGTCACTCTCGCAACCCATCATCTAATTGCTACTCCACAATGCATTCCCTTAGGCCCAAATATGGTGAAGTTTCATGTAGTCGACGTTCACATGACACCACTAAGGGAATAACAACATACATACTACCAAAATATCGAACACATATCAATTCACATGATTACTTGCAACATGATTTCTCCCGTGACCTCAAGAACAAAAGTAACTACTCACAAATGATAATCATGCTCAAGATCAGAGGGGTATTAAATAGCATATGGGATCTGAACATATAATCTTCCACCAAATAAACCATATAGTAATCAACTACAAGTTGTAATCAACACTACTAGTCACCCACAAGCACCAATCTATAGTTCCGGTAACAAGATTGAACACAAGATATGAACTAGGGTTTGAGATGAGATGGTGTTGTTGAAGATGTTGATGGAGATTTCCCTCCCCGAGATGGGAGAGTTGTTGGTGACGATGATGACGATGATTTCCCCCTCCGGGAGGGAAGCTCCCCCGACGGAAATCGCTCCGCTGGAGGGCAAAAGTGCTCCTCCCAAGCTCCGCCTCGAGACGGCAGCGCTCCATCCCGAAAGTCCTCTCTTTATTTTTTTTCTAGGTGAAAATGACTTATATACCAGAAGATGGGCACTGGAGGTGGGCCTGGGTGAGCACAAACCACCAGGGCACACCTAGGTGGGTTGTGCCCACCTGGTGGGCCCCCTCTGGTACTTATTTGCTCCAATATTCCTCATATATTCCATAAAAAATCTCTGTGAAGTTTCAGCTTGTTTGGAGTTGTGAAGAATAGGTAGCCTGACGTAGCTTTTCCAGGTCCAGATTTCCAGTTGCCGGAATTCTTCCTCTTCATGTATGCATATTATGAGAGAAAAGGCATTAGAATTACTGCAAAAAGCATTATTATGGATAAAAACATCATAAATAACAGTAGGAAAATATGATGCAAAATGGATGTATCACGGTATCCTCCTGAGTCATCACTATGCTCATTATACCGAAATTCTTGTTACCAGTTTTGTTCTTCTTTCTATTATTGTGTTTCGACATCCCCATGACAAAGTCACTTGTGTATGGTCGGACGATGATTGATGCCGTCACACCGAGAGGTCCCTAAGAATATCTCTCCATCGTTGGAGGAGCAAATCCCACTCTCGAGCTATCTAGCCACTTGTCAAACTTTCTGATGAACCCGTAAGTTGCTGTTATGATCACCGTGTTATAGGTGACGTTTTATCAACCCCAAACCCCACCGTACGGTAAGAAGTGACCACGATACTCTCATGGCCTAAGGAGAAAAATCACACGTTAACACTCCATCTTATTACAACTGATTATAGACGACATTAACTCAATTCATAACATACAAGATTGGGTCGATTCAATGGGACTGTTCTTCTAACGTCATAATCTTGATGTTATTTTAGGACTATCGTTAGACTTAACGATATCCTAAGATCCGAAAAACCTGATCACCAACAATACCTGAGCTACTCCTAGAAGCAATACTAGGAACCTTCTATATAACCGTTTACCGTTCCACATGTGCATATGAGTTTTCCACTGAATCGCATATTCCAGGATCATAGCAGTTATAGCATAGAATATAAACTCCATAATTATGAATACATAAATATAATAATGAAGGAAATATGCCCTAGAGGCAATAATAAAGTTGTTATTTTATATTTCCTTATTCATGATAAAGGGAATACAATTCATGCTAGAATTGTATTGATCAGAAACCTTAATACATGTGTGAATAAATAAACAAACACTGTGTCCCTAGTGAGCCTCTACTAGACTAGATCGTTGATCAAAGATGGTTAAGGTTTCCCAACCATGGACATGAGGTGTCATTTGAAACGGGGTCACATCATCAGGAGAATGATGTGACACTAGTGCAGAACCGGGCAATAGCACCGGTTCGTAAGGCCCTTTAGTGCCGGTTTAGGAACCGGCACTAAAGGTTTGGCACTAAAGGCCCCCCCTTTAGTACCGGTTCAGCACGAACCGGTGCTAAAGGGGAACCACGTGGCACGAGCCAGCTCCGGGGGCCGGGAGCCCTTTAGTACCGGTTGGTAACACCAACCGGTACTAAATGGTTGTGGGTTTTTGTTTTATTTTGTATTTTTCAATTAAATTTGTGTTATCAATTTAATTTAGGATTGTTTACGTTATAATGAGTTGTAGTCGTCATCATCATCATCATCGCATATTAATAAATAAATAAACTCTAGCTAGCTAAAAATCATCATAGTCGTCTAATTACCACTATTTAATCATCATAGTCATTACCGCTAGCTATCTAATCATCATCAACGCTGGCTAGCTTAAAGAGTAAACATTCACTTTGTAACAGAAGCAAAGATATCATCAAGTTCAACATAATCATCACCAACATCGAAGTTCAGGACACGGACATGAGACAAGTACTAATTAAGAGCATGAACTAGTAGCTACTGATCCTGCTGCGCCCTCTCAGGTAGAATAGCATAGAACATGTATAGCTCTCCTGATTCATCATACTGGAGCATGCAGATGAATCTGTCTCCTAATCTTGGGTTGCGCTTCTCCTTGCTGCCCCCTAGTACTTCTCTACGATCGTTAACAATTTTGCTCCAATCTTTCACTATTAAGCATTCTTCGCTTTCAGGAATCCTGAATGCACTCATGTGCAATGTAGGAAATCTTGGTCGTAAGCTAACCATTGACATGCGACCTTTTGTCTCGATCCACTGAGGCACAACTGTCATCGGAAGTCCCTGTTGAAGAACATCGTATAGTAATTAATATACTAAGCAATGAAAGTTTAGCTTCAAAAATAATGTATGCAAAAGATGCACTAATTAAGGACAAATATTTAAAATCTTACCATCTTTCGATTATAGATGTGACCGTAGTTCAATACGATCACCATTGGTCGCACGTTTTGAGTACTAACATTTCTAAGTTTAGGAAAAAATTGTCTTGACAGTATTAAGATCCTCAAGCCATGAAACATAATGACTTATCTCCTCGCAGTTTAGTTGAGCCCCGGGGCAGTAGTAGGTCCTGTCTACCAAGCGCCGGACATGTTTGCTTGAACCGAAATAAGCTAACAATACAAATTAGTTGTCAACTATTTTTGAATAAACTATATGAAAGACATAAACATATGCATGCATGGTTGAGAAAAACTCACCAAATGGTAGAACTGGAGGCGTTTGCACATCGACCCAGATGTCTATATTACCTTCAATATCATCTTCCGGACGAATATCAAAGGTGATAACCATATCAAGCTCAAATGCATAAGCCTTGCATAGTGCTTGCCAAGTTTTACATTCAAAATGGGTGTATGTGTCTCCATTATATAATTTGACGTTGAAAGTATACCCATGCTCCGTCTTCAAGTAAACTCTCTTTACCTCCATATCATCTATAGCACTAAAACCTATCTTATCCAAGACAAAAATTCTTGCATGACAGGGGATGCGCTAGTAGAATAGTGAAAATTTAAAATTATAAGTTGAAGCAAATGAAGCATAAGTTTTGCATTCAAATAATAATTGACAAAGTGACTTACTGTATCAACTTCGAATGTCTCATCCAGCTTGATGTTGAAGCGCCTACCATCAACAAGGAAATTTTGGTCGCACAGGCCGCGCTGGTCTTCATAGTGTTCGCACATAATGAAATCTTTTTCGTCGTCAGATGACATTTTCTATGTTCATATAGGTGAAACATTAAACACCTATATCTAGCCAAATATATATTCATCTAACATTTGACATTAATATATCTAACTATTTTCATCTCTAACAATTGACATTACTATATATTTAACTTTTCTACCGAATTCATCTAACATTCGACATTAATGTAACATTTATATAAACTAAAAATATATAAAAAATTAAATAAACAGAAAAACTCATTAACAAATAATATTTTAATCAGATCATCAAATCTCAGATACCTAAATTTTCTTACTAAAAATAAACTAGTTATATTAATTATTCAACTAGTTCAAATCTCATATACCTAAATAAACTAGTTCGACAATTTTCTTACTAAAAATAAACTAGTTATATTAATTATTCAACTAGTTCAAATCTCATATACCCAATTAATATCTAGCTATATTCATCTCTAACAATTGACATTAATATATATTTAACTTTTCTATCTAATTTATCTAACATTCGATATTAATCTAATATTCGATCATCTAATTAATTTTTCTAAAAAATAGAAAACAGAAAATATGTAAAAAAAATGTGTGTGTGTGTATGTGTGCGTATGTATGTGTGTGTATGTGTGTGTATGTGTGTGTGTATACTGCAGTGCCGCCCCGTACGCCGCCGCCCCGTACGTACGAGCGGGGATGCCGGCGTACGGGGAGGGGGCGGCGGCGTACGTACGGGCCGGTGCGCGCGGCGCGGGTGCGAGAGAGACGTACGGCCGCGGCGATGACGACGGACGGCGGCGGCGGCGGCGTTCGGGGCGGCAGCGCGAGACGACGACGACGACGACGGGCGGCGGCGGGGACAACGATGATGACGATGGACGATGGGCGACGGGCGACGACGACGGGATCGAGCGGCGCGCGCGGCGATGTCTCGCGAGAGGTTGGAGACGAAGTGGGGAGATGAAACTGAAATTTTTGTAAGTGCTATATATATAGGATGGGCCTTTAGTACCGGTTCGTGGCTCCAACCGGTACTAAAGGCCTATTTTCGCCAGGCCAAGCGGCGGGAAACGAAGGCTTTTAGTACCGGTTGGAGCCACCAACCGGTATTAAAGGCCTTGCGTTGCCACCCCAAAGTTTAGTCCCACCTCACCCGGCGAAGGGCAGCCGCACTGGTTTATAAACCCAGCTGCGGCTACCTCTTCGAACTCCTCTATATAGCAGGCTTCTCGGCCTAATTAATTAAGGCCCGCTGCCCTGTGAGTCTGCTGGCCCTTCTGGGACTGCATTTGCACACCCTAGGTCTGGCAGGCCCACTGGGCAGTGCGCCAATAAAATTTTTATATAGTTTTTTCTTTTCTGCATTACTTATTTTCTTCTATTTATTTTTGAGTAGTTTTTATATAGTTTTTCTTTTCTGCATTATTTATTTTCTTCTATTTATTTTTGAGTAATTTTTTTGTATAGTTTTTTTTATTTTCTGCATTATTTATTTTCTTCTATTTATTTTCTTCTGGAAATTGAATGCTGCATACTGAACAATTAGGTAAATGACCGAAAAACAATAAATGATGTCAGAACATGTTGGAAATTGATGACATCGCTTTAAATGCTGGATACAGAACACAAAAGAAGTCCGGAGTTCAAATAAGTTTAAAAAACATTAAAGTGGCCATGTAACAGATGAAGTGCGTCCAGTTTTTGCCGTGACCCTCTCTACTCTTTCGCGCATGCTATGCGGATGATATGATGATACCATGCCAAGTTTCAACATTTTCAAGATTCATTTTGTAGTGATTTTCAATTTCACGGTCATTTAGCTCTCTAAACAATTAGGTAAATGACTGAAAAACAACAAATGATGTCAGAACATATTGGAAATTGATGACGTCGCTTTAAATGCTGCGTACTAAACACAAAAGAAGTCCGGAGTTCAAATAAGTTTAAAAAACATTGAAGTGGTCATGTAACAGATGAGTTCTCATCCGAAACCCTGATACTCGGAAAGAGTATGTCCAGTTTGTACACGAAGTGCGTCCAGTTTTTGCCGTGACCCTCTCTACTCTTTCGCGCATGCTATGCGGGTGATATGATGATACCATGCCAAGTTTCAACATTTTCAGGATTCATTTTGTAGTGATTTTCAATTTCACGGTCATTTAGCTCTCTAAACAATTAGGTAAATGACCGAAAAACAATAAATGATGTCAGAACATGTTGGAAATTGATGACGTCGCTTTAAATGCTGCATACTGAACACAAAAGAAGTCCGGAGTTCAAATAAGTTATTAAAAATAAAAAAGAGGTGCAATGCTGATTAATTTGCTTCAAGCCATTCGGAATAGTGTAGACTACACTGCACATAGCTCAGTGCAATCTATGCTATTTCGCAAGGCTTGAAGCTAATCAACATGTAGGTGAGCATTGCAACTCTTCGTCATTGTCTGTGCACTCGCGGCTTATAAACCGCTCATACTGCCTCTCTCTTGGCGAAGATCACAAGATAGTTTGGTTAAATTGCATTACTTGTAAGTCCAGTTAACATGGATGCTTATGATGCAAGAGCAACAACAAAAGTGAAAATTTGGCACAAATAGGTAGTTGTGTAACTAAAATAGGTAGGAGGAGAGATAGCTCTTATGTCACAAAAAAGAAGTTGTATCAAACCTTTTATGTCGGATCTAGAACAAACCAATCGGTATCGCCATCATACAGCCCAACCGTGGCTCGTGATGCATATATATGCATATCAAATGCAGGGTTGGACGTATGATGGCGAATCCGAATGATTTGTATTCAGTCGATGAACTGGTAGATGTATGCAGTCGATGAACTGGTAGATGTATGTAGTCGATGAACTGAAAGACTTATGCAGGGAAGGCGAGAGGTGGGCTATATATAGGGTCGTCTGGCTCACAAAGTGATTGTGGTAGTTTCGATCCAACGACTCACATGAGCTAGGAAGAAACACACCCTTGATCCAACGACTCGCAAGAGCTAGAAAGAAACACACGATCCGTGTGATTCTTCCTGATTGGTGGGATGCACATTACTACCCACTCTGGGCTTCGGTGAAAGTTGTAGAGGGGCTAGGGTTTCGCCATAGAGGGGCTCCGGAGCATCGGGATGGCACGAAAAGCTAGGAGTTGGCATACCATGTGTTTAAAAGTGCTCTTAGGGTGGTACATGCCAAATATTCACTCACTCCTTGTGTAGGGTCTTCACCGGCATCGATTCCTCACTCCGAGTCTAAGTACTTATAGGCTGAAAGTACCATAACCGACGAACATGAGGAAATCTTGTGTAGAGGTGGTTCATGCCATTGTTTTGGGACTTCCTAGGGACCACCCTAACAAAACCAAGCAAAGAATTCCACATTAGTACCCACTCCAGACTCCGAAACCCTGATACTCGGAAAGAGTTTGTCCAGTTTGTACACGAAGTGCGTCCAGTTTTTGCTGTGACCCTCTCTACTCTTTCGCGCATGCTATGGGGGTGATATGATGATACCATGCCAAGTTTCAACATTTTCAGGATTCATTTTGTAGTGATTTTCAATTTCACGGTCATTTAGCTCTCTAAACAATTAGGTAAATGACCGAAAAACAACAAATGATGTCAGAACATGTTGGAAATTGATAATGTCGCTTTAAATGCTGCATACTGAACACAAAAGAAGTCCGGAGTTTAAATAAGTTATTAAAAATAAAAAAGAGGTGCAATGCTGGTTAATTTGCTTCAAGCCATTCAGAATAGTGTAGACTGCACTGCACATAGCTCAGTGCAATCTATGCTATTCCGCAAGGCTTGAAGCTAATCAACATGTAGGTGAGCATTGCAACTATTCATCATTGTCTGTGCACTCATGGCTTATAAACCGCTCATACTGCCTCTCTCTTGGCGAGGTGGGACTAAAAACAGCTTGCCATAACCTCATTAGTACCGGTTCGTGGTACGAACCGGCACTAAATGGTGATGGTGGGGCCATAGCCTGACCGCAGGCTGACACAGCCTCTTTAGTACCGGTTCGTGGCATGAACCGGTACTAAAGGTTCGCCACGAACCGGTACTATTGATCGCCGCCACGAACCGGCACTAATGTACACATTAGTGCCGACTCTAATTCAAACCGGCACTAATGTGCTTCACGTTTGACCCTTTTTCTACTAGTGTGATGGACAAGACCCATACGTTAGCTTAGCATAATGATCGTTCAGTTTTATTGCTATTGTTTTCTTCATGTCAAATACATATTCCTTCGACTATGCAATTATGCATCTCCCGGATACTGGAGGAATGCCTTGTGTGCTATCAAACATCACAACATAACGGGGTGATTATAAAGATGCTCTACATGTATCTTCGAAGGTGTTTGTTGAGTTGGCATAGATCGAGATTAGGATTTGTCACTCTGAGTTTCGGAGAGGTATCTCTAGACCCTCTCGGTAATGCACATCATAAGCTTGCAAGCAAACAATTAAGGAGTTAGTCACGAGGTGATGTATTACGGAACGAGTAAAGAGACTTACCGGTAACGAGATTGAACTAGGTTTGAAGATACTGACGATCGAATCTCGGGCAAGTAATATACCGATAGACAAAGGGAATAACGTATGTTGTCATAACGGTTCGACCGATAAAGATCTTCATAGAATATGTAAGGGCCACTATGAGCATCCAGGATCCGCTATTGGTTATTGACCGGAGAGGTGTCTCGATCATGTCTACATAGTTCTTGAACCCATAGGGTCCGCACGCTTAACATTCGATGACGATATAGTATTATATGAGTTATGTGATTTGGTGACCGAATGTTGTTCGGAGTCCCAGATGAGATCACGGACATGACGAGGAGTCTAGAAATGGTCAATAGGTAAATATTGATATATAGGACGATGGTATTCGGACGCCGAAAGCGTTCCGGAAGATATCGGGTGTTTATCGGAGTACCGGAGGGGTTACCAGACACCCCCGTGGGAATATATGGGCCATATGGGCCATGAGTGGGGAGCACACCAGCCCACAAGGGGTGGCGCACCCCCTATGACAAGAGGCCGATTGGGAGAAGGAAAAGAGGGGGTTCTCCCCCCTTCTCTCTTCCCCCTTCCCTTTCCTCTCCGGTGTATTATGGAAAGGGGAGCACCACTTGGGGGGCACCCTGGCTGCCTCCCCTCTCCCTCCCACCTATATATATGTGGGGGCGCCCCTAGCACACCCTGACGAAGCTATGTACCTAGGGTAGCGGCATGGACCTGTCCTAAGAGCCCTACCCAAGGACATCCCTAGAAGAAGTCATCTTTCAATCGACTTGAAGGTACCCACTCGACGGGTTTAAGACACTCGACCAAGAAGCTACCACTCGACCACGAAGCCAACCACTCGACTGCCAGGAGATCTAAAGTCATTCCGCAGGCAAACGGTCGGCTATTAAGTAGTCTTTATGGTCATTATAGCACTTCATTACCAGCGTTACCAGTAACGCCCCGCCTTAATGTACATTGAACCCTTGGTAACGTGGGCTGGCCGGGGTACTGGCAAAATCTATATAAGCCACCCCCCTCCTCAGTATCAAGGGTTCGCACCCCTGTTATTCACACGCCTATAATCCAATCGACCGCCTCCGGGCACCGAGACGTAGGGCTGTTACTTCCTCCGCGAAGGGCCTGAACTCGTACATCTTGGTGTGTTTACAACTTCCCAATAGCTGAGATCTAGCCTCTCCATACACACCCCCCTACATCACTGTCAGAGTTAGAACCACGACACACCCCAGACAATTGTTAGCCGTGTGCGGTGCCCCCCTCCGCCGTTTACTCCAACGGTAATATCTTCATAGTGCTTAGGCGAAGCCCTGCGAGGATCACTTCACTATCACCGTCACCAGGCCGTCATGCTGACGGAACTCATCTACTACCTCGACATCTTGCTGGATCAAGAAGGCGAGGGACGTCACCGAGCTGAACGTGTGCAGAACGCGAAGGTGTCGTGCGTTCGATACTTGATCAGTTGAAGCACGAAAAAGTTTGACTACATCAACCGCGTTGAGAAACGCTTCCTCTTACGGTCTACGAGGGTACGTATACACACTCTCCCCCTCGTTGTTATGCATCTCCATGGATAGATCATTGCGTGTGCGTAGATTTTTTTTATTTTCCATGCAACGTTTCCCAACAAATAATATTGTCTCTAGGGCATATTTCTAATAGGCCATTCATAACGCACAAGGAGGACTGATCAGGAACATGAGGACTGAGCTCCATGAGCTAAGGATAGGGATATCAATGGACTCACGAAGGAGATGTATGTGTTGAAGAATGAACTCCAATACACATCTTATAGAGGCGTGTGACCATTTGGCGTTGGGCCGTCAAGGACGCGCGAAAGTGCACTACTCTTACAATAAAGGCCAGTGAGGTTCTTTCAAGAAAAAATACATGATTGCAAGGATCTTCTATTTGACGGTTACGGTGCAAAACGACCACTATAGTGTACACCTGCCATTTTGTGCACTGGCTCAATCATCTGCGTTGATTGCTTGTATATGCGCTGGTATTTCCCTGAAGAGGAGAGGATGATGCAGTCGGTAAGTATTTCCCTCAGTTATGAAACCAAGGTTATCAATCCAGTAGGAGAACCAAGCAACACTATATAAACAACATATGCACACAAAAAACAAATACTTGTAACCCAACGCGTAAGAGCTGTTGTCAATCCCTCCTCGGTATTGAGATAAATTAAATTGTATGAGATAGGATAAATAGATCTAGCAAAAACATAAAATAAAAAATTAAAAAGTGCAACAAGGTATTTTTTAGGTTTTTGGAATAATAGATCTGAAAACAATATGATAGGAAATAGATCCGGGGGCCGTAGATTTCTCTAGTGGCTTCTCTCGAGAAAATAACATACGGTGGGTAAAAACATTACTGTTGAGCAATTGATAGAAGAGCAAATAATTATGATGATATCCAAGGCAACGATCATGTCTATAGGTATCACGTCCAAGATTAGTAGACTGAAACGATTTTGCATCTACTACTATTACTCCACACATTGATCGCTATCCAGCATGCATCTAGTGTATTAAGTTCATGGAGAAACGGAGTAATGCATTAAGAACGATGACATGATGTAGACAAGATCTATTCATGCAGGAATAGACCCCACCTTTTTTATTCTTAATGGCAACGATACATGCGTGTCACTTCTCCTTCTATCACTAAGTTTGAGCACCGCAAGATCGAACCCATCACAAAGCACCTCTTCACATTGCAAGAAAAATCAATCTAGTTGGCCAAATCAAACCAAAGTTTCGAAGAAGAAATACGAGGCTATAACAATCATGCATATAAGAGATCAAAGAAGACTCAAATAATATTCATAGATAGATCTGATCATAAACTCACAATTCATCGGATCCTAATAAACACACCGCAAAAAGTCATTACATCAAATAGATCTTCAAGAGCATCAAGGAGAACATTGTATTGAGAATCAAAAAGAGAGAAGAAGACATCTAGCTACTGCCTACGGACCCATAGGTCTGTGATAAACTACTCACGCATCATCGAAAGAGCACCAATGAGGAAGATGAACCCCTCCGTGATCGTGTTCCCACCGGCAAGGTGCCGGTAAAGGGATCTAGATTGGATCTCGTGGTTCTGGAACTTGCGGCGGATGGAATTGTTTTTCGTCGACTCCCTGTGGTTTCTGGAATATTTGAGTATTTATAGAGCTGAGAGGCGGTGGACATGACACTCGCAGGCCTCACTACCCACCAAGGCATGCCAGGGGCCTCTGGCATGCCCTGGTGCCTTGTGGGCCCCATAGGGCTCCCCTCCGCACTTCCTTGACACCCAAGTTGTCTTCTGGGCAGAATTTTTTTTCAAAAAGTTTCGCTGCGTTTGGACTCCGTTTGATATGGATATTCTACGAAGTAAAAAAACAAGCAAAAAAACAACAACTAGCACTAGGCACTATATCAATAGGTTAGTCCCAAAAAATGATATAAAGTTGCTATAAAATAAATATAAAACATCCAAAAATGATAATATAACAACATGGAACAATAAAATATTATAGATACGTTGAAGGCGTATCATGCATGCTCGCCCGACTGTTCTAACCACCTTGCTCTCTCACTCACTATTTAGAAAAATCCAACAGTAATGATTTATGAAAAAAATGACCCTGGTTTTGTATAGATTAAACAATTATAATTGGAAAAGCTATTTGTGAATTCAAAAAAATTGCAATTTGAGTAAAACTTAAGATTTTAAAAAACATTCACAATTTCAAAAATGTTCATGAAAATGAAAAAGTTCATGATTTTTTAAAGATAAGCAAGAATTAAAAAAACAAGCGAAAACATGAAGAAAAAATACTTCCTCCAATCTGAATTAATTGATGTAGCCATACAATGTAACTAAGACATTGTATAGAGGTTGCATTAATTAATTCGGAAGGGAGTGATAAAAAACTGTATAAAAGAAAGAAAAAAAGAGAAAAAAAAAGAGCCAAAAGAATCTAGAAGCTTGCCAAAAGCGAGAGGGGCTGGAAGCTTGCATGGGCCAGCCCATATAAAACATGCGTGGGAAGGTTTGTGCTCTTCCTACCAACATGGTAATATTCAGCGACAAATAGGATATTCCATGTCTCCACGGGTTAAGGTGAGCATAGTTCCCCTAAATCCCCCTAAAAAATTCCCCTAAATAAAAAGATTTAAAAGTGCACGCGAGAAAAGTCACGAGATCCTGGTTCAAAGCAAAAAAGTAGCGACCACGTTGAGGCTGCCTCCTCCATGTCGTCGGTCGCACGTGATCGGAGTAGCATACTACCATTGCGCAATTTTACAACCCCTTTGGAGCCTTTGTCCTCGCATCCCATGGCATATAAGTCCCCGCTTAATAATAATCCAACGGATGTACTACTGGCGATTCATTCAGCCGTGCCCGGTCGGCGCAAGGGTCCGCGTGCTCCGTAGCACATCTTCCATTCGTCAGTTCGTCCCATACTCGTGGGCCGGCGTTTTGTTCAGTGTCGCCGTATGAACCGTATGCCCGGTCAGGGCATATATAATGGTGCTATTTTAGGAATGACACATAGAATAAATGATGAGGTGGAGGAGAGAGAATCCGTAAAAAAAAGTTTGTCTTCTCTTATTTAAGAGAAGATAAAATATGATCTCTTAGTACAATATGTCTCATCATATTTATAGGAATAATTAGTTATTGAAGATAAGGCTAAGACATGATTCATTGTAAACATCTATTTTTATCATATCTAAATTACATGTAAGACTTAATATAAAACTATCTTATCAACTATTGTACATGTCTTCGTGCGAACCCGCGCTGCAAACTTCAGTTCGACCAGCCGTTCCGGATAGACGCGTCCTTGTCCTCCGCAATAAATCCAGGCAAATATGAGGTTCTCCCGTGGCGGCGGAAAACACATCGGCGCCATACGCGTGCGCACCGGCCGATGGGCCACGCGTGTCCGCGGTGACGGGCGCGTGGGCGGTGGGAGGATGGGCCGGCGGGCATGTGTCTGTACAGGTACGCGCTATTGGTGTGTTCCGGCGGGAATGGCACAAGGTAGCAACGCGCCAAGCCGAAGGCTGGTGACGTGTTTTGTATCTTCCTCTTTTTTTTGGAAACGGCGGTGATGCTTTCGGCTCGCCGATAGCAACATGGCGAGAGGACGCGTCGTGGACCGAACTGGATTGTCGGCTGCTCTTGCACGGGGATAACATGCACACTGGCACACTGCTACTCACCGTAACCACCCACTAATAAGAGTACAGTTATCCTGATTTTACCCAAATATCCAGCAAAACAAATGCATACATGTCTAAATAGAATCACCGTAACCACCCACTAATAAGAGTACAGTTATCCCTCACTGGTACTCACCGTAACGCTGCAAATATCCAGCAAAACAATTGTTCATTCAAAATGATTGTAAAGAATACACTAACATTTTTTTTTCAACAGACAACAGGGGTAGGGGCTCAGATGCCCAAGCTGCCATTTCATATCAAAATTACTACAACACTGCATGGAGGACCTAAAAACAAACATTTTTTTGCAAGATGATCATTCCTTGTGTAAATAGGTCCCTAAACCATCAATAGTACCACAGATGAGTCCAGTCACATGTAGCAATCTCGTCGGAGACTTCATGGCCACCGTCTTCGACACAAGCCTTGGGCCTCACGTGGAGGTTGAAGATGGTACACCAGAAGCAAATACCTTGATGATCTGCAGGTTATGTGGCCCAGGTCGATGCAGTGAGATGAAGAAAACGTTGGGCCCACAATGCAGCTTGTAATCCCCAGAGAACTCCAACTCAACGAAGACAATAGTCGGATCCATCTCTTCCCGTTCGCCCGGCACCACGCAGGCGAAGAAGAAGAAGAAGAAGAAGAAGAAGAAAGGATGACCCCGAATCTCTCCCAAGCTTATTGAAAGTGCTTATGCCAAAACCACAGCCTCTTGTCGTCCTCCACCATGCAAGTGGGTCAGAGGAGGAAGGCGAGCTCCATACGCCGTCGTTGGCAACAGAGCAAAGCACATCGACGACATGTCACCAAACCACGACATAACACCATGAGCACTACCCTAATGTAACAAGGAACACATGCACACCTCTCAGCAGCCATCGATGTTGGACGCAGCGTTTGATCAGGCCAGGAATCTCTGGCTGAGTTCAGAAAAGGGAGGCGGCGCAAGAGGAGGAAGGATGAGGGAAAAGAAAGTGAGCCACTCCCAAGAATACACTAACCATAATATGTGCAAGTGGACAAACAGATGAATACATGTCTAAATAGAATCTTTACTTAAACTTCTTTGACTTTGATTGTAGATACATGGAAAAATATTTGTAACATCATTATACTCTCTCTTCCCGAGTTTATTACGCCCTCTCACATTTTGAGTCAAAGTTTGACAATACATTTGCGAAATAAAATATGAGATATATCTCAAAAAATTATATAATTGGAAATTTCATTTCGAGTCCTTATAAGTTTTATGACACGTCTCTTATATTTTGCAAATCAATTCTATGATCAAAGTTTAACCCAAAATATAAGAGGGCCTAATAAACCTGGGCGGAAGTAGTAAACCCGCAATGAATGATATTTTTATGGTTTTTCTTTTCTTTTATAATTTTGTATCAGCATATAAACACAAAGCAGTAAACTTTTTTTTTCTGGTAATAATACTAATCCGCTAAAAACAACAATGAAAACAACACAACCCCTTATGACAATTTTTTTAAGACAAACTTTTGATCTATTCATAATCAATCATGGCAGTATAAAGAGCGACAACTGTAACAAAAATTACAACCATATACATGCAAATCTTAAGCCGCCTTAATGCAAGGATTCGGCCGTCACACGTGTTAGATAAACATGTCTCCAAAGACTATTTCCAGCTCTGAGCATGCGGCAACCAAGCACATCACCAATCTCTCCCCATCAAGAAAAAAAATAAAAAAAATCCATCTTCTTTTTTTTTGTC
The DNA here is from genome assembly GCA_034509565.1 of Triticum monococcum. NCBI lineage: Eukaryota > Viridiplantae > Streptophyta > Magnoliopsida > Poales > Poaceae > Triticum > Triticum monococcum. Next base: position 531,269,895 of record CM067846.1, read on the forward strand.
AAAATTTTGCTTTATTGTTTATTGATCTCCATTTTGCTTGCTTGCTTGCTTGCTTTTACCCTTTCCATCCAGTGCCAACCCCGAGGAAAACCTAAAGCGAAGACACACAATAAACTAACGAAACGAGCAGACCCCACCCTTACCTCCTCTCCTCGTCTCCGCCACTTCCCCCCTCCCGCCCCCACCAAATCTGGGAGTTCCCGGACGCCATTGCCCACCTTTCCCCCCAGCACAAGGAAAGCACGCCAGCGAGAGAAGGAGCAGCAGAGGCTGCACGGCAGAATTACCGTGAGCAACTCGGAAGGTATCTCGATCTTCGTCCCCGCCGTCCCTCCCCGCCCGCGCGCGGACGATCTGTTCCTTCTTTTCCCGGGGTTCTTTCCTCCCTGATCTGAAATCTCCCCGCAGCCGCGCCGGAGCCGGGTCGAATCGGGCCGTGGCGAGGGGAAATGTCCGGCTTCGTCGGGGTCGTCGTCTCCGACCCCTCCCTGCAGGGCCAGTTCACGCAGGTCGAGCTCCGATCGCTCAAGGCCAAGGTGACACCCCGAATCCACGGCTTCTTCTTCTCTCCTCTGCTCCAAAAACCAGAATTATTACTATAGTTCCCTCTGTCGCCTCTGCTCCAACTCGAGGTTTCTGTTTCGTTGTGGTTTGCAGTTCGTGTCTCTGAAGAGGGACTCCGGCCATGTCACCACCAAGAACCTCCCGGGGTTGATGAAGAAGCTGAGGGGACTTCACGAAGTGGTCCCCGAGGAGGAGATCGCCGCCTTCTTGTCGGAGTCGTACCCCGACAGCGACCAGGAGATTGGGTTCGAGTCCTTCCTCCGGGTACATCTTGGCGATCCTCTTGAGTTCCTGACTAGTAGTATTACTAGTATTACTAGTATTACTGTGGAGGGGAAGAGTGTGTTATCATTGTCTTACTGATTCGGTTCGGATGGGGAATCTGGTGTGGTGCTTTTGCAGGAGTACCTGAATCTGCAAGCAAGGGTGAGCGCCAAGGAAGGAAGCGCCGTTGCCGGCGGCGGTGGTGGGGCTGGCGGCCGCAAGAATTCGTCGTCGTTCCTCAAATCCACCATCACTACGCTGCTGCACAATCTCAACCAGGCGGAGAAGTCTTCTTATGTGGCACATATTAACACTTACCTTGGTGAAGATCCATTCTTGAAGAAGTACTTGCCAATCGACCCATCCGGCAACCAGCTATTCGATCTTATTAGGGATGGCGTCCTGCTCTGGTGAGAAGGCTTTCTAGCTAGCTACATGGCGCATGCCAATTTACTCTTTCAACAGAAACTGTCTGCTAGTTGTAGCTGATGTTAATTCCTTGCTGGATCTTTTGTCAGTAAGTTGATCAATGTAGCTGTACCTGGGACCATTGATGAGAGAGCAATAAATAAGAAAAGAGTTCTTAACCCATGGGAGAGGAATGAAAACCACACACTGTGCCTCAACTCTGCAAAGGCCATTGGATGTACTGTTGTCAACATTGGCACCCAGGATTTAGTGGAAGGAAGGGTATGCCTTGTGTTCCCTACTTGTTATCCTTTCTTGTAGCTCATGATGCAATGTCACTGATATAAAAATGTTGCCGCGCTCTAAATTATCCTTCTTCTTTTGCAATGAGATAAATCATTTGTCTCCCTTTAATTCTTTCATGTCCTGTATAGTGATATATAGTTTTTCTTTGATGAATTTGTTGGTAAATTTAGGTGTAAATACTGTTATCATTATTAACTGCTGCCTGTCCTTTGTTCTTTTTCACTTTAATCACTTACTAGTAGGTAGTACATCTCATATTTCTTTGTTGATTTTCATGTGTTAGGTGTTTTTAGCCACCTTACCCTAATGGGAAAATGCTCCCAATTCCATATTCAGTTCTATAAATTCCCTTAAAAAAAATCAAGTGGTGACTTACACATATTTCTATTGTTTTCTTTGGCAGCCTCATTTAGTTCTTGGATTGATATCTCAAATCATAAAGGTAAGTACTGAAATGAGATTCACATTTTTTATGCAATTCAATGGACACACTATGGCTGAACTCCTCCTTCATCACCTAAAGAGTTGCTTCACTTATTATCAGATTCAACTTTTGGCTGATCTTAATCTTAAGAAGACACCCCAGCTTGTGGAATTGTTTGATGACAGTAAGGTAAGTAGAAGTGTTTTACCTTTGTTTCAGCTCCCAGTGTACATCTTTGCTCAAAACAAAATCCATTTTATTGCATGTTGTACAGGATATAGATGAGGTGTTGAGCTTGTCACCAGAAAAGATGCTGCTTCGATGGATGAACCATCATCTGAAAAAGGCTGGCTACAAGAAAACTGTTAACAATTTCTCTTCGGATGTGAAGGTGCATATGACAGTACATGTCACAGCACTTACTAATCACTTAATTATATGCAATTTTGATACACCTGCAATGATACAAAAATCTGCCTGTTACACATTTGGTTGATCTTATTGTTAAATTTGAGTCTTGTGGGCAACACAACAGCTAGTTTTTCAGCATTGTCTATCAAACACTTTATGTTATTTTCTTCATTTTATGTAATACAGTGTACGTTATGTCGCTCTGTACTTGATCCATCATTATGTTGTTCTTTGCCATGCTTCTGTTCTTGCTCTGTTCAACTTCCGATGGTCACATAAGTTAATTTTTACAGGATGGTGAAGCCTATGCTTATCTTCTAAAAGCTCTTGCTCCAGAGACTTCCCCTGAAACCACACTGGAGACTAAGAATCCTGATGAAAGGGCAAAAATGGTACTTGAACAAGCAGAGAAGTTGGACTGCAAAAGATACCTTACACCAAAGGATATCACTGAGGGTTCTGCCAACTTGAATCTTGCATTTGTTGCACAAATATTCCAGCATCGGTAAGTGCCGACTTTCCTGCTCTTGAAAATGATCTAGAAATTTAAGATATGATCAAAATCATACGAGCTATTTTAAATTGGAAGTTCCTTGGGTCGATTTTAATAATTTTTCCGTGCTGACCATTGATCACTTCAATGATATCATTCCATGATGTGCAGGAATGGTCTAACTAGTGACATTAAACAAGTTACACTCACACAGTCAGCATCACGTGATGATGTTCTAGTATCCAGAGAAGAAAGGGCCTTCCGAATGTGGATCAACAGCCTTGGGGTCGAGTCATACCTGAATAATGTTTTTGAAGATGTTCGCAATGGGTAACAAGACTATTTTCATGATGTCTTGTGTTATTGTGTTATATCAATTGCTGAGTTGATAATTTAGTTTATGATCTTGCAGATGGGTACTTCTTGAAGTACTTGACAAAGTTTCTCCTGGATCTGTCAATTGGAAGTTGGCATCAAAACCTCCGATTAAATTGCCATTTAGGAAACTGGAGAACTGCAATCAAGTTGTAAAAATTGGGAAGGAGTTAAAGTTTTCATTAGTAAATTTAGCTGGGAATGATATTGTTCAGGGAAATAAGAAATTGATAGTTGGTGAGTTCGATCACATCTAACTTTATAGTGAATGCTAATGCACTGTTCTTGATAACTTAGTGGGCATATAATTTGAGTTTCTCTGTGTTGTCTTTCAGCACTTCTGTGGCAATTGATGAGATTTAATATCCTTCAATTGCTAAACAGACTGAGATCCCACTCCAAAGGATCCCAAGGAAAGCAAATTACTGATGCAGATATACTGAACTGGGCAAACAGCAAAGTGAAAGCATCAGGAAGAACATCTCGAATGGAAAGCTTCAAGGTGACTTTAATATCCATAGCTTTCACGTAGCCATATCAAAAATTCTAGCTGTTAATGTTTTTCTTAACGTTTTCCCATTCAGGATAAGAGCTTATCAAATGGAGTGTTCTTCCTTGAACTTCTTAGTGCAGTTCAGCCAAGGGTTGTGAACTGGAAAGTAGTTACAAAGGGAGAAGCTGGTCTGTTCTTGATCCACATGTGCTATTTCATGAATTGGTTTCTGATTAATTAATTATATGCTTTCTTTACAAATAGAAGAACCATAGTACTGGCTGATGGCTAATTTCTTTTGATTTTGTAGACGAGGAAAAGAAGCTAAATGCTACCTACATCATTAGTGTTGCAAGAAAGCTCGGATGTTCTGTGTTTCTACTGCCAGAGGACATCATAGAGGTAAAGGGCCATTGTTACGAATATGGAACTGAGCCTGTAATATTTTCATTTTCCAATGAATTAAACTGGATCGGAGCTAAATTCATCTACTGTTTGGAATCTTTACCTTCAGAAATGTTGATGATGCTTGTTGATTGAGAATTGGAACTGTGCTGTGCATATATATTGTTGGTTTTATATCCTCCTTTTGTTCATGTTGATTAAACAGGTGAACCAGAAGATGATCCTAACTCTTACAGCTAGCATCATGTATTGGAGCCTGCTGAGACAACCACAGCCTGAAATATCAGAAGCATCAGAGCCATCCAGCATGGCTTCAGACGCAACTTCCGACATTGGCTCGGAGGATGGCGCCTCAACAGCGGCACCGTCCGAGAGCGAAGAGGCAAACTCACTGTCCGACAGTCTATCCACCCTGACCACAGACGACGCCACCTCAAATGCTCCACCTGCAGAAAACGGGAACGGCGCCACCCCAGATGCTCCACCTGCAGAAAACGGGAACGACGCCACCGCAGATGCCCCACCTGCAGAAAATGGGAACGATGCCACATGATCCTGATGGTTATATGTTCGTCCGTAGCGCTGTCCATCATTAGCTTCATATACAAGGGTTGGTATCCAAAGTTGCTGCTGCTACCAGAAGTGAAATTTTCTCCTGCTTTTCAGGTACTAGCATAATAGGTACACACCATCATACAGATAGATTGTAGCCACTGTTTGTTCATTAAATTAAATTTTGCTGAATACTAGTAAGTACTCCCTCCGTTCCGAATTACTTGTCGCGGGTATGGATGTATCTAGATGTATTTTAGTTCTAGATACATCCATTTTTGTGACAAGTAATTTGGAACGGAGGGAGTACTATACGGCGGAGAAAGAGAGGGAAATACAGACACATACATATACTAGTAAGTAGGCCGCCGGTTGGTTTGGTTGGCTGGCCATTTCCTGTACACTTTAGTGCACTTTGATGTCGAAGCTCCATTGCCCAACTCGTGTCTTGTCGGTCCGTCCACGTGCTCTGTTTTTTTTTTCTTCTACCAATTTGCTGTACTGCTCGGGCCATTATCGTTTTTGTACCAAACTGTCGTCGCTGCTGTGGAGTGTGGACCATGCGTCGTGAGCTGTACAAAAACTTGTTGATTTCTGGCATGCCAAGGAATCGCTGTACACATTATGGTAGTAGAGTAGTATTCTTGGGCATTCTTGTTCCTTCGCGTGCAATGTGACGTGTCGGACAGCGATTTGTAAATCAGTGAGCGCGAGGTGCACTGGGAATTACCCCCTCCCTGTCTTTGTAGATTCGCTCATTTTGCTCCGTAGTCCATACTTGAATCTCTACAACTTATATTTAGGAACGGAGGGAGTATTATTAGTAGATGTTTGAAATGGATCAATCACGCATGCCTGGGAATTGATTAGCTGTTTTATCTTCTTCTTCAGAGTGATGGATTTGCACCGTACTATTCGTTGGTCTGCATGAATGAGGCCCAGGACGTGCATTCCGCATGAACAACTACCCGTACCGTTTGAAAATGATTGCCATTTTTTTCTTGGAACAAGGGCGCTGCGGAACATGGCACCGAGATGACGAGTCGCGGGACTGCACTGCGTGTGCGTCTTCCGATGAGCCTGCGTCGCGCAGGCAGCAGGCTACATAAATCCGCGGGCACACACACAGCGGCCGAGGTCACCACCGGGCCGGCCGGAGACAGCGGCATAACCATGCAGGGCTGGGCTCCATGCCATTTCCTCCCCTCCCCCTCCCCCTCCCCGCCTTGATAGTTGATACTCCCTTGCTTGCTCCCCGAAGTCAAGTGGTGGTAAAGCCGGGGCGAGGCCACACCGCCACCACCACCACCCTCCGCCCCACCACTGCACGCCATCGATGGTTCCGTCCGTGCCCTGCCGTGCGCACGCACGTCGTCGTCAAGCCGGAGCCCGATGCGTCGTCGTTAAGGTCGCTCTCGGGTGGCACCGGTCATTGCCGCCGGCTTCCTCCTCCGTGTACCGTGTCCTCCGGCGATGGAGGATAGCTGCTGCTGACACGGCGGCAACGTGGCGGTCGAGGAATTGAGCCGGCCAGCTTTACCACCATTCCTATCATCCGCCGCGACATGGCATACATGGGGCAGGCCAGGCATTTCATCTCTCCTACTACGTACCTTAGTACTTTCTCTACCTAGCCAAGTTACCAGCTCTTAGTCGTAGGAGTTATATTAGCAGTAGTTTCTTCCTCTTCGTTTCAGCTTTTCTCAACGAAGTGGTTGCTGTTGCTGTGAATAACCTTTGGCTATTATTGATTTGTATCTGTTAATTTTCTAGATGAACTGGTAGACGATGGCGATGATTCTTCTTCTTCTTCGCTTAATTTGTTTGTTTGCGCGTGAATGAACGAAAGAAATCTTCGCTTCTTCGGGCCTCTATCCTGTAGCTGTACTTGCATTGCGCCTCCAACAGACGCAGAACGGCGGAGGGGCACAGTAAGCTAGCTAGGCGGCGAAGCGAGTTCTTTTGCGCTTTGTTCTGCCCAAACAGTAGCTAGGCGGCACAGTGCTCGTCACTGCGCCCGGCCGGCTACAGTGCGCGTCTTGGTCTTGGGTGGCATGACACAGCAGGGGGCCGCGACGGAAGAACCAGAGAGGGCGACATGCTTGCGGACATAGAGAACCTTTGCTCCTCCTCTGTCCCTCTTCCTTTCGCTCCCACAGAGCAAGGCCAACGTATGCACTGGCGTAGTAAGAACAAGGAACGTCGCATCTCGCGGGCACAGCGCCAAAATCGACAGTCGAGTTAGCCATTTGCTGCAGCGTGATTCGATCGATCATACAAACTCGATATCCGCGAACTGTCGAATAGCAATATGCAATAATACTACCATCGTTTTTGAATATATATTTTTGAGCACTGTACAGACGCGCACACGCTCATACACTCGTCGTTTTTGAATTTTGATCGTTCGTATCGTGGTCGACAGGTAAAATGCATTGTGTGTGTGTCTCGGAATTAGTCACACACGCGGCGTGCATGCCGGCGAGATGGCATGGCAAGATCGTTTTCTGCCCCACTAGCTAACTACTGTCAGTGCTTAGTAGTTTAGTTTACGAGGGATCAGAAATTCAGAAGGAGTCCTGGCAACCAAAGTGTAGCTAGTAGCGTTGCCAGCGGCCCAGCCCATATAATTCATGGCCGCCGTTACGCACACGCAAGTACGTCCTTGCGCGAACAGGCCGGGACTAGCTGCTAGCTAGGACCATGGTCTGCGCTGCATCTGCATGGCATGCCCCCAGTCAACAGTGCACGCAGGCAGCATCATCAGCAGCGGCAGCGGCAGCCTAGACAGGAGGAGGACTCCAGTGTCCAGTCTACGCTGCGCGCGCGGCCGGGAAGACGACGAGCCGCTCGGCGCGCGCCGGCACAACCTACGAGCAACCTGGCCCTCTCGCAGTTGCAGTCTTGCCAGCCGGGGCCACGCCTTGTCCGGTTCCGCGTGCATGTGCCCTAAATCCTGGGTGTCGCCTCGTTTCATTATTTCACTATAGGTAGATACCATGGGACGGGTGATATGATCTGGTTCGCGCGTGTGTTCACTGGTGCTTGGCATTCGATCATGTTCTACAGGTAGTGCAACATGTTTGTTTAGAGGTGTGGTGGAATATTGGAAGAGACGGCTTGAGGAACGAGCACCCGCTGCTGACTGTTCCTTCCTGAGCTGCGCGTGTTGTTTTCTAGGGCGGGTATGTGATCTGATGTGGAGTGTGCCATGCCTCTCTTGTCTCGGATCTCGCGGCTTGCATCGCGCCCGAGAGAGAAGGGTACATGGACCACCTAAAACTTGGCAATGACCCGAGGGGGATGCGACCACCTAGGCACCAAGATTGTTGGCAACTCCTTAGAGCATGTATAGCCGGGCGTCTCGGACCGGTTTCAAACGCCCAAACGAACAATCCGGTCACTGACCGATCACAAAAATTCGACTTAAACATTCGGATTGACCGGCACCCCTCATATCTAGCTCAAATATGGGGCAAATATGAGGGCGTCTGGGCACGTCCGTCACGTCGGACCTGGTTCATGCTGGTCCATCTGACCTCACATATATTCCTCCCCATCCATTCATCGTACCAAACCCTAACCATTTCACTCCACTCCCCTCGACCACCAAAGCTGCTGTCCGGCGATCTCCAGCCTTCTCCGGCATAGCGGGCAGCGGATTTGACTCCGACCAGTCTGGATCCATCGACTTGTCATCCCGGGCGGGCTGAAGGAAGCAATGGCCGTCCGCATTGCACTCCGTCGCTCCCGGGAGGACAATGTCCGGTCGACAACAGGATCTGTCCGGCGCGACTCCATAGCGTCAGTGCATCGGGCGCTCGGATCCTCCGGGGAGCCTTCAAATATCCCCTTCCCTATCGCTGCTCCGGTGGAGTATGAGTCCCACTGGGATCTCTGTGCCTGCCATGGGATGGAGAGGATAAGGGCGGTGGAGGCACGCCTCGTTGCCGACATGGCGGCGGCTGAGGCGACCGATGCGGCCGAAGAGGAGGAAGCCAACCACGCCTGCATTGTAAAGATGCGATGGATGAGGAACACCCATGCCATCGCCCGATAGCAGAATCGGGTGGTCCGTGCCATGGTCGGACTGCCACCAAGGAGGAGAAGGAGGACAGCAACTGGACGGACAACTTCGACGACGAACAGATCCGACTCGATCTCTACTGCGTCTTCGACCGGTACTTTCGTGAGAAGGATGAAAAGGGTGCTGGGAAGGGCAAGGGCAGCTATGGATGATCTTCTCCACCATAGCCAAACCTGCCAAATTTTGGTAGTCCGATGGCATGTTAGTGATGTAGTAGCCGGACAATGTGTGTAATGCATCGTGTACATAGTTGCATGAGTTTGTAGAGATTTGAGGTATGCTAATTGAGGTGTCCGGTTGTGAGAAGGGTAATTTGAAGCTTGACTGGTCATCGTCCGCGAACGCGCCCGGGCACCTCTGCGGGAGTTTGAGGGGTAGGATTTGCCAAGTCCGGCTATAGATGCTGTTATAGTGTATTAATCCCGCTCGTGTTCTTAGAGTAAGTACAATAGGATGAGAGCAAGTCTGGTAAGGTAAAGTCAACAGGCTATAAAAATTAAACTATTATATCTGTGTTGAGTTGGATGAGAGAGAAGAGCAGAGAGAAGGGACGGGGCTTGTAGATTAATAGTCGGTTGCAACACAACTCCAAAAAACATTGTGAGAGTGTAAGTCCTACGTGTGAGCTGCGTTGTGATTTCCTTGAAGAGGAGAGGATGATGCAGTACAATAGAGATAATTATTTCCCTCAGTTATGAAACCAAGGTTATCAATCCAGTAGGAGAACCAAGCAACACTATTTAAACAAAATCTGCACACAAACAACAAATACTTGCAACCCAATGCGTAGATGGGTTGTCAATCCCTCAACGGTTATGAGCAAGATTAAATTGTATAGGTTTTGATAGATAGATCTGACAAAAATAAAAAATAAAACAAATTAAAGAAAATTGCAGCAAGGTATTTTTGGTTTAATATATGATAGAAAATAGACCCGGTGGACATAGTTTTCACTACATGCTTCTCTCATAAGAATAGCATATGATGGGTAGACAAATTACTGTTGGGCAATTGACAAAAAAACAAATAATTACGAGCCTATTTGAGGGAATCTCCGGTTTGCAAGAAGCTTACATCAAAGCTTGTCCCAATTCGGCCAAAAAAATTTATCGCAACATGTTTGTGCCATGTCATGACACCATGCCAAGTTTCATGATCTTTAGGCGTGTTTTGTAATTATAGGAATTAAAAAAACCAAGTTTCTCAATTTTTTCGGCCGAGCCACGACGCTAAGATGTTTGAATTTCACTCCCATCTCTTGCATGGGACCTAGAAATTCACCCAAGGACACACATGTGATTTTTCAGACAACTTTGGTGCATTGGAGCATGTGCTTGTACTTCAAATTTGAATTATGCACATTAAATGCCCAGAAACTCAATTAATGTATAAAAAAGGCCAAACGAACCCGGAATAATTCCAAAATTTAGCACGACACTTCTATTTGGTCTAATCTGGCTGTGTAAAAAAAATTAAGGCGGGAGAAAGCAGTGTACGTATATCGTTTCGCACACGGAGGTGACACGTTCCCTCTCGGAACCATGAGCCTTCTTGAGGGAATCTACGGTTTGCAAGAACCTTACACCAAAGCTTGTCCCAATTCGGCCAAAGAAATTACCGTAGCATGTTGGTGCCATGTCATGACACCATGCCAAGTTTCATGATTTCCAGACGTATTTTGGATTTACAGGAATTAAAAACCCAAGTTTCTCAGTCTTTCCGGCCAAGCCACGACGCCCAGATGTTTGAATTTCACTTCCATCTCTTGCATGGGACCTAGAAATTCACCCAAGGACACACATGTGAATTTTCAAACAACTTTGGTGCATTGGAGCCTATGCTTGTAGTTCAAATTTGAATTATGCATATTAAATGCCCAGAAACTCAATTAATGTATAAAAAGGCCAAACGAACCTGAAATAATTCCAAAATTTAGCACAGTAATTAAATTTGGTCTAATCTGGTTGTGTAAAAAAAATAAGGCGGGAGAAGGCAGTGTACGTATGTCGTTTCGCACACGGAGGTGACACGTTCCCTCTCGGAACCACGTGCCTTCTTAAGGGAAGCTCCGGTTTGCAAGAAGCTTACACCAAAGCTTGTCCCAATTCGGCCAAAGAAATTACCGCAGCATGTTGGTGCCATGTCATGACACCATGCCAAGTTTCATGATTTTCAGGTGTGTTTTGGATTTACAGGAATTAAAAAACCAAGTTTCTCAATCTTTCCTGCCGAGCCACGACGCCCAGATGTTTGAATTTCACTCCCATCTCTTGCATGGGACCTAGAAATTCACCCAAGGACACACATGTGATTTTTCAAACAATTTTGGTGCACTGGAGCATGTGCTTGTAGTTCAAATTTAAATTATGCACATTAAATGTGCAGAAACTCAATTAATGTATAAAAAGGCCTAACAAACACAGAATAATTCCAAAATTTAGCACGATACTTCTATTTGATCTAATCTGGTTGTGTAAAAAAATTAAGGCGGGAGAAGGCAGTGTACGTATGTCGTTTCGCACACGGTGGTGACACCTTCCCTCTCGGAACCACGAGCCTTCTTGAGGGAAGCTCCGGTTTGCAAGAAGCTTACACCAAAGCTTGTTCCAATTCAGCCAAAAAATTACCGCATCATGTTGGTGCCATGTCATGACACCATGCTAAGTTTCATGAGTTTCAGGCATGTTTTGGAATTACAGGAATTAAAAAACCAAGTTTCTCAATCTTTCCGCCGAGCCACGACGCCCAAATGCTTGAATTTCACTCCCATCTCTTGCCTGGGACCTAGAAATTCACCCAAGTACACACATGTGATTTTTCAAACAACTTTGGTGCATTGGAGCCTGTGCTTGTAGTTCAAATTTGAATTATGCATATTAAATGCCCAGAAACTCAATTAATGTATAAAAAAGTCCAAATGAACACGGAATAATTCCAAAATTTAGCACGATACTTCTATTTGGTCTAATATGCCAGTGTACAAAATTTAAGGTGGGAGAAGGCAGTGTACGTATGTCGTTTCGCACACGGAGGTGACACGTTCTCTCTCGGAACCAAGAGCCTTCTTGAGGGAAGCTTTGGTTTGCAAGAAGGTTATACCAACACTTGTCCCAATTCGGCCAAAAAATTTACTGCAGCATGTTGGTGCCATGTCATGACACCATGCCAAGTTTCATGATTTTTAGCCGTGTTTTGGATTTATAGGAATTAAAAAACCAAGTTTCTCAATCATTCGGGCCGAGCCACGACGCCCAGATGTTTGAATTTTATTCCCATCTTGCATGGGACCTATAAATTCACCCAAAGACACACATGTGATTTTTCAGCAAACTTTGGTGCATTGGTGCATGTGCTTGTAGTTCAAATTTGAATTATGCACATTAAATGTCCAGAAACTCAATTAATGCATAAAAATGCCAAATGAACCTGGAATAATTCCAAATTCAAGCACGACAGTCATGTACTAGTTGCATGTTCACTATACGTAAATGTTCTAGCAATTCAAACACCATCCTTTCTCTCTGTAACACCATTTTATCTTTCAAAACATAATGAAAAAATTAGGTATACCACAAACAGTTTATTAGAAAGAATCGTGTGGGATGCGATATACAATATCTTGGGGCACCAGCTTGTCTGGCTTACGCAGGAAGCTTCGTCGTCTACAGTCCACCGCCCCCGCTTGAACCACACTTGCGCGCTAGTTTCTCGCGGCACCGAGCGAATTTTTTTTGCCACCGCGGAAATATCTATCTCCCTGCCCCGTCCCTCCTACCAAAAGCCACATTTCCACTGTTCCTCCTTGCTTTCCAAGTTCAAACCTTTACTGCTGCTTACTGGCAGCTCAGCCTCCTCGCACGACCCTTCTTCTTGCAGCGCCACCTCTACGTCGGCTACCCTTCTTCTTGCAGCGCCGCCTCCTCGCCGGCGACCCTTCTTCTTGCAGCGCCGCCTCCTCGCCGGCGACCCTTCTTCTTGCAGCGCTGCCTCCTCGCCGGTGACCCTTCTTCTTGCTGCGTGGCCTCCTTGCCGCCGACCGTTCTTCTTGCTGTGCGGCCTCCTCGCCACTGACCCTTCTTCTTGCTGTGCGGCCTCGTTGATGTGGTCAGGTAATCCACACCCCACCCACACCATCCTCCTCCTTTGCCGTCCCACATGCCCCGACTGACGGAGCAACACCTTCCACTGAAATCACTGCCCCCACCTCCAATTAAGCGCCGCCCACAGCCATTTTACACGCAGTATAACATGGAGCTGAGTAGCATGCGGCCGCACGCGCGAATGAGGTCGCTATGGCTGCCATGAGTGTCGACCACCAGATCTTGGAGGAGCACCTCGTCTTCGAGGCCACCGTCGACACCGCCACACGGTTTTCTACTTTAAAATATAGTTCGCGATGTTTTCTTGAGGCCACCTCCAGTGCCTTCTAGTGATTTGTCCTTTGTAATGTTAATATGCAATCTGATGTTCAGTTAACAGTTTGGTCCTCTGAAATGTAATGTTCAGTTAACACTTTGGTACAACAATTGCTACATTTTGTAGTACTATTCTCAAGCATTCTTTGTTTTGTTAACTGTCTTATCTTCTAGTACATATTTCTATTCTGCAATGTCGTGCTCAGTTAACTATTTTGGTTCATTTGGTCTACTGTCCATTTAACTGTTTGGTTCAGTTCTGCAATTTGATTTTCATTTGCTGTGGGTACAATTTTGTATTGTTATGCATGTGACATCAATCGAATTTGGCTGTAGTCAATACATATTCTACTGATAGTATGGCAACTCTCAGTTAACCTGATCAAGATCTTCCTTATGTGTGTTGCAGGGAAACAATGGGAGACACTGTGGTTTACCATCGAGGTTTGTTCAAGCAGGGTCCTTTGGCTAATAGCACATTATTGTGCAGTTATAGGAATCATTCTAATATTTAGGTTTCTTACAATTTGGTCTTGCACATGTAGGTCCTGCCGTGAGAGGCTTAGACCCACTGTTCGACCCATTTTGCATATGGGGAAATGAGATGTCCATGAATATCAGTCAAGTCAAGAAACTCAGAAAGATTGTTAGGATGAAGAAACTTGCGACGAATAACAGCAAGATCTTTGTTTGCACAATGAAGAAGACATCAGTCAACTATAGGATGGTACCAACTCTTTTACCTTGTTTTTACCCCTTGCACCATTTCAAAATTTACAACAGCGATTTATGCATAGCTTTGTTTTTAGTACTTTTCAAAGCAGTTCATCGATGATTACCTCTCAAACCACCTGCATAGTCAAGAGGCGAGGAAGGTATTCATTCAACACCCACGGTACAATATTGAAGTCTTGCTGAAGAGGATGAAGGTTGGGCGGGCAATTATCCATAGCCACTGGCCTAAAGTTGCAAGGACATTCAACATCACTGAAGGCTCAATATTTGCCTTCCGCTTCTGCAGTTTCCCAGATGAGATTCATCTACCTATTTACCATGTATGATGCTACTTTCCAATGGTTTTTGATGCTGCATGTGAAACTTAGTGCTATTGTGTAATGGTGTAACTAAGTGTCGAAGCTATCTGATGTAATTCGATTATGAAATCCTGGTTACTTTTATACGGATATGAAATATCTGGCGTGTTTTATAAGAAATATCAGTTTGATTAGTACATGGATTATCATTAATAGGCTAATTACCCTACTTATTGGGGTTTTCTATTGCAAACGGGTACTCAGGAAACACCGTGGGTGATGAACTCAAACAACCCGCACGGTTTCTATAAAGCAGGCGTGTTCGATCAACTAACAATCACACACGGCTTCCGGCAGTGAATTGTTTGCGTTAGGCCACCTTGCACACACGTTTCCACACAAAGAACTATGTGTGATATACATACCTACTGAAATGTTTTTCTAGGATTCACCATGTGGGATGTGCATACCTACGGAAATGATTTTCTAGGATTCACCGTGTGGGATGTACATACCTACGGAAATAATTTTCTGGGATTCACCGTGTGGGATGTACATACCTACGGAAATGATTTTCTCGGATTACCGTGTGGGATGTACATACCTACGGAAATGATTTTCTCGGATTACCGTGTGGGATGTATATACCTACGGAAATGATTGGGTTTCGATGCCTCGCCCGATCGCACACGGCCCTAGCCTGGGTCCCAGGAGGGCCTATCCCCGATGATTTCTAGGTCGTGTGGGAATGACACCCTATCGCACACACTCACTTGGCGACAGTTCCAAATGCCGTCGCGGAAAGGGGTTAAAAACCGTTTGTTTAGGACGTCGCTGTACCAATGCATAGTGGTAAAGCAAGCAAGCAAGTGAGCAAACTAATAAAGCAAATATTTTTGTGCTTTTGTATTTTTGTATTTTTATGAGAAGTGGGGGAGATGAAAACTAGAAGTAAAGGGAAATAAAAAGTAGATCAAGTAGATGATAGTTTGTATATAGGTACTTGATAGGTTTTGATGATGTCTCCTCGACAACGGCGCCAGAAATTCTTCCTGATACTTGTGAGCTTTGTTGGGATTTTCCCTGAAGAGGAGGGGAGATATTGTACAGTAGAGATAATTATTTCTCTCAGTTAGAACCAAGGTTTATCGAACCAATAGGAGAATCACGCAAAGCCTCGTGAATAGCACCTATACACACAAAAGCAAATACTTGCACCCAACGCAGGCAAGAGGGCTGTCAATCCCTTTGAACTCGTTACTTGCAAGGATCAAATCTTATATAGGTAGATGGACAAATTGCAAAACAAAATAAAGGAAATAAAATTGCAGCAAAGGAGTTTTGGTTTCTGTAACTTGACTAAAGTAGACTCCGAGGCCATAGTTTTCACTAGAGGCTTCTCTCTCGAACACATAGCATACGGTGGGTGAGCAAATTATTGTTGGGCAATTGATAGAAAATCACATAGTTATGACGATATCCAAGGCAATGATCATGTATATAGGAATCACGTCAAGTAGATCAACTTCCGCCTACATCTACTACTATTACTCCACCAGTCGACCGCTATCTAGCATGCATCTATGGTATTAAGTTCTTGAAAAATGGAGTAATGCCTTAAGCAAGATGACATGATTTAGGCAAAGTAAAGCCATCAATATGAATAAAACCCATCATTTTATCCTCAATGGCAACAATAGAAATACGTGTCTTGCCCCCTTTTGTCATTAGGATATAGAGCACCGCCAGATTGAACTGATCACAAAGCACCTCTCCCACTGAAGATAAATCAATCTAGTCGGCCAAACCAAACAGACAGATCGGAGAAAAAAACGACACTATAACAATCATGCATAATAAAGTTCAGAAAAGACACAATTACATATCATGAATATTCTGATCATAAACCCATAATTCATCGGATCTCAACAAACACTCTGCAAAACAAGATTATATCAAATAGAACTCCAAGAACATCGAGGAGAACATTGTATTGAAGATCAAAGAGAGAGAAGAAGCCATCTAGCTACTAGCTATGGACACGTAGGTCTATGGTGAACTACTCACGCATCATCGGAAGGCTGCAAGGATGATGTAGAAGCTCTCCATCATCGATCCCCCTTGATAGAGTATTGGAAAAGGCCTCCAGATGAGATCGTGGAAGAACAGAAGCTTGCGGTGGCAGAAAAAGGGTTTCAGTTGGCTCTGTGTTGGTTTCGCAATATTAGAGAATTTATAGAGGTGGAATTAGGTCAGACGGTGCCTCGTGGGGCCCACAAGGTAACAGGGTGTGACCCCTCTAGGGCGCACCCTATTGCCTTGCTGTCTCCTTGGTCGTCATCTGGTCTCCTCCTAAAGCTTCTAGGGTCTCTTGTGTGCAGATTCAAAATTCTCAGAAAGTTTCATAGCATTTGGACTCCGTTTGGTACCGATTTTTTGGAAAACAAAAAACAAGCAGAAAACGACAATTGACACTCATCACTTGGTTAATAGGTTAATCCCCAAAAATGATATAAAATAGCACAAAAAGTCATATAAAGTATCAAGATTAATAATATAATAGCATGAAACAATCAAAATTTATAGATACGTTGGAGACGTATCAGAGGACTACTCCCCTGAAGCGCCACTGGTTTGTGAACACCTCTGATGGTCTGCAAGCCATACGAACACGCACATCGATTCGTTGAGTAATTTCTCCAAATCGGACTACGAAAGGAACAAAACATCTTCGGGAATCTGAGGGGGCCATGACAGGATTGAAATGGGGCCCTATTTTTTTCAATTCATATAACTAAAAAATAATGTTGAAAAAATATAATTAAATCATACTTTCACTTAGTTATATCACTTCAAATATGTTTTTCCACATAACATTTAGAAATATATTGAATTGTAATTATTAGTGATTAGACAAAAATTTACTAATAGACATGATGGTGATCGAGAAATAAAACAAAATAAGCTTTAAGCAATTAAATAGAATGTTATTAGTTTTAAATAGTAATTATCGCTACATTATTCAAACGCAGGAAAAACATATTAAAAATAACACACATATGACCCTGGGGCATCTCCAACGGTGTTCCTCAAACGGACGATAGCCGGCCAGCCCTTAGGGCATCTCAGACGATGTTCCTCGCAACACATACATCCATCACCTTGAGTATGTGGAACCATAGGATGTCGTCACACTTGAATTTGCAAAATGCGCACATGTAGGCCCCATTTGCAATGTGAGCCCCGACGATGTATTTCATGCCATTGTCCGGCTCCTCGATTTATGAGTCATAGTGCGGGACCTAGACCTCTTTGAATGCCAGCCCTTACTTTGTACTTTCACTCGTCTAGCCATGAGCAGTAGTGCGATCTAGATAGCTTGAGCTCATGCTTGAATTTCTGTGTTTTTTAACATGAATAATTCTACATCAGAGATAATGCAATCATTTTCATTCTTTTTTGCTACACTAGCATTAGCTAGCAAATAATACAAACATCCCCGGGCAACTTTGTTCATTAACATATGACAAATTGCACAAAATAAGCTTGGCAAGTTTAACCATTCTTCATTTTTGTAGTTGGAAGCAAATCTCATGCAAATACAGATCACCTCATGTCGGTCAACTTGTACCCAATTGAGTTATCATGGCAATTAGTACATACCTTTTCTTCATTAGCAACTATTGCAAATAATAGAAGGCAAGTAATGCAAATAATACATGAAACTTTTTATTATTAGCACACTCATTCAATTAATAAAACAAACAATATGTGATGGCAAATAAATCGATTAATGCATGACAACTTTTCCCCTTATCACCACAACACTTACATATTGAATGCGTAAATATAAAGAAACCAAATAATCCATACAGCATGCAAGGCATGTTCAAAAAATGGAAGTGCAAGATCTAAAAATAAACGCAATTAGCAAAAAATTATTACAACTACAAGCCATCAAACAGATAACAGAAACGCAAATACAACAACAATACGATGGAATATGTATGCCTCTATCCATCGGGATTAGCAACGATGTCACCCGAGCAGCTTGAATCTGCTTCATGTCAAGACCTCTGAACCTATTCAACAGTGACTGGTTTGGCGAGCAAGGCAGCTCGAGCGGGGTGGCCAGGCTAGGCATAGAGAGCTCCAGGTTCCACAAGCCAAAGCACCTCGGAGGATGTTCGCACATGAACACGTCACTGTGTACCCTCGATGCCGGGGGTGATACACCGCAACTCACGTCGAAGGAGACCCAGGCAGAAGCGTGGTAGGCAAGAAATCTGGCGGGAGCTTTTGAGGACCCGAAACCCCACACGCCTGGAAGGGACCCTGTCTAGATGAGAGACGGCCATGGGCTCCCCTAGGTCGGTTCACCCACCCCTAGAGCCTCGAGGATTGATGCCCCTCAATACGAAGAACGAATGATGAACGAGAGAGAAAGAACAAGGGAGAGATGTAAAAAACCTAGGATAAAAAGTAGTATATTGATTTGTTGATTGTCTGTTATTCAATCGGCCGACATCTCTCATCTATTTATGAGGCGAATGGACTTCCCGTACAATAAAAGGACTAAAAATTCCGTCCAAAGCGTCCAAAACCCTAACCTAACTCGGACAGGAATCTTTGGTAATTTTCCAGATCAACTCGGAGCCTCCAAGTGGTTTCGCTCGGTCTCACCAAGTGGATGTGGCCAACTTTCTCTCTTCAGTATCTATCTCAGAATTTCTAATTCTTTTCACTCGGAGTTACCGATTTTTCTGACATCAACTTGGTCTAACCAAGTCAAATCAACCCGGTCGGTCCGGAGTGACTCTGTAGTTTTTGTCCCTAACCTTGTTTTGGCTCGACAGGTTGCATACGACCTTGGAATAAGACTTTTTATGTTAAAATCGACCGTTTCGACGAGATGCACAACTTTGATTTTGAACATTTCTCCATCAACGACCATCTTAATTATGTTTCATGCCATTTTATAATCTGATGTCAACACGAGCATCTCTGAAATTGTCATAACTTTTGTATCCGAGCTCCGTTTTGGACCATCTTCGTATCCATCTTGATCTTGTTGAAGAGATCCATCCGAAGGTGACTTCCAATCGTAAGTTGGAATTAATATTGACACATCTTAAGCTACTTTTATGACTATGCCACTTTTGAGCGTCAACACATGCCCCCCGTTTTTCGGCAAAGCCAGTGTGCCGAAAAATAACGTGTATCGTGTTTGCTCTAAGGACGATGTCAACACTCCATTGGCCATTTATATGTGCTTAGGGCGATAATTTTGTATCGGCCATGTCTATGCTTAGGGCCATAATTTTGTATAGGCCATGTCTATGCTTAGGGAGATAATTCTATATTGGCCATTACTTTTAATTCTTTTGTTTACATCATACCTGGGAACCGATTACCACCAATCGGCTTTAAAGAGATGGGAATGAACAATTCCTTGTATCACTAAGGAAATCAAACTCTGAGAGGTCACACCTTGTCGGTGTACTAAAGTAGGGGTACCTTAGTATCCCGAACTTGTGCACGGGCAGTCGCAGCGCCCCGCGGCAAGGCTTGCCGCGGCGACCGCCAAGATCCTCCGTGGTTCCTTTGGAGCCATTCAAGAACAAAGTACTCAAGCCAAGGCGCAAGGCCCCGGCAAGAGGAGCTTGCCGGGAAGGCCACTCGAAGCACAAAGACCCCGGCAAGAGGAGCTTGCCGGGAAGGAGACAAGACCCCGGCAAGAGGAGCTTGCCGGGGAGGCCCACCAAGGCATCTCAAGAAACTTGTTGCGACGCTCTCCGCCCCTGCCGAACCGAAAAGGGGCCCCAGTCCGCCGCGGTCCCATAGGTGTCCGTGGGATCAGCACCCCCGACATCTTTGGCGCGCCAGGTAGGGGTGCGTCGAGGCTGTGTGAATCTGATCCGGCGTTCGCACGAGCCGAATCTTAGACATCTTCATCAACATGCCGCCGAAGAAGAAGATTTCGGAGGCAGCTGCTCCGTCTGCGCCGAACCCACCATCGCCGGAGCGAATGGCTGGTGGAGAAGACGTCGGCGGAGGAGCGGGCGTCAACGAGGGGGCTTGTGGTGCTGCCCAGTCCAAGGACAAGACTGCGCTGCACATCGGCGGCGCGGTCGGCTCCCACAACGACCGGGCGCACTCCAAGACCTCGGCGTCTGTGCATGCACCGCGCCCGTCCCAGAAGGCGTGGGACCAGCAGCGTCATGGTACCCACGGTACCATACGTCTGCTGGGCCAAGATCAAGCTGGCGGATCCCGGAGTGCTCGAGACCAGCATGCACGCTAGCATGCCGGTGCAAGCATGGCACGGTCACCCGGACGAGATATTGCTCCTTCTAACGTAGTTAGAAGTCCGAGCATGTCCCGTTCCTCGCACCATTCGCCGCCACCGCATGCCACTCCGGCAGAAGCGTTGGCACGGGCCCAACTGCTTCTAGATTACCCTCCAGTGCCAGAGAAGATCGACGACTGGAGGACCACTATCCAGAGCCTCATCGGCTTCGCCAACGGTGACAACCCACGACAGCCGAGCGCATCGCTGCCGCGGCAAGTCAGCCAGGCGCGAACCGGTGGCGACAAGACCGGCGAGGGTGCAACCACTATGCACTCTCCGCCTAGAAGGCCAAGATCGCCGACCCGCCGGGTCCACCTCGACAGCGGCTCCACCGCGTCATCAGATCCGCGAGCTCGTCGCGATCAGCGCCAAGTTCTTCATGAGAGACAGCAAGAAGACGCTCGAACACGCATCGAGCACCGAAGAGATGCACGGCGTCAATCAGACCTGCGCGCTGGGCCTTCTGTTGACATGCATGCGCTCGGGGAACCAGGCGACTTGCCGTACGCGGTAGGTTGCCCTGCGTTCACCCGTGAGCTGCGGCAAGTCCAGTGGCCCAGCTAGAAACATTTCAAGCCAGACGTGCCGGAGAAGTACGACGACAAGTCGCACCCGTCAGAGTTCCTCAGCATCTACACCATTGCGGTGCAAGCTGCCGGGGGGCGAGACGACAAGGTCCTTGCCAACTACTTCCCGCTCGTGCTCAAGCCCGAAGTCAGATCCTGGCTCATGCACTTGCCGGACAACTCCATATCCTCTTGGGCGGACTTGTGCCATCAGTTTGTCGGCGCCATTACAGGCGGCCACAAGCCACATGGCCAGGAAAGTGACCTTCACCTGCTTGCCTAGAAGGAAGAAGAGCCCCTGCGCAAGTATATTCAGAGGTTCAGCCGTGTGCAGCGCAACATCCCAGACATCCACCCTGCCGCGGTTATCAGCGCGTTCCATCAGAATGTGCGTAACCGCAGGATGCGGGAGGAGATGGCGATGAGCAGGATCAGGGACGTCAGCGAGCTTTACGCCCTGATCGACAAGTGTGCACGCACTGAAGAAGGGAGGAAACTCCCCGGAGAGGACACTGGAGCAGGAGGATCTGACAGTGAAGATGCTGCCCCGGCAAAGAAAAACCGAAGGCGCAACAAGAAAAATAGAGGCAAAGAAGTACTAGTCGTTGAGCAGTCCGGCAATGACGGCGCCGCCAAGCAAGCCAAAGTTGGCAGCTCCGGCAAGGAGGTTGCCGCGTGCACCAACTGCCAAGCTGTGGTGGCCGCCGACAAGCAGGACGGCTCCGACAAGCAGTACTGCAAGATTCACCGCACCAAGGGCCATGATCTCCAGAGCTGCAAGAAGGTCGAGCAGCTTGTCCAGCAACAAAAAGCTGAGTACGAGAGGCGCGACAAGGAGAGAGCCCAAGGAGGCGGTGGAGAAGCCGGCAAGAAGCGCGCTGGCCAGGGAGGACGCCGCGGCCAGGCCAAGCAGCGGCAAGGAGACAGACCTCCCCACGGCCGCGACAAGGATGAAGACGAAGACGACGACGAAGATATGGATGATGTTGAGAACAGTGAGCAGGAGTTTCAGAAAGCTACAGAAGTTTTGTGTGTTGACGGCGGTGCCTGTCAGGACCCTGATTCTAAGCCACATCGATCTAGCCGGTAACACCTCATATCACTTTGCGGCCTCACGCACGGTATCCCACGGGTGTCGCCTTACCATGGCCTGGGACCGTTTGCGCCTTTTGGCTCGCGTATATGACAATGTCGCTAGCATCCATATGACCGAGAACCCGGGCCGACATGGCTAGTCGTGAACCCAAAGCGGCACAGACCTATGGAGACAGGCATACATGAATCACATCGAACATGTCGGTCATCAACGAGTGATTCCGGGCTGTAGCACTGGGCTAACAGGACTCCGGGGATCCCGGGCTGTAGCAGGCTAGACAGGACTCCGGAGATCACCGCGTGACATTTCCCCGGAGGGACAGACATAGGGACGAAGTGAAACACATGCCGGCCAGTCAAGTGTCCTGAACAGTAGTGCTGGGCTAGCAGGACTCCGGTGAACCGGGCTGTAGCGGACTACTATGGCTCGAGGAACACTAGACTACATTTCCCCATAAGAAAGGCTGCGAAGGACAAACAACTAGATTGTCGGATCCCACTCATACCAAGCATTTCAATCATACACACAATATGCCCGATATGAGTACATACAACATGGCATCACAACAAAACTCTACAACTCAAGTACTTTATTTAAAGGCTCCAGGGAGCCATACATAACATATTCATACAGATAGGGGTCACATGACCCGACACTCAAGTCAAACAGTCATACAAGCACATGCGGAAGCAACTAGTCTGAGTACAGACTCTAGAAAGAAAGAAGGCTTCTCGAAGCCTGTTTATCTACATAGGGCCCTCCATGGCCTGGATCACCACCTTGGTGGCTAGTCACTCGTCGACGTCAAGGTCTACGTAAAACCCATCGGAGGGGGCAGTGTTGTCGTCTGAAAACAATAAATAAGCAAACATGAGTACAAAGGTACTCAGCAAGTCTTACATCAGAACCTACTATACATGCTCATTCTCAAGAAGGTGGTGGGGTTTATGCAGCAAGCCAGCTTTGACTCTTGGCTAATCTATCCTACAGAACCTTTTAGTAAAATAGTTTTCGCACACGAGTCCACTACTCACCAACACAATACTCCACCGTGGATCCTCCCTCGTATCCTGCGAGAGGGCCATCCTTGGTACTCAGACTTATCTTGAGTCTTTTAGTAGTATCCATTAACTTGTCTATGAACTGTATAGGCAACCAAGTAGTCCTTTACCACGGACGCGGCTATTCAAATAGTTTTATACCCTGCAGGGGTGTACTTCGTCATACACGCTTTCACCGCTTACCGCCGTCTACACGACATGTACTCAGCAACCTTCAAGCGGAAGCCCAGCGAGGGTGTCGGCCACGGCCTACCTAAACACCTAAGCCCCTAGTCCAGGTTATCGCCTATCCAGGTTCCATCCGCAGGGAGTCCGGCCGAGGTTTCCACATACGGCCCCGAACGATGTGAACAGGGTTCCCGAGACACCAAACGGGTGACTCGGTACACCGTGCCACGGTGTATCTACCGCAACATAGCCCACCCCTAGGGTCAGCGCTACACACGGCCGCCAACACATATCCTACAAACACCAGAAACTATTTGCAACTCCTGGACAGAGTACTAGGGTGGCTAAGAAGCCGAGAGGGTCCATTTGTTTCGGGCCCAATGTACGGTAGTAACTGCATCTTAAATCACACATACAGATCTCAGTTCTTATGGACGGCCTCAATGAAACAACCCACCATGTACTCCTACATGGCCTCTCATCGATACCTTTACCAAAACATGTTCAACACATCCCACATATCACTGACACAAGCATTTCACTCTAGCCCATCACCCAGATGAACCAGACCTGACACAACTCTAAGCATAGCAGGCATAGCAAGGTAGGAATCACAGAACATGGCTCAATCAACTCCTACACATGCTAGTGGGTTTCATCTAGTTACTGTGGCAATGACAGGTCATGCAGAGGATAAGGGTTCAACTACCGTAGCACACAGCAGTTTGAATCGTGTTGTCTTAATGCAGTAAACAAGAGCAGGAGCGAGAACATGGGTTGTATCGGAATGATAAATGGTTGCTTGCCTGATGGAGTGGTAACGGGATACTGCCCTTCAGTTGGATACTCGTGAATATCCTCAGAGGCAGAACCTACCACGAAGAACACAACCGAGCACAATCAACACATGACGATATGCAACAATATGATGCATGCTATGACATGGCAATATGAATGTGTTTTGGCCTAATGCAAGCTAAAACAGAAAGGGGTGAACTCATTTGAATCCAAGATTCAAATATTAGCTCATTAATTATTGCATTTATAAGGCTTTTCCTTATTCTGCTTAAACAATAGGGTAAACTTGTTTTGTCATGCATGAAACCATTACAGATGGATAGATTGAATTTTTCTGATAATTTTTCATATATAATTTGTCTCATTTGGAGTTATGGTTGAATTTCTATGAATTTTTGAAGTTTAGGCAATTTTCTGGAATTTTCTATATAAAATTAAATCCAGAAAAGAGTTACTGCGTCAGCCTTGCGTCAGCATGACGTCAGCAAGTCAAAGGCGCCAGCCAGGTCAAACCTGACTGGTGGGGCCCCCTGGTCAGTGTATCTGTGCACTAACCATGCTTAGTTAGCCTAATTAACAGGCGGGGCCCACTAGTCAGTGACTATACTAATTAACTAATCTATTTAGTTAGCACTAACAGGGTAATTAGCCGGGCGGGGCCCGCATGTCAGTGAGAGAGGGGGGGGGGGAAGTCAACCCACGTCAGCAGGTCAAACCTCCCCGGTCAGTGGGTCAAAGCCTGCCGGCGTTTAGCCGCCGGCGAGGCCAGACGCGGTGGCGCGCTGCGGAAATCGCCCACGGGGCACCATTTGGTGCGCGGAGAGCAGCTACGGGTAGCTGGGGACAACCCGTGGCGTTTGGTGGTGGTGGTTGGGCTCGGGGTGGCCGGGAACGTCGCCGGCGACGAGCCTTGCGGTCGCCGGAGTCGGGCGAAAGTGAGCCCGAGGCTACGGGGCACGTCGAGGCGCGTGGTGAGGTGCGTTGTGCTCCTAGGGATGTAGTGAAGATGATAGGCTAAGTGGCGTGGCCGGAGTTTGGCCGGAGACACGTCGGCGACGAGCTCCACGGTGGCGGGTGCGGGTGAGCTTTGTGTGCTCGCTGTGGTGCACGAGAAGAGGAATGGAGAGGTTGGGGAGGTGCAGCAGCTCACGGCGATCACGAAGAGGTAGACGGCGCGGTCGGGGACGAGTCGATGCGGCGGCGACGTCGAAGGGGATCTCCGGCGAGGCTCGGTGAAGATGAGGTCGAAGAAGTCGTTGCAGAGCATGTGAGCGCTCGGGGCTTGGCTGCTCGAAGGAGTTGATGACGGCGGAGAGGATGGACACGGTGGTGCATCACGGGGACGTCGGTGGACGGGGTTTGCACGGTGGCGCGAGCTCAGCAGCGTCGGCCATGGCGGAGGGGAGCGAGAGAGAGAGAGGCAGGGGGTGAGTGAGCGTGTCCAGGGGGTCGAGACGGCGACGTGGAGCCGGTCCAGGGGGTCGAGGCGGCGAGAGGAGGAAGCAGGACGGCAGCCTGCTGCGTGGCGCGCGCGGGTGCCGCCGTCGAGCACCTGCCTGCCTGCCTGGCGAAGCCAAGCTGCTCGCTGGCGCGGCGGCTGGGCTGGGCCGGCAGGTGGGCCTGGTGGGTGGCGCCAGGTAAGATTCTTCTCCCCTCTTTTTTTTTGATTTTGTTTTCTTTTCTATTATTCTATAGCTTTAGGGCTTTAAATAAAATACCTAGGCACTTTCTAAAATCCTGAAAATATTTGTGAGCCCTATTGGGATTATTCCTAACAGCAAACAAATACTTTCAGAATTATTTGAGCACTTGAATTATTTAATAGCATTTAAATGCCCAAATTCAAATATTTATGAATTAAATCAGTGACCTTCTGTTGACCTAGAAAAGTGTGCACCTATTTTCCCAAAGGTTCTAACCCAAGGCAAAGAGGGTGAACATTTTAGAAGGGCATTTCAGGTTCATTGAATTTATTTTTAGTAAACCCTAGTTGATTTCAGGGGGGGGGGTGCTGGGGGTTCTGCTTTCCCCATTTCAAGTTTCTGATGAAAGTAGACATGATGCACACTCTAATGCATGGTCTAGCTAGGGTGTGACAACTCACCCCCACTCAATAGAATCTCGTCCCGAGATTTAGGATCATCCGGGAAGAAGGTGGGGTACTCGAGTCGAAGACGATCCTCCCTTTCCCAAGTGGCTTCTTCCTCGGAGTGGTGTGACCATTGAACCTTGAGAAACTTGATATTATGACGTCGAGTGGTACGCTGGGCTTGATCAAGGATACGAACGGGGTATTCCCGATAAGAAAGGTTATCTTGTAAATCAAGCGTTTCGTGGTCCACTCCACGGATAGGATCCGCGAAGCAACGCCTGAGTTGCGAAACGTGGAAGACATCGTGAACTCTGGAAAGATGCGGAGGTAGTTCCAATTGGTAGGCAACTTCTCCTCGTTTGGCAAGAATGCGAAAGGGTCCAATGTAACGAGGAGCCAATTTGCCCTTGATACCGAAGCGATGGGTTCCCTTTAACGGGGTAACCCGAAGGTAAGCCTTCTCGTCAATTTCAAATGTCATAGGCTTATGTTTACGATCATATTGACTCTTTTGGCGAGATTGGGCTGTTTTCAATTTCTCACGAATAACGCGAACCTGCTCTTCTGCTTCCTGAATCATATCCGGGCCAAAGAGTTGTCTTTCCCCGGTTTCTGACCAGTTAAGAGGCGTTCGACATTTTCGTCCATAGAGAACTTCGAAGGGAGCTTTGCTGAAACTAGCTTGGTAACTATTGTTATAAGCAAACTCCGCGAATGGAAGGCATTTCTCCCAACTCATTCTGAACGAGATAACAGAAGCTCGGAGCATATCCTCCAGGATTTGATTGACTCGCTCTACTTGACCACTTGATTGAGGATGGAAGGCGGTGCTAAAGGAGAGATGAGTTCCCATAGCATTTTGGAAACTTTCCCAAAATCGAGAGGTGAAGAGACTTCCACGGTCTGAGTTAATTTCCAATGGGACACCATGAAGAGACACTATTCGGGAGATGTATAAGTCAGCTAGCTGGCTAGCGGTGACACTCTCACGAACAGGTAGAAAATGGGCTACTTTGGAAAGTCGGTCGATCACAACGAAGATGGCATTATTTCCTCTCTTGGTCCTGGGAAACCCAGTGATGAAATCCATACTGATTTTGTCCCATTTCCATTCAGGAATAGCCAAAGGTTGAAGGGTGCCAGCAGGCCGTTGATGCTCTGCTTTAACACGACGACAAACGTCGCAATTAGCAATGTATTGAGCGATTTCTCTCTTCATCCTAGTCCACCTAAACCTCCGGCGTAGATCTTGATACATCTTAGTACTACCAGGATGAATGGTGAGAGGGGACTCATGAGCTTCCTTAAGGATCAGTCGCCTCAGGTTTCGCGCCTTTGGAACCACTAGGCGATTCCCAAAGTATACGACACCTTGATCATCAATGGAGAAACAATTCACGACTCCTTTCTTAATGTTTCTCTTGATATGGGAAATTCCCGGATCTACCTTCTGTGCCTTGATGACCTGATCCGTAAGGGTAGGTTCCGCCACCAGGGTGGATAGGAATCCTTGAGGAACAATGTGAAGATTAAGCTTGCGAAATTCCTCATGGAGAAGTGGTTGACTTTGTTGTAACATCAGGTTGTTACAGTAGGACTTATGACTTAGTGCATCAGCCATGACATTGGCTTTGCCAGGGGTGTAAGTTATTTCTAAGTCGTAATCTGAGATCAACTCGACCCAACGTCTTTGCCTGAGATTCAAATCGGGTTGGGTGAAGATATATTTCAAACTTTGGTGATCGGTGAAGATCTCACAACGATTACCGAGAAGGTAATGTCGCCAGGTTTTGAGTGCATGGACTACAGCTGCAAGCTCTAGATCATGTGTGGGATAATTTTCCTCATGTGGGTGTAATTGCCGTGAAGCATAGGCAATTACCTGACGATCTTGCATGAGTATGCAACCTAGTCCTTGTCGCGAGGCGTCGCAATAGATAATAAAGTCCTTGGAGAAATCTGGTGGTACCAGTACGGGAGCAGATGTCAGGCGTCTTTTCAGTTCCTGAAAACTGAACTCGCACTGTGGAGTCCACTCGAACTTTTTATCTTTCTTGAGGAGTTCAGTTAGAGGTTTAGCAACCTTGGAGAAATTCTCGACGAAGCGGCGGCAATAGCTCGCTAGGCCAAGGAAACTCCGAACTTGCTTGACCGTTTCAGGTGGAGTCCAATCAAGGACGGCTTGAACTCGCTCGGGATTGACAGCAATACCCTTACCAGAGATTACATGGCCTAGATAGGTCACTTCTGACAACCAAAATTCACACTTGGAGAATTTGGCATAAAGGCGATGCTCTCGAAGTTTCATCAATACCAGCCTTAGATGTTCGGCATGTTCCTCTTCATTCTTGGAGTAGATGAGTATGTCATCGAGGTATACTACGATGAATTTGTCCAAGTACTCCATGAAGACTGAGTTCATTAACCGGGAGAAGGTGGCCGGGGCATTGGTTAAACCGAAGGACATGACGGTGTACTCGTATTGGCCATAACGAGTAACAAAGGCCGTTTTGGGAATGTCCCCGTTTCTGATTTTGATTTGATGGTAGCCCAACCTCAAATCCATCTTGGAGAAGACTGAGGAACCAGCGAGCTGGTCATACAGGTCGTTGATCCTGGGAAGCGGGTATTTGTTCTTGATGGTGACCAGATTGACAGGTCGGTAATGCACAACCATTCGATCCGTTCCATCCTTCTTCTTGACGAAGAGGACGGGGCAAGCCCAAGGAGAGGAGCTAGGACGGATGAACCCCTTGTTCAAGGACTCATCGAGTTGGTTCTTAAGCTCGGCTAGTTCTAAGGGTGCCATCTTGTAGGGTCTTCTAGCAATTGGAACGGTTCCTGGAACAAGGTCTATCACAAACTCGACATCCCTGTCAGGTGGAACACCTGGCAGTTCTTCTGGAAACACATCCGGGAAGTCTCGGACTACCGGAACGCCCTCAAGGTCTAGAAGAGGGTTGGCATTTAGGGAGTAAAGTTGGCGTTTGGCCACTCGAGTTAAGACATTAACTGTCTTGCCCGAGGGGTGAGTAAGTTGAACGGTTCTAGTGGCACAATCGATCTTGGCATAATGAGATGACATCCAGTCCATACCCAAGATGATGTTTATGTCGGAGGACTTGAGAGCTATTAAAGATGCAAGGAAGACAAGTCTATCGATAAGAATTTTGTTCCCATGGCTTACCCTAGAAGTTTGCCATTTGGAACCTGGAGTTTGAATTACCATGGAAGTGGGCATGTCACAGAATGTCATGTTATGCAACCGAGCATAATTCTCGGATATGAATGAATGAGATGCTCCAGTATCGAAAAGAACAGATGCCGGATGGCAGTTAACAAGGAGCGTACCAAGGACGACGTTGGGATCCTCATGAGCCTCTTCGGCTGAAACATAATTGACATGGCCACGTGTAGTGGTGGCCGGCTTGGCGTAGAAAGTCTTTCCCGCGGGCTTACCACGGCCAATGGACTTTCCAGCTTGATTGGGGTTGTTCTGGGGACACTCTCGACTATAGTGACCCGGTTCTCCACACTTGAAGCATGTTACCACAGTGGGGCGTGGAGCAACATTAGCAGCGGGGCCACCATAGGGCTTGGGCGGTGCGAATTGCTGGTTGGGACGAGGCGCCTCAAAGGATGGCCTCGGGGTGAATCTGGGTGGCAGTGCTGTGCTTGGAATCTACACCCGGCGCTTCTGAGCTCTAGAGCCGGATGAAGACCCAAAATCACGGGAGTGCTTGCGTGAATCGTCATAATCAGTCTGGCCTGTCTCAGCACTGATAGCTTTATTGACCAACTTCTGAAAGGATGTGCACTCGTGCAGACGGAGATCGCGACGAAGCTCAGGGCTAAGTCCCTTGCGGAACCTTGCCTGCTTCTTGGCGTCAGTAGAAACCTCTTCAGGAGCATAGCGTGCCAGGTTCCCAAATTCTCGACTATATGCATCCACAGTCAGCCTTCCTTGGGTGAAGTTGCAGAACTCCTCCCTCTTGCGATCCATGAGACCTTCCGGAATGTGATGCTCACGGAAAGCCTCGCTGAACTCAGCCCAGGTAGTGATTTGACCGACCGGGCGCATAGCTTCGTAGTTTTCCCACCAATGGCTAGCGGGGCCCTCGAGATGATAGGCAGCATAGGTAACCTTGTCGGCTTCGGCTACGTTGGCAGAACGTAGCTTGTGGGTGATGCTACGAAGCCAATCATCCGCGTCGAGGGGCTCGACAGAATGGTTAAACTTTGGTGGGTACAGCTTGATAAAGTCGTTGATTGACACCAAGTAATTTCGTGGGTGGCGTGCAGTGTTCTGCTCAATCCGCTCCAGCAGGCGGTTGGTCTCACGCTTGTTTCTTTCCGCCTCCAGCATCACTTCGGCCAGAGAAGGCGGGTGAGGCAGATTTTCACCTCTAGCTGCACTGGCTTCCCCCCGCTCCGGGACAGCAGGGTTGCCGCGGGTGTTGACCATCCTAGGAGGAAACAAGACAACGGTTTAGACAAGGATGGCTCAAACTTAACAAGGAAGTGCAGAATGTAAAGGATAACACGGAATGCGGAGATGCTCGTACGTATGCCATGGTAATATAAAACTGCCATATATACACCAACGGTCATACTCGTCATACATAGTTTAGTACAAGCCCATGCTACAGTACAACTATGAAGGTAGACGTTACATCTCATCGGAGGCATTCTGAGTCCCTATACATTATTTGTCTACACCTCCGGAATCGATTACACGCCAAGTCATATTCCACAAGTCACGCAGGACAGTGGAGATACAACTACTACAATACTAGTGGTACTACTACTAACTCAGACAACACCGTAGTAGTCCTCATAGAAGTCACCTCCATAGCCTGGAAGTTCAACGTGATCATCCGGAAACAGACGGTCCTGAGGAGCCTGTGGACCATAGGGGCTAGGATGAGGTCTTGGACCAACAAACGGTGGCCTGCGGGGACCACGGGGTGGGTTGATGCCTCCCACATCACGCCAATCCACCATGTCTGGCAGAGCTGATCTCACAGGATACAGATCCCTGGTATCCATACATCCAGCTTGCACCGCGGGTGCAAACCGAGTCAATGTGGCCCAATGATCAGCATGAGTATTAAAAAGCTCCAGCCTCAAGGCCCGATTCTCTCGGTCCTTATCTTCGAGCATCTCCGCGGTGGTACGAGTTAATGAGTCCTCCTGAGTGGAGTCAACCCACGTCAGCAGGTCAAACCTCCCCGGTCAGTGGGTCAAAGCCTGCCGGCGTTTAGCCGCCGGCGAGGCCAGACGCGGTGGCGCGCTGCGGAAATCGCCCACGGGGCACCTTTTGGTGCGCGGAGAGCAGCTACGGGTAGCTGGGGACAACCCGCGGCGTTTGGTGGTGGTGGTTGGGCTCGGGGTGGCCGGGTGTCACATCCCTAGTTCTGGTATGACCTAGGCTAGCCCTTCATGCTTGCATCATGTTTAAACTCCATTTAAATTTGAAATGGGGATTTGTGAAACCCTCAGAAATCATTTTTGAAAATAACCCAGATAAAAGGTGCTCCAAAAGGGTCCAAGAAAATGTTCATATCTCTCTCTGAAAATATTGGTGAGAGGTAAAATTCAAACCAATATTTTTAGGAGCTCATAAATATTTATTTTGGCCATTTGGAATTAATGCATAATTATTTGTATTGGATTTATATTTGTTATATATTCAAATATACTCCAATAATTCTGATTTTTAATGTGGGGTTTTGGAATAATCCAATTAGTTCCTACAATAATTTTTAGAAGCATATAAAATGGTTTAGTATTTTATCTAAATCAAAACAAATGTCAGAAAATTAGAAAAGAAAACAGAAAAGGGAGAGAGACCTACCTGGGCTTACCTGGCGCCTCTGGCCGGCCCAGTACTGTTGGAGGCCCAGCACTGTTGGCCCAGGCCAGGTCATCGCCAACCTCCTGCCAGGAGGACGGCGCGCGGGTGCTCGCCGCGCGCGAGCACACACCGGCCACCTCCTGCTCCCTCGCTCGTCGCTGGAGGCACCCAACGACGCCACGCACCTCCCTGCCTCTCCCTCTCTCTCTCGCACTCTCCCTCGCCTCATCCCCTCCTCTGTCTCTCTCTCTCACGGCCGAGCGCTGCCATCGCCGCCGCTTGCAGTTGCCGCGGCCAGAGCCACATCCTCGCCCTCTCTTCGAGTCTAGGAGCTCCGCCTCCTCCCTCTGAAGCTCTCCGCCGAGCCACAAGACGCCGGACGCCCTGTGGAACCGCCGTTGCCATCATCTTCCTCCTCAGGCGCCGCCGATCGCCGACTCCGATTCGCCATCTTCAGCGCCTCCCCGAGCCCACTGGCCTGCTCAGCAACTCCGCCGTGAGCATCTTCCCATTTCCCCTCTCTTCTTCCCCTCGTTCCCGCGTCGTAGCTTATTTCCCCACCATGGCCGAAGCGCCCCGCCGCCGTCCATGTCGCTGCCGTCGCCCTGGCCACCGCAGCCCGCAGCCGAGCGCGTCACCCTGCTCCATGTGACGCCAGGAGGCCGTAAAGGCTCTCTGCTCGCTTCCCCATGCACCGCAGCCCTCGCGCGCACTTAGCCGTGCTCCGGCCGCCGCCGCGAGCCTCGCTCCGTCGAGCTCCAGCCACCCCTCCTCCTCCTACCTACCCCACTGGATGCGCGAGAGCACGGGCTACGCCCCGGTGCTCCCAACCGCCGCCCCCGTGCCCTGCAGCGTGGACGCCGCCGTGTCCAGAGGTCGCCGGCGACGACCTCGCCGGCCTGACGTGCGGGCCCGACCGGCCAGGTGATTAGCTTAAGGCTAATCACCATTTTTGCTAACCCCCTGACACTGACAGTGGGCCCCAGAGCCACTAATCTAAATTAGATTAGGTATAACTCCTCTGTTAACTAACTAAGTCACTGACGTGTGGACCCCACACGTCAGGTTTGACCTGGTCAGCTCCGTTGACCTGCTGACGCAGGCATGATGCAATGCTGACGCAATATTTCATTTTCTGGTTTAAATTAATCAGGAAATTCCAGAATATATTCAAAATTTCAAAAATTCATAGAAATTCAACCGTAGCTCAGATTGAAATAATTTATATATGAAAAATTATCAGAAAAATTCAATCTATCCATCTGTACCATTTTCATGCATGACAAACCAACCTATACTTGCTGTATATATGGAAACACACTTATGGCTTATATAAAGAGCTTATTTGGAGATGCATTTGAATCTTTGGTTCAAATGGACTTCATGCAGTTGAATACTAGTTGCATTAGCTCAAATAACATTACATCTTCATGCCATGTTCATGCATCATAATGTTGCATATGCTTGTGTTTGATTGCCGACACCGTTCCTTCTCGATAGGTCCTGCTCCGGAGACCGTTCCAGAGTACCTGTCTAAGGAGCAGTGCCTTCCTTGTTGTTCTACCAGGCAAGCAACCCCCCTTGTTCATTCCGATACAATCCCACTCTCTCGCTCCTGCTCTCTTTTATTGCATTAGGACAACAACGATTCAACTGCTACTTTATGCTGCGGTAGTTGAACCCATTCCTCTGCATGACCTGTCATTGCCACAGTAAATAGTTGAAACCCACTAGCATGTGTAGGGGTTGATTGAGCCATGTTGTGTTCTTGCCATGCCATGCCTGCTATTGCTTAGAGTTGTGTCAGGTCTGATTCATCGGGAATGAATTGGAGTGGTACGATATGTTCTGGTACTGAGAGTTAAGCGTGTGAACACGATTTGGTAAAGGTAGCGGTGAGAGGCCATGTAGGAGTACATGGCGGGTTGTCTCACTGGAACCGTCCTTAAGCACCGAGTTCTGTGTATGTTGTCCAATGACTAGCTACTACCACACATTGGAATGCTTAAGTGCCCCTCTCGACTTATTAGCCAACTTGATCTCTGTCCAGGAGTCGCAAATAGTCTCTGGTGTTTGTAGGTAGTGCTATTTTTTCTACCGAGTGGCACCCGGCAGGGTGGACTTGGGACAGACTAGGCACACGTGGCCCGGTGTACCGAGTGGCACCCGGATGGTGGGCTCGGGAACCCTGTACACATCGTTTGGGGCCGTGAGCGAAACCTCGGCCGGATCTCCTTGCGGATGGAACCCAAATAGGCGATAAACCTGGACTAGAGTCTTGCGTGGTTAGTCAGGTCGTGGTCGACACCCTCGCCAGGCTTCCGCTTGAAGGTTGCCGAGATACATGACGTGTACATGGCGGTAAGTGGCGAGAGCGCGTGTGAAGAAGTACACCCCTGCAGGGTTATCATGATCTATTCGAATAGCCGTGTCCTCGGTTATGGACTTCTTGGATGCTTACGTGGTACATAGACAACTTAAAGTGGATACTCTAAAATGCTCAAGACAAGTGTGAGTGCTATGGATGGCCTTCTCGTAGGGAGACGAGGATGAATCCTTAGTGGTGTATTGATGTGGTGATTAGTGGACTCGCGTGCGCTGCCTCATCTCAAAGAAGTTTCTCGTTGTCGTAGAACAGGATAGCCACTGAGTCAAAGCTGGCTTGCTGCAACTAAACCCCACATTACCTTCTTGATACTAATGCATATATGATAGGATCTGATGTAAGTCTTGCTGAGTACCTTTGTACTCACGTTTGCTTTATTTATGTTTTGCAGATGAGACATCTGTCTTACTAGTAGTTCCGCTTGGACTTCGACGAGTAGCTTGTTACCTCAGCTACGATCTTGTACCCTTGGGAGGGTCTTGTAGATAGTCAGGCTTTCCAGCTCTTTTCTTTTGTAGTTGTCTGTACCCAGACATGTAATGCTTCCGTTGCTTGTATGCTCTGAATGATGGGTCATGTGACCCCTGCTTGTATTTATGCTATGTGGCTCTTCTGAGCCTTTATCTATATGAGTTTGCGTTATGTTGTGATGCCATGTTGTACAGCACATACTTGCATGTTATGCGTACGTGTAGCGTGTATTGCTATGTGTGGGATCTGACAATCTGGTTGTTTATCCTTGGCAGCCTATCATATGGGGAAATGTAGTCTAGTGTTTTCTGAGCGATAGTAGTCCGCTACAGCCCGGTTCACCGGAGTCCTGCTAGCCCAGCACTACTGCTCGGAACACTTGACTGGCCGGCATGTGTTTCACTTCATTCCTATGTCTGTCCCTTCGGGGAAATGTCACGCGGTGACGACCGGAGTCCTGCCTAGCCTGCTACAGCCCGGGTTCCCCGGAGTCCTGTTAGCCCGGTGCTACAGCCCGGATTCACACGCTGCTGACCGACACGCTCGATGTGAATCATGTATGCCTGTTCCCATAGGTTAGGGCCGCTTTGGGTTCACGACTAGCCATGTCGGCCCGGGTTCTCTGTCATATGGATGCTAGCGACACAATCATATACGCGAGCCAAAAGACGCAAACGGTCCCGGGCCATGGCAAGGCGACACCCGTGGGGATACCGTGCATGAGGCCGCAAAGTGATATGAGGTGTTACATGCTAGATTGGTGTGACTTAGAATCGGGGTCCCGACAGCCTTGGTATCAGAGCCTGACTGCCTGTAGGATTTCCAAGCCAACCTGGTCGAAGTTGTGTCTAGAAATTCTTTAGTTATGTAAGGGAATTGATTGTGGAAGGGAACGTAAGGCTCTTTTTACTCCTTATACCTCATGCCTTCTGATCTGAGTCATCCTATCTTTCCTACGGGGTTAAGGAACTAGGCTTCCTCCTCTGTCTATAAGGATCACGTGTTACTACTCCGTAGTCTCTTAGGATTGGTTGATCAGAGTCATATCCCAGTTCGAGTATCTCTGGTGTAGCCTGTTTAGTAACATCTCAGAACCTAGAGTAATGATGTTGAGCATGGTGCTACCCCATCTTTTGCAGAATGTATCATTTTGAGCAGTTTACTGCCGTTATGCTGCCGGATTTGTCCTAGGAGTTCAAGAGATAGTATTTTTCTCGTGCTATAATCTACATCCTCATGATGATGCTGAATCCATCCTTGTTTCCTTGGTTGGCTCTTCAGGATGTTGCCGGTTAACCGAAGTTCTGTTGTTTATATCCGGAACCATGGAGATGGTAGGGATGAGGATCCTCCTGACCAGTCTTCGTTGGCAGAGTTCATGTTAGAGGTTGAGAAGAACAAGCGAGAGTCGAACCGCTTGTTAGCACGTATTGAGGAGAATACCTCCCATCAGCACAAAGAGTTTGTGTCCATCCATGACTTCATCGGTCTGAAACCACCCACCTTCCATCATTCCATTGAACCACTCGATGCAGATGACTGGCTCCATAGTATCACACACAAGATGCGTTCTGTGAACGTAGCTGAAAGTGACAAGGTCACCTATGCTGCTTATCACCTGGAAGGTCCTGCCAGTATTTGGTGGCAGAACTACGAGGCTATGCTTCCAGCTGGCCAGATAATCACCTGGAGAGATTTCACTGAGGCTTTCCGTGAGCATCACATTCCTCAGGCTCTCGTTGATTGCAAGAGAGAAGAGTTTTGTGGTTTCACCCAGAGTAAGATGGCTGTAGATGCTTACAGTAGAGAATTTGAGAACCTCGCCCGCTATGCTACAGAAGAAGTGTCCACAGATGCCAAGAAGCAGGCTAGGTTCCGGAAGGGTCTCAACCCCAAGTTGCGTCGTGATCTCCACCTGCACCATTGCAATACATTCCAGGCTCTTGTGAACAAGGCCATTAATGCGGAGACAGCTCAGCTCACTTACGAGGAGTCTCGTAAGCACACCCGTGATTTGGTTTCTTCCTCCGACTCTACCTTGCAGAAGCGCCGGTTTTGGGTTCCGAACTCCCCTCTTCCACCCGGTTACTCACCAAGGCCCTCTTATGTGGCACCTCACCCAGTTCAGTTACATGCTCCACCCAGGCCTATTGGTAGACTGCTTGTCAAGGCGGGCCCACGTCCTACTTCAGGGACTTGCTTCACATGCGGAGAGCCAGGACTCTATGCACGTGACTGCTCTCAAACCAGCTATGCCCCACCCCAGCCTGAGAAGTCTGTTGGCCGTGATAAGCCATCACGCAAGATGAGTAGTGTCAAGTCAGCTCCCACTGAACGTGGATGTGTGCATCATGTCTCAGCTAAAGACACTCATGATGATCCGGATGTCGTTCTTGTTACCCTCCTTGTCAATTGCCATCCACCTTCGGTTTTGTTCGATACCGGAGCATCTCACTCCTTCATCTCTGAAGGCTATGCCTGTTTGCACGACATGTCATTTTGTGATATGCCAACTCCACTTGAAATCCAAACTCCAGGGTCTAGATGGCAAACTACCAGAATAAGCCATGGTAATGAAATCCTTGTTGACAGACTTGTATTCCTTGCATCACTTATAGCCCTCAGGTCTACAGATATTAACATCATCTTGGGTATGGACTGGATGAAATCTCATCATGCCAAGATTGATTGTTACACAAGGTCTATTCAGCTTACACACCCATCTAGCAAGATAGTCACCGTCTCCACTAGAGTTGCAAAGCGTCAACTCTATTCTCTTAATGCCAACCCTCTTCCAGACCTTGAAGATATCCCGGTAGTCCGTGACTTTCCGGATGTCTTTCTAGAGGAACTGCCAGGTATTCCACCTGACAGAGATGTAGAATTTGTCATAGATCTTATCCCAGGAACCTCTCCAATCTCTAGGAGACCTTACAAGATGGCACCCTTAGAACTACCTGAGCTTAAGAAACAACTCGATGAATCCTTGCAAAAGGGTTTCATCCATCCTAGTTCTTCTCCCTGGGCTTGCCCCGTTCTCTTCGTCAAGAAGAAGGATGGTACGGACCGGATGGTTGTAGATTATCGTCCCGTTAATTTGGTCACGATAAAGAACAAGTATCCGCTCCCCAGGATCAACGACCTGTACGATCAGCTCACTGGATCCTCAGTCTTTTCCAAGATGGATTTGAGGTTAGGCTACCACCAAATCAAGATCAGAAATGGGGACATTCCTAAGACGGCTTTTGTCACTCGTTATGGTCAGTACGAGTACACCGTCATGTCCTTTGGTCTAACCAACGCTCCAGCTACTTTCTCTCGCTTGATGAACTCGATCTTCATGGAGTACCTAGACAAGTTTGTCGTGGTTTACCTCGATGATATCCTTATTTACTCGAAGAACGAGGAAGAGCATGCCGAACATCTTAGACTTGTGCTAGAAAAACTCAGAGAGCACCGCCTTTATGCCAAGTTCTCCAAGTGCGAATTTTGGTTGCCAGAAGTGACCTATCTCAGCCACGTAATCTCTGGTAAGGGCATTGCTATCAATCCCGAAAGAGTTCAGGCCGTTCTTGATTGGACTCCGCCTGAAACAGTTAAGCAAGTTAGGAGTTTCCTTGGTCTAGCCAGTTATTGTCGCCGCTTCGTTGAGAACTTCTCCAAAGTGGCCAAACCTCTCACGGAACTTCTCAAGAAAGATAAAAAGTTTGAGTGGTCCCCGCAGTGTGAGCATAGTTTTCAGGAACTGAAAAGACGCCTGACTTCTGCTCCCATACTTGTGTCATCGGACTTCACTAAGGACTTTGTTATCTATTGTGATGCCTCACGACAGGGACTAGGTTGCATTCTTATGCAAGATCGCCATGTGATTGCCTATGCATCTCGACAGTTGCATCCACATGAGGAGAATTATCCTACCCATGATCTAGAGCTTGCAGCCGTAGTCTATGCACTTAAGACCTGGCGACATTACCTTCTTGGTAAACGTTGCGAGATTTACACCGATCACCAGAGTCTCAAGTATATCTTCACCCAACCAGATTTGAACCTTAGGCAAAGACGTTGGTTGGAGTTGATCTCAGATTATGACTTAGGGATTACCTACACCCCAGGCAAGGGGAATGTTATGGCTGATGCGCTAAGTCGTAAGTCCTATTGCAACAATCTCATGTTGCAACAGGGCCAGCCACTTCTCCATGAGGAATTATGTAAGCTTAACCTTCACATTGCTCGTCACGGATTCCTTTCTACCTTGGTGGTGAAACCTACCCTTGAGGATCAGATCATTACTGATCAGAAGTTTGATAGGGGTGTTATCCGCATCAAGAGAAACATTAAGAAGGGAGTTGGTGGATGTTTCTCCATGGATGATCGAGGTGTTGTTTTCTTTGAGAATCGCTTGGTGATTCCCAAGAATCAACATATGCGACAACTGATTCTTAAGGAGGCACATGAATCCCCTCTCACGATTCATCCCGGTAGTACTAAGATGTATCAGGACCTACGCCAGAGGTTCTGGTGGACTAGGATGAAGAGAGAAATTGCTCAGTTTATTGCTAACTGTGACGTTTGTCGTCGCGTTAAGGCAGAGCATCAAAGACCTGCTGGCACCCTTCAACCTTTAGCTATTCCTGAGTGGAAATGGGATAAAGTTGGCATGGACTTCATCACCGGCTTTCCCAGGACCAAGAAAGGGAATAACGCTATCTTCGTAGTCATTGATTGTCTTTCCAAAGTGGCTCACTTCCTACCTGTTCGAGAGAGTATCACTGCTAGTCAGCTCGCTGACTTATATATTTCTCGAATAGTGTCCCTTCATGGTGTTCCACTAGAGATCAATTCAGACCGTGGTAGTCTTTTCACTTCTCACTTCTGGGAGAGTTTCCAAACCGCAATGGGCACCCATCTTTCTTTCAGTACCGCTTTCCACCCTCAATCAAGTGGTCAGGTGGAAAGGATCAACCAGATTCTTGAAGACATGCTTAGAGCTTGTGTTATCTCATTCGGTATGGATTGGGAGAGGTGTCTTCCTTTTGCCGAGTTTGCTTATAACAATAGCTATCAATCCAGCCTCAAGAAAGCTCCTTTTGAGGTTCTGTATGGACGAAGATGTCGAACACCTTTGAATTGGTCAGAAACCGGTGAACGGCAATTCTTTGGACCGGATATGATCCAGGAAGCAGAAGAGCAAGTTCGCATCATTCGGGAGAATTTGAAAACAGCCCAATCTCGTCAAAAGAGCCAGTATGACCATAGTCATAAGGAAGTGGCTTATGAAGTTGGCGATAAGGCTTATCTTCGGGTTACTCCTCTAAAGGGTACCCATCGATTCGGTATCAAGGGCAAGTTGGCTCCTCGTTACATTGGTCCCTTTCTCATTCTCGCTAAACGAGGAGAGGTTGCCTACCAGTTGGAACTACCACCACATCTTTCTCGAGTTCATGATGTCTTCCACGTCTCTCAACTCAGGCGTTGCTTCTCGGATCCCATCCGCGAAGTGGACCACGAAACGCTTGATCTCCAGGATAACCTCACCTATCGAGAGTACCTTGTATGCATCCTTGATCAAGCAGAGCATGTCACTCGACGTCATAACATCAAGTTCCTCAAGGTTCAGTGGTCTCATCATTCTGAGAGAGAAGCCACTTGGGAGCGTGAAGATCGTCTTCGACTTGAGTACCCCGCTTTCTTCCCGCCGACTCCTGAATCTCGGGACGAGATTTCTTCGAGTGGGGGCGAGTTGTCACATCCCTAGTTCTGGTATGACCTAGGCTAGCCCTTCATGCTTGCATCATGTTTAAACTCCATTTAAATTTGAAATGGGGATTTGTGAAACCCTCAGAAATCATTTTTGAAAATAATCCAGATAAAAGGTGCTCCAAAAGGGTCCAAGAAAATGTTCATGTCTCTCTCTGAAAATATTGGTGAGAGGTAAAATTCAAACCAATATTTTTAGGAGCTCATAAATATTTATTTTGGCCATTTGGAATTAATGCATAATTATTTGTATTGGATTTATATTTGTTATATATTCAAATATACTCCAATAATTCTGATTTTTAATGTGGGGTTTTGGAATAATCCAATTAGTTCCTACAATAATTTTCAGAAGCATATAAAATGGTTTAGTATTTTATCTAAATCAAAACAAATGTCAGAAAATTAGAAAAGAAAACAGAAAAGGGAGAGAGACCTACCTGGGCTTACCTGGCGCCTCTGGCCGGCCCAGTACTGTTGGAGGCCCAGCACTGTTGGCCCAGGCCAGGTCATCGCCTACCTCCTGCCAGGAGGACGGCGCGCATGTGCTCACCGCGCGTGAGCACGCACCGGCCACCTCCTGCCCCCTCGCTCGTCGCTGGAGGCACCCAACGACGCCACGCACCTTCCTGCCTCTCCCTCTCTCTCTCTCGCACTCTCCCTCGCCTCATCCCCTCCTCTGTCTCTCTCTCTCTCTCACGGCCGAGCGCTGCCATCGCCGCGGCTTGCAGTTGCCGCAGCCAGAGCCACATCCTCGCCCTCTCTTCGAGTCCAGGAGCTCCGCCTCCTCCCTCTGAAGCTCTCCGCCGAGCCACAAGACGCCGGATGCCCTGTGGAACCGCCGTTGCCATCATCTTCCTCCTCGGGCGCCGCCGATCGCCGACTCCGATTCGCCATCTTCAGCGCCTCCCCGAGCCCACTGGCCTGCTCAGCAACTCCGCCGTGAGCATCTCCCCATTTCCCCTCTCTTCTTCCCCTCGTTCCCGCGTCGTAGCTTATTTCCCCACCACGGCCGAAGCGCCCCGCCGCCGTCCATGTCGCTGCCATCACCCTGCCACCGCAGCCCGCAGCCGAGCGCGTCACCCTGCTCCATGTGACGCCAGGAGGCCGTAGAGGCTCTCTGCTCGCTTCCCCATGCACCGCAGCCCTCGCGCGCACTTAGCCGTGCTCCGGCCGCCGCCGCGAGCCTCGCTCCGTCGAGCTCCAGCCACCCCTCCTCCTCCTACCTACCCCACTGGATGCGCGAGAGCATGGGCTACGCCCCGGTGCTCCCAGCCGCCGCCCCCGTGCCCTGCAGCGTGGACGCCGCCGTGTCCAGAGGTCGCCGGTGACGACCTCGCCGGCCTGATGTGCGGGCCCGACCGGCCAGGTGATTAGCTTAAGGCTAATCACCATTTTTGCTAACCCCCTGACACTGACAGTGGGCCCCAGAGCCACTAATCTAAATTAGATTAGGCATAACTCCTCTGTTAACTAACTAAGTCACTAACGTGTGGACCCCACACGTCAGGTTTGACCTGGTCAGCTCCGTTGACCTGCTGACGCAGGCATGACGCAATGCTGACGCAATATTTCATTTTCTGGTTTAAATTAATTAGGAAATTCCAGAATATATTCAAAACTTCAAAAATTCATAGAAATTCAACCGTAGCTCAGATTGAAATAATTTATATATGAAAAATTATCAGAAAAATTCAATCTATCCATCTGTACCATTTTCATGCATGACAAACCAACCTATACTTGCTGTATATATGGAAACACACTTATGGCTTATATAAAGAGCTTATTTGGAGATGCATTTGAATCTTTGGTTCAAATGGACTTCATGCAGTTGAATACTAGTTGCATTAGCTCAAATAACATTACATCTTCATGCCATGTTCATGCATCATAATGTTGCATATGCTTGTGTTTGATTGCCGACACCGTTCCTTCTCGATAGGTCCTGCTCCGGAGACCGTTCCAGAGTACCTGTCTAAGGAGCAGTGCCTTCCTTGTTGTTCTACCAGGCAAGCAACCCCCCTTGTTCATTCCGATACAATCCCACTCTCTCGCTCCTGCTCTCTTTTATTGCATTAGGACAACAACGATTCAACTGCTACTTTATGCTGCGGTAGTTGAACCCATTCCTCTGCATGACCTGTCATTGCCACAGTAAATAGTTGAAACCCACTAGCATGTGTAGGGGTTGATTGAGCCATGTTGTGTTCTTGCCATGCCATGCCTGCTATTGCTTAGAGTTGTGTCAGGTCTGATTCATCGGGAATGAATTGGAGTGGTACGATATGTTCTGGTACTGAGAGTTAAGCGTGTGAACACGATTTGGTAAAGGTAGCGGTGAGAGGCCATGTAGGAGTACATGGCGGGTTGTCTCACTGGAACCGTCCTTAAGCACCGAGTTCTGTGTATGTTGTCCAATGACTAGCTACTACCACACATTGGAATGCTTAAGTGCCCCTCTCGACTTATTAGCCAACTTGATCTCTGTCCAGGAGTCGCAAATAGTCTCTGGTGTTTGTAGGTAGTGCTATTTTTTCTACCGAGTGGCACCCGGCAGGGTGGACTTGGGACAGACTAGGCACACGTGGCCCGGTGTACCGAGTGGCACCCGGATGGTGGGCTCGGGAACCCTGTACACATCGTTTGGGGCCGTGAGCGAAACCTCGGCCGGATCTCCTTGCGGATGGAACCCCAATAGGCGATAAACCTGGACTAGAGTCTTGCGTGGTTAGTCAGGTCGTGGTCGACACCCTCGCCAGGCTTCCGCTTGAAGGTTGCCGAGATACATGACGTGTACATGGCGGTAAGTGGCGAGAGCGCGTGTGAAGAAGTACACCCCTGCAGGGTTATCATGATCTATTCGAATAGCCGTGTCCTCGGTTATGGACTTCTTGGATGCTTACGTGGTACATAGACAACTTAAAGTGGATACTCTAAAATGCTCAAGACAAGTGTGAGTGCTATGGATGGCCTTCTCGTAGGGAGACGAGGATGAATCCTTAGTGGTGTATTGATGTGGTGATTAGTGGACTCGCGTGCGCTGCCTCATCTCAAAGAAGTTTCTCGTTGTCGTAGAACAGGATAGCCACTGAGTCAAAGCTGGCTTGCTGCAACTAAACCCCACATTACCTTCTTGATACTAATGCATATATGATAGGATCTGATGTAAGTCTTGCTGAGTACCTTTGTACTCACGTTTGCTTTATTTATGTTTTGCAGATGAGACATCTGTCTTACTAGTAGTTCCGCTTGGACTTCGACGAGTAGCTTGTTACCTCAGCTACGATCTTGTACCCTTGGGAGGGTCTTGTAGATAGTCAGGCTTTCCAGCTCTTTTCTTTTGTAGTTGTCTGTACCCAGACATGTAATGCTTCCGTTGCTTGTATGCTCTGAATGATGGGTCATGTGACCCCTGCTTGTATTTATGCTATGTGGCTCTTCTGAGCCTTTATCTATATGAGTTTGCGTTATGTTGTGATGCCATGTTGTACAGCACATACTTGCATGTTATACGTACGTGTAGCGTGTATTGCTATGTGTGGGATCCGAAAATCTGGTTGTTTATCCTTGGCAGCCTATCATATGGGGAAATGTAGTCTAGTGTTTTCTGAGCGATAGTAGTCCGCTACAGCCCGGTTCACTGGAGTCCTGCTAGCCCAGCACTACTGCTCGGAACACTTGACTGGCCGGCATGTGTTTCACTTCGTTC
Organism: Triticum monococcum; assembly: GCA_034509565.1. Classification (NCBI taxonomy): domain Eukaryota; kingdom Viridiplantae; phylum Streptophyta; class Magnoliopsida; order Poales; family Poaceae; genus Triticum; species Triticum monococcum. The sequence goes on from CM067846.1 coordinate 531,314,442, forward strand.
CTGTGTCTGTCCCTTCGGGGAAATGTCACGCGGTGACGACCGGAGTCCTGCCTAGCCTGCTACAGCCCGGGTTCCCCGGAGTCCTGTTAGCCCGGTGCTACAGCCCAGATTCACACGCTGCTGACCGACACGCTCGATGTGAATCATGTATGCCTGTTCCCATAGGTTAGGGCCGCTTTGGCTTCACGACTAGCCATGTCGGCCCGGGTTCTCTGTCATATGGATGCTAGCGACATAATCATATATGCGAGCCAAAAGACGCAAACGGTCCCGGGCCATGGTAAGGCGACATCCGTGGGGATACCGTGCATGAGGCCGCAAAGTGATATGAGGTGTTACATGCTCGATTGGTGTGACTTAGAAGCGGGGTCCCGACACCGGGAACGTTGCCGGCGACGAGCCTTGCGGTCGCCGGAGTCGGGCGAAAGTGAGCCCGAGGCTACGGGGCACGTCGAGGCGCGTGGTGAGGTGCGTTGTGCTCCTAGGGATGCAGTGAAGATGATAGGCTAAGTGGCGTGGCCGGAGTTTGGCCGGAGACACGTCGGCGACGAGCTCCACGGTGGCGGGTGCGGGTGAGCTTCGTGTGCTCGCTGTGGTGCACGAGAAGAGGAATGGAGAGGTTGGGGAGGTGCAGCAGCTCACGGCGATCACGAAGAGGTAGACGACGCGGTCGGGGACGAGTCGATGCGGCGGCGACGTCGAAGGGGATCTCCGGCGAGGCTCGGTGAAGACGAGGTCGAAGAAGTCGTTGCAGAGCGTGTGAGCGCTCGGGGCTTGGCTGCTCGAAGGAGTTGACGACGGCGGAGTGGATGGACACGGTGGTGCATCACGGGGACGTCGGTGGACGGGGTTTTCACGGTGGCGCGAGCTCAGCAGCGTCGGCCATGGCGGAGGGGAGCGAGAGAGAGAGGCAGGGGGCGAGTGAGCGTGTCTAGGGGGTCGAGACGGCGACGTGGAGCCGGTCCAGGGGGTCGAGGCGGCGAGAGGAGGAAGCAGCACGGCAGCCTGCTGTGTGGCGCGCGCGGGTGCCGCCGTCGAGCACCTGCCTGCCTGCCTGGCGAAGCCAAGCTGCTCGCTGGTGCGGCGGCTGGGCTGGGCCGGCAGGTGGGCCTGGTGGGTGGCGCCAGGTAAGATTCTTCTCCCCTCTTTTTTTTGATTTTGTTTTCTTTTCTATTATTCTGTAGCTTTAGGGCTTTAAATAAAATACCTAGGCACTTTCTAAAATCCTGAAAATATTTGTGAGCCCTATTGGGTTTATTCCTAACAGCAAACAAATACTTTCAGAATTATTTGAGCCCTTGAATTATTTAATAGCATTTAAATGCCCAAATTCAAATATTTATGAATTAAATCAGTGACCTTCTGTTGACCTAGAAAAGTGTGCACCTATTTTCCCAAAGGTTCTAACCCAAGGCAAAGAGGGTGAACATTTTAGAATGGCATTTCAGGTTCATTGAATTTATTTTTAGTAAACCCTAGTTGATTTCAGGGGGGGTGCTGGGGGTTCTGCTTTCCCCATTTCAAGTTTCTGATGAAAGTAGACATGATGCACACTCTAATGCATGGTCTAGCTAGGGTGTGACAGTGCTTCTCTGCACACTTCCCACCGCCAACTGAAACAGTGGTTGCAGGAAGTTAATGCGGCAGAGCCACCTGTCGAATCGCGCAAGCTTCTGAAATGGTCCAGCACGCCTATCATCTTTGACATTGAGGACCACCCTGATCGCACAACTGCGGTCGGGTGCTTGCTGCTATTGGTTTCACCAACTATACGCAACCTCAAGGTCACCAAGATGTTAGTTGACGGCGGGGCCGGCTTAAATCTGATCTCCTCCGCTGTACTCCAGAAACTCCAGATCCCCGACAGCGAGCTCGAAGAAACCGGCACATTCCAAGGAATTAACCCGGGAAGGAGCAAGCCAAAGGGGAAGGTCACGTTGCCGGTGACGTTTGGTAGCGAAATGAACTTCAGAACTGAGAGGGTCAGCTTTGACGTTGCCGATTTCCCATTGCCCTACAATGGCATACTTGGCCGTCCAGCACTGGCCAAGTTCATGGCAGCCTCTCACTATGCGTACAACTTGCTCAAGATGCCAGGTCCGATAAGCGTCATCTCTGTCCCTGGCGACAAGAAGGATGCCCTTATCTGCGCCGACAAGATTTACCGGGAAGCAGCAGCTGCGACAGATAGCAAGACACTTTCCGCTGAAGCTCCCTGGGGGGGGGAGAAGAAGACCAATTCCGGCAAGAGCTCTGATGCCCACTCCGGCAAGCGCACCTCTTCGGAGTGCTGCGCCGCCATCGAGGACGCACCATCGAGCTCCACCGGCAAGTGTAAGAAGGCTATGACAGCTCCGCCACTTACCAAGAAGGTGCCGGCCAAGGAGGACGGCACTGGTGGTACCTTCACCATCAGTGCCACGCTTGACCCTAAATAGGAAAGCGTGCTCGTTACTTTCTTGTGGGCGAATGTCGACGTGTTTGCATGGCAACCGTCTGATATCCCCGGTGTTCCCAGGAAAGTAATTGAGCATCATCTTGCCATTTGTCCTCATGCGCGGCCCGTCAAGCAGAAGGTCATAAAACAGGCAGTAGAGCGCCAAGAATTCATAACAGAAGAAATCAAGAAGTTGGAAGCAGCAGGCCTTGTCAGAGGAGTGCTCCATCCCACGTGGTTGGCCAATCCTGTGGTAGTGCGCAAGGCAAATGGAAAATGGAGGCTTTGTATTGACTTTACTGATGTTAATAAAGCTTGTCCCAAAGATCCATTTCCCTTGCCGCGCATTGACCAGATTGTTGACTCCACAGCCGGATGTGATCTGCTTTCATTCCTTGACGCATATTCAGGATACCATCAGATCTTCATGGCAGAAGAGGATGAGGAGAAAACCGCATTCATTACTCCATGTGGCACATACTGTTTCGTATGGATGCCTTTCGGATTAAAGAATGCTGGTTCAACATTTGCCAGAGTAGTCCATATCGCTTTGAAGCCACAGATACACAAAAATGTAGAAGCCTACATGGATGATATAGTGGTCAAAAGCAAGGACAGGGCAACTCTGATCCAAGATTTAGAAGAGACTTTTGCAAATCTGCGCAAGGTCAACCTCAAGCTCAACCCCGAGAAGTGTGTGTTTGGAGTCCCTTCCGGCAAGCTTCTCGGGTTCTTTGTGTCTCAGCGGGGAATCGAAGCCAATCCCGACAAGATCAAGGCCATTGAGCAGATCGAAGCACCAAAGCGCGTCAAGGATGTACGGAAGCTTGCCGGTTGCGTGGCTGCCCTCAGCAGGTTTATTTCTCGGTCTGCTGAGCGCGCCCTGCCGTTTTTCAAAATTTTGAAAAAGGCAGGTCCAATGAAATGGACTCCGGAAGCGGAGGCTGCGCTGCAAGACTTGAAGAGATACCTGTCCTCCACTCCAACACTTGTCGCACCTAAGCCACAAGAGAAGTTGCTGCTGTACATAGCGGCAACCAATCAGGTGGTTAGTGCTGCGCTAGTAGCGGAGAGGGAGGCAGATGACGAGCCAGCAACCGCGGCAAGCACATCCAGCGACAAGCAGGGGGCTTCCCCGACAAGCTCTGGTCCCGACAAGCAAGGATCTGCGCAGATGCAAGAGGAGATACAGAAGAAGATAGTGCAGCGCCCAGTTTACTTTGTCAGTTCCCTTTTACAGGGGGCTAGGTCAAGGTACTCTGGCATGCAGAAGTTGCTTTTCGGCCTTCTCATGGCCTCGAGAAAGCTGCGCCATTACTTCCAAGCACATGAGATCACGGTTGTCACTCGCTTTCCGCTGAAGAGGGTATTGCAAAATCCAGAAGCAACAGGCAGGATTGTCGAGTGGGCACTGGAACTATCAAGCTTTGGTCTCAAGTTTGAGAGTACATCAACGATCCAAAGCAGAGCATTGGTAGAGTTCATAGCAGAGTGGATGCCAACCCCAGATGAAGAAATTCCGGAGACGAGCATCCCCGCCAAGGAAGCAAACAAAGAGTGGCTTATGTACTTTGACGGTGCCTTCTCGCTGCAAGGCGCCGGTGCCGGAGTGCTGCTTATCGCACCCACCGGAGAGCACCTCAAGTACATAGTCCAGATGCACTTTCCCAAGGAGCAAGCGACAAACAACACTGCAGAGTATGAAGGCTTGCTTGCCGGTCTCAGGATCGCGGCAGAACTTGGGATTAAGAAGCTCATAATCAGGGGTGACTCACAGCTTGTCGTCCGCCAAGTGAACAAGGACTATCAGAGTCCATTAATGGAAGCTTATGTCGACGAAGTGAGAAAGCTAGAAGAGCACTTTGACGGCCTGCAGATGGAGCACATTCCAAGAGCTCAGAATGACATTGCCGATGGCCTGTCAAAGTGCGCTGCACTTAAATTACCTGTGGAACCAGGGATTTTTGTGCTCAAGCTGACTCAGCCGTCCGTAATGCCACCAACTGGACAGAGCAGGAAGAGGAAGTTGGTTTCTGGTGACTACTTTCCGGCAGAGCTTCCCAAAGCCGCCGCCAAGAAAGTCCCCAAAATCAACACCAAGAATGCTGAGGAGCAGTCCGCTCCGGCAAGCCCCAGGGTTTGTTCCGTTGAAGCAAACACTCCCGACAAGTTTTGCTCCGGCAAGCTTGCCGGGGAACATCGAGCTCCGGCAGAGCCACAGGCTCTTGCCGTAGAAGCAGATGTTCCCGTAGCAGTAGATGTGCCTTTAGTCCTTGTTGTCGAGCCACAGGCTCCAGCATGGGCGCAACAGATTGTCCGTTTCCTTCAGACAGGAGAACTTCCCGAAGAGCAAGAAGAAGCGGAAAGAGTAGCCCGGCAGTCTAGTATGTACCAGTTTGTCGACGACACACTATGCAGAAGAAGGCTCAACGGTGTGAAATTGAAGTGTATTCCCCGGGAAGATGGACAAAAGCTGTTGGCAGAGATACATGGAGGCATATGTGGTCACCACATTGGCGCAAGAGCTCTTGTTGGAAAAGCATTCCGGCAAGGCTTCTTCTGGCCGACAGCCCTCCAGGATGCAACTGCACAAGTAACCAAGTGTGAAGCGTTCCAGTTCCATTCCAAGCAAATACACCAGCCAGCTCAAGCTCTCCAGACGATCCCTTTATCCTGGCCATTTTCGGTCTGGGGGTCGATATCCTCGGCCCCTTTCCCCGAGCTGTCGGGGGCTTTGAGTACTTGTACGTTGCAATCGACAAGTTCACAAAGTGGCCAGAAGTGGAACCAGTGAGGAAGGTGACAGCACAGTCAGCAGTCAAGTTCTTCAGGTTGATTGTTTGCCGTTTCGGGATCCCTAACAGGATAATCACCGACAACGGTACACAGTTTACGAGCCGCACCTTCATGCAGTACGTCCAAGATCTTGGCGCCAAGGTCTGCTTCACTTCTGTTGCTCACCCGAGAAGCAACGGTCAAGCGGAGAGGGCAAATGCTGAAGTGCTGCGCAGGCTCAAGACCAGAACTTTCGACAGGCTGCACAAGAGCGGAAGAAACTGGATCGAGGAGCTGCCGGTGGTTCTTTGGTCGATCAGGATGATGCCAAATCGAGCCACTGGCCAGACACCCTTCGCTCTAGTCTATGGAGCAGAAGCAGTTATCCCCACGGAACTCGTATACGGGTCACCTCGAGTGCTCGCTTATGACGAGCTTGAGCAAGAGCAGCTACGGCAAGATGACGCGCTGCTCCTTGAGGAAGATCGTCTTCAGGCTGCTGTGCGAGCCGCTCGCTACCAGCAAGCTTTGCGCCGCTACCATAGCCGCAAAGTTAATGCCAGAAGTCTCGAGGAAGGCGACCTTGTTCTTCGGCGCGTTTAGTCCGCCAAGAATTCCAACAAGTTGACGCCGAAGTGGGAAGGCCCTTACCGGGTGAAACGAGTCACCAGGCCTGGCGCTGTCCGCCTGGAGATCGAAGATGGCATCCCAATGAGCAACTCCTAGAATATTGAGCATCTTCATAAGTTTTACCCGTAAGGCGCGGTTGTCGGACCCTGTCCGGCAACCACCCTTTTGTACAAGTCTTGCCGCTATTGCATGTAATCCTTTGTACAAAGCCAGGCGCAGACCCTGAGCACAAGTAAATGAAGCGCTGGCGCCCTAAGTTATAGCATGCATGCTAGATCGAGTCTCGTCCTTGGTTAGGGTTGATAGTGCTTAACAGCGGCTAACCCCTAGCTTAGAGGTCGAGTGTGCGTCCCTTTGCCTTTCTTTCGTTTCCCTTGGTTCGCAGGGTTCGCATATCCTTGCCGGACCGCCTGAGGACGAGAAGGAGAAGAAGAACGTACCGGCATCTGGACCCCGGCAAGCCAGTGTTGCCGGGGGCTGCAAGTACCAAGATTCGCCCACGGCAAGCCAGAGTTGCCGGGGGCTGCAATCTTAGATAAGTTTTTCATCCCTCATCATGCATTCTCTTATGGACTGGGGAATACGAAACCTCGTTTCTTCCTGAAAACTACTGTGCTCCCTTAACTCTAGGCCCCGGGGCTCGTTCCTGGGGCCAAGTTGGGTCGTAGTCGCGGCAGCAAAGGGATGAAACGAGGGGCCGCACCTGCCTCGTCCCTGCCTCCGTCAAAAGCGTGAGAAAGGTCGAGCGACGTGGGAAGATGGCAGGGCCTGCTGCCGGGAGAAGAAGTGTCTATCTGAAAGATACCAAGGATTTGCTACTTGACGTGGGTTCTACCCGCGAGATAAAATGACCCGGCAAGCATCCCCTTTTCATTAAAAAACATTCCACTCAGGTACAGTCCATAGAGGATGAAAAACATGAAAGAGAGGATTACAAGTTTTAAATGCAACTAGGGCCCGAAGGCTTACAAATTAAAAAGATAAGATGCCCGTAATCCCTTTCTTGTCCCCCTCTTCAGGAGGTAGATCAAGGAGGCGAAAAGGGCAAAAGGAGCGCCTAGGTGAGCTACGAGTGCCAGAAGACACCAAGGGAACATCCCGGGGGCCGTCCGAAGGCTGGACGGTGATGGCGGCGCCGGAAGCGGGGCTCAAAGACGAGGCGGCAGGACGTCAGCACGCTGTCGAGGGCACCACGCCCTCGTACTCCGACTTGACGGCCTTGCCGCCAGCCCTCTTCCTCTTCCGCAGCCTCCCTACGCCAGCCGCCCAAGGAGATGACCCCGGGGAGTTCAAGGAGCCGGCGACACGGATGATGGGGTCGCCGGTGCCGCACGGAGCGGCGCCCGACACCTAGTCGGACCCGTCCTCCTGCCGCCCGCTACCCTCGTCGTCGCTGTCGCTCCCCTCCTCGTCACTCTCGCTCGAGGAGGAGCTTTCGCTATCGGAGGAGCTGTCCACGCAGCATCGTGCCCGAATGCCGAAGCACCCGAAGACCTTGACGGAGAGGAGATCGCCCTCCATCAACTTAAAATGGAGGGTGAGCCCCGCTGTCAAGCTGTGGATACGGGCGAATGTCTTCCACCCTCGACCAAGATACATCACACCAGGGGCTGGGAATTCAATGCGGACTCGTGTGCCACTGATCCCACAACCCCTCATGTGCAGTCTCAGTGTCTCGGGTGGGTCCAACTCCACCACGCTTGCAAACGGAGCTGGGAGTCGGAGGCGACGACGAGGCGCCCAGCGCAGCCTGACAAAGAACTCGCAAGGGTCGTCCCCAGTATGGACCGCCGCGGGAAGAAGAGCCGCCGGTGGAGGCGAAGCCGGCGCGCCGCCCCGTCCACCTCTTCCCCGAGCGCCTCGACCTCGTCCTCGACCTCGTCCACGACCTCGCCCCCTCCCTCTTCCCCTTGCGGCTGGCTCTGCCACCACGGGTGCGGGAGAGGGAGGGATGCGCTGTCTGGCGGCGACCCTCGCCGCCACCGATGAAGGACCAGGGTTCCCTTTCTCCATGGCGAATGAGAGAAAGGGGAGCAGAAGCTGAAGGAAGGAGGAGATGAGAGAATGCGGGTTTCCGTCCTCCCTCCCGCTCCTTATAAAGGAGCGAGGTGGGGGCTCGGCCGCCCCGCTCAGCGAATCAAGACACGGGGAGAGCAGGGAACTGGGGCCGACCCGCCGCCTCGACCCGTGACGGCCCAGTTTCCCGCCTCTGCCGTCCGCGACCCCAAGCACATGGGAGCTGTGTGGCAGGCGTGCAGAACCGAGGCGATAGATGAGGCGACCCCTCCCCACCCTGTGATCGTGGGGAGTGGACGCCTCGAAAACCGCCCACGATCTCTCCCATGATGTCGCGTTCGACGCGTGCCGTGCGGGGAGGGTGCGGTGGAAGCGGAGTCAGATACAGCGTGGCCCAGGCCGCGCGTGCCCGTGCACTATTTTGGGCCTGGCCCAACAGCGCTCGGCACCGTGTATGGCCCAGGCCCGGGGGCTCCTGTCGGTGTACTAAAGTAGGGGTACCTTAGTATCCCAAACTTGTGCACGGGCAGTCGCAGCGCCCCGCGGCAAGGCTTGCCACGGCGACCGCCAAGATCCTCCGTGGTTCCTTTGGAGCCATTCAGGAACAAAGTACTCAAGCCAAGGCGCAAGGCCCCGGCAAGAGGAGCTTGCCGGGAAGGCCACTCGAAGCACAAAGACCCCGGCAAGAGGAGCTTGCCGGGAAGGAGACAAGACCCCGGCAAGAGGAGCTTGCCGGGGAGGCCCACCAAGGCATCTCAAGAAACTTGCTGCAACGCGCTGCGCGTCCCGGCAAGACCCGATGAGCGACAAGCTCCCGGACGCAACAAGACCCGGTGAGCGACAAGCTCCCGGACGCGACAAGACAACATCCGCGGCAAGGCGCTTGCCGCGGCAAGGTACTACTCCGCAGCCCGCGCTCCAGCTCACCCACCAACGTGTCGCTCTGGGACCATTCCTGGTGTACGTGGCGGGAGGCTGTGCAGCCAGGGGCATGCGGTGGCAAGCAGGCGCTGACAAGATAGCCATCGTGGCAAACGGTGGCGCCCCTGACGGTCCCTTTCTGTGCCGTCTAGGCGACACAGACATGCATTTAATGCCTTTGTCCCCTGCCGTCAGGGTTAGGTATGATACAACTGTAGTGAGCGGTGGCGCCAACTACCACCTCTTTTACCTTTTTACCCTCATCTCTGTTGCCACCTATCGGTGACCCCTTTGACATATAAAAGGAGGCCCATGCGCAATAGGGGGGGACAACCATTCTCAGGCTCGGTCTCGCTAGCCATCCAAGTGTACTGTAGCACTCATCACTCCCGAGCAAGAACACAATACAAACAAAAGCATGAGTAGGGTTTTACGCATCCGTGCGGCCCGAACCTGGGTAAACCGATCGCGTGTGCTCATGCGTTTGCCTCGATCTACTCTTCGTGCACTCTCCGCCCCCTGCCGAACCGAAAAGGGGCCCCGGTCCGCCGCGGTCCCATAGGTGTCCGTGGGATCAGCACCCCCGACACACCTTATTAAGCAAGTAGCATCGGGATGATTCCAATCCACCAATGCATCTACCAAAGCAACAGAAGCTGAATTGTCTGTGTGAATGCCTTCTACTTCATCATCGAGCCATTGTATTAAGAATTGATGCATGGTAGATGGCACACATTGGTTAGCAAAAACCAAATTTCAGCCTAATATAACATTATAGTTACCTTGCACCTCGACGATGGAGAATGTGGCAGCCAAAGTTTTGCTCCCCACCGTGAGTTCATGCACATCACACCTTTAGCCTCTGTCTTCTCTTTACCCTCAAATCAATTCAGTACCATATTGGTCTTCATAAATGCATCATCATGTAATCACAACTTCTTGAAGAAGGGCATAATATTTACCACAACACCACCATCAACGAGCATCCTAGCAACCGGTGATCCGTTAATAAGACCTTTGAGGTACAATGGCTTCAAGTGTTTCACCGGTTCTTTTGGCTTATCAATGATAGCATTCTTAGGTCATCCAGCTATGCCACCCCCTTCTTCACCTATAGCACGAAAGTTGGCAGGTAAGTAAAACACCATATTAATATCCATACCTTCCCGAACCGGCTTAGATTCGTAATCCACCATCTCATCCTCCCTTCCCAATGTGTATATTGGACTTGAAGTTTCCTCAATTAAAGGGAATGTTTCAGGTGGTGTGGACGATGTAATAGGGGCCGCATCATCCTCTTTTGGTGGTGTAGGTGCTATTGTAGTAAATGTAGAAGCATCCATATTTCCTTTTTAGGCCTCCACACTTGTTTTGTGGGTGCCACGAGTCGAATTTAATTGAACAATTCATCCCTTTGACCCTCTACATCATGCGCCGCCTTATGGTGGTTCCTCATGCATTGCAATTTCCTTTTCATGGTCTTAGTTAAACTAGGAGGACACCACTTAGGTTGAGTTTATTTGGGATCCCTAGGTTTGGCCTTGCTTGGAGAATTTTTGGTTAACCGATTAGCACCATGGCTTGAACGACCATGTGTAGGATAATAAAGCCTCTCACGAGCAGGCCTTCTAGGTGCTTCCCACCCCATATTAAAAGCATAAGGAGCCATTGGAGGCTGCCCCCATCCTCCATTGAAGTCTCTCATGTAATATGGCGCATAGTGAAGGAAATATGCCCTAGAGGCAATAATAAAGTTGTTATTTATATTTCCTTACATCATGATAAATGTTTATTATTCATGCTAGAATTTTATTAACCGGAAACTAAGTACATGTGTGAATACATAGACAAAATGAGTGCCACTAGTATGCCTCTACTTGACTAGCTCATTAATCAAAGATGGTTAAGTTTCCTAGCCATGGACAAGAGTTGTCAGTTGAGTGAACGGGATCACATCATTAGAGAATGATGTGATTGACTTAACCCATCCGTTAGCTTAGCACTATGGTCGTTTAGTTTATTGCTATTGCTTTCTCCATAACTTATACATGTTCCTATGACTATGAGATTATGCAACTCGAGAAACACTTAGTGTGCTATCAAACATCACAATGTAACTGGGTGACTATAAAGATGCTCTACAGGTGTCTCCGATGGTGTTTGTTGAGTTGGCATAGATCAAGATTAGGATTTGTCACTTCGATTATCGGAGAGGTATCTTTGGGCCCTCTCGGGAATGCACATCACTATAAGTCTTGCAAGCAATGTGACTAATGAGTTAGTTGCGGGATGTTGCATTACGAAACGAGTAAAGAGACTTGCCGGTAACGAGATTGAACTAGGTATTGAGATACCGACGATCGAATCTCGGGCGAGTAACATACCGAGGACAAAGGGAACAACGTATGTTGTTATGCGGTTTGACCGATAAAGATCTTCATAGAGTATGTAGGAACCAATTTGAGCATCCAGGTTCCGCTATTGGTTATTGACCGGAGATGAGTCTCGGTCATGTCTACATTGTTCTTGAACCTGTAGGGTCCGCACGCTTAACGTTCGATGATGATCGGTATTATGAGTTTATGTGTTTTGATGTACCGGAGGTAGTTCGGAGTCCCAGATGTGATCATGGACATGACGAGGAGTCTCGAAGTGGTCAAGACACAAATATCGATATATTGGAAGGCTATGTTTGGACATCGGAATGGTTCCGGACGAGTTTAGGCATTTACCATAGTACCGGGGGGGGGGTCACCGGAACCCCCCGGGGAGTCAATGGGCCTTATTGGGCCTTAGTGGGAGAGAGGAGGAGGCGGCCAGGTGGAGGGCGCCCCCCAAGACGAATCCGAATTGGGTGGTGGGCCAGCCCCCCTTTCCTTCCCTCTCTTTCCCAATTCCTTCTTCTCCTACTCCTACTAGGAAGGGGGGAAACCTACTCCTACTGGGAGTAGGACTCCCCCTTGGGCGCGCCATGAGAGGGCCGGCCCTCCCCTCCTCCACTCCGTTATATACGGGGGAGGGGGGCACCCCATAGACACAAGTTGATTGTTTAGCTATGTGCGGTGCCCCCCTCCACAGAATTCCACCTCGGTCATATCGTTGTAGTGCTTAGGCGAAGCCCTGCGTCGGTAACTTCATCATCATTGTCATCACGCAGTCGTGCTGATAAAACTCTCCCTCGGCCTCAACTGGATCAAGAGTATGAGGGACGTCGTCGAGCTGAACATGTGCAGTAAACCCGGGCAAACGTCGGGCCAAGCCGGGTTTCGGGCCGGGCTTGTAAAAGCCCGACCTTCATTTCTCAAGCCCGAGCCCAGACCGAAGCCCGAAAGCCCGGCCGGAATGTTGTTTTTTAGTACATGCACGTGCAAGCCCGGCTCGAAGCCCAAAAGCCTGGCCCGAAATACAGAAAAATGAAGCCTGAGCCCGGCCCGAACTATTTTTCGGGCTGCAAAACAAAGCCGAGCCCAGCCCGAATGTCAAGCCCGGCCCGGGTTTTTCGGGCCGGGCTGCCCATGACCGGGTTTAGTGTGCAGATCGCGGAGGTGCCGTGCGTTCGGTACTTGACCGTTTTGATCGCGAAGACGTTCGATTACATCAACCGCATTTCATAACGCTTCGGCTTTCGGTCTACGAGGGTATGTAGACATACTCTCCCACTCTCATTGCTATGCATCTCCTAGATAGATCTTGCGTGATCATAGGATTTTTTTTGAAATACTGCATTCCCCAACAGTGGCATCCGAGACACGTCTATGCGTAGATGTTATATGCACGAGTAGAACACAAAGGAGTTGTGGGCGTGGGTATATACATATTGCTTGCCGTCACTAGTTGATTCTTGATTCAGCGGTATTGTTGGATGAAGCTGTCGGATATCGGGTTCCGGCAAAACCCTTAAGGTTTGAACACTGGGGTGCACGTGAAGATCTCTCCCTCACCGATCACGCCCCCAAGAACTTCACAATCTCAAAGGCTAGCTCGACGAACTTGGGACACAAGAGACACAAGATTTATACTGGTTCGGGCCACCGTTGCGGCGAATACCCTACTCCAGTGTGGTGTGGTGGATTGCCTCTTGGGCTGATGATGACCAATACAAGGGGAAGAATAGCCTCCTGAGGCGAGGTGTTCTTGTGCTAGGTGAGTGTGTGGATGGGTTGGATCTAGGTCTCCCTCAGCTGCCTCCCTATGGTGGTGGCTAATCCTATTTATAGAGGCCCTGGTCCTCTCCCCAAATATTGAGCGGGAAGGGAGCCAACAACGACCAATTTGAAAGGGGACAACTAGTACAAGTTATCCTGACAAAAGCAGTCTTCGCCTGCCAAAGGCTCTAGTGGTGATGCCATCTTGGGCTCCACGGTGACCTCCGTCCTGCCGTCCTCCTGGTCTTGGTCTCGGTGCACCGATATGGAAACCTTTTCTTGATGCCTCGGTACTCTTCGTCTGTGCTTGCTTCCTTAGCACCAAAGAGGAAACAAGGGCACTGTGAGCGCTGGCGCCCGCCTGGTCTCGATTGTCATGGCCCACGTCATTGGAACCTCGCAAGGTTTGCCTGGCCTTGATCTCTCTGCCCCTCGAGAGCCAGCCTGGTGAGGCCGCTCCTGAGGAGGTCTTGTGTCGTCCGCCTCGCGAGGCTTGGCCCCTCGCGAGGGTCTTGAATGCTTATTGGTGAAGATGGGCCGTACGGGTCCGCTGGCAAAGCCACGCCGTGGGCCACAGGCAGGCAAGTCTGGGGACCCCCGTTCCTAGAACGCCGACAGTGGCCCCCGGGCCCAAGGCGCGCTCGGGCTTGGCTTCGAGGCGAAGCCAAGGGGCAAGTGCGGAGTGCCGCGGGCCCCAATAGCCTGCAACCTTGGTCGACGCGTGGCGGTTGATTGGATGTGGGCGCCTCTGCTCCCCCACGTAGCCTCGGCAACTGCTCTACTGTCAAAAGGCTGGCGTAGACAATGCTTGCCTTCACTACTTCCTTTCGCCTTGCTCCAGATCCCCTTCTTGCTCCCTGCTTCCGAAATCTCCAGATCTACTCCCATCCTTTCCCGCATCAGTGACCAATGGCACCCGAAGGGTCAAGCCCGCCTCGTCGCCGGCTTGGTATGAGCTAGCCCTCGACGCGCCCAACGTCTCGGAGAAGAACCTCGCCGCCACGCACTTGCTGATGGTGGGGGAAAGCAACGAGAAGGGGAAGACCGGGCTTCGGGCTGGCTCCGACGTGACGGAGTCCGAGGGAAGCACCTTCTTCCCCTTCTTTACGAGCGGCACCATCGCAGGGCTGGTTCCCCCCTTTTATGATTTCTTCTACGAGGTCCTCGACCACTACGGGGTGCAGGCGCTGCATCTTCATCCCAACTCTATCCTTCTCTTGTCGATCTTTGCCTACTACTGCGAGGCGTACCTTGGCGTGATGCCGTCCGTGGCTCTGCTGCGCCACTTCTTCTTCCTCCGCATCAATGATGGCTGTACCTTCGTGTGTGCCAATTTCATCACGGCCGGCAAGGCCAACTCCATCTCGAAGATGGGGAAGAAGGCCGATGGCTTCAGGAGCAAGTGGGCCATGATGGACGCCAAGTGCACCCACCCACGCTTGACGCTGCCGACGGAGATGCCCCAGTGTGACAAGGGGTGGTCTCGCGCGAAGCTCACTGACGAGCGGGCGATGTTGGTGCTGGAGCAGATGAACGCCGACCTGAAGCCGGGCAACGCGAAGGCGGCAAAGTTGACAGGGCCATGCTCCCGAGGGAATTCCTGATGCTGTGCATAGCCCCGCTTCAGGCGCATACGTGCCCCTAGTGGGAGCTTGGGGACGAAGAGGACAAGGTTCACCTGAGCCCGAAAGCCTTGTCTGATGATGAGTTGGCTGTGGCTCTCCGCATCCTGGTCGGGGACGACCAGGAGTACCCGTCGAATGTCTTCACTCCCTTATTCCGCCACAAGGACGGGGCACTGGTCGTGTCTTCTAGGCCGACCTTTGAAGGGTACGGACTGGTGCCGCCGGCGCCCACCGGGGCCCCTGCGGCACCGACGCCGGTAGAGCTATCTTCTGTTGAGTCTCGCAGGGAGGAAGAGGAGGAGGAGGAAGACTCGGAGGTGACCCTTGAAGGGATGGGGGAAACCTCCCCCTTGAGCAAAGCTGACATCCTCTGCACCCTTCCTGACGGCGATGAGGCTGACACCCGCCCGGAGAAGGGAGAGCTGTCTGTCATCCCGACGAGGGACTGATCGGTGTTGATCTCCCGGGACACTGCTTCTGCTCCGACGCTGCCTGGGGCCGCTTCCGACCCAGCTGCCGCACCTGCTTCTGCTTCCGGAGCTGGCGCGCCCGTGCCTCGGGTTGCAAAGCTCTCCCGCTTCAAGCTCCCGAAGCGAAGGGACTATGTCGCGGCGGATCAGTAAGTGTCCCTGTCTTGCCTTGTTCGTGCTATTGATGCTTGTTTCCGACTCTTTTTCCTTGTTGTGTAACCAGGCTGACGCGTGCGTCAAAGAGGAGAAGGGAGAGCGAGGTGGTGCTGCTTGAGTCCGGGCCGCCTCCTGTGACCGCGCCCCTCTCCATGAGAAAGGTGGGGACGATGCTTGTGCTTCTCCAGCCCGATCATCCTCGCTAGGCTGGGTGGAGCATCCTCGGGAGGAGTCAGCCCCCGAAGCGCCGCTGACTCAAGAGGTGCCAGCGTCCGACTCGGGTGCCGAGGTCCAAGAGGCTCAGGAGCTTCCTGCCTTCCAGGCCATGATGACGACAACGCCTCTTCCTCCTTCTTCTGCCATGTTGCTGACCCCAGGTTCCTCCGCTTCTCCTGACGTCCTGGAGTGGGCCCTTTCTGAGATGGCCCAGCTGCGAGAAGATCTCCAGAGCGCCGAACCCCTCCTAGTGGCTGGTCGCCTGGAGCTGGTCTCTGGTTGGCTCCAGTCTGACGTGTCCGTTCGGGCGGCGCTGAGCCAGGTCGCAACGACCTCTGAGAGGGAGAAGCGAGCCGCAGCTCAGGCAACAGTTGCTCGCGAGGCGGTGCTGAAGGACGCCGAGGCCGCCCAAGGTCGCTGCCAGGTGCTGGAGGCCGAGCTAAAGATCCTGCATGACGAGCGTGCTGAAGTTGCCCGTGGTCGTAAGGTGGAGGAAGAGAGGATGAAGGCCCGGGAGGACACCGTCAAGGGTCGCGACGCCGAGCTAGAGCAGCTGGCGCAGGCACAGGCCGCTGAGCGTGGCCGGCTAGAGGAGCTGGAGCAAAAGGTGCAGGCTGAGAAGGCTGAACTTGATGCCAAGGCGAAGGTTCTGGCCGAGGACCACCCGACCTTCGCGCTTCTGGAGAAGTGGTCTCGCGAGGCCCTAAAGTCACTCTATGAGAAGGGCTTGGATAAGCCGTTGGCCACCAATGAGGACGGCCCCGCCCAGTTGCTTCCCTACATGGTCGAGGGGCTTGAGGAAGTCGTGTGCGGCATCGACCCCATGGCAGAGGCAGCGGCTCGCGTCCTTTCTTCAGCCATGCTGACGCGCATCTTCAGCCACCTCCATCTTGGCGATCCCGCCGCCCGCCTTGACAAGCTGCTGGAGCTCGTGGCTGATGAACACTGCGCAACCGCCACCACAGCCGTGAAAGGTGAGGTGGAAGCCCTGCTGGAGAAGTTCGACGCCTTCGCCCCCGCGCCTTTGACCGGTGGTGCAGATGAAGGCGATGCCACCCAGGAGGGGGCACCTCTTGCAGGTGCAGGCGGTATCAAGGGATGACTGGATTGCGGCTCCTTTCCCGTTGAAACTCCTGCAACATGTAGCATGCCTCGTGGAGGCGTTTAAACTTGTGTTTGATATTCGGAGAACAATATGTCTTGTAATATTTGCTTTGAGATTTTGCGATTTCCTTCCCATTTGCTTTACATTCTACATCGGAAGAGCCCAACCCCGCGCATACCTTAGCCGCCGTTGGGCTAACCGGATCACCAGGACGGTCCAAGGAGTGAGGGGCTATGTGGTTAGTTAGGCTCCTGAGTCGCGATGCTCAGGAGTCCCCCTTGACACGCAAACAACTTGTGGAAATGAGATGCGATGGTAGGTCTTGTGTTCTACGTCGGCAGGGCCTGACCCCGCGCATACCTCAACCGCCATTGGTCCTACCGGATCACCAGGACGGGCCAAGGAGTGAGGGGCTACGTGATTAGTTAGGCTCCCGAGTCGCGATGCTCAGGAGTCCCCCTTGACGTTCAAACGACCTTCATACCTTAGCTCCGCTTGGGAGGGTGCACGACGACTAGGTCAGAGGGACCTGGCGGGGTGGCATACGCTTGGGTGTGACCCGAGCGCAGCCCCCGTGCCCACACCCCTCGCGCGACTCTCTCGAGGGGAGGCATTGCGTTGAGGCTAGACACCGAGCTCGGAGTCTCCCTGAGGTTGATACGGCCATGAGGCCGCCCTTAGTTGTTTATCACCAGGACAGACCATGGCACTTTCGCACTTGCAAGGGCATAGCCGCTCCTTAGTAGTGTCGACTGCTAGCGCGGAGCATGGTGCTTCCACTGGTACGTGGGAGGGGACTCCCTACTGCGGAGAGCCCCCAGGGCGTGTACAGCCCCGCCTGACATGTGGCTTGCACGTCACGGCTAGACGAGGTGTGTCTGGGCACTCATGAGCCAGCGCGGGACTCGTGAGGCCCTACCTCAAGGCGGGTTGTGCCTGGTCTTGATTTTTGTTCGCTGTGTTGGTCCTGCGAGGTGGTTAGACAACCTGCGCCGAACTAATCTCCTGAGGTTATCGCGTGAGAAAGCCAAGCACCAACGGCCCCAGGAGGTGACGTGAACAGGGCTGGCCTGCCAGACAGAGCTCAGCTGTTGGATTTATCGACGCTGCAGGGACAGACCCGAGCACATACGTCGTGCCTAACCCTCTCACGCGAAGGGTCCTGAAGAAAGACGACCAGCGCACGGCTCCCGCGGTGGGCGACAATCAAGCAGGTGATCATCATAGATAGATTAAGCATGGAAGGAAAACTAGCTTAGGCAAATGTATGAATGATACACGCCACTGGGTCCGGCCCAAGCGGCTTGGGGATGATGCATCCCGAGGGGCGCCCCCATCAAGGTAAGCTAAATACATAAAAAGAAGGGATACATGCCACAGGGACGGACCCATGCGGCCTGGGAATAATGCAGCCCCCTGGGCGCTCCCAGCTAAATAAACTTGGAAAATGTCACCTAGTTCCGTTGATGAAGGGGTGTTGAGGCAGCTGAAGGTACCCGTCGAAGGGGTTGTTTGTCACGAGTCACCGGGGCCTTGAGCCTCTGGAGGCTCTGGGGGTCCAGGCGGTTCCTTGAGGACTGTCGCCATCTTCGCTAGGACTGCGTGATGCCTGGCCTCCTGACCCGCCATGATGCTCCGCATGTTGCGCTAGAAGGCAACAGCCACGCTCGACAGGCCGAACGGCATGCGAACATAGCTGTGAGGTGGACCTTCGCAGTGCCCAACACACAAAGGCCAGAAGTACTCCTGAGATGCGGTTCAGTTGAGCCCTGGTATGTCGATGCATACGCGCAGCTCACCACCCTCGCCTGGGTGGGGAGCAACGCCAAGTGGGCGGTGGTCGCCGCGTATTGCTCTTGCTTCCTGAAGCTCCTGAGATACCTTGGTGCTGAACTCCTGAGCGTCGGACACTCCTTGCCCGGTGTCCTCCTGAGGGAGATGTGCGGCAAAACACGCATCCAAGTGGTGCCTGAGCGCCTCCCTCGTGACGTTGGCAAGGTCTGAGGCCCTCCAGAAGAGAGCCCCCGAGCCTTGCCCGAGGAGGGCGCCGGGCACGCCTTCCTATGCGACAAAGGAAGGTGCCCCAGGTGCGGGTGCTGATCTTGATGAGGTGCCACTTGCGGTGCTGCCCTCCTGAGGTCCGGCACGGAGTAGATGCTTCTTCTTCTTGGGGACGACCTCAGGGGGTACCGAGCTGCATTGTTGCCGGGGTCTTCGATTGATGCTGCTTGGAAGGCGCGCTCGAGGGAGCACGCCGCATCTCTTTCTTCATAGGGGACTGTGATGATCCCGCCGCTTCCTGGCATTTTAAGGATGTTGTAGCCATGGTGTGTCACTGCCATGAACTTGGCCAGGGCCAGATACCCGAGGATGGCATTATACGGCAGACGAATGTGGACGATGTCGAAGTCGATGAGCTCGGTGCGGTAGTTGTTGCATTCTCCAAAGGTGACTGGGAGGTGGACCTGACCTATCGGCGTGGAGGAGCCATCGGTCACTCCTGAGAAAGGCTTGGTAGGCTGAAGCTGATCGTATGGCACTTGAAGGTTGTCGAACGTCTCGACAGACAGGACGTTGAGCCCTGCGCCGCCGTCGATGAGGGTCTTGGTGACTTGCACGTTGTTGATGACGGGTGAACAAAGCATTGGGAGAGCACCAGCGGTGGCCGCGCACTTGAGCTGATCTGCTGAGCTGAAGGTAGTGGCGCACTAGGACCACCTCAGCGGGCGTGTAGCCTCGAGCTTGGGAAGGACTGCGTTCACCTCGCGAGCAAACTGCTTGAAGATACGCTGTGAGGCTGGGGCTTGAGCGCCGCCCAAGATGCAGGCGATAGCACGCGGCTCCTGGAAGCCCCCAGCCCCCTCGTCTTGGTGGTGGTCGTTGTTCCTTCTTGGTGGCGGCAGTGGAGGAAGCCCAGCATTGCCCTGAGGATGGTCTTCGCGAGGCTGATCCCTCCAGGCACCTTCACGAGGCTGATCCTGTCAGCGGTCCTCACGAGGCCGGTCGCGCCACTCTTGGCGTGGGCTCCGGTCGTCCTAGCGTCCTCCGCCACGTCCTCCTCCTCGGCCTTAGCCTCGGTCATTACGCTCGGGGCGTCGACCGAAGCGTCCGTCGCGCATGGCTCTGAGCTCTTGGCAATCATTGGTGTTGTGGCTATGTACGTTGTGGAAGGCGCAGAACGGTCGGCTGCCCTTGGATGACTCAGGCTGGTCCCTACCGCGCTTCGTGTACGGCTCTGCCACAAGCACGATGACTCCCTTGCGCTTCACGTCCTTGGCCTTGGATTTCTTCTCCTCTGGGTCGGCAGCTGAGAGCTCGAGGAGGGAAAGGCGTCCTTCCTCAGCCCTTGCGCACTTGGTCGCCAGGTTGAACAGCTCTAGGGATGTGCACAAATCCTCATGGATGGTGAGCTCCTCCTTCATCTTGATGTCGCGGATGCCATCAGAGAACGCAGAAATGATGGCCTCGTCCATCACCTTGGGGATCTTGAGACGAACGTTGTTGAAGCGCTGGATGTACTTCTGGAGGGTCTCCCCTGGTTGTTGCTTGACACGGCGCAGGTCACCCACGGCCAGGGGGCGGTCGCGAGTGCCCTGGAAGTTGGCAACGAAATGGTCGCGCATCTCGTCCCAGGAAGAGATGGAGCCAGGAAGCAGGTTCAAGAGCCAGGAGTGGGTGCCATCCTTGAGAGCCATGGGGAACCAGTTTTCCATGACTTTCTCGTCGCCGCTGGCTGCCTCGATGATCAGCTCATAGAGCTGCAAGAACTCTGCGGGGTCGGGGGTGCCATCGTAGCGCGGAGGCAGGTCTGGCTTGAACTTGCCTAGCCAGGCGACGCTACGCAGCTCAGGGGTGAAGGCGCGACAGCCGGCCATGGTCACCGGGGCTTGCCTTGGAGGTGGAGCCTGGTGGTGGTGCCCCTGCGCCGCCGTAGCACGCGGTGCATGGCCCTGTCGCAGCAAGCAATCCTGACGTAGCGGAGCTAGGAGTGGTGGAGCACTTCCTTGGGGACGTGGAATCTCTTGGCAGCTTCTTTCCTCGTGCGCTCGCACGTGGCACGGTGGGTCGCGCCGCTGGACCGTGCATCTTGGAGCGATGACGCCACCCTAGTGCAGGGGGAGCCTAAGGTGCTCCCTGAGCCGCATGCCTCGGCGCAAGGGCGCCATCTTGTTGTGGAGGAGGCGGAGGCGCCCCATGAGCTACGTCACCTGCAGCTGGCGGAGGGCGAGGTAGTGAGAGGGACGGTGTAGGAGAGCCTCCCGCGGCACTGACGAGCTCGGTGATGCGGTCCAGCCAGTCCTCATAGAGGTCGTCGACCGGGCGGTAACGCAGGAGCTCGCGTGCCATGAGCAGCGCGGCCTGTGCGTTCGTGGGGGCACGGCGAGCGTGAGATAACGAGCTGGCCGGAGTCAGCGATGGAGTGGTGGTGTGGCCGTCCTGGCGCATGGAGGGATGCAATGAAGAGGCTTGCTGCTTGTTTGCTGCCGGACCGGTGACGGTGTTGGCGCTGGGTGATGGAGAACAATGGGGAGGCCCGCCAACGGGAGCCGTCTTAGCAACATGGGCGGCGTGGGCGGCCCGGCGCTCAGCGCGAGCTCGACGAGCGTCGGCCATGAGCTTGGTGGAGTGACGAAGCATGGGTCGACGAAGAAGAAGGCTTCGGCACACCCCTACTTGGCGTGCCAAATGTCAGATTTCGGGTTCCGGCAAAACCCTTAAGGTTCGAACACTGGGGTGCGCGCGAAGATCTCTCCCTCACCGATCACGCCCCCAAGCACTTCGCGATCTCAAAGGCTAGCTCGACAAACTCGGGACACAAGAGAAACAAGATTTATACTGGTTCGGGACATTGTTGCGGTGTCATACCCTACTCCAGTGTGGTGTGGTGGATTGCCTCTTGGGCTGATGATGAACAGTACAAGGGGAAGAACAGCCTCCTGAGGTGAGGTGTTCTTGTGCTAGGTGAGTGTGTGGATGGGTTGGATCTAGGTCTCCCTCAGCTGCCTCCCTGTGGTGGTGGCTAATCCTATTTATAGAGGCCCTGGTCCTCTCCCCAAATATTGAGCGGGAAGGGAGCCAACAACGGCCAATTTGAAAGGGGACAACTAGTACAAGTTATCCTGACAAAAGCAGTCTTCGCCTGCCAAAGGCTCTGGTGGTGACGCCGTCTTGGGCTCCATGGTGACCTCCGTCCTGCCGTCCTGCTGGTCTTGGTCTTGTTGCATCGATATGGAAACCTTTGCTTGATGCCTCGGTACTCTTCGTTTGCGCTTGCTTCCTCGGCACCAAAGAGGAAACAAGGACACTATTAGCGCTGGCGCCCGCCTGGCACCTGCCTGGTTTCGATCGTCATGGCTCATGTCATTGGAACCTCGCGAGGTTTGCCTGGCCTTGATCTCTCCGCCCCTCGCGAGTCATCATGGTGAGGCCGCTCCTGAGGAGGTCTTGTGTCGTCCACCTCGCGAGGCTTGGCCCCTCGCGAGGGTCTTGAATGCTTGTTGGTGAAGATGGGCCGTACGGGCCCGCTAGCAAAGCCACACCATGGGCCACAGGCAGGCAAGTTTGGGGACCCCCGTTCTCAGAATGCCGACAGAAGCGGCTCAGACCGACATTACGCGTACGCATACGCGAGACTGGTTCTACCAACGTGCTTAGCACACCGGTGGCTAGTGGGTGCCTATTTCTCCAACTTTAGTTGAATCATATTCAATGAATAGGGTTCTTTCTGAAGATCAAAAAGCAATCACTATACCACATTGTGGTTTTTTTGATGCGTAGGTAAGAACGGTTCTTGCTAAGCCCGTATCAGCCACGTAAAACTTGCAACAACAAAGTAGAGGACGTCTAACTTGTTTTTGTAGGGCATGTTATGATGTGATATGGTCAAGACGTGATTATATAAATTGTTGTATGAAATGATCATGTTTTGTAACACAGTTATTGGCAACTGGTAGGAGCCATATAGTTGTCACTTTATTGTAGGAAATGCAATCGCCATGTAGTTGCTTTACTTTATCATTAAGTGGTAGTGATAGTCATAGAAGCAATAGTTGGCGAGATGACAATGATGCTACGATGGAGATCAAGGTGTTATGCCGGTGACGATGGTGATCATGACGGTGCTTTGGAGATGGAGATCAAAGGCACAAGATGATGATGACCATATCATATCACTTATATTGATTGCATGTGATGTTTATCCTTAATGCATCTTATTTTTCTTAGTACGGCGGTAGCATTATAAGATGATCTCTCACTAAATTTCAAGGTATAAGTGTTCTCCCTGAGTATGCACCATTGCTACAGTTTGTCGTGCCGAGACACCACGTGATGATCGGGTGTGATAAGGTCTATGTTCACATACAACCGGTACAAGCCAGTTTTGTACACGCAGAATACTCGGGTTAAACTTGATGAGCCTAGCATATGCAGATATGGCCTTGGAACACTGAGATTGAAAGGTCGAGCGTGAATCATATAGTAGATACGATCAACATAGTGATGTTCACCATTGAAAACTACTCCATCTCACGTGATGATCGGACATGGTTTAGTTGATATGGATCACGCGATCACTTAGATGATTAGAGGGATGTCTATCTAAGTGGGAGTTCTTAAGTAATATGATTAATTGAACTTTAATTTATCATGAACTTAGTACCTGATAGTATTTTGCATGTGTATGTCGTTGTAGATAAATGCCCTGTTGTTGTTCCGTTGAATTTTAGTGCGTTCCTAGAGAAAGCTAAGTTGAAAGATGATGGTAGCAACTACACGGACTGGGTCCGTAACTTGAGGATTATCCTCATTGCTGCATAGAAGAATTACGTCCTGAAAGCACCGCTGGGTGACAAGCCTGCTGCAGATGCTACTGATAACGTTAAGAATGTCTGGCAGAGCAAACATGATGAATACTCGATAGTTCAGTGTGCCATGCTTTACGGCTTAGAATCGGGACTTCAACGACGTTTTGAACGCCATGGAGCATATGAGATGTTCCAGGAGTTGAAGTTAATATTTCAAGCAAATGCCCGGATTGAGAGATATGAAGTCTCCGATAAGTTCTATGGCTGCAAAATGGAGGAGAATAGTTCTGTCAGTGAACATATACTCAGAATGTCTGGGTACCACAACCACTTGGCTCAGCTAGGTGTTAATCTTCCTGATGATAGTGTCATTGAGAGAGTTCTTCAATCACTACCACCAAGCTACAAGAGCTTCGTGATGAACTATAATATGCAAGGGATGGATAAGACAATTCCCGAGCTCTTCGCAATGCTAAAGGCTGCGGAGGTAGAAATCAAGAAGGAGCATCAAGTGTTGATGGTCAACAAGACCACAAGTTTCAAGAATAAGGGCAAAGGGAAGAAGGGGAACTTCAAGAAGAACAACAAGCAAGTTGCTGCTCAAGTGAAGAAGCCCAAGTATGGACCTAAGTGTCGGTGTCAAAACCAGCGGATCTCGGGTAGGGGGTCCCGAACTGTGCGTCTAGGCCGGATGGTAATAGGAGGCAAGGGACACGAAGTTTTACCCAGGTTTGGGCCCTCTTGATGGAGATAAAACCCTACGTCCTGCTTGATTAATATTGAAGATATGGGTGTTAAAAGAGTAGATCTACCACGAGATAAGAGAGGCTAAACCCTAGAAGCTAGCCTATGGTATGATTGTATGTTGTGACTGTTGTCCTACGGACTAAAACCCTTCGGTTTATATAGACACCGGAGAGGGTTAGGGTTACACAAGGTCGGTTACAAAGGAGGAGATATCCATATACGTATTGCCTAGCTTGCCTTCCATGCCAAGTAGAGTCCCATCCGGACACGAGACAAAGTCTTCAATCTTGTATCTTCATAGTATAACAGTCCGGCCAATGGAGATAGTCCAGCTGTCCGGAGACCCCCTAATCTAGGACTCCCTCAGTAGCCCCTGAACCAGGCTTCAATGACGATGAGTCCGGCGCGCAGTTGTCTTCGGCATTGCAAGGCGGGTTCCTTCCCCGAATACATCACAGAAGAATTTGAATACAAGGATAGTGTCTGACCCTGCAAAATAAGTTCCACATTCCACCGTAGAGAGAATAATGTTTTTGCAGATCTAATTTGCTAGCTTATTTTAGCAACGCGACGTTACGTCATGGCCCGGTGATTATTCGAACCGTTTCTTTTAACCAGCCCCACAAATAATGCGAGGCAGTTTTTTGACATGTCTTGTCAAAGTAGAGATCGTGTCCCCTTATTACGGGATTTTCATCAATATGGGCATGGGTAACCCAACTGCGCCATCAATTGCGGCGCTTGGGGGATAAGCGAGTTTTACCAGGCAAGTGGGGACGCTTAATTTTGTCCGCCCATATAAAGGGATAAGGATTCACCTTTCTATCCACCCCTTCTTCCTCCTCTGCTCATCCGCTCCCGCACACTCGAGCTATAGCGCCCAAGCTCTCACTTCCATCTCAACCTTCTCCAACCATGTCCGGAGCGGGAGGCAAGTGGATGGTCTCCTCCGTCACGGAGGGAGACGTCAAGAAACTGAGGAGAGCCGTATACCTACCCGACGACATCGCGCACTGGCTCCCAGATGAGGGACAGCTCATCCCCACCCCCGAGCCCCATGAGAGGGTGGTATTCCTCACCCATTTCCTCCGCATACTAGGATTCCCTCTCCATCCCTTCGTCTGGGGGCTCATGTTTTATTACGGCCTGGATTTCGACGATATGGCCCCGAACTTCATCCTCAACATCTTGGCGTTTATCGTCGTGTGCGAGGCCTTCCTCCGCATCAAGCCCCACTTTGGCTTATGGCTGAAGACCTTCAATTTCAAGCCGAAGGTAGTGAGCGGCCGCCAGGCGGAGTGCAGAGGCGCCATGGTGGGCAAGATGCCCGACATCACATGGCTCGAGGGAACCTTCGTGGATACCATAAAGGGGTGGCAATCGGGGCGGTTCTACATCACCGGGCCGCGCGACCCCGCATGGGTAGCGGCCCCTGAGTTCCGATCTGGCATCCCCATGCGGCTCACCTCCTGGAAAGAGAAGGGCCTGTCCTGGGGTAATTCAAAAGAGCTGACCGGACTCCAGTCATGTATTCAGAACATGGTGGACAAGAAGCTCAAGCTTGTCAACATAAGTCCAGGTTATGCTCGTCCACCGGATACTCCCGTGCCAACAACGGGAGTTTACCTTGTGGGAGTTCAATCCAGCACAGCATCGAACTCTGAACAGGCTCTTCGATACGACTCATGAAGATGCCTGGAGGGTGCTGTTCAAGAGCGCCGAGGTCCCCCCCCCATTACTGAGGATCGCGGATTCAGTGCGAAGCGCCACGCTAGTGCGGTAAGTTGTTCTACCTTTTACAGGATATTTGTTTTCTATATAGATTGGCTCTATGTGGGATCTAAACTCCCGTGCCGTTAACAGGACTGGCAAAAGATGGCCGGACAAATCGACTGTACGGCTCCCTTGCCCGAAGGCCCTACAGACGCCCTTCTGACGAAGATGTTGACTTTGGCCCCTTACAAGGTGCCGGAGAAGACCAAGAAGGCCAAGGGAGCTCGAAAGAGTTCCCGACGCCAGGTGTCGTCGGACTCACCGTCCGATGACTCTGCGGTGCACTCTTCCCCCGAAGACGAGGAAGAGGAAGAAGAGGCTCCCCCACCGACTGGGGGAGACAAGAAAGGGAAGGCCGCCCCAACTGGGGAGGCTGGAGGGTCCAAGAAGGGAAGGACGCTCCTTCTGGACAGCTCCACCGCCGCCGACGAAAGTGAAGATGAGTGGTTGCCCAGGGCCAAGCCCCAGGGGAGATCGTAAGTATTCGGATACCAAAGTAACCAATAGGATTCCTTTGTCGCATTGCTTTCCCTAACGCCAAACTCAATTGTGCAGGCCGCCCCGAGCCAATGTCGAGGTATCCTCGGACGGCTCCCTGGGCTCGTCGGACATGGATAGCGATCCAGTCCTGACCTCCACCTCCCTTCATACAGCCGACGACGCCGGGGTGCTGTCTCAAGAGGCACCGGATCGAGGGGGGACAGTCCTGGAGGCGCCTCAAGGCGACCTTCCGGACTCCGGGAGCCGAGGGGACGGGGTCGCCGAGAGCCCCGAGTTCGGCCCTTGGACGAACACCGCGCCGGACCCTCCAACGGTTCCAAGCTCGGGCAGGCGGTCCCTTTCTAAGGGGGGTGAAATGCCTGTGCCGGTGACCTCTGTCCATCCAGAGGTGCCGGACACTATGTTGGAAGCGCTTCGCAGCGCTTCCATCGAGGAGGAGCACCGATCCAGAAGGTTCAGTCCGCCAAGAGCGGATTGACTGAAGCCTGTACTGGCCTTCTAACAGGCTTCGAGGTAAGTGTTTTAAAATGTAGTAGAAGTATTACCACATAGACAGTAGCCCCTGATGCTTTGTTCGGTGTTCGCAAAGAAAAGCCGAACAGAGGATCAAATAATATCGCAGGAGTCTAATATAAGTATGTCAATATGCATATGCAGGCTTCTCTGCCGGCGTCCGCTACACTAACTGCGGAGGTCGCCATGCTGAAGCAGGACCTCGATGGGTCCAAGAAAGAGCTCGGCCTTGTCAAGAGGCAGATCGAGGAGAACGAAGGTAAGTAATACCCCATCTATAGATATATGTATATAAAAAAGGACGCGATTGCAAAATGACAGGATCATTGTATGTTTTGCCAGGGGCTACGACCGAGGTGGCGACCCTGAAGCAAACGCTGACCAAGGCCGAAGATACAGCGGCCAAGGAGCACACCGAGCGAGAGAGGCACGAGGCTCGGGTGGGCGAGGTGCAGCAAGAGCTCTAGGCTCTCGTGACGAAGCACGAGGTGTTGGAGCTTGACTTGAAGGCGTGAGAGTCTGAGCTTGCCGCGGCCCGTGAGAGCGCGAAGAGTGCCAAGGCCGAAGCCCAAAAGGCCCTCCAAGAGATCGACGCGATGAAGAAGATAGCGGCGGGTAATGCTTTCTATATGCAAAGCAAGCATGTAAAAATAATTTACCGATTACTTACCCGAATCCGGATCTCTTCAGAAGCATTCGCAGATTTGCCCCGTAATGTGTCCGATGCCGCACAATTTTACCAAGCTGAGGATGGAAGCTCAACGGAGAAGCTGTTTTGGTCTCAGTATGCTGAGGCCGAACATCCGGTGCCAATGAGCGACCAGCTGAAGCAGATGGTCGAGCTAC
Organism: Triticum monococcum; assembly: GCA_034509565.1. Taxonomy (NCBI): domain Eukaryota; kingdom Viridiplantae; phylum Streptophyta; class Magnoliopsida; order Poales; family Poaceae; genus Triticum; species Triticum monococcum. The sequence goes on from CM067846.1 coordinate 531,342,124, forward strand.
ATAAGGCGGCCGATCAGGCCATGAAGGGCCTCATAGTCCGGTTGTGGCCTGGCGACACCCTTCCGAATACCTTCTTCGGCCTGGTGAGGCGGCTTGTGGATGCCTGCCCACGGCTGGAGGTCGTCAAGCGATCCGTCTGCATTGAAGGAGCACGCCGGGCTTTCGCTTGTGTCAAAACGCAGTAGGTCAAGCTAGACGCCGTGAAGCTGATCAAGGAGGGGCCGCCGGAGGGCAAGGAGCACCGCCACCCCGAGATGTACTACGAGGTTCTGTCGGGCGCCCGTCTTATCGTGGACGAGTGTTCACAAAATGTAATATTTGAATGAGACTTGCTCGTTTTTTATCCTGTGTGATGAAAACTTGTTTCATATGCGCTATGCAACGCTTGTGTGAATTTAAAATATTACCTTCTGTTTGGCTATTTATCCAATCTGAGAGATGGCTAGTCCTCGGCTTCTGCCCCCATACCACGAGTGCTGGGGTGTTTGGGATAAACCTGAGCACTCTTGTTCCCATGTTTGGGTCCTTCGAGGGAGGTGCTCAGCACAACGAACAAGGCAACCAGACTAATAATGCTTTATCACTCTCACTTAGCCATAGAATTCTATAATTTTAAATTTCGGCGAAGCCCCTGGTATTTGGAAGGCCGAATTCGGGGCGCGATACATGCCTGTAAGCCGGACAGAGCCGGCCCCTCGCCCTAAGCGGCATAAGTCTTTAGGGACTCGAAAAACCTTGCCGAACAGCGACCAGTCTCTCGCCTTATCATGACAGTCAGTTTTAGCTTTCTCTACTGAGGTGCTCAGCCCAGCAGAACCGGGGCACAATCGCAGTAGTTCTCCTAGCGCTACCTTACCGATAGAGCGGAACATAAGGTACCAAAACATAGGAGCCGGGCAAACCCAACATTTGACCAAAGACATGATTCGGAGCTGATGCATATAATGCCATAAGTTCGGGGTGCCGCACTTGTGAAAGTGTTCGGACTTTTCACACCATACTGTGGGTACGTAAGCCTCTGGTGCTTTGGCCGTACCAGAGTGCACGGTTGCAAGGCATCGTTGATGAACACATAGATATATATATAACAAGAATGCAATAATAGTCGTAATGTCATGCATTGTTTATTAAAAAAATTGCATTACAGCAGAGTGATACAGATAGTGCAATAAGAAAAAGAGTAGGACTATGTCCCTTCAAAGGGCGGGCTGAGGAATGATATGAAATCTGTAATCAACTTGGGGATTCCGTTATATAACGTAGTTGTCTGCCGCCTTGGTTGCTGTATCATGTGTGCGGCAATAGAGCTGCCGGACGGTGCTTCCAGAGATTAAAGTCCTGAAAGAAAAAGGAAAATAACCAAACGGGAAGCCCCTAGTGTGGTTTAGGCCGCGTTTTGGGGCGTGCCGCAGTTGTGCCCCCCTCCCCACCTGTGCCCATGGTATTTTTAATGCGTAATTATGTACGCGTGGCACGAATAACGCCGTTGGGCTGGGATTGGGGTGGCCGCCGTATTGCTACGCGAGCTTAGATCGCGCCAGGCAGTCTATCTGCCGATTGCCCCGAGCGCGCTTGAAGGTGTCCGGGCTTTGAAACACCGAACTTGTAGATTGCCTTGAGAGGCTGCCTTGCGCTTCTGCTGCAAGGGCCGCGGTGTGCTCCTCTGTTCGGAGAGAGCGCTCTGTGTTTTCATTGACTGTGATAACTCTGCGAGGTCCTGGCATCTTGAGCTTGAGGTATGCATAATGTGGTACCACATTGAATCTAGCAAATGCGGTTCGTCCGAGCAGCGCATGATAACCACTGCGGAACGGGACTATATCGAAGATTAACTCTTCACTTCGGAAGTTATCGGGGATCCTGTAACATCCCCAGCATCACACTACATTAATCTCCCCCTAATGAAGGTCATGCCATCATGATCATCATGCCAAAATGCCACTTGTCCACAATCTACTTCAAATTCAAATTGCATGTCAAATAATTGCTTCTTCTTTCATGCAAATAAAATAGTTCATCCTATGGCAATAATCCCTAGATATTTGTCATGTTGAGGCCAACATTTTTGGAATTCCCAAATTGCCCCTGGGAATTTATTATCTGGTCCAGCAGTATTTAAGATGTCCTTATCATTTTCTAAAATGCTTGGACAACTCCTGATGGCCCCAAACTTTTTCTGGCAATGCCCAATAATTGGTTAAAATTGTTTTGGCCAGTGACATATTTTTGCAAAGTCAATTGTGGCGAAAAGAAAATGCAAAAGCTACTGAAAAAGAAAAAGAAAAGAAAAGGCAAACAATAAGAAAAGGAAACGTTCCCCCTCCCTGCTGGGCCTTGCCCTAGATGGCCAACCGGCCCAACTGGCGAAGAGGCCACCAGGCCGGCCCACCCCCAGCTTACACCTAACCCCTCCCCCCCGTGACCTAACTACTACACCCCACACCCCCCACAATTCCCCCCCACCCACAACTCGCTCCCCCCATGACCCGAACTGGATCGGGGGCGCTCGATCCCCCTCCCAGCTCCCGACGACCGCGCCCCGCCACCTCGTCTCCGTCGCCGGACCTTGCCGTCATCGCGCCACCATGCCCTGGACCGGCCTCGACGCCGTTGCTCGTCGCCTCCCCGAACCACCCACGCTGGTGCCGTCCCGGACCACCGTCGCCGTTCGCCGAACCACCTCGCTGGACCGCCTTCCCATCGCCGTCGCGTCCCCGTCCTCCTCCACGACTCCCGTTGCCCCGTTCCCTATAGACCCGCGGTGAGGCCCCGGCCTCCTCTCTCTGGCCCTAGCGCCCGCACGCTGCCGCCGCGCACGCCGCGGACGCCTCTGCGCGCCCGCGCCGCATCGGCGCCCCACCTCGCCCGCGGCCGCTTCCCGCGCTCGCCACGGCCAGGACGCGCCCTGGCCGCGCCCGGTGCCCCTGTTGCTGCCCTCTGCGCCTCGATTTACACGCGCACCCGCTGCACGCCGCTGGCCACTGTCCGTCGTCCACGCCGCGGCGGCCGTCCTTGCCGCGCTGCACCGTCCGCCTCTACCGCTGGCGCTCGCCGGCACCGCACCTGCACCTCGCCGCTGCCGCCGCTCTGCTTCAATCCCCCCTTCAGCACGCACGCACACTCGCGCGAGGCGGCCGCCCACGCCGCGTCTGGGCTCCGTCCCCGCTCGCCGCACCGTCCGTTGCAGCCGGCCCATGCCCGCAGACTCCCCTCTGCTCGCCCACGCCCTCCCCCGCCTCCCCGCATGCATCCCCCGCCTGCCGCCGCCCCCAGCGCTCGCGCGCCGTTGCCCTGCGCCCGCCTGCGCCTGCTGTTGCTGGCCAGCGAGCCTCGCTGAGGCCATGTCCTCGCCCCGCCGCGCCGGGCTTCGGCCTCGACGGCGCCCACGCTCGCCCCGGCTCGCCCGCGCCTGCTAACCACCGCGCCCGCGCGCCCATGCACCCGTGAGGCCCCTGTGAGCCTATGATAGTGGGCCCCCGCCCCAAAACGTTTTCTTAAAATAATAATAATAAATAAATATATAATCAATAAATAATTAGCAATAAAATTAATTAATTAATTAATTAACTTAATTAATCTAATTAACCTGTTAGTTTAATTAAAAAGTAATTAGTTTAACTAAGCCCCCATTAACCTAAACAGAGAATGACAGGTGGGTCCCACGGGGCCCACACGTCAGGTTGACCAGGTCAACGGTCAACGCTGACTGCTGGCGTCATGTTGACGTCAGCATGCACTGTTCTGGATAATGTTGATTTTAAAATAATTAAATAAATCCTAAAAATGATTTAAATATTTTAAAATTAATACAAAATAAACCGTAGCTCGGATGGAAAAACTTTGTACATGAAAGTTGCTCAGAACGACGAGACGAACCCGGACACCCACCCCGTTCGTCCGCCACGCATCCCTAGCATAGCGAACACGCAACTTTCCCCCTCCGGTTCAACTCCGAAAACGCGAAACATCGGGGATACTTTCCCGGATGTTTTCCCCCTTCGCCGGTATCACCTCCTACCGCGTTAGGTCACACCGACACATCTTATTGCCATGTTATGCTTTGTGGTGCTATGTTTGCTTTATATTTACTGTTTCTTCCCCCTCTTCTCTCTGGTAGACTCTGAGACCGATGCCGCCCTTGTGATCGACTACGTCGACGACGATCCCTCCTTGCCAGAGCAACCAGGCAAGCAAACCCTCCTTGAGCATTCCGATATCGCCCATATCTTTCCTTTCATGCTTGCATTAGAACTGCTACTACTTTTTGTATGATCCTATTCTGATGCATAGCCTGTTGTTGTTACCTGCTTTCATACCTTACCTGCTTATCCTAAACTGCTTAGTATAGGTTGGTTAGTGATCCACCAGTGACCCCCACCTTGTCCCAGTTACCTTGCTTTATGTTCGATGACTCGATCAACGTGATCGACATCCAGGCCCCGACACTGCACATCACCCCCCTAGTTGTACGACACTACAAAGTTACTATCGAGTGCCGAGGGTGAACCTCATACATCACTCCTGATGAGATCTCTGTAGTGTAGCTATGCAGTCGAGGTCATCGAGGGTGATTTCCTCCTTAACCACTTCCGTTACCGCTCTATCGTGCAACCCCTCAAGTGTGAACCTCGAGGGTGGATCCTCTTACGTTCACCTTGATGATAACATCGAGTGGGATTCACCGGGGGTGATTCCTCGGGTTTTCCCCTTGGTGTTAGACACACAGTTACTATGGTTACTATGACTTTACACTGAGCCATGTTACTAAAGACGGGTCGACCCTGAGGGGTACTCGCGCGAGCTTAATTGCGAGTGACGTGGAGTTGGGTTGACCTGGAAGGTGCCCGCGAGATACCTACGAGGCGTGGCCGGGCATTCTTAGCCCTTGTCGCAAGTACTCGAGACGGGGCGACGGGGTCACATCGATCGTGAGTCTCTGCTCGTTACCGCGCGTTCCTAATCCACTACGATTTGGATATTTGATCCGAGGGGCCTCTGGCCTGATAGCACTAACCATCACGTGGGCATAGTATGGACGTTCTGCATCGTATACATCAGCCGAAGCTTAATAGACGTCAGCGACTGAGCGGCGTGCGCCGGGTTGGACTGGAAAGCACCTACCTTGTTGAAGGAGGTAGCTAGGTCTGCTCACCGGCCGCGTACGCAACATGCAGGAGTTCCCGGGGAGATGGCCCATGACCCCTGGGGGCATAGGTTTAGTCCGGCGTGCTGGCCTCTTTATTAAGCCTAGGTCGGGTTGCGGCGTATTGTTTGGCCGAGGCCAGGCATGACCCAGGAAAGTGTGTCCGGCCGGAGTTAATCGAGCATGGTGGGTAAGTTGGTGCACCCCTGCAGGGAAGAAAACATCTATCGATAGCCTGTCCTACGGATACGGACACTTGGAGTTGTATCCCGATCGATACAACTAGAACTGGATACTTGTGATGAGAACTGGATGGTGATGAGAATTGGATTGTGATGACACTTGGATAGTATGGCTCTGGGATTGCTATCTTGCAGGGAGTCGAGAAAGGATCTCTGGCTGAGGTTGATAACACTTCTACTACTTTACTTTATGCTACTCTACTCCCTCCTGTTGCTACAAGATGGTGGTTTCCAGAAGATGCTAGTCTTCGATAGGTTAGGCTTTTCCCTTCCCTTCTGGCATTCTGCAGTTTAGTCCATAGATACAACCCATTCCTTTGATACAGATGCATACTTAGTTTAGATCTGATGTAAGTCTTGCGAGTACTTTGGATGAGTACTCACGGTGGCTTTGCTACTTCTTTTCCCCCATACCCGATTGTTGCGACCAGATGACGGAGCCCAGGAGTCAGACGACGCCACTAATGACTACTACTACCCGGAGGATGCCTACTACTACGTGACGGCCGCTGACGACTTGGAGTAGTTAGGAGGCTCCCAGGCAGGAGGCCTTGCCTTTTGGATCATTGTTGCTTTTGTGCTAGCCTTCTTATGGCAATCTTGTTTAACTCATGTCTGTACTCAGATATTGTTGCTCCCGCCGACTCTTGTGTTTTCGAGCTTATGTATTCAAGCCCTCGAGGCCCCTGGCTTATAATATAAAGCTTGTATTATTTTAATTTGTGTCTAGAGTTGTGTTGTGATATCTTCCCGTGAGTCCTTGATCTTGATCGCACACATTTGCGTGTATGATTAGTGTATGATTGAATCAAGGGCGTCACAGATCCGAAGACCACTTCCAGTGTAATTGAGCCAGTGCAGTGGGCCTCTACGCCTGGAATGACGCCTTTAAAGGTCGTTTTTGTGGGTTTGATCCTTGAGGGGTCTATACCCATTTTGCGCACTGTGTCCTGATAAAGCAGGTTCAGGCTGCTGCCGCCATCCATAAGGACTCGAGTGAGGTGAAATCCGTCGATGATTGGGTCTAAGACCAGTGCGGCGAATCCGCCATGACGGATACTAGTAGGGTGGTCCCTGCGATCGAAGGTGATCAAACAGGAGGACCAAGGGTTGAACTTTGGGGCGACTGGCTCCAACGCATATACGTCCCTGAGCGCACGCTTCCGCTCCCTCTTGGGGATGTGGGTTGCGTATATCATGTTCACTGTCCGCACTTGCAGGGGAAACCTCTTCTGTCCTACAGTGTGCGGCTGCCGGGGTTCTTCCTCGTCATCGCTATGCGGCCCCTTGTCCTTGTTTTCGGCAATTAACTTGCCGGCCTGCTTGAACACCCAACAATCCCTGTTGGTGTGATTGGCTGGCTTGTCTGGGGTACCGTGTATTTGACACGAGCGATCGAGTATACGGTTCAAGCTGGACGGACCCGGCGTACTTTGTTTGAATGGCTTTTTCCGCTGACCGGGTTTAGAGCCTTTGAATCCGGCATTGACTGCCGTATCCTCAGTACTTTCGCTGTTAATGCGGCGCTTATGCTTGTTGCGACGTGACCTGCTATTGCCGTCCTTGGTATCGGAGGTACCATGGTTCTTTGATATGTTATTACTACGAGCCAACCAGCTGTCTTCTCCCGCACAGAAGCGGGTCATGAGCGTTGTGAGAGCTGCCATAGATTTCGGCTTTTCGTGACCAAGGTGCCGGGCTAGCCACTCGTCTCGGATGTTGTGCTTGAAAGCCGCTAAGGCCTCCGCATCCGGACAGTCGACGATTTGATTCTTCTTTGTAAGGAACCGAGTCCAGAATTGCCTGGCCGACTCTTCTGGCTGCCGAATTACGTGGCTCAAGTCATCGACGTCTGGTGGTCGCACATAAGTGCCCTGAAAGTTGTCGAGGAATGCGGCCTCCAGATCTTCCCAACAGCTAATGGAGTCTGCTGGCAAGCTATTAAGCCAATGCCGCGCTGGTCCTTTGAGTTTTAGTGGGAGGTACTTGATGGCATGTAAGTCATCACCACGGGCCATGTGGATGTGGTGGAGGAAGTCCTCGATCCATACTGCGGGATCTGTTGTGCCGTCGTATGATTCAATGTTTACAGGTTTGAAACCTTCTGGGAATTGATGTTCCATTACTTCGCCTGTGAAGCATAATGGGTGTGCGGCACCTCTGTATTGGGCTATATCGCGAGGCAACTCATATGGGTCCTGCCCGCTGTGTTCGGCCCGGCTGGATTTGCTTTTACTGTATCCGGCGTGACGTTTACCATCTCGTAGAGTGGTGGCCCCTCGTGATCCATAGATCGATCTTGAATGCTTTGCTTTGTCCTCCAATATGTCTCGCAGGTCTGGCGTATCTCCCCATGCCTTTTCATTTGGATGGCGTTGGGGTGGAGGCTGAGCTTTTGGCTGGAATGCCTCTCTATCGCGGCCACGAGGTGGCCGATCAGCCGTATCATACGCTTCTTCCTCCAGTTGGGGTAGTAACCCACGCCTTGGGCAACTCTTGGAGGGACGCTCGAGTTTATATTCCCCGGCCGCGAGGACTTCAGTCCATTTGTCAGCTAGCAGATCTTGATCAGCTTGAAGCTGCTGCTATTTTTTCTTCAGGCTATTTGCCGTGGCCATAAGCTTGCGCTTGAAGCGCTCTTGTTCGACGGGATCCTCTAGTATGGCGAATTCATCGTCGCCGAGGCTTGCCTCATCTTCGGAGGGGGGCATGTAATTGTCATCCTCCTCCTCTCCACTAGCCGCCCTCTCAGGAGAGCTGGCTCCTTCATCCTCCTGCTCTAAATCTTGCTGGAGGGGATTGTTGTTGTCTTCGGCGCTATCTGGAGTGTTATTATCTCCTGTGCCGGTATCACCACTTTTGCTTTGGCAGGACTTAGAGCGGCGCCGCTGACGTCGGCGCTTGGGTTGCTTCTTGGAGGGGTCATCCTCCGCTATCTCATCGCCGTTGCCTTCATTGGGTGTATCCACCATGTATATGTCATACGACGAGGTGGCTTTGCAGTGCCCTATAGGTGCTGGTTCATGTTCGTCTCCTACATCGTCGTCCATACCGTCGATGTCTTCGGAGTCGAAGTCGAGCATGTCGGTTAAATCATCGACAGTGGCTACAAAGTGGGTGGTGGATGGGCGTCGAATTTCTTCGTCGTCCGCATCCCAATCCTGTTGGCCATAATCCGGCCAGGGCTCTTGTCGGTGTCAAAACCGGCGGATCTCGGGTAGGGGGTCCCGAACTGTGCGTCTAGGCCGGATGGTAACAGGAGGTAGGGAACATGATGTTTTACCCAGGTTCGGGCCCTCTTGATGGAGGTAAAACCCTACGTCCTGCTTGATTAATATTGATGATATGGGTAGTACAAGAGTAGATCTACCACGAGATCGAGGAGGCTAAACCCTAGAAGCTAGCCTATGGTATGATTGTTGTCTATGGAGTTGATGAAGTTGTCCTACGGACTAAAACCCTCCGGTTTATATAGACACCGGATGGGGTTAGGGTTACATAGAGTCGGTTACAATGGTAGGAGATCTTGAATATCCGCATCGCCAAGCTTGCCTTCCACGCCAAGGAAAGTCCCATCCGGACACGGGACGTAGTCTTCAATCTTGTATCTTCATAGTCCTGGAGTCCGGCTGAAGGTATAGTCCGGCTACCCGAACACCCCCTAATCCAGGACTCCCTCAGTAGCCCCTGAACCAGGCTTCAATGACGAGGAGTTTGGCGCGCAAATTGTCTTCGACATTGCAAGGCGGGTTCCTCCTCCAAGTCCTTCATAGAAGATTGTTAACACCAAGAGTAGTGTCCGGCTGTGCAAAATAAGTTTCCACATATTGCCATAGAGAGAATTGTTGGGGAACGCAGTAATTTCAAAAATTTTCCTACGCACATGCAAGATCATGGTGATGCACAGCAACGAGAGGGGAGAGTGTTGTCTACGTACCAACGCAGACCGACTGCGGAAGCGATCACACAACGTAGAGGAAGTAGTCGTACGTCTTCTTCCCGATCCGACCGATCCAAGCACCGTTACTCCGGCACCTCCGAGTTCTTAGCACACGTTCAGCTCGATGACGTTCCTCGGGCTCCGATCCAGCAAAGCGTCGAGGAAGAGTTCCGTCAGCACGACGGCGTGGTGACGATCTTGATGTACTACCGACGCAGGGCTTCGCCTAAGCACTGTAACGGTATGATCGAGGTGGAATTTGGTGGCAGGGGGCACCGCACACGGCTAAGGAACGATTAACTTGTGTGTCTAGGGGTGCCCCCTGCCCCCGTATATAAAGGCCAGGGGCAGGGGGTTCGGCCGGCTAGGAGGGAGGCGCAGGGAGGAGTCCTACTCCCACCGGGAGTAGGACTCCTCCCCTCCAATCCTATTCCAATTAGGATTCTTGGGGGGGAAGGAGAAAGAGGGGGCCGACCCACCTTTCCTAGTCCTATTAGGACTTGGGAAAGGGGGGGGGGGGGGCGCCGGCCAGGTGTGGGCTGCCTCTTCTCTCTTTTCCACTAAGGCCCAATAGGCCCATTTACCTCCCGGGGGGTTCCGGTAACCCTCCCGGTAATCCGGAAAAATCCCGATTTCACCCGGAACGCTTCCGGTGCCCAAACATAGGCTTCCAATATATCAATCTTTATGTCTCGACCTTTTCGAGACTCCTCGTCATGTCCGTGATCTCATCCGGGACTCCGAATAACCTTCGGTACATCAAAATGCATAAACTCATAATAACTGTCATCGTAACGTTAAGCGTGCGGACCCTACGGTTCGAGAACAATGTAGACATGACCGAGACACGTCTCCGGTCAATAACCAATAGCGGGACCTGGATGCCCATATTGGCTCCTACATATTCTACGAAGATCTTTATCGGTCAGACCGCATAACAACATACGTTGTTCCCTTTGTCATCGGTATGTTACTTGCCCGAGATTCGATCGTCGGTATCCAATACCTAGTTCAATCTCGTTACTGGCAAGTCTCTTTACTCGTTCCCTAATACATCCTCTCATAACTAACATCTTAGTTATTATGCTTGCAAGGCTTATGTGATGTGTATTACCGAGAGGGCCCAGAGATACCTCTCCGACAATCAGAGTGACAAATCCTAATCTCGAAATACGCCAACCCAACATCTACCATTGGAGACACCTGTAGTACTCCTTTATAATCACCCAGTTACGTTGTGACGTTTGGTAGTACCCAAAGTGTTCCTCCGGTAAACGGGAGTTGCATAATCTCATAGTTATAGGAACATGTATAAGTCATGAAGAAAGCAATAGCAACATACTAAACGATCGGGTGCTAAGCTAATGGAATGGGTCATGTCAATCAGATCATTCAACTAATGATGTGACCTCGTTAATCAAATAACAACTCTTTGTTCATGGTTAGGAAACATAACCATCTTTGATTAACGAGCTAGTCTAGTAGAGGCATACTAGTGACACTCTGTTGGTCTATGTATTCACACATGTATTATGTTTCCGGTTAATACAATTCTAGCATGAATAATAAACATTTATCATGATATAAGGAAATAAATAATAACTTTATTATTGCCTCTAGGGCATATTTCCTTCAGTCTCCCACTTGCACTAGAGTCAATAATCTAGATTACACAGTAATGATTCTTACACCCATGGAGTCTTGGTGCTGATCATGTTTTGCTCGTGGAAGAGGCTTAGTCAACGGGTCTGCAACATTCAGATCCGTATGTATCTTGCAAATCTCTATGTCTCCCACCTGGACTAAATCCCGGATGGAGTTGAAGCGTCTCTTGATGTGTTTGGTTCTTTTGTGAAATCTGGATTCCTTTGCCAAGGCAATTGCACCAGTATTGTCACAGAAGATTTTCATTGGACCCGATGCACTAGGTATGACACCTAGATCGGATATGAACTCCTTCATCCAGACTCCTTCGTTCGCTGCTTCCGAAGCAGCTATGTACTCCGCTTCACATGTAGATCCCGCTATGACGCTTTGTTTAGAACTGCACCAACTGACAGCTCCACCGTTTAAAGTAAACACGTATCCGGTTTGCGATTTAGAATCGTCCGGATCAGTGTCAAAGCTTGCATCAACGTAACCTCTTACGGTGAGCTCTTTGTCACCTCCATATACGAGAAACATATCCTTAGTCCTTTTCAGGTATTTCAGGATGTTCTTGACCGCTGTCCAGTGATCCACCCCTGGATTACTTTGGTACCTCCCTGCTAAACTTATAGCAAGGCACACATCAGGTCTGGTACACAGCATTGCATACATGATAGAGCCTATGGCTGAAGCATAGGGAACATCTTTCATTTTCTCTCTATCTTCTGCAGTGGTCGGGCATTGAGTCTGACTCAACTTCACACCTTGTAATACAGGCAAGAACCCTTTCTTTGCTTGATCCATTTTGAACTTCTTCAAAATCTTGTCAAGGTATGTGCTTTGTGAAAGTCCAATTAAGCGTTTTGATCTATCTCTATAGATCTTTATGCCTAATATGTAAGCAGCTTCCCCGAGGTCTTTCATCGAAAAACTTTTATTCAAGTATCCCTTTATGCTATCCAGAAATTCTATATCATTTCCAATGAGTAATATGTCATCCACATATAATATCAGAAATGCTACAGAGCTCCCACTCACTTTCTTGTAAATACAGGCTTCTCCAAAAGTCTGTATAAACCCAAATGCTTTGATCACACTATCAAAGCGTTTATTCCAACTCCGAGATGCTTGCACCAGTCCATAGATGGATCGCTGGAGTTTGCACACTTTGTTAGCTCCCTTTGGATCGACAAAACCTTCTGGTTGCATCATATACAACTCTTCTTCCAGAAATCCATTCAGGAATGCGGTTTTTACATCCATTTGCCAAATTTCATAATCATAAAATGCGGCAATTGCTAACATGATTCTGACAGACTTAAGCATCGCTACGGGTGAGAAAGTCTCATCGTAGTCAACTCCTTGAACTTGTCGAAAACCTTTTGCGACAAGTCGAGCTTTGTAGACAGTAACATTACCATCAGCGTCAGTCTTTTTCTTAAAGATCCATTTATTCTCAATTGCTTGCCGATCATCGGGCAAGTCAACCAAAGTCCATACTTTGTTCTCATACATGGATCCCATCTCAGATTTCATGGCTTCAAGCCACTTTGCGGAATCTGGGCTCACCATCGCTTCTTCATAGTTCGTAGGTTCATCATGATCTAGTAGCCTGACTTCCAGAACAGGATTACCATACCACTCTGGTGCGGATCTTACTCTGGTTGATCTACGAGGTACAGTAGTATCTTGATCTAAAGTTTCATGATCATCATCATTAACTTCCTCTCTTATTGGTGTAGGTCTCACAGAAACAGTTTTCTGTGATGTACTATTTCCCAATAACGGAGTAGGTACAGTTACCTCGTCAAGTTCTACTTTCCTCCCACTCACTTCTTTCGAGAGAAACTCCTTCTCAAGAAAGTTTCCGAATTTAGCAACAAAAGTCTTGCCTTCGGATCTGTGATAGAAGGTGTATCCAATAGTTTCCTTTGGATATCCAATGAAGACACACTTCTCCGATTTGGGTTCGAGCTTATCAGGTTGAAGCTTTTTCACATAAGCATCGCAGCCCCAAATTTTAAGAAACGACAACTTTGGTTTCTTGCCAAACCAAAGTTCATAAGGCGTCGTCTCAACGGATTTAGATGGTGCCCTATTTAACGTGAATGCGGCCGTCTCTAAAGCATAACCCCAAAATGATAGCGGTAAATCAGTAAGAGACATCATAGATCGCACCATATCTAGTAAAGTACGATTACGACGTTCGGACACACCATTACGTTGTGGTGTTCCGGGTGGCGTGAGTTGCGAAACTATTCCACAATTTTTCAAATGTACACCAAACTCGTAACTCAAATATTCTCCTCCACGATCAGATCGTAGAAACTTTATTTTCTTGTTACGATGATTTTCAACTTCACTCTGAAATTCCTTGAACTTTTCAAATGTTTCAGACTTATGTTTCATTAAGTAGATATACCCATATCTGCTTAAATCATCTGTGAAGGTGAGAAAATAACGATATCCGCCACGAGCCTCAATATTCATCGGACCACATACATCGGTATGTATGATTTCCAATAAATCTGTTGCTCTCTCCATAGTACCGGAGAACCGTGTTTTAGTCATCTTGCCCATGAGGCACGGTTCGCAAGTACCAAGTGATTCATAATCAAGTGGTTCCAAAAGCCCATCAGCATGGAGTTTCTTCATGCGCTTTACACCGATATGACCTAAACGGCAGTGCCACAAATAAGTTGCACTATCATTATCAACTCTGCATCTTTTGGCTTCAACATTATGAATATGTGTATTACTACTATCGAGATTCAATAAGAATAGACCACTTTTCAAGGGTGCATGACCATAAAAGATATTACTCATATAAATAGAACAACCATTATTCTCTGATTTAAATGAATAACCGTCTCGCATCAAACAAGATCCAGATATAATGTTCATGCTCAACGCTGGCACCAAATAACAATTATTTAGGTCTAATATTAATCCCGAAGGTAGATGTAGAGGTAGCGTGCCGACCGCGATCACATCGACTTTGGAACCGTTTCCCACGCGCATCGTCACCTCGTCCTTTGCTAGTGTCCGCTTATTCTGTAGTCCCTGTTTCGAGTTGCAAATATTAGCAACAGAACCAGTATCAAATACCCAGGTGCTACTGCGAGCATTAGTAAGGTACACATCAATAACATGTATATCACATATACCTTTGTTCACCTTGCCATCCTTCTTGTCCGCCAAATACTTGGGGCAGTTCCGCTTCCAGTGACCAGTCTGCTTGCAGTAGAAGCACTCAGTTTCAGGCTTAGGTCCAGACTTGGGTTTCTTCTCTTGAGCAGCAACTTGCTTGCTGTTCTTCTTGAAGTTCCCTTTCTTCTTCCCTTTGCCCTTTTTCTTGAAACTAGTGGTTTTGTTAACCATCAACACTTGATGCTCCTTCTTGATTTCTACCTCCGCAGCTTTCAGCATAGCGAAGAGCTCGGGAATAGTCTTGTTCATCCCTTGCATATTATAGTTCATCACAAAGCTCTTGTAGCTTGGTGGCAGTGATTGGAGAATTCTGTCAATGACGCAATCATCCGAAAGTGTAACTCCCAATTGAATCAAGTGATTATTATACCCAGACATTTTGAGTATATGCTCACTGACAGAACTATTCTCCTCCATCTTGCAGCTATAGAACTTATTGGAGACTTCATATCTCTCAATCCGGGCATTTGCTTGAAATATTAACTTCAACTCCTGGAACATGTCATATGCTCCATGACGTTCAAAACGTCGTTGAAGTCCCGGTTCTAAGCCGTAAAGCATGGCACACTGAACTATTGAGTAGTCATCAGCTTTGCTCTGCCAGACGTTCATAACTTCTGGTGTTGCTCTTGCAGCAGGCCTGGCACTCAGCGGTGCTTCCAGGACGTAATTCTTCTGTGCAGCAATGAGGATAATCCTCAGGTTACGGACCCAGTCCGTGTAATTGCTACCATCATCTTTCAACTTAGCTTTCTCAAGGAACGCATTAAAATTCAACGGAACAACAGCACGAGCCATCTATCTACAATCAACATAAACAAGCAAGATACTATCAGGTACTAAGTTCATGATAATTTTTAAGTTCAGTTAATTTACTTAAGAACTCCCACTTAGATAGACATCCCTCTA
Source organism: Triticum monococcum (assembly GCA_034509565.1). Classification (NCBI taxonomy): domain Eukaryota; kingdom Viridiplantae; phylum Streptophyta; class Magnoliopsida; order Poales; family Poaceae; genus Triticum; species Triticum monococcum. The sequence goes on from CM067846.1 coordinate 531,357,215, forward strand.
ATCCTCTAAGTGATTACGTGATCCAAATCAACTAAACCATAACCGATCATCACGTGAGATGGAGTAGTTTTCAATGGTGAACATCAATATGTTGATCATATCTACTATATGATTCACGCTCGACCTTTCGGTCTCCGTGTTCCGAGGCCATATCTGTATATGCTTGGCTCGTCAAGTATAACCTGAGTATTCTGCGTGTGCAACTGTTTTGCACCCGTTGTATTTGAACGTAGAGCCTATCACACCCGATCATCACGTGGTGTCTCAGCACGAAGAACTTTTGCAACGGTGCATACTCAGGGAGAACACTTCTTGATAATTTAGTGAGAGATCATCTTATAATGCTACCGTCAATCAAAGCAAGATAAGATGCATAAAAGGATAAACATCACATGCAATCAATATAAGTGATATGATATGGCCATCATCATCTTGTGCTTTGTGATCTCCATCTCCGAAGCATCGTCATGATCACCATCGTCACCGGCGCGACACCTTGATCTCCATCGTAGCATCGTTGTCGTCTCGCCAATCTTATGCTTCCACGACTATCACTACCGCTTAGTAATAAAATAAAGCATTACATCGCGATTGCATTGCATACAATAAAGCGACAACCATATGGCTCCTGCCAGTTGCCGATAACTCGGTTACAAAACATGATCATCTCATACAACAAAATCAGCATCATGCCTTGACCATATCACATCACAACATGCCCTGCAAAAACAAGTTAGACGTCCTCTACTTTGTTGTTGCAAGTTTTACGTGGCTGCTACGGGCTTAAGTAAGAACTCATCTCACCTACGCATCAAAACCACAATGATAGTTCGTCAAATAGACTCCGTTTTAACCTTCTCAAGGACCGGGCATAGTCACACTTGGTTCAACTAAAGTTGGAGAGACAGTCTTCCGCAAGCCATCTGTGTGCATAGCACGTCGAGGGAACCGGTCTCGCGTAAGAGTACGCGTAAGGTTGGTCCGGATCGTCTCGTCCAACAATACCGCCGAACCAAAGTATGACATGCTGGTAGGCAGTATGACTTGTATCGCCCACAACTCACTTGTGTTCTACTCGTGCAAATAACATCAAACCATAAAAACCTAGGCTCGGATGCCACTGTTGGGGAACGCAGTAATTTCAAAAATTTTCCTACGCACATGCAAGATCATGGTGATGCACAGCAACGAGAGGGGAGAGTGTTGTCTACGTACCAACGCAGACCGACTGCGGAAGCGATCACACAACGTAGAGGAAGTAGTCGTACGTCTTCTTCCCGATCCGACCGATCCAAGCACCGTTACTCCGGCACCTCCGAGTTCTTAGCACACGTTCAGCTCGATGACGTTCCTCGGGCTCCGATCCAGCAAAGCGTCGAGGAAGAGTTCCGTCAGCACGACGGCGTGGTGACGATCTTGATGTACTATCGACGCAGGGCTTCGCCTAAGCACTGTAACGGTATGATCGAGGTGGAATTTGGTGGCAGGGGGCACCGCACACGGCTAAGGAACGATTAACTTGTGTGTCTAGGGGTGCCCCCTGCCCCCGTATATAAAGGCCAGGGGCAGGGGGTTCGGCCGGCTAGGAGGGAGGCGCAGGGAGGAGTCCTACTCCCACCGGGAGTAGGACTCCTACCCTCCAATCCTATTCCAACTAGGATTCTTGGGGGGGAAGGAGAAAGAGGGGGCCGGCCCACCTTTCCTAGTCCTATTAGGACTTGGGAAAGGGGGGGGGGGGGCGCCGGCCAGGTGTGGGCTGCCTCTTCTCTCTTTTCCACTAAGGCCCAATAGGCCCATTTACCTCCCGGGGGGTTCCGGTAACCCTCCCGGTAATCCGGAAAAATCCCGATTTCACCCGGAACGCTTCCGGTGCCCAAACATAGGCTTCCAATATATCAATCTTTATGTCTCGACCTTTTCGAGACTCCTCGTCATGTCCGTGATCTCATCCGGGACTCCGAATAACCTTCGGTACATCAAAATGCATAAACTCATAATAACTGTCATCGTAACGTTAAGCGTGCGGACCCTACGGTTCGAGAACAATGTAGACATGACCGAGACACGTCTCCGGTCAATAACCAATAGCGGGACCTGGATGCCCATATTGGCTCCTACATATTCTACGAAGATCTTTATCGGTCAGACCGCATAACAACATACGTTGTTCCCTTTGTCATCGGTATGTTACTTGCCCGAGATTCGATCGTCGGTATCCAATACCTAGTTCAATCTCGTTATTGGCAAGTCTCTTTACTCGTTCCGTAATACATCCTCTCATAACTAACATCTTAGTTATTATGCTTGCAAGGCTTATGTGATGTGTATTACCGAGAGGGCCCAGAGATACCTCTCCGACAATCAGAGTGACAAATCCTAATCTCGAAATACGCCAACCCAACATCTACCATTGGAGACACCTGTAGTACTCCTTTATAATCACCCAGTTACGTTGTGACGTTTGGTAGTACCCAAAGTGTTCCTCCGGTAAACGGGAGTTGCATAATCTCATAGTTATAGGAACATGTATAAGTCATGAAGAAAGCAATAGCAACATACTAAACGATCGGGTGCTAAGCTAATGGAATGGGTCATGTCAATCAGATCATTCAACTAATGATGTGACCTCGTTAATCAAATAACAACTCTTTGTTCATGGTTAGGAAACATAACCATCTTTGATTAACGAGCTAGTCTAGTAGAGGCATACTAGTGACACTCTGTTGGTCTATGTATTCACACATGTATTATGTTTCCGGTTAATACAATTCTAGCATGAATAATAAACATTTATCATGATATAAGGAAATAAATAATAACTTTATTATTGCCTCTAGGGCATATTTCCTTCAAGAATAATATTAACACAAATCCAATCTGCTGACGTATTCCGCAGTGCGCCATCACACCACGGCCAAGTCTTTTACTCGAATCGTTTTTACTTTTTCACCTCAGCGTGTTTTGCGAGGCGGTTTCCTTGGCACGTCCTATCAAAGCAAAGATCGTGTTCCCCCCTTTTACGGGATTCTCATCAATATGGACGTGGGTAACCCCATCGTGCCCGTTAGCATATTTTCTCGATTAAAGGCGAGTCCCAAACGGTTACGGGGAGGGCTCCTAGTATTCAGCCTCTTATAAAGAGACCAGGGCCTTCTCTTTTCTCCAACAAGTTCACCCGTCGCCTTGAGTTCCAACACCCTAGGCTCCAGATTCCAGGCGCTTCGGACCTTCGACAATGTCCGGTTCCGACCTTCAAGGCCGATGGATGCCCTCCTCCGGCACGGAGGTGGACCTGCTAAAGTTGAGAGAGGCTAAGTTCCTGACCAGTGAAATTTGGCATAGGTTGCCTGCTCAAGGGCAGGTTATCCCCAGTCCCCAGCCTGGTGAGAGCGTGGTGTTCATCTCTTACTTCCTTCGGGGGTTGGGCTTCCCAATGGATCCCTTTGTGAGGGGACTGATGTTTTATTACGGGTTGGAATTCCACGACTTAGCTCCGGAGTCCATCCTCCATATCTCCTTGTTTATTGTTGTGTCTGAAGCGTTCCTCCATGTTAACCCTCACTTCGGACTATGGCTCAAGACCTTCAAAGTGGAACCGAAGATGATCGAGGGACGGCACGCAGAGTGCGAAGGCGCTGTTATAAGCAAAAATGTTGATGCTCCGTGGCCCGAGGGCTCTTTTCAAGAGGAGCTAGGCTTGTGGCAACGAGAGTGGTTTTATATCACCGCTCCCCGGAGCACCAAATGGGTGGCGCCTCCTACCTTTCGCTCGGGTCCCCCACCACGTCTGGCGTCATGGGTCAACAGAGGGTTGGATTGGGGTTTCCCCAAAGACGTGCCCTTGCTACAGGGCCGCATTAAAGATCTCTTGGAAGGAGACCTCAACCTGGTCAAGGTGACGCAGGTCATGCTGATTCGCTGGATATTGCCCGACAAACGTCGCCCCCTTCGCCTGTGGGAATTTAATCCAGAGGGACCGCGAGCTCTCCAGAACTTCATGGGCGCAACACCCGCGGAGATGTATAAACTGTTCTTTGGATCACAGGAGATGTGTCCGGATTCGACCGAGGACGCAGGCCTAAGCTGCAATCGCCTGGATACTCAAGTAAGCAACCTTGTGCCCGGACATTCTATCCGTATAGTTGTCATAAACTTGCCCCTAAAGAGCCGTCCTTTTAAACAGGAGTGGATAGCGAAGGCAAAGCTGATCAGGTGTCTGGCTCCCCTTCCTGAAACCAGGCCAGATCCCGTGCTAGTCAGGATGCTGGAGATAATGCCTTCGGAGGGGGAGGACAAGGAAGCTATGGCCTCCTCGAAGGAGGCTGCTCCGATGGGAGGAACCGACGATTCCTCTCCTAAGGGGAAGAAGAGAGCCGCCTCTAACGACCCAGAAACCATGGCCGCGAAGCGGGGGAGAAAATCCTTGTCAGAGGGTCCGACGCCGGGGAGTTCCTCGGCCGGACTACGCCCTCAAGGGGATCAGCCCTCCAGCGAGCCGTAAGTAGAGAAAGATTTTCCTTTTGAGGAATGAGGGAAATCCTTGATTTATGTCTGAGAAGATTAACCAAACTTTTACCTTGTAGCTCGGACCTCAGCCCTTCTCAGCAGAGCTCGTCTTCGGGGGATCTTCTTCCGGAGATGATGGAGAGCGGGACGCCTCCCCCTGCCGTGCCGCCTAGCGAGGCGGGCGATCCTGAGGTGTCGTCACGGAGGGTTTCTCCGAATTCGGCAGGAGCAGAAGACAATGTGGCCCCCTGAGGTTCTCCATGTCCGGACTTCGAAAGAGGTCATGGGACGAGCCCGGCACCGTCTGGTGCTCGGTCGGAGGAGCTAAAGATTCTGCTGGGGCGAGCTTGCATCTCAGAGGAGCACCGTGCCTTGATGGGCATGGTGATCGAAAAGATTTCATCCGCGGAGAGCGGATTGCATGAGGCTGTCAAAAGTTTACTGACGGGTTTCGAGGTATCTTGGATAATGTACACTTTTGGCAATTGCACATGAACAAGATGCGCCCTGTGTAGATAGTAGCCCCTGAGACTCTGCGTGTCGTCAAGAAATGACGGCACGCGGAGGATTATAATCCCAGGTCTAAGATGTCGCCTTTGAATGTAGGCGGTAGGGTGTCCGGAATCGAGCCGAACTGACAATTTTGCCGAACTAAAGCAGCAACTGGACGTGGCAGAAGCCGATATCACGCTTGTCAACAAGCGGCTTGAGGAAGCTCAAGGTATGTAATTCCCCGAGCGACATGAGGTAAGAATAGTTTGATGCCTGTGTCTTACAATGTGTGTGCTTGACGCAGATGGTGCGGCCGCCGTGGAGAGTCTGAAGGAAATATGCCCTAGAGGCAATAATAAAGTTATTATTTATTTCCTTATATCATGATAAATGTTTATTATTCATGCTAGAATTGTATTAACCGGAAACATAATACATGTGTGAATACATAGACAAACAGAGTGTCACTAGTATGCCTCTACTTGACTAGCTCGTTAATCCAAGATGGTTATGTTTCCTAACCATGGACAAAAGAGTTGTTATTTGATTAACGAGGTCACATCATTAGTTGAATGATCTGATTGACATGACCCATTCCATTAGCTTAGCACACGATCGTTTAGTATGTTGCTATTGCTTTCTTCATGACTTATACATGTTCCTATGACTATGAGATTATGCAACTCCCGTTTGCCGGAGGAACACTTTGGGTGCTACCAAACGTCACAGCGTAACTGGGTGATTATAAAGGAGCATTACAGGTGTCTCCAAAGGTAGATGTTGGGTTGGCGTATTTCGAGATTAGGATTTGTCACTCCGATTGTGAGAGAGGTATCTCTGGGCCCTCTCGGTAATGCACATCACTTAAGCCTTGCAAGCATTGCAACTAATGAGTTAGTTGTGGGATGATGTATTACAGAACGAGTAAAGAGACTTGCCGGTAACGAGATTGAACTAGGTATTGGATACCGACGATCGAATCTCGGGCAAGTAACACACCGATGACAAAGGGAACAACGTATGTTGTTATGCGGTCTGACCGATAAAGATCTTCGTAGAATATGTAGGAGCCAATATGGGCATCCAGGTCCCGCTATTGGTTATTGACCGGAGACGTGCCTCGGTCATGTCTACATTGTTCTCGAACCATAGGGTCCGCACGCTTAAGGTTTCGATGACAGTTATATTATGAGTTTATGAGTTTTGATGTACCGAAGGAGTTCGGAGTCCCAGATGAGATTGGGGACATGACGAGGAGTCTCGAAATGGTCGAGACATAAAGATCGATATATTGGACGACTATATTCGGACATCGGAAAGGTTCCGAGTGATTCGGGTATTTTTCGGAGTACCGGGTAGTTACAGGAGAGGTAATGGGCCTTGATGGGCTTTAGTGGGAAGATGAAAAGGCTGCTGCGCCCCCCTCCCCTTTGGTCCGAATTGGACTAGGGAAAAGGGGGCCGGCCACCTCTCCTTCTCCTCCTATTCCTTCTCCCTTCCTCCCCTTTTGGTGGACTCCTACTAGGACTTGGAGTCCTAGTAGGACTCCCTATCCTGGCCGCACCTTTGCCTTGGCCGGCCTCCTCCTTCTCCATCCTTTATATACAGGGGCAGGGGGCACCCCATAGACACACAAGTTGATCCTTGAGATCATTCCTTAGCCGTGTGCGGTGCCCCCTGCCACCAAATTCCACCTTGATCATACCGTGACAGTGCTTAGGCGAAGCCCTGCGTCGGTAGTACATCAAGATCGTCACCACGCCATCGTGCTGACGGAACTCTTCCTCGACACTTTGCTGGATCGGAGCCCGAGGATCGTCATCGAGCTGAACGTGTGCTAAGAACTCGGAGGTGCCGGAGTAACGGTGCTTGGATCGGTCGGATCGGGAAGAAGACGTACGACTACTTCCTCTATGTTGTGTGATCGCTTCCGTAGTCGGTCTGCGTTGGTACGTAGACAACACTCTCCCCCTCGTTGCTATGCATCACCATGATCTTGTGTGTGCGTAGGAAAATTTTGAAATTACTACGTTCCCCAACAGTGGCATCCGAGCCTAGGTTTTATGGTTTGATGTTATTTGCACGAGTAGAACACAAGTGAGTTGTGGGCGATACAAGTCATACTGCCTACTAGCATGTCATACTTTGGTTCGGCAGTATTGTTGGACGAGACGACCTGGACCAACCTTACGCGTACGCTTACGCGAGACCGGTTCCCTCGGCGTGCTTTGCACATAGATGGCTTGCGGGCGACCGTCTCTCCAACTTTAGTTGAACCAAGTGTGGCTACGCCCGGTCCTTGAGAAGGTTAAAACGGAGTCTATTTGACAAACTATCGTTGTGGTTTTGATGCGTAGGTGAGATGAGTTCTTGCTTAAGCCCGTAGCAGCCACGTAAAACTTGCAACAACAAAGTAGAGGACGTCTAACTTGTTTTTGCAGGGCATGTTGTGATGTGATATGGTCAAGACATGATGCTGATTTTTATTGTATGAGATGATCATGTTTTGTAACCAAGTTATCGGCAACTGGCAGGAGCCATATGGTTGTCGCTTTATTGTATGCAATGCAATCGCGATGTAATGCTTTACTTTATTGCTAAGCGGTAGTGATAGTCGTGGAAGCATAAGATTGGCGAGACGACAACGATGCTATGATGGAGATCAAAGTGTCGCGCCGGTGACGATGGTGATCATGACGGTGCTTCGGAGATGGAGATCACAAGCACAAGATGATGATGGCCATATCATATCACTTATATTGATTGCATGTGATGTTTATCTTTTATGCATCTTATCTTTCTTTGATTGACGGTAGCATTATAAGATGATCTCTCACTAAATTATCAAGAAGTGTTCTCCCTGAGTATGCACCGTTGCGAAAGTTCTTCGTGCTGAGACACCACGTGATGATCGGGTGTGATAGGTTCTACGTTCAAATACAACGGGTGCAAAACAGTTGCACATGCGGAATACTCAGGTTATACTTGACGAGCCAAGCATATACAGATATGGCCTCGGAACACGGAGACCGAAAGGTCGAGCGTGAATCATATAGTAGATATGATCAACATAACGATGTTCACCATTGAAAACTACTCCATCTCACGTGATGATCGGTTATGGTTTAGTTGATTTGGATCACGTGATCACTTAGAGGATTAGAGGGATATCTATCTAAGTGGGAGTTCTTAAGTAATATGATTAATTGAACTTAAATTTATCATGAACTTAGTCCTGGTAGTATTTTGCAAAGTATGTTGTAGATCAATAGCTCGCGTTGTTGCTTCCCTGTGTTTATTTTGATATGTTCCTAGAGAAAATTGTGTTGAAAGATGTTAGTAGCAATGATGCGGATTGGATCCGTGATCTGAGGTTTATCCTCATTGTTGCACAGAAGAATTATGTCCTTGATGCACCGCTAGGTGACAGACCTATTGCAGGAGCAGATGCAGACGTTATGAACGTTTGGCTAGCTCAATATGATGACTACTTGATAGTTTAGTGCACCATGCTTAATAGCTTAGAATCGGGACTTCAAAGACGTTTTGAACGTCATGGAACATATGAGATGTTCCAGGAGTTGAAGTTAATATTTCAAGCAAATACCCGAGTTGAGAGATATGAAGTCTCCAACAAGTTCTATACTTAAAGATGGAGGAGAATCGCTCAACTAGTGAGCATGTGCCCAGATTGTCTGAGTACTACAATCGCTTGAATCAAGTGGGAGTTAATCTTCCAGATAAGATAGTGATTGACGGAATTCTCTAGTCACCATCACCAAATTAGTAGAACTTTGTGATGAACTATAATATGCAAGGGATGGCAAAAGTAATTCTTAAGCTCTTCGTGATGCTGAAATCAACGAAGGTAGAAATCAAGAAAAACATCAAGTGTTGATGGTTGACAAGACCACTAGTTTCAAGAAAAGGGCAAAGGGAAGAAGGGGAACTTCAAGAAGAACGGCAAGCAAGTTGCTGCTCAAGTGAAGAAGCCCAAGTCTGATTCTAAGCCTGAGACTAAGTGCTTATACTGCAAAGGGACTGATCACTGGAAGCGGAACTACCCCAAATGATTGGCGGATAAGAAGGATGGCAAAGTAAACATAAGTATATTTGATATACATGTTATTGATGTGTACTTTACTAGTGTTTATAGCAACCCCTTAGTATTTGATGCTAGTTCAGTTGCTAAGAGTAGTAACTCGAAACGGGAGTTGCAGAATAAACAGAGACTAGTTAAGGGTGAAGTGACGATGTGTGTTGGAAGTAGTTCCAAGATTGATATGATCATCATCGCACACTCCCCTATACTTTCGGGATTAGTGTTGAACCTAAATAAGTGTTATTTGGTGTTTGTGTTGAGCATGAATATGATTTGATCATGTTTATTGTAATACGGTTATTCATTTAAGTAAAAGAATAAATTGTTGTTCTGTTTACATGAATAAAACCTTATATGGTTACACACCCAATGAAAATAGTTCATTGGATCTCGATCTTAATAATACACATATTCATAATATTGAAACCAAAAGATGCAAAGTTAATAATGATAGTGCAACTTATTTGTGGCACTGCTGTTTAGGTCATATTGGTATAAAGCGCATGAAGAAACTCCATGCTGTTGGGCTTTCGGAATCACTTGATTATGAATCACTTGATGCTTGCGAACCATGCCTTTTGGGCAAGATGACTAAAACGCCGTTCTCCGGAACAATGGAGCGAGAAAAGATTTGTTGGAAATCATACATACTGATGTATGTGGTCCAATGAATATTGAGGCTCGCGACAGGTATCATTATTTTCTGATCTTCACAAATGATTTGAGCAGATATGAGTATATCTACTTGATGAAACATAAGTCTGAAACATTTGAAAAGTTCAAAGAATTTCAGAGTGAAGTGAAAAACATCGTGACAAGAAAATAAAGTTTCTACGATCTGATCACGGAGATAAAAATTTGAGTTACGAGTTTGGTCTTCAGTTAAAACAATGTGAAATAGTTTCACTACTCACGCCACCTGGAACACCACATCATAATGGTGTGTCCGAATGTCATAACCGTACTTTATTGGATGTAGTGCAATCTATGATGTCTCTTACCGATTTACCACTATTGTTTTTGGGGTCATGCATTAGAGACAGCTGCATTCACGTTAAAAAAGGGGCACCATCTATATCCGTCGAGACGACGCCTTATGAACTATGGTTTGGCAAGAAACCAAAGTTGTCATTTCTTAAAGTTTGGGGTTGCGATGCTTATATGAAAAAGTTTCATCCTGATAAGCTCAAAACTCAAATCGGAGAAGTGCATCTTCATAGGATATCCAAAGGAAACTATTGAATACACCTTCTATCACAGATCCGAAGGCAAGACTTTTGTTGCTAAATTCGGAAACTTTCTGGAGAAGGAGTTTCTCTCGAAAGAAGTGAGTGGGAGGAAAGTAGAACTTGATGAGGTAACTGTACCTGCTCCCTTATTGGAAAGTAGTACATCACAGAAAAATGTTTCTGTGACACCTACACCAGTTAGTGAGGAAGCTAATGATGATGATCATGAAACTTCAGAACAAGACACTACTGAACCTCGTAGATCAACCAGAGTAAGATCCGCGCCAGAGTGGTACGGTAATCCTGTTCTGGAAGTCATGCTACTAGATCATGATGATCCTACGAACTATGAAGAAGCGATGGTGAGCCCAGATTCCGCAAAGTGGCTTGAAGCCATGAAATCTGAGATATGATCCATGTATGAGAACAAAGTATGGACTTTGGTTGACTTGCCTGATGATCGGCAAGCCATAGAAAATAAATGGATCTTCAAGAGGAAGACGGACGCTGATAGTAGTGTTACTATCTACAAAGCTAGAATTGTCGCAAAAGGTTTTCGACAAGTTCAAGGTGTTGACTACGATGAGATTTTCTCACTCGTATCTATGCTTATGTCTGTCCGAATCATGTTAGCAATTGCCGCATTTTATGAAATCTGGCAAATGGATAAACAAAACTGCATTCCTTAATGGATTTGCTAAAGAAGAGTTGTATACGATGCAACTAGAAGGTTTTGTCGATCCTAAAGGTGTTAACTAAATATGCAAGCTCCAGCGATCTATCTGTGGACTGGTGCAAACATCTCGGAGTTGGAATATACGCTTTGATGAGTTGATCAAAGCATATAGTTTTATACAGACTTGCGGTGAAGCCTGTATTTACGAGAAAGTGAGTGGGAGCACTACAACATTTCTGATAAGTATATGTGAATGACATATTGTTGATCGGAAATAATGTAGAATTATTCTGTAAAGCATAAAAGGAGTGTTTGAAAGGAGTTTTTCAAAGAAAGACTTCGGTAAAGCTGCTTACATATTGAGCTTCAAGATCTATAGAGATAGATCAAGACGCTTGATAAGTTTTTCAATAAGTACATACCTTGACAAGATTTTGAAGTAGTTCAAAATGGAACAGTCAAAGAAAAAGTTTCTTGCCTGTGTTACAAGGTGTGAAGTTGAGTAAAGACTCAAAGCCCGACCACGGCAGAAGATAGAAAGAGAATGAAAGTCATTCCCTATGCCTCATTCATAGGTTCTATAAAGTATGCCATGCTGTGTACCAGATCTATTGTATACCCTGCACTGATTTGGCAAGGGAGTACAATAGTGATCTAGGAGTAGATCACTGGACAGAGGTCAGAATTATCCTTAGTGAAATAAGGATATGTTTCTTGATTATGGACATGACAAAAAGGTTCGTCGTAAAGGGTTACGTCGATGCAAGTTTTTGACACTGATCCAGATGAATCGAAAGTCTCAATCTGCATACATATTTAAAGTGGGAGCAATTAGCTAGAGTAGCTCCATGCAGAGCATTATAGACATAGAATTTTGCAAAATACTTACGGATCTGAATGTGACAGACCCGTTGACTAAAATTATCTCACAAGCAAAACATGATCACACCTAGTACTCTTTGGGTGTTAATCACATAGAGATGTGAACTAGATTACTGACTAGTAAACCCTTTGAGTGTTGGTCACATGACGATGTGAACTATGGGTGTTAATCACATGGTGATGTGAACCATTGCTGCTAAATCACATGGCGATGTGAACTAGATTATTGACTCTAGTGCAAGTGGGAGACTCAAGGAAATATGCCCTAGAGGCAATAATAAAGTTATTATTTATTTCCTTATATCATGATAAATGTTTATTATTCATGCTAGAATTGTATTAACCGGAAACATAATACATGTGTGAATACATAGACAAACAGGGTGTCACTAGTATGCCTCTACTTGACTAGCTCGTTAATCAAAGATGGTTATGTTTCCTAACCATGGACAAAAGAGTTGTTATTTGATTAACGAGGTCACATCATTAGTTGAATGATCTGATTGACATGACCCATTCCATTAGCTTAGCACACGATCGTTTAGTATGTTGCTATTGCTTTCTTCATGACTTATACATGTTCCTATGACTATGAGATTATGCAACTCCCATTTGCCGGAGGAACACTTTGGGTGCTACCAAACGTCACAACGTAACTGGGTGATTATAAAGGAGCATTACAGGTGTCTCCAAAGGTAGATGTTGGGTTGGCGTATTTCGAGATTAGGATTTGTCACTCCGATTGTCGGAGAGGTATCTCTGGGCCCTCTGGGTAATGCACATCACTTAAGCCTTGCAAGCATTGCAACTAATGAGTTAGTTGTGGGATGATGTATTACAGAACGAGTAAAGAGACTTGCCGGTAACGAGATTGAACTAGGTATTGGATACCGACGATCGAATCTCGGGCAAGTAACATACCGATGACAAAGGGAACAACGTATGTTGTTATGCGGTCTGACCGATAAAGATCTTCGTAGAATATGTAGGAGCCAATATGGGCATCCAGGTCCCGCTATTGGTTATTGACCGGAGACGTGTCTCGGTTATGTCTACATTGTTCTCGAACCGTAGGGTCCGCAAGCTTAAGGTTTCGATGACAGTTATATTATGAGTTTATGAGTTTTGATGTACCAAAGGAGTTCGGAGTCCCAGATGAGATTGGGGACATGACGAGGAGTCTCGAAATGGTCGAGACGTAAAGATCGATATATTGGACGACTATATTCGGACATCGGAAAGGTTCCGAGTGATTCGGGTATTTTTCAGAGTACCGGGTAGTTACGGGAGAGGTAATGGGCCTTGATGGGCTTTAGTGGGAAGAGGAAAAGGCTGCTGCGCCCCCCCTCCCCTTTGGTCCGAATTGGACTAGGGAAAAGGGGGCCGGCCACCTCTCCTTCTCCTCCTATTCCTTCTCCCTTCCTCCCCTTTTGGTGGACTCCTACTAGGACTTGGAGTCCTAGTAGGACTCCCTATCCTGGCCGCACCTTTGCCTTGGCCGGCCTCCTCCTTCTCCATCCTTTATATACAGGGGCAGGGGGCACCCCATAGACACACAAGTTGATCCTTGAGATCGTTCCTTAGCCGTGTGCGGTGCCCCTGCCACCAAATTCCACCTCGATCATACCGTTACAGTGCTTAGGCGAAGCCCTGCGTCGGTAGTACATCAAGATCGTCACCACGCCGTCGTGCTGACGGAACTCTTCCTCGACGCTTTGCTAGATCGGAGCCCGAGGATCGTCATCGAGCTGAACGTGTGCTAAGAACTCGGAGGTGCCGGAGTAACGGTGCTTGGATCGGTCGGATCGGGAAGAAGACGTAAGACTACTTCCTCTACGTTGTGTGATCGCTTCCGCAGTCGGTCTGCGTTGGTACGTAGACAACACTCTCCCCCTCGTTGCTATGCATCACCATGATCTTGTGTGTGCGTAGGAAAATTTTGAAATTACTACGTTCCCCAACAGAGTCTTAGGGCAGAATTTGCCCGAGCTAAAGAGCAAGCCAGAAAAAGTGATGCGGCCGCCAAAAAAGCCCTTGAAGAGCTGAGAGCCGAACAGGCTGCCCATTGCCGAAGCAAGGAAGAGATGGCCAAGATGGCCGAAAAGTTAAAAAGCACTACAAACCGTTGCAGACTTCTTGAAGAAGAAGACCAGGCCAAACAAACGAACTTAGAGAAGGCTGCTACCAATGCCAAGGACGCGCGCTCTGCGATGAGAGCTGCGAAGGAGGAGCTGCATCAGGCCGAACAGATTGCGGCTGGAAAGCCCTTTATGCTGTGAAGGAAATTTTGCGACCCGAAGTTTGCTCCATTGGACCGGATGTGGAGTGTGGAGGATACCTATCTGGATTTGGTAGCGAGTGCTGCTGATGTGACCGAACACTTTCGAGATCAAAAAGATCACGAAGTGGAAAAGCTTTTCTGGTCGCAGTTTCACAATCCAGAGCGTCCACTAGCAGTGGATGATCGTTTGTCTCAATGGGCCGAACTGAATAGATTGTCCGGACTTGCCATGAAGTACGTCATGGGTCATCTGTGGCCGGGGAGATCGGAGCCGAAGAGTTATTTCAGCTTGGTGCAGCAATTCCTTGACACGGTGCCGCGTATAAATGCAATGAAGAGGTCAGCATGCGGAGGGCGCAAGGATGGCTCTTGCCCGTGTTAAGACATACTGGGCGGAGATGGAGACCACCGTTGTTGCGTCCCGCGATTTGGACAAAAGCCGAGTACCCTCCGAGCACTATTTTCAGGAAGTCCTTGAAGGCGCTCGTGTAATAGAGACACAATGCTCGAAAGATGCTATGTTATGAGAGCACATGTAATTATAAAGTAATATTTTGATAAACTATAGTGGTCTTTTTTATACTTGTGCCTCAAGTATTGTAAACACCTTCTATGCGGCCGTTTTAAGATATATATATATATATATATATGTATGTATGTATGTATAGAATCTGAAAGATGGCAGTCGTTGGCTTCAGCCCCCACGCACATAGTGCGGGGGTGCTCGCAGAAAACACATTTTCACACTTAATCCAACGTCTTGGTCCTACAAAGGAGGTGATAGCGCAGCGGGCCAGGCAACCGGACTATAATGCTTTAACACTTTCACTTAGCCATAGGAGTTTGAAAATGAGACTCTTTAGCTAGCTCCTTGGTGGCAACTGCGCTCGTCCGAATTCGGGACGCGTATGTGCCTGACTGGGAAGCGGCCCTTCGTTAAAGCGGAGGAATCCGATAGATTCCGATAAGTCATCGAGTGGCTGACCAGTCTCACGCTACATCATGACAGTCAGTTTTCGGCTTTCTCTACTGAGGTGCTCGCCCTGGCCGAACCAGGGGCACAATCGCAGTAGTTCTCCTGGTGCTACCTTAGCCGATAGAGCGGAACATAAGGTAGCCTAACTCAGGAGCCGGGCAACCCAACATTTGACCAAAGACATGATTCGGAGCTGATGCATATAATGCCAAAACTCGCGACGCCGAACACTCCCTAAGGCGTTCGGTCTTTATGAGTGCGGGCCAAACAACACTCTTCATTAAAAAAGCCCCTAGTGTCCAGGTACGCGCAAAAATTCTGTCGTGGCCACATGCCAAGACGCCAGCCTCCTCCTTGGTTATACTGAAAAGAAAAAACCAGGGGAGGTGTAGCAACAAGAGGCAGTAAGAAAGGTTTACGCAGGGTCTTAATCTAAAAAGAATCCTTTAGGACGGGTCCCTACTGCACGTCTGCGCCTGTGTCTCCATTGTGCCGTATCCTGGACAGGCGCCGCACGACGTTCATCTGTAAAAGAGAGGAACTGAGTTTGGGTCGTGCCGGAAAAGGTAAAAATAAGCAAAATATAAAGTAAAATATGGGAGTTTGAGCTTTATTGTCTCTTATTGTATATGCGTGGAGCCCCTAGTGCGAGGGGTATATGGCCCCTAAGCCTGCATCAATGATGATTTTGTATCGAACTCGTCCATCCGCGTTCGTGGTCTTTAATGACCTATTTTGAAGTTTTTTGGCCGGTGAGGCCATTTTGCTGTGGGGCTGTCAAGGCGGCCGCACAGTCCTCCGCTTGAGGAGGCACACTTTAGTGCTTCCCCTTCAAAGAGATGATGCCTCGTGGACCGGGCATCTTAAGCGTAAGAGATGCATAATGCAGTATTGCGTTAAAGCGAGCGAAAGCTTCGCGTCCCAGTAGTGCTTGATAGCGGCTTGAGAACGGGACGATATGGAAGGTCAACTTTTCACGGCGGAAGTTATCGGCAGAGCCGAATATGACTTCGAGCCGGAGAAAACCCATACAATGGGTGTCCGGACCAGGTATTACCCCTTGAAAGGAGGTTTTGCTGCGGCGAATTCTTGCTGGGTTTATCCTCATGTGCTGGATTGTATCCTGATATATCAGGTTTAGTCCACTACCGCCGTCCATAAGGACATTTGAAAACTGGAGTCCGCCAATTATTGGATCGAGTATCAAGGCAGTCCAGCCTGCATTCTTGATATTTCTATAATAATCTAGCTGATCGAAGATGATCGGATTTGACAACCAGTGGCCGGACCCTTTGGGGATGGTCCGTGTGGTGCGTACCTTTACCGGCGCCGCATGTTTTGTTATGTGAAGTGAGTTCACTCTTTTTACTTCCTGTGGGAAGTTCTTTTGTCTCCTGGTACTCTGCTTTTGGGGTTCGTCCTCGTCTTCGCTTGGTATGTCGAGCCCCTTGTGTTCGGCATTGAGTCTGCCGGATTGTTTGAAAACCCAACAGTCTCTGTGGGTATGGTTAGCAGGCTTCCCGGGAGTACTGTGTATCTGACATATCCTGTCCAGGATTTTATTTAGGTTGGATGGATCGTCCCTGTTATCCTAGGGGGGGGGGGTTTCCTGATTTTGTTGTGAGCCTTTGAATCCGGCATTGACTGCCGTGCTCTTCGGACATTTATCCTTAGTCCGGCGACGGTCCTTGTTGCGTCGCGGTTTTCTGTTTCTATCCCTAGTTTCGGATGTACTTGGGTCGCTGGGGCTGCACCTTGCCAACCAGCTGTCCTCCCCTGCATAAAAGCGGGTCATGAGGTATGTTTAGTGCGGCCATTGTTCTTGGCTTTTCTTGGCCGAGGTGTCTGGCGAGCCATTCATCTCGGACATTATGCCTGAAAGCTGCTAAGGCTTCGGCGTCCGGACAATCGACTATCTGATTCTTTTTAGTAAGGAATCTATTCCAGAACTGTCGAGCTGATTATCCGGGTTGTTGAGTTATGTGACTGAGATCGTCTGCGTCCGGGGGGCGGACATAGGTCCCTTGAAAGTTTGCTCGGAAAGCATCCTCGAGCTCTCCCCAACTTCCAATTGTGTTTTCGGGAAGGCTTTTAAGCCAATGCCGGGCTGGTCCTTCGAGCTTAAGGGGTAAATATTTTATGGCATGGAGATCATCTCCTCTAGCCATGTGTATGTGGAGGATATAATCCTCTATCCAGACTCCAGGGTCTGTTGTTCCATCATATGCCTCTATATTTACGGGTTTGAATCCCTCTGGAAATTCATAGGCCAGGACCTCATCGGTGAAACATAGAGGGTGTGCGGCGCCCCTGTATTTGGGTATGCCAGATTCTGATGATGGCTTTATTGCATTGCTTGCGAGAGCTTGCTTTCTTGGCCCATAAATGGACCTGACTGGGCCATGGTGCGAATCCTTAAGTGGGTTGCATGCCGATTTAAGTGCGGCGCCGCTTGCTGCTTTATGGGGTCGTCTATCCGACTGTGTGGCTTTCTCTTTTTTGAATGCGAGGGCTCTAGGGCCTCTTCGTCGAATTCAGGCAGTAGCTTTTTTTCGGATAGCTTTTAGTGCGGCGACTGTCGCCGTATTTCTCTGCGGTATTGATTACTTTGCTCCATCTAATCCGGAGTGCATCTTCCGCTGTTTTTAGCTTCCGCTTCTGCTTTTTCAGGCTGCGTGCAGTTGCAATGAGCCTCTCATGGAGATTCTTCTGCTCCATGGGTTTATCCGGCGTGAGGTCGTCCGGAATGCCGTTTTCGCCAGAGGAGGGATGTTCGGTTTCTCCATCCGCGTTGCCATGTTCGGACGGTTGCTCTAAGGCCTGCTCGTCCTGCTCTATGGCTGGGTTTTTATCGAGGCGGGGCTTGGGTCGGCGTTTACGCCGACGCTTTGATTGCTTTTCGGGGGGTCTACCTCCCGTTCCTTCCCCTTTTTCCTCGTTGTCGCTTCCTTTAGGGGTATCCACCATGTACACATCGTGAGATGAGGTGGCTGTCCAATGACCTATGGGCGTTGGTTCGTTGATATCTCCTGCATCGTTATTCATGCTATCGATGTCTCCGGAGTCGAAGTTTAGCACGTCGTTTAAATTGTCGACAGTGGCTACCAAGTGGGTGGTGGGTGGGCTTTGAATTTCTTCATCGTCCGTGTCCCATCCTTGCTGACCGTAATCCGGCCAGGGCTCTCCTGATAAAGAGAGAGACTTAAGAGAATTCAGGATGACGCCGAAAGGCGAGTGTTGAAAGATGTCTGCGGCAGTGAACTCCATTATCGGATTCGATTGGCAGGGGCGCGGGGGGTTCGGAGTCCGGGGAGGAGTCCGGATCCTCGGAGTCACGGGTCATGCAGAGTACGGGGCTAGCGTTCGGCTCGATTGCCTTTGAGATTGCAGCCCCGAGCTGGCATCCAACCGCTCGTCCTCGATTGGCGCAATAGGCTCCGAGTTAGAGGTCGGAACCGATGCGTGAGCGGCCTCCAGGACACTGTCTGGAGGCAGAGCTAGATCCTGCCCCTCGAGATAGTGCGGCGCGCTTGGCCGTGGCTCGAACCCGTCGAAGATCAAGTCTCTGCGGATGTCAGCCGTGTAGTTTAGCTTCCAAACCTGACTTGATGGCCAGGGGCGTAGCTTTCGATCTGCTCCAAGTGGCCAAGAGAATTGGCCCGCAGAGCAAAGCCACCGAAGACGAAGATCTGTCCGGGTAAAAAGTCTCACCCTGGACTGCATCACTGCTGATGATCAAAGGAGCCATCGGGCCTAATGGCGACGACACAGAGGAACTCTCAATGAAAGCACCAATGTCGGTGTCAAAACCGGCGGATCTCGGGTAGGGGGTCCCGAACTGTGCGTCTAGGCCGGATGGTAACAGGAGGCAGGGAACACGATGTTTTACCCAGGTTCGGGCCCTCTTGATGGAGGTAAAACCCTACGTCCTGCTTGATTTATATTGATGATATGGGTAGTACAAGAGTAGATCTACCACGAGATCGAGGAGGCTAAACCCTAGAAGCTAGCCTATGGTATGATTGTTGTCTATGGAGTTGATGAAGTGGTCCTACAGACTAAAACCCTCCGGTTTATATAGACACTGGATGGGGTTAGGGTTACATAGAGTCGGTTACAATGGTAGGAGATCTTGAATATCCGCATCGCCAAGCTTGCCTTCCACGCCAAGGAAAGTCCCATCCGGACACAGGACGTAGTCTTCAATCTTGTATCTTCATAGTCCTGGAGTCCGGCTGAAGGTATAGTCCGGCTACCCGAACACCCCCTAATCCAGGACTCCCTCAGCTCTCCTGACAAAGAGAGAGACCTTAGTGAATTCAGAATGTCGCCGAAGGGCGAGGGCTGAAAGATATCCGCGGCGGTGAATTCCATGACCGGTGCCCAATCGGATTCGATTGGCGGGGGTGCGGATGGTTCGGGGTCCGGAAGAGAGTCCGGCACCTTGGAGTCACGGGCTGCGCAGAGGATTATGCTGGTGTTTGGCTCGATCACCGTCGAGACTGCAGCCCCTGAGGCAGTGTCTAGCCACCCGTCCTTGATTGGCGCAGCTAGCTTCGAGCTAAGGGTCGCAGCTGATGCAGGCGCGGCCTCTGGGGTACCGTCCGGTGGCAGAGCTGGGTCATACCCATCGCGACAGTGCGGCGCGCCCGGCTGTGGCTTGAATCCATCGAAGATCAAGTCCCCACGGATGTTGGCCGTGTAATTCAAACTTCCAAATCTGACCTGATGGCCAGGGGCGTAGCTTTCAATCTGCTCCAAATGGCCAAGCGATTTAGCCCGCAGTGCAAAGCCGCCGAATACGAAGATCTGTCCGGGGAGAAAAGTCTCACCCTGGACCGCATCGCTACCGATGATAGTAGGAGCCATCAAGCCTAACAGCGATGACACAGAGGAACTCTCAATGAAAGCACCAATGTAGGTGTCAAAACTGGCGGATCTCGGGTAGGGGGTCCCGAACTGTGCGTGTAGGCCGGATGGTAACAGGGGGCAAGGGACACGAAGTTTTACCCAGGTTCGGGCCCTCTTGATGGAGGTAAAACCCTACGTCCTGCTTGATTAATATTGAAGATATGGGTGTTACAAGAGTAGCTCTACCACGAGATCAGAGAGGTTAAACCCTAGAAGCTAGCCTATGGTATGATTGTATGTTGTGATTGTTGTCCTACGGACTAAAACCCTTTGGTTTATATAGACACCGGAGAGGGTTAGGGTTACACAAGGTCGGTTACAAAGGAGGAGATATCCATATACGTATTGCCTAGCTTGCCTTCCACGCCAAGTAGAGTCCCATCCGGACACGAGACGAAGTCTTCAATCTTGTATCTTCATAGTCTAACAGTCCGGCCAATGGAGATAGTCCGGCTGTCCGGAGACCCCCTAATCCAGGACTCCCTCACTAAGCCTGAGACTGAGTGCTTCTACTACAAAGGGGCTGGTCACTGGAAGCAGAACTGCCCCAAGTATTTGGCGGACAAGAAGGATGGAAAGTGAAAGGTATATTTGAGATACATGTTATTGATGTGTACCTTACTAATGCTCGTAGTAGCGCTTGGGTATTTGATATAAGTTATGTTGCTAATATTTGCAACTCAAAACAGGGGCTACAGATTAAGGGAAGATTGGCTAAGGAAGAGGTGACGATGCACATGGGAAATGGTTCCAAAGGCGATTAGATTGCCGTCGGCACGCTACCTCTACATCTACCTTCAGGATTAGTTTTAGACCTGAATAATTGTTATTTGGTGCCAGCGTTAAGCATGAACATTATATCTAGATCTTGTTTGATGCGAGACTGTTATTCATTTAAATTAGAGAATAATGGTTGTTCTATTTATATGAATAATATCTTTTATGGTCATGCACACTTGATGAGTGGTCTATTTTTACTAAATCTTGATAGTAGTGATACACATATTCATAGTATTGAAGCCAAAAGATATAACTTTAACAATGATAGTGCAACTTATTTGTGGCACTGCCGTTTGGGTCATATTGGTGTAAAGCACATGAAGAAACTCCATGCTGATGGACTTTTGGAATCATTTGATTATGAATCACTTGATGCTTGCGAACCATGCCTCATGGGCAAGATGACTAAGACTCCGTTCTTCGGAACAATGGAACGAGCAACAGACTTATTGGAAATAATACATACTAATGTATGCGGTCCGACGAGTGTTGATGCTCGTGGCGGGTATCATTATTTTTTGACCTTTACAGATGATTTGAGCAGATATGGGTATATCTACTCGATGAAACATAAGTTTGAAACATTTGAAAAGTTCAAAGAATTTCAGTGTGAAGTGGAAAATCATCGTAACAAGAAAATAAAGTTTCTACGATCTGATCATGGAGGAGAATATTTGAGTTACGAGTTTGGTCATCATTTGAAACAATGCGGAATAGTTTTGCAACTCACGCCACCTGGAACACCACAGCGTAATGGTGTGTCCGAACATCATAACCGCACTTTATTAGATATGGTGCGATCTATGATGTCTCATACTGATTTACCGCTATCGTTTTGGGGTTATGCTTTAGAGATGGCTGCATTCACGTTAAATAGGGCACCATCAAAATCCGTTGAGATGACACCTTATGAATTGTGGTTTGGCAAGAAACCCAAGTTGTCGTTTCTTAAAGTTTGGGGCTGCGATGCTTATGTGAAAAAGCTTCAACCTGATATGCTCAAACCCAAATCGTAGAAATGTGTCTTCATAGGATACCCAAAAGAGATTGTTGGGTACACCTTCTATCACAGATCTGAAGGCAAGATATTCGTTGCCAAGAATGGATCCTTTCTAGACAAGGAGTTTCTCTCGAAAGAAGTGAGTGGGAGGAAAGTAGAACTTGATGAGGTAACTTTACTTGCTCCCTTATTGGAAAGTAGTTTATCACAGAAATCAGTTCAAGTGATTCCTACACAAGTAAGTGATGAAGCTAATGATGATGATCATGAAACTTCTGATCAAGTTACTACCGAACCTCGTAAGTCAACTAGAGTAAGATCCGCACCAGAGTGGTACAGTAATCCTATTCTGGAAGTCATGTTACTTAACCATGACGAACCCACGAGGAAGCGATGATGAGCCCAGATCCCGCAAAATGGCTTGAGGCCATGAAATATGAGATGGGATCCATGTATAAGAACAAAGTGTGGACTTTTGTTGACTTGCCCGATGATCGGCAAGCCATAGAGAGTAAATGGATCTTCAAGAAGAAGACTGATGCTGACGGTAATGTTACTATCTACAAAGCTTGACTTGTTGCAAAAGGTTTTTGACAAGTTCAAGGAGTTGACTACGATGAGACCTTCTCACCCGTAGCGATGCTTATGTCCGTCCGAAGCATGTTAGCAATTGCCGCATTTTATGATTATGAAATTTGGCAAATGGATGTCAA
Source organism: Triticum monococcum (assembly GCA_034509565.1). Taxonomy (NCBI): domain Eukaryota; kingdom Viridiplantae; phylum Streptophyta; class Magnoliopsida; order Poales; family Poaceae; genus Triticum; species Triticum monococcum. Next base: position 531,379,763 of record CM067846.1, read on the forward strand.
AACTGCATTCCTTAATGGATATCTTAAAGAAGAGTTGTATATGATGCAACCAGAAGGTTTTGTCGATCCAAAAGGTGCTAACAAAGTGTGTAAGCTCCAGCGATCCATTTATGGAATGATGCAAGCATCTCGGAGTTGGAATATACGCTTTGATAGTGTGATCAAAGCATATGGTTTTATACAGACTTTTGGAGAAGCCTATTGAGGGAGTCCTGGATTAGGGGGTGTTCGGATAGCCGGACTATACCTTCAGCCGGACTCCAGGACTATGAAGATACAAGATTGAAGATTATGTCCCGTGTCCGGATGGGACTTTCCTTGGCATGGAAGGCAAGCTTGGCGATGCGGATATTCAAGATCTCCTACCATTGTAACCGACTCTATGTAACCCTAACCCTATCTGGTGTCTATATAAACCGGAGGGTTTTAGTCCGTAGGACAACTTCATCAACTCCATAGACAACAATCATACCATAGGCTAGCTTCTAGGGTTTAGCCTCCTTGATCTCGTGGTAGATCTACTCTTGTACTACCCATATCATCAATATTAATCAAGCAGGACGTAGGGTTTTACCTCCATCGAGAGGGCCCGAACCTGGGTAAAACATCGTGTTCCCTGTTTCCTGTCACCATCCGGCCTAGACGCACAGTTCGGGACCCCCTACCCGAGATCCGCCGGTTTTGACACCGGCATTGGTGCTTTCATTGAGAGTTCCTCTGTGTCGCCGCCTTTAAGCCCAATGGCTCCTTTGATCATCAACAACGATGCGGTCCAGGGTGAGACTTTTCTCCCTGGACAGATCTTCGTCTTCGGCGGCTTCGCTCTGCGGGCCAATTCTCTTGGCCACTTGGAGCAGATCGAAAGCTACGCCCCTGGCCATCAAGTCAGGTTTGGAAGCTTAAACTACACGGCTGACATCCGCGGAGACTTGATCTTCGATGGGTTCGAGCCACGGCCAAGCGCGCCACACTATCTCGAGGGGCATGATCTAGCTCTGCCTCCGGGTAGTGTCCTGGAGGCCGCACACGCATTGGTTCCGACCTCTAACTCAGAGCCTATTGCGCCAATCGAGGACGAGCGGTTGGACGCCGCCTCGGGGGCTGCGATCTTAAAGGCGATCGAGCCGAACGCTAGCCCCGCACTTTGCATGATCCGTGACTCCGAGGATCCGGACTCCTCCCCGGACTCCGAACCCCCCGCGCCCCTGCCAATCGAATCCGATTGGGCGCCGATAATGGAGTTCACCTCCGCAGACATCTTTCAGCACTCACCTTTTGGCGTCATCCTGAATTCTCTAAGTCTCTCTCTTTATCAGGAGAGCCCTGGCCGGATTATGGTCAACAAGGATGGGATGCGGATGATGAAGAAATTCAAAGCCCACCCACCACCCACTTTGTAGCCAGTGTCGACGATTTAACCGACATGCTTGACTTCGGCTCCAAAGACATCGACGATATGGATGACGATGTAGGAGACAAACAGGAACCAGCACTTGTAGGGCGCTGGAAGGCCACCTCGTCATATGACATATATATGGTGGACACTCCAAAAGATGGAGATGGCGATGGAACAGTGGGGGATGACACCCCCAAGAAACAGCCAAAGCGCCGGCGTCAGCGGCGCCGCTCTAAATCCCACCAAAGCAAAAACGGTGATTCCGGCACGGGAGATAATACTACCCCGGACAGCGCCGAAGAACACCCACCTCAGCAAGATTCGGCACAGGAAGATGGAGAAGCCAGCCCTCATGAGAGAGCGGCAGACAAGGAGGTTGAGGATGATAACTATATGCCTCCCTCCGAAGACGAGGCAAGCCTCGATGACGACGAATTCGTCATACCATCAGACCCCGCCAAACAAGAGCGTTTTAGACGCAGGCTTTTAGCCACGACAAGCAGCCTCAAGAAAAAGCAGCAGCAGCTTAGAGCTGCCCAAGATTTGCTAGCTGACAGATGGACTGAAGTCCTTGCGGCGGAAGAGTATGAACTCGAACGCCCTTCCAAGAGTTACCCAAAGCGCAGGCCGCTACCCCGATCAGAGGAGGAAGCACATACATCACCAGCGCATGACATGACAGACCGGCCACCTCGTGGCCGCGACAGAGAGGTCTCTCGACCCTCCACCCAAGCCATGCCCCGACGCCGCTCAACTAAGGCACGGGAAAATGCACCAGACCTGCGAGACGTACTGGAGGACAAAGCAAGACAAACAAGATCGATCTACGGATCGCGCAGGCGCCCTACGGCACGTGATGATGATCTTCACTCCGGATACAACAAATCCGGTCGGGCCGAACACAACAGACATAGCTCTTCCGAGCTACGTCGTGATATAGCCCATTACAGAGGCGCTGCACACCCGCTATGCTTCACGAATAAAGTAATGGAGCATAAAATCTCAGAGGGTTTCAAACCCGTAAACATCGAATCATACGATGGCACAACAGATCTGGCGGTATGGATCGAGGATTATCTCCTTCACATCCACATGGCACGCGGCGATGATCTACACGCCATCAAATACCTCCCGCTCAAACTTAAAGGACCGGCCCGGCATTGGCATAACAGCTGGCCAGTAGACTCAATTGGTTCTTGGGAGGACCTGGAAGCCGCATTCCATGACAACTTCGAGGGCACTTACGTGCGACCACCAGATGCCGACGACTTAAGCCACATAAATCAGCAGCCAGAGGAATCGGCCAGACAATTCTGGACACGGTTCCTAACAAAGAAAAACCAGAAGGTCGACTGTCCGGATGCAGAGGCCCTAGCAGCCTTCAAGCATAACATCCACGACGAATGGCTTGCCCGGCACCTGGGACAGGAAAAGCCGAAATCTATGGCAGCCCCCACGACACTCATGACCCGCTTTTGTGCGGGAGAAGATAGCTGGCTAGCTCGCAGTAACAACTTATCAAAGAACCCTGGTAATTTGGACACCAAGGACAAAAGTGGCAGGACACGTCGGAATAAGCAAAAACGCCGCGTTAGCAGCGACGACAATGAAGACACGACAGTCAATGCCGGATTCAAAGGCTATAAATCCGGTCAGCGGAAAAAGCCAATCAAAAAGAATACTCAGGGCCCGTCCAGTTTGGAGCGAATACTCGATCGCTTGTGCCAGATACATGGCACCCCCGAAAGGCCAGCCAATCACACTAGCAGAGATTGTTGGGTGTTCAAACAGGCAGGCAAGATGAGAGCCGAAAACAAAGACAAGGGGCTGCACAGCAATGACGAGGAGCCCAAGCCACCGAACAACAATGGACAGAAGGGCTTTCCCCCACAAGTGCGGACGGTGAACATGATATACGCAACCCACATTCCCAAGAGGAAGCGGAAGCGTGCGCTACGGGACATATACGCGATGGAGCCAGTCGCCCCAAAGTTCAACCCATGGTCCTCTTGCCCGATCACTTTTGATCAAAGGGACCATCCCACTAGCATCCGTCATGGCGGCTTCGCCGCATTGGTCCTCGACCCAATCATCGACGGATTTCATCTCACAAGAGTCCTCATGGACGGCGGCAATAGCCTGAACCTGCTTTATTAGGATACAATGCGGAAAATGGGCATAGATCCCTCAAGGATTAAGCCCACAAAAACGACCTTTAAAGGCGTTATACCAGGTGTAGAAGCCAACTGTACAGGCTTAGTAACACTTGACGTGGTCTTCGGATCCCCGGACAATTTCCGAAGCGAAGAGTTAATCTTCGATATAGTCCCGTTTCGCAGTGGCTATCACGCCCTGCTCGGACGAACCGCATTCGCAAAGTTCAATGCGGTGCCGCACTATGCATATCTCAAGCTCAAGATGCCAGGCCCTCGAGGAGTAATCACGGTCAACGGAAACACCGAACGCTCCCTCCGTACGGAGGAGCACACGACGGCTCTCACAGCGGAAGTACAAAGTAGCTTTCTTAGGCAATTCTCCAGTCCGGCCGTTAAAAATCCAGACACTGCCAAGCGCGCCCGGAGTAACCCACAGCAGCACCGCCTGGCACACTATGAGCAAGCGTAGCAATGCGGCACCAACCCCAGCTCTCGTTACATAGCGAAACCAGTACCTCGCGTACATAACTACGCCCTTGAGATACCATGGGCACAGGGGAAGGGGCACAATAATGGCATGCCCAAAATACGGCTTAAAACGTACTAGGGGCTGCCGAATTCTTTTTTCAACCTTTTTTTACTTTCAGGACTCCATACTTCGGACGACCTGTTCGGCAATTCGACTGCCGCACAAACGATGCAAGATCCAGGAGGCAGACAAGCCATGCCGCATTATGGAACTCCCAGGTGGTCCCTGTTACGAGCGGTATACCTGTCTTAAATACAACTCTGCGGCCTGCCCCTGGTCAGGACATACTAAATAGTCCAATATCTTTTTGCTTATCGCACCACTTGTATCGTTCGGCTTTGATAAATAGCCTCTTTATAAACAATGCATAGCTTTCTGTCTATTTTTCGCATTATCATCTTTTCACATATATGTTTATGACATGTTGCACCCGTACACTGTGGTACGGCAAAATACGCCAGGGGCTTTAGTACCCATTAATATGGCGTGAGAAGTCCGTACACTTTCACAAGTGCGGCACCCCAAACTTATAGCACAATATGCATCGGCTCCGAATCATGATTTGGGTCAATAGTTGGGTTTGCCCGGCTCCTATGTTTTGGTGCCTTACGTTCCGCTATATTGGCTAAGGTAGCACTAGGAGAACCACTGCGATTGTGCCCCGATTGAGCTGGGCTAAGCACCTGAGTGGAGAAAGCTAAAACTGACTGTCATGATGTGGCGAGAGACCGGTCGCTGTTCGAGAGGTTTTCCGAGTCCCTAAAGGCTTATGCCGCTTCGAGCGAGGAGCTGGCTTTGTCCGGCCAAGGCGTGGATAGCGCCCCGAACTCGGTCTTCCGAACTAGGGGCTTCACCGAAATTTGAAATTATAGAGTTCTATGGCTAAGTGAGAGTGTTCAGGCATTATAGTCCGATTGCCTCGTTCGTTGTGCTGAGCGCCTCCCTCAAAGGACCCAACTATGGGAAAAAGAGCGCTCAGGTTTATCCCGAACACCCCAACACTAGTGGCACGGGGGCAGAAGCCGACGACTGGCCATCTCTCAAATTTTTGATAAACAGCCGCATAGAAAGTAATATTTTAAATTCAATAAGCATTGCTTAGCGCATATGAACAAATTTTCAGCGCACAGGATAAACATGAGCGAGTTCATTCAAAAATTACATCCTTGGTACATCCATCCGCCACAAGGCGGGCACCCGCAAGAACATCCTTATAGTAGTTCTCGGGCATGCGATGCTCCTTCCCCGGCGGCGGCCCGTCCCTCACAAGCTTCTCACCGTCCAGCTTACCCCAGTGCACCTTTGCATGGTCAAGGGCCCTACGGGCACCTTCGATGCAGACGGAGCGCTTGATGTCCTCGAGCGTTGGACAGGCTTCCACCAGTCGCCGCACTAGTCCAAAGTAGCTCCCAGGCAGGGCCTCTCTAGGCCACAGCCGAACTATGAAGCCCTTCATGGCCTGTTCGGCCGCCTTGTGGAGCTCGACCAGCTGTTTCAGCTGGCCGCTCAAGGGCACAGGGTGTCCGGCCTCAGCATACTGAGACCAGAACACCTTCTCCGTCACGCTGCCCTCTTCGGCTCGGTAGAATGCGGCGGCGTCAGATACGCTGCAGGGAAGATCTACGAATGCCCCTGGAGAGCTCCAGATTCGGGTAAGTAACAAGTACTTTACTTTTATACTTCTGCTTTGCATAAAGAATGCCTTACCCGTCGCTATCTTTTTCATCTCCTCCAACTCTTGGAGGGCCTTTTGGGCTTCGGCCTTGGCGGACTTGGCAGTCTCAAGGGCCGCCGCGAGCTCGGACGCTTGTGTCCTGGACTCAAGCTCCAAACTCTCATGTTTTTTCATGAGAGCCTGAAGCTCCTGCTGCACCTCGCCAACCTGGCCCTCAAGTTTCTCTCGCTTGGAGCACTCCGCGGCCATTTTCTCTTCGGCCTCGGACAACGCCTGCTTGAGGGTCGCCACCTCAGTTATGGCCCCTACAATAAGCAGTACAATCCTGTTATTTTTTGCAATCAAGCCTTTCTATAGGCACTTTTTTTGTAAGGTATTTCTTACCTTCTTTCTCCTCGAGTTGCCGTTTGGCAAGGCCGAGCTCTTGCTCGGTCCGCTCGAGGCCCTGTTTCAGGGCACCCACCTCCGCAGTCAGTGTGGCGGTGGCAAGCAGCGAAGCCTACATACGCATATTGACTCTTTATTGTTAGACTCCTGCGAAATTTAATAGATCCTCTATTCGGCTTTTCTTTCCGAACGCCAAACAGAGCATCAGGGGCTACTGTCTATGCGGTTATATTTTTACATATTTTTACTTACCTCGAAGCCTGTTAGAAGGCTAGCGCAAGCTTCAGTCAATCTGCTCTTGGTGGACTAAACCTTCTGGATCACCGTACTCATAATAGTATGGTGCTCCTCGTCGATGGAGGCGCCGTCAAGAACCTCCAGCAGATTGTCCGGCACCTCCGGTTGGACGGAGGCTGCCGGCTCAGAAGGCTTACTCCTCTTGGAAGGAGTTCGCCTACCACGGTCCGGAACTATTGTAGATTCTGCTGCGGTGTCCGACTCAAAGCCGGACTTGGAGCCCTGGGGGGTCTTGTCCCCTTCCCTCCTGGAGTCCGGGAGGTTGCCTTGCGGCTCCTCTGGGACCACCTCCTCCTTCCCCGGAGCTTGCCGCGACGCCACTTCGGCGTCATCTGCAGTGCGGGGGGAGGCAGCGGGCGGAACTGAGTTCACGTCCGATGAGTCCAGGGAGTCGCTCGACGATTCGTCGAGTCCGGTCCGGGGCGGGCTGCATGATTATATTCAACATTAGGGAAAGCTGTGCAACAAAGGAACGTCATGAGTTACTCTGGTATCCGAACTTAAGATTTCGCCGGACGCTTGGTCCTGTCCGGCCACTCCTCTTCGTCCTCTTCGACATCGGGGGAGTAGTCCGGCGGAGGGGTCTTCCTCTTCCTGGACCCTTCGGCCTCCCCCGTTGGGGCGGCCTTCCTCTTCTCTCCTCCCTCCGTTGGGGGGGGGGAGAGTTTCCTTCTTCCTCCTCCTCGTTTTCACGGGAGGAGGGCGTCTCGGACTCGTCAGATGACGAGTCCGACACCACCATATTACGGGAACTCCTTCGAGTCCCCAGGGCCTTCTTCTTCTCTGGCACCACGTAAGGCGCCGGAACCAGCAACTTCACTAGTAAAGCTGGGGCTGGGTCTTCGGACAACGGAGCCGGACAGTTAATCGGTCCGGATATTGCCCGCCAAGCCTGTCAAAGGTGAGGGAGTTTAGATCCCGCATAGAGTCAAACTATGGAAAAAAGCTTAAACATCCTGTAAAAGGTGTAAATGGCTTACCTCGTTAGCATGACGCTGCGAGTTGTATCCGCGGTCCTCAGAAGCGGATGCAGGAGCCTCGGCGCCCTTGAATAGCATCCTCCAGGCGTCTTCGTATGTCGTGTTGAAGAGCCTGCTGAGGGTTTGATGCTGTGCCGGGTTGAACTCCCACATATTAAAATCCCATTGTTGGCATGGGAGGATCTGGCGGACGAGCATAACCTGGATTACATTGACAAGCCGGACTGGCTTGTTCACCAGGGACTGGATGCATGTTTGTAATCCGGTCACCTCTTTTTCATCACCCCACGACAGGCTCGTCTCTTTCCGGGACATAAGCCGCGTGGGGGGTCCGGATCGGAACTCGGGGGCTGCGGTCCATTTCGGATCGCGTGGCTCGGTGATGTATAACCACCCGGATTGCCATCCCTTTAGGGTCTCCACAAAAGAGCCCTCGAACCATAGGACGTTGGCCATCTTGCCCACCATGGCGCCTCCGCACTCCGCCTGGCTGCCGCGCACCACCTTGGGCTTGACGTTGAAGGTCTTGAGCCAGAGGCCGAAATGGGGGCGGACGCGGAGAAAAGCCTCGCACACGATGATAAACGCCGAGATGTTGAGGATGAAGTTTGGGGCCAGATCGTGGAAATCCAGGCCGTAGTAGAATATGAGCCCCCGGACAAATGGGTGGAGTGGAAAGCCTAGTCCGTGAAGGAAGTGGGGAAGGAATACTACCCTCTCATGGGGCCTTGGGGTGGGGAGAAGCTACCCCTCCTCGGGAAGCCGGTGCGCGATGTCCTTGGACAAGTATCCGGCCTTCCTTAGCTTTTTGACTTGGCCCTCCGTAACGGTGGAGATCATCCACTTGCCTCCCGCTCCGGACATTGCTGGAGACGGTTGAGGTGGGAAGTGCGGGCTTGGGCGCTGGAGCTCAAGTGCGCAGGAGATGGATAGGCAGAGGAGGAAGAAGGCATAGGTAAAAAGGTGGATCCTTATCCCCTTATATGGGCGGATGCGGTTGTGCGTCCCCACCTGCCTAGTAAAACTCACTTGCCTTCCAAGCGCCGTGATAAGTGGCGCGGTTGGATTACCCATGTCCGTATTGATGAGAATCCCGTAAAAAGGGGGTACACGATCTCTGCTTTGACAAGACGTGCCAAGGAAACCGCCTCGCAAAACGTGCTGAGGTGGAAAAGTAAAAACAATTCGGGTAAAGGACTTGGCCGTAGTGTGATAATGCACTGTGGAATACGTCAGCAGATTGGATTTGTGTTAATATTATTCTCTCTATGGCAATATGTGGAAACTTATTTTGCAGAGACGGACACTACTCTTGGTGTTTACAATCTTCTTTGAAGGACTTGGAGGAGGAACCCGCCTTGCAATGCCGAAGACAATTTGCACGCCGGACTCGTCGTCATTGAAGCCTAGTTCAGGGGCTACTGAGGGAGTCCTGGATTAGGGGCTGTTCGGATAGCCGGACTATACCTTCAGCCGGACTCCAGGACTATGAAGATACAAGATTGAAGACTACGTCCCGTGTCCGGATGGGACTTTCCTTGGCATGGAAGGCAAGCTTGGCGATGCGGATATTCAAGATCTCCTACCATTGTAACCGACTCTATGTAACCCTAACCCTACCCGGTGTCTATGTAAACCGGAGGGTTTTAGTCCGTAGGATAACTTCATCAACTCCATAGACAACAATCATACCATAGGCTAGCTTCTAGGGTTTAGCCTCCTTGATCTCGTGGTAGATCTACTCTTGTACTACCCATATCATCAATATTAATCAAGCAGGACGTAGGGTTTTACCTCCATCGAGAGGGCCCGAACCTGGGTAAAACATCATGTTCCCTGCCTCCTGTTACCATCCGGCCTAGACGCACAGTTCGGGACCCCCTACCCGAGATCCGCCGGTTTTGACACCGACACCTATATTTACAAGAAAGTGAGTGGGAGCTCTGTAGCATTTCTGATATTATATGTGGATGACATATTCTTGATCGGAAATGATACTGAATTTCCGAATAGCATAAAAGGATACTTCAATAAGAATTTTTCAATGAAAGACCTCGGTGAAGCTGCTTATATATTAGGCATCAAGATCTATAGAGATAGATCAAGACGCTTAATTGGACTTGCACAAAGCATATACCTTGATAAAGTTTTGAATAAGTTCAAAATGGATCAAGCAAAGAAAGGGTTCTTCCATGTGTTACTAATAACCCACATGTATAGGGGATCGCAACAGTTTTCGAGGGTAGAGTATTCAACCCAAATTTATTGATTCGACACATGGGGAGCCAAAGAATATTCTCAAGTATTAGGAGCTGAGTTATCAATTCAACCACACCTGGAAACTTAATATCTGCAGCAAAGTATTTAGTAGCAAAGTAATATGATAGTAGTGGTAACGGTGTTAAAAGGTAACGATAGAAAAAGTAATATTTTTGGTGTTTTGTAGTGATGATAACAATAGCAACAGAAAAGTAAATAAGCGAAGAACAATATATGGAAAGCTCGTAGGCAATGGATCGATGATGGAGAATTATGCCGGATGCGGTTCCTCATGTAACAGTCATAACCTAGGGTGAGATAGAACTAGCTCCAGTTCATCAATGAAATGTAGGCATGTATTTCGAATATAGTCATACGTGCTTATGGAAAATTACTTGCATGACATCTTCTGTCCTACCCTCCCGTGGCAGCGGGGTCCTATTGGAAACTAAGGGATATTAAGGCCTCCTTTTAATAGAGTACCGGAACAAAGCATTAACAGATAGTGAATACATGAACTCCTCAAACTACGGTCATCACCGGTAAGTATCCATATTATTGTCACTTCGGGGTTCACGGATCATAACACATAATAGGTGACTATAGACTTGCAAGATATGATAAAGAACTCTCATATATTGATGAAAACATAATAGGTTCAGATCTGAAATCATGGCACTCGGGCCCTAGTGACAAGCATTAAGCATAGCAAAGTCATAACAACATCAATCTCAGAACATAGTGGATACTAGGGACCAAACCCTAACAAAACTAACTCAATTACATGATATATCTCATCCAACCCATCACCGTCCAGCAAGCCTATGATGGAATTACTCACGCACGGCGGTGAGCATCATGAAATTGGTGACGGAGGATGGTTGATGATGACGATGGCGACAGATTCCCCTCTTCGAAGCCCTGAACAGACTCCAAATCAGCCCTCCCGAGAGAGTTTAGGGCTTGGCGGCGGCTCCGTATCGTAAAACGTGATGAATCCTTATCCATGGTTTTTCCCTCCCTGAAAGTGAATATATGGAGTCAAGGTTGAGGTCGGTGGAGCGTCAGGGGGCCCACGAGGCAGGGGGCGCGCCCAGCGGGCAGGCGCACCCCCACCCTCGTGGACATGTGGAGGCCCCCTGACATGGATCTTCCTTCCAATATTTATTATATATTCCAAAATAATTTTCTGTTGGTTTTCAGGTCATTCCGAGAACTTTTATTTCTGCACAAAAATAACACCATGGCAATTCTGCTGAAAATAGCGTCAGTCCGGGTTAGTTCCATTCAAATCATGGATGTTAGAGTCCAAAACAAGGGTAAAAGTGTTTGGACAAGTAGATACGACGGAGATGTATCAACTCCCCCCAAGCTTAAACCCTTGCTTGTCCTCAAGCAATTCAGTTGATAAACTGAAAGTGATAAAGAAAAACTTTTACAAACTCTATTTGCTCTTGTTGTTGTAAATATGTAAAGCCAACATTCAAGTTTTCAGCAAAGATTATGAACTAACCATACGCACAATAACATTTAGGTCTCATGTTTACTCATATCAATGGCACAATCAACTAGCAAGCAATAATAATAAATCTTGGATGACGACACTTTCTCAAAACAATCATGATATGATATAACAAGATGGTATCTCGCTAGCCCTTTCTGAGACCGCAAAACATAAATGCAGAGCACCTTTTAAGATCAAGGACTGACTAGACATTGTAATTCATGGTATAAGAGATCTAGTCAAGGCATACTCAATCTAAACTAAAAATAATGGATGCAAATGGCAGTGGTGCTTTTTAATAAGAGGATGATGACTCAACATAAAATTAAATAGATAGGCCGTTCACAGAGGGAAGCAGGGATTTGTAGAGGTGCCAGAGGTCGGTTTTGAATAATATTTTGAGCGGTATGCTTTCATTGTCAACATAACAACCAAGAGATGGTGATATCTTCCATGCTACACACATTATAGGCGGTTCCCAAACAGAATGGTAAATTTTATGCTCCCCCTCCACCAACAAGAATCAATCCATGGCTTGCTCGAAACAACGAGTGCCTCCAACTAACAATAGTCCCGGGGGAGTTTTGTTTGCAGTTATTTTGATTTGATTTGCATAAAGCATGGGACTGGGCATCCCCATGACCAACCATTTATCTCGTGAGTGAGGAGCGGAGTCCACTCATCTTGAGAATAACCCGCCTAACATGGAAGATACAGACAACCCTAGTTGATACATGAGCTATTCGAGCATACAAAACAGGATATTTATTTGAAGGTTTAGAGTTTGGCACATACAAATTTACTTGGAACGGCAGGTAGATACCGTATATAGGTAGGTATAGTGGACTCATGTGGAATAACTTTGGCGTTTAAGGGATTGGATGCACAAGCAGTATTCCCGCTTAGTACAGGTGAAGGCTAGCAAAAGACTGGGAAGCGACCAGCTAGAGAGCGACAACAGTCATGAACATGCATTAAAATTAATCAACACTGAATGCAAGCATGAGTAGGATATAATCCACCATGAACATAAATATCATGAAGGGTATGTTGATTTTGTTTCAATTAAATGCGTGAACACGCGCCAAGTCAAGTCACTTAAATCATTCAGAGGAGGATACCACCCTATCATACCACATCATAACCATCTCAATAGCATGTTGGCACGCAAGGTAAACCATTATAACTCATAGCTAATCAAGCATGGCATAAGCAACTATAATCTCTAATTGTCATTGCAAACATGTTTATTCATAATAGGCTGAATCAGGATCGATGAACTAATCATATTTACAAAAACAAGAGAGGTTGAGTTCATACCAGCTTTGCTCATCCCAATAAGTTCATCATATATCGTCATTACTGCCTTTCACTTGCACGACGAATAGTGTGGATAATAATAATAGTGCACGTGCATTGGACTAAGCTGGAATCTGCAAGCATTCAATTCAAGAGAGAAGACAAGGTAATATGGGCTCTTTGTCAGATTAATCAATAAGCATATAAGAGCCACTCAACATTTTAATTATGGTCTTCTCCTCTCGACCCCCAAGGGAAAGAAAAGAAATAAAACAATTTACACGAGAAAGCTCCCAACAAGCAAAAGAAGAACGAGAAATCTTTTTGGGTTTTCTTTTTAATTACTACTACATCAGGCATGGGAAGTAAACTAGATAAAAGCTACAACTAATTTTTTTTGTTTTTTACTATGGTTAATTAAACACACAAGAAGAAAGCATAAAAAGGAAAATAAACTAGTATGGATGATACAATGAAAGATATGAGCACCGACAGCTAGCAACGAGTGAGTGAACATGAATGTAATGTCGGTGAGAAATACGTACTCCCCCAAGCTTAGGCTTTTGGCCTAAGTTGGTCTATGGCCACGGCTGGCCTGGCGGATATCCAAAGTTATAGATGGGGTCGTACTGAGATGCATTAGCTATTGCCTTATGAGCTGCCGCTTGGAGACGGGCTGTCTCCGTCCTCCTCTTATACTCGTCCGCCTCCTCCCTAGTTATAACATATCTCCCTTTTGCCCTGGAGTCAAAGAAAGCAGGAGCAGGGAGAGCGACATGATAGGTGCGTCGTCTGTCAAAGATTAGTCGGTACTGGAGGAACTGATCGTTCCTCTCAACAAACTAATGACGAACCATAGCCTCATAATCTAAATAAACAGGATGCAACTCAATATCATACCCACGAATGGGTATACCAAGAAAATTAGCTAGACGAGTTGCATAAATTCCACCAAAGAAATCTCCATTAAATCTATTATTATGAACCTACGTGCAACAATGGCTCCCAAGTTATATTGTCTATGTCCTAATACAGCACTCTTGAGAACACTAAGATCTGGAAGCACATGTGACATGCTTCATCCTTACCATTTATGCACCTACCTATGAAGAGAGGAAAATAATGTATAGCAGGAAAATGAATGCTCCCTATGGTAGCTTGTGTTATATCTCTAGATTCCCCCACCGTTATGATAGGAAGAAAATCTCTAAACTTAGGTTTGTGAGGCTCACTGGTGCTGCCCCATTGTGGAAGTTTGCAACCAGTATGAAAATCTCTAAGTCCATAGTATAAGAATTTTCATAAAGATCAAATAGGATAATTTGAAAATTATGTGATGATGAAAATTCAAACCTTCTCACAAAGGAATCAGTGAGATAGTGGTATTGGCGGCTGAGGGAGTCCCGGATTAGGGGGTGTCCGGATAGCCGGACTATACCTTCGGCCGGACTCCTGGACTATGAAGATACAAGATTGAAGACTTCGTCCCGTGTCCGGAAGGGACTATCCTTGGCGTGGAAGGCAAGCTTGGCGATACGGATACGTAGATCTCCTACCATTGTAACCGACTCTGTGTAACCCTAGCCCTCTTTGGTGTCTATATAAACCGGAGGGTTTTAGTCCGTAGGACGAAGAACAATCATACCATAGGCTAGCTTCTAGGGTTTAGCCTCTCTGATCTCGTGGTAGATCTACTCTTGTACTATCCATATCATTAATATCAATCAAGCAGGACGTAGGGTTTTACCTCCATCAAGAGGGCCCGAACCTGGGTAAAACATTGTGTCCCCTGCCTCATGTTACCATCCGCCTAGACGCACAGTTCGGGACCCCTACCCGAGATCCGCCAGTTTTGACACCGACATTGGTGCTTTCATTGAGAGTTCCTCTGTGTCGTCACTTTTAGGCCCGATGGCCTCTCCGATCATCAACAGCGATGCGATCTAGGGTGAGACTTTTCTCCCCGGACAGATCTTCATATTCGGCGGCTTTGCACTGCAGGCCAATTCGCTTGGTCATCTGGAGCAGATCGAAAGCTACGCCCCTGGCCATCAGGTCAGATTTGGAAGTTTGAACTACACGACCGACATCCGTGGAGACTTGATCTTCGATGGATTCGAGCCACAACCGAGTGCGCCGCACTATCATGATGGGCATGATCTAGCTCTGCCGCCGAATAGTGCCCTGGAGGCCGCACCTGTGTCCGCTCCGACCCCTAGCTCGGAGCCGGTCACACCAATCGAGGATGGGTGGTTAGACACCACCTCGGGGGTTGCAATCTCTACGGCGATCGAGCCGAACACCAGCCCTATTCTCTGCGAAGCCCGTGACTCCAAGGAGTCGAACTCCTCTCCTAACTCCGAGCCCTTAGCGCCCCTACCGATCGAACCCGATTGGGCGCCGATCATGGAGTTCACCGCCGCGGACATCTTTCAGCACTCGCCCTTCGGCGATATTCTGAATTCACTAAAGTCTCTCTCTTTATCAGGAGAGCCCTGGCCGGACTATGGTCAGCAAGGTTGGGATGTGGATGATGAAGAAATTCAAAGCCCACCCACCACCCACTTCGTAGCCACTGTTGATGATTTAACCAACATGCTCGACATCGACTCCGAAGACATCGATGGTATGGACGCCGATTGTCGGAGTAATTGGACACGGATACCCCGAAAACGGCAAGACGATATTTCAAGATATCGGGGCTAGCAAAGCCCCTCAGTCCGACTGCCGGCTACCGACTACACCAACCAGCCGGCTGCCGACTGCGCCAACCAGCCGTCTGCCGACTGCGCCAACCAGCCGGCTGCTGACTGCAGCCCGACCCGACACCGACAAGACACCAACGGGACGGCCGTACCCGAGCACTATTCACGTGTCACCCCAGCCATCATGTATAGTGTCACTTGTCCCCTGGCACTATTTATGAAGTGACACAGGGGACAAGCATGACACCCCATGATGCCTTGCCCATGCCACCACTTAGCTTAGATGATAAGCTAGCCACACTATATATATGAGCATCCATCCATCCATCCAGGATGAACACACACCCCCACACTCTCACGCCACATTCGCCACAAGGCCACTCACGGCCACAAGCCATGGCCATACTTGGCCACTAGAGCCAGCCATACACATGTATATACCAGATCAAATGCACTTGGCACTGATCCCAGATACAGCTCTAGGAGCACTTTGTACTGCCCGATGTACACCCCACATATATACTCAGACATGCAGGAGTAGGGGTATTATCTCTCCGGAGAGCCCCGAACCTGGGTAACTAGCGCGTGCTACTCGCATACCCGCTCCCGAGCCTATCAGCAGCAGTCTTACCCACACACTAAGCCCTTATGGCATCTGTCGACTCGCAAGCCCCCTGTGAGAAATACCACGACGGTTGGCGCTCACTGTGGGGCGGTACTACTACTATGCTACCACACTGCTACTGGTTTCGCAGTCCAGGCGGGACCATCTTCGCCATCACCGCCGGGGCGTCGCGCCGTCTCTCTAGTAGCGCTCGGGGGCTCGACTTCGACCCGCCCCCGGAGCGGCCACGCGGGACGACGCGTCCTTGCCGTCGGCCTCGCCGCCTTCGTCACCATCGTTGCGACGCCGGCAGTCTGACCGCGGGCGCGCCACGCGCGGGGCCTCGCTTCGGTCGACCGTGTCCATCTACACGCCGCTCGCGTCTGCTCCCTTTCGTGCTGCGCCTCGTACATACACACTATGCAGATGCGCCCCAGATATAGCCATACATGCCTTGTACACGCCTCGTACAATATCCGGATACTGGCTACCATGCACTGCGCGTACACCCACCATGCGCTTGCTCGCCTTTTTTCTTCTCTGCACGCACATCATCGCCGCCTATGGCCCAGCAGGTCGTCGTGCTCGCGTCCTCTGCTCTGTCTGATTGCTGCCTCCTCCTGCAGCGCTGCTGAACTGCAACGGCTGTGCGTCCGTCGCCCGTGCGGCGCTCAACGACCCCAGCGCTGGTCGCCTCCTCCCCCGCACGCTCTGCTTCGGTCTCCTGTGCCGAGCGCCCGCTCCGCGCTCCCGCCGGCTCCATGCACCTAGCTCCCCTGCCTCTGTGCTCCTCTTGAGCAACCGCTGGCCATGGGCTCCAGTCCATCTCCGCCCCCCCGCGCCAGGCTGCCCCGGCGCTCCACCGCAGCGAGCTCCTCCCGCGCCGCTGCAGAGCCCCGCGCCGGCCTCGCTCCTCCGTGCGCCGACCCGCGGCCGGCTGCCCCCTACCGGCTTGCCTCGGCCGGCCGCTGCCGCACCCTACGCCGGCTCCGACTCACGCCTCTACCCGGCCGGCTGGCTCCATGTCCGACAGACAACGGTCGGGTTCTCCGCCCGCGTGCCGACTTCTCCACGCGCGCCGGCGGCGCCTCGCCTCCGCTCCAGCCGGCTGCCGGGTCCGGCTCCTGCGACGCCTCGCCCAGCTCTGCCTCCACGCCAGCGCCCGCGCCGCCCGGCCCTGCCCGGTGGCCGGCTCCTGCTCGCCGCTGGCCGACTCCTGCGTGTCCGGCCCCCCAGCGTCGCCTCCGCCTGGCCATATCGTCCGTGCTCGCCCGGCTTCGACCCCGCGCGCTCACCTCTCCCGCGCCGGGTCCGGCCTCCGCCCTATCGGCTGCTGGCCTCCCGCTTCAGGTCCGGCCCCCGCGCCCGCCGGCTTGCCACTCCAGCCGGAGGCCAGCTTCCGCCCACTCCCCGGCCTGCCGGCTTCTCTGCCTGCACTCCACCCCGCCGGCGTGAGAAATAACAAGGGCCGGCTGGAAGGAAAGAAAATATCGCGGCTGGAGAAAAAAGAGCAAAGTGCCGAGTGCCCAAAACAAAACAAAAAAGAGAGAAAAAAGGGGAGTGGGTGCCGGCCGGAGAGAAGATGTAGAAAGAAAGAGGACATGCCGACTGCCTTGTAGCCGGCTGGGAAAAATGGGCTAGCTGCCCAAGAAAAGTCAAGGGCTTTGTGCCCAGCTGGCTGAGAAGAGTCGGGCCGGCAAAAAAGAGATCATGGCCGGCTGCTGCTAAAAAAAGGGGGTTGCGGGCCGGCTGCTCCCATCAAGTCAGCTGGAAAAGAAGTGGCCAAGTGCCCACAGCCGGATGCTAAAAAAAGAGAGAAAAGAGATCGACTAAGAATATATATATATATATATATATATATATATATATATATATATGTCCGGCTGTGCAGAAAGGAAGAAGTACGTCTAGCTGCCCATAGCCGGCTGATGAGAAAAAGTGCGTCCAGCTACCCACAGCCGGCTCACAAGAGAAAGAAAGAAATGTGCGTCTGACTGCCAGATGTGCGTCTGACCGCTGGCTGCCTGGCCGGCTGCAAAGAGCCCGACTGCTGTGTCGGGGTCTGCCCGCCCAGCCGGCTGAAGAAGAAGAAGAAAAAGACAAAGTAGTCGTCGGGAGATCCGGCCCGACTGCTCAGCAGTCGGCCCGAATCTCAGGGGCTACACCCAGCGGGTGCGCTGACGCGCCCACGCGAAGAAGAAGACAAAGTAGTTGCCGGGAGATCCAGCCCGACTGCTCAGCAGTCGGCCCAAATCTCGGGGGCTACACCCAGCGGGTGCGCTGGCGCGCCCTCGCGAAGATTGCAGACAAGAGAAGAGTTCTGTCCGGCTCCCCCAGCCGGCAGAAAAGGAAAAGAAGAAAAAGGGCGTTGCAAGACGCCTCGCCGCCTGGCTGGTCGAGCCTGACCGGCCGGGACCCCCCTTCGAGCACCCGGAGGCTCGAAGGCTACACCTAGCGGGTGCGCCGACGCGCTCCGCAAGCGCCGAGTCGCGCCAGCTGTCTTCGACGACCGCGACTACACGAAAATCAATGTGAGCTCCTTGTCCGCATATTTTTTGCATCACGCAAGCACGGATAACCCCGAGCGATGCTCGGGTGCTATCTCCGCATTTTTGATTACAGTTGCATCACAGTTCGCCCCGGCGCCAGCCAGAGTTGGCCCGGGGGCTGGCCGCTTGGCCTGAGACGTTAGTTCCCGCAGACGGCTTATTAGTGTGCGCAGTACCAAAGGCTCACTCTTAGTCACAGACCGCAGAGCGGCTGTCCAGCTAGCAAGGGTGAATGCTGGAGGCCACCCATGCGAAAAAGGTCTAGGAAGAAAAATGGTTCGGGCGACCCGACCGTTTTCCTTTACAAGTATCTACTCGGTTGAATCTGCTCCTAGACTCTGAGTACTGTACACTCCACTTCGCGGCCCACTCTTAGCCACAGACCGCAGAGCGGCTGTCCGGCAAGCAAGAGCACAAGCCAAAAAGCGGAGGGAACACGAAAAAGATTAAGGGGGCTCGGACGAAACCGAGTCGGCACCCTCCGCATAAAACTTGCAATGCTAAAAGCAAACATTTGATATATCTGCGTGGACTAACTTTGTCTTTTTCATTATCATTTCCATGAACATTTGCCAAAAAACCTCCGCCCAACTTTGCCAAGTTGCCCGGAGGCTTGGGGGCTACTGTCGGAGTAATTGGACACGGATACCCCGAAAACGGCAAGACGATATTTCAAGATATCGGGGCTAGCAAAGCCCCTCAGTCCGACTGCCGGCTACCGACTACACCAACCAGCCGGCTGCCGACTGCGCCAACCAGCCGGCTACCGACTGCAGCCCGACCCGACACCGACAAGACATCGACGGGACGGCCATACCCGAGCACTATTCACGTGTCACCCCAGCCATCATGTATAGTGTCACTTGTCCCCTAGCACTATTTATGAAGTGACACAGGGGACAAGCATGACACCCCATGATGCCTTGCCCATGCCACCACTTAGCTTAGATGATAAGCTAGCCACACTATATATATGAGCATCCATCCATCCATCCAGGATGAACACACACCCCCACACTCTCACGCCACATTCATTTGGCCACAAGGCCACTCACGGCCACAAGCCATGGCCATACTTGGCCACTAGAGCCGGGCATACACATGTATATACCAGATCAGATGCACTTGGCACTGATCCCAGATACAGCTCCAGGAGCACTTTGTACTGCCCGATGTACACCCCACATATATACTCAGACATGCAGGAGTAGGGGTATTATCTCTTCGGAGAGCCCCGAACCTGGGTAACTAGCACGTGCTACTCGCATACCCGCTCACGGGCCTATCAGCAGCACTCTTACCCACACACTAAGCCCTTGTGGCATCTGTCGACTCGCAAGCCCCTCGTGAGAAATACCACGACACCGATGTAGGAGACGATCAAGACCAAGCACCTATAGGGCACTGGAAAGCCACCTCGTCGTATGATATATACATGGTGGACACCCCAAAAGAAGGCAATGGCGAGGGAACAGCGGAGGATGACCCCTCCAAGAAGCAGCCTATGTGTCGGCGTCGGCGGCGCCACTCTAAATCCCACCAAAGCAAAAATGGTGATTCCGGCACGGGAGATAATAAAACCCCGGACAGTGCTGAAGATAACCACCTCCAGCAAGATTCAGCACAGGAGGATGGAGAAGCCAGCCCTCATGAGAGAGCGGCAGACAGAGAGGTCGAGGACGATAATTATATGCCTCCCTCCGAAGACGAGGCAAGCCTCGACGACGATGAATTTGACGTGCCGGAGGATCCCGTCGAACAAGAGCGTTTCAAACGTAGGCTTATGGCCATGGCGAGCAGCCTCAAGAAAGAACAGCAACAACTTAGAGCTGATCAAGATTTGCTAGCCGACAGATGGACTGAAGTCCTTGCGGCCGAAGAGTATGAACTCGAATGCCCCTCCAAGAGCTACCCAAAGCGCAGGTTGCTACCCCAATTAGAGGAGGAAGCACCTAAACCTACATCACCAGCGCATGATGCGGCCGACGGGCCACCCCGTGGCCGCGACAGAGAGGCCTCTCGGCCCTCCACTCAAGCCGCACCCCGGCGCCGCTCAAAAAATACCAAGGTACGGGAAAACACGCCAGACCTGCGAGATATATTGGAGGACAAGGCAAGGCAAACAAGATCGATCTACGGATCGCGTGGGTGCCCCACGACACAAGACGGTAATCGTCACTCCGGATACAGTAAATCCGGCCGAGCCGAACATAGTAGACAAAGCTCGTCTGAGCTGCGTCGTGATATAGCCCAATACAGAGGCGCCACACACCCACTATGCTTCACAGATGAAGTAATGGATCATCAAATCCCCGAGGGTTTCAAACCCGTGAACATCGAATCATACGATGGCACAACAGATCCTGCGGTATGGGTCGAGGACTATCTCCTTCATATCCACATGGCCCACGGTGATGACCTACACGCCATCAAATACCTCCCACTCAAGCTTAAAGGACCAGCTCGGCATTGGATTAACAGCTTGCCAGCAGAATCAATTGGTTGTTGGGAGGACCTGGAAGCCGCATTCCTCGACAATATCCAGGGCACTTATGTGCGACCACCAGACGCCGATGACCTAAGCCACATAATTCACCAGCCAGAGGAATCGGCCAGACAATTCTAGACATAGTTCCTAACCAAGAAAAATCAAATCATCGACTGTCCGGACGCAGAGGCCCTAGCAGCCTTCAAGCATAACATCCGCGACGAGTGGCTTGCACGACACCTAGGACAGGAAAAGCTGAAATCTATGGAAGCCCTCACGACACTTATGACCCGCTTTTGCGTGGGAGAAGACAGCTGGCTAGCTCGCAGCAATAACATGACCAAGAGCCCTGGTAATTCGGATACCAAGGACAACAGTGGCAGGTCACGTCGCAACAAGCAAAAGCGCTGCATTAACGGCAACAATGCTGAGGATACGACAGTTAATGCCGGATTCAGAGGCTCTAAACCCGGTCAGCGGAAAAAGCCATTTAAAAGAAATACTCCAGGCCCGTCCAGTTTGGACCGAATACTCGACCGCTCATGCCAGATACATGGCACCCCCGAAAAACCAGCCAATCACACCAACAGGGATTGTTGGGTGTTCAAGCAGGCAGGCAAGTTAAATGCCGAAAGCAGAGACAAGGGGCTGCATAGCGATGACGAGGAGGAGCCCCGGCCGCCGAACAATGGTGGACAGAAAGGTTTTCCCCCACAAGTGCGGACGGTGAACATGATATACGCAACCCACGTCCCCAAGAGGGAGCGGAAGCGTGCGCTAAGGGACATATACGCGATGGAGCCAGTCGCCCCAAAGTTCAACCCATGGTCTTCCTGCCCAATCACTTTTGATCGAAGGGACCACCCCACTAGCATCCGTCATGGAGGATTCTCCGCATTGGTTCTAGACCCAATTATTGACGGATTTCACCTCACTAGAGTCCTTATGGATGGCGGCAGCAGCCTGAACCTGCTTTACCAGGATACAATGCGGAAAATGGGCATCGATCCCTCAAGGATTAAACCCACTAAAATGACCTTTAAAGGCGTCATATCAGGTGTAGAGGCCAACTGTACAGGCTCAGTTACAGTTGAAGTGGTCTTCGGATCTCCGGATAATTTCCGAAGCGAGGAGTTAATCTTCGACATAGTCCTGTTCAGCAGTGGCTATCACGCACTGCTCGGGCGAACCGCATTTGCTAAGTTCAATGCGGTGCCGCACTACGCATACCTCAAGCTCAAGATGCTAGGCCCTCGAGGAGTCATCACGGTCAATGGAAACACCGAACGCTCTCTCCGAACGGAGGAGCATACGGTGGCTATCGCAACAGAAGTACAAAGCAGCCTCTCAAGGCAATTCTCCAGTCCGGCCATTAAACGTCTGGACACCGTCAAGCGCGCCCGGAGTAACCTACAACAAGACCGCCTGGCACGTTCCGAGCAAGCGTAGCAATGCGGCCCCAACTCCAGCCCTCGTGAACTTGCAAAACCAGTGTTACGCGTACATAACTACGCTCTAGAAATACCATTGGCACAGGGAGAGGGGCAACATCATGGCACACCCGAAACGCGGCTTAAACCGCACTAGGGGCTGCCGATTTCTTAATTTTCTCTTATTTTCAGGACTCCATTCTTCGGAAGGCTTGTACGGCAGTACAATTGCCGCACAAATGATACAACCAGGGAAGCAGAAAGCTACGCCGCACTATGGAACTCTAAGGTGGTCTCTATAACGAGTAGTATACCTGTTTCAAATACCATTCCGCAGCTCGCCCCTGGAAAGGACATGTTAAATAGTCCCATCTTTTGCTTATTGCACTATTTGTATCGTTCTGCTTTGATCGCAGCTTTTTTACATAAACAATGCATAGCTTCCGTCTATTATTGCATTTTTTTACGAATATATGTTCATTAATGGCATGTTGCACCCATACACTTTCGTACGGCCAATACGCCAGGGGCTTAAGTACACCATAATACGGTGTGAGAAGTCCGAACACTTTCACAAGTGCGGCACCCCGAACTTATAGCATTATATGCATCGGCTCCGAATCATGTCTTGGGTCAATAGTTGGGTTTGCCCGGCTCCTATGTTTTGGTACCTTACGTTCCGTTATATCAGCTAAGGTAGCACTAGGAGAACTACTGCGTTTGTGCCCCAGTTGAGCTGGGCTAAGCACCTCAGTAGAGAAAGCCAAAACTGACCGTCATGATGAGGCGAGAGCTGGTCGCTGTTCGAGAGGTTTTCGAGTCCCTAAAGACTTATGCCGCTTAGAGCGAGGAGTCGGCTTTGTCCGGCCTAGGCGTGGATAGCGCCCCGAACTCGGTCTTCCGAACACTAGGGGCTTCGCCGGAATTTAAAATTATAGAATTCTATGGCTAAGTGAGAATGTTCAAGCATTATAGTCCGATTGCCTTGTTCGT
The DNA here is from genome assembly GCA_034509565.1 of Triticum monococcum. Lineage (NCBI taxonomy): Eukaryota > Viridiplantae > Streptophyta > Magnoliopsida > Poales > Poaceae > Triticum > Triticum monococcum. Next base: position 531,403,014 of record CM067846.1, read on the forward strand.
TGTGTTGAGCGCCTCCCTCTAAGGACCCAAGAATGGGAAAAAGAGCGCTCATGTTTATCCCGAACACCCCAGCACTCGTGGCATGGGGGCAGAAGCCGACGACTCGCCATCTCTCAAATTTGATGAACGGCCGCACAAAAGGTAATATTTTAAATTCAAAAGCATTACTTAGCGCATATGAATAAGTTTTCAGCGTACAGGATCACAAATGCGAGTTTACTCAAAAATTACATCTTTGAAGCATTCATCCGCTATAAGGCGGGCACCCTTTAGGACACCCTCATAATACGCTTCCGGGACGCGATGCTCCTTGCCCAGCGGTGGCCTGTCCTTCACCAGCTTCTCCGCATCCATCTTGCCCCAATGCACTTTAGCATGGGCAAGCGCCCTACGGGCACCTTCGATGCAGACGGAGCGCTTGATTACTTCAAGCCGCGGACAGGCATCCACCAGCCGCCTCACCAGCCCGAAGTAGCTCCCAGGTAAAGCCTCTCTAGGCCAAAGCCGAACTACGAGGCCCTTTATGGCCTGTTCGGCCACCTTGTGGAGCTTGACCATTTGCTTCAGCCGGTCGCTCAAAGGCACCAGGTGTCCGGCCTCAGCATACTGAGACCAGAACACCTTCTCTGTCGAGCTCCCCTCCTCGGCTCGGTAGTAGGCGGCGGCATCAGACGCACTGCGGGGCAAATCTACGAATGCTCCTGGGGAGCTGCGGACTCGGGTAAGTAACAAGTAATTCACTTTCACGTGCTTGCTTTGCATAATGAATGCCTTACCCACCGCTATCTTCTTCATCGCTTCAATTTCTTGGAGGGCTTTCTGGGCTTTGGCCTTGGCAAACTTCGCGCTTTTGAGGGCTGCCGCAAGCTCGGACACTTGCGTCTTTGAGTCAAGCTCCAAACTCTCGTGTTTTTTCACGAGAGCCTGGAGCTCTTTCTGCACCTCCTCCACCCGTGCCTCCTGCTTCCCTCTCTCTGTGCGCTCCGCGGCCGCTCTGTTTTCGGCCTCGGACAGCGCTTGCTTAAGGGTTGCCACCTCGGTCGTGGCCCCTATAATAGCACGTTGATCCTGTCATTTTTTGCAACCACATCTTCTCTATATACTTGCGCAAGGTATTACTTACCTTCCTTCTCCTCGAGTTGCCTCTTGGCATGGCCGAGCTCATTCTCGGACCGCGTGAGGTTTTGCTTCAGCGTATCCGCCTCCGCAGTCAGTGCGTCGGAGGCCAACAACGAAGCCTGCATATGCATATTGACTTGATTATGTTAGACTCCTACGAATGTTATTAGATCCTCTATTCGGCTTTTCTTTCCGAACGCCGAACAGAGCATTAGGGGCTACTGTCTATGCGGTAATATTTTTACATATTCTTCACTTACCTCAAAGCCTGTTAGAAGGCTGGCACAGGCTTCAGTCAGTCCGCTCTTGGTGGACTGAACCTTCTGGATCACCGCACTCATAATAGTGCGGTGCTCCTCGTCGATGGAGGCGCCGTTAAGCACCTCCAGCAAATTGTCTGGTGCCTCCGGTTGGACGGAGGTAGCTGGCTCGGTAGGCTTGCTCCTCTTGGAAGGAGGCTTCCTACCGGAGTCCGGAACCGTTGAAGGTTCCGGTGCGGTGTCCGGCTCAAGGCCGGACTCGGAGCCCTTGGGGGTTTTATCCCCTTTGCGCCTGGAGTCTGGGAGGTCGCCTTGCGGCGCCTCCAGGACCACCACCTCCTGGCTTGGAACCTGTTGGGACAACACCTCGGCGTCGTCCGTAGGGTGGGGCGAGGTAGCCGTCGGAAGCGAATTCACATCCGACGAATCCAAGGAACCGCTCGACGACACGTCGAGCCGGTCTTTGGGTGGACTGCATAAACATGTCCGACATAAGGAAAAGCTGTGAAATGGAGGAATACTATGAATCACTCTGGTATCCGGATACTTAAAATTTCACCAGGGGCTTGGCCCTGAGTGGCCACTCCTCTCTTCGCCGTCGTCAGCGTTGGTGGAGTAGTCCAGAGGAAGGGTTTTCCCCTTCTTGGACCCTTCGGTCTCCCCAGTTGGGGTGGCCTTCCTTTTCTTCCCTTCCCCCACTGGAGGGGGAGAGGTCTCTTCTTCCTCCTCCTTGTCTTCATGGGACGAGTGCGTCTTGGAGTCGTCGTATGATGAATCCGACACCGCCAGGCGCCGGGCACTCTTTCGAGTCCCCGTGGCCTTCTTCTTGGCCTTCTTCTCCGGCACCACATAGGGTGCCGGAACCAGCAGCCTCGCCAAGTGAGCGTCCGCTGGGCCTTCGGGAAAAGGAGCCGGACAGTTGATCTATCCGGATGTCTCCTGCCAATCCTGTCAAAGGTAAGGGAGCTTAGATCCCGCATGGAGTCAAACTATGAAAAACTAATACCCTGTAAAAGGTAAAGATAGCTCACCGCACGAGCGCGACGCTGCGTGCTGAATCCGCGATCCTCGGTAGCGGATGCGGGGGCCTTGGCGCCCTTGAAAAGTACCTTCCAGGCATCTTCGTACGTTGTGTCAAAGAGCTTGCTCAGAGTTCGGTGCTGCGCCGGGTCGAACTCCCATAGGTTGAAAGCCCGTTGTTGACATGGGAGGATCAGGCGGATGAGCATAACCTGGACTACGTTGACAAGTTTGAGCTTCTTGTCAACCAAGGTTTGGATGCATGTTTGGAGGCCGGTCAGCTCTCCTTCTTTACCCCACGACAGGCCCGTCTCTTTCCAGGAGGTGAGCCGCATGGGGGGTCCGGATCAGAATTCGGGGGCTGCGACCCATTCAGGGTCGCGCGGCTCGGTGATGTAAAACCACCCGATTGCCACCCCTTTAGGGACTCCACGAAGGAGCCCTCGAGCCATAGGACGTTGGGCATCTTGCCCACCATGGCACCTCCGCACTCCGCCAGGGTGCCGCGCACCACCTTCGGCTTGACATTGAAAGTCTTGAGCCATAGGCCTAAATGGGGGCGGATGCAGAAGAAAGCCTCGCGCACGACGATAAACACCGAGATATTGAGGACAAAGTTCGGGGCCAGATCGTGGAAATCCAGGCCATAGTAGAACATGAGCCCCCGGACAAACGGTTGGAGAGGGAAGCCCAGTCCGCGGAGGAAATGGGGGAGGAACACCACCCTCTCATGGGGCCTAGGTGTGGGGATGAGCTGCCCCTCTTCGGGAAGCCGGTGCGCAATGTCGTTAGACAAGTATCCGGCCTTCCTCAGTTTTTTGATGTGTCCCTCTATGACGGAGGAGACCATCCACTTGCCTCCCGCTCCGGACATGGCTGGAGAAGGTTGAGGTGGGGTGTGCGGACTTGGGCGCTGGAGCTCGAGTGCGCGGAAATGGATAGGCAAAGGAGGAAGAAGGTGTGGATGAAAAGGTGGATCCTTATCCCCTTATATGGGTAGATGCGACTTCTTCGTCCCCACCGGCCTGGTAAAACTCGCTTATCTCCCTAGCGCCATAATCAATGGCGCGGTTGGGTTACCCACGCCCGTATTGATGAGAATCCCGGAATAAGGGGACACGATCTCTGTTTTGACAAAACGTGCCAAGGAAACCGCCTCGCTAAATGCGCTGAGGTGGGATAGTAAAACGATTCGAATAAAGACTTGGCCGTGGTGTGATGTCACGCTAGGGAATACGTTAGCACATTAGATTTGTGTAAATATTATTCTCTCTATGGCAATATGTGGAAACTTATTTTGCAGAGCCAAACACTACCTTTGTGTTCAAAATCTTCTGTGAAGTACTTGGAGGAGGAACCCGCCTTGCAATGCCGAAGACAATCTGCACGCCGGACTCATCGTCATTGAAGCCTGGTTCAGGGGCTACTGAGGGAGTCCCGGATTAGGGGGTGTCCGGATAGCCGGACTATACCTTCGGCCGGACTCCTGGACTATGAAGATACAAGATTGAAGACTTCGTCCCGTGTCCGGAAGGGACTTTCCTTGGCATGGAAGGCAAGCTTGGCGATACGGATATGTTGATCTCCTACCATTGTAACCGACTCTGTGTAACCCTAGCCCTCTCCGGTGTCTATATAAACCGGAGGGTTTTATTCCGTAGGACGAAGAACAATCATACCATAGGCTAGCTTCTAGGGTTTAGCCTCTCTGATCTCGTGGTAGATCTACTCTTGTACTACCCATATCATCAATATCAATCAAGCAGGACGTAGGGTTTACCTCCATCAAGAGGGCCCGAACCTGGGTAAAACATTGCGTCGCCTTCCTCCTGTTACCATCTGCCTAGACGCAGAGTTCGGGACCCCCTACCCGAGATCCGCCGGTTTTGACACCGACAGCGGCACTTATCTGCCTCGAAGCTCTCAAGACCGGCATTACACACATATGCGTTAAATTCTACCTTGATTCATGCACGATCCATAAAGTCCTCTTAAGGCCATTCACAAGCCTGCACCTGATTTTCCCTCGGTTGTTTGCCATCGGCATCGCGTATTGCGAGCTAGGGTCCGTCCTTCCTTGAAGGACCACCTTGGTACATTTTCCTAAACATATTTCTTCCTCTGAAAAATTTCTGAAATTTTAGTAACTTCAAAATAAAAGTAAACCAGACTCAATAAAATTGATAGCAACTACTCCCACAAGTGCCTAGAGACTATATCATGCATCAAAACTACTTTTAACCATACAAATTTGACATGCAAGCTCAAGAACATGGTCACCTAAGCAGCCAAAATATGCAATGAATAAAGCACTAGAACAAAAACTAATTGGACCATTGGAGGAGTCACATACCAAGGAACAATCCCCCAAAGCAGTTTTGTGAGAGGTGCTTTGAGCAAGGAGATCGAAAATGGCAGCAAGATGAGCTTGGACTCGGGTTTGAGCTTGTTAGTGGTGTTTGTGGGAGGAAGAAGGAATGTGTGGTAGCTGGAACAAGTGGAGGGGAGTCACCGTGGGCCCACGAGGCAGGGGGTGCACCCAGGGGGTAGGGCGTGCCCTCCACCGTCGTGGCCAGGTGCTTGCTCCCCCTGCTGTGTTTTCAATGCCAGATATTCCCAAATATTCTAGAAAAAAAATCATATTTAAATTTCAGGGCATTTGGAGAACTTTTATTTTCGAGGTATTTTTTATTGCATGGATAATTCAGAAAACAGACAGAAAAATACTATTTTTGATTTATTTAATATAAATAACAGAAAGTAAAAAGAGGGTACACAGAGTTGTGTTTTCTAAATTCATCCATCTCATGCTCATCAAAAGGAATCCACTAACAAGGTTGATCAGGTCTTGTTAACAAACTCATTCCGAATAACATGGAACCGGAGAATTTTTGAATAACACTAGGTTACCTCAATGGGGATATGCACATCCCCAACAATAAGAGTATCATATTTCTTCTTGACAGTAGTAAGAGGAAATTCAAAACCTCCAAAAATAATCGATGGAATTTTTCCATTAGAATTGATACTATGGACTTGAGGTTGTTTCCTCGGAAAGTGTACCGTATGCTCATTACCATTAACATGAAAAGTGACATTGCCTTTGGTGCAATCAATAACAGCCCCTGCAGTATTCAAAAAGGGTCTTCCAAGAATAATGGACATACTATCGTCCTCGAGAATATCAAGAATAACAAAGTCCGTTAAAATAGTAACGTTTACAACCACAACAGGCACATCCTCACAAATACCGACAGGTATAGCAGTTGATTTATCAGCCATTTGCAAAGATATTTCAGTAGGTGTCAACTTATTCAAATCAAGTCTACGATATAAAGAGAAGGGCATAACACTAACACCGGCTCCAAGATCACATAAAGCAGTTTTAACAAAGTTTCTTTTAATGGAGCATGTTATAGTTGGTACTCCAGGATCTCCTAGTTTCTTAGGTATTCCACCCTTAAAATTATAATTAGCAAGGATGTTGGAAATTCCAGCTTCCGGTATCTTTGTTTTATTAGTAACAATTTCTTTCATATACTTAGCATAAGGATTCATTTTGAGCATATCAGTTAATCGCATACGCAAAAAGATAGGTCTAATCATTTCAGCAAAGCGCTCAAAATCCTCATCATCCTTTTTCTTGGATGGTCTAGGAGGAAAAGGCATGGGTTTCTGAACCCATGGTTCTCTTTCTTTATCGTGCTTCCTAGCAACAAAGTCTCTCTTATCATAACATTGATTCTTTGATTGTGGGTTATCAAGATCAACAGTAGGTTCAATCTCTACTTCATTGTCATTGCTAGGTTGAGCATCAACATGAGCATCATCATTAACATTTTCACTAGGTTCATGTTCATTACCAGATTGTGTTTCAACATCAGAAATAGAAATATCATTGGGATTCTCAGGTGTGTCAACAACAGGTTCACTAGAAGCATGCAAAGTCCTATCATTTTTCTTTTTCTTCCTTTTAGAAGGACTGGGTACATCAACATTATTTCTCTGAGAATCCTGCTCAATTATCTTAGGATGGCCTTTAGGATACAAAGGTTCCCGAGTCATTTTACCACCCCTTGTCATAATTCTAAAATCATTATCATTTTTCTTATTATTACTTCATTGAGCAAATCATTCTGAGCTTTAAGTACTTGTTCTACTTGAGTTGTAACCATAGAAGCATGTTTACTAATAAGTTTTAGTTCACCTTTAACATTGGCCATATACTTACTCAAGTGTTCAATGATGTAAGCATTACGTTTTAATTATCTACCAAAATAGGCTTGAAGTTTTCTTGCTTAACCATAAAGTCATCAAACTCATCCAAGCATGGGCTAGCAAAGTTAGTAAGAGGGATTTCAGCTTTATCATATCTATAGAGAGAATTTACCTTTACTACCTGTGTCGGGTTATGAAGACCATGAGTTTCTTCAATTGGTGATGGACTAAAACCATGTATTTCTTAAACCGGCGGTAAATTAAGACCATGTATTTCTTCAATAGGAGGTAAATTCTTAACATCTTCAGCTTTAATACCTTTTTCTTTCATGGATTTCTTTGCCTCTTGCATATCTTCAGGACTGAGAAATAGAATACCCCTTTTCTTCGGAGTTGGCTTAGGAGTTGGTTTAGGAATTGGATCAGGAAGTTTCCAATTATTTTCATTAGTCAACATATTATTCAATAGAATTTCAGCTTCATCTGGTGTTCTTTCCCTGAAAACACAACCAGCCCAACTATCCAGGTGGTCTCTGGAAGCATTGGTTAGTCCATTATAAAAGATATCAAGTATTTCATTTTTCTTGAGAGGTTGATCAGACAAATCATTAAGTAATTGGAGAAGCCTCCCCCAAGCTTGTGGGAGACTCTCTTCTTCAAATTGCACAAAATTATATATTTCCCGTAAAGCAACTTGTTTCTTATCAGCAGGGAAATATTTAGCAGAGAAGTAATAAATCATATCCTGGGGACTACGCACACAACCAGGATCAAGAGAATTAAACCATATCTTAGCATCACCCTTTAATGAGAATGGAAATATCTTAAGGATATAATAGTAGCGAGTTTTCTCATCATTAGTGAACAGGGTGGCTATATCATTTAATTTAGTAAGATGTGCCACAACGGTTTCAGATTCATAGCCATAGAAAGGATCAGATTCAACCAAAGTAATTATATCAGGGTCGACAGAGAATTCATAATCCTTATCAGTAACAATGATAGGTGAAGTAGCATAAGCAGGATCATATTTTATTCTAGCATTCAGAGTTTTTTGTTTCAACTTAGCTAATAGTTTCTTAAGATCACTCCTATCATTGCAAGCAACAAAGTCTCTAGCAGTTTCTTCATCCATAACATAACCCTCAGGAGCAACAGGCAATTCATATCTAGGGGGAGAATCTTCATCATCACTTTCATCAATATTATCAGTTTCAACAATTTCATTCTCTCTAGCCCTAGCAAGTTTTCATCAACAAATTCACCAAGTGGCACAGTAGTATCAAGCATAGAAGTAGTTTCATCATAAGTATCATGCATAGCAGAAGTGGCATCATCAATAACATGCGACATTTCAGAATTAATAGCAGAAGCAGGTTTAGGTGTCGCAAGCTTACTCAAAACAGAAGGTGAATCAAGTGCAGAGCTAGATGGCAGTTCCTTACCTCCCCTCGTAGTTGAGGGATACATCTTGGTTCTTGGATCTTCCAAGTTCTTCATAATGATAAGCAGATATAAATCCCAAGTGACTCAAAGAATAGAGCTATGCTCCCCAGCAACGACGCCAGAAAATAGTCTTGATAACCCACAAGTATAGGGGATCGCAACAGTTTTTGAGGGTAGAGTATTCAACCCAAATTTATTGATTAGACACAAGGGGAGACAAAGAATATTCTCAAGTATTAGCAGCTTAGTTGTCAATTCAACCACACCTGGAAACTTAATATCTGCAGCAAAGTATTTAGTAGCAAAGTAATATGATAGTAGTGGTAACGGTGGTAAAAGATAACGATAGCAAAAGTAATTTTTTGGTGTTTTGTAGTGATGATAACAATAGCAACGGAAAAGTAAATAAGCAAAGAACAATATATGGAAATCTCAGAGGCAATGGATTGGTGATGGAGAATTATGCCGGATGCGGTTCATCATGTAACAGTCATAACCTAGGGAGACATAGAACTAGCTCCGGTTCATCAATGTAATGTAGGCATGTATTCCGAATATAGTCATACGTGCTTATGGAAAAGAACTTGCCTGAAATCTTCTGTCCTACCCTCCCGTGGCAGCGGGGTTCTATTGGAAACTAAGGGATATTAAGGCCTCCTTTTAATAGAGTACCGGAACAAAGCATTAACACATAGCTAATACATGAACTCCTCAAACTACAGTCATCACCGACAAGTATCCCGATTATTGTCACTTCGGGGTTAACGGATCATAACACATAATAGGTGACTATAGACTTGCAAGATAGGATCAAGAACTCTCATATATTGATGAAAACATAATAGGTTCAGATCTGATATCATGGCACTCGGGCCCTAGTGACAAGCATTAAGCATAGCAGTCATAGCAACATCAATCTCAGAACATAGTGGATACTAGGGATCAAACCCTAACAAAACTAACTCGATTACATGATATATCTCATCCAACCCATCACCGTCCAGCAATCCTATGATGGAATTACTCACGCACGATAGTGAGCATCATGAAGTAGGTGATGGAGGATGGTTGATGATGACTATGGCGATGGATTCCCCTCTTCGGAGCTCCGAACAGACTCCAGATCAGCCCTCCCGAGAGATTTTAGGGCTTAGCGGCGGCTCCGTATCGTAAAACGCGATGAATCCTTCTCCCTGGTTTTTTCCTCCCAGAAAGTGAATATATAGAGTCAAGGTTGAGGTCGGTGGAGTGTGAGGGGGCCCACGAGGCAGGTGGTGCGCCCAGGGGGGCAGGCGCGCCCCCACCCTCGTGGACATGTGGAGGCCCCCCTGACGTGGATCTTCCTTCCAATATTTATTATATATTCCAAAATAATTCGCCATTGATTTTCAAGTCATTCCGAGAACTTTTATTTCTGCACAAAAATAACACCATGGCAATTCTGCTAAAAACAACGTCAGTTCGGGTTAGTTCCATTCAAATCATGTAAGTTCGAGTCCAAAACAAGGGCATTTTTTTGGAAAAGTAGATACAACGGAGACGTATCAACTCCCCAAGCTTAAACCCTTGCTTGTCCTCAAACAATTTAGTTGATAAACTGAAAGTGATAAAGAAAAACTTTTACAAACTCTGTTTTCTCTTGTTGTTGTAAATATGTGAAGTCAGCATTCAAGTTTTCAGCAAAGATTATGAACTAACCATATTCACGATAACATTTAGGTCTCATGGTTACTTATATCAATGGCATAATCAACTAGCGAGCAATAATAATAAATCTCGGATGACAACACGTTCTCAAAACAATCATGATGTGATATAACAAGATGGTATCTCGCTAGCCCTTTCTAAGACCGCAAAACATAAATGCAGAGCACCTTTAAAGATCAAGGACTGACTAGACATTGTAATTCATGGTAAAAGTGATCCAGTCAAGTCATACTCAATGTAAACTAACAGTAATGGATGCAAATGCAGTGGTGCTCTCCAACTGGAGCTTTTTAATAAGAGGATGATGACTCAGCATAAAAGTAAATAGATAGGCCCTTCGCAGAGGGAAGCGGGGATTTGTAGAGGTGCCAGAGCTCGGTTTTGAAATAGATATGAATAATATTTTGAGCGGTATGCTTTTATTGTCAACATAACAACCAAGAGATGGCGATATTTTCCATGCTACACACATTATAGGCGGTTCCCAAACAGAATGGTAAACTTTATACTCCCCCTCCACCAACAAGCATCAATCCATGGCTTTCTCCAAACAACAAGTGCCTCCAACTAACAACAGTCCCGAGGGAGTTTTGTTTGCAGTTATTTTGATTTGATTTTCATAAAGCATGGCACTGGGCATCCCGGTGACCAGCCATTTTCTCGTGAGTGAGGAGCGGAGTACACTCCTCTTGAGAATAACCCGCCTAACATGGAAGATACATACAGCCCTAGTTGATGCATGAGCTATTCGAGCATACAAAACATAATGTTTCTTTGAAGGTTTAGAGTTTGGCACATACAAATTTACTTGGAACGGCAAGTAGATACCGTATATAGGTAGGTATGGTGGACTCATATGGAATAACTTTGGGGTTTATGGAATTGGATGCACAAGCAGTATTCCCGCTTAGTACAAGTGAAGGCTAGCAAAAGATTGGGAAGCGACCAGCTAGAGAGCGACAACAGTCATGAACATGCATTAAAACTAATCAACACCGAATGCAAGCATGAGTAGGATATAATGCACCATGAACATAAATATCATAGAGGCTATGTTGATTTTGTTTCAACTACATGCGTGAACATGTGCCAAGTCAAGCCACTCGAATCGTTCGAAAGAGGATACCACCCTATCATACCACATCACAACCATTTTAATAGCATGTTGGCACGCAAGGTAAACCATTATAAGCTCCTAGCTAATCAAGCATGGCATAAGCAACTATAATCTCTAATTGTCATTGCAAACATGTTTATTCATAATAGGCTGAATCAGGATCGATGAGCTAATCATATTTACAAAAACAAGAGAGGTCGAGTTCATACCAGCTTTGCTCATCCCAATAAGTTCATCATATATCGTCATTATTACCTTTCACTTGCACGACCGAATAGTGTGGATAATAATAATAGTGCACGTGCATTGGACTAAGCTGGGAATCTGCAAGCATTCAATTCAAGAGAGAAGATAAGGTAATTTGGGCTCTTTGTCAGATCAATCAATAAGCATACAAGAGCCACTCAACATTTTAATTATGGCCTTCTCCTCTCGACCCCCAAGGGAAAGAAAATAAATTAAACTATTTACATGAGAAAGCTCCAAACAAGCAAAAGAAGAACGAGAAATCTTTTTGGGTTTTCTTTTTAATTACTACTACAGCAGGCATGTGAAGTAAACTAGCTAAAAGCTACAACTAATTTTTGTGTTTTTACTAAGGTTTATTAAACACACAAGAAGAAAGCATAAAAAGGAAAATAAACTAGTATGGATGATACAATGAAAAAGTATGAGCACTGACAGCTAGCAATGAGTGTGTGAACATGAATGTAATGTCGGTGAGAAATACGTACTCCCCCAAGCTTAGGCTTTTGGCCTAAGTTGGTCTATGGCCACGGCTGGCCTAGCGGATATCCAAAGTTATAGCTGGGGTCGTACTGAGATGTAGCAGCTATTGCCTCATGAGTTGCTGCTTGGAGAAGGGCCGTCTCCGTCCTCCTCTTATACTTTTCTGCCTCCTCCCTGGTTATAACATATCTCCCTTTTGCCTGGGAGTCAAAGAAAGCAGGAGCAGGGAGAGTGACATGATAGGTGCGTCGTCTGTCAAAGATTAGTCGGTACTGGAGGAACTGATCGTTCCTCTCAACAAACTGATGACGAACCATAGCCTCATAATCTTAATAAACAGGAGGCAACTCAATATCATACCCATGAATGGGTATACCAAGAAAATGAGCTAGACGGGTTGCATAAATTCCACCAAAGAAATCTCCATTAAATCTATTATTATGCAACCTATGTGCAACAATGGCTCCCAAGTTATATTGTCTATCTCCTAATACAACACTCTTGAGAACACTAAGATCTGGAACGCACATGTGACATGCTTCATCCTTACCATTTATGCACCTACCTATGAAGAGAGAAAAATAATGTATAGCAGGAAAATGAATGCTCCCTATGGTAGCTTGTGTTATATCTCTAGATTCCCCCACCGTTATGCTAAGAAGAAAATCTCTAAACTCAGATTTGTGAGGCTCACTAGTGCTGCCCCATTGTGGAAGTTTGCATGCAGTATTAAAATCCTCTAAGTCCATATTATAAGAATTTTCATAAAGATGAAATAGGACAGTTTGAGAATTACGTGATGATGAAAATTCAAACCTTCTCACAAAGGAATCAGTGAGATAGTGGTATTGGCGGAACTTATCTGCCTTGAAGCTCTCAAGATCGGCATTACGCACATATGCGTTAAATTATTCCTTGATTCCTACTCGATCCATAAAGTCCTTTGAAGGCCATTCACAAGCCCGCACCTGATCTTCCCTCGGTGGTTCAACATCGGCATCGCGTATTGCGAGCCTAGGTCCTTCCTTCCTTGAAGGACCACCTTGGTACATTTTCCTAAACATATTTCTTCCTCTGAAAAATTTCTGAAATTTTAGTAACTTCAAAATAAAAGTAAACCAAACTCAACAAAATTGATAGCTACTACTCCCACAAGTGCCTAGAGACTATATCATGCATCAAAACTACTTTTAACCATATAAATTTGACATGCAATCTCAAGAACAGGGTCACCTAAGAAGCAAAAATATGCAATGAATAAAGCACTAGAACAAAAACTAATTGGACCATTGGAGGAGTCACATACCAAGGAACAATCCCCCAAAGAAGTTTTGTGTGAGGTGCTTTGAGCAAGGAGATCGAAAATGGCAACAAGATGAGCTTGGTTAGTGGTGTTTGTGGGAGGAAGAAGGAATGTGTGGTAGCTGGAATAAGTGGAGGGGAGTCACCGTGGGCCCACGAGGCAAGGGGTGCGCCCAGGGGGTAGGGCACGCCCTCCACCCTCGTGGCCAGGTGCTTGTTCCCCCTGCTGTGTTTTCAGTGCCAGATATTTCCAAATATTCTAGAAAAAAATATATTTCAATTTCAAGGCATTTGGAGAACTTTTATTTTCGGGGTATTTTTTATTGCATGGATAATTCAGAAAACAGATAGAAAAATAGTATTTTTGATTTATTTAATATAAATAACAGAAAGTAAAAAGAGGGTACAGAGAGTTGTGTTTTCTAAATTCATCCATCTCATGCTCATCAAAAGGAATCCACTAACAAGGTTGATCAGGTCTTGTTAACAAACTCATTCTGAGTAACATGGAACCAGAGAATTTTTGAATAACACTAGGTTACCTCAACGGGGATATGCACATCCCCAACAATAATAATATCATATTTCTTCTTGACAGTAGGAAAAGGAAATTCAAAACCTCCAAAAATAATCAATGGAATTTTTCCAATAGAATTGATACTATGGACTTGAGGTTGTTTCCTCGAAAAGTGTACCGTATGCTCATTACCATCAACATGAAAAGTGACATTGCCTTTGGTGCAATCAATAACAGCCCCTGCAGTATTCAAAAAGGGTCTTCCTAGAATAATGGACATACTATCGTCCTCGAGAATATCAAGAATAACAAAGTCCGTTAAAATAGTAACATTTGCAACCACAACAGGCACATCCTCACAAATACCGACAGGTATAGCAATTGATTTATCAGCCATTTGCAAAGATATTTCAGTAGGTGTCAACTTATTCAAATCAAGTCTACGATATAAAGAGAGAGGCATAACACTAACACCGGCTCCAAGATCACATAAAGCATTTTTAACATAGTTTCTTTTAATGGAGCATGGTATAGTTGGTACTCCGGGATCTCCTAGTTTCTTAGGTATTCCACCCTGAAAAGTATAATTAGCAAGCATGGTGGAAATTTCAGCTTCCGGTATCTTTCTTTTATTAGTAACAATTTCTTTCATATACTTAGCATAAGGATTCATTTTGAGCATATCAGTTAATCACATACGCAAAAAGATAGGTCTAATCATTTCAGCAAAGGGCTCAAAATCCTCATCGTCCTTTTTCTTGGATGGTCTAGGAGGAAAAGGCATGGGTTTCTGAACCCATGGTTCTCTTTCTTTATCATGCTTCCTAGCAACAAAGTCTCTCTTATCATAACGTTGATTCTTTGATTGTGGGTTATCAAGATCAACAGCAGGTTCAATCTCTACTTCATTGTCATTGCTAGGTTGAGCATCAACATGAGCATCATCATTAACATTTTCACTAGGTTCATGTTCATTACCAGATTGTGTTTCAGCATCAGAAATAGAAATATCATTGGGATTCTCAGGTGTGTCAACAACAGGTTCACTAGAAGCATGCAAAGTCCTATCATTTTTCTTTTTCTTCCTTTTAGAAGGACTAGGTACATCAATATTATTTCTCTGAGAGTCCTGCTCAATTCTCTTAGGATGGCATTCAGGATACAAAGGTTCGTGAGTCATTTTACCACATCTAGTCATAAATCTAACAACATTATCATTTTCTTATTATTTAATTCATTGAGCAAATCATTCTGAGCTTTAAGTACTTGTTCGACTTGAGTTGTAACCATAGAAGCATGTTTACTAATAAGTTTTAGTTCATCTTTAACATTGGCCATATAATTACTCAAGTGTTCAATCATGTAAGCATTACGTTTTAATTCTCTACCAAAATAGGCATTGAAGTTTTCTTGCTTAACCATAAAGTCATCAAACTCATCCAAGCATGGGCTAGCAAACTTAGTAAGAGGGATTTCAACTTTATCATATCTATAGAGAGAATTTACCTTTACTACCCGTGTCGGGTTATGAAGACCATGAGTTTCATCAATTGGCGATGGACTAAAACCATGTATTTCTTCAACAGACGGTAAATTAAGACCATGTATTTCTTCAATAGGAGGTAAAATTCTTAACATCTTCAGCTTTAATACCTTTTTCTTTCATAGATTTCTTTGCCTCTTGCATATCTTCAGGACTGAGAAATGGAATACCCCTTTTCTTCGGAGTTGGCTTAGGAGTTGGTTCAGGAAGTTTCCAATTATTTTCATTAGTTAGCATATTATTCAATAGAATTCCAGCTACATCTGGTGTTCTTTCCCTGAAAACACAACGAACACAACTATGCAGGTGGTCTCTAGAAGCATCGGTTAGTCCATTATAAAAGATATCAAGTATTTCATTTTTCTTGAGAGGATGATCAGGCAAAGCCTTAAGTAATTGGAGAAGCCTCCCCAAGCTTGTGGGAGACTCTCTTCTTCAATTTGCACAAAATTATATATTTCCCTGAAAGCAGCTTGTTTCTTATGAGCAGGGACATAGTTAGCAGAGAAGTAATAAATCATATCCTGGGGACTACGCACACAACCAGGATCAAGAGAATTAAACCATATCTTAGCATCACCCTTTAATGAGAACGGAAATATCTTAAGGATATAATAGTAGCGAGTGTTCTCATCATTAGTGAACAGGGTGGCTATATCATTTAATTTAGTAAGATGTGCCTCAACAGTTTTAGATTCATAGCCATAGAAAGGATCAGATTCAACCAAAGTAATTATATCAGGGTCGACGGAGAATTCATAATCCTTATCAGTAACAAAAATAGGTGAAGTAGCATAGGCAGGATCATATTTCATTCTAGCATTTGGAGTTTTTTGTTTCATCTTAACTAATAGTTTCTTAAGATCACTCCTATCATTGCGAGCAAGAAAGTCTCTAGCAGTTTCTTCATCCATAACATAACCCTCAGGAACAACAGGCACTTCATATCTAGGGGGAGAATCTTCATCATCACTTTCATCAATATTATCAGTTTCAATAATTTCATTCTCTCTAGCCTTAGCAAGTTGTTCATCAAGAAATTCACCAAGTGGAACAGTAGTATCAAGCATAGAAGTAGTTCCATCATAAGTATCATGCATAGCAGAAGTGGCATCATCAATAACATGCGACATTTCAGAATTAATAGTAGAAGAAGGTTTAGGTGTCGCAAGCTTACTCAAAACAGAAGGTGAATCAAGTGCAGAGCTAGATGGCAGTTCCTTACCTTCCCTCGTAGTTGAGGGATAAATCTTGGTTCTTGGATCTTTCAAGTTCTTCATAATGATAAGTAGATATAAATCCCAAGTGACTCAAAGAATAGAGCTAAGCTCCCCGGCAATGGTGCCAGAAAATAGTCTTGATAACCCACAAGTATAGGGGATCGCAACAGTTTTCGAGGGTAGAGTATTCAACCCAAATTTATTGATTCGACACAAGGGGAGCCAAAGAATATTCTCAAGTATTAGCAGCTGAGTTGTCAATTCAACCACACCTGGAAACTTAATATCCGTAGGAAAGTATTTAGTAGCAAAGTAATATGATAGTAGTGGTAACGGTGGTAAAAGATAACGATAACAAAAGTAATATTTTTGGTGTTTTGTAGTGATGATAACAATAACAACAGAAAAGTAAATAAGCGAAGAACAATATATGGAAAGCTCGTAGGCAATGGATCGGTGATGGAGAATTATGCCGGATGCGGTTCATCATGTAACAGTCATAACCTAGGGTGACACAGAACTAGCTCCAGTTCATCAATGTAATGTAGGCATGTATTCCGAATATAGTCATACGTGCTTATGGAAAAGAACTTGCATGACATCTTTTGTCCTACCCTGCCGTGGCAGCGGGGTCCTATTGGAAACTAAGGGATATTAAGGCCTCCTTTTAATAGAGTACCGGAAAAAAGCATTAACACATAGTGAATACATGAACTCCTCAAACTACGGTCATCATCGGTAAGTATCCCGATTATTGTCACTTAGGGGTTAACGGATCATAACACATAATAGGTGACTATAGACTTGCAAGATAGGATCAAGAACTCTCATATATTGATGAAAACATAATAGGTTCAGATCTGAAATCATGGCACTCGGGCCCTAGTGACAAGCATTAAGCATAGCAAAGTCATAGCAACATCAATCTCAGAACATAGTGGATACTAGGGATCAAACCCTAACAAAACTAACTCGATTACATGATATATCTCATCCAACCCATCACCGTCCAGCACCCTACGATGGAATTACTCATGCACGGCAGTGAGCATCATGAAATTGGTGATGGAGGATGGTTGATGATGACGATGGCGATGAATTCCCCTCTCCGGAGCCCCGAACGGACTCCAGATAAGCCCTCCCGAGAGAGTTTAGGGCTTGGTGGCGGCTCCGTATCGTAAAACGCGATGAATCCTTCTCCTTGGCTTTTTCCTCCCCGAAAGTGAATATATGGAGTAAAGGTTGAGGTCGGTGGAGCGTCAGGGGGCCCACGAGGCAGGGGGCGCGCCCCCACCCTCGTGGACAGGTGGAGGCCCCCTGACGTGGATCTTCCTTCCAATATTTATTATATATTCCAAAATAATTCTCCATTGATTTTCAGGTCATTATGAGAACTTTTATTTCTGCACAAAAATAACACCATGGCAATTCTGCTGAAAACATCGTCAGTCCGGGTTAGTTCCATTCAAATCATGCAAGTTAGAGTCCAAAACAATGGCAAAAGTGTTTGGAAAAGTAGATTCGAAGGAGACGTATCAGTTACAAGGTGTGAAGTTGAGTCAGACTCAATGCCCGACCACGACAGATGATAGAGAGAAAATGAAGGCCATTCCCTATGCTTGAACCATACGTTCTATCATGAATGCAATGTTGTGTACCAGACCTGATGTGTGCCTTGCTATAAGTTTAGCAGGGAGGTACCAAAGTAATCCAGGAGTGGATCACTGGACAGCGGTCAAAAATATCCTGAAATACCTGAAAAGGACTAAGGATATGTTTCTCGTTTATGGAGGTGACAAAGAGCTTGTCGTAAACGGTTACGTTGATGCAAGCTTTGACACTAATCCGGATGACTCTAAGTCACAAACCGGATACGTATTTTTATTCAATGGTGGATCTGTCAGTTGGTGCAGTTCCAAGCAGAGCGTCGTGGCGGGATCTACGTGTGAAGCGGAGTACATAGCTGCTTCGGAAGCAGCAAATGAACGAGTCCATATCCAATCTAGGTGTCATACCTAGTGCATCGGGTCCAATGTAAATCTTTTGTGACAATACTGGTGCAATTGCCTTGGCAAAGGAATCCAGATTTCACAAGAGAACCAAGCACATCAAGAGACGCTTCAATTCCATCCAGGATCAAGTCAAGGAGGGAGACATAGAGATTTGCAAGATACATACGGATCTGAATGTTGCAGAGCCGTTGACTAAGCCTCTCTCACGAGCAAAACATGATCAACACCAAGACTCCATGGGTGTTAGAATCATTACAATGTAATCTAGATTATTGACCCTAGTGCAAGTGGGAGACTGAAGGAAATATGCCCTAGAGGCAATAATAACGTTGTTATTTATATTTCCTTACATCATGATAAATGTTTATTATTCATGCTGGAATTGTATTAACCGGACACTTAGTACATGTGTGAATACATAGACAAAATGAGTGTCACTAGTATGCCTCTACTTGACTAGCTCGTTAATCAAAGATGGTTAAGTTTCCTAGCCATGAACAAGAGTTGTCATTTGATGAACGGGATCACATCATGAGAGAATGATGTGATTGACTTGACCCATCCATTAGCTTAGCACCATGATCGCTTAGTTTATTGCTATTGCTTTCTCCATAACTTATACATGTTCCTATGACTATGATATTACGCAACTCCCATATACCGAAGGAACACTTAGTTTGCTATCAAACATCATAAGGTAACCGGGTGACTATAAAGATGCTCTACAGGTGTCTCTGATGGTGTTTGTTGAGTTGGCATAGATCGAGATTAGGATTTGTCACTCCAATTGTCGGAGAGGTATCTCTGGGCCCTCTCGGTAATGCACATCACTATAAGCCTTGCAAGCAATGTGACTAATGAGTTAGTTGCAGGATGTTGCATTACAGAACGAGTAAAGAGACTTGCCGGTAATGAGATTGAACTAGGTATTGAGATACCAACGATCAAATCTCGGGCAAGTAACATACCGATTACAAAGGGAACAACGTATGTTGTTATGCAGTTTGACCGATAAAGATCTTTGTAGAATATGTCGGAACCAATATGAGCATCTAGGTTCCGCTATTGGTTATTGATCGGAGATGAGTCTCGGTCATGTCTACATGAAGGAAATATGCCCTAGAGGCAATAATAAAGTTATTATTTATTTCCTTATATCATGATAAATGTTTATTATTCATGCTAGAATTGTATTAACCGGAAACATAATACATGTGTGAATACATAGACAAACAGAGTGTCACTAGTATGCCTCTACTTGACTAGCTTGTTAATCAAAGATGGTTATGTTTCCTAACCATGAACAAAGAGTTGTTATTTGATTAACGAGGTCACATCATTAGTTGAATGATCTGATTGACATGACCCATTCTATTAGCTTAGCACCCGATCGTTTAGTATGTTGCTATTGCTTTTCTTCATGACTTATACATGTTCCTATGACTATGAGATTATGCAGCTCCCGTTTGCCGGAGGAACACTTTGGGTACTACCAAACGTCACAACGTAACTGGGTGATTATAAAGGAGTACTACAGGTGGCTCCAAAGGTAGATGTTGGGTTGGCGTATTTCGAGATTAGGATTTGTCACTCCGATTGTCGGAGAGGTATCTCTGGGCCCTCTCGGTAATGCACATCACTTAAGCCTTGCAAGCATTGCAACTAATGAGTTAGTTGTGGCATGATGTATTACAGAACGAGTAAAAAGACTTGCCAGTAACGAGATTGAACTAGGTATTGGATACCGACGATCGAATCTCGGACAAGTAACATACCGATGACAAAGGGAACAACGTATGTTGTTATGCGGTCTGACCGATAAAGATCTTCGTAGAATATGTAGGAGCCAATATGGGCATCCAGGTCCCGCTATTGGTTATTGACCAGAGACGTGTCTCGGTCATGTCTACATTGTTCTCGAACCATAGGGTCCGCACGCTTAACGTTACGATGACAGTTATTATGAGTTTATGCATTTTGATGTACCGAAGGTTGTTCGGAGTCCCGGATGAGATCACGGACATGACGAGGAGTCTCGAAATGGTCGAGACGTAAAGATTGATATATTGGAAGCCTATGTTTGGACATCGGAAGTGTTCCGGGTGAAATCGGGATTTTACCGGATTACCGGGAGGGTTACCGGAACCCCCCAGGAGCCAAATGGGCCAACATGGGCCTTAGTGGAAAGGTGAGAGGGCAGCCCACATAGGGCTGCGCCTCCCCCCTCTCCCTAGTCCTATTAGGACTAGGAGAGGGGCCGGCCACCTCTCTCTCTCTCTCTCCCCTTTAAAGGATTCCTAGTTGGACTAGGATTGGAGGGGGGAGTCCTACTCCCGGTAGGAGTAGGACTCCTCCTGCGCCTCCCTCTCTATGGCCGGCCAGCCCCCCTCCCTCCAACCTTTATATACGGGGGCAGGGGACACCCCAAGACACACAAGTTGATCCTTGAGATCGTTCCTTAGCCGTGTGCGGTGCCCCCTGCCACCAAATTCCACCTCGATCATACCGTTACAGTGCTTAGGCGAAGCCCTGCGTCGATAGTACATCAAGATCGTCACCACGCCGTCGCGCTGACGGAACTCTTCCTCGACGCTTTGCTGGATCGGAGCCCGAGGAACGTCATCGAGCTGAACGTGTGCTAAGAACTCGGAGGTGCCGGAGTAACGGTGCTTGGATCGGTTGGATCGGGAAGACGTACGACTACTTCCTCTACATTGTGTGATCGCTTACGCAGTCGGTCTGCGTTGGTACGTAGACAACACTCTCCCCTCTCGTTGCTATGCATCACCATGATCTTGCGTGTGCGTAGGAAATTTTTTGAAATTACTGCGTTCCCCAATAGTGGCATCCGAGCCTAGGTTTTATGGTTTGATGTTATATGCACGAGTAGAACACAAGTGAGTTGTGGGCGATACAAGTCATACTGCCTACTAGCATGTCATACTTTGGTTCGGCGGTATTGTTGGACGAGACGATCCGGACCAACCTTACGCGCACTCTTACGCGAGACCGGTTCCCTCGACGTGCTTTGCACATAGATGGCTTGCGGAAGACTGTCTCTCCAACTTTAGTTGAACCAAGTGTGGCTACGCCCGGTCCTTGAGAAGGTTAAAACGGAGTCTATTTGACGAACTATTGTTGTGGTTTTGATGCGTAGGTGAGATGAGTTCTTACTTAAGCCCGTAGCAGCCACGTAAAACTTGCAACAACAAAGTAGAGGACGTCTAACTTGTTTTTGCAGGGCATGTTGTGATGTGATATGGTCAAGGCATGATGCTGATTTTATTGTATGAGATGATCATGTTTTGTAACCGAGTTATCGGCAACTGGCAGGAGCCATATGGTTGTCGCTTTATTGTATGCAATGCAATCGCAATGTAATGCTTTACTTTATTACTAAGCGGTAGTGATAGTCGTGGAAGCATAAGATTGGCGAGACGACAACGATGCTACGATGGAGATCAAGGTGTCGCGCCGGTGACGATGGTGATCATGACGGTGCTTCAGAGATGGAGATCACAAGCACAAGCTGATGATGGCCATATCATATCACTTATATTGATTGCATGTGATGTTTATCCTTTTATGCATCTTATCTTGCTTTGATTGACGGTAGCATTATAAGATGATCTCTCACTAAATTATCAAGAAGTGTTCTCCCTGAGTATGCACCGTTGCAAAAGTTCTTCGTGCTGAGACACCACGTGATGATCGGGTGTGATAGGCTCTACGTTCAAATACAACGGGTGCAAAACAGTTGCACACGCGGAATACTCAGGTTATACTTGACGAGCCAAGCATATACAGATATGGCCTCGGAACACAGAGACCGAAAGGTCGAGCGTGAATCATATAGTAGATATGATCAACATATTGATGTTCACCATTGAAAACTACTCCATCTCACGTGATGATCGGTTATGGTTTAGTTGATTTGGATCACGTGATCACTTAGAGGATTAGAGGGATGTCTATCTAAGTGGGAGTTCTTAAGTAATATGATTAAATTGAACTTAAATTTATCATGAACTTAGTCCTGGTAGTATTTTGCAAATCATGTTGTAGATCAATAGCTCGCGTTGTTGCTTCCCTATGTTTATTTTGATATGTTCCTAGAGAAAATTGTGTTGAAAGATGTTAGTAGCAATGATGCGGATTGGATCCGTGATCTGAGGTTTATCCTCATTGCTGCACAGAAGAATTATGTCCTTGATGCACCGCTAGGTGACAGACCTATTGCAGGAGCAGATGCAGACGTTATGAACGTTTGGCTAGCTCAATATGATGACTACTTGATAGTTTAGTGCACCATGCTTAAAGGCTTAGAATCGGGACTTCAAAGACGTTTTGAACGTCATGGAGCATATGAGATGTTCCAGAAGTTGAAGTTAATATTTCAAGTAAATACCCGAGTTGAGAGATATGAAGTCTCCAACAAGTTCTATAGTTGAAAGATGGAGGAGAATCGCTCAACTAGTGAGCATGTGCCCAGATTGTCTGAGTACTACAATCGCTTGAATCAAGTGGGAGTTAATCTTCCAGATAAAATAGTGATTGACAGAATTCTCTAGTCACCATCACCAAGTTAGTAGAACTTCGTGATGAACTATAGTATGCAAGGGATGACGAAAACGACTCCCGAGCTTTTCATGATGATGAAATCGATGAAGGTAGAAATCAAGAAAAACATCAAGTGTTGATGGTAGACAAGACCACTAGTTTTAAGAAAAGGGCAGAGGAAAGAAGGGGAACTTCAAAAAGAACAGCAAGCAAGTTGCTGCTCATGTGAAGAAGCCCAAGTCTGGACCTAAGCCTGAGACTGAGTGCTTCCACTGCGAAGGGACTGGTCACTGGAAGCGGAACTACCCCAAGTGATTGGCGGATAAGAAGGATGGCAAAGTGAACATAAGTATATTTGATATACATGTTATTGATGTGTACTTTACTAGTGTTTATAGCAACCCCTTAGTATTTGATGCTAGTTCAGTTGCTAAGAGTAGTAACTCGAAACGGGAATTGCAGAATAAACAGAGACTAGTTAAGGGTGAAGTGATGATGTGTGTTGGAAGTGGTTCCAAGATTGATATGATCATCATCGCACACTCCCTATACTTTCGGGATTAGTGTTGAACCTAAATAAGTGTTATTTGGTTTTTGCGTTGAGCATGAATATGATTTGATCATGTTTATTGCAATATGGTTATTCATTAAAGTAAGAGAATAAATTGTTGTTCTGTTTACATGAATAAAACCTTATATGGTTACACACCCAATGAAAATAGTTCATTGGATCTCGATCTTGGTGATACACATATTCATAATATTGAAACCAAAAGATGCGAAGTTAATAATGATAGTGCAACTTATTTGTGGCACTGCCGTTTAGGTCATATTGGTATAAAGAGCATGAAGAAACTCCATGCTGATGGGCTTTCGAAATCACTTGATTATGAATCACTTGATGCTTGCGAACCATGCCTTTTGGGCAAGATGACTAAAACTCCGTTCTTCGGAACAATGGAGCGAGCAACAGATTTGTTGGAGATCATACATACTGATGTATGTGGTCCGATGAATATTGAGGCTCGCGACATGTATCATTATTTTCTGATCTTCACAGATGATTTGAGTAGATATGAGTATATCTACTTGATGAAACATAAGTCTGAAACATTTGAAAAGTTCAAAGAATTTCAGAGTGAAGTGGAAAATCATCGTGACAAGAAAATAAAAGTTTCTACGATATGATCGCAGAGGTAAAATATTTGAGTTACGAGTTTGGTCTTCAATTAAAACAATGTGGAATAGTTTCACAAAATCATGCCATATGGAACACCACAGCATAATGGTGTGTCCTAACGTCATAACCGTACTTTATTGGATATAGTGCAATCTATGATGTATCTTACCGATCTACCACTATCGTTTTGGGGTTATGCATTAGAGACAGCTGCATTCACGTTAAATAGGGCACCATCTAAATCTGTTGAGACGACACCGTGTGAACTATGGTTTGGCAAGAAACCTAAGCTGTCATTTCTTAAAATTTGGGGTTGCGATGCTTATATGAAAAAGTTTCATCCTGATAAGCTCAAACTCAAATCGTAGAAGTGCGTCTTCATAGGATATCCAAAGGAAACTATTGGATACACCTTCTATCACAGATCCGAAGGCAAGACTTTTGTTGCTAAAATTCGGAAACTTTCTAGAGAAGGAATTTCTCTCGAAAGAAGTGAGTGGGAGGAAAGTAGAACTTGACGAGGTAACTGTACCTGCTCCCTTATTGGAAAGTAGTACATCACAGAAAAATGTTTCTGTGACACCTACACCAGTTAGTGAGGAAGCTAATGATGATGATCATGAAACTTCAGAACAAGACACTACTGAACCTCGTAGATCAACCAGAGTAAGATCCGCGCCAGAGTGGTACGGTAATCCTGTTCTGGAAGTCATGCTACTAGATCATGATGATCCTACGAACTATGAAGAAGCGATGGTGAGCCCAGATTCCGCAAAGTGGCTTGAAGCCATGAAATCTGAGATATGATCCATGTATGAGAACAAAGTATGGACTTTAGTTGACTTGCCCGATGATCGGCAAGCCATAGAAAATTAATGGATCTTCAAGAGGAAGACGGACGCTGATAGTAGTGTTACTATCTACAAAGCTAGAATTGTCGCAAAAGGTTTTCGACAAGTTCAAGGTGTTGACTACGATGAGATTTTCTCACTCGTATCTATGCTTAAGTCTGTCCGAATCATGTTAGCAATTGCCGCATTTTATGATATCTGGCAAACGGATAAACAAAACTGCATTCCTTAATGGATTTATTAAAGAAGAGTTGTATATGATGCAACC
Organism: Triticum monococcum; assembly: GCA_034509565.1. NCBI lineage: Eukaryota > Viridiplantae > Streptophyta > Magnoliopsida > Poales > Poaceae > Triticum > Triticum monococcum. The sequence continues at coordinate 531,428,083 of CM067846.1, forward strand.
AGAAGGTTTTGTCAATCCAAAAGGTGCTAACAAAATGTGCAAGCACCAGCGATCCATCTGTGGACTGGTGCAAGCATCTCGGAGTTGGAATATACGCTTTGATGAGGTGATCAAAGCATATAGTTTTATACAAACTTGCGGTGAAGCCTGTATTTACGAGAAAGTGAGTGGGAGCACTACAGCATTTCTGATAAGTATATGTGAATGACATATTGTTGATCGGAAATAATGTAGAATTATTCTGTAAAGCATAAAAGGAGTGTTTGAAAGGAGTTTTTCAAAGAAAGACTTCGGTAAAGCTGCTTACATATTGAGCTTCAAGATCTATAGAGATAGATCAAGACGCTTGATAAGTTTTTCAATAAGTACATACCTTGACAAGATTTTGAAGTAGTTCAAAATGGAACAGTCAAAGAAAAAGTTTCTTGCCTGTGTTACAAGGTGTAAAGTTGAGTAAAGACTCAAAGCCCGACCACGGCAGAAGATAGAAAGAGAATGAAAGTCATTCCCTATGCCTCATTCATAGGTTCTATAAAGTATGCCATGCTGTGTACCGGATCTATTGTATACCCTGCACTGATTTGGCAAGGGAGTACAATAGTGATCTAGGAGTAGATCACTGGACAGCGGTCAGAATTATCCTTAGTGAAATAAGGAAATGTTTCTCGATTATGGACGTGACAAAAAGGTTCGTCGTAAAGGGTTACGTCAATGCAAGTTTTTGACACTGATCCAGATGATTCTAAATCTGGATACATATTGAAAGTGGGAGCAATTAGCTAGAGTAGCTCCGTGTAGAGCATTGTAGACATAGAACTTGCAAAATACTTACGGATCTGAATGTGGCAGACCCGTTGACTAAAATTATCTCACAAGCAAAACATGATCACACCTTAGTACTCTTTGGGTGTTAATCACATAGATATGTGAACTAGATTACTGACTCTAGTAATCCCTTTGAGTGTTGGTCACATGACGATGTGAACTATGGGTGTTAATCACATGGTGATGTGAACCATTGCTGCTAAATCACATGGCGATGTGAACTAGATTATTGACTCTAGTGCAAGTGGGAGACTGAAGGAAATATGCCCTAGAGGCAATAATAAAGTTATTATTTATTTCCTTATATCATGATAAATGTTTATTATTCATGCTAGAATTGTATTAACCGGAAACATAATACATGTGTGAATACATAGACAAACAGAGTGTCACTAGTATGCCTCTACTTGACTAGCTTGTTAATCAAAGATGGTTATGTTTCCTAACCATGAACAAAGAGTTGTTATTTGATTAATGAGGTCACATCATTAGTCGAATGATCTGATTGACATGACCCATTCTATTAGCTTAGCACCCGATCGTTTAGTATGTTGCTATTACTTTTCTTCATGACTTATACATGTTCCTATGACTATGAGATTATGCAGCTCCCGTTTGCCGGAGGAACACTTTGGGTACTACCAAACGTCACAACGTAACTGGGTGATTATAAAGGAGTACTACAGGTGGCTCCAAAGGTAGATGTTGGGTTGGCGTATTTCGAGATTAGGATTTGTCACTCCGATTTTCGGAGAGGTATCTCTGGGCCCTCTCGGTAATGCACATCACTTAAGCCTTGCAAGCATTGCAACTAATGAGTTAGTTGTGGGATGATGTATTACAGAACGAGTAAAAAGACTTTCCAGTAACGAGATTGAACTAGGTATTGGATACCGACGATCGAATCTCGGACAAGTAACATACCGATGACAAAGGGAACAACGTATGTTGTTATGCGGTCTGACCGATAAAGATCTTCGTAGAATATGTAGGAGCCAATATGGGCATCCAGGTCCCGCTATTGGTTATTGACCGGAGACGTGTCTCGGTCATGTCTACATTGTTCTCGAACCGTAGGGTCCGCACGCTTAACGTTACGATGACAGTTATTATGAGTTTATGCATTTTGATGTACCGAAGGTTGTTTGGAGTCCCGGATGAGATCACGGACATGACGAGGAGTCTCGAAATGGTCGAGACGTAAAGATTGATATATTGGAAGCCTATGTTTGGACATCGGAAGTGTTCCGGGTGAAATCGGGATTTTACCGGATTACCGGGAGGGTTACCGGAACCCCCCAGGAGCCAAATGGGCCAACATGGGCCTTAGTGGAAAGGTGAGAGGGCAGCCCACATAGGGCTGCGCCTCCCCCCTCTCCCTAGTCCTATTAGGACTAGGAGAGGGGACGGCCACCTCTCTCTCTCTCTCTCCCCTTTAAAGGATTCCTAGTTGGACTAGGATTGGAGGGGGGAGTCCTACTCCCGGTAGGAGTAGGACTCCTCCTGCGCCTCCCTCTCTTTGGCCGGCCAGCCCCCTCCCTCCAACCTTTATATACGGGGGCAGGGGACACCCCAAGACACACAAGTTGATCCTTGAGATCGTTCCTTAGCCGTGTGCGGTGCCCCCTGCCACCAAATTCCACCTCGATCATACCGTTACAGTGCTTAGGCGAAGCCCTGCGTCGGTAGTACATCAAGATCGTCACCACGCCGTCGTGCTGACGGAACTCCTCCTCGATGCTTTGCTGGATCGGAGCCCGAGGAACGTCATCGAGCTGAACGTGTGCTAAGAACTCGGAGGTGCCGGAGTAACGGTGCTTGGATCGGTCGGATCGGGAAGACGTACGACTACTTCCTCTACGTTGTGTGATCGCTTCCGCAGTCGGTCTGCGTTGGTACTTAGACAACACTCTCCCCTCTCGTTGCTATGCATCACCATGATCTTGCGTGTGCGTAGGAAATTTTTTGAAATTACTGCGTTCCCCAACACTACATAACTCTCGAACCCGTAGGGTCCGCACGCTTAACGTTCGATGACAATCGGTATTATGAGTTTATGTGTTTTGATGTACCAAAGGTAGTTCGGAGTCCTGGATGTGATAATGGACATGACGAGGAGTCTCGAAATGGTCGAGACATAAATATCGATATATTGGAAGGCTATGTTTGGACATCGGAACGGTTCCGGATGAGTTTGGACATTTACCGGAGTACCGAGGGGTTACTGGAACCCCCGGGAGTCAATGGGCCTTATTGGGCCTTAGTGGGAGAGAGGAGGAGGCGGCCAGGTGGAGGGCGTGCCCCCAAGCCCAATCCGAATTGGGTGGGGGGCCGCCCCCCTTTCCTTCCCTCTCTCTCCCTCTTCCTTCTTCTCCTACTCCTACTAGGAGGGGGGAAACCTACTCCTACTGGGAAGGGGGGAAACCTACTCCTACTTGGAAGGGGAAAAACCTACTCCTACTAGGATGTGGGGGGGGGGGGAACCTACTCCTACTCCTACTAGGAAGGGGGGAAACCTAGATAGATCTTGTGTGATTGTAGGAATTTTTTTTGAAATAATGCGTCTCCCAACACATAGGGGGGTGACGACTGATACGTCCATTTTGCATCATGTTTTCCTACTATTATTTATAATGTTTTTACGCATAATAATGGTTTATTGAGTAATTCTAATACTGTTTCTCTCATAATATCCAAGGTTTACACAAAGAGGGAGAATGTCGGCGGTTGGAATTCTGGACCTGAAAAAGCTACGTCAGAGTTACCTATTCCGCACATCTCCAAATGAGCTGAAAAATTACGGAAAATTGTTTTGGAATATATGATGAATATTGGAGCAAATAACTGCCATAGGGGACCCACCAGGTGGGCAGAACCCACCTGGGCACGCCAGGCAGCCCAGGCGCGCCCTGGTGGCTTGTGCCCTCCTCAGCCCACCCCCCGTGCCCCTCTTCTGGTATATAAGTCATTGAAGGAAATATGCCCTAGAGGTGATAATAAAGTTGTCATTTTATATTTCCTTATTCATGACAAAGGTTTATTATTCATGCTAGAATTGTATTGACCAGAAACCTAAATACATGTCTGAATACATAAACAAAATATCGTTTCCCTAGTAAGCCTCTACTAGATTAGCTCGTTGATCAAAGATGGTTAAGGTTTCCTAAGCATAGACATGTGTTTTCATTTGATAATGGGATCACATCATTAAGAGAATGATGTGATGGACAAGATCCATCCATTAGCTTAGCATAATGATCATTCAGTTTATTTCTATTGCTTTCTACATGTCAAATACATATTCCTTCAACTATGAGATTATGCAACTCCCGGATACCGGAGGAATACCTTGTGTGCTATCAAATGTCACAACGTAACTAGGTGATCATAAAGATGCTCTACAGGTATCTTCAAAGGTGTTTGTTGAGTTGGCATAAATCAAGATTAGCATTTATCACTCCGAGTATCAGAGAGGTATCTCTGGGCCCTCTTGGTAATACACATCATAAGCTTGCAAGCAAATCACTAAGGACTTAGTCACAAGGTGATGTATTACGGAAGCAGTAAAGAGACTTGTCGGTAACGAGATTGAACTCGGTATGAAGATACCGACGATTGAATTTCGGGCAAGTAACGTACTGATGGACAAAGGGAATTGCGTATGTTGTCATAACGGTTCGACCGATAAAGATCTTTGTAGAATATGTACAAGCCAATATGGGCATCCAGGTTCCACTATTGGTTATTGACCGGAGAGGTGTATCGGTCATGTCTACATAGTTCTCGAACCCGTAGGGTCCGCACACTTAACATTCGTTGACGATATAGTGTTATATGAGTTATATGTTTTGGTGACAGAATGTTGTTCGGAGTCCCGGATGAGATCACGGACATGATGAGGAGTCTCAAAATCATTGAGAGGTAAAGATTGATATATATGATGATGGTATTTGGACACCAGAAGTGTTTCGGGACGTGCCGAAAAGGAATCGGGTCACAAGATGGGGTTCTAGGCACCCCCGACAAGTTATGGGCCTAATGGGCCAAAGGAGGGGATAGACTAGCCCACAAGGGGGCTGGTGTGCCCCCTCCCTTGTTTGGCCAGCCCTAGGGAAGGAAAAAGGGGAGGTCTATCCGCTCTCGCCTTTCCCTCTCGTGGGATAAAGGAAGGGGGTGCGGCTTGGGAGGGACCATGAGTAAGATTCCTCCTACTTGCGTGCATCCTTTGGCTGCTCCTCCCTTCCTCCCACCTATATATATGTGGAAGGGGGCGCCTAGAACACAACAGACAATTGCCTAGCTGTGTGTGGCGACCCCCTCCACCGTTTACACCCCCGGTCATATTTTCGTAGTGCTTAGGCGAAGACCTGCGGAGATCACTTCACCATCACCGTCACCACACTGTCGTGCTGCCAGAACTCATCTACTACCTCGTTGTCTTGCTGGATCAAGAAGGCGGAGGACGTCACCGAGCTGAATGTGTGCAGAATGCGGAGGTGCCGTAAGTTTGGTACTTGATCGGTTGGAGCGCGAAGAAGTTCGACTACATCAACCGCGTTGTTAAACGCTTCTGCTTACAGTCTACGAGGGTACATAGACACACTCTCCCCCTCATTTCTATGCATTGCGTGTGCATATAATTTTTTTTGTTTTCCATGCAACAATTCCCAACAGTGGCATCATGAGCCAGGTCTATGCGTAGATGATATGCACGAGTAGAACACAAAGAGTTGTGGGCGGTGATAGTCATACTGCTTACCACCAACGTCTTATTTTGATTCGACAGTGTTGTGGGATGAAGCGGCCCGGACCAACCTTACATGTCCGGGTGGTGTTGTGGGATGAAGTGGCCCGGACCAACCTTACATGTCCATGCACATGAGACCAGTTCCACTGACTGACATGCAACTAGTTTTGCATAAAGGTGGCTGGCTGACATGCAACTAGTTTTGCATAAAGGTGGTTGGCGGGTGTCTGTTTCTCCTAGTTTAGTTGAATCAAATTTGACTGCGGCTGGTCCTTGAAGAAGACTAAAACAACAAACTTGACAAAACACCGTTTTGGTTTTATGCGTAGGTAAGAACGGTTCTTGCTAGAATCCCGTAGTAGCCACGTAAAACTTGCAACGACAAAGTAGAGGCTGTCTAACTTGTTTTTGCAAGGCATGTTGTGATGTGATATGGTCAAGACACGATGTGATAAACGTTATTGTATGAGATGAACATGTTTTGTATGTTATTGGCAACCGGCAGGAGCCTTATGGTTGTCTCTTTATTGTATGAAGTGCAAACACCATGTAATCGCTTTACTTTATCACTATGCATTAGCGATAGTTGTAGAAGCCATAGTTGGCGAGACGACCATGACATAATGATGGAGATCAAGCTGTCTAGCCGGTGACAATGGAGATCATGATGATGCTTTGGAGATGGAGATCAAAAGCACGGCTGTAGCATTATAAGATGATCCCTTCACTTAATTTCAAGATAAAAGTGTTCTCCTTGAGTATGCACCGTTGCTACAATTCATCATTTCGAGACACCACGTGATGATCGGGTGTGATAGACTCTATGTTCACATACAAGGGGTGCAAGACAGTTTTGCACATGTGGAATACTTGGGTTACACTTGACGAGCCTAGCATGTACAGACATGGTCTCGGAACACTAGAGACCGAAAGGTTGAACATGACTCATATAGTAGACATGATCAACATAGAGATGTTCACCATTGATGACTACCCCATCTCACGTGATGATCGGACATGGGTTAGTTGATTTGGATCATGGGTTAGTTCATTGGTAATTTGAATAACTGAACTTAAATTTATCATGAACTTAGTATTAATAGTTTTTGCATATCTATGTTGTAGATCAATACCTCGCAATATAGCTCCCCTATTTTTGATATGTTCCTAGAGAAAAATAAGTTGAAAGATGATAATAGCAATGATGTGGACTGGGTCCGTGATCTGAGGATTATCCTCATTTCTGCATATAAGAATTATCTCCTTGATGCAGCGCTAGGTGACAGACCTATTGCAGGAGCAGATACAGGTGTTATGAACGTTTAGCAAAATCGATATGATGACTACTTAATAGTTTAGTGCGCCATGCTTTATGGCTTAGAACCGGGACTTCAAAAACGTTTTGAATGCCACAGAGCATATGAGATGTTCCAAGAGCTAAAATTAGTATTTCAGACTCATGCCCATGTCGAGAGGTATGAGACCTCTGACAAGTACTTTGCCTACAAGATGGAGGAGAATAGCTCAACTAGTGAGCATGTGCTTAGAATGTCTGGGTACTACAATCGCTTGAATCAAGTGGGAGTTAATCTTTCAGATAAGATAGTGATTGACAAAGTTCTCTAATCAGTATCACCAAGCTACTAGAACTTCGTGATGAACTATAATATGCAAGGGAGGATGAAAATGATTCTCGAGCTCTTCGCGATGCTGAAATCGGTGAAGGTAGAAATCACAAAAGAGCATCAAGTGTTGATGGTTAACAAGACCACTAGTTTCAAGAAAAAGGGCATGGGAAAGAGAGGGAACTTCAAGAAGAATGGCAAGCAATTTGCCACTCCCATGAAGAAGCCCAAAGCTGGACCTAAACCTGAAACTGAGTGCCTCTACCACAAAGGAAATGGTTACTGGAAACGGAACTGCCCCAAATACTTGGTGAATAAGAAGGATGGAAAAGTGAACAAAGGTCTATTTGATATACATGTTATTGATGTGTAACTTACTAGTATTAATAGTAGCCCCTGGGTATTTGATACCGGTTCAGTTGCTAATATTAGTAACTCGAAACAAGAGTTGTAGAATAAACAGAGACTAGTAAAGGGCGAGGTGACGATGTGTGTTGGAAGTGATTCCAAGGTTGATACGGTCACCATCACACACTCCCTCTACCTCTGGGATTAGTGCTGAACATAAATAAATGTTATTTAGTGTTTGTGTTGAGCATCAATGTCATTTGATCATGTTTAGTGCAATACAGTTATTCATTATAAGTCAAAGAATAATTGTTGTTCTATGTATACATGAATAAAACCTTCTATGGTCATACACCCTATGTGAATGGTTTATTGAATCTCGATCGTAGTGATACACATATTCATAATATTGATGCCAAAAGATGCAAACTTAATAATGATAGTGCAACATACTTGTGGCACAGCCGTTTAGGTCTTATTGGTGTGTGTGAAGCGCATGAAGAAACTCCATGTAGATGGGATTTTGGAATCACTTGATTATGAATCATTTGATACTTGCAAACGATGCCTCATGGGCAAGATGACTAAAACTCCATTCTCCAAAACAATGGAGCGATCTAATGACTTACTGGAAATAATACATACCAATGTATGTGGTCTAATGAGTGTTGAAGCACGCGGTGGGTACTGTTATTTTTGGACGTTCGCATATGATTTGAGTAGGTATGGGTATATCTACTTGATGAAACACAAGTCTGAAACATTTGAAAGGTTCAAAGAATTTCAGAGTGATGTGGAGAATCATCATGATAAGAAAATAAAGTTTCTACGATCTGATCATGGAGGCAAATATTTGAGTTACGAGTTTGGCCTTCATTTAAAACAATGTGGAATAGTTTCTGAACTCACGCCACCTGGAACACCACAGCGTAATGGTGTGTCCGAACGTCGTAACCGTACTTTACTAGATATGGTGCGATCTATGATGTCTCTTACCGATTTACCACTATCATTTTGGGGTTATGCATTAGAGACAGTTGCATTCACGTTAAATAGGGCACCATCTAAATCCGTTGAGATGACACCGTATGAACTATGGTTTTGCAAGAAATGAAAGCTATCGTTTCTTAAAGTTTGGGGATGCGATGCTTATGTCAAAAGGCTTCAGCCCGATAAGCTTGAACCTAAATCGGAGAAGTGCGTCTTCATAGGATACCCTCAAGAAACTATTGGGTACACCTTCTACCATAGATCCAAAGGCAAGATCTTTGTTGCTAAGAATGGGTCCTTTCTAGAGGTGGAGTTTTCTCTCGAAAGAAGTGAGTAGGAGGAAAGTAGAACTTCATGAGGTAATTGTACCTTCTCTCAAATTGGAGAGTAGCACATCAGAGAAATCCGTTCCCTGATGCCTACACCAACTAAACAAGAAGCTAATGATGATGATCATGAAACTTCAGATCAAGTTACTATTGGACTTCATAGGCCGAACAGAGCATGTTCTGCACCAGAGTGGTACGGTAATCGTGTCCTGGAATTCATGTTATTAGACCATGGCGAACCTACGAACTATGAGGAAGCTATGATGAGCCCAAATTCCGATAAATGGCTTGAGGCCATGAAATTTGAGATATGATTCATGTATGAGAACAAAGTGTGGACTGTGGTGGATTTGCCCAATGATTGGCAAGCCATTGAGAATAAATGGATTTTCAAGAGGAAGACAGATGCTGATGGTAGTATCACTATCTACAAAGCTCAATTTGTCAGAAAAATGTTTTCGACAAGTTCAAGGGGTTGCCTATAATGAGACTTTTTCACCCGTAGCGATGCTTAAGTCCGTCTGAATCATGTTAGCAATTGTCGCATTTTATAATTATGAAATCTGGCAAATGGATGTCAAAACTGCATTCCTTAATGCATATTAAAGAAGAGTTGTATATGATGCAACCAAAAGTTTTTGTCGATCCTAAAGGTGCTAACAAAGTGTGCAAGCTCCAGCGATCCATCTATGGACTAGTGCAAGCATCTCATAATTGGAATATACACTTTGATGAGGTGATCAAAAGCATATGGTTTTATACAGACTTATGGCGAAGCCTATATTTACAAGAAAGTGAGTGGGAGCTCTGTAGCATTTCTGATATTATATGTGGATGACATATTATTGAGTGGAAATGATATAGAATTTCTGAATAGCATAAAAAGAATACTTGAATAAGAATTTTTCAATGAAATACCTCGGTGAAGCTACTTATATATTGGGCATCAAGATCTATAATGATAGATCGAGACACTTAATAGGATTTTCACAAAGCACGTACCTTGACAAGATTTTGAAGAAGTTCAAAATGATCATTCAAAGAAAGGATTCTTGCCTGTGTTGCAAGGTATGAAGTTGAGTAAGACTCAAAACCTGACCATGTCAGAAGATAGAGAGAGAACGAAAGTTTTTCCCCATGCCTCAACCATAAGTTCTATAAAGTATGCCATGCTGTGTACCAAACCTATTGTGTACCTTGCCATGAGTTTGGCAAGGGGGTACAATAGTGATCCAGGAGTAGATCACTGGACAACGGTCAAAATTATCCTTAGTTAGCTAAGAGGACTAAGGATATATTTCTCGATTATATAGGTAATAAAGAGTTCGTCATAAAGGGTTACGGTGATGCAAGCTTTGACACCAATTTGGAAGACCCTGAGTCTCAATCTGGATACATATTGAAAGTGGGAGCAATTAGCTAGAGTAGCTCCATACAGAGCTTTGTAGACATGGAAATTTGCAAAAATACACACGGATCTGAATGTGACAGACCCATTGACTAAACTCTCTCAAAAGAAAAACATGATCACACCTGTTCGCACCCAAACACGACACCGTGTACCCTCAGCGTCAAGCGCGATACGCAAGACACGCCACCGAAGGAGGCTCACCGGAAGCGCGATACGCAAGACAATCTAGCGAGCTCTTTTGAAGACCCGAAACCCCACGCGGCCGGGAGAGACCCCTATGGATGCAAAGTGGTGATGGGCTGCCCTAGGTCGGTTCGCCTACCCCTAGGACTTCGTAGATCGAAGCTCTTCGAAGCGAAGAACACCGATGAATGAGAAGCAGAAAACTATGGTAGGAGATGAAAGTTTGTAGATGGGTTTTGTGTTTGTGTGTTGTTCAATCGGCCATCACCTCTTGTCAATATAAAAGGAGGATGGACTTCCCATACAAGAAAAGGACTCCAAATCACGTCTAAATCTTTCAAAAATTAACCGAACTCGGATTTAGGTAAGTTTGAGACATTAGTTGGGGTTTTGACTCTCACAGGCCACAAACGACCTTGGATGAAGATGTTCCCAAAAGCAAAGTTAACAGTTTCGACGAGAAAAAACAACTTTCATGTTGAACGATTTCCGATTCGAGGCCATCTTCAGGGCTGAATCGCTTGCGCAAGACAACCGATTACCCATGAGACATCATGTCTGGTGGGGCGCGCCATATGTAACCTCTGGGCAGGGCTGTATTCGAATGGCTCTAACTTTTGCATATGATCTTGGATTGAGATGACTTTATATCAAAATCGACCGTTTCGACGAGCCGAATACAATTCGTTTAGAAAGTTTTTCCATTTGAGGCCTTTTTAAAGGCATCTGGCCGAATAGTACTATGAGTACCCAAATCCTAGTACTTTGAGCACAATTTCGGCCCTCAAGATGATATCGGGTGGCGATGGCCCAAACTTCAAAGATGTTCATGTCGACAAGACAAAACTTTTTTATGTAGATCAATTCTCCATTTTAGGCCATATTAATTAAGTTCTTGACTGTGACAAAATCTGATGTCAACACATACCCCCTGTTTTTGGGCAAAACTTGGATGCCGAAAAATAATTTGACTAGAGTTTTTCCTAAGGACGATGTCAACACTCCATCGGCCATTTACATGTGCTTAGGGCGATAATTATATGTTGGCCATGTATTTTCTTAGGGCGATAGTCATATATCGGCCATGTCTTTGCTTAGGGCGATAGTTATATATCGGCCGTTGCCTATCTAGGCTTCTTGCCACACACTTGGGTGATACTTCTTTCAATACTTGCCATTGAGAGCTTGAGGTAACAATGTTCCTTGTACAGATTCCACCAAATATGAGTTTCCGGGAACTACTCTTGTAATCTTAAAAGGACCTTCCCAACTAGGAGACCACTTCCCGAATTTTCTATCTTTTGAACCAATTGGTAGAATCACCTTCCACGTGAGATCGCCAACTTGGAAATTCTTCAACTTGAACTTCTTATTGTAAGCTCTTGGCACCCTCAACTTATCTCTCTCTATGGCCTTCAAAGCAGCCAAACGTTTATCAGTGACTTCATCAATATTGTCCATCATCAAGTTATAAAAGTCCATCACTGGTAAATCATTTTGTTTGGCTATCTCAAAGCATTCAAATTCACTTCCACTGGTAAAATAGCTTCTTGACCATATACGAGCTCATATGGAGTTACCTTTGTAGCACCATGCCTTGAGATTATGTGTGCCCACAAAGCTTCGAACAGTAGCTCATGCCATCTCCTTGGATTATCCTTAATCTTCTTCTTGATGAGCTTAATTAATATTTTATTGCTAGACTCAGCTTGTCCATTGGCTTGGGTATAATATGGGGAGGAATTGAGCAACTTTATCTTATATGATTCGGCAAATTCTCTAACTTGATGTGACATAAAGGATGAACCTTGGCCCATAGTTAATGTTTGAGGAATGCCAAATCTATGAATAATGTGCTCAATTATGAATTGAATTACCTCTGTATGCGTCATATTTTTGAGTGGTATTTCTTCAGACCATTTAGTGCAATAATCAGATGCCATCAACATGAACCAATGCCCTTTTGAAGAAGAATGATGAATCTCTCTAATAAAGTCTAATCCCCAACCTCTAAAATGCCACGGCTTGATAATAGGTTGTAACATAGTAGCAGGAGCCAACTGAATATCACCAAACTTTGTCAAGCTTCACATCCTTTATAATACCGGAAGCAATCATTAACCATCGCCGGCTAATAAAACCCAGCACATCATAATAACCATTTCATCTTGGGAGCTGACTGATGAGTGCCAAAAATACCTTCATGGACCTCTCCCATGGAAACTCTTGAAAGAAATATGCCCTAGAGGCAATAATAAAGTTGTTATTTATATTTCCTTACATCATGATAAATGTTTATTATTCATGCTAGAATTGTATTAACCAGAAACTTAGTACATGTGTGAATACATACACAAAATGAGTGTCACTAGTATGCCTCTACTTGATTAGCTCATTAATCAAAGATGGTTAAGTTTCCTAGCCATGGACAAGAGTTGTTGAGGGAGTCCTAGATTAGGGGGTCTCCGGACAGCCGGACTATATCCTTTGGCTGGACTGTTGGACTATGAAGATACAAGATTGAAGACTTCGTCTCGTGTCCGGATGGGACTCTACTTGGCGTGGAAGGCAAGCTAGGCAGTACGGATATGGATATCTCCTCCTTTGTAACCGACCTTGTGTAACCCTAACCCCTTCCGGTGTCTATATAAACCGGAGGGTTTTAGTCCGTAGGACAACATACAATCATACCATAGGCTAGCTTCTAGGGTTTAGCCTCTCCGATCTCGTGGTAGATCAACTCTTGTAATACTCATATCATCAAGAATAAATCAAGTAGGACGTAGGGTTTTACCTCCATCAAGAGGGCCCGAACCTGGGTAAAACATCGTGTCCCCTGCCTCATGTTACCATCCGCCTTAGACGCACAGTTCGGGACCCCCTACCCGAGATCCGCCAGTTTTGACATCGACATTGGTGCTTTCATTGAGAGTTCCTCTGTGTCGTCGCCGTTAGGCTTGATGGCTCCTACTATCATCGATAGCGATGCAGTCCAGGGTGAGACTTTTCTCCTCGGACAGATCTTTGTGTTCGACGGCTTCACACTGCGGGCCAACTCGCTTGGCCATCTGGAGCAGATCGAAAGTTACGCCCCTGGCCACCAGGTCAGGTTTGGAAGCTTAAATTACACGGCCGATATCCGCGGGGACTTGATCTTCGACGGATTTGAGCCCCCTGCCTTGTGTGCCACGCGGTCACGATGAGTACGATTTAGCTCTACCATCGGACCGTATTCAGGAGATCGCACCGGCAGCCGCTCCAAGCCTCAATTCGGAGCCAGTTGCGCCATCCATGGATGGGTGGATAGACCCCGTCATGGAGGCCATATACTTAGCGGTGATCGAGCCGAATATCGACCTTACCCTTCATGAGAGCCGTGTTGCCAAACTGCCGGATCCTTCTCTGGCCACGGACTCTGAACTGCCTGCGCCCGTTCCTATCGAATCCGATTGGGTGCCGATCATGGAGTTTACCTTCGTGGATATTTTTTAGCACTCGCCCTTCGGCGACATACTGAACTCATTAAGGTCTCTCTCCTTGTCAGGAGGATCCTGGCCGAATAATGTCCGGCAGGATTTGGATGCGGATGACGAAGAAATTTGCCGCCCACCCACCACCCACTTAGTAGCCACTATCGACGACTTAACCGACGTGCTCGACTTCGACTCTGAAGACATCGACGGTATGGACGACGCTGCGGGAGACGAAGAGGAACCACTGCCCACAGGGCACTCGACAGCCACCTCATCATACGATATATACATGGTGGACACACCCAAAGAAGGCAATGGCGATGAGACAACAGAGGATGACCCCTCCAAGAAGCAACCCAAGCACCAGCGTCAGCGGCGCCGCTCTAAGTCCCGCCAAGGCAAAAGTGGTGATACCGGCACAGGAGATAATAGCACTCCGGACAGTGCCGAAGACGGCAACAATCCCCTCCAGCAAGATTTAGGGCAGGAGGATGGAGAAGCCAGCCCTCTAGAGAGAGCGGCAGATGGAGAGGCGGAGGATGATAATTACATGCCTCCCTCTGAAGACGAGGCAAGCCTCGATGATGACGAATTCGTCGTGCCTGAGGATCCTGTCGAACAAGAGTGCTTCAAGCACCAGCTTATAGCCACGGCAAATAGCCTTAAGAAAAAGCAACAACAGCTTCAAGCTGATCAAGATTTGCTAGCCGACAGATGGACCGAAGTCCTTGCGGCCGAGGATTATAAACTCGAATGTCCCTCCAAGAGTTACCCAAAGCGTAGGTTGCTACCCCGACTGGAAGAGGAAGCATTCAAACCCACATCTCCAGCACATGATGCGGCTGACTGGCCACCTCGTGGTCGCGACAGAAAGGCATTTCAGCCAAAAGCTTAGTCTGCACTCCAACGCCACTCACATAAAAACGTCAAGGCATGGGGAAATTGTCGGAGTAATTGGACACAGATACCCCGAAGATGGCGAGACGATATTTCAAGACATCGGGGCTAGCAAAGCCCCTCAGTCTGACTGCCCGGACGGCTGTGGGCTGTTGGCTGCTGACTGCTCCACCAGGCCGACTGCTGGCGGGCGACTGCTCCACCAGGACGATTGCTGGCTGCTGACTGCTGGCTGTCGACTATTCCACCAGGCCGACTGCTGGCTGCCGACTGCTCCACCAGGCCGACTGCTGGCTGCCGACTCCTGGCTACCGACTTCCCGGCTGCCGACTACTCCACCAGGCTGACTGCTGGCTGCCGACTCCTGGCTGCCGACTTCTCGGCCGCCCCTGCCGACTGCTGGCTGCCGACTCCTCCACCAGGCCGAATGCTGGCTGCCGACTCCTCCGCCAGGCCGACTGCCCGAAGTCAACTGCAGCCTGACGAGACACCGATGGGACGACCATACCGCGACGTCATCTACAGTGTACTGTGTCCCCTGGGTACTGATTTATAAAGTACCCCAGGGGACAAGCATGACATGCACCATGCCACTAACTATGCCTACATAGCTTGGCTTGTAAGCTACCCAAGGTAGCTTACAACCAAAGCCACTACCACCCATGCCAACTTCTATATATATAGGCACACATCCATCCATCAGGGGATGGACTCACACACTCACGAACACACACAAGCTAGCTAGCTAGCAAGAGAGCTAGCTAGCAATCCATCCATCCACTCCTACAGGCAAGCATGCCCAAGCACACCCATTCGGCCAAGAGAAACGGCCACCATGCCACATGCATATACGAGGCCAGATGCCTATGGCACTGACCTCAGATACAACTCCAGGAGCACTCTGTACCAGATATACCGCATATACTCGGACATGCACGAGTAGGGGTGTTATCTCTCCGGAGAGCCCCGAACCTGGGTAAACTAGCGCGTGATACTCGCATACCCGTCCCTGGATATTCCGGGAGCAGTCTTGCCCTCACACGAAGCCACCTTGTGGCATATGTCATCTTGCACCCCCCGTGAGAATACCACGACATTTGGCGCCCACAGTGGGGCGATACTATGCTACCGCGCTGCTGCTCGTTTTGTAGTCCGGGCGGGACCATCTTCGCCATCACCGCCGCGGCGTCGCACCGTCTCTCCGGTAGCGCTCGGGGGCTCGACTTCGACCCGCCCTCGGAGCGGCCGCGCGGGACGGCGCATCCTCGTCGTCGGCCTCGCCGCCCTCGTCACCACCACCGTTGTGACACCGGCCGCCTGTCCGCGGGCGCCGCGCGCGGTGCCTCGCCTCGGTCGGCCGTGTCCATCCAGGCGCCGCTCGCATTTGCTCATCTCCGTGCTACACCTTGCTCTGGCCGGAACGCGCATTAGCTTCTCCACATGCCGTCTTTGCGAGCTAGCTAGATGCAAGTCAAAGTATGGTCAAACCATAACCATGCATGCCTCATACACTTCCCATACATTGCTTGTTCAATAGCCAGATACTCCTTGTACATTGCCCGTACTTGAGTCAGACACCATCACCACCACAGGACCAGCGACGGCACCAACCAGCCGCGGCTTCCCGGTGGTTCCCCGAGCACCTCCCCGCGCGCGGCCTTGCCCCCTGGCGCTACGACCCTCCCGTGGCGCCGGCCCGTCGTCGCGCGGCCCTGCGCCCAGCTGTGGCGCTGCTCCACCATCGCGCCGCTTCCGCCCGAGCCCGGCCTCAGCCGCCATCACTGCATTGCGCCCTCTGCTCCGCCCTCCTGCCACGGTTGCGCGCCCCTCCACCGTCTCCGCGGCCGCGTGCCGCCCCGCTAGAGCTGTGCCGCCACGTCCGCACCTCCCACGGTGCCCAAGAGCTCGAGCTTCTCCTCCCCACAAGCCGGCCCCGGCCTCCCGCATCGCCTCCGCTAGGCTGCGTCGCCCCCGACGCCCTCGCCGGCCTCCCTCTTGGTCGCGCCTGCGTTGGCTTCGCCTGCGCCCGACTTTGCCGCGCCCCCACGCTGTTGGGCCGACTCCGCGCGCGCCCACGCGCCTGCGTTCGGCCCGTGGCCGGCCGTCCCCATCCGGGCTGCTCCACGCGCGTGTGGAGGCTCTGCCTCACCTTCCATCCGGCCGGGTCCACGCCGGCTACTCCTCCCACGCACGACTGCTAGCCTGGGTCGGCTCCAGCGCCTACATGTTCAGCGGGCCAGGCCGGCTCCCGAACGGGTCGCGGCTCCCGTGCCGTCAATGTACCCCCGGCCGCTGCTGCGCCGCCTCCACGCATCCAGGCCGGCTCCGTCCGCACCCATCTGCATCAACCCGAAGGCCCGCTCCGCTCCCGCCGGCTTCAGCCGCCCGATCGGTTACGGCTCCGCCCGCGGTCGGGTTCCTCGTCCCGCCGGCTTCGCCTTCGCCCCCGACTGCGTCTGCCTCCGCGAACCGTCCAGTCGACTCCACCAACCACGCTGCGTCCCAGCACCCGCACCTGTTCGTCGCACTCCGGCCTACGGCTCCGTCCGCCTGTCGTCCGCGGCTCCCCACCGCTGTGGTTAGCTCAAAGCTACGCCACGCCTTCTGCCGACGCTTCGGCTGGCCGCAGCTCCAGGCCGGCTCCTGCCCCGCATGCGCGCGCTGCCTCCTCCGACTGCCCCGCGTCCATGCACACCAGCTCCGCGCCACTCCGGCTCTCCGCCTTGCCCCGCGCCTGGCCGGGTTCGGCCCCTCCGTCTGCACCAGGCCCGCCCCGAGTCGCTCCTCGCCGGCTTTCGCACGCCTGCCGGCTTGCCGCCCAGCGCTGGCCAGCTCCAGGCGTCTACGCCTCCTTGACCGGCTCCCGCACGCCGGCCCCGCACGCAGCCTGCAACAGCCGGCTCCGCCTCCGACCCGGCGCATCGCCTCCACTGCCGTGCCGCATCCCGGCCCACCGGCTTCGCCCGCGACCCGGCCACCGGCTACTGCCGCGTCCCGGCCGATGGCTGGGCGTGCCTGCCGGCCTCCGCCTCGTCCCACTCCCGTCGACTGCTCAGGCAGTGAGAGAAAGCGAAAAAGAGAAAAAGAAAGGGGGAGTGGGTGCCGGCTAGAGAAAAGATGAAGAAAGAAACAGAAAAAGGGGGCCGGGTGAGAGAAAAGTCAAGGGCCGGCTGCCCAAGCCGGCTGAGAAAGAAGTGGCCGGGTGCTACAAGAAAAGGGCTGACTGCCCACAGCTGACTGCTAGCAAAAAAAGAGAGAGCAAAAAAAGAGTCAGCATCTCCGTCAGGAGAGCGTCCACAGTGTCTTCGGGCAAAGGGGCCGGACAGTTAATCTGCCCTGACGTCTCCACCCAGTCCTGTCAAAGGCATGGAGCTCAAACCCCGCACATGGTTAAGCTCGGGGAAATAAATATCCTACCGGATGTATAGAACTAACCGAATGCGCTAGGCGCTTCGCGCTTAGCCCGCGATCCTCGATAAGAGAAGGAGGGACCTCGGCGCCCTTGAACATCACCCTCCTGACGTCCTTGTGCGTCGTGTCGAAGAGCTCGCTTAGAGCCTGGTGCCGGGCCGGGTCGAACTCCCATAAGTTAAAATCCCGTTGTTGACACGGGAGGGTCCAGCGGAAGAGCATGACCTGGACTATGTTGATAAGCTTGAGCTTCTTGCTTTCCATATTCCGGATACATTTCTAGAGTCGGTCCAGCTCCACCGATGAACCCGAGGACAGGCCCTTCTCTTTCCAGGAGGTGAGCCGCATGGGGATTCCGGATCGAAATTCGGGGGCCACCACCCAGTTGGTGTCGCGCGGCTCGGTGATGTAGAACCACGTCGATTGCCATCCCTTTATGGTCTCCATGAAGGAGCCATCGAGCCATATAACATTGGGCATCTTGCCCACCATGGCTCTGCCGCATTCCGCTTGTTGGCCTCCCACCACCTTCGGCTTGATATTGAAGGTCTTCAGCCACAGGCCGAAGTGGGGCCAGATGCGGACGAAAGCCTCACACACGACGATGAACGTCGAAATGTTGAGGATGAAGTTCGGGGCCAGATCATGAAAGTCCAGCCCGTAGTAGAACATAAGACCATGGACGAATGGATGGAGGGGAAACCCCAGTCCGCGGAGGAAGTGGTGGAGGAAGACTACCCTCTCGTGAGGTTCCGGGGTGGGGACGATCTGCCCCGCAGTGGGCAGCTGATGCGCGATATTCGCGGATAAGTATCAGGCTCCGCGCAGCTTTTTGATGTGTCCCTCTGTGATGGAGGAAGCCATCCACTTGCCTCCTGCTCCGAACATGTTTGGAGAAGGTTGAGGAGAAGGATGTGGACTTGGGCGTTGGAGCTCGAGTGTGCGAGAATGGATGAGCAAGGAGGAAGAAGGCATGGGTAGAAAAAGGATAAACCTTATCCCTTTATAAGGGCGGTCTAAACTATGCGCCCCCAGTAGCCTGGTAAAACTCGCTTATCCTCCAAGCGCCGTAATTGGTGGCGCGGTTGGGTTACCCACGCCCGTATTGATGAGAATCCCGTAATAAGGGGGACACGATCTATGCTTTGACAAGACGTTTCAAGAAACTGCCTCGCGTTATGTGCGGTGCTAGTTAAAGAAAAACGGTTCAAATGATCACCGCGCCATGGCATGATATCATGTTCCCAAAACGTGTCAGCATATTAGATTTGTGGAAATATTATTCTCTCTACGGTGGTATGTGGAACTTATTTTGCAGGATCAGACACTATCCTTTTATTCGAACTCTTCTGTGGTGTATCCGGAGGAGGAACCCGCCTTGCAATGCCGAAGACAACACTGCACGCCGGACTCATCGTCATTGAAGCCTGGTTCAGGGGCTACTGAGGGAGTCCGGGATTAGGGGGTCTCCGGACAGCCGGACTATATCCTTTGGCCGGACTGTTGGACTATGATGATACAAGATTGAAGACTTCATCTCGTGTCCGGATGGGACTCTACTTGGCGTGGAAGGCAAGCTAGGCAGTACGGATATGGATATCTCCTCCTTTGTAACCGACCTTGTGTAACTCTAACCCCTTCCGGTGTCTATATAAACCGGAGGGTTTTAGTCCGTAGGACAACATACAATCATACCATAGGATAGCTTCTAGGGTTTAGCCTCTCCGATCTCGTGGTAGATCAACTCTTGTAATACTCATATCATCAAGACTAAATCAAGCAGGACGTAGGGTTTTACCTCCATCAAGAGGGCCCGAACCTGGGTAAAACATCGTGTCCCCTGCCTCGTGTTACCATCCGCCTTAGACGCACAGTTTCGGACCCCCTACCCGAGATCCGCCGGTTTTGACACCGACATTTGTCATTTGATGAACGGGATCACATCATTAGAGAATGATGTGATTGACTTGACCCATCTGTTAGCTTAGCACCATGATCGTTTAGTTTATTGCTATTGCTTTCTCCATAACTTATACATGTTCCTATGACTATGATATTACGCAACTCCCGTATACCGGAGGAACACTTAGTTTGCTATCAATCACCACAACATAACTGGGTGACTATAAAGATGCTCTACAGGTGTCTCCGATGGTGTTTGTTGAGTTGGCATAGATCGAGAATAGGATTTGTCACTCCGATTGTTGGAGAGGTATCTCTGGGCCCTCTCGGTAATGCACATCACTATAAGCCTTGCAAGCAATGTGACTAATGAGTTAGTTGCGGGATGTTGCATTACAGAACGAGTAAAGAGACTTGCCGGTAACAAGATTGAACTAGGTATTGAGATACCGACGATCGAATCTCGGGCAAGTAACATACCGATGATAAAGGGAAGAACATATGTTGTTATGTGGTTTGACCGATAAAGATCTTCGTAGAATATGTAGGAACCAATATGAGCATCCAGGTTCTGTTATTGGTTATTGACCGGAGATGAGTCTCGGTCATGTCTACATAGTTCTCGAACCCGTAGGGTCCGCACACTTAACGTTCGGTGACGATCAGTATTATGAGTTTACGTGTTTTGATGTACCGAAGGTAGTTTAGAGTCCCAGATATGATCACGAACATGACAAGGAGTCTCGAAATGGTTGAGACATAAAGATCGATATATTGGAAGTCTATGTTTGGACATCGGAATGGTTCCGGGTGAGTTCGGGCATTTATCGGAGTACCAGGGGGGGGGGGGGGGGGGGTTACCAGAACCCCCCGGGGAGTGTATGGGCTTTATTGGGCCTTAGTGGGAGAGAGGAGGAGGCGGCCTAGGTGGAGGCTGCCCCCAAGCCCAATCCGAATTGGGTGGGGGGGCCCTTTCCTTCCCCCTCTCCCCCCTTCTTTTCTGTCCTACTCCAACAAGGGAAGGGGGAATCCTACTCTCACCGAGAGTAGGACCCCCCTTGGGCGCGCCATGAGAGGGCCGGCCCTCCCCCTTCTCCACTCTTTTATATACGGGGGAGGGGGGCACCCCATAGACACACACGTTGATTGTTTTAGCCGTGTGCGGTGCCCCCCTCCATAGAATTCCACCTCGGTCATATCGTTGTAGTGCTTAGGCGAAGCCCTACGTCAGTAACTTCATCATCACTGTCATCACGCCGTCATGCTGACAAAACTCTCCCTCGACCTCAGCTGGATCTAGAGTTCATGGGACATCACTGAGCTGAACGTGTGCAGATCGCGGAGGTGCCATACCTTTGGTGCTAGGATCCGTCGGATCATGAAGACGTACGACCACATCAACCACGTTGTCATAACGCTTCCGCTTACGGTCTACGAGGGTACGTGGACATCACTCTCCCCTCTCGTTGCTACGCATCACCTAGATGGATCTTGCGTGTGCGTAGGATTTTTTTAGAAATTACTGCGTTCCCCAACAAAATGTTACTATTAAACTTGCTAATAGAGACACCATCGCACCACTTGGGATTGTTAGAGATGTTGAAGTGTTGTGTGGGAAACTAAAATATCCTACTAATTTCCTTGTCCTTCGTTCTCCACAAGACGACTTTTGTCCCATTATCTTTGGAAGACCCTTCTTGAACACTGTCAATGCTACTATAAATTGTCATAAACAAACTATCAATGTTAGCTTTGGTGATGAGTCTCATGAATTTAATTTCTCCAAGTTTAATAGACAACCTCATTGGAAAGAATTACCTAGTAAGGATGAAATAACTTGTCATGCTTCTATTGTCGTGCCTCCTACTGATCCACTAGAACAATATTTGCTAGACCATGAAAACAATATGCATATGCATGAAAGAAATGAAATAGGTAAAATCTTCTTTGAACAACGACCTCTTCTTAAACACAATTTGCCTATTGAAACTCTAGGAGGTCCTCCTCCTCCTAAAGGTGGTCCTGTGTTTGAATTAAAACAATTGCCCGACACTTTGAAATATTCTTATCATGATGAGAAAAAGAAATATCCTGTTATTATTAGTTCTAACCTTTCAGAACATGAAGAAGAAAGATTATTGAAAATTCTGAGGAGGCACCGAGCTGCTATTGGGTATACTCTTTATGATTTTAAGGGAATTAGTCCTACTCTCTGCCAGCAGAAGATTAATATGGAACCTGATGCTAAACCCGTTGTTGATCATCAACGTCATTTAAATCCTAAGATGAAAGAAGTGGTAAGAACTGAAATACTAAAACTTCTGGAAGCAGGTATAATCTATCCCATAGCCGATAGTAGATGGGTAAGTCCCGTTCAATGTGTCCCTAAAAAGGGAGGTATTATTGTTGTTCCTAATGATAAAAATGAACTTATTCCACAGAGAATTGTCACTGGCTAATAATGGTAATTGATTTTATAAAATTAAATAAAGCAACTAGAAAAGATCATTACCCTTTGCCTTTTATTGATCAACTGCTAGAAAGACTATCTAAGCACACACACTTTTGTTTTCTTGATGGATATTCTAGTTTTTCTCAAATACCTGTTGAAATAAAACCAACTTTACTTGTCCTTTTGGAACTTATAATTATAGACATATGCCTTTTGGTTTATGCAATGCACCTGCTACCTTTCAAAGATGTATGACTGCTATATTCTTTGATTTTTGTGAAAATATTATTGAGGTTTTCATGGATGACTTTTCCATTTACGAAACTTCTTTTGATGATTGCTTAAGCAACCTTGATCGAGTTTTGCAGAGATGTGAGCAAAGTAATCTTGTCTTGAATTGAGAGAAGTGCCACTTTATGGTTAATGAAGTTATTGTCTTGAGACATAAAATTTCTGAACGAGGTATTGAGGTGGATAAAGATAAAGTTGATGCAATTGAGAAAATGCCATGTCCTAGAGATATTAAAGGTATTCGTAGTTTTCTTGGTCATGCTGGTTTCTATAGGAGGTTTATTAAAGACTTCTCTAAAATTTCTAGGCCTCTTACAAATCTTTTACAAAAGTATGTTCCATTTGTTTTTGATGGTGATTGTGTAGAAGGCTTTGAAACACTTAAGAAAGCATTAAATACTGCACCTATTGTTCAACCACATGATTTGAACTTGCCTTTTGAAATTATGTGTGACGCTAGTGATTATGTTGTTGGTGCTATTCTAAGATAGAGTTGATACAAAATTAAATATTATTCATTGTGCTAGTAAAACTCTAGACAATGCCCAACAAAATTATGCTACTACTGAAAAAGAATATTTAGCAGTCGAGTTTGCTTGTGATAAATTCAGATCTTATATGGTTGATTCCAAAGTAATTGTTGGCACTGATCATGCTGTTATAAAGTATCTTATGGAAAAAGGAATATGCTAAACCTAGACTTATTAGGTGGGTTCTCTTGCTACAAGAATTTGATTTACATATCAGTGATAGGAAAGGAGTTGAGAATCCTGTAGCTGACAACTTGTCTAGGTTACAAAATATTCTTGATGACCCACAACCTATTGATGATAGTTTTCCTGATGAACAATTAACAACAATGAATGTTTCTCATAACACTCCTTGGTATGCTGACTATGCTAATTATATTGTTGATAAATATATACCACCTAGTTTCACCTACCAACAAAAGAAAAATCTTCTATGATTTAAGACATTACTTTTGGGATGACCCACATCTTTATAAAGAAGGAGTAGATGGTATTATTAGATGTTGTGTACCTGAGCATGAACATGAACAAATTCGACGGAAATGTCACCACGAAGCATATGGAGGGCATCATGCGGGAGATAGAACTGCTCACAAGGTATTGCAATCTAGTTTTTATTGCCCTACTCTCTTCAAGGATGCCCGTAAGTTTGTTTTATCTTGTGATGAATGGCAGAGAATTGGTAATATCGGTAAGCGTCAGGAAATGCGTATGAATTATTCTCTTGATGTTGAACCATTTGATGTTTGGGGTTTTGATTATATGGGACCTTTTCTTCCTCTAATGGGTATACACATATTTTGGTTGCTGTTGATTATGTCACTAAGTGAGTAGAAGCTATCCAACTAGTAGTGCTAATCATAAGACTTCCATTAAAATGATTAAAGAGGTTATTTTCCCAAGGTTTGGAGTTCCTAGATATTTAATGACTAATGGTGGTTCACACTTTATTCATGGTTCTTTCTGTAAAATGCTTGCTAAATATGATGTCAACCGTAGAATTGCATCACCCTATCATCCTCAATCTAGTGGTCAAGTTTAACTTAGCAATAGATAAATAAAGCTAGTATTACAAAACACTGTCAATAGGTCCCAAAAGAATTGGTCTAACAAATTGGATCATGCACTTTGGGGTTATAGAAAAATTTATACAAAACCAATGGATATGTCTCCTTATAAAATGGTTTATGGAAAATCTTGTCATTTGCCTCTTGAGTTAGAACATAAAGCATATTGGGCAATTAAAGAACTCAACTATGATTTCAAACTTGCCGTTGAAAAGAGGTTATGTGATATTAGCTGACTAGATGAATGGAGAACCCAAGCTTATGAAAATGCCAAGCTATTTGAAGAAAAAGTTAGAAGATGGCATGACAAAAGAATCCAAAAGCGAGAATTTAAAGTCGGAGAATATGTTCTTTTGTACAACTCTCGTTTCAGATTCTTTGCAGGAAAACTTCTCTCGAAATGGGAAGGACCATATATTATCGAAGAGGTTTATCGTTCTAGAGCTATCAAAATAAATAATGGAGAATGTAGTAACCCAAAGGTGGTTAATGGGCAAAGAATTAAACAGTATACCTGAGGTACGTCCATTAATGTTGAAAGCAATATTATTCAAACCATGATACTGGATGAACACATAATAGAAACCTTTCGGAACACTCCAGAATCATGAAAAAAGAGGAGGTATGTGATATGGTAAGTAAACGGACTCTGAAAAATCCACAAAAATATTTTTTGTCGGTTTTGGAATATTACAAAAAAATAGGAAAATAAGAAACAATCGGGAAGGCAACCCTGGTGGGCACAAGACACCAGGGCACGCCTGGCTTGCCAGGTGCGCCCAGGTGGGGTGTGCCCACCTCGGTTACCTTCTGGACTCCGTTTTTCCCGTTTGCTTTTCCCCCAAGATAAAAAAATCTTTATATACTCCCCGAACGTATTGACCACCGTATCACAGAGAAACATCCTGTTCTTATTTCTTGCTGTTTTTCTAGCAGATCTGAAATATGTCTTGTCAAGATTCGGAGGAGGATTGTCCTGTTTCTTATCAGCATCTTGATAAAAATATCTTCAAGGATACCCATCCCTATATATGGTTCACAGATGAGGAGGATGAAGACGAACCCGTCCCTCCTCGTTTCAAGCAGGAAAGCAAGGAGGCACTATGCACGAGGATAATAAAGCTTGAGATAGAGAATGAGGATCTCAGGGAAACCAATTTTAGCCTCCGACACAAGATTGATAAGCTCGCTATTACCTCATTGCCACCCACTTCTTCTTCACCACCAAAGGACACTTGAGTTCATTGTATGGGCACTCCCCTTGGCTTGTGCCAAGCTTGGGGGAGGTGCCCCGGTATCATATCACCACCACTATATTTACCCTTATTTATCTTAGTTCGATCTTTAGTTATCTTTTGAATTAGTTGAATAAAAGTTTAGTTCGATCTTTCTTTGAGTGCTTGCTTAGTGATCTATCTATCTTTGTAATCGTGTGCGAGATATATAATAAAGTTTAGTGTGAGTTTTGCTTTCTTTACTTTTATGTTTCAATAAAAAGGAAAATAAATGAAAAAGATCATATGCTAATTTTATGGTAAGTAATGACATCACATAAGGAAAAGTATAAGTGGTACAATTTATTGGAGATTGACAAACATAGCATTAGTCAATGATGCAATTCATGAAAGAATTAATAATGGAAGAGAAGATTCACATGCAAATATACTATCTTGGACATCTTTTATGATTGCGAGCCACCATCAAAATATTATATGCCAAAATTGTTGACGTTGGACAAGGAAGACAACGTAATGATTTATGTTTGCTCATATTCACATAGAAGTTATATTGTCATAGATCCTTTAACATGTGATGCTTTCCCCTACCTTTGCTAGCCAAAAATTCCACACTAAGTAGAGATACTACTTGTGCATCCAAAAACCCTTAAAATCAAATCTTGTTTTGAGAGTCCACCATATGTACCTATGGGTTGAGTAAGACTCGTCAATTAATTTGTCATTGGTGCAACAAGGCAGTAAAATTTCTTCTAAATTTGTTAGATCATTTAGTGTAAGAGAAAATTGAGCGTTGTACGAACTTGTGATGGCAAAATAATAAAAGCGACAGACTGCATAATAAAGGTTGCTATCTTAAGGGGCAATATAACGTGACGTTCTTTTGCACTAAGAGATTGAGCATACAACCAAAAAGCGCATGGCAACCTCTGCATTTTACTTTTATGTATTTACTCTTATGCAAGAGTCAAAGTACTCTTCCCTATTCATTTTTATTTTCTCTTTTGCAAGCATCATGTGGTGAGGAAAGATCTAGGCACATATATCCAGCTGGATATGTGTGAGCATGAGTTATTATTGTTGACATCACCCTTGAGATGAATACGTTGGGAGGCGAAACTATAAGCCCCTATCTCCGGTTGAAACTTTTTGCTCATGTGTATGTGGTGAGTGTTAGCAATCATAGAAGATTATATGGTGTTTGAGTATGTGGACTTGCCAAAAGGCTCTGATACGTGACCCTTCCTGAAAATATGATGAATTGTAGTTGCAAAGTTGACTAAGAACATAGTTTGTTGGTTTTCCATAGAGTTTATGCTTTTACTTCAATGTTGTGATGAATTGTTACTTGTTCGTGAGAAGTTATATGATGAAAGTTCTATGATAAAGTTTTATGTTAAAGTTTATTGATGTTATAATAATATGCATGATGCTTCTATGTTCGTATTTTGTTTTTATCGACACCTCTCTCTCTAAGCATGTGGATATGTTTTTCTATTTTGGTTTTCGCTTGAGGACAAGCGAGTTCTAAGCTTTGGGGAGTTGATACATCCATTTTGCATCATGGTTTCCTACTGCTATTTATAATGTTTTATGCATAGTAATGCTTTATGGAGTAATTCTAATGCCTTTTCTCTCATAATATGCAAGGTTTACATAAAGAGGGAGAAGGCCGACAGCAGGAATTCTGGACCTGAAAAAGCTATGTCAGAGTTACCTATTCTGCACATCTCCAAATGAGCTGAAAATTTATAGAGAATTGATTTCAAATATATGATAAATATTGGAGCAAATAACTACCAGAGGGGCCTGGCGCGTTAGGCAGCCCAGGCGTGCCCTGGTGGGTTGTGCCCTCATCGTCCCACCTTCGGTGCCCCTCTTCTGGTATATAAGTCATTTTGACCTAGAAAAAAATAAAGAGAGGACTTTCGGGACAGAGTGCCGCCGTCTCGAGGCGGAACTTGGGCAGGAGCACTTTTGCCCTCCGGCGGAGCGATTCCGCCGGGGGAACTTCCCTCCCAGAGGGGGAAATCATCATCATCATCATCACCAACAACTCTCCCATCTTGGGGAGGGCAATCTCCATCAACATCTTCAATAGCACCATCTCCTCTCAAACTCTAGTACATCTCTTGTGTTCAATCTTTGTACCGGAACCTTAGATTGGTACCTGTGGGCGACTAGTAGTGTTGATTACATCTTGTAGTTGAGTACTATATGGTTTATTTGGTGGAATATTATATGTTCAAATCCATTATGCTATTTAATACTCCTCTGATCTTGAGCATGATTATCATTTGTGAGTAGTTACTTTTGTTCTTGAGGTCACGGGAGAATTCATGTTGCAAGTAATCATGTGAACTTAATATGTGTTCAATATTTTGGTGATATGTATGTTGTGATTCCCTTAGTGGTGTCATGTGAACGCCGACTACATTGCACTCCACCATATTTGGGCCTAAGGGAATGCATTGTGGAGTAGTTATTAGATGATGGGTTGCTAGAGTGACAGAAGCTTAAACCCTAGTTTATGCGCTATTTCGTAAGGGACTGATTTGGATCCAAAAGTTTAATGCTATGGTTAGATTTTATCTTAATACTTTCCTCGTAGTTGAGGATGCTTGCGAGGGGGTTAATCATAATTCATAAGTAGGAGGTTTGTTCAAGTAAGAACAACAGCTAAGCACCGGTCCACCCACATATCAAATTATCAAAATAGGGAACACAAATCAAACCAACATGATGAAAGTGACTAGATGAAATTCTCGTGTACCCTCAAGAACGTTTTGCTTATTATAAGAAACCATTTTGTCCCGTCCTTTGCCAAAAAAGGATTGGGCTACCTTGCTGCACTTTCTTTACTGTTACCGTTACTTTCTCATTACAAATTATCTTGCTATCAAACTACCTGTTACCGACAATTTCAGTGCTTGCAGATATTACCTTACCGAAAACCACTTCTCATTTCCTTCTCCTCCTCGCTGGGTAAGACACTCTTACTTATCGAATGGACTACGATTGATCCCCTATACTTGTGGGTCATCAACGACATCCACTTTGTCGGTGCCCATGACCCATATGGCCTTGCAAGCATCGAAACTCTTGCTTCGGAGTTGATCTTGAATGCCTCGAATGTGATGGCCGATTTGAGCTAGAACCGACCACTTGATTGGCATATTTGGATAGCAGCATATCAAAAGCTGGCTTGATTCGCTTGAACTTAGCTTCACTCTTTTTCCACTTGCCAACTTCTGAATTCTTGGGCTTGGTAAATGTAACGCCCTCGATGCGGCTATATCTCCCACGTGTCGAGGCACGACTTAGAGGCATAACCGCATTGAAAGCAATGTCGCAAGTCGGGAAACCATCACACATCCCATGTCCATAAATAATATAAAGGGGAGGTACATAGTTGGCTTACACTCGCCATGTCACATCAAAGTACATAAATAACATCCATCATACAAATCACTCATGGCCCGACTACGGCGCCAAAATAGAAAAGACCCCCAACAAGCGACAAGGCCCTGAACCTAACCCCGACTGGGCACCACTACTGATCATCAGGAAAAGACACATAGTAATGCTGAGAGTCCTCGTCGTACTCCCACTTGAGCTCGAGCGCGCCATCTGGAGCTGTATCATCTGTCCCTGCATCTGGTGTAATAGTAATTTGTGAGCCACAGGGACTCAGCAATCTCGCACCCTCGCGATCAAGACTATTTAAGCTTAATAGGTAGGAAAGGGGTAATGTATAAGTGGAGCTGCAGCAAGCGACTAGCATATATGGTGGCTACCTTATTCGCAAAAGAGAGCGAGAAGAGGAGGCAAAGCACGAGCGAGAAACTAGAGAGCAACCTGCGCAAACATAACTCCAACACCGTGTCCACTTCCCGGACTCCGCCAAGAAGAGGGCATCACGGCAACACACTCAGTTGATTCATTTTTAATTAATTAAGGTTCAAGTTATCTACAACTGGACATTAACAAATTCCCATCTGCCCATAACCGCGGGCACGGCTTTCGAAAGATCAATCCCTGCAGGGGGGTCCCAACTTAGCCCATAACAAGCTCTCACGGTCAACGAAGGAATAGACCTCCACCCAAGACACACCGATCAGACTCGGTATCTCGGTACAACAAGATGATTCGATAGGGTAAAACAAGTCCAGCAACACCACCCAGATGTGCCGACAAATCCCGATAGGAGCTGCACATATCTCGTTCTCAGGGCACACCGGATGAGCAAGACATCGGGTAGGCCAGCCCAGAGTTGCCCCTGGTAGCCCCGGACATCGCTCGGTGGGACCAACACTCAGAGGAGCACTGGCCCGGGGGGGGGGTTAAAATAAGATGACCCTCGGGCTCCGGAAACCCAAGGGAAAAAGAGGCTAGGTGGCAAATGGTAAAACCAATGTTGGGCATTGCTGGAAAAGCTTTAATCAAGGCAAACTATCAAGGGGTTCCCATTATAGCCCAACCGCGTAAGGGACGCAACAATCCGGGAACATAACACCGATATGACGGAAACTAGGGCGGCAAGAGTGGAACAAAACACTAGGCGAGAGGCCGAGCCTTCCACACTTTACCAAGTATATAGATGCATTAAGATAACATAGCAATATAATGATATCCCAACAAGTAAATAAGGTTCCAACAAGGAACGGCTCCAATCTTCACCTGCAACTAGCAACACTATAAGAAGGGGGCTGAGCAAAGCAGTAACATAGCCAATCAATGGTTTGCTAGGACAATGGTGGGTTAGAGGCTCAAAGATGGCAATTGGGAGGCTGACAAGCAAGTGGTAGGCATCGTAGCATTGGCAAAGCAAAAGAGCGAGCAAACTAGCATAGCAAAGATAGTAGTGATTTCGAGGGTATGATCATCTTGCCTGCACAGCTGTCAGAGTTGACTGGATCCTCAAAAGCAAACTCAACGGGCTCCTCATTAGAGAACTCGTCTCCCGGATCTACCCAACAACACAAACAAGCAACAAGGATACAATCAACCACGTGCAAGGGCAACCAATAATATGCAAGGATGGTATGCTATGCGGGATGCGACGCGGGATGCAAAATGCAAGGCGTGACAGGAAATGCATGAACCTGGCCTCAACTTGAAAAACCAAGTGTGCCACTGGATAGAGGGGAAGAAATCACCTGAAAACGATATAAAGATCATAGGAATCAGAGCTACGGTTTGGAAATGGCAAGCGTTTTATGATACGAACCGATCTGCGATTTACAGCAAGTAGGCTCCTAAATGCAACGAAATGAACATGCTACAGCCACCAAACATGAAAACAAAATACATGGCAGGGATGTACACAAGATGCTTAACAAATCACTAGCACTGAGCCATAGCCAAATTCATCCATTATGAGGTTCAAACAAGCATGGCAAAACTGAATAAGCAAAACAGATTTCAGACTTGGTGAAATTAACACTAGTCTGAAATTTCAGACCACGATGCTCTCTTCGGAGCAGCAAAACAACATGAAACATAACCTGAACATGACAAGTAAGAACATTGCATGGAGCTACTCAACAAGCTTAACAAAACACCCAAAGTTACCTGGGGCCAAAAGGGTACACAAAATACTCTAACGAGCACACGAACATAGATGAAGCACAATCAGTTTTCAGACTTAGTGAAAACTGAGACATGCTGAAATTATAACTCACGAAGGCATGTAAACGAGCTCGATGCACTCACTACGGTGCAAGCCATGGCAAGGCAAGCATATATCCATAAAGAAGGCACAAAATTCTAGCTATACATGGAAAGAACAATGGCATAGCATGCATGGATCACTAACAATAGCATCGGCAAAATCGCAAAAGAGTTCACGATCTGCCCAAATTAACAACAATGCAAAAGTTGAGCTCGATTGACTCAACCTAGGGTGCTCCAACATGACAAGTAAAGACATGGATGGATAGAGCATAACAATATTAACAAATGTCCCCTACTGATCATACTCAAAAGGGGCACGGATCACTAGGAAACACGCTGAACATATGGCATCATGAACTAAAACATCCCAGACTTAGTGGAAATCACTAAGTCCCTAAAAACAGATTACTCAGGTGCCCCTCTTTGCAAGCTTGCACAAGTCACCACACACATCCTAAAAATGCATGGGTGGAACCTCTGGAAAGAAGACAAAATGCTTAACAATTCATCCCAAAGGGTCATAGGCATATCATGCACACAATAATCATGGCAAAAATGACAAAAGTCTATGATGAGCTAACGGATCTGCAATTTAACTCATGATGCCTCCTTCTAACAGCATTTTGGGCATCAAGATGAACTCAAATGCAAATGATGCAATGGAATGAAATGATGTACATGTCGAGACGAACATTTTGATATATCATATGTCCAAAATGGAGCCACGGATGCAAAGTTATGAGCGGTCAAAGTAGGCACCAAAATCAGGGGGAAGAAGGAAGAAGGGTCGACCCAGATCTAGGGTTACTGTAGCTGGATCGGGCACTGTAGCAATCCAAGCTCGAGTTCGCCGGAAATGGAGGAGACGGCGCGGGGATGACGGCGGCGAGGCGCTCCTGGGCCGGATCTCGCCGGATCCAGCCAGCGGGGAGCCGGAGAGGCGGCGGGGCGACGGACTCGCGCGCCGGCGAGGTCCTGCGGATGATGGCGCGCCGCGGCGGAGAGGCGCCCGAGGAGGCGCGGGAGAGGCGGTGCGGCGGCCCGGCGAGGTCGGTCGCCGGCGTTGTGGGAGAAGGCAGCGGGGTCGCGGGCGTGAGGCGCGGCTGGAACTGGCCCGTGCGGCAAGGAGGCGGGCCCCGCGCGGGCCTGGGCGGGCCGGCGGGAGCGGCGGCGATGTGGTCCCGCGGGGGACACGTGGCGGTGGCGGATTGGATGGCGGCGGCGGGCGGACGCATCCGGCTCCGTCCGGACGTGTCCGGCTCCGTCCGGACGTGTCCGGTGGCGGCGGAGACGAATTTTTTAGGGTTAGGGGGGAGACGAACCGAGATTTGGAATGGGGGGTGTATATATATGCATAGAGGGAGCTAGGAGAGTCCAAATGAGGTGCGGTTTTCGGCCACGTGATCGTGATCGAATGACCGAGACGATGGAGCAGAGTTTGGTGGGTTTTGGGCCAAGTTGGAGGGGTGTTGGGCTGCAACACACACGAGGCCTTTTCGGTCCCTCGGTTAACCGTTGGAGTATCAAACGAAGTCCAAATGGTACGAAACTTGACAGGCGGTATACCAGTAGTAAACCAAGGCCGCATGGCAAGTCTCGGTCCAATCCAGAAATGTTTAATCCCCACACACGAAAGAAAGCTAGAAATGGCCACCGGAGGAGAACGAAGCGCCGGAATGCAAAACTGACAACGGGGAAAATGCTCGAATGCATGAGATGAACATGTATGCAAATGCAATGCACATGATGACATGATATGAGATGCATGAAAATGAAAACAACACACGGAGACAAAGACCCGAACCCGAGAAATACATATAACTTAATGCCGGAAACGGCAAGAGTTGGAGTACAAATTGGGAAAGTTATATCTGGGGCGTTACAACACTCCACCACTACGAAAAGATCTCGTCCCGAGATCTAGGACTGAAATAACTCCGGGTACTCAGAACGGAGGTGATCCTCGCGTTCCCAGGTAGCTTCACGGTCGGAATGGTGTGACCACTTGACTTTGAGAAATTTGATTGACTTGTTGCGAGTCCTGCGTTCAGTCTCTTCAAGGATTGTAACTGGGTGCTCACGATACGAGAGATCTTCTTGGAGCTCAATGTCCTCGAAGTTGACAGTGCGCTCAGGCGTCTTGAAGCACTTTCGGAGTTGGGAGACATGGAACACATCATGAACATTAGCAAAGTTTGAAGGAAGCTCGAGTTGATAGGCGAGGTCGCCTCTCTTGCTGATAATCTTGAAAGGTCCGACGTATCTGGGGGAAAGCTTCCCTTTGATACCAAAGCGACGAGTCCCTTTCATAGGAGAGACACGGAGGTAAACATGATCTCCGATCTCGAAAGCCAAATCACGGTGCTTACTATCATAGTAGCTCTTCTGGCGGGATTGGGCTGCTTTGAGATTACCACAAATGACCTTGCACATTTCTTCTGCCTCTGTGATTAATTCATTACCCAGCAGCTGACGTTCACCGGTTTCGGACCAGTTGAGAGGTTTACGACACTTCCTACCATACAGAATTTCAAATGGGGCCTTGCCCGAACTTGCTTGAAAACTGTTGTTGTAAGAGAATTCAGCATAAGGAAGACAATCCTCCCACTTCATGCCGAAGGAGATAACACAAGCCCTGAGCATATCTTCAAGAATCTGGTTGACACGCTCGACTTGACCGCTTGTTTGAGGATGGAAAGCAGTGCTGAAGCGGATGTTGGTGCCCATGGCCTTCTGAAAAGAATCCCAAAACTTGGAGGTAAAGATGCTGCCACGGTCTGAAGATATCACTTGAGGAATACCGTGTAGAGAGACAATTCGAGAGGTATAGAGTTCCACCAATTGAGCTGCAGTGATTGACTCTTTGATAGGCAGAAAGTGAGCCACTTTGGTGAGCTTGTCGATGACAATGAATATGGCATCATTGCCACGCTTTGACTTTGGAAACCCAGTCACGAAGTCCATTTCAATGTGGTCAAACTTCCATTCTGGAATGGCAAGAGGTTGGAGGAGACCTGCTGGCCTTTGGTGTTCTGCCTTCACTCTTATGCAGACATCACATTCATTCACGAATTGAGCGATCTCACGCTTCATTCGAGTCCACCAATAGGTTTGCTTCAGATCCTGATACATCTTCGTGCTCCCAGGGTGGATGGAGAGGAGAGAGTTGTGAGCCTCGTTCATAATCACTTTACGAAGTTCACCTTTGGGCACAACAATTCGATCCTCGAAGAAGAGAGTGTCCTTGTCATCAAGTCGGTAGCACTTGTACTTGGACTGACTCTTTGCGATACCAATCTTCACCTTTTTCACCATAGCATCAAGAAGCTGGGCTTGGCGAATTTGGTCTTCCAAGGTAGGAGAGACTTGAAGGTTGGCGAGGAAACCTTGAGGAACAACTTGCAGATTGAGTTTGCGGAAAGCTTCACAAAGCTCGGGTTGATAAGGCTTGAGAATCAGACTGTTGCAATATGCTTTTCTACTCAAAGCGTCAGCAATCACATTGGCCTTGCCTGGAGTATACTCGATACTCGGATTGTACTCTTGAATCATTTCGACCCATCGAGTCTGCCTGAGGTTGAGATTAGGCTGAGTGAAGATGTACTTGAGACTCTAGTGATCAGTGAAAATATCCACTTTCCTTCCCAATAGAAGATGTCTCCAAGTCAACAAAGTGTGCACAACTGCCGCCAACTCGAGATCATGAGTGGGGTAGTTCTTCTCATTAGGCTTCAACTGGCGAGAGGTATAAGCAACAACTTTCTTCTCTTGCATCAGTACATCACTGAGACCTTGGAGAGAGGCATCACAAAAGACCTCGTACGGCTTGGTTTCATCAGGCAGAGTCAGAACTGGAGCAGTGATCAATTTCTCTTTCAAAGTATTGAAAGCAATATCACACTCCGGAGACCAAACGTACTTGACGTGCTTCTGAAGAAGATTTGAGAGAGGCTTCGCGATCTTAGAAAAGTTTTCAACGAATCTTCGGCAGTAGCTTGCGAGACCGAGGAAGCTACGGAGTTGCTTCACGTTCTGAGGAGGTTCCCAATTAACAATTGCAGACACCCTCTCAGGATCCACGGAAATGCCCTTGGCAGAGATGATATGGCCAAGATAAAGCACCTCATTGAGCCAAAATTCACACTTGGAGAACTTGGCGTAGAACTGATGTTCCCTGAGCTTGTCAAGAACCAAACGCAAGTGTTTGGCATGATCTTCCTTGTTCTTCGAGAAAACCAGAATGTCGTCGAGATAGACCAAAACGAATTCATTGGTGTAGGGGTTGAAGATGAAGTTCATCATGCGAGAGAACGTCGGAGGAGCGTTGGCGAGGCCAAAAGACATGACAGTGTATTCATATGACCCATAGCTTGTCCTGAACGCCGTCTTGGGAATATCTTGCTCACGAATGCGAATCTGATGATAACCCATACGAAGATCAAGCTTGGAGAATACTTGGGCACCCTTGAGTTGTTCGAACAGCTCATTAATGTTGGGAAGTGGGTATTTGTTCTTGATGGTCTTCTTGTTCAATGGACGATAATCAACACAAAGTCGGTCCGTTCCATCCTTCTTCTTCACAAAAAGAACACCACAAGCCCACGGAGAAGTACTAGGCCGAATGAGACCCATTCTTTCTTGAACATCGAGTTGTTTCTTCAACTCCTTCAACTCTTCGGGGCCGAGCTTGTAGGGACGTTTGCACACAGGTTCCGTACCGGGCTCAAGTTCAATAACAAATTCAACGGGCCGGTTTGGAGGCATTCCTGGGAGTTCTTCTGGGAAGACATCTTGATACTCACAAACGACTGGGATCTGTGAAATAGCATCCAATTCACCCTTCTCATTGAGAGAAAACAACCGGATGGTATCATCACGAGCGGCAAAGACAATGACATCCTCAGACGAATGAGTCAGTTGAATCTGCCTGGCTGCACAATCGAGGTGAGCCTTGTGTTTAGAGAGCCAGTCCATCCCAAGAATAAGATCGATATCATAATTACCAAGAACCATTGGGGAAGAAAGGAACTTGTAGTCGTCCAACGTGATAGTAACATCTGGAGCCATCATTTTGGTGTTCATGAACAAACCCGGAGACGAGACCGCTATCGGCTTAGGAAAATCAATAGTATGCACCTCATGCATGGATGCAAAAGGCTTCGATAAAATTGATAAAGATGCACCAGTGTCAAAAAGAACTCTTACGGGAATGTCATTAACAGGAAGATTACCCATGATCACATCTGGTGAGTCCTCTGCCTGAGCTGCATTCAACAAGTTGACCTTGGCGTGCTTGGGGTTATGCTTGACCACAGCTGTACTTGCCGATCTGACAGGAGGAGGAGGAGGAAGACGCCTCTGGTTGAAACACTTGTTGGCGTAGTGACCCTTCTGTTGGCACTTGTTGCACGTGACCTCTGAGAGCGGACGGTTGTACGGAGCACTCGATCTTGGAGCTTGAGACGAAGTCTTGTTCTGAAAGCCTGGGTTGGGTGGGTGGGAAGAACCACTGCCACCTTTGCTCTTCTGCTGATACGGCTGACGGAACGGAGGAGGAGGAAGCCAATACTTCTGGTGCTTGGCCACTTGAGTAGAGGAAGAAGGCATAGTGTCTCTGACTCGCTTCCTGGAAGCATCACACCTCAACTGAGCAGCCTCTTGCTTCAGTGCCATGTTGTAGAACTCATTGTATCTCAGCGGCTCAAAGAGGACAAGAGCGAGCTGAATTTCTTCACGGAGACCACCCCTGAACTAATAGATCATGCTCTTCTCATCAGGAACATCCTGCTTGGCAAAACGGGCAAGCTTCTGGAACAACTTGTTGTAGTCATAGACAGACAAAGAGCCTTGCTTCAGATTGCGGAATTCCTCACGTTTGCTTTCAGTCACACTCTGAGGAATGTGATGAGCTCGGAAATCACGACGGAAATCATCCCAAGTGATCAAACGTCCACCTCTAGAATCCTGGTACTGCTGGAACCACTCTGTAGCCTGATCTTTGAGCTGGAAAGAAGCGAACTTGACGAAATCTTCAGGCCTGACATTGCTGCATTCAAAATGCCTGCCCAGATCCACTAGCCAATCGTCAGGATCGGTAGCCTCAACACAATTGCTGAACGTCTTTGGACCATTAGCGAGGAACTGGTTCAGAGTAGCAAAATGGTTCTGATTGTTGCCTTGATTCCCTTGACTGCCTTGATTCCGCTCTTGGAGGATTTGCATGATCAACTGTGTATTTGCATTAGTTGCGGCCATCACAGCTTGCCAAGCCTCCGGAAGTGGTGGAGGTGGTGGCGGATCAGGGTTTGGAGTCGTGCGCGTTGGAGGAGCCATTCTGAAGAGGTTGACCACCATTAGCACACAAATAGACAAATATTGAAGGTGAATCCAACGGAATGAAAATTGTAACATAAAGTCTTCACATCCGAACAAAATGAACGAATGCACTTCTCTTGAAGTGGTCACATATTCCTAAATTGCGAAGCCACGAAGAATCAGGTAGAAGAGGTAAATCAACGAGGGATGGAATCAACATATGATGTCGAAGCAACTCGAATACCACAACTCAAAATAAAACCAAGGGTTGGCTTGTGGAATAAGCCGGAACAAACGTATGATAGAAATTTCATCCGAAGTTTTCGTGGTGGGACCTACACGGGCTCGATCGTACAGCACCATCATGTACAAGGCAGTGCACATGACATATGAAGCGTCCCCGAGTCAACATAGCCAAGGACTCTTTAAGACACAACGAGACCATTGTAAAATCGACCGTGAATAGGCAAACCACTAGACGTCAAACCCCAATTTCATATCATACATCTGTCGGAAGGATATCCTAAGAGCTACTTGAATTCCCACCTATGAAACTCCCGAAACTTTCCGGTTATGCAATCAGGTGTTGGGGATATAGGGGAAGCATAATATCTCACCCAAGCTAGCAAATCCTACATCCAGCTGTATCCATCCTTCAACACATAACCAAGAAACCTTCGGAAACCATCTACCTCAACCTTCGAAAAGCA
This sequence comes from Triticum monococcum, assembly GCA_034509565.1. Taxonomy (NCBI): domain Eukaryota; kingdom Viridiplantae; phylum Streptophyta; class Magnoliopsida; order Poales; family Poaceae; genus Triticum; species Triticum monococcum. The sequence continues at coordinate 531,466,500 of CM067846.1, forward strand.
TCTGTTATACAAGTTATGGCGATACTCCCGAACTCCCGCCCCAGTACTGGGTGGCATCGAGGTTATCTCACCAACGAACTGCATAAAGGAGATTTTCGATGTCGCGAACATATCTCAAGTATACCAGAATTGCAACGATAAAATTATGATGAAAACACCTCAGAGCTCAACTCCCCGGGACACTTCCACTAAACCCCTGACAGGAGGCACCAAGACAGTATTCTCATCATAAGTCATCAGAACAAAACCAAGATACTCGCGTGATCCTAAATTTTTTTTAGTGAAATTTGAGAAGAGAAGAGTCAAAACTCTACATCAGGATGCCTTACCAGAGCGATGAGTAGACTGGGAAGTAGAAGAATTCCTAAGCTTTCTGATATATAATTCCTAAAGGACTCAAAACATTTTTCTAGACACAACTCGGCTGCTAAAACGATCAAGCAATGGGGGCTCCTAAGGTCGGGGAAGGCTCTGATTACCAACTTGTAACGCCCTCAATGCGGCTATATCTCCCATGTGTCGAGGCACGACTTAGAGGCATAACCGCATTGAAAGCAATGTCGCAAGTCGGGAAATCATCACACATCCCATGTACATAAATAATATAAAGGGGAGGTACATAGTTGGCTTACACTCGCCACGTCACATCAAAGTACATAAATAACATCCATCATACAAATCACTCATGGCCCGACTACGGTGCCAAAATAGAAAAGACCCCCAACAAGCGACAAGGCCCTGAATCTAACCCCGACTGGGCACCACTACTGATCATCAGGAAAAGACACATAGTAACGCTGAGAGTCCTCGTCGTACTCCCACTTGAGCTCGAGCGCGCCATCTGGAGCTGTATCATCTGTCCCTGCATCTGGTGTAATAGTAATTTGTGAGCCACAGGGACTCAGCAATCTCGCACCCTCGCGATCAAGACTATTTAAGCTTAATAGGTAGGAAAGGGGTAATGTATAAGTGGAGCTGCAGCAAGCGACTAGCATATATGGTGGCTACCTTATTCGCAAAAGAGAGCAAGAAGAGGAGGCAAAGCACGAGCGAGAAACTAGAGAGCAACCTGCGCAAACATAACTCCAACACCGTGTCCACTTCCCGGACTCCGCCGAGAAGAGGCCATCACGGCAACACACTCAGTTGATTCATTTTTAATTAATTAAGGTTCAAGTTATCTACAACTGGACATTAACAAATTCCCATCTGCCCATAACCGCGGGCACGGCTTTCGAAAGATCAATCCCTGCAGGGGGGTCCCAACTTAGCCCATAACAAGCTCTCACGGTCAACGAAGGAATAGACCTCCACCCAAGACACACCGATCAGACTTGGTATCTCGGTACAACAAGATGATTCGACAGGGTAAAACAAGTCCAGCAACACCACCCAGATGTGCCGACAAATCCCGATAGGAGCTGCACATATCTCGTTCTCAGGGCACACCGGATGAGCAAGACATCGGGTAGGCCAGCCCAGAGTTGCCCCTGGTAGCCCCGGACATCGCTCGGTGGGACCAACACTCAGAGGAGCACTGGCCCGGGGGGGGGGGGTTAAAATAAGATGACCCTCGGGCTCCGGAAACCCAAGGGAAAAAGAGGCTAGGTGGCAAATGGTAAAACCAATGTTGGGCATTGCTGGAAAAGCTTTAATCAAGGCGAACTATCAAGGGGTTCCCACTATAGCCCAACCGCGTAAGGGACGCAACAATCCGGGAACATAACACCGATATGACGGAAACTAGGGCAGCAAGAGTGGAACAAAACACTAGGAGAGAGGCCGAGCCTTCCACCCTTTACCAAGTATATAGATGCATTAAGATAACATAGCAATATAATGATATCCCAACAAGTAAATAAGGTTCCAACAAGGAACGGCTCCAATCTTCACCTGCAACTAGCAACGCTATAAGAAGGGGGCTGAGCAGAGCGGTAACATAGCCAATCAATGGTTTGCTAGGACAATGGTGGGTTAGAGGCTCAAACATGGCAATTGGGAGGCTGACAAGCAAGTGGTAGGCATCGTAGCATTGGCAAAGCAAAAGAGCGAGCAAACTAGCATAGCAAAGATAGTAGTGATTTCAAGGGTATGATCATCTTGCCTGCACAGTTGTCAGAGTTGACTGGATCCTCAAAAGCAAACTCAACGGGCTCCTCGTTAGCGAACTCGTCTCCCGGCTCTACCCAACAACACAAACAAGCAACAAGGATACAATCAACCACGTGCAAGGGCAACCAATAATATGCAAGGATGGTATGCTATGCGGGATGCGACGCGGGATGCAAAATGCAAGGCGTGACAGGAAATGCATGAACCTGCCCTCAACTTGAAAAACCAAGTGTGCCGCTGGATAGAGGGGAAGAAATCGCCTGAAAACGATATAAAGATCATAGGAATCAGAGCTACGGTTTGGAAATGGCAAGCGTTTTACGATACGAACCGATCTGCGATTTACAGCAAGTAGGTTCCTAAATGCAACGAAATGAACATGCTACAGCCACCAAACATGAAAACAAAATGCATGGCAGGGATGTACACAAGATTCTTAACAAATCACTAGCACTGAGCCATAGCCAAATTCATCCATTATGAGGTTCAAACAAGCATGGCAAAACTGAATAAGCAAAACAGATTTCAGACTTAGTGAAATTAACACTAGTCTGAAATTTCAGACCACGATGCTCTCTTCGGAGCAGCAAAACAACATGAAACATAACCTGAACATGACAAGTAAGAACATGGCATGGAGCTACTAAACAAGCTTAATAAAACACCCAAAGTGACCTGGGGCCAAAAGGGTACACAAAATACTCTAACGAGCACACGAACATAGATGAAGCACAATCAGTTTTCAGACTTAGTGAAAACTGAGACATGCTGAAATTATAACTCACGAAGGCATGTAAACGAGCTCGATGCACTCACTACGGTGCAAGCCATGGCAAGGCAAGCATATATCCATGAAGAAGGCACAAAATTCTACCTATACATGGCAAGAACAATGGCATAGCATGCATGGATCACTAACAATAGCATCGGCAAAATCGCAAAAGAGTTCACGATCTTCCCAAATTAACAACGATGCAAAAGTTGAGCTCGATTGACTCAAGCTAGGGTGCTCCAATATGACAAGTAAAGACATGGATGGATAGAGCATAACAAGATTAACAAATGTCCGCTACTGATCATACTCAAAAGGGACACGGATCACTAGGAAACACGCTGAACATATGGCATCATGAACTAAAACATCCCAGACTTAGTGGAAATCACTAAGTCCCTAAAAACAGATTACTCAGGTGCCCCTCTTTGCAAGCTTGCACAAGTCACCACACACATCCTAAAAATGCATGGGTGGCACCTATGGAAATAAGACAAAATGCTTAAAAATTCATCCCAAAGGGTCACAGGCATATCATGCACACAATAATCATGGCAAAAATGACAAAAGTCTATGATGAGCTAACGGATCTGCAATTTAACTCACGATGCCTCCTTCTAACAGCATTTTGGGCATCAAGATGAACTCAAATGCAAATGATGCAATGGAATGAAATGATGTACATGTCGAGACGAACATTTTGATATATCATATGTCCAAAACGGAGCCACGGATGCAAAGTTATGAGCAGCCAAAGTAGGCACCAAAATCAGGGGGAAGAAGGAAGAAGGGTCAACCCAGATCTAGGGTTACTGTAGCCGGATCGGGCACTGTAGCAATCTGAGCTTGAGTTCGCCAGAAATGGAGGAGACGGTGCGGGGATGACGGCGGCGAGGCGCTCCCGGGCCGGATCTCGCCGGATCCGGCCGGCGGGGAGCCGGAGAGGCGGCGGGGCGACGGACTCGCGCGCCGGCGAGGTCCTGCGAAGGACGACGCGCCGCGGCGGAGAGGCGCCCGAGGCGGCGCGGGAGAGGCGGTGCGGCGGCCCGGTGAGGTCGGCCGCCGGTATTGTGGGAGAAGGCGGCGGGGTCGCGGGCGTGAGGCGCGGCTGGAACTGGCCCGTGCGGCGAGGAGGCGGGCCCCGCGCGGGCCTGTGTGGGCCGGCGGGAGCGGCGGCGATGTGGTCCCGTCGGGGACATGTGGCGTCGGCGGATTGGATGGCGGCGGGGGGCGGACACGTCCGGCTCTGTCCGGACGTGTCCGCTGGCGGCGGAGACGAATTTTTTAGGGTTAGGGGGGAGACGAACCGAGATTTGGAATGGGGGTGTATATATAGGCATAGAGGGAGCTAGGAGAGTCCAAATGAGGTGCGGTTTTCGGCCACGCGATCGTGATCGAACGACCGAGACGATGGAGCAGAGTTTGGTGGGTTTTGGGCGAAATTGGAGGGGTGTTGGGCTGCAACACACACGAGGCCTTTTCGGTCCCTCGGTTAACCGTTGGTGTATCAAACGAAGTCCAAATGGTACGAAACTTGACAGGCGGTATACCGGTAGTAAACCAAGGTCGCATGGAAAGTCTCGGTCCAATCCGGAAATGTTTCATCCCCACACACGAAAGAAAGCTAGAAATGGCCACCGGAGGAGAACGAAGCGCCGGAATGAAAACCGACAACGGGGAAAATGCTCGAATGCATGAGATGAACATGTGTGCAAATGCAATGCACGTGATGACATGATATGAGATGCATGAAAATGAAAACAACACACGGAGACAAAGACCCGAACCCGAGAAATACATATAACTTACTGTCGGAAACGGCAAGAGTTGGAGTACAAATTGGGAAAGTTATATCTGGGGCGTTACAGTAAATTTGACATGACTATCCTCTTGTAGTTGCGGTTGCCTCCCGAGTGCAGGATTTTTTATGGTGATCATCAATACCTCATTACCATCAGGTTGCTTATCAAGCACAACCTCTCTCCCAAGACTTTGTCGCCCTCGTTGCCTTTCCTGGGTTCACCAACAACAACATTATCTTTATTAGCACATTCGGCTATGTTAGGCCGAATTAACATTTTCTTCCCTTCAAAGTCCGTGGTGTTTATTGAGAAGGGTTGTTTATCAACTTGGATCTTAGCAAAATTCAATTATCCGTCATTAATGGACGATTGTATCTGTTGTTGAAAAACATTGAAATTATTAGTAGCATGAGAAAATGAATTATGGTACTCGCATTAAGCACATTGTTTCATCTCCTCAAACGGTGAGGTGGTGTGTGATGTTCTAATCATCTTATCTTGCAAGAGGGCAACAAATATTTTATCACACTTAGATATATCAAAAGTAAATTTCATCTCGTCATCATGATTCTTGTGAATCGGCTTAAGATAATTGCATGTGTAGGGTTTGGCCTTTGAGGACCAAACAAACTCATTAGTTGATACGTCTCCAATGTATCTATAATTTTTTATTGTTCCATGCTATTATATTACCCATCTTGGATGTTTTATATGCATTATTATGATATTTCATAACATTTTTTGGAACTAACCTATTAACCTAGTGCCTAGTGCCGGTTGTTGTATTTTCGTTGTTTTTGTCTTCTAGAGAAAATCAATACAAAATAGAGTCCAAACGGAACGAAACTTTTAAAATTTTTTCTTGGGCAAGAAGACACCCATGAAGCTTCGGGAGGAGGCCAAAAGGCCCAGGGTGAGCCACAACCTCACCAAGCATGCCCTAGGGGGGCACCCTACGAGCTTGTGGGCCCCCTCATGGCTCTTCTAACCCTAATCTTCGCTCAATAAATACCCAAATATTCCCTGAAGACCAGGGGCACATCAAAAATACTTTTCTGCAGCCGCAAGTTTCTATCCTCGTGAGATCCCATCTTGAGGCTTTTTTCGGTGCTCTACCGGAGGGGGATTCGATCACGGAGGGCCTCTACACCAACCTTGCTGCCCTTCCGATGATGTGCGAGTAGTTTACCATGGACCTACGGGTCCATAGCTAGTATCTAGATTGCTTCTTCTCTCTCTCTTTGATCTTCAATACAACGTTCTCCTCGATGTTCTTGGAGATCTATTTGATGTAATCTTCTTTTGCGGTGTGTTTGTTGAGAACCAATGAATTGTGAGTTTATGATCATATTATCTATGAATATTATTTGAGTCTTCTCTGAACTATTTTATGCATAATTAAGTTAGCTTTGTATTTCTCTCCAATCTATTGATTTGGCTTGGCCAACTAGATTGATTTTTCTTACAATGGGAGAGGTGCTTTGTGATGGGTTCAATCTTGCGGTGTCCTCACCTAGTGACAGAAGGGGTAGCGAGGCACGTATTTGTATTGTTGCCATTAAGGATAAAAATATGGGGTTTTACCCCTATTGATTGGATCTATCCCTCTACATCATGTCATCTTGCTTAAGCCGTTACTCCGTTCTTGTTAACTTAATACACTAGATGCTTGCTGGATAGTGGTCGATGTGTGGAGTAATAGTAGTAGATGCTGAATCGTTTCGGTCTACTTGTCATGGACATGATGCCTATATCCATGATCATTGACTTAGATATCTTCACGAATATTCGCTTTTTCTATCAATTTCTCAACAGTAATTTGTTCACCCACCGTATGCTTTCTTTCAAGAGAGAAGCCTCTAGTGAAAAATATGGCCCCGGGTCTACTTTTACCATATTATTTTCAGATCTATAAAACCAAAAACCCAAAAATACCTTGTTGCAATTTATTTATCTTTACTTTATTTTGCGCTTTGTTTATCTTTTATACGTAGCATTATCATGTCTCATCCTTGCAAGTAACCGTGAAGGGATTGGCAACCCTTTTATCGTGTTCGGTGCAAGTATTTGTTTGTTTGTCCAGCTGCTACCATTAGAGACATGTGTGTTCCTCCTACTGGATTGATACCTTAGTTCTTAGATGAGGGAAATACTTATATCTACTTTGCTGCATCACCCTTTCCTCTTCAAGGGAAAAACCAATGCAAGCTCAAGAGGTAGCAGGAACAATTTCTGGCGTCATTGCCGAGGAGGTTCTACATCAAGCCTACCAAGTACCTATCATAAACTCTTATCTCTTGCATTTACATTATTTTCCATTTGCCTCTCGTTTTCCTCTCCCCCACTTCTAAAGCATTTTCAAAAAAACACAAAAAATATTTTCTGTTTTATTCACCCCCTTTTCGTTCATCGTTTTGTTTTATTCTTGTTTGCTTGTGTGCTAGATTGCTTGCTACTTCACGGTGTCTCAACAAAATACTAAGTTGTGTGACTTTTCCAACACTAATAATAATGATTTTATTAGTACTTTGATTGCTCCCACCACTAGTGCGGAATCTTATGAAATAAATGCCACTTTGTTGAATCCTATTATGAAGAACAAATTTCTGGTAGTCCTAATTACGATGCTGCATCCCATCTAAATACTTTCATTGAATTGTGTGATATGCAAAAGAAAAAAGACGTGGATAATGAAATTATTAAATTTAAGCTATTTCCGTTCTCACGAGATTGTGCTAAAACTTGGTTTTCGTCCTTGCCTAAAAATAGTATTTATTCATGGAATAAGTGTAATAATGCTTTTATTGCAAAGTATATTCCTCTCGCTAAGATCACCCCCCTTAGGAAGGATATAATGAATTTTAAGCAACTTGATCATGAACATGTTGCACAATATTAGGAGAGGATGAAATTGATGATAAGAAATTGCCCTACTCATGGTTTAAGTTTGTGGATGATCATACAATTTTTTATGCTGGATTGAATTTTGCATCTAGAAATCTTTTAGACTCCGCCACGGGAGGTACTTTTATGGAAATCACATTAGAGGAAGCTAATAAACTCCTAGATAATATTATGTCAAATTACTCTTAATGGCATACCGAAAGATCTTCTACTAGTAAAAAAGTGCATGCTATTGAAGAAATTAATACTTTGAGTGGAAATATGGATGAACTTATGAAATTGATTGCTAGCAAGAGTGCTTCTATTGATCCAACTGATATGCCCTTGTCTACTTTGATTGAGAATAATAATAAATCTATGGATGTGGTAGGAACAATTTTGGTGATAACGCATATAGAGGTAATTTTAATCCTAGGCCGTTTCCTAGTAATTCCTCTAATAATTATGGTAATTCCTACAAAAATTCTTATGGAAATTATAATAAGATACCCTCTGATCTTGAGAATAATATTAAAGATTTTATAAGCTTGAGATTGATTCATTTAAGATTAGATCTATTACACCCAAGCTTGAATATTAATGAATCTCTGAAAGCCATCCAAATATGTATTAACGAAAGTAGGGAGAGAATCTCTAGGATGCGTGCTAAGAGAGAATGGTTCAAAAAGGTGTGTTCTTCTAGTTTTTTTGATAATCATGATGAAGATCTTAAAGTGATTTGTGTGACTCCCATTGAATCTTTGTTTGCTAATATAAAACTTGATGAATAATGGACTGGAGATGAGTCAACTTTATCTAGAAGGTACCCCAATAATTTGGAGGGTGAAGGTCATAATGAAAAAATTGATAAACGTGGGATTGGCGAGGTTAAAACTTTAACTAGTGATTATCCTGAAGGAAATATGCCCTAGAGGCAATAATAAAGTTATTATTTATTTCCTTACATCATGATAAATGTTTATTATTCATGCTATAATTGTATTAACTGGAAACATAATACATGTGTGAATACATAAACCAACAGAGTGTCACTAGTATGCCTCTACTTGACTAGCTCGTTAATCAAAGATGGTTATGTTTCCTAACCACGAACAAAGAGTTGTTATTTGATTAACGAGGTCACATCATTAGTTGAATGATCTGATTGACATGACCCATTCTATTAGCTTAGCACCCGATCGTTTAGTATGTTGCTATTGCTTTCTTCATGACTTATACATGTTCCTATAACTATGAGATTATGCAACTCCCGTTTACCGGAGGAACACTTTGGGTACTACCAAACGTCACAACGTAACTGGGTGATTATAAAGGAGTACTACAGGTGTCTCCAATGGTAGATGTTGGGTTGGCGTATTTCGAGATTAGGGTTTGTCACTCCGATTGTCGGAGAGGTATCTCTGGGCCCTCTCGGTAATATACATCACATAAGCCTTGCAAGCATAATAACTAAGATGTTAGTTATGAGATGATGTATTACGGAACGAGTAGAGAGACTTGCCAGTAACGAGATTGAACTAGGTATTGGATACCGACGATCGAATCTCGGGCAAGTAACATACCGATGACAAAGGGAACAACGTATGTTGTTATGCGGTCTGACCGATAAAAATCTTCGTAGAATATGTAGGAGCCAATATGGGCATCCAGGTCCCGCTATTGGTTATTGACCGGAGACGTGTCTCGGTCATGTCTACATTGTTCTCGAACCGTAGGGTCCGCACGCTTAAAGTTACGATGACAGTTATTATGAGTTTATGCATTTTGATGTACCGAAGGTTGTTCGGAGTCCCGGATGAGATCACGGACATAACGAGGAGTCTCGAAATGGTCGAGACGTAAAGATTGATATATTGGAAGCCTATGTTTGGACATCGGAAGTGTTCCGGGTGAAATCGGGATTTTACCGGATTACCGGGAGGGTTACCGGAACCCCCCGAGAGCCAAATGGGCCAACATGGGCCTTAGTGGAAAAGGTGAGAGGGCAGCCCACATAGGGCTGCGCCTCCCCCCTCTCCCTAGTCCTATTAGGACTAGGAGAGGGGCCGGCCAGCTCTCTCTCTCTCCCCTTTAAAGGATTCCTAGTTGGACTAGGATTGGAGGGGGGAGTCCTACTCCCGGTAGGAGTAGGACTCCTCCTGCGCCTCCCTCTCTTTGGCCGGCCAGCCCCCCTCCCTCCAACCTTTATATACGGGGGCAGGGGACACCCCAAGACACACAAGTTGATCCTTGAGATCGTTCCTTAGACGTGTGCGGTGCCCCCTGCCACCAAATTCCTCCTCGATCATACCGTTACAGTGCTTAGGCGAAGCCCTGCGTCGGTAGTTCATCAAGATCGTCACCACGCCGTCGTGCTGACGAAACTCTTCCTCGACGCTTTGCTGGATCGGAGCCCGAGGAACGTCATCGAGTTGAACGTGTGCTAAGAACTCGGAGGTGCCGGAGTAACGGTGCTTGGATCGGTCGGATCGGGAAGAAGACGTACGACTACTTCCTCTACGTTGTGTCAACGCTTCCGTTGCGATCTACAAGGGTACGTAGATCAGACTCTCCCCCTCGTTGCTATGCATCACCATGATCTTGCGTGTGCATAGGAAATTTTTTGAAATTACTGCTTTCCCCAACAGGGGCATCCGAGCCTAGGTTTTATGGTTTGATGTTATTTGCACGAGTAGAACACAAGTGAGTTGTGGGCAATACAAGTCATACTGCCTACTAGCATGTTATACTTTGGTTCGGCGGTATTGTTGGACGAGACGATCCGGACCAACCTTACGCGTACTCTTACGCGAGACCGGTTCCCTCGACGTGCTTTGCACATAGATGGCTTGCGGAAGACTGTCTCTCCAACTTTAGTTGAACCAAGTGTGACTACGCCCGGTCCTTGAGAAGGTTAAAACGGAGTCTATTTGACGAACTATCGTTGTGGTTTTGATGCGTAGGTGAGATGAGTTCTTACTTAAGCCCGTAGCAGCCACGTAAAACTTGCAACAACAAAGTAGAGGACGTCTAACTTGTTTTTGCAGGGCATGTTGTGATGTGATATGGTCAAGGCATGATGCTGATTTTATTGTATGAGATGATCATGTTTTGTAACCGAGTTATCGGCAACTGGCAGGAGCCATATGGTTGTCGCTTTATTGTATGCAATGCAATCGCGATGTAATGCTTTACTTTATTACTAAGCGGTAGTGATAGTCGTGGAAGCATAAGATTGGCGAGACGACAACGATGCTATGATGGAGATCAAGGTGTCGCGCCGGTGACGATGGTGATCATGACGGTGCTTCGGAGATGGAGATCGCAAGCAAAAGATGATGATGACCATATCATATCACTTATATTGATTGCATGTGATGTTTATCCTTTTATGCATCTTATCTTGCTTTGATTGACGGTAGCATTATAAGATGATCTCTCACTAAATTATCAAGAAGTGTTCTCCCTGAGTATGCACCGTTGCAAAAGTTCTTCGTGCTGAGACACCACGTGATGATCGGGTGTGATAGGCTCTACGTTCAAATACAACGGGTGCAAAACAGTTGCACACGCAGAATACTCAGGTTAAACTTGACGAGCCTAGCATATGCAGATATGGCCTCGGAACACAGAGACCGAAAGGTCGAGCGTGAATCATATAGTAGATATGATCAACATGACGATGTTCACCATTGAAAACTACTCCATCTCACGTGATGATCGGTTATGGTTTAGTTGATTTGGATCACGTGATCACTTAGAGGATTAGAGGGATATCTATCTAAGTGGGAGTTCCTAAGTAATTTGATTAACTGAACTTAAACTTATCATGAACTTAGTACCTGATAGTATCTTGCTTGTTTATGTTGATTGTAGATAGATGGCTCGTGCTGTTGTTCCGTTGAATTTTAATGCGTTCCTTGAGAAAGCAAAGTTGAAAGATGATGGTAGCAATTACACGGACTGGGTCCGTAACCTGAGGATTATCCTCATTGCTGCACAGAAGAATTACGTCCTGGAAGCACCGCTGAGTGCCAGGCCTGCTGCAAGAGCAACACCAGAAGTTATGAATGTCTGGCAGAGCAAAGCTGATGACTACTCAATAGTTCAGTGTGCCATGCTTTACGGCTTAGAACCGGGACTTCAACGACGTTTTGAACGTCATGGAGCATATGAGATGTTCCAGGAGTTGAAGTTAATATTTCAAGCAAATGCCCGGATTGAGAGATATGAAGTCTCCAATAAGTTCTATAGCTGCAAGATGGAGGAGAACAGTTCTGTCAGTGAGCATATACTCAAAATGTCTGGGTATAATAATCACTTGATTCAATTGGGAGTTACACTTCCGGATGATTGCGTCATTGACAGAATTCTCCAATCACTGCCACCAAGCTACAAGAGCTTTGTGATGAACTATAATATGCAAGGGATGAACAAGACTATTCCCGAGCTCTTCGCAATGCTGAAAGCTGCGGAGGTAGAAATCAAGAAGGAGCATCAAGTGTTGATGGTTAACAAAACCACTAGTTTCAAGAAAAAGGGCAAAGGGAAGAAGAAGGGGAACTTCAAGAAGAACGGCAAGCAAGTTGCTGCTCAAGAGAAGAAACCCAAGTCTGGACCTAAGCCTGAAACTGAGTGCTTCTACTGCAAGCAGACTGGTCACTGGAAGCGGAACTGCCCCAAGTATTTGGTGGATAAGAAGGATGGCAAGGTGATCAAAGGTATATGTGATATACATGTTATTGATGTGTACCTTACTAATGCTCGCAGTAGCACCTGGGTATTTGATACTGGTTCTGTTGCTAATATTTGCAACTCGAAACAGGGACTACAGAATAAGCGGACACTAGCAAAGGACGAGGTGACGATGCACGTGGGAAACGGTTCCAAAGTCGATGTGATCGCGGTCGGCACGCTACCTCTACATCTACCTTCGGGATTAATATTATACCTAAATAATTGTTATTTGGTGCCAGCGTTGAGCATGAACATTATATCTGGATCTTGTTTGATGCGAGACGGTTATTCATTTAAATCAGAGAATAATGGTTGTTCTATTTATATGAGTAATATCTTTTATGGTCATGCACCCTTGAAAAGTGGTCTATTCTTATTGAATCTCGATAGTAGTGATACACATATTCATAATGTAGAAGCCAAAAGATGCAGAGTTGATAATGATAGTGCAACTTATTTGTGGCACTGCCGTTTAGGTCATATCGGTGTAAAGCGCATGAAGAAACTCCATACTGATGGGCTTTTGGAACCACTTGATTATGAATCACTTGGTACTTGCGAACCGTGCCTCATAGGCAAGATGACTAAAACACCGTTCTCCGGTACTATGGAGAGAGCAACAGATTTATTGGAAATCATACATACCGATGTATGTGGTCCGATGAATATTGAGGCTCGTGGCGGATATCGTTATTTTCTCACCTTCACAGATGATTTAAGCAGATATGGGTATATCTACTTAATGAAACATAAGTCTGAAACATTTGAAAAGTTCAAGGAATTTCAGAGTGAAGTTGAAAATCATCGTAACAAGAAAATAAAGTTTCTACAATCTGATCGTGGAGGAGAATATTTGAGTTACGAGTTTGGTATACATTTGAAAAATTGTGGAATAGTTTCGCAACTCACGCCACCCGGAACACCACAGTGTAATGGTGTGTCCGAACGTCGTAATCGTACTTTACTAGATATGGTGCGATCTATGATGTCTCTTACTGATTTACCGCTATCGTTTTGGGGTTATGCTTTAGAGACGGCCGCATTCACGTTAAATAGGGCACCATCAAAATCCGTTGAGATGACGCCTTGTGAACTATGGTTTGGCAAGAAACCAAAGTTTTCGTTTCTTAAAGTTTGGGGCTGCGATGCTTATGTGAAAAAGCTTCAACCTGATAAGCTCGAACCCAAAGCGGAGAAATGTGTCTTCATAGGATACCCAAAGGAAACTGTTGGGTATACCTTCTATCACAGATCCGACGGCAAGACATTCGTTGCTAAGAATGGATCATTTCTAGAGAAGGAGTTTCTCTCGAAAGAAGTGAGTGGGAGGAAAGTAGAACTTGACGAGGTAACTATACCTACTCCGTTATTGGGAAATAGTACATCACAGAAAACTGTTTCTGTGAGACCTACACCAATAAGAGAGGAAGTTAATGATGATCATCATGAAACTTTAGATCAAGATACTACTGTACCTCGTAGATCAACCAGAGTAAGATCCGCACCAGAGTGGTACGGTAATCCTGTTCTGGAAGTCATGCTACTAGATCATGATGAACCTACGAACTATGAAGAAACGATGGTGAGCCCAGATTCCGCAAAGTGGCTTGAAGCCATGAAATCTGAGATGGGATCCATGTATGAGAACAAAGTATGGACTTTGGTTGACTTGCCCGATGATCGGCAAGCAATTGAGAATAAATGGATCTTTAAGAAAAAGACTGACGCTGATGGTAATGTTACTGTCTACAAAGCTCGACTTGTCGCAAAAGGTTTTCGACAAGTTCAAGGAGTTGACTACGATGAGACTTTCTCACCCGTAGCGATGCTTAAGTCTGTCAAAATCATGTTAGCAATTGCTGCATTTTATGATTATGAAATTTGGCAAATGGATGTAAAAACTGCATTCCTGAATGGATTTCTGGAAGAAGAGTTGTATATGATGCAACCGGAAGGTTTTGTCGATCCAAAGGGAGCTAACAAAGTGTGCAAACTCCAGCGATCCATTTATGGACTGGTGCAAGCATCTCGGAGTTGGAATAAACGCTTTGATAGTGTGATCAAAGCATTTGGTTTTATACAGACTTTTGGAGAAGCCTGTATTTACAAGAAAGTGAGTGGGAGCTCTGTAGCATTTCTGATATTATATGTGGATGACATATTACTGATTGGAAATGATATAGAATTTCTGGATAGCATAAAGGGATACTTGAATAAAAGTTTTTCAATGAAAGACCTCGGTGAAGCTGCTTACATATTAGGCATAAAGATCTATAGAGATAGATCAAGACGCTTAATTGGACTTTCACAAAGCACATACCTTGACAAGATTTTGAAGAAGTTCAAAATAGATCAAGCAAAGAAAGGGTTCTTGCCTGTGTTACAAGGTGTGAAGTTGAGTCAGACTCAATGCCCGACCACTGCAGAAGATAGAGAGAAAATGAAAGATGTTCCCTATGCTTCAGCCATAGGCTCTATCATGTATGCAATGCTGTGTACCAGACCTGATGTGTGCCTTGCTATAAGTTTAGCAGGGAGGTACCAAAGTAATCCAGGAGAGGATCACTGGACAACGGTCAAGAACATCCTAAAATACCTGAAAAGGACGAAGGATATGTTTCTCGTATATGGAGGTGACAAAGAGCTCACCGTAAGGGGTTACGTTGATGCAAGCTTTGACACTGATCCGGACGATTCTAAATCGCAAACCGGATACGTGTTTACTTTAAACGGTGGAGCTGTCAGTTGGTGCAGTTCTAAACAAAGCGTCGTAGCGGGATCTACATGTGAAGCGGAGTACATAGCTGCTTCGGAAGCAGCGAACGAAGGAGTCTGGATGAAGGAGTTCATATCCGATCTAGGTGTCATACCTAGTGCATCGGGTCCAATGAAAATCTTCTGTGACAATACTGGTGCAATTGCCTTGGCAAAGGAATCCAGATTTCACAAAAGAACCAAACACATCAAGAGACGCTTCAACTCCATCCGGGATTTAGTCCAGGTGGGAGACATAGAGATTTGCAAGATACATACGGATCTGAATGTTGCAAACCCGTTGACTAAGCCTCTTCCACGAGCAAAACATGATCAGCACCAAGGCTCCATGGGTGTTAGAATCATTACTGTGTAATCTAGATTATTGACTCTAGTGCAAGTGGGAGACTGAAGGAAATATGCCCTAGAGGCAATAATAAAGTTATTATTTATTTCCTTATATCATGATAAATGTTTATTATTCATGCTAGAATTGTATTAACCGGAAACATAATACATGTGTGAATACATAAACCAACAGAGTGTCACTAGTATGCCTCTACTTGACTAGCTCATTAATCAAAGATGGTTATGTTTCCTAACCATGAACAAAGAGTTGTTATTTGATTAACGAGGTCACATCATTAGTTGAATGATCTGATTGACATGACCCATTCTATTAGCTTAGCACCCGATCGTTTAGTATGTTGCTATTGCTTTCTTCATGACTTATACATGTTCCTATAACTATGAGATTATGCAACTCCCGTTTACCGGAGGAACACTTTGGGTACTACCAAACGTCACAACGTAACTGGGTGATTATAAAGGAGTACTACAGGTGTCTCCAATGGTAGATGTTGGGTTGGCGTATTTCGAGATTAGGGTTTGTCACTCCGATTGTCGGAGAGGTATCTCTGGGCCCTCTCGGTAATATACATCACATAAGCCTTGCAAGCATAATAACTAAGATGTTAGTTATGAGATGATGTATTACGGAACGAGTAGAGAGACTTGCCAGTAACGAGATTGAACTAGGTATTGGATACCGACGATCGAATCTCGGGCAAGTAACATACCGATGACAAAGGGAACAACGTATGTTGTTATGCGGTCTGACCGATAAAAATCTTTGTAGAATATGTAGGAGCCAATATGGGCATCCAGGTCCCGCTATTGGTTATTGACCGGAGACGTGTCTCGGTCATGTCTACATTGTTCTCGAACCGTAGGGTCCGCACGCTTAACGTTACGATGACGGTTATTATGAGTTTATGCATTTTGATGTACCGAAGGTTGTTCGGTGTCCCGGATGAGATCACGGACATAACGAGGAGTCTCGAAATGGTCAAGACGTAAAGATTGATATATTGGAAGCCTATGTTTGGACATCGGAAGTGTTCCGGGTGAAATCGGGATTTTACCGGATTACCGGGAGGGTTACCGGAACCCCCCGAGAGCCAAATGGGCCAACATGGGCCTTAGTGGAAAAGGTGAGAGGGCAGACCACATAGGGCTGCGCCTCCCCCCTCTCCCTAGTCCTATTAGGACTAGGAGAGGGGCCGGCCACCTCTCTCTCTCTCTCCCCTTTAAAGGATTCCTAGTTGGACTAGGATTGGAGGGGGGAGTCCTACTCCCGGTAGGAGTAGGACTCCTCCTGCGCCTCCCTCTCTTTGGCCGGCCAGGCCCCCTCCCTCCAACCTTTATATACGGGGGCAGGGGACACCCCAAGACACACAAGTTGATCCTTGAGATCGTTCCTTAGCCGTGTGCGGTGCCCCCTGCCACCAAATTCCTCCTCGATCATACCGTTATAGTGCTTAGGCGAAGCCCTGCGTAGGTAGTTCATCAAGATCGTCACCACGCCGTCGTGCTGACGAAAATCTTCCTCGATGCTTTGCTGGATCGGAGCCCGAGGAACGTCATCGAGCTGAAAGTGTGCTAAGAACTCGGAGGTGCCAGAGTAACGGTGCTTGGATCGGTCGGATCGGGAAGAAGACGTACGACTACTTCCTCTACGTTGTGTCAACGCTTCCGTTGCGATCTACAAGGGTACGTAGATCAGACTCCCCCCCTCGTTGCTATGCATCACCATGATCTTGCGTGTGCGTAGGAATTATTTTGAAGTTACTGCGTTCCCCAACATATCCCACTCTTTTGGATTCCAAGGACTTCAATTATGATAATTTTTCTTTGATAGATTGTATTTCCTTGTTGCAATCCATGCTTAATTCACCTCATGCTTATAATCAAAATAAAGCTTTTACTAAACATATCGTTGATGTTATGATGAAATCTTTTGAAGAAAAACTTGGGTTAGAAGAGTTTCAAACCCTAGAAAGCTTTATGATGAGTGGGAACCTACTATTAAGATTAGGATTAAATATTATGAGTGCAATGCTTTGTGTGATTTGGGTTCTAGCATTTCCACTATTCCGAAAACTTTATGTGATGTGCTAGGTTTCCATAAACTTGATGATTGTTCCTTAAATTTGCACTTATCGGATTCCACTATTAAGAAACCTATGGGAAGAATCAATGATGTTCTTATTGTTGCAAATAGGAATTATGTGCCTATAGATTTTATTGTGCTTGATATAGATTGCAATCCTACATGCCCTATTATTCTTGCTAGACCTTTCCTTAGAATGACTAGTGCAATTATTTATATGAAAGAAGGAAACATTAGATTTCAATTTCCACTAAGGAAGGGCAAGGAACACTTTCCAAGAAAGAAAATTAAGTTTCCATATGAATCTATTATGAGGGCTACTTATGAATTGAATACCAAAGATGACAGTACCTAGATCTTTCCATTATGCCTAGCTAGGGGTATAAAACAAATAGCGCTTGTTGGGAGGCAACCCAATTTTGTTTTATGATTTCGCTTATGTTTTTCAATAAATACACAATTAAACTTCTGTTATGACTTCCTTTTAGTATTTTAATTAGTTTTTGAGCCAAGTAAGACCTTTGGGATGATTTGGGTGATAGTTGATTTGATTCTATGAAAAAACAAAAACTTTTGCACTCAGTGCTGGAATTTTGTAAATTCACGTAAGCGTGTTTTTGACCTGAAGTTTATACAGAAGATTAATGTACAAATTGCCTATGTTTTTTCAGAATTTTTGAAGTTACAGAAGTTTGGCCAAAGTCCCGATTACTTGGATTGTTCTGTTTTTGATAGATTATGTTTTCATTGTGTTGTTTGCTTAGTTTGCTGAATCTATGGTTAGTATCGGGCAGTATGAACCATGTGGAAGTTATAATACAGTATATATAACACCTATATAAAATTGGAATGAGTTTAGAACAGTACCTAAAAGCAATGTTGAGGAAATAGTTAACTGGCATCTACTCGATAGGCTTGGGAGTAGCGATTAATCGCTGAAACTACCTATTAACTGGATTAATTGGTCGACCATTATTCGGTGTAGTTTTAAACTCAATAGAAGCAAATTTTGGATAGGGAAAAAATCTACCGTGAAAATATGAAGCAAATGGCACCATTTTCTTTTCTAATATATCATAAATATGTATACAACAACAATCATCCTTGTGGGTGTAAAAATCATCAACAAACATGTATACAACAACACCTTTTTGTTGACTTTAGCCTGTGACGCAACTCCGAGAGATGGCGACCACACAATGGCGACAAATAGAGGGAAGGTGGAGGTCACCGCGCATGGCATCTAAATGGGTCGGTTGCTGGAGGTGGCAGGTCATGAAGGAGGAGGGGAACTAGCGACGCACAAAGGGAGAAGAGAAAGTGGTGACACACAGGGGAGGAGGGGATGCCCGACGTGCTGATGAGGACCTAAGAAGCCGCCATCTAGGTCGGGAGGGGATGAGAGTAGTAGGAGGTGAAGAGTGGATGGCAAAAATCTAGCTCCTTAGGAGCGGGAGGGGCTGGGAGCTATTTCGGGCCAAATAATCAAGCTTTTTTGACCCAAGAGTTATTGTGCCGACAATGATTAATCGGCCTTACAACCGATTAATCAGTCTAACATACCATTTAATCGGTCTGTCGGCCCATTTAATCGTCCTGGCAAGTTAACGCGTTGAATAGGGGTTATTTGATTCGGCCACCTGATGAGTAGTGATTAACTAGCCAATTACCTGATTAGTCATATGAGTTCTTAAACATTACCTAAAAGTGGTTATTTTCTTTGTTTCACTAACGGATCTCACGAGTTTTCTGTTGAGTTTTGTGTTGTGAAGTTTTCAAGTTTTGGGTCATGTTTCGATGGACCATGGAATAAGGAGTGGCAAGAGCCTAAGCTTGGGGATGCCCAAGGCACCCCAAGGAAATATTCAAGGACAACCAAGCATCTAAGCTTGGGGATGCCCCGGATGGCATCCCCTCTTTCGTCTACGACCCATCGGTAAATTACTTGAGGATGTATTTTTATTCACCACATGATATGTGTTTTCCTTGGAGCTTCTTGTATTATATGAGTCTTCGCTTTTTAGTCTTTCACAATCATCCTTGCTGTACACACCTTTTGAGAGGGACACACATTAGTTGTGAATTTATTAGAATACTCTATGTGCTTCACTTTTAAATCTTTTGAGCTTGGTAGTTGCTCTAGTACTTCACTTATATCTTTTTAGAGCACGACGGTGGTTTTATTTTGAAGAAATTGATGAACTCTCACGGTTCACTTATATTGTTTTGAGAGTCTTGTAAATAGTATGGCAATTTGCTTAGGTTATGAATTTAGTCCTAATATGATGGGTATTCAAGAGGGATATAATAAAAAATTCACGAAGATCATTGAATATATGAGAAGTTTGATTATTTGCACTTGCTTTGAGATATAAAGATGGTGATATTCACTACAGAAAAAGACACATCCGTGACATTTTGGGGCGAATGAATTTTTTTCCAGTCATGCTTATGACACTTCTATGACGATAATTGTGACAAAACCTGGTATCATCATAGATGTGGTGGGGTCCTACTTCTACGACAAAAAATCATGACAGAAAATGGGCTTTTCGTCCTGGGCGGGCCAGAGACGCAGCTGCATGACATTCTTTGGGCCGTCCATGATGGAAAAAACCGTGGTAGAAGCGAGGGCGAGGAAAAGATCGGGGGAGTTCCCGGTTACGGTGGTTGGTCCGGGCCGAGTGATGCGCGTTTCTCTCGTACGTACGCGCATGTGTGCGAGGCGTTGGGCTCTAACTGAACCCGAGCGAGGCGTTGGGCTCTAACTGAACCCGAGCGATTGCACTAGCTACGTTACTGAACCCTAGCGATCGATCCCCTGCTGTTAACTGTACCCAAGTGATTCCTTCACTGCTGCTAACTAAAGCCGATCGATGCTACCTCTGGATAAACAGTGAGCGTTGTTGGGGGGTTTGGACGGATAGTTCCCAGCGAGGGGTTGGATGAACAGGAACCCGTGGTAGTAGAGGCCGTTGCCGCTAGATGAACATGACCCCGATCGATCGAGTCAGTTGGGGGGTGGATGAACAGGACCCCGTGGAGGGCTGGTTGAACAGTAGCTGGTGGAGGGCTGGATGAACAATAGCCCGTGGAGGTGTGGCTGAATAGGACCCCATGGAGAGGGCTGGTTGAACAGTAGCCCATGGAGGGGTGGTTGAACAAGACCCCATGGAGAGGGCTGGTTGAACAGTAGCCGGTGGAGGAGCACGTGGTGGAGGCTGGATGAACAAGAGCCCGTGGATGAACAATCACAGGTCGAGGCTGGGGGAGGTCGACGGTGGATGACAAGTAGCCCGTGGAGGCTGGAGGAGGTCGATGGTGGAGATGAACAGTATCCCATGGAGTCCCATTTTGCGGTACGCCACACCCCACCCGATGAACAGGACCCCCGTTTCGACCATAGCGCTCCAACACAAGTCCGTTTCCTCCGTTTTGCGATACGCCACACCCCTCCCGATCAACAGGACCCCATTTCCACCATAGGAGGTCTATTTCCTCCATTTTGTGGTACGCCAGACCCCTCCCGATGAACAGGATCCCGTTTCGACCGTCGCCGGTCGAACACAAGGCCGTTTCCTCCGTTCTACGGTACACTAGGCCTCGTTTCCATTGGTTGTTCCGTCCAAGCCGGTTGGCTCCCGATGAACACGACGACGCATTCCGTTCCGACCCAGCCAGTTGCCTCCACATGATCATGATGACGGCGCAATTTCTCCGTTCTGACCCAACCATGTACACGAGCCCTAGCGTACGTATGCGCGAGTAGGCGTTCGAGACCCCGCCCATATGTATGCACGTTACTGTATTTACTTTCTTGCACCCCGACTCAAATGCCTATTACATGCGTACGTACATACAAGTAAATAACAGGGGGCGTGGGTGAGTAGTGGGATGGCCTGGCTTGCGGCGGGAGTAGTAGGTGGCGGTGAGGCCCCCGCGGCAGCATAGCCGAACACGGGAGGTAAGAGCACGCGGTGGTTTGGACGGCTGGAGCAAGAAAATCAGAGGTTGAAGAAGCAGGATGACCATTGGATGTTAACGATCCAACAGTCACTGGTGATGGAATTGTTTATTGACTAAGTTGACAAAGCCCTCCGTCCGCCTCAACTTAGTAGGCCCACAAGTCAGGCTCCCACTATGGTGGATCCCAGCTAGCTGGGGGAGTATTCATTTTTTTGTGCGTAATAAGGAGGCACTTCCTTGCGTGCGAAGATATAGCTCGTGGGTCCGACTTGTCAGCGGGAGTATTCATTCTTTTTGGCGTAATAAGGAGGTATTTGCTTGCATGCGGCCATGGACCATGTAGGTCTCAACCGCCAGCCTCTCCATGTACATCCCTCTTCCAATGTTGTCGTTTGTTGACAACGTTGAGCACACAGTACGGAGAACACCACCGTGATGGACGACGACGAGACCCAGGAAGGGAATGACCCGGAGTCGGCGAAGCCACAACAGTGGAGGGATGTGGGAGAGTAGAGGGATGGCTTGGCCAGTGGTGGGAGTAGTAGGGTGTGTGAGGCCTGCGCGACAGCACAGCCGGCCACGGGAGGCGGGAGCAGCCAGTCCCACCGACGCTTGATTTGGCGGCTGGAGTAAGAAGATCAGAGATTGAAGAAACACGATGGTCGTTGGATTGACATCCAACGGTTACGTCTGCTAGAATCGTTTGTTGATGTATATAACAAGTAAAAAAATATTGCATACGCGTCAACTTAATAGGACCACATGTCAGATCATTCCCTATTTTTTTAATAATTTATGTATAGCTCATTGCAACTTCTTGTGCAATTTATTGCAGTCCGTTTTTTTGTTGGCCAGGGCCAGGGTTAAAAATTTAAATGAAATTTCGCATATTTCTGTGGGTACCAAACTATTTTTAATACTGAATGTTGAGCCAGATTTGAAGTACTTTGAAGATATATTTAAATTAGGTTAAAGCCCAATGAAATAGGAATCTAAAAATGTGAAAAAAAATCAGAAATTATAAAGTAATTGCCAATTTGTCATCTGTTTTTATATTTACAACCCATTTCATATTACTTTCAAGATTTGCAGGCGTCTTGAAAGAGTTGCAGCCCATCAGGGCTTAGAAAAATAATTAGGCCTAGATTGGGTATTCTTCAGAAAAAATAAACTAGGCTCATTTTCACAAAGAAAAAATAGTTGGGCTGGTCATATGGTGAACATAAAATATAAGCCTGGGCTAGATGGGCCACAGCCCAGTTGAAACCCTGCTCCATCTCAACAATAACAAAAATGCTGCTCGAGCAGCTACGTCCCAGGTGTCAACCGATCTTGTGGTGTTGTTCTCATGTCTATTGACTACATACGCTGACAATGTCGTGGGTCCCAGATGTCACGAAACCACTAGGAGGAAGCATTTTCTTTTTCCATACGTTGACAATCGAGTATATATAACAAAAATGAGGAACTTCCTTGCGTTCGGCCATGGACATGATGAGCCCCTACTGTCATCCTCTCCACATACAGTCTGCCGATTCCTGTTGTTTGTTGACCATGTTGACAACGCAAGAGGGCGGCGCCGCGGCGAGTGCACCAAAGCACGTGGAGGACGATGGTGAGGCCTCAGACGTCGGCATTAACGGTTTAGGAGACGATGGGGCGGCGATGCGTGCGCTGAGGCACAACCAGCCATGGGAGGCGGAAGCAGGTGGCCCCGCCAGTGCTGGTTTGGTTTTGGCGGTTGGAGGAAGACATGACTGAAGAAACACAACAGACTATAAAGGCAGCAGGAGTACTTAACAACCTTAACTGAAACCAGCAGGGGCACTTAACAACCATAACTGATAGCAGTATGAGTACTTATACAGGTTCAATCATACAAAACACGCCTCGAACAGTGCTACTTTGCCTATAGGTAACCAAGGGTGAGGTTGCCAAGCCCCAGGACAAGGCCCATGCACCACCCTGCGCATCCACAACCTTCTGAAAGCAGCTTCATCTCGCAATGTGGTCAATAAACAGTATATTCGCTTTAGAGCCATGGAAAAGCAGGGACATAATCTTCTGTCCTATTCTCCAAGATTGACGGGCCTTCATTATTTGAGACCACAAATGAATAAGTATATTTTCACCTCCAAGGGGAATGGAGTAGGTCAACATAAACATCTTGTTGTGAGCAAGTGCAAGTCTGACCCGACCATGGTTAGGCATCTGTATAGGGACAATGGAACTGGGAAGTTTCTGTTTCAAGAAGATCACAACTGTAAAATTGTGTATAAACAAGAGTTTATGAACAACATATATAACAGAAAATAGCTCATACCATAAGTTTCTCGACACGGTTGGACCTGTTCAACGAGTGCAGCAGTGGCACACATATCCCACGTGGCCTTCCACCATTGAAATGCCCCACAAGTACCTCAAGACGATCAATAAAGTCTAGGAACTTGTGGATGTCACCCTAGTCAACTTCAGTGCCATCAGTAATAGCCGAGTTATTATAGAATAACAAACGAGTAGCCTGCTTAACTCTAAAAAAACCTACACATGCCACCAATTATAAGAAAATATTAGTTAGAAGTAGCATCTTCGGGAAAGATTCGTTGCTACTTCTAAAGTTAAATTGTGATTAGTTAGACAGAATAGGTGGATTAAGAAGTAATCGAGGCAACAAGCAAGAACCAGATACAAAACTAACATGGATGAACAATTGGAATGACGTCGGGGTGGAAGATCACAGTGAAGATGAGACCAGGTTCTGCTATTTCCATCAACATTCGTGCGCCAACTTTCAGTCCGTAACACTTGAGAAAGTTTATCCAAGTTCGGCCATAAAAAGCAGTGATCTTCTTGGTTCATGAACCCAACTCGGAACTTATATCCATGGCTTGTCTTCACTGTGACCATTAAACTGGTGTATTCAGTTATGGCAAGGCGGAGCATCTTGAGTACACGTGTTCTGGCAGAGCAAGGAATGCACCGCAGGAAAAATAATATGAGAACACAATGTATTCCCTATCCAAATCTAGAAACAATTTCCTCCTTCACATCAGTTTTGACCATGGTACTAGTACCTTTTATCCAAATATAGCAATCCAAATTTCCAAATTAGTCGACAACATGTTCAAAAAGCCCCACCCTCTCGGATAGAAAAGAGAATTCTAAGAACTACTGTGCACATTTTTAAAATCATGTGTTAGGATGAGAAGGAATAAGTGTGGCATCTCGCCGATGGTGCAAAACCTATAGGCTCCTCGCACTTTGGGCACTGCAAATGAAACACACTAGATTCAATAGGAAGAAAAATGCAACAACGGTGGTGACTGCCATCCTAGGATTACCCGCGACCAAGGGACTTGGATTTATCGGGGATGGATGAAGAATTCGTACCAGGTTCTTCATGAGAAAACCCTATGCAATTGCCGAGTGGGGGGTTTTCTCTGAACAAGTAGACGAGGGAGAAGGGGATTTAGGCCCAGTGAAATATTGCCGCTTTGTCTGTCCAGCTTACTGCTAAAGCTGGAAAGGTGGGGCTTTTTGTGATTTGACGGCTCATTGGGCATTACTGTGGCGCTACGTCCGGGCTGTGTCTACCATGTAGTTGTGCACTCTAATTTGGTGCATATGGCACGCGGACCCCGTTGCCGGATGCCCCACATATCAGAAAAAGGAAGTAGAAAGACAGGAGTAACTAGTTACACATAAATATATTTTTGACAGAGAGATACTCCCTCTGTAAAGAAATATAAAAAGCCTTTATATCACAACTTTATACATAAGAAAAATCAAGGGGAATATATATAACATATATAATTATAAAAAATAGAGTTTTTTTAACACAGTATACCTCTCCACGCTTGCAAATAAGGCCTTCCCTTGTTCATCCTTTTCTCTCACAAGATAAAATACTCATACAAATGCATCTTGATGTTACGTGCAATGCACGGGCATTATGGGGGTTCAGCTAAGAATATAATACTCAGATGGGCTCACGGTTCTGGACTTTGGGCCACATGCCGACGGGCCTGCATGTTTGGGGGCCCATGTGTTCTACCTCATTGCTTTTCATATTGCAAGCGATCGGTACGGCACTGGTTTTAGATGTGGTCGCAAGGCGAATACACAAAATTGAGTAAAGCACGCCAGCTGTTAGAATGAAATCGAATGACAGTTCCTAACCAGCAATCAGAATTGCTATTATATCAATGATATACCATGTGATAAATAATACAGTCGTACTACTTATACACATAGGACACTTCTTTCACCATGCCAGATTATTACATCAAAATCTCTTGGAGGATATATCAGTTCGGCAGTTGCGTGCTGCTACTGAAGAATTTCAAACTTGATTTGTACGAGCTCTCCTTGCCGAGAAAGTTCAATTTTGACACCATCCCCTACCGCAATATATGATTTAGATTTAAACCTTGACCATCCTTTAGCATCAATCATCATGCGACCATCCTTTGTACTTACGGTACATTGAGTAGGTTCATTCACACCAAGGCTGTGGATGGTAAGAGAAACTTGGCCACGGCCGCCTGAATTGTTGAACGACTCCCTCGTTCCTCTAGGAATTCTCTGTTTGCAAACAAGAAGACATACACAAATAGTTAGATCAACACAGTGAATCATGTGAAACAACATGGAAAGAAAAAAGAGTGAAGCACTTGGGCGGCCAATGCTTACCAAGAAGGTGGACATGTCGGTTTTGTAAGGACTTTGGTATATGAAGTGTGAACTACAGCCCAGTCTGTTGCCGGTGCAACTGCTCATTCCATTGCCGTTGCACGGGCTGGAGCAGATGCAAGTGCAAGTGTTGGTGCAGGTACTGAAGCCATTGTTAGTGCCCGTGCAACTAGTAGTGCGGCCGCTGCTGCCGGAGATGGTGATCCTTGTAGAGCTCGTGCCAGTGTCGAAGCAGGTGCCGCTGTTGATGCCCGATCCTCTGGTAGATCAGCCTGATCCGCTAACGCGGTCGGTGCCCAATCCTCACCTGGATCAGACTGAGCTGCTGCCGCTGTCAGTGCTAGAGCAACTGCCGGTGCTTGTTCCATTGCTGAAGGTGGTACCAATGTGCGAGACAGAGGCAATCGTGTCTGGTCTGCTATGATCAGCTTTCCAACTTGAGTAGGCTTCGTGACCGTGATCCAGTCTTTTTCTTCATTTCTTTTAAACGCGAGAAGGACTAATTGTGGCGTGTGTGTTAAACCAAACTGCAGTTCATTATAGGGATTTAGCTTGTACTCAGACAACAGACTGATCCTATTTTTTCCAGTAATATAAGTGATGGACAGTGCGTTCGTTACTGACACGACATAAGAAGTGAAACCTGCAAAAATATCCATCGTAGAGCAAACCAAATGGTTTATTCTGTGATGAATGTCACATGGCAAAACCTGTATCGTTAAATTGCAGCAAAAGAAAGAAAACATGACACTAAATCAATAACATTTAGACAGTAAATCAATAAGATTTACTTCATGTGACACGAGTGAATCCTTACCAGGAAATCATATGTTGAAGTACTAAACGGAAGATTGATCGTCCAACTATGCATGGCATGCAGGGCCCCCGCCTACTCCCACAAGCAGGACAGTCCAAAGGTCGTGACAAATCGTATGGACCGATCATCCATGGGACTGGAAATCCTGGTGGGTGCGATAAACCCTGCGATGCATACAGATATTTGAGTGTAACCATAATTGATAAACCGTCCTCACAAAAAATATGATCTGGATACTTCAAAATATACTAACTGAATTGAGTGGACAAACATTACCATAGACTGTTCTCAGGACTCACCACACACGAAAAGCGGGAGTACTAAACAATATAGGGTTCACAAACACAAATCAAGTACTAAACAATAGTACTTACTATAGACAAGCAAAGTTTCACTAATTAAACTCTATAGACTATTTCTTGCCACCGTCCTACGGGATGAACCCCACATAACTGACTAGGCCATGGAATTCATGAGAGATGTCTACCGGCACCATCAACATCTCGTCAACCTTGGAGAACCTAACAGAGTGGTCTTTCCACTCATAAACATGACGATGAAGACAAGCCACATCAGATTTGTCGGGAAGCTTTACAAGAACCACACCCTTCGTAATCGAAGGCACAACCAGGAAATTGTTGTGGTCAAGTACAGCCTCGAGAACACACCTGACAACAATGCTATAGAAAAACACTAGTTTAGGACACATGGCGACAAGGACACAACAGCTGGATAGTTTAGCAGTAGAACTCATCCTCAGGTCTTCCAGTTCACACGACATGACTTTGAGAACTTCATCTCCACCACGGACCTAGTTCTAATTCAAACAAACACCAGATATTTTATTACTACCTTCATTCAGAAATATAAGATGATTTCTATATTTTACTTCATATATGACTGCATATACGCATAGAAATGAGTGAACAAAGACACTAGAAGATGTCTTCAAAGGCATGAGAGCAGAGGGATTACTTGCAATATCCATAACACAAGTTACTGAGGCAAATATACCCTCTTCAAAGGTAGCATTGATGTTCATAATGTAGTTGAAAGTAATCTATAAGAAATCAGTGTCAACCTCTCTCATGTTTTGGTCAAAAGAGGAATTTAGAACTGTCATTTGGCACACAAAAATCACATGCAAGATCACCCAGAAAGTTGTACTACTAGTACTAGTACTGCGTGTTAGATGAAAAAACACGATCAAGATTGAGAAAAAGATCGTCAAGAAGAGATATTACATGGACTTGCTTAATGAGGGATCCCGGAGAGGGGGGCTTGGACAGGGCGATGGCTTTGAGCTTCTCTGCGGTAGAATCGTCGGGGTGCTTCCGCTTCTTCGTACCATCAGCCTCGACGCTATTGGCCAGAGCCATAGACATCACTTCGGCCGGTGCTCCAGCGTCCATCAAGAAACTGTCAAATAGAAATAAAAGAAAAGAAACCATAATCACAAACCCAAAAGAAGAACAAAGATGGGGTTATATGATCAGTTCGGTGTTGCAAGACTGGGCCTTGGCCAGAATCAACACCATTAATGCACTCACCTTTCCTTCTATGGGAGAGAAGAACACTGGCAGAATCATGTCGGGGTTTTCTTGAAGAAATGAGGAACAAGATGAGGGAGAAGCGAGTGGGGGTTTTCTTCAAGAGAGGAAGCTGAGAGAGAAGAGTGAAATGATGGTTGCTTCGTCTGCCAACTTACTGCTGGAAAGGAGGGGGTTTTGTGATTTGACGGCTCATTGGGAATTACCGCGGTGCTTCGATCGGGGTACTCTACCATGTAGTTGGGCATGCTACCTCTTGAGCACTGCGTTGGTTTTCCCCGAAGAGGAAGGGTTGATGCAGCAAAGTAGCATAAGTATTTCACTCAGTTTTTGAGAACCAAGGTATCAATCCAGTAGGAGGCTACGCGCGAGTCCCTCGTACCTGCAGAAAACAAATAAATCCTCGCAACCAACGCGAATAGGGGTTGTCAATCCCTACACAGCCACTTACAAGAGTGAGATCTGATAGATATGATAAGATAATATTTTTGGTATTTTTGTGAAAAAGATGCAAAGTAAAATAAAAGCAAAGTAAAATCAAAGGAAATAACTAAGTAGTAGGAGATTAATATGATAAAGATAGACCCGGGGGCCATAGGTTTCACTAGTGGCTTCTCTCGAGAGCATAAGTATTCTATGGTGGGTGAACAAATTACTGTTGAGCAATTGACAGAATTGAACATAGTTATGAGAATATCTAGGTATGATCATGTATATAGGTATCACGTCCGAGACAAGTAGACCGACTCCTGCCTGCATCTACTACTATTACTCCACTCATCGACCGCTATCCATCATGCATCTAGAGTATTAAGTTAATGAAAACAGAGTAACGCCTTAAGCAAGATGACATGATGTAGAGGGATAAACTCATGCAATATGATGAAAACCCCATCTTGTTATCCTCGATGGCAATAATACAATACGTGCCTTGCTGCCCCTACTGTCACTAGGAAAGTACACCGCAAGATTGGACCCAAAGCTAAGCACTTCTCCCATTGCAAGTGAGGGAGTCCTGGATTAGGGGGTGTTCGGATAGCCAGACTATACCTTCAGCCGGACTCCTGGACTATGAAGATACAAGATTGAAGACTCCGTCCCGTGTCCGGAAGGGACTTTCCTTGGCGTGGAAGGCAAGCTTGGTGATACGGATATGAAGATCTCCTACCATTGTAACCGACTTTGTGTAACCCTAACCCTCTCCGGTGTCTATATAAACCGGAGGGTTTTAGTCCGTAGGACGACGTACACATCAATAATCACACCATAGGCTAGCTTCTAGGGTTTAGCCTCCTCGATCTCGTGGTAGATCTACTCTTGTACTACCCATACCATCAATATTAATCAAGCAGGACGTAGGGTTTTACCTCCATCGAGACGGCCCGAACCTAGGTAAAACTTCGTGTCCCTTGTCTCCTGTTACCATCCAGCCTAGACGCACAGTTCGAGACCTCCTACCCGAGATCCGCCGGTTTTGACACTGACATTGGTGCTTTCATTGAGAGTTCCTTTGTGTCATCGCCATCAGGCTCGATGGCTCCTACGATCATCAATAGCGATGCAGTCCAGGGTGAGACCTTCCTCCCCGGACAGATCTTCGTCTTCGGCGGCTTCGCACTGCGGGCCAATTCGCTTGGCCGTCTGGAGCAGACCGAAAGCTACGCCCCCGGCCGTCAGGTCAGATTTGGAAGTTTAAACTACACGGCTGACATCCGTGGGGACTTGATCTTCGACAGATTCGAGCCACTGCCGAGCGTGCCGCACTGTCATGACGAGCATGATTTAGCTCTGCCACCGAACAGTGCCCTGGAGGCCGCACCCGCGTCAGCTCCGACCCTTAATTTGGAGCCAACTGCGCCGATCGAGGATGGGCAGTTGGACGCCACCTCGGGGGCTTCCACCCCAACAGCGATTGAGCCGAACACCAGCCTCGTACTCTGCAAGACTGGTGACTCCAAGGAGCCAGACTCCTCTCCGGACTCTGAACCCTCCGCGCCCCTGCCGATCGAATCCGTTTGGGCGCCGATCATGGAGTTCACTAACGCGGACATCCTTTAGCACTCGCCTCGCGGCGATATCCTGAAGTCACTAAAGTCTCTCTCGTTATCAGGAGAGGCCTGGCCGGACTATGGTCAGCAAGGCTGGGGTACGGACGATGAAGAAATTCAAAGCCCACCCACTTTGTAGCCACTATCGACGACTTAACCGACATGCTCGACTTCGACTCCGAAGACATCGACGGTATGGACGCCGATGAAGGAGATGATCAAGAACCAGCGCCTACTAGGCCCTGGAAAGCCACCTCGTCATATGACATATACATGGTGGACACCCCAAAAGAGGGAGATGGCGATGGAACAGCGGAGGATGACCCCTCCAAGAAACAGCCTAAGCGCCGGCGTCAGCGGCGCCGCTCAAAATCCCGCCAAAACAAACATGGTGATTCCATCACGGGAGATAATAATACTCCAGAAAGCGCCGAAGAAAACCCCCTCCAGCAAGATTTAGCACAGGAGGATGGAGAAACCAACCCTCATGAGAGAGCGGCAGACAGAGAGGTTGAGGACGATAATTATATGCTTCCCTCTTAAGACGAGGCAAGCCTCGACGACCAAGAATTCGTCGTGCCAGAGGATCCCGTCGAGTAAGAGCGTTTTCAACGCAGGCTTATGGCCACGGCAAGAAGCCTCAAGAAAAAGCAGCAACAGCTTAGAGCTGATCAAGTTTTGCTAGTCGACAAATGGACTGAAGTCCTTGCGGCCGAAGAGCATAAACTCGAACGCCCCTCCAAAAGCTACCCAAAGCGCAGGTTGCTACCCCGATTAGAGGAGGAAGTACTTGATGCGACCGACCGGCCACCTCGTGGTCGCGATAGAGAGGCCTCTCGGCCCTCCACTCAAGCCGCACCCCGTACCAAGGCACGGGAATATGCGTCGGACTTACAAGACATGTTGGAGGACAAGGCAAGGCAAACAAGATCGATCTACGGATCGCGTGGGTGTCCCACGGCTCGAGACGGTAACCGTCACGCCGGCCACAAATTCGGCAGGGCCGAACACAGTAGACAAGGCTCATTGGAGCTACGTCATGATATATCCCAGTACAGAGGCGCCGCACACCCACTCTGCTTTATAGACGAAATAATGGATCATCAAATCCCCGAGGGTTTCAAACCCGTAAACATCGAATCATATGATGGCACAAGGGGGAGGGGCACCATCACGTCACACCCAAAACACGGCTTAAACCATACCAGGGGCTGCCGATTTTTTAATTTTCTCTTACTTTCAGGACTCCATCCTTCGGAAGGCCTGTTCGGCAGTTCAATTGCCGCACAAACGATGCAAGAACCAGGGAAGCAGACAAGCCACGCCGCATTACGGAACTCCCAGGTGGTCTCTATCACGAGCAGTATATACGTTCTGCATACTATTCCGCAGCTTGCCCCTGGAACGGACATGTTAACTAGTCCAACCTTTTTTCTTTATATATGTTCCTTAACGACATGTTGCACCCGTACACGTTGGTACGGCCAAAATACGCCAGGGGCTTTAGTACCCCTCAATATGGTGTGAGAAGTCCGAACACTTTAACAAGTGAGGCACCCCGAACTTATAGCATTATATGCATCGGCTCCGAATCATGTCTTGGGTCAATAGTTGGGTTTGCCCGGCTCCTATGTTTTGGTGCCTTACGTTCCGCTATATCGGCTAAGGTAGCACTAGGAGAACCATTGCGATTGTGCCCCAGTTGAGCTGGGTCGAGCACCTCAGTGGAGAAAGCTAAAACTGACTGTCATGATGAAGCGAGAGCTGGTCGCTGTTGGAGAGGTTTTTTCGAGTCCCTAAACACTTATGCCGCTTAGGGCGAGGAGCCGGCTCTGTCCGGCCAAGGCGTGGATAGAGCCCCGAACTCGGTCTTCCGAATACCAGGGGCTTCGCCGAAATTTAAAATTATAGAATTCTATGGCTAAGTGAGAGTGTTCACGCACTATAGTCTGATTGCCTTGTTCGTTGGGCTGAGCGCTCCCTCGAAGGACCCAAACATGGGAAAAAGAACGGTCAGGTTTATCCCCGAACACCCCAGCACTAGCGGCATAGGGGCAGAAGCTGACGACTCGCCATCTCTTAGAATTGATAAACAGCCGCACAGAAGGTAATATTTTAAATTCCAACAGCATTGCTTAGCGCATATAAACAAGTTTTCAGCGCACAGGACAAAACGAGCAAGTTTCACTCAAAAATTACATCCCTAGAATATTCATCCGCCACAAGGCAGGCACCCTTCAGAACATCCTTATAGTAATTCTCGGGCTTGCGATGCTCTTTCCCCGGCGGTGGCCCGTCCTTCACAAGCTTCTCAGCATCCAGCTTGCCCCAGTGCACCGTAGCACGGGCAAGGGCCCTACGGGCACCTTCAATGCAGACGGAGCGCTTGATGACTTCGAGCCTTGGACAGGCCTCCACCAGCAGCCGCACCAGCCCGAAATAGCTCCCAGGCAGAGCCCCTCCAGGCCACAGCTGAATAATGAGGCCCTTCATGGCCTGTTCGGCCGCCTTGTGGAGCTCGACCAGTTGCTTCAGCTGGTTACTCAGGGGCACGGGGTGTGCGGCCTCAGCGTACTGAGACCAGAACACCTTCTCCGTCAAGCTGCCCTCCTCGGCTTGATAGAATGCGGCGACATCGGACACACTCCGGGGAAGATCTGCGAACGCTCCTGGAGAGCTCCAGATTCGGGTAAGTAACACGTAACTCACGTTTATGTGTTTGCTTTGCATAAAGAATGCCTTACCTGCCACTATCTTCTTCACCTCATCCAACTCCTGGAGGGTCTTCTGGGATTCGGTCTTGGTACACTTGGCATTTTCAATAGCCACCGCGAGCTCGGATGCTTGCGTCTTCGAGTCAAGCTCCAAACTCTCATGTTTTTCCATGAGAGCCTGGAGCTCTTGCCGCACCTTGCCAACCTCGGCCTCATACTTCTCCCGCTTGGTGCACTCCGAGGCTGCCCTCTTCTCGGCCTCGACCAGCGCTTGCTTAAGGGTCGCCACTTCAGACATGGCCCCTACAATAGCCACGATAATCCTGTCATTCTTTGCAATTGCACCTTTTTATATATATTTAAAAACAAGGTATTTCTCACCTTCATTGTCCTCGAGCTGCTTCTTGGCATGCAGTCAGTGCGGCAGACGCAAGCGGAGAAGCCTGCACATGCATATTGACTCATTTTTGTTAGACTCCTGCGAATTTTATTTGATCCTCTATTCGGCTTTTCCTCCCGAACGCCAAACAGAGCATCAGGGGCTACTGTCTATGCGGTAATATTACTTACA
This sequence comes from Triticum monococcum, assembly GCA_034509565.1. Taxonomy (NCBI): domain Eukaryota; kingdom Viridiplantae; phylum Streptophyta; class Magnoliopsida; order Poales; family Poaceae; genus Triticum; species Triticum monococcum. Next base: position 531,500,370 of record CM067846.1, read on the forward strand.
CATTATTTACTTACCTCAAAGCCTATTAAAAGGCTAGTACAAGCTTCAGTCAGTCCGCTCTTGGCGGACTGAACCTTCTAGGCCACCACACTCATAATAGTGCAGTGCTCCTCGTCGATGGAGGCGCCTTGGAGCGCCTCCAATATATTGTCCGGCGCCTCCGGTTGGACCGGGGCCCCCGGCAGGGCGGACTTGCTCCTCTTGGAAGGAGGTCCCCTACCGGACTCTAGAACCTTTGAAGGTTCCGGAGCGGTGTCCGGCCTAGAGCCGGACTTGGAGCCCTGGGAGGTCGCCTTGCGCCGCCTCCAGGACCACCTCCTCCCGTCTTGGAACCTGTTGGGACAACAATTCGGTGTCGTCCGTAGGGCGGGGGGAGGAAGCCGTCAGAAGCGAGTTCACATCCGACGAGTCCAGTGAGCCGCTCGACGACGCGTCGAGCCGGTCTTTGGGTGGACTGCATAAACATATTCGACGTAAGGGAAGGCTGTGCAATAAACGAATACTATGAATTACACTGGTATCCGGATACTTATGATTTTGCCAGGGGCTTGGCCCTGGGCTGCCACTCCTCTCCGCTGCCGTCGGCGTCGGTGGAGCAGTTCGGAGGAAGGGTTTTCCCCTTCTTGGACCCTCCGGCCTCCCCAGAGAGGGCGGCCTTCCTTTTCTTCTCTCCCCCCACTGGAGGGGGAGAGGTCTCTTCTTCTTCCTCCTCGTCTTCACGGGAGGAATGTGACTCGGAACCGTCGGATGATGGATTCGACACCTCCTGGCGCCGGGCACTCTTTCGAGTCCCCGCGGCCTTTTTTGCGGCCTTCTTCTCCGGCACCGCATAGGGCGCCGGAACCAGCAGCTTCGCCAGGCGAGCGTCCGCTGAGCCTTCGGGCAAAGGAGCCGGACAGTTGATCTGTCCGGATGTCACCTACCAATCCTGTCAAAGGTAAGGGAGTTTAGATCCCGCATGGAGTCAAACTATGAAAAACTGATACCCTGTAAAAGGAAAAAACAGCTTACCGCGAGAGCATGACACTGCGCACTGAATCCGTGATCCTCGGTAGCGGATGCGGGAGCCTCAGCGCCCCTGAAAAGCACCTTCCAGGCATCTTCGTACGTCGTGTCGAAGATCCTGCTCAGAGTTTGGTGCCGCACCGGGTCGAACTCCCTCAGGTTGAAAGCCCGTTGTTGACACGGGAGGATCAAGCGGATGAGCATAACGTAGACTACGTTGATAAGTTTGAGCTTCTTCTCCGCCAGGGTTTGCACGCATGTTTGGAGTCCGGTCAGCTCTCCCTTCTTACCCCACGATAGGCCCGTCTCCTTCCAGGAGGTGAGCCGCGTAGGGGGTCCGGATCGAAACTCAGGGGGTGTGACCCATTCGGCGTCGCGCGGCTCGGTGATGTAAAACCACCCCGATTGCCACCCCTTCAGGGTCTCCACAAAGGAGCCCTCGAGCCATAGGACGTTGGCCATCTTGCCCAACATGGCGCCTCCGCACTCCGCCTGGTTGCCGCGCACCACCTTCGGCTTGACGTTGAAAGTCTTGAGCCATAGGCCGAAATGGGGGCGGATGCGGAGGAAGGCCTCGCACACGACTGTCGGCGTTCTGGGAATGGGGGTCCCCAGACTTGCCTGCCTGCGGCGTGGCTCAAAGGGGGCCCAGCACGGCCCATCTTCATCAACACAAGACTCAAGACCCTCGCGAGGGGCCAAGCCTCGCGGGGCGGACGACACGGAGCTTCCTCAGGCCCAGCCTCGTCAGGCTGGCTCGTGAGGAGGCGGAGAGATCAAGGCGGGGTACCTCGCGAGGTGCCCGTGACGCAAGCCATGACGACTCAGGGCGCCAGGCGGGAGCCAGCGCGCGCAGCGTCCTCCTTTCCTCTTTGGTGCAAAGGGGGAAAGCGCAGCCGCGGAGTACCGAGGCATCAAGCAAAGGTTGCCATTTCGGTGCAACGAGACCAAGGCCAGGAGGACTATGAGACGGAGGTCACCGTGGAGCCCAAGATGGCGTCATCACCAGAGCTTTGTGTAGGCAAAGACTGCTTTTGTCAGGATAGTTGATACTTGCTATTCCCCTTCAAATTAGCCCGCCATTGTTGGCTCCCTTCCTGCTCGATATTTGGGAAGAGGACCAGGGCCTCTATAAATAGGACCAGCCGCCCACAGAGCACGGGGGTTGGGCGAGTAAGAGGAAGGCAGTGAGAGAGAAAGAGAGAGAGAGAGAGAGAGAGAGAGAGAGAGAGAGAGAGAGAGAGAGAGAGAGAAGGTGGCTGAACTCCTCCCAGCAGTTCACCGCCCCTGCCAAGAACAGACCCTCGCGAGGCTGTTCTTCCTTGTATCATTCATCATCATCAGCCCCAAGAGGCAATCCACCCACCACACACTGGAGTAGGGTATTACACCACAATGGTGGCCCGAACCAGTATAAACCTTGTGTCTCTTGTGCAGTTCTTTCAGTAGTCTAGATCTTTGCGAGACGGAGAGGTAGAAGGCGTAATCTCCACGCGCACCCCGGTCTTCGAACCTTAAGGGTCTGTCGGAACCCGAAATCCGACATTTGGCGCGCCAGGTAGGGGTGCGCCGGAATTCGTCTTCCACCGCCCCATTCTCCTCCGACCGTCGCATCCATGTTCAACGCTCGTCGGGCCCACACCGAGCGCCGGGCCGCCATCGCTTCTCGCGTCGCCCAGACGGCGCCTGTCGGCGGACGTCCTCATCGTTCCCCAACACCCGCCATCAACGCCGCCACCGGCCCGGCGGCGGGGGGGGGGGGGGGCGAGCAGCAAGCGTCGTCTCAGCATCCATACGTGCGGCAAGACGGCCGCACCGCTACTCCATCGCTCACAGCAGCTGGTTCTTCGTCCCGCGCGCTGCGCACACACTTGGAGGCTCGAGCTGTGCTCATCGCGGCAAACGAGCTCCTGCGCTATCGTCCTGTCGACGACGTCTATGAAGAGTAGCTCGACCGCGTCGCCGAGCTGGTCCGCGCCGCAGGGGGCTCTCCCGCGCCGTAAGTTCCGCTGCGCCACACCCCACCCGCGCGGGCAACGAAGCTCCGGGGGCGTACCAGCTGCCTCCTCTCCAAGAAGACGCCATGGCTCCAAGGCGCGTGGCCCCTGGGCGGAACCCGCTCCTTCAGGTGCCAGCGCAGCAAGAACGGAGCTGCCAAGAAGTCCCTCGCCCGCAAGGAGCTGCCCGGGCGCTCCCTGCTCCGGCACGCCGCGACCCTGCTCCAGCTCCGGCACGCCAAGACCCCGCGCTGCTCCTAGCTGCAGCGCGTGGGGACCCTCAAGACCGAGCTCTCCACCAGCCGAGGCCTTTTGTGGCCACCGCAGGCTGCCGTGCCTACACCACCGAGTTGCGTAGCGTCGCGTGGCCCGACAAGTTCAAGCCAGACCTGCCTCCTCATTATGATGGCACGACTGACCCTGCAGAGTTCCTCCAGCTCTATGAGCTGGGCATCGAAGCTGCCAGCGGGGATGAAAAGGTCATGGCGAGCTGGTTCCCCATGGCGCTCAAGGAAGGAGCTTGCACCTGGCTCCTGAATCTGGCTCCAGGCACGATCTCTTCCTGGGACCAGATGTGCACCCGCTTCATCACCAACTTCCAAGGTACTCGCGACCGGCCACCCGCCGTGAGCGACATGCGCCGCATCAAGCAAGAACCTGGAGAGACCCTGCAAAAGTACATCCAGCGCTTCAACAGCGCGCGCCTCAAGATCCCCAAGGTGTCCGAGGAGGCCATCATCTCGGCCTTCTCCGATGGTGTGCGCGACGTCAAGATGAAGGAGGAGCTGGCGATGCATGAAGACCTGAGCACCTCCCTGGAGCTGTTCAACTTGGCGACAAAGTGCGCCAGGGCTGTGGAGGGACGCCTCTCCCTCCTCGAGCTGCCCGCCGCAGACCCAGAGGAGAAGAAGCCCAAGGCCAAGGATGTGAAGCGCAAGGGGGCTGCCGTGCTCAAAGCAGAACCAGACACCAAGCGGGGCAAAGTTCTGCCTGAGTCCTCCAGGGGCAGCCGGTACTATGTGTACCACGAACTCCACACCCACAACACCAACGAATACCAAGAACTCCGCGCCGTGCGAGAATGAAGGATCAGTCGTCGTCCCGACCGCGTCGATCGGGGCTACGGCCAAGGAGGAGGAAGAAACACAGGACGCTGGGAAGACCACGGTCCGCGCCAAGGGTGGCGCGATCAACCTTGCGAGGATCGCTGGCGAGACCTGCCTCGCGAGGGGGACTGGAGGGATCAGCCTCGTGAGGATCGCCCACAGGGCAACGCAGGCCTCCCTCCACTGCCGCCTCAGCCAAGGAGGAACGAGGACTGCCATCAAGACGAAGGGGCTGGGGGCTTCCAGGAGCCGCGCGCAATCTCCTGCATCCTGGGCGGAGCTCAAGCCCCAGCCTCCCAACGCATCTTCAAGAAGTTTGCCCGCGAAGTGAATGCAGTCCTCCCCAGGCTTGAAGCAACGCGCCCTCTTAGGTGGTCGGCATGCGCCATCATATTCAGCTCAGCGGATCAACTCAAGTGTGCGGCCACAGCCGGAGTCCTCCCGATGCTTTGCTCCCCAGTCATCAGCAATGTATTGGTCACCGGGACCCTCATCAATGGTGGGGCAGGGCTCAACGTCCTGTCCGTGGAAACGTTCAACAATCTCCAAGTGCCCTACGATCAGCTTCAGCCAACCAAGCCTTTTTCCGGAGTCACCGACGGCTCCACGGTCACGATTGGGCAGGTCCGCCTCCCAATCACCTTCGGGGCACACCAAAACTACCGCACCGAGCTCATCGACTTCGACGTCGCCCACATCCGCCTGCCGTACAATGCCATCCTCGGGTACCCTGCGCTGGCCAAGTTCATGGCCGTGACTCACCATGGCTACAATGTCCTCAAGATGCCAGGAAGTGGCGGAGTCCTCACGGTGCCCTATGAAGAGAAGGATGCAGTGTGTTCCCTGGAGCGAGCCTTTCAGGCCGCGTCACTTGAAGACCTGGATCGCGGAAGCAGGAGGCTTCCCAAGACCACCCCCAAGAATAAGAAGACATTTTCCGGACCGGCCCCTCAGGAGGCGAGCCCCTCAGGGCCCGCATCTGCCCAGGGGGAACCTCCTTCCATCGCATAGGAAAGCGCGCCCGGCGCCCTCCTCAAGCAGGGCTCGGGGGCTCTCCCCTGGAGGGCCACCGACCTGGCCAGGGTCACGAGGGAGGCACTTGGGCACCACATGGAGGCATGTTTCGAAGCACGTTTCCCTCAAGAAGGAGCAAGGCAAGGAAGGTCAGACCCGCAGGAGTTCGTCGACAAGGCCATTCAAGAACTACAGGAATCAAGAATCATGAGAGGTTGCCGCCGTCTACCAGCTGTGGCTCCCCATCTAGGCGGGGATGGTGGGCTGCGCGTCTACATCAACGTACCAGGGCTCAACCAAGTCGCTACGATGGAGCGCCTCTGGCCCTCGCGAGTGGGGCGCTGCGGGGGTCCGCCCCACAGCTACGTTCCCATGCCTTACGGCTTGCCGAGCACGGTTGCTACGTACCAGCGCCTCATGAGGGGCATCATGGAGGCTCAAGAAGACAGGCGTTCCACAGCCTTGGCGGAGATGGAGATGATTCGCGAAGAGCTACCAGTGCTTCCGGAGCCTCCCGAGGCCCCTGGGCTTGGGGGCTCGTGAGGATCGACTTCCGCGGCCCGCCGAGTGTGCTGCACCAACACCCCTTCGCCCTCGACACCCTCAGGTGACATCTTACAAGTTTCATTTCCAGCTGGGAGCGCCCTCCGAGGGCTGCATCGTTCCCAAGCCGCGTGGGTCCGTCCCTGCAGCATGTATCCCTTTTATTTCATGTCGTTAGCTTGCTTTGATGGGGGCGCCCCTCGGGCCGCATCATCCCCAAGTCGCTCGGGCCCGACCCAGCGATGTCTACCTTCCTAGCATCTGTTCGAATGAATCCCCTCCTTCGCGGCTAACGTGTTTGATCTAGTTGCCTACTCAACTGACGCCAACTAACGGAATTGCTCCCACAACGGCACAACGCTTGCGCATTGGTCCGTCCCTGCAACGCCGAGAAACCTGAATGGCTGAGCTCTGGCCGCGGCAGCCCCGCATGGCGCCACCTCGTCAAGCCTCCAGTGCCTCACCTCCCCTCAGAAGAAACTAACGGCAGACTGATAGTTGTCATGGCAACCTTTTCTTCCTTCTATGATGAGTTTACAGGATCCCCTAAGGGAGTTGCACCAGGCAAGGCCCTCGCGGCGTTCCTTTCACTCTCGTTCGTGCGAACCGCTTGAACGTTAAAGAGGGGGTGCCTGAGCATCGCGACTCAGGGCTCCTACTGGCTCTCCAACCCTCACCCTTTGGCCTTGACCACGGCATCGCGACCTGGCATACCAGTGACGGCTGAGACTAGCTCGAGGGCGGGGACCCGAGGACGTAGAGCAGAAAGGGGAGCAAAGGCGGGGGAGAAGGGGCACGCGAGGACCTCGCCGAGCGATTCCGCTCCTGCCGACGCGCGGACCCGACGACACACCGGGAATAATCCCCGACTCTCGAGATAAGTCACCGCCCGAAAGCACCGGCTATCGTAGCACTACCCCCGCACCTAATGCAATTCCGTGTCAGCGATGCTGCTCTCCTTTCTCACCGAGCGACGGCTGCTTGGGCGCCAAAGGGGACCTCCTAAGCATTGCGACTCAGGGGCTCTTACCGGACCCCGGGTCGCTCACCTCCTGGCCTTGACCACGGCATCGCGACCTGGCATACCAGCGACGGCTGACGCCGCCTTGGGACTGGGACCTGTCGGCGCAGAGCACCAAGCGCTTGCGAGGTTCGAAAGGGAGAACTGAGCTAAGACGGAATCAGCAACTTGCACAACTCTACAACAAGGGTTATATATTAACAAACAGGACTACATGCACCTTACAAGCCCCCATGGGGCACATTTTGATTCCTCGCAGGGAACGGACCCTAAGGGATGCTAACTACACACGCTCCTGCAAGAGATGCCATCATCAACAGTGGGCCGTCAAGCGCCGGCGCCAACCCCATCCAGATCAGAGTCGGCGACGGCCAGACGAGCCCGCCCTGTCGGCGTTCTGGGAACGGGGGTCCCTAGACTTTCCTACCTGCGGCTTGCGGCATGGCTCAAAGGATGCCCAGCATGGCCCATCTTCATCAACACAAGACTCAAGACCCTCGCGAGGGGCCAAGCCTCGCGGGGCGGACGACACGGCGCATCCTCAGGCGCAGCCTCCTCAGGCTGGCTCGCGAGGGGGCGGAGAGATCAAGGCAGGGTACCTCGCGAGGTGCCCATGACGCAAGCCATGACGATCGAGGGTGCCAGGCGGGCGCCAGCGCGCGCAGCGTTCTTCTTTCCTCTTTGGTGCAAAGGGGGCAAGCGCAGCCGCGGAGTACCGAGGCATCAGGCAAAGGTTGCCATTTCGTTGCAACAAGACCAAGACCAGGCGGACTACGAGACGGAGGTCACCGTGGAGCCCAGCACGGCGTCACCGCAGAGCCTTTCGCAGGCGAAGACCAACTTTAGTCAGGATAAGTGTACTAGATGTTCCCCTTCGAATTGGCCAATTGTTGGCGCCCTTCCCGCTCAATATTTGGGAAGAGGCCTAGGGCCTTTGCCTATAAATAGGACTAGCCACCCCCAGGGTAGAGGCATCCGAAAAGGGGGCGAGGAAAAGAGAGAGAGAGAGAGAGAGAGAGAGAGAGAGAGAGAGAAAGAGAGAAGGGTGACCGAACTCCTCCTAGCAGTTCATCACCCCAGCCAAGAACGGACCCTCGCGAGGTTGTTCTTCCTTTTATTGCTCATCATCACCAGCCCCAGAAGGCAATCTACCAACCACACACTGGAGTAGGGTATTACACCACAATGGTGGCCCGAACCAGTATAAACCTTGTGTCTCTTGTGCAGTTCTTTTAGTAGTTTAGATCCTTGCGAGACGGGGAGGTAGAAGGCGTGATCTCCGCGCGGACCCCAGTGTTCGAACCTTAAGGGTATGCCGGAACCCGTGATCCGACATTAGGCGCGCCAGGTAGGGGTGCGCCTGAATCTGTCTTCCACCACTCCGCTCTCCTCCGACCGTCGCATCCATGTCTTACGCTCGTCGGGCCCGCGCCGAGCGCCGGGCCGCCATCGCTTCTCGCGTCACCCAGATGGCCCCCGTCGGCGGGCGTCCTCATCGTTCCCCATCGCCCGCTGTCAACGCCGCCACCGGCCCAGCGGGGGGCGAGCAGCAAGCGTCGTCTCAACATCCATCCGTGCGCCAAGACGGCCGCACCGCTACTCCATCGCTCGCATCGCGGCAAACGAACTCCTGTGCTACCGCCCCGTCGACGACGTCTATGAGGAGTGGCTTGACCGCGTCGCCGAGCTCGTCCGCGCCGCAGGGGGCTCTTCCGCGACGTCCGTTCCTCTGCGCCACACCCCGCCCCATGTGGGCAACGAAGCTCCGGGGCGTACCAGCCGCCTCCTCTCCAAGAAGATGCCATGGCTCCAAGGCGCCTGGCCCCTGGGCCGAACCCACTCCGTCAGGTGCCAGCGCAACAAGAATGGAGCTGCCAAGAATTCCCTCGCCCGCAAGGAGCTGCCCGGGCGCTCCTTGCTCCGGCATGCCGCGACCCTGCTCCAGCTCCGGCACGCCAAGACCCCGCTCTGCTCCTAGCTGCAGTGTGTGGGTACCCTCAAGACCAAGCTCTCCACCAGCCGAAGCCTTTCGTGGCCACCGCAGGCTGCCGTGCCTACACCACTGAGCTGCGCAGCGTCGCGTGGCCCGGCAAGTTCAAGCCAGACCTGCCTCCTCGCTATGACGGCACAACTGATCCCGCAGAGTTCCTCCAGCTCTATGAGCTGGACATTGAGGCTGCCAACGGGGATGAAAAGGTCATGGCGACCTGGTTCCCCATGGCGCTCAAGGAAGGAGCTCGCACCTGGCTCCTGAATCTGGCTCTAGGCACGATCTCTTCCTGGGACCAGATGCGCACCCGCTTGATCGCCAACTTCCAAGGTACTCGCGACCGGCCACCCGCCGTGAGTGACATGCGCCGCATCAAGCAACAACCTGGGAGACCCCACAAAATTACATCCAGCGCTTCAACAGTGCGCGCCTCAAGATCCCCAAGGTGTCCGAGGAAGCCATCATCTCGGCCTTCTCCGATGGCGTGCGCGACGTCAAGATGAAGGAGGAGCTGGCGATGCATGAAGACCTCTGCACCTCCCTGGAGTTGTTCAACTTGGCGAACAAGTGCGCCAGGGCTGAGGAGGGATGTCTCTCCCTCCTCGAGCTGCCTGCCGCGGACCTAGAAGAGAAGAAGCCCAAGGCCAAGGACGTGAAGCGCAAGGGGGCTGCGGTACTCGCAGCAGAACCAGACACCAAGCGGGGCAAGGATCTGCCCGAACCCTCCAGGGGCAGCCGGTACTGTGTGTACCACGACCTCCACACCCACAACACCAACGAATGCCAAGAACTCCGCGCCGTGTGAGAAGGAAGGATCGGCCGTCGCCCTGACCGTGCTGACCGGGGCTATGGCCGAGGAGGAGGAAGAAACCCATGATGCTGGGAAGATCGCAGCCCGCGCTAGGGGTGGCGCGACCAGCCTCGCGAGGACCGCTGGCGGGACCTACCTCGCGAGGGGGACTGGAGGGATCAGCCTCGTGAGGATCGCCCTCATGGCATCGCAGGCCTACCTCTGCTGCCGCCTCAGCCAAGGAGGAACGAAGACCGCCATCAAGACGACGGGGCTGGGGGCTTCCAAGAGCCGCGCGCAATCGCCTGCATCCTGGGCGGAGCTCAAGCCCTAGCCTCTCCTTGTATCATCAAGCAGTTTGCCCGCAAAGTGAATGTAGTTCTCCCCAAGCTCGAAGCAACGTGCCCCCTCAGGTGGTCGGCATGCACCATCACATTCAGCTCAGCAGACCAGCTCAAGTGCGCAGCCACGGCAGGAGTCCTCCCGATGCTTTGCTCCCCAGTCATCAGCAATGTACTAGTCACCAAGACCCTCATCGATGGTGGGGCAGGGATCAATGTCCTGTCTGTGGAAACATTCAACAATCTCCAAGTGCCCTACGACCAGCTTTAGCCGACCAAGCCTTTCTCCGGAATCACCGACGGTTCCACAGTCCCGATCGGGCAGGTCCGCCTCCCTGTCACCTTCGGGGCCCGCAGCAACTACCGCACTGAGCTCATCGACTTCGACTTTGCCCACATCCGCCTGCCGTACAACGGCATCCTCGGGTACCCAGCGCTGGCCAAGTTCATGGCCGTGACTCACCATGGCTACAACGTCCTCAAGATGCCAGGAAGTGGCGGCGTCATCACGGTGCCCTGTGAAAAGAAGGATGCAGTGTGTTCCCTCGCGTTTATTTCCAACTATGCATTCGCCTATTACGCTTGATTGCTTGATGCCTGTCTGCGGCATCCCTTCTTCTCCATGTCGGCAACTTGCACGTTAAAGGGGGGGGTGCCGAGCATCGCGACTCAGGGCTCTTACTGGCTCTCCAGCCCTCACCCTCTGGCCTTGTCCACGGCATCGCGACCTGGCATACCAGCGACGGCTGAGACAAGCTCGAGGGCCGAGACCCGAGGACGTAGAGTACCAGCATCTAACCAAATTTTGCAGGGACACATCTCAAGATACGGCCCAGCGCCAGGCGCAACCCGCCTAGAGGTAGGGCCTCGTGAGTCCCGCGCTGGCTCACGGGTGCCCTAATACACCTCACCTACTCCAACCAGCGAGCTCTTGAGTGACTAATGATCGACTAATGACTGCCATGGCAACCCCATCTTCTTTCTGTGATGAACCTGCAGGATCCTTGGAGGGAACTGCGCTAGCCAAGGCCCTCACGGAGTTCCCTTCACCCTCGCCCGCGCGAACCACTTGCACATTAAAGGGGGGGGGCGCCTGAGCATCGCGACTCTGGGCTCTTACCGGCTCTCCAGCCCACACCCTCTGGCCATGTCCACGGCATCGCGACCTGGCATACCAGCGACGGCTGAGACCAGCTCGAGGGCCGGGACCCGAGGACGTAGAGCAGAAAGGGGAGCAGAGGCGAGGGAGAAGGGGCGCGTGAGGACCTCGCCGAGCAAGTCCGTCCCAACTACCCCACGGACCCGACGATGCACTGGAGGCGATCCCCGATCCTCAAGATAAGTCACCACCCAAGGCACTGGCTACCGTGGCACTACCCCCGCACCTAAAGCAATTCCGTACTAGCAATGTTGCTTCCCTTTCTCACCAAGCGACGACTGCTTGGGCGCCAAAGGGGACCTCCTGAGCATCGCGACTCAGGGGCTTACTGGACCCCGGGTCGCTCACCTCCTGGCCTTGACCACGGCATCGCGACCTGGCATACCAGCGACGGCTGACGCCGCCTTGGGACTGGGACCTGTCGACGCAGAGCACCAAGCCCTCGCGAGGTTCGAAAGGAAGAACTAAGCTAAGACGAAATTAGCAACTCACACAACTCTGCGACAAAGGTTATGTATTAACAAAAGGGACTACAGGCACCTTACAAGGCCCCGTGGGGCGCATTTTGATTCCTCGCAGGGAACAGATCCTAAGGGGTGCTAACTACACAAGCTCCTGCAAAAGATGCCATCATCAACAGTGGGCCATCAGGCGCCGACGCCAACCCCATCCAGATCAAGGTCGGCGACGGCCTGACGAGCCCGCCCTGCTCTGGGAGCGGCGCCGACTCGGGGGCTCGTAGCTGTCGTTGCTCGTCTCTGGAGTCGCGAAGATTTCGCTGGAGTCGCTGGACCCTCCGGCGCCTCCGCCAAGGGAGCAGTCGACAGGCCCAGCCCTCACCAGGATAAGGTCCCGGCCACCGCTCCCGGGGAAGCACTCCAGCCGGCACCCGTTCGCGTCGAAGACCTTGAAGAACATCACCACAACGCCATCGTACTCCAAGTGGACCGCGAAGACGCCCCTTTCCTTGCAAACACGGGCGATCTCTCTCCAGCCGCGGGACATGTAGACCTCGCCCGTGGCAGCGACCACGACCTCTGCCTCGGTCGCGAGGGCGCTGCAGCTGGCGTGCTGTAGCCAGAGCTCCAGGGGCCCTCCTGGAGGGACGATTGAGGCGAAGAAGGGAGGCAGACGGATCCAGGACTGGAGGGGAATGGTGACGTGGAGCATGAACTCTTGGGAGGAGCCCTCGGCATGGACTCCAGGAGGCACAACCCACACCTTCGTGACCCGACGGTGCCTACGACGGCGCCGACCACGGAGATCGGCATCGACACCTTCGGGGCCCTCAACGTGGGCATACAAGGGAAGTGGGAACCCCGGCGGAGCCCGCTCACACCAGGGCCTCGGCACCACCTGACGATCTTCCTCGCCCCGGCTGCAAAGGGCAAGCCGTTTCTTCGGCGGGAGCGGGTCTGGCCCCTCTTGAGGAGCTTTTCCCTTCTCCGCTACAGAGAACCGGCAGATCGGAGCCATCACAGCAAGACAGAGCAAGGATCGGGAAGAAGGAGAAGCCAGGAGGAATGGACTAGAAGGGAACGCACAGCTTCGTACTTATAGCCGGCAAAGACCAACCACCGGCCTCCACGATCACAGGTAATCATGAAACGATTTGCATGCAGGGACTTGTCCACCTCGCGCGATCACCGAGGCGTCGTGGGAAGTGGAGACGCCCACGTCCCATCAACCGCCATGCAGTGCCCAAGGCCGCAGGCTTTTAGGGCCCACAGCGCTTCACCCTTTCCCTTTCGCCTCTCGGCACGGCCAAGTCCATGCGCGCCTTGGGCCCGGGGGCTACTGTCGGCGTTCTGGGAACGGGGGTCCCCAGACTTGCCTGCCTACGGCCTGCGGCGTGGCTCAAAGGAGGCCCAGCATGGCCCATCTTCATCGCGAGGGGCCAAGCCTCGCGGGGCGGACGACACGGCGCATCCTCAGGCGCAGCCTCCTCAGGCTGGCTCGCGAGGGGGCGGAGAGATCAAGGCAGGGTACCTCGCGAGGTGCCCATGAAGCAAGCCATGACGATCGAGGGTGCCAGGCGGGCGCCAGCGCGCGTAGCGTCCTTCTTTCCTCTTTGGTGCAAAGGGGGCAAGCGCAGCCGCGGAGTACCGAGGCATCAGGCAAAGGTTGCCATTTCGGCGCAACAAGACCAAGACCAGCCGGACTACGAGACGGAGGTCACCATGGAGCCCAGCACGGCGTCACCGCAGAGCCTTTCGCAGGCGAAGACCAACTTTAGTCAGGATAAGTGTACTAGATGTTCTCCTTCGAATTGGCCAATTGTTGGCGTCCTTCCCGCTCAATATTTGGGAAGGGGCCCAGGGCCTTTGCCTATAAATAGGACTAGCCACCCCCAGGGTAGAGGCATCTGAAAAGGGGGCGAGGAAAAGAGAGAGAGAGAGAGAGAAAGAGAGAAGGGTAACCGAACTCCTCCTAGCAGTTCATCACCCCAGCCAAGAACGGACCCTCGCGAGGCTGTTCTTCCTTGTATTGTTCATCATCACCAGCCCCAGAAGGCAATCCACGAACCACACATTGGAGTAGGGTATTACACCACAATGGTGGCCCGAACCAGTATAAACCTTGTGTCTCTTGTGCAGTTCTTTTAGTAGTTTAGATCCTTGCGAGACGGGGAGGTAGAAGGCGTGATCTCCGCGCGCATCCCAGTGTTCGAACCTTAAGGGTCTGCCGGAACCCGTGATCCGACACGCCCTGCTCCAGGAGCGGCGCCGGCTCGGGGGCTGGTAGCTGTCCTCACTTGTCTCCGGAGACACGAAGATCTCGCCAGAGTCGCTGGATCCTCCGGTGCCTCCATCGCCTGCAGAGCCGCCAAGGGAGTGGTCGACGGGCCTAGCCCTCACCATGGCGAGGTCCTGGCCACCTCTCCCGGGGCAACACTCCAGCCGGTGCCCGTTCACGTCGAAGACCTTGAAGAACATCACCGAAGCGCCATCATACTCCAAGTGGACCACGGAGACGCCCCTTACCCTGCAAACCCGGGCGATCTCTCTCCAGCCACGAGTCATGTAGACCTCGCCCGGGGCAACGACCGCGACCTCTGCCTCGGTCGCGAGGGTGCTGCAGCCGGCGTGCTGCAGCCAGAGCTCCAGGGGCTCTCCCGGTGGGATGATGGAGGCGAAGAAGGGAGGCAGACGGATCCAAGACTGGAGAGGAATGGCGACGTGGAGGAGCCCTCGGCGTGGACCCCGGGAGGAACAACCCACACCATCGTGACCCATCGACGCCGATGACGGCGCTGACCGCGGGGATCGGCATCGACCCCTTCGAGGCCCTCGACGTGGGCATACAAGGGAAGCGGGAACCCCGGCGGAGCCCGCTCGCACCAAGGCCTCGACACCACCTGACGGTCCTCCTCGTCCCGGCTGCAAAGGGTGAGCCGTTTCTTTGGCGGGAGCGGGTCTGGTCCCTCTCGAGGGGCCTTTCCCTTCTCCGCTGGAGAGAACCGGCGGATCGGAGCCATCGCGGCAAGACAGAGCAAGGATCGGGAAGAAGGAGAAGCAAGGAGGAATGGACTGGAAGGGCACGCGCAGTTCTGTACTTATAGCCGGCGAAGGCCAACCGAGGGCCTCCATGATCATAGGTAATCATGACACAATTTGCATGCAGGGACTTGTCCAACTCGCGTGATCACCGAGGCGTCATGGGGAAGCGGAGACGCCCATGTCCCATCAACCGCCATGCAGCGCCCAAGGCCGTAGGGTGTTAGGGCCCGCGGCGCTTCGCCTTTGCCCTTTCGCCTCTCAGCACGGCCATGTCCGGGCGTGCCTTGGGCCCGGGGGCTTCTGTCGGCGTTCTGGGAATGGGGGTCCCCAGACTTGCCTGCCTGCGGCCTGCGGCGTGGCTCAAAGGGGGCCCAGCATGGCCCATCTTCATCAACACAAGACTCAAGACCCTTGCGAGGGGCCAAGCCTCGCGGGGCGGATGACACGGAGCTTCCTCAGGCTCGGCCTCGTCAGGCTGGCTCGCGAGGAGGCGGAGAGATCAAGGCGGGGTACCTCGCGAGGTGGCCGTGACGCAAGCCATGACGACTCAGGGTGCCAAGCGGGAGCCAGCCCGCGCAGCGTCCTCCTTTCCTCTTTGGTGCAAAGGGGGCAAGCGCAGCCACGGAGTACAGAGGCATCAGGCAAAGGTTGCCATTTCGGTGCAACGAGACCAAGACCAAGAGGACTACGAGTCGGAGGTCACCGTGGAGCCCAAGACGGCATCATCACCAGAGCTTTGCGCAGGCGAAGACTGCTTTTGTCAGGATAGTTGATACTTGCTGTCCCCCTTCAAATTAGCCCGCCATTGTTGGCTCCCTTCCTGCTCGATATTTGGGAAGAGGACCAGGGCCTCTATAAATAGGACCAGCGGCCCACAGAGCAAGGGGGTTGGGCGAGTAAGAGGAAGGCAGTGATAGAGAAAGAGAGAGAGAGAGAGAGAGAGAGAGAGAGAGAGAGAGAGAGAGAGAGAGAAAGGTGGCTGAACTCCTCCCAGCAGTTCACCGCCCCTCCAAAGAACAGACCCTCACGAGGCTGTTCTTCCTCTATAAATAGGACTAGCCACCACAGTGTAGGGGGGATCGATCGATCAATCAACCAACGGTCGGCGAGTGAGAGTAAGGCAGAGAGAGAGAGAGAAGGGTGAATGAACTCCTCCTAGCAGTTCATCCCCCAGCCAAGAGCAAACCCTCGCGAGGCTGTTCTTCCTTGTATTGTTCATCATCATCAGCCCCAAGAGGCAATCCACCCACCACACACTGGAGTAGGGTATTACACCACAATGGTGGCCCAAACCAGTATAAACCTTGTGTCTCTTGTGCAGTTATTTCAGTAGTCTAGATCTTTGCGAGACGGAGAGGTAGAAGTCTGCCGGAACCCGAAATCCGGCATTTGGCGCGCCAGGTAGGGGTGCGCCGGAATTCGTCTTCCACCGCCCCGTTCTCCTCCGACCGTCGCATCCATGTCCGACGCTCGCCGGGCCCGCAACGAGCGCCGGGCCGCAATCGCTTCCCGCGTCACCCAGACGGCGCCCGTCGGCGGACGTCCTCATCATTCCCCGTCACCCGCCATCAACGCCGCCACGGGCCCGGCGGGGGGCGAGCAGCAAGCGTCGTCTCAGCATCCATCTATGCGGCAAGACGGCCGCACCGCTACTCCATCGCTCACACCAGCTGGTTCTTCGTCCCACGCGCTGCGCGCACCCTTGGAGGCTCGAGCTATGCTCATCACGGCAAACCAGCTCCTGCTCTATCATCCTATCGACGACGTCTATGAAGAGTGGCTCGACCACGTCACCGAGCTTGTCCGCGCCGCAGGGGGCTCTCCCGCGCCGTCCGTTTTGCTGCGCCACACCCCGCCCCGTGCGGGCAACGAAGCTCTGGGGGCGTACCAGCCGCCTCCTCTCCAAGAAGACGCCAAGGCTCCAAGGCGCGTGGGCCCTGGGCAGAACCCGCTCCATCAGGTGCCAGTGCAGCAAGAACGGAGCTGCCAAGAAGTCCCACGCCCGCAAGGAGCTTCCTGGGTGCTCCCTGCTCTGGCACGCCGCGACCCTGCTCCAGCTCCGGCACACCAAGACCCTGCGCTGCTCCTAGCTGCAGCGCGTGGGGACCCCAAGACCGAGCTCTCCACCAGCCGAGACCTTTCGTGGCCACCGCAGGCTGCCGTGCCTACACCACCGAGCAGCGTAGCGTCGCATGGCCCGACAAGTTCAAGCCAGACCTGCCTCCTCATTACGATGGCACGACTGACCCTACAGAGTTCCTCCAGCTCTATGAGCTACGCATCGAAGCTGCCAGCGGGGACGAAAAGGTCATGGCGAACTGGTTCCCCATGGCACTCAAGGAAGGAGCTCGCACCTGGCTCCTGAATTTGGCTCCAGGCACGATCTCTTCCTGGGACCAGATGCGCACCCGCTTCATCCCCAACTTCCAAGGTACTCGCGACCGGCCACCCGCCGTGAGCGACATGCGCCGCATCAAGCAACAACCCGGAGAGACCCTGCAAAAGTACATCCAGCGCTTCAACATCGCGCGCCTCAAGATCCCCAAGGTGTCCGAGGAGGCCCTCATCTCGGCCTTCTCCGATGGTGTGCGCGACATCAAGATGAAGGAGGAGCTGGCGATGCATGAAGACCTGAGCACCTCCCTGGAGCTGTTCAACTTGGCGACCAAGTGCGCCAGGGCTGAGGAGGGACGCCTCTCCCTCCTCGAGCTGCCCGCCGCAGACCTAGAGGAGAAGAAGCCCAAGGCCAAGGATATGAAGCGCAAGGGGGCTGCCGTGCTCGCAGCAGAACCAGGCACCAAGCGGGGCAAAGATCTGCCTGAGTCCTCCAGGGGCAGCCGGTACTGTGTGTACCACAACCTCTACACCCACAACACCAACGAATGCCAAGAACTCCACGTCGTGCGAGAAGGAAGGATCGGCCGTCGTCCCGACCGCGCCGATTGTCGGGTGGTAGGTGCGACATATGCCAACGGGTGGCTTATCATTGTGGGAGCCAATAGAACATCGCCGGTGCCTGGAAACGGGATAGGGCGAAGACATGCACGCCGGCAAATCTTACCCAGCTTCAGGGCTCTCCGGGGAGATAACACCCCTACTGCTGCTTTGCGGGGTCTCCGCATGGTGACTAAATGAACAAGTAGCTACACAATGCTCCTTGAGCTGTTCGGGTGGGAGGAGGAAGAAGGGCACAGCTTGCTTCTTCTCCTTGTGTGGTGTCTAAGTCTATCTAGAGAGTTCAACCCTTTGCATGGGTGCACCGGGGGGTTTATATAGGCCTACCCCCAGGGGTACAATGGTAATCCAGCTGAGCGAGGGGCCCAGCTGTCTATGACGGTGTTCGCCGGCTTCTACGCCGGCTGCTGGGGCCCGCTGACTGGTGGGTCCCGCCGGCTGCCGGCTCCTTGGTCGACAGGTAGGCCCCACTGTCTAGGGCCTTGTTGGTGGCTGGTTACTGTTGCCCCGTACTGTTGACGCAGGCTTGGTCGGGGTAAGCGTGGCTACAGTACCGCCGCCCTGGCGGGCGATTACTGTAGCCCCGCAGTATCTTGTCTCCTTAATGGGCGTCTCCTTCGAGGAGGATGGCAAGCCGGCTATGGGGAGCCGGCTCTCCATCAGGCCGACTTGGGAGGAGGCGCGGCCGCCTTCGGTATCCCTCTGCCCGAAGGGGCCCACCGCTTTGGGGGCCACGCTGGTGGCTCGTCGTGGACGGCGTCGGGGCCGCCGTGGCAACAGTGCCGCGCCAGATGGGTCCTGGCTACCCATACGGCGCACTGTACCAGGCGTGCTCTGGGATTTGGGGGTGGCAGGCTCCACTGTAGCCACGCCCTGCTTCATCATCGCGGGGTGGACACGTACTTTGCGGGTACGGCGTTGACCGCTTTATGGGAGCCGGCCTCTTGGAGTCGGCCCCGTCGCAGCCGGCTTCTCGCAGCCGGCCCTCCCACAACTTTCTTCATGAGGGTAAAGGGCGGGCCGCCCCCGAAGCCGGCCTGGAAGATAGCCGGCAAGGCGGGAGGCGGCCCCAGGTCTTGAGTCTTCTTGAGAGCCGGACGGGCTCGTAATTGTTTATCATGGGCCAGGGGAAGCCAGCTAGGCTACCCATGGCTATTTACTCCGACAATAGTCCCCCAGAATCTCACGGTATGTGGAGGAATTCGCATCCATCAAAGTACCCATTGATTTGCTGCACTAGGAAGCGGTAGCTTGCCATGTTTGCGTCCTTGGCATCCCAGTCGCCAGATGATCGCTGAACCACCAAATCCGAGTCGCCATAACACAGGATCCGGCGGATGCCGAGTTCCTTGGCAAGCCGGAGCCCATGTATGAGCGCCTCGTACTCGGCTACATTGTTGGAGGCGGCGAAGTGGATCTGCAGCGTGTATCTGAGCTTGTCGCCCTTAGGAGAGGTAAGGACAACGCCGGCTCCCAAGCCGGTGCGCATCTTGGATCCGTCAAAGTGCATGCGCCAATGGGTGGAGTCGGGAGCTGGCGGTAAGTACTGGGTCTCGGCCCAGTCGACAAGGAAGTCGGCCAGTGCTTGTGACTTGATGGCGGTGCGGGGTTGGTAGAAGATCGTGTATGGGGTCAGCTAGATGGCCCACTTAGCCACACGGCCGGATGCATCCCGGCTGCCTATGATCTCGGCCAGCAGGGCAGTGCATATGACCGTGATGGGATGTTCTTGAAAGTACGGCTTCAGCTTCTTGGCGGTGAAGTACATGCCGTAGCACATCTTCTGGTAGTGCGGGTAGTTCTGCTTTGAGGCGGACATCACCTCGCTCAAATAATACACCGGCCTCTGGACCAGCTGGGCTCGGCCTTCTTCGGGGGCGCTGGACTACAATGACGATGCTGACCACCCGGCTAGTAGCGGCAATATAAAGGAGCATGGGCTCCTTCTCAGTCGGCGCCGCCAGGACAGGCGGCGTGGCCAGCATTTTCTTCAGCTCGTGGAAAGCTTGGTTGGCCTGGTCATTCCACTCGAAGTGAGTGCTTTTCTTCATGAGGCGGTAGAGAGGGAGAGCTTTCTCTCCAAGCCGACTGATGAAGCGGTTCAAAGAGGCCAGGCACCCGGTGAACTTCTGGATCTCTCGAAGCTTGGTTGGGACCGCCATCCTCTCGATGGCCTTGATCTTCACTGGGTTGCACTCGATGCCGCGTTCGGAGACCAGAAAGCCTAGGAGCTGGCCGACTGGCACTCCGAACACGCATTTCTCGGGGTTGAGCTTGATTCGGAACCGGCGCAGGTTCTCGAATGTCTCTTTCAGGTCTTCCAGCAGAGTGCCGCGCTTCTCCGTCTTCACCACGATATCGTCCACGTAGACGTGGGCGTGTTTGGCGAGTTGCGTGAGGAGGCACTTCTGCATGCAACGCTGAAAGGTGGCGCCGGCATTCCTCAAGCCGAACGTCATGGTCAGGTAGCAGAAGGCTCCGAACAGTGTGATGAAGGCGGTCTTTAGTCGGTCATCCGAGTTCAGTTTTATCTGGTGGTATCCTGAATAAGCATCCAAAAAACTCAACAGCTCGCATCCGGCTGTGGAGTCTATCACTTGGTCAATTCTGGGCAGGGCGAAGGGATCTTTGGGGCAGGCTTTGTTGAGGCTTGTGTAATCTATACACATGCGCCACTTGTTATTCTTTTTCAGCACGAGAACCGGGTTCGCGAGCCACTCTGGGAAGAAAAGTTCCATGATGAAGCTGGCTGCAAGAAGCCGGGCTATCTCCTCCCCTACGATCCTTCTCTTCTGCTCTGACAGTCGGCGGAGAGGCTACTTGACTGGTTTTGCGTCCTCCCGCACATGTAATTTGTGCTCGGCGAAATCCTTCGAAACACCCGGCATGTCCTTGGGGGACCATGCAAAGATATCCCGATTCTCACGGAGGAAATCGACGAGCTCGCCTTCCTATTTGCTATTTAGGCTCGTCCCAATGACGGCAAACCTCTCGGGGTGCTCGGGGTCGAGCTGTATCTTCTTGGTCTCCTTGGCCGGCTGGAAAGATCCTTGGGCATCATACTCCTTGGAGTCGGCGGCTGGTTTAGCTGCTTGCTGGCCAGGGCCATGACCCGGTCCAGCGTCTTCTTTTCTTCGGCAATCACGAGGGATTCGGCCAGCCGGCTCCTGGCCGCGGCGCAGTCGGCGGACTTCTTGTAGTCGCCGGTGATGGTGATGACGCCCTTGGAGCTTGGTATCTTCATCTTGAGGTACGCGTAGTGGGGGACCGCCATGAACTTGGCCAAGGCGGGTTGGCCAAGCAAGGCATGGTAAGGGCTCTCCAGGTCCACCACCTCGAACCAGATCGCCTCCCGGCGGAAATGATCCTTGCCCCCAAAGAGTACATTGATCTTGATCTTGCCAATGGGGGCGCAGGACAAACCGGGTACGATGCCGTGAAACACCGTTCGAGTTGGCACAAGCTGTTTTGCCTTGACAACCAACTTCTCCATGGTGTCGCGATACAGGATGTTGATGCTGCTTCCGCCGTCGATCAGCACACGGGAGAAGCGGGTGGCGCGCGTGTCCATCGCGAGGGTGGCCTCCAGGACCAAAGCGTAGGAGCCGGGGGACGGCATCACCTCTGGGTGGTCGGACCGGCTCCAGCTGATGGATTTCTCTGACCAATGCATGTGACCGGCTGGGTTGGCGGCGGCCACATTGACTTCTTGATGCTCTCGGTGCTTGCTGCGCCGGTCTTCGGGCTGGCTCGTAAAGATGATGTAAGATGCTTGCTCATAGGGGAACTCGTCCCGCACGGCGTCGACCGTGGGCCGAGCAGCCTTGGGTGGCGGAGCCGGAGGCGGCGGGCCGGCAGGCGGAGTCGGCGTGAGCCCTTCGCCCTTGGAGATTCGGGCGAGCCAGTTGCACTTTCGGGTTGTATGGTTGGACGGCTTCGCGCCGCTATGGAACTTGCACGGGGCGTCAAGAGTTTGTTCGTAGGAGAAGGCCGGCTGCCAAGCCGGCCGGCCGCCCTTCGGCTTCTTGGGCGCGGGCCGCCCCTCAGGCGGCGCATCTTCGACCGTGGCCACCTGCCGGCTAGCGGGAGGCGGCGCAGGGCCTTTGCGCTTCTGATCATTCTGGTGTTGGCGTCGGCCGGAATCTCCAGCCGGTGCTTGGGGCGCCGGATTAAGCACTTTCCCGGACGCGTCCACCCGGAGCTCGGCGGTGGAGTACTTGTCGGCAATGTTTAGGAGCTCGTCGAGGGTAGTCGGCTCATCGCAAAGGAGCTTGTGCTTGAGGAGGGTGCCCTCTCGGCACCCGGCAATGAAGTATTCGATGGCCTGCACCTCGTGCACCCCTTCGCAAGAATTGCGGAGCTTGGCCCAACGCGTGAGGTAGTCGCGGGTGGACTCGGCTGGGCCCTGTACGCACAGGGAGAGCTGTCTGGGCTTGGGAGCCCGCTTGTAGGTGCTGGTGAAGTTGCGAACGAAGGCTTCAGTGAAATCTACCCAGTTGTTGATGCTGAGAGGCTTGAGTCTGTTAAGCCAAGTCCGTGCCGTGCCTTGCAGCATGAGGGGCACGTACTTCACGGCAACGCGCCGGTTGCCGTTGGCGATGCTGACGGCTGTGGAGTAGTCGGTCAGCCAGTCTTCCGGCTTCACCGAGCCATTGTACTTGGGCGTGTCTCTTGGGAGCGAGAACCCTTTGGGGAAGGGCTCGTCGCAGATGCGGGGGCCAAAATAGGGCGGGCCGACATCATATTCTTCTTCTAGCGCCAGGGATCTGGCCAGGCGGTCGATCCGGTGGCGGGCGTCATTTTCGCCGACTCCTTCACGGCGACCTAGTCGGCCGCTGAGAGTCGGGTGCGCCACTGGAGGCGGGGTGGGGTATCTCTCTCCACGAGCTCGAGGCGGAGGCGGGGTGCCCCGCCATTCCATGGCTCGGGGACGGCCGTCCGCGTCTCGCTCGATGGAGATTCGGGTCCGGCTTCGGCTGGAAGCCGACTCTTTCTCACGCTGCGCGTGGGTGTTGCTCGTAGTTGGCGACCGGGAAGTCGCGCCGTGATCGCGGCGCGGAGGAGGGCTCCCCGCGCAGGCGTCGGCTTCGTGCCGCTGAGCGGCCGCGTCAATTAGTTGCTGTATGTTCCGCGTCATGTGGGGGACGTCTTCGGCTTCCAAGCCGTCCAGCTCGTCTACGGCCGCCTGGGCGGCGCGCAGGTTCTCGAGCGGAGTGGCGTAGACCGGGCGATCGACTCCAAGCGTGTCGGCGATGACGGCGTTGCGTTGCCTGACAGCACCAGCCCGGCTTGGGCCAGCCGGAGCTGGCGTGCCGAAGGCGGCGCGGTCAGCTTCGCGCTGGTAGGCCTCGGTGAGGCGTCTTACGGAGGCCAACCGCCGGCCCTCCGCGAGGAGGGCGAGGCGGCGTGCCTCCAGTACTTCGTCGTCGGCATCAGCCGGGAGGGGGACGGACAAGTCGTGGGCCGCCGCACGCGGGGCGTCGTGGGCGCCCTCGTCGGCCGGGCCATCATGGCCGATAACCATCACCTCAGTGGTGACTGTATCGCAATCGCCGGCCGGAGGGAGTGGGTCATTGTAGATCGCGACGTTGGTGGGAAAGGTGTCGTAGGATGCCGTGTCGGAGTCGACAGGCATCGGGTTGGTGGAGCCAACCGACTCCAAATTTGCAGCAGGCTCGCTGGAGACGTGGAGTTGGCCAAGGAGGTTGGCGAGGTGGTCGGTGCCCGCATCAGAGGCAAGCTCGTCGGAGATGCGGGCCTTGTCGAAGAGATCGGCGAGGCCGCTCGCCGCGCAGATATCGGTGACGCCTTGCAGCGCATCGTGGCAAGCGCCATCGGGCAAGCCGGGCTGGCTACGCCCGCGAGGGAGGAAAAGGGTTCCCGTCCAGAATAGGTCTCCGGACGACGGTGCACCTGGCCCCACGGTGGGCGCCAAATGTCGGGTGGTAGGTGCGACATATGCCAACGGGTGGCTTATCATTGTGGGAGCCAATAGAACATCGCCGGTGCCTGGAAACGAGATAGGGCGAAGACATGCACGCCGGCGAATCTTACCCAGCTCCAGGGCTCTCCGGGGAGATAACACCCCTACTACTGCTCTGCGGGGTCTCCGCATGGTGACTAAATGAACAAGTAGCTACACAATGGTCCTTGAGCTGTTCGGGTGGGAGGAGGAATAAGGGCACAACTTGCTTCTTCTCCTTGTGTGGTGTCTAAGTCTATCTAGAGAGTTCAACCCTTTGCATGGGTGCACCGGGGGGTTTATATAGGCCTACCCCCCGGGGGTACAATGGTAATCCAGCTGGGCGAGGGGCCCAGCTGTCTGTGACTGTGTTCGCCGGCTTCTGCGCCGGCTGCTGGGGCCCGCCGACTGGTGGGTCCCGCCGGCTGCCTGCTCCTTGGTCGACAGGCAGGCCCCACTGTCCAGGGCCTGGTTGGTGGCTGGTTACTGTTGCCCTGTACTGTTGACGCATGCTTGGTCGGGGTAAGCGTGGCTATAGTACCGCCGCCCTGGCGGGCGATTACTTTAGCCCCGCAGTATCTTGTCTCCTTAATGGGCGTCTCCTTCGAGGAGGATGGCGAGCCAGCTATGGGGTGCCGGCTCTCCATCAGGCCGACTTGGGAGGAGGTGCGGCCGCCTTCGGTATCCCTCTCCCCGAAGGGGCCCACCGCTTCGGGGGCCACGCTGGTGGCCCGTTATGGACGGCGTCGGCGCCACCGTGGCAACAGTGCCGCGCCGGATGGGTCGTGGCTACCCGTACGGCGCACTGTACCAGGCGTGCTCCGGGATTTGGGGGTGGCAGGCTCCACTGTAGCCACGCCCTGCTTCATCATCGCGGGGTGGATGCGTACTTTGCGGGTACGGCCTTGACCGCTTTATGGGAGCCGGCCTCTTGGAGTCGGCCCCGTCACAGCCGGCTTCTCGCAGCAGGCCCTCCCACAACTTTCTTCATGAGGGTAAAGGGCGGGCCGCTCCCGAAGCCGGCCTGGAAGATAGCCGGCAAGGGGGGAGGCGGCCCTAGGTCTTGAGTCTTCTTGAGAGCCGGACGGGCTCGTAATTTTTTCTGATGGGCCAGGGGAAGCCGGCTAGGCTACCCATGGCTATTTACTCCGACACCGATTGGGGCTACGGCCGAGGAGGAGGAAGAAACGCAGGACGCTGGGAAGACCGCGGCCCGCGCCAAGGGTGGCGCGATCAACGTCGCGAGGATCCCTGGCAAGACCTGCCTCACGAGGGGGACTTGAGGGATCAGCCTCGTGAGGATCGCCCACAGGGCAACGCAGGCCTCCCTCTACTGCCGCCTCAGCCAAGGAGGAACGAGGACCGCCATCAAGACGAAGGGGCTGGGGGCTTCCAGGAGCCGCGCACAATCGCCTGCATCCTGGGCGGAGCTCAAGCCCCAGCCTCCCAATGCATCTTCAAGAAGTTTGCCCGCGAAGTGAATGCAGTCCTCCCCAGGCTTGAAGCAACGCGCCCTCTCAGGTGGTCAGCATGCGCCATCACATTCAGCTCAGCGGATCAACTCAAGTGTGCGGCCACAGCCGGAGTCCTCCCGATGCTTTGCTCCCAGTCATCAGCAATGTACTGGTCAACAGGACCCTCATCGATTGTGGGGCAGGGCTCAACCTCCTGTCCGTGGAAACGTTCAACAATCTCCAAGTGCCCTACGACCAGCTTCAGCCAACCAAGCCCTTCTCCGGAGTCACCGACGGCTCCACGGTCACGATTGGGCAGGTCCGCCTCCCTGTCACCTTGGGGCACGCAACAACTACCGCACCGAGCTCATCGACTTCGACGTCGCCCACATCCGCCTGCCGTACAATGCCATCCTCGGGTACCCAGCGCTGGCCAAGTTCATGGTCGTGACTCACCATGGCTACAATGTCCTCAAGATGCCAGGAAGTGGCGGAGTCATCACGGTGCCCTGTGAAGAGAAGGATGCAGTGTGTTCCCTCGAGCGAGCCTTTCAGGCCGCGTCACTGGAAGACCCGGATCGCGGAAGCAGGAGGCTTCCCGAGACCACCCCCAAGAAGAAGAAGACATCATCCGGACCGGCCCCTCGGGAGGCGGGCCCCTCAGGGCCCGCATCTGCCTAGGGGGAACCTCCTTCCATCGCATAGGAAAGCGCGCCCGGCGCCCTCCTCAGGCAGGGCTCGGGGGCTCTCCCCTGGAGGGCCACCGACTTGGCCAGGGTCACGAGGGAGGCGCTTGGGCACCACATGGAGGCGTGTTTCGAAGCACGTTTCCCTCAAGAAGGAGCAAGGCAAGGAAGGTCAGGCCCGCAGGAGTTCGTCGACAAGGCCATTGAAGAACTACAGGAATCAAGAATCATGAGAGGTTGCCGCCGTCTACTGGCTGTGGCTCCCCATCCAGGCGAGGATGGTGGGCTGCGCATCTGCATCGACGTACCCGGGCTCAACCAAGTCGCTACGATGGAGCGCCACTGGCCCTCGCGAGTGGGGCACTGCGGGGGTCCGCCCCACAGCTACGTTCGCATGCCTTACGGCTTGCCGAGCGCGGTTGCTACGTACTAGTGCCTCATGAGGGGCATCATGGAGGCTCAAGAAGACAGACGTTCCGCAACCTTGGCGGAGATGGAGATGATTCGCGAAGAGCTACCAGTGCCTCCGGAGCCTCCCGAGGCCCCTGGGCCTGGGGGCTGGTGAGGATCGACTTCCGCGGCCCGCCGAGTCTGCTGCACCAACACCCATTCGCCCTCGACACCCTCAGGTGACATCTTACAAGTTTCATTTCCAGCTGGGAGCGCCCTCCCAGGGCTGCATCGTTCCCAGGCCGCGTGGGTCCGTCCCTGCGGTATGTATCCTTTTTATTTCATGTCGTTAGCTTGCTTTGATGGGGGCGCCCCTCGGGGCGCATCATCGCCAAGTCGCTCGGGCCCGACCCAGCGATGTCTACCTTCCCAGCATCTGTTTGAATGAATCCCCTCCTTCGTGGCTAACGTGTTTGATCTAGTTGCCTGCTCAACTGACACCAACTAACGAAATTGCTCCCACAACGGCACGACACTTGCGCATGGGTCCGTCCCTGCAACACCGACAAACCTGAATGGCTGAGCTCTGGCCGCGGCAGCCCCGCATGGCGCCACCTCGTCAAGACTCCAGTGCCTCACCTCCCCTCGGAAGAAACTAACGGCAGACTGATAGTTGTCATGGAAACCTTTTCTTCCTTCTGTGATGAGTTTATAGGATCCCCTAAGGGAGTTGCACCAGGCAAGGCCCTCGCGACGTTCCTTTCACTCTCGTTCCTTGCACGTTAAAGGGGGGTGCCTGAGCATCGCGACTCAAGGCTCCTACTGGCTCTCCAGCCATCACTGTCACACCCTAGCTAGATTATGCATTAGAGTGTGCATCATGTTTACCTTCATCAGAAAATTGAAATGGGGAAAGAAGAACCCCCAGCACCCCCCCCCCTGAAATCAACTAGGGTTTACTAAAAATAAATTCAATGAACCTGAAATGCCCTTCAAAAATGTTCACCCTCTTTGCCTTGGGTTAGATCCCTTGGGAAAAATGGTGCACATAATTTTAGGTCAACAAAAGGGGCATTGATTTAAATCATAAGTATTTGAATTTGGGCATTTAAATGCTATTAAATAACTCAAATGCTCAAATAATGTTGGAACTATTTTTTGGGCCACTGAAATATTTCAGTAAGTGTCCATAAATATTTTCAGGATTTTATAAAATGATTTAGTATTTAAACTAAATCAAAACAAAATAACAGAAATAGAAAAACACACAAAAAAAAGGAAAGGCCACTGGGCCACTTACCTGGCCCATCTCCAGCTGGCGGCCCAGCCCACCCCGCTGCCTCCTGTCGTCCCCCTCCTCGGACAGAAGGACGCGGGCGTGTGCCCGACGCTCGCCGGCACGCGCGTGCGCCACCTCCACCCTGCTGGCCACCTCCTGCTTCCCGACCCCCCCTAGACGAGTGCCACGCCTCCCCTGGAACCCTCTCGCTCACTCTCCCTTCCCCATTCTCCCCCCTGGCTCCCTCTCTCTTCCACCGAGCGGAGCCTCATCGCCGCCGTACGCCGTAGACGTAGCCCCCGTGCTCCCCTCGCCCTGCCGCTGAGCCCAGAAGCACCGCCGTGTCTTCCTCGTCCTCCCCACCGAGCTACGCGAGCCGGGAGAGCCTGGAACGTCACCACCACCGTCATCTTCAACCTCGGCCGCCCGAGCTCCTCGCCGTCGATTCGCGCCGTCAAGGTCGCCCCCGAGCCCGCTAGCCACCCCTACGGCACCGCTGTGAGCTCCCGGTCCCTTTCCCCTTAGCCACGCCGTCGATTTCGCCCCGTAGCCGTTGCCCCGCGAGAACCCGAAGCTCGCCGCCGTTGAGCCTCGACGCTGTCGTGGCTACGGCCGTGCACGCACGCGTCCGAGCGCACCACCGCCTTCAACGCGTCCCCAGGAGCCTAACGCACCCACCCGTTCGACCTGCCGTGCCCCCTAGTGCCAACACCAACCTTACCCGAACTCCGGCGGCCGCAAAATAGCTCGCCGCCGTCAGCTCCGGCCACCCCCGCACCTCCCGTTGGTCTCCCTAGTTGCGCACGAGCACGAGCTCCTCCCTGGTGCCCCCAGCGCGCCAAACCATCGCCTGTAACGAAATCCCGACGCGAACGCCGCCGCGATCTGAGGTCACCGGCGGCTAAACGCCGGTAGTCGACGTGGCCGTCAGTAGCGGTTAATTAACCACTAACCACCCCTCTAGAGTCACTGCCATGTGGGCCCTAGTGCTTAATTAGTTAGTTAAATATTCTGTTAGATTAGCACCGGTCTCAGGAGGGCCCCACCTGTCAGTTTGACTTTGCCACGTCACAGTTGACCTGGTCCCACACGTCAGCCACAGAAACCAACTAGAGTCACTGACCAGTGGACCCCACTGGTCGGGTTTGACCTGGACACCGCCTTTGACTTGCTGACGTCATGCTGACGCAAGGCTGACACAGTAACTCTTTTCTGGATTTAATTTTATATAGAAAATTCCAGAAAATTGCCTAAACTTCAAAAATTCATAGAAATTAAACCATAACTCCAAATGAGACAAATTATATATGAAAAATTATCAGAAAAATCCAAGCTATCCATTGGTACTGGTTTCATGCATGTCAAAACAAGTTAAACCTGCTGTTTATGCAATATAAGGTGATGCACTAATATGATCAAGTTAAATGAGCTAACACTTGAACCTTTGGTTCAAATAAGCAATTACCCTTCTGTTTTAGCTTGCATTAGGCCAAGACACATCCATATTGCCATGTCATAGCATGCATCATATTGTTGCATATCGTCATGTGTTGATTGTGCTCGGTTGTGTTCTTCGTGGTAGGTTCTTCCTCCAAGGATATTCACGAGTATCCAACTGAAGGGCAGTATCCCGTTACCACTCCATCAGGCAAGCAACCATTGATCATTCCGATACAACCCATGTTCTCGCTCCTGCTCTTGTTTACTGCATTAAGACAACACGATTCAAACTGCTGTGTGCTACGGTAGTTGAACCCTTATCATCTGCATGACCTGTCATTGCCACCGTAACTAGATGAAACCCACTAGCATGTGTAGGAGTTGATTGAGCCATGTTTTGTGATTCCTACCTTGCTATGCCTGCTATGTTTAGAGTTGTGTCAGGTCTGGTTCATCTGGGTGATGGGCTATTGTGAAATGCTTGTGCCAGTAATATGTGGGGTGTGTTGAACATGTTTTGGTAAAGGTATCGATGAGAGGCCATGTAGGAGTACATGGTGGGTTGTTTCATTGAGGCCGTCCATAAGAACTGAGATCTGTATGTGTGATTTAAGATGCAGTTACTACCGTACATTGGGCCCGAAACAAATGGATCCCCTCGGCTTCTTAGCCACCCTAGTACTCTGTCCAGGAGTTGCAAATAGTTTCTGGTGTTTGTAGGATATGTGTTGGCGGCCGTGCGTAGCGCTGACCCTAGGGATGGGCTACATTGCGGTAGATACACCATGGCACGGTGTACCGAGTCACCCGTTTGGTGTCTCGGGAACCCTGTTCACATCGTTCGGGGCTGTATGTGGAAACCTCTTCCGGACTCCCTGCGGATGGAACCTGGATAGGCGATAACCTGGACTAGGGGCTTAGGTGTTTAGGTAGGCCGTGGCCGACACCCTCGCTGGGCTTCCGCTTGAAGGTTGCCGAGTACATGTCGTGTAGACGGCGGTAAGCGGTGAAAGCGTGTATGACGAAGTACACCCCTGCAGGGTATAAAACTATTCGAATAGCCGCGTCCGTGGTAAAGGACTACTTGGTTGCCTATACAGTTCATAGACAAGTTAATGGATACTACTAAAAGACTCAAGATAAGTGTGAGTACCGAGGATGGCCCTCTCGCAGGATACGAGGGAGGATCCACGGTGGAGTATTGTGATGGTGAGTAGTGGACTCGAGTGCGAAAACTATTTTGCTAAAAGGTTCCGTAGGATAGCTTAGCCAAGAGTCAAAGCTGGCTTGCTGCATAAACCCCACCACCTTCTTGAGAATGAGCATGTATAGTAGGTTCTGATGTAAGACATGCTGAGTACCTTTGTACTCATGTTTGCTTATTTATTGTTTTCAGACGACAACACTGCCCCCTCCGATGGGTTTTACGTAGACCTTGACGTCGATGAGTGACTAGCCACCCAGGTGGTGATCCAGGCCATGGAGGGCCCTATGTAGATAGAAAGGCTTCGAGAAGCCTTCTTTCTTTCTAGAGTCTGTACTCAGACTAGTTGCTTCCGCATGTGCTTGTATGACTGTATGACTTGAGTGTCGGGTCATGTGACCCTAACTGTATGAATATGTTATGTATGGCTCCCTGGAGCCTTTAAATAAAGTACTTGAGTTGTAGAGTTTTGTTGTGATGCCATGTTGTATGTACTCATATCGGGCATATTGTGTGAATGATTGAAATGCTTGGTATGAGTGGGATCCGACAATCTAGTTGTTTGTCCTTCGCAGCCTTTCTTATGGGGGAATGTAGTCTAGTGCTCCTCGAGCCATAGTAGTCCGCTACAGCCCGGTTCACCGGAGTCCTGCTAGCCCAGCACTACTGTTCAGGACACTTGACTGGCCGGCATGTGTTTCACTTCGTCCCTATGTCTGTCCCTTCGGGGAAATGTCACGCGGTGATCTCCGGAGTCCTGTCTAGCCTGCTACAGCCCGGGATCCCCGGAGTCCTGTTAGCCCAGTGCTACAGCCCGGAATCACTTGTTGATGACCGACATGTTCGATGTGATTCATGTATGCCTGTCTCCATAGGTCTGTGCCGCTTTGGGTTCACGACTAGCCATGTCGGCCCGGGTTCTCGGTCATATGGATGCTAGCGACATTGTCATATACGCGAGCCAAAAGGCGCAAACGGTCCTGGGCCATGGTAAGGCGACACCCGTGGGATACCGTGCGTGAGGCCGCAAAGTGATATGAGGGGTCCTGACAGCGTTGGCATCAGAGCCGGACTGCCTGTAGGTTCGTTCAGCCAAACTGGTCGATGTCGAGTCTAGAAATGCTTTAGTTATATGTAAGGGAATTGATTGTGGGAGGGAACGTAAGGTTCTTTTACTCCTTTACCCTATGCTTCTGATCTGAGTCATTCTCTTCTCATTCAACGAGGGTTAAGGACTAGGCTCTCTTCTTCTATCAGGTTCACGTGTTACTAATCCGTAGTAGTTTATAGGATTATTGCTACGAGTTCCAGTCCAGTTTCTACTATTTTAGTACGTTGCTATTTGAATCAGAACCTTGATATGTTGCTGTTGAGCGGTATTGTGAACTATTGTGGATGTCTCAAATCTTTCTCTGAGCATTTACAGCCGTTATGCTGTCCAATTTTCCCTAGGAATTCTGATGTCTTTGTCTTGTGGTTGTGCTTTCAGATGGCCAACCATTCTCAAAATCAAGTGGTTCGCCTGACCAGGTGCCTCGACGTGCCCGGTCATACTGCTATGTTGGTCCGGGTCATGATCGAGACAGGATACCGTTGGTATCCCGAATACACTTTTAAGAGCAGTTCCGCGACTTTAATCAAAGCCAGTATTTCTGCACCGTCAGGATATTTCCTTCCTATCCTGGATCTACCGAGCCCCTTCACTATTCCTATGGACTCGGAGTTACCATTGAGATGGCTGTGCAGGATGCTGCCTACTCCATGATGACCATCTTGCGAGTCCGGACTGGCCTGCTTCGGAACACTGACTTCCGTTACATGCCAGCTTCACTTCCGGGAGCGCAGGGGTATCTTCAGGTTATCTATGCTGACTCCACTCAGGAGGACTCATTAACTCGTACCACCGCTGAGATGCTCGAAGATAAGGACCGAGAGAATCGGGCCTTGAGGCTGGAGCTTTTTAATACCCGTGCTGATCATTGGGCCACATTGACTCGGTTTGCACCTGCGGTGCAAGCTGGATGTATGGATACCAGGGATCTGTATCCTGTGAGAGCAGCTCTGCCATACATGGTGGATTGGCGTGATGTGGGAGGCATCACCCCACCCCTTGGTCCCCACAGGCCACCGTTTGTTGGTCCAAGACCTCATCCTAGCCCCTATGGTCCACAGGCTCCTCAGGACCGTCTGTTTCCGGATGATCACGTTGAACTTCCAGGCTATGGAGGTGACTTCTATGAGGACTACTACGGAGCTATCTGAGTTAGTAGTAGTACAACTAGTATTGTAGTAGTTGTATCCCCACTGTCCTGCGTGACTTGTGGAATACGACTTGGTGTGTAATCGATTCCGGAGGTGTAGACAAATAATGTATAGGGACTCGGAATGCCTCTGATGAGATGTAACGTCTACCTTCATAGTTGTACTGTAGCATGGGCTTGTACTACTATGTATGACGAGTATGACCGTTGGTGTATATATGGCAGTTTTATATTACCATGGCATACGAATGAGCATCTCTGCATTCCGTGTTATCCTTTACATTCTGCACTTCCCTGTTAAGTTTGAGCCATCCTTGTCTAAACCGTTGTCTTGTTTTCCTCCTAGGATGGTCAACACCCGTGGCAACCCTGCTGTCCCGGAGCGGGGGGAAACCAATGCAGCTAGAGGTGAAAATTTGCCTCACCCGCCTTCCCTGGCCGAAGTGATGCTGGAGGCGGAAAGGAACAAGCATGAGACCAACCGCCTGTTGGAGCGGATTGAGCAGAACACTGCACGCCACCCACGAAATGACTTGGTGTCAATCAACGACTTTATCAAGCTGTACCCACCAAAGTTTAACCATTTCGTCGAGCCCCTCGACACGGATGATTGGCTTCGCAGCATCACCCACAAGCTACGTTCTGCCAACGTAGCCGAAGCCGACAAGGTTACCTATGCTGCTTATCATCTCGAGGGCCCCGCTAGCCATTGGTGGGAAAACTATGAAGCTATGCGCCCGGTCGGCCAAATCACTACCTGGGCTGAGTTCAGCGAGGCTTTCCGTGAGCATCACATTCCGGAAGGTCTCATGGATCGCAAGAGGGAGGAGTTCTGCAACTTCACCCAAGGAAGGTTGACTGTGGATGCATATAGGTGAGAATTTGGGAACCTGGCACGCTATGCTCCTGAAGAGGTTTCTACTGACGCCAAGAAGCAGGCAAGGTTCCGCAAGGGACTTAGCCCTGAGCTTCGCCGCGATCTCCGTCTGCACGAGTGCACATCCTTCCAGAAGCTGGTCAATAAAGCTATCAGTGCTGAGACAGGCCAGACTGATTATGACGCTTCACGCAAGCACTCTCGTGATTTTGGGTCTTCATCCGGCTCTGGAGCTCAGAAGCGCCGGGTGTGGATTCCAAGCACCGCACTGCCACCCAGATTCACCCCGAGGCCATCCTTTGAGGCGCCTCGTCCCAACCAGCAATTTGCACCGCCCAAGCCCTATGGTGGCCCCGCTGCTAATGTTGCTCCACGCCACACTATGGTAACATGCTTCAAGTGTGGAGAACCGGGTCACTATAGTCGAGAGTGTCCCCAGAACAACCCCAATCAAGCTGGAAAGTCCGTTGGCCGTGGTAAGCCTGCGGGAAAGACTTTCTACGCCAAGCCGGCCACCACTGCACATGGCCATGTTAATTATGTTTCAGCCGAAGAGGCTCATGAGGATCCCAACGTCGTCCTTGGTACGCTCCTTGTTAACTGCCATCCGGCATCTGTTCTTTTCGATACTGGAGCATCTCATTCATTCATATCCGAGAATTATGCTCGGTTGCATAACACGACATTCTGTAACATGCCCACTTCCATGGTAATTCAAACTCCGGGTTCCAAATGGCAAACTTCTAGGGTAAGCCATGGGAATGAAATTCTTGTCGATAGGCTTGTCTTCCTTGCATCTTTAATAGCTCTCAAGTCCTCCGACATAAACATCATCTTGGGTATGGACTGGATGTCGGCTCATTATGCCAAGATCGATTGTGCCACTAGAACCGTTCAACTTACTCATCCCTCGGGCAAGACAGTTAATGTCTTAACTCGAGTGGCCAAGCGCCAACTTTACTCTCTCAATGCCAACCCTCTTCCAGACCTTGAGGACGTTCTGGTAGTCCGAGACTTCCCGGATGTGTTTCCGGAAGAACTGCCAGGTGTTCCACCTGACCGGGATGTCGAGTTTGTGATAGACCTTGTTCTAGGAACCGTTCCAATTGCTAGAAGACCCTACAAGATGGCACCCTTAGAACTAGCCGAGCTTAAGAACCAACTCGATGAGTCCTTGAACAAAGGGTTCATCCGTCCTAGCTCCTCTCCTTGGGCTTGCCCCGTCCTCTTCGTCAAGAAGAAGGATGGAACGGGTCGAATGGTTGTGGATTACCGACCTGTCAATCTGGTCACCATCAAGAACAAATACCCGCTTCCCAGGATCAACGACCTGTATGATCATCTCGCTGGATCCTCAGTCTTCTCCAAGATGGATTTGAGGTTGGGCTACCATCAAATCAAAATCAGAAACGGGGACATTCCCAAAACGGCTTTTGTTACTCGTTATGGCCAATACAAGTACACCGTCATGTCCTTCGGTTTAACCAATGCCCCGGCCACCTTCTCCCGGTTAATGAACTCGGTTTTCATGGAGTACTTGGACAAATTCGTCGTAGTATACCTCGATGACATACTCATCTACTCCAAGAATGAAGAGGAACATGCCGAACATCTAAGGCTGGTATTGATGAAACTTCGAGAGCATCGCCTTTATGCCAAATTCTCCAAGTGTGAATTTTGGTTGTCAGAAGTGACCTATCTAGGCCATGTAATCTCTGGTAAGGGTATTGCTGTTAATCCCGAGCGAGTTCAAGCCGTCCTTGATTGGACTCCACCTGAAACGGTCAAGCAACTTCGGAGTTTCCTTGGCCTAGCGAGCTATTGCCGCCGCTTCGTCGAGAATTTCTCCAAGGTTGCTAAACCTCTAACTGAACTCCTCAAGAAAGATAAAAAGTTCGAGTGGACTCCACAGTGCAAGTTCAGTTTTCAGGAACTGAAAAGACGCCTGACATCTGCTCCCGTACTGGTACCACCAGATTTCTCCAAGGACTTTATTATCTATTGCGACGCCTCGCGACAAGGACTAGGTTGCATACTCATGCAAGATCGTCAGGTAATTGCCTATGCTTCACGGCAATTACACCCACATGAGGAAAATTATCCCACACATGATCTAGAGCTTGCAGCTGTAGTCCATGCACTCAAAACCTGGCGACATTACCTTCTCGGTAATCGTTGCGAGATCTTCACAGATCACCAAAGGTTGAAATATATCTTCACCCAACCAGATTTGAATCTCAGGCAAAGACGTTGGGTCGAGTTGATCTCGGATTACGACTTAGGAATAACTTACACCCCTGGCAAGGCCAATGTCATGGCTGATGCACTAAGTCGTAAGTCCTACTGTAACAACCTGATGTTACAACAAAGTCAACCACTTCTCCATGAGGAATTTCGCAAGCTTAATCTTCACATTGTTCCTCAAGGATTCCTATCCACCCTGGTAGCGGAACCTACCCTTACGGATCAGGTCATCAAGGCACAGAAGATAGATCCGAGAATTTCCCGTATCAAGAGAAATGCTAAGAAAGGAGTCGTGAATTGTTTCTCCATTGATGATCAAGGTGTCGTATACTTTGGGAATTGCCTAGTGGTTCCAAAGGCGCGAAACCTGAGGCGACTGATCCTTAAGGAAGCTCATGAATCCCCTCTCACCATTCATCCCGGTAGTACTAAAATGTATCAAGACCTACGCCAGAGGTTTTGGTGGACTAGGATGAAGAGAGAAATCGCTCAATACATTGCCAATTGCGATGTTTGTCGTCGTGTTAAAGCAGAGCATCAACGGCCTGCTGGCACCCTTCAACCTTTGGCTATTCCTGAATGGAAATGGGACAAAATCAGTATGGATTTCATCACTGGGTTTCACAGGACCAAGACGGGGAATAATGCCATCTTCGTCGTGATCGACCGTCTTTCCAAAGTAGCCCATTTTCTACCTGTTCGTGAGAGTATCACCGCTAGCCAGCTAGCTGACTTATACATCTCCCGAATAGTGTCTCTTCATGGTGTCCCATTGGAAATTAACTCAGACCGTGGAAGTATCTTCACCTCTCGATTTTGGGAAAGTTCCCAAAATGCTATGGGAACTCATCTCTCCTTTAGCACCGCCTTCCATCCTCAATCAAGTGGTCAAGTAGAGCGAGTCAATCAAATTCTGGAAGATATGCTCCGAGCTTATGTTATCTCGTTCGGAATGAGTTGGGAGAAATGCCTTCCATTCGCGGAGTTTGCTTATAACAATAACTATCAAGCTAGTTTGGGCAAGGCTCCCTTCGAAGTTCTC
This sequence comes from Triticum monococcum, assembly GCA_034509565.1. NCBI lineage: Eukaryota > Viridiplantae > Streptophyta > Magnoliopsida > Poales > Poaceae > Triticum > Triticum monococcum. The sequence continues at coordinate 531,536,630 of CM067846.1, forward strand.
TATGGACGAAAATGTCGAACTCCTCTTAACTGGTCAGAAACCGGGGAAAGACAACTCTTTGGCCCGGATATGATTCAGGAAGCAGAAGAGCAGGTTCGCGTTATTCGTGAGAAATTGAAAACAGCCCAATCTCGCCAAAAGAGTCAATATGATCGTAAACATAAGCCTATGACATTTGAAATTGACGAGAAAGCTTACCTTCGGTTACCCCGTTAAAGGGAACCCATCGTTTCGGTATCAAAGGCAAATTGGCTCCTCGTTACATTGGACCCTTTCGCATTCTTGCCAAACGAGGAGAAATTGCCTACCAATTGGAACTACCTCCGCATCTTTCCAGAGTTCATGATGTCTTCCACGTTTCGCAACTCAGGCGTTGCTTCGCGCATCCTATCCGTGGAGTGGACCACGAAACGCTTGATTTACAAGATAACCTTTCTTATCGGGAATACCCCGTTCGTATCCTTGATCAAGCCGAGCGTACCACTCGACGTCATAATATCAAGTTTCTCAAGGTTCAATGGTCACACCATTCCGAGGAAGAAGCCACTTGGGAAAGGGAGGATCGTCTTCGACTCGAGTACCCCACCTTCTTCCCAGATGATCCTAAATCTCGGGACGAGATTCTATTGAGTGGGGGTGAGTTGTCACACCCTAGCTAGATTATGCATTAGAGTGCGCATCATGTTTACCTTCATCAGAAAATTGAAATGGGGAAAGAAGAACCCCCAGCACCCCCCCTGAAATCAACTAGGGTTTACTAAAAATAAATTCAATGAACCTGAAATGCCCTTCAAAAATGTTCACCCTCTTTGCCTTGGGTTAGAACCCTTGGGAAAAATGGTGCACATAATTTTAGGTCAACAAAAGGGGCATTGATTTAAATCATAAGTATTTGAATTTGGGCATTTAAATGCTATTAAATAATTCAAATGCTCAAATAATGTTGGAACTATTTTTTGGGCCACTGAAATATTTCAGTAAGTGTCCATAAATATTTTCAGGATTTTATAAAATGATTTAGTATTTAAACTAAATCAAAAAAATAACAGAAATAGAAAAACACAAAAAAAGTAAAAAGGGAAAGGCCACTGGGCCACTTACCTGGCCCATCTCCAGCTGGCGGCCCAGCCCACCCCGCTGCCTCCTGTCGTCCCCCTCCTCGTACAGAAGGACGCGGGTGTGTGCCCGACGCTCGCCGGCACGCGCGCGCGCCACCTCCACCCTGCTGGCCACCTCCTGCTTCCCGACCCCCCTAGACGAGTGCCACGCCTCCCCTGGAACCCTCTCGCTCACTCTCTCTTCCCCATTCTCCCCCTGGCTCCCTCTCTCTTCCACCGAGCGGAGCCTCGTCGCCGCCGTACGCCGTAGACGCAGCCCCCGTGCTCCCCTCGCCCTGCCGCTGAGCCCAGAAGCACCGCCGTGTCTTCCTCGTCCTCCCCACCGAGCTACGCGAGTCGGGAAAGCCTGGAACGTCACCACCACCGTCATCTTCAACCTCGGCCACCCGAGCTCCTCGCCGTCGATTCGCGCAGTCAAGGTCGCCCCCGAGCCCGCTAGCCACCCCTACGGCACCGCTGTGAGCTCCTGGTCCCTTTCTCCTTAGCCACGCCGTCGATTTCGCCCCGTAGCCGTTGCCCCGCGAGCACCCGAAGCTCGCCGCCGTTGAGGCTCGACGCCGTCGTGGCTACGGCCGTGCAAGCACGCGTCCGAGCACACCACCGCCTTCAACGCGTCCCCAGGAGCCTAACGCACACACCCGTTCGACCTGCCGTGCCCCCTAGTGCCAACCCCAACCTTACCCGAACTCCGGCGGCCGCAAAAGAGCTCGCCGCCGTCAGCTCCGGCCACCCCCGCACCTCCCGTTGGTCTCCCTAGTTGCGCACGAGCACGAGCTCCTCCCTGGTGCCCCCAGCGCGCCAAACCATCGCCTGTAGCGAAATCCCGACGCAGACGCCGCCGTGATCTGAGGTCGCCGGCGCCTAAACGCCGGTAGCCGACGTGGCCGTCAGTAGCGGTTAATTAACCACTAACCACCCCTCTAGAGTCACTGCCATGTGGGCCCTAGTGCTTAATTAGTTAGTTAACTATTCTGTTAGATTAGCACCGGTCTCAGGAGGGCCCCACCTGTCAGTTTGACTTTGCCACGTCACAGTTGACCTGGTCCCACACGTCAGCCACAGAAACCAACTAGAGTCACTGACCGGTGGACCCCACTAGTCGGGTTTGACCTGGACACCGCCTTTGACTTGCTGACGTCATGCTGACGCAAGGCTGACGCAGTAACTCTTTTCTGGATTTAATTTTATAAAGAAAATTCCAGAAAATTGCCTAAACTTCAAAAATTCATAGAAATTCAACCATAACTCCAAATGAGACAAATTATATATGAAAAATTATCAGAAAAATCCAAGCTATCCATTGGTACTGGTTTCATGCATGTCAGAACAAGTTAAACCTGCTGTTTATGCAATATAAGGTGATGCACTAATATGATCAAGTTAAATGAGCTAACACTTGAACCTTTGGTTCAAATAAGCAATTACCCTTCTGTTTTAGCTTGCATTAGGCCAAGACACATCCATATTGCCATGTCATAGCATGCATCATATTGTTGCATATCGTCATGTGTTGATTGTGCTCGGTTGTGTTCTTCGTGGTAGGTTCTGCCTCCGACGATATTCACGAGTATCCAACTGAAGGGCAGTATCCCGTTACCACTCCATCAGGCAAGCAACCATTGATCATTCCGATACAACCCATGTTCTCGCTCCTGCTCTTGTTTACTGCATTAAGACAACATGATTCAAACTGCTGTGTGCTACGGTAGTTGAACCCTTATCCTCTGCATGACCTGTCATTGCCACCGTAACTAGATGAAACCCACTAGCATGTGTAGGAGTTGATTGAGCCATGTTTTGTGATTCCTACCTTGCTATGCCTGCTATGCTTAGGAGGATTTTAGTCCGTAGGACGACGTACACATCAATAATCATACCATAGGCTAGCTTCTAGGGTTTAGCCTCCTCGATCTCGTGGTAGATCTACTCTTGTACTACCCATATCATCAATATTAATCAAGCAGGACGTAGGGTTTTACCTCCATCGAGAGGGCCCGAACCTGGGTAAAACTTCATGTCCCTTGTCTCCTGTTACCATCCGGCCTAGACGCACAGTTCGGGACCCCCTACCCGAGATCCGCTAGTTTTGACACCGACAGCAAGAAAGATCAATCTAGTAGGCCAAACCAAACTGATAATTCGAAGAGACTTGCAAAGATAACCAATCATATATAAAAGAATTCAGAGAAGATTCAAATATTGTTCATAGATAGACTTGATCATAAACCCACAATTCATCGGTCTCAACAAACACATCGCTATAAGAAGATTACATCGAATAGATCTCCACAAGAGAGGGGGAGAACATTGTATTGAGATCCAAAAAGAGAGAAGAAGCCATCTAGCTACTAACTATGGACCCGTAGGTCTGAGGTAAACTACTCACACTTCATCGGAGGGGCTATGGTGTTGATGTAGAAGCCCTCCGTGATCGATGCCCCCTCCAGCGGAGCTCTGGAACAGGCCCCAAGATGGGATCTCGTGGATTCAGAAAGTTACAGCGGTGGAATTAGGGTTTTGGCTCCGTATCTGATCGTTTGGGGGTACGTAGGTATATATAGGAGGAAGGAGTACGTCAGTGGAGCAACAGGGGGCCCACGAGGGTGGAGGGCGCGCCTGGGGGGGTAGGCGCGCCCCCTACCTCGTGGACTCCTCTTTTGTGTCTTGACATAGGGTCCAAGTCTCCTGGGTCTTGTTCGTTGAGAAAATCATGTTCCCGAAGGTTTCATTCCGTTTGGACTCCGTTTGATATTCCTTTCCTTCGAAACCCTAAAACAGGAAAAAAACAGCAATTTTGGGCTGGGCCTCCGGTTAATAGGTTAGTCCCAAAAATAATATAAAAGTGGATAATAAAGCCTAATAATGTCCAAAACAGTAGATAATATAGCATGGGGCAATCAAAAATTATAGATACGTTGGAGACGTATCAGGGCACTCTACTACGAAGTAATTTAGTGCATGGCTGGTGGACCCCGATGCTGGCTGTCCCACACGTCAGCGAAAGTGAGTAGCAAGGTTCCCGACGACCGTCGAGGAGGATCCGTATGGTAGAGTGTGTCCACTGTTTTTCTGAAGAAGAAAATTGATTACAACAAGCGTTTCCACTCTTATGACGGAGCAGTGCGAAACACGGCAGCCACTTGAACATACACAATGCTTCTATTACTAGGCATGTGCAGTGGTTCGTATGTCAGTACTACATAATCTTATTGCTAGCGTAGTAAGATATGACGACAACAAATGATGTTGTGCGTATGTTAACTATATGAACAGTAATGTAACATAGTACCGCTTTTTCGACTATCCAGTCGAGAATGAACGGTGAGATCAATGTTAACAGAACTATGTCTATAGCGCACAGAGAGTACGGTGCCACAGTACTCCACGAAACATGAACCATATGAAGCACGAATCGGTGTTAGGTAGGGTGTATGAAGGGTGCACGAGATGGGAGCAAAAGTTCCCTTCTCGACCCACTTTTGGGTTTTTGGTAGAGTGAATGAACGGTGCATGAGTCCACACTAGTAGGTTAACACAAATACACGAAGAGGGAACAACTATATTGAGATGAGAATGCAACCAAACACACCCACATGCTTTGTGCTATAGTGACCGATGTGCATCACCTGAGTTTGATCCAACGGTCATGTTGCGCCGAGACATGGACATGCCCATGAGGAGGATGCCTAAAAACCACTGAAGTCCCTCTCCTTCTCGAGGCGCACGACGTTGGTGATGCAGGGTGCACCCGCCCGCAGAGCCTGCTCCCAGTCGACGGGAGCCAGCTCGTCAAAGACGGCGTCCAATGGCACGAATAGATTCTGGTGATGGAACCCTGAGAGGATTCACCCGACAACGACAACGGCAGCCCGCAACCCCTCCTTGTTCAGCTCCACCCCCACCATCGTGCAGGGATGGCTCAGCTCCTCGGAGATATAGGTGAAGAATGATACCAGGCCAGGAAGCCCCAGCTCGTTGAATTCGACGGGGTGGTCGAACGGGTTTAGCCCAACGACTGGCATGGTCGTGCTGGCACGACGGTAGGCATCGCACAGCTGCAACACGTGTGTGGAAACTTGGTCCACCACGTGGCTCAGGCAATCCTGGACCTCATCACGATCGGCCCGCTCGCGCTCCAGCCGGCTCCCCTGACGGCCTATCGTATCTCCCGCTTTCTGTAGCAACGTCACCGATGCCTCGAGCATCTTTGTGGTGGACGACTGCCGCTTTTGAAGCTCCGTGAACTCCCTCACATAACGGAGGAGCATGGCACTCCTCTCCTCCTTGAGCTCACGGAGCTCCACTTCCTTAGCCCTGAGCTCCGCATCCTTGCCCTGGAGCTCCTGTGTCAGGCGCCTCACCTCAGACTCCGTGACCAGTGATACGTCTCCAACGTATCTATAATTTTTGATTGCTCCATGCTATTATATTATCTGTTTTGGATGTTTGATGGGCTTTAATATGCTCTTTTATATTATTTTTGGGACTAACCTATTAATCGGAGGCCTAGTGCCAGTTTCTGTTTTTTTTTTGCCTATTTTAGAGTTTCGCTGAAAAGGAATACCAAACGGAGTCCAAACAGAATTAAACCTTTGCGATGATCTTTCTTGGACCAAAAGCAAACCAGAAGACTTGGAGTTGATGTCTGGAACGCCACGAGGTGGCCACGAGGCAGGAGGGCGCGCCCAGGGGGGTAGGCGCGCCCCCACCCTCGTGGGCCTCTCGTAGCTCCACGGATGTACTTCTTTCGCCTATATATACTCTTATACCCTAGATCAATCGCAGCAAGCCATGGAACCACTTTTCCACCGCCGCAACCTTCTGTACCCGTTGGATCCCATCTTGGGGCCTCTTCCGGCGATCTACTCGAGGAGGAATCGATCATAGAGGGCTTCTATATCAACACCATAGCCTCTCTAATGTAGTGTGAGTAGTTTACCACAGACCTTCAGCTCCAAGTTATTAGCTAGATGGCTTCTTCTCTCTCTTTGATTCTCAATACAAAGTTCTCCTCGATGTTCTTGGAGATCTATTTGATGTAATACTCTTTTGCGGTGTGTTTGCCGAGATCCGATGAATTGTGGGTTTATGAACAAGATTATCTACGAATATTATTTGGTTCTTCTTTGAATTCTTATATGCATGATTTGATATCTTTGCAAGTCTCTTCGAATTATCAGTTTAGTTTGGCCTACTAGATTGATCTTTCTTGCAATGAGAGAAGTGCTTAGCTTTGGGTTCAATCTTGCGGTGTCCTTTCCCAGTGACAGTAGGGGCAGCAAGGCACGTATTGTATTATTGCCATCGAGGATTAAAAGATGGGGTTTATATCATATTTCTTGAGTTTATCCCTCTACATCATGTCATCTTGCTTAAAACGTTACTCTGTTCATATGACCTTAATACTCTAGATGCATGCTGGATAGCGGTCAATGTGTGGAGTAATAGTAGTAGATGCAGAATCATTTCGGTCTACTTAACACGAACATGATGCTTATATTCATGATCATTTCCCTAGATATTCTCATAACTTGCGCTTTTCTATCAATTGCTCGGCAGTAATTTGTTCACCCACTGTAATACATGATATCTTGAGAGAAGCCACTATATTTGGCCCCCGGGTCTCTTTCTTATTATATTGCATCTCTTTTCTTTACATCACATCTTGTTTACTATTTTGCACTCTTTACTTTCCAATCTATACAAAAAATACAAAAAATATTTATTTTACTATCTTTATCAGATATCACTTTTGCGAGTGACCATGAAGGGATTGACAACTCCTTTATCGCGTTGGTTGGATGGTTGTTGATTGTTTTTGCAGGTACTAGTTGACTTGTGCATTGTCTCCTACTGGATTGATACCTTGGTTCTCATAAACTGAGGGAAATACTTACGCTACTTTGCTGCATCACCCTTTCCTCTTCAAGGGAAAACCAACGCATGCTCAAGAGGTAGCAAGAAGGATTTCTGGCACCGTTGCCGGGGAGATCTACGCGAAGTCAAGACATGCCAAGTACGCATCATAAACTCTTCTCCCTCGCATTACATTATTTGCCATTTGCCTCTCGTTTTCCTATCCCCCGCTTCTAAAACGATTTTTGAAAACCTTTGCCTTTTATTCACCCCTCTTCCGTACATCTCTTTTTGCTTGCTTCTTGTGTGCTTGTGTGTTGGATTGATTGTTTTTCATGATGGCTCAAGATAATACTAAATTGTGTGACTTTTCTAGTACCAACAACAATGATTTTATTAGCACTTCGATTGCTCCTACTACCGATGCTGAATCTTGTGAAATTAATACCACTTTGTTGAATCTTGTTATGAAATATCAATTTTTCTGGTCTTCCTAGTGAAGATGCCGCTACCCATTTAACAACTTTGTTGATTTTTGTGATGTGCAAAAGAAGAAAGATGTGGATAATGATATTGTTAAATTGAAGTTATTTCTGTTTTCTCTTAGATATCATGCTAAAACTTGGTTCTCTTCTTTGCCTAAAAATAGTATTGATTCATAGAATAAGTGCAAAGATGCTTTTATCTCTAAGTATTTTCCTCCCGCTAAGATCATCTCTCTTAGGAACGATATTATGAATTTTAAGCAACTTGATCATGAGCATGTTGCACAAACTTCGGAGAGGATGAAATTAATGATACATAATTGCCCTACACATGGTTTGAATTTGTGGATGATTATACAAAAAAAATTATGTCGGATTGAATTTTGCTTCTAGAAATCTTTTAGATTCAGCGGCGGGAGGCACTTTGATGGAAATCAGTTTTGGAGAAGCTACTAAACTCCTAGACAACATTATGGTTAATTATTCTCAATGGCACACCGAAAGATCCATTAGTAAAAAAGTTCATGCGATTGAAGAGATTAATGTTTTGAGTGGAAAGATGGTTGAACTTACGAAGTAGTTTGCTAATAAAAGTGTTTCTTTCGATCCTAATGATATGCCTTGGTCCACTTTGATAGAGAATAACCAGCACAGATGCCCGTGCGTTGCAACGGGATGAAAAAACAACAAATCCTTAACCCAATGGCTCAAGACCCCCTCCTCCTCCCACCATCCATGCCAGAGATGATGATATCAAGAAACTTTTTAAAATCCTCCACGCTGCCATAAAAGATGTGTTGTGCAAAAAAAACATAAACATTAAAGGATTTCGTTGGTGTATTGAAAGTGTGTGCAATATAAGTCACTGAAATATCTACCTTGTTGCAAGTATCTCTTGACATCTTTGTTGGCATTGCTTAGTGATGCCCAATAAATATCGCATTATACCGAAAATAATAATGTTCATTTTGGTACAACGTATTTGCTTCACTATGGAGGCAACACAAATTTCCATGAACCAGAGTTGGCTAGGTTTAGGCACTATGTAGCATAGTATTCATAACCAATGATATTATGAGAGTTGTATAAAGATCATCAATCCCTAGGTAATATAGATAGAAAACTGTGGAGTTCGTGTCGCACACAGCAGGGACTCCAAGTCCGACTCTATGTGCTTTGGTGATGGGCGAAAAACACAAAACTTGAAAAGTTGTTAGGTTTTCTTGCATGTTGCAAGTTAATGTTACTTCTGTGCAGTGTGTAGATGATCTGAAAATTACAGCTCCTATGACATGAAGATGTTGAAAAAGCTTGATTCAAGTATAAAGGAAACCTTGACATATTTGTTCGTCGGGTGCACATTTGTGGCCGAATGTTGGGCAACCGTTGGAATCACCTGGACTGCTTTGGATGATTGTTGTAGCTACTTTGTACTATGCCACTACTAACCCCCCGCACCACCACCCCTCCCCCATAACTTCATCTTGACATGTTTTTGAATAGGGAACTCAATCTTGACATGTAATTTGTATGTTGTTGTCTACTGATTTATACAAAGTCAGTGGGGGGCCTTTTCCCCACTCTCTAATGCTCCTAAAAAAATATGAAGGAAAAGTTTGCCAAGCTTGGAGATCCGGTTCACAACGGGAGAAAAAATTAACGTTTATATATTATTAGACAGAGTCATTGGCCCTTATGTTATAAATCAATGGTTGTGCATTTGAGAATTAATTCCACTTGCTTTCATGGTGTTTGGCATGCGCACGGAAACCTTTGGCGAGAATGGGCAATCTTCCATGATCCCTCTCTTTTATTTTTCTCGCTTTCCTTCTTTTCCTATTTTTCTCTGTATCTTTCCTTCTTATTATTTGACACACCGCTTCCCGTCTCTTACCTTCCATATTATGGCTTCCTCCACCTTTATTTTTTTCCTATCAATTCAAGCCTGAAATCCCTCATTTTCATGCATAATTTTTGGCATTAAATGGCCTGCCATAATACCTCCTTAATTACAAGATGGCAAGGTCCTCCCTTTCTTGCATGGCCGTTTCTAAGACCCGCAACTCACCCTCCGTTCTTTATTCTTGAGGTGCCTTTTTTAGTTCATGACAACTCGCAGTCTATAAATTGATAAAATTTTATGTAAACAAGCGATACGGGGCTATTTAAAGGAATAACAAACCGCTATTTTAACACAAACATGAGCTAGCCTAGTTGGTGCTAGCCTTATCGAGGCAGGAGCAGGTCGTGTGTTTGATTCTCTGCTGAGCTATTATTATTTTTTCGCTTTTTTGTTCGAAGCCCAGGAGCAGGCCCATGGCCCAGTACGTGTGCGAGGTACACGAAAAGAAGGCGCCCAAAGTAGCGCTAGCATACATAGCCCGAAAAAAGGCAAAAAAAGTACCACCCCGGATACTAATAACGAATTCATAAAAATAATATAGGTGAACGGATGAAAAAATTGGTGAAACACACCTTGCTTTATTAGTAGATATAGATAATGAATCTATGGATGTGAATTTTGTTGGTAGGAACAATTTATTGGGGAACATAGTAATTTCAAAAAATTTCCTACGCACACGCAAGATCATGGTGATGCATAGCAACGAGAGGGGAGAGTGTTGTCTACGTACCCTCGTAGACCGAAAGCGGAAGCGTTAGCACAACGCGGTTGATGTAGTCGTACGTCGTCACGGCCCAACCGATCAAGTACCGAACGCACGGCACCTCCGAGTACTGCACACGTTCAACTCGATGACGTCCCTCGAACTCCGATCCAGCAGAATGTCGGGGAAGAGTTCCGTCAGCACGACGGCGTTGTGACGATCTTGATATTCTACCGTCGCAGGGCTTCGCCTAAGCACCGCTACGATATTATTGAGGATTATGGTGGAGGGGGGCACCGCACACGGCTAAGAGATCAATGATCAATTGTTGTGTCTATGGGGTGCCCCCTGGCCACGTATATAAAGGAGTGCAGGAGGGGAGGGGCCCGTCCGCTCTATGGCGCGCCCTAGGGGAGTCCTACTCCCACCAGGAGTAGGATTCCCCCTTTCCTAGTAGAACTAGGATCCCTTCCAAGTAGTAGGAGTAGGAGAGAAGGAAAGGGAAGGGAAAAGGACAAGGAAGGAAGGGGGCGCCCCCCTCCCTAGTCCAATTCGGACCAGCCCATGGGGAGGGGTGCGGCCACCCTTTGAGGCTTTTCTCTCCTTTCCCATATGGTCCATTAAGGCCCAATATGAATTCCCGTAACTCCCGTGTACTCCCGAAAATACCCAAATCACTCGGAACCTTTCCAATGTCCGAATATAGTAGTCCAATATATCGATCTTTACGTCTCGACCATTTCGAGACTCCTCGTCATCTCCCCGATCTCATCCAGGACTCCGAACTCCTTCGGTACATCAAAACACATAAACTCATAATATAACCGTCATCGAACTTTAAGCGTGCGGACCCTACGGGTTCGAGAACTATGTAGACATGACCGAGACACGTCTCCGGTCAATAACCAATAGCGGAACCTGGATGCTCATATTGGCTCCTACATATTCTACGAAGATCTTTATCGGTCAAAACGCATAACAACATACGTTGTTCCCTTTGTCATTGGTATGTTACTTGCCCAAGATTCGATCGTCGGTATCTCAATACCTAGTTCAATCTCGTTACCGGCAAGTCTCTTTACTCATTCCGTAATACATCATCCCGCAACTAACTCATTAGTTGCAATGCTTGCAAGGCTTATAGAGATGTGCATTACCGAGTGGGCCTAGAGATACCCCTCAAACAATCGGAGTGACAAGTCCTAATCTCGAAATACGCCAACCCAACAAGTACCTTCGGAGACACCTGTAGAGCACCTTTATAATCACCTGGTTACATTGTGACATTTGGTGGCACACAAAGTGTTCCTCCGGTAAACGAGAGTTGCATAATATCATAGTCATAGGAACATGTATAAGTCATGAAGAAAGCAATAGCAACAAACTAAACGATCGTGTGCTAAGCTAACGGAATGGGTCAAGTCAATCACATCATTCTCCTAATGATGTGATCCCGTTAATAAAATGATAACTCATATCTATGGTTAGGAAACATATCTATCTTTGATCAACGAGCTAGTCAAGTAGAGGCATACTAGTGACACTCTGTTTGTCTATGTATTCACACATGTATTATGTTTCCGGTTAATACAATTCTAGCATGAATAATAAACATTTATCATTAAATAAGGAAATAAATAATAACTTTATTATTGCCTCTAGGGCATATTTCCTTCAGTCTCCCACTTGCACTACAGTCAATAATCTAGTTCACATCACCATGTGATTTAACATCAATAGTTCACATCACCATGTGATTAACACCCATAGTTCACATCGTCATGTGACCAACACCCAAAGGGTTTACTAGATTCAATAATCTAGCTAGTTCACATCGCTATGTGATTAACGCCCAAAGATTACTAGGGTGTGATCATGTTTTGCTTGTCAGAGAAGTTTAGTCAACGGGTCTGACACATTCACATCCGTAAGTATTTTGCAAATTTCTATGTCAACAATGCTCTGCACTAGGCTACTCTAGCTAATTGCTACCACTTTCAATATGTATCCAGATTGAGACTTTGAGTCATCTGGATCAGTGTCAAAACTTGCATCGACGTAACCTTTTACGACGAACCTTTTGTCACCTCCATAATTGAGAAACATGTCCTTATTCCACCATGGATAATTTTGACCAATGTCCAGTGATCTACTCCTAGATCACTATTGTACTCCCTTTTTGAACTCAGGGTAGGGTATACAATAGGTCTGGTACACAGCATGGCATACTTTATAGAACCTATGGCTGAGGCATAAGGAATGACTTTCATTCTCTCTCTACCTTCTACCGTGGTCGGGTTTTGAGTCTTACTCAACTTCACACCTTTGTAACATAGGCAAGAACTCCTTCTTTGACTGTTCCATTTTGAACTACTTCAAAACTTGTCAAGGTATGTACTCATTGAAAAACTTGTCAAGCATCTTGATCTATCTCTATAGATCTTGATGCTCAATATGTAAGCAGCTTCACTGAGGTCTTTCTTTGAAAAAACTCCTTTCAAACACTCCTTTATGCTTTGCAGAATAATTCTACATTATTTCCGATCAACAATATATCATACACATATACTTATCAGAAATGTTGTAGTGCTCCCACTCACTTTCTTGTAAATACAGGCTTCACCGCAAGTCTGTATAAAACTATATGCTTTGATCAACTTATCAAAGCGTTTATTCCAACTCCGAGATGCTTGCACCAGTCCATAGATGGATCGCCGGAGCTTGCATATTTTGTTAGCACCTTTAGGATTGACAAAACCTTCTGGTTGCATCATATACAACTCTCCTTTAATAAATCCATTAAGGAATGCAGTTTTGTTTATCCATTTGCCAGATTTCATAAAATGTGGCAATTGCTAACATGATTCGGACAGACTTAAGCATAGATACGAGTGAGAAACTCTCATCGTAGTCAACACCTTGAACTTGTCAAAAACATTTTGCGAGAATTCTAGCTTTGTAGATAGTAACACTACTATCAACGTCCATCTTCCTCTTGAAGATCCATTTAATCTCAATGGCTCACCGATCTTTGGGCAAGTCAATCAAAGTCCATACTTTGTTCTTATACATGGATCTCATCTCAGATTTCATGGCCTCAAGCCATTTCGTGGAATCTGGGCTCATCATCGCTTCCTCATAGTTCGTAGGTTCGTCATGGCCAAGTAACATGACCTCCAGAACATGATTACCGTACCACTCTGGTGCGGATCTCACTCTGGTTTACCTACGAGGTTCGGTAGTAACTTGATCTGAAGTTACATGATCATCATCATTAGCTTCCTCACTAATTGGTGTAGGAGTCACAGAAACAGATTTATGTGATGAACTACTTTCTAATAAGGGAGCAGGTACAGTTACCTCATCAAGTTCTACTTTCCTCCCACTCACTTCTTTCGAGAGAAACTCCTTATCTAGAAAGGATCCATTCTCAGCAAAGAATAACTTGCCTTTGGATCTGTGATAGAAGGTGTACCCAACATTTTCTTTTGGGTATCATATGATGACGCACTTCTCCGATTTGGGTTTGAGCTTATCAGGTTGAAACTTTTCCACATAAGCATTGCAACCTCAAACTTTAAGAAACAACAACTTTGGTTTCTTGCCAAACCACAGTTCATACGATGTCGCCTCAATGGATTTAGATGGTGCCCTTTTTAACGTCAATGCAGCTGTCTCTAATGCATAACCCCAAAACTATAGTGATTAATCGGTAAGAAACATCATAGATTGCACTATATCCAATAATAGTACGGTTATGACGTTCGGACACACCATTATGTTGTGGTGTTCCGGGTGGCATGATTTTGTGAAACTATCCCACATTGTTTTTATTGAAGACCAAACTCGTAACTCAAATATTTGTCTCTGTGATCAGATTGTAGAAACTTTGTTTTCTTGTCATGATGATTTTCCACTTCACTCTGAAGTTCTTTGAATTTTCAAATGTTTCAGACTTATGTTTCATCCAGTAGATATACCCATATCTTCTCAAATCATCTGTGAAGGTCAGAAAATAATGATACCTGCCGCGATCCTCAATATTCATCGGAACACATACATTAGTATGTATGATTTCCAACAAATCTTTTGCTTGCTCCATTGTTCCGGAGAACGGAGTCTTAGTCATCTTGCCCATGAGGCATGGTTCACAAGCATCAAAATGATTCATAATCAAGTGATTCCAAAAGCCCATCAGTATGGAGTTTCTTCATGCGCTTTACACCAATATGACCTAAACGGCAGTGCCACAAATAAGTTGCACTATCATATTAACTTTGCATCTTTTGGTTTCAATATTATGAATATGTGTATCACTACGATCGAGATCCAACAAACCATTTTCATTGGGTGTGTAACCATATAAGGTTTTATTCATGTAAACAGAACAACAATTTATTCTCTTACTTAAATGAATAACCATATTGCAATAAACATGATCAAATCATATTCATGCTCAACACAAACACCAAATAACACTTATTTAGGGTCAACACTAATCCCGAAAGTATAGGGAGTGTGCGACAATGATCATATCAATCTTGGAACCACTTCCAACACACATCATCACTTCACCCTTAACTAGTCTCTATTCATTCTGCAACTCCCGTTTCGAGTTACTACTCTTAGCAACTGAACCAGTATCAAATAGCGAGGGGTTGCTACGAACACTAGTAAAATACACATCAATAATCTGTATATCAAATATACCTTTTTTTCACTTTGCCATCCTTCTTATCCGCCAAATACTTGGGGTAGTTCCGCTTCCAATGACCAGTCGCTTTGCAGTAGAAGCACTCAGTTTCAGGCTTAGGTCCAGACTTGGGTTTTTTCACTTGAGCAGCAACTTGTTTGCCGTTCTTCTTGAAGTACCCCTTTCTTCCCTTTGTCCCTTTACTTGAAACTAGTGATTTTGATTACCACAATACTTGATGCTTTTCTTGATTTCTACCTTCGTCGATTTCAGCATCACAAAGAGCTTGGGAATCGTTTCCGTTTTCCCTTGCATATTATAGTTCATCACGAAGTTCTACTAACTTGGTGATGGTGACTAGAGAATTCTGTCAATCATTATTTTATCTGGAAGATTAACTCCCACTTGATTCAAGCGATTGCAGTACCCAGACAATCTGAGCACATGCTCACTGCTTGAGCTATTCTCCTCCATCTTTTAGCTATAGAACTTGTTGGAGACTTCATATATCTCAACTCGGGTATTTGCTTGAAATATTAACTTCAACTCCTGGAACATCTCATATGGTCCATGACATTCAAAACGTCTTTGAAGTCCCGGTTCTAAGCCGTTTAAGCATGGTGCACTAAACTATCAAGTAGTCATCATATTGAGCTAGCCAAACGTTCATAACGTCTGCATCTTCTCCTGCAATAGGTCTGTCACCTAGCGGTGCATTAAGGACATAATTCTTCTGTGCAGCAATGAGGATGACCCTCATATCACGGATCCAATCCGCATCGTTGCTACTAACATTTTTCAACATAATTTTTCTCTAGGAACACAATAAACTGGGAGCAATATCGCGAGCTATTGATCTACAACATAGATATGCTAATACTACCAGGACTAAGTTCATGATAAATTAAAGTTCAATTAATCATATTACTTAAGAACTCCCACTTAGATAGACATCCCTCTAATCCTCTAAGTGATCACGTGATCCAAATCAACTAAACCATAACCGATCATCACGTGAAATGGAGTAGCTTTCAATGGTGAACATCACTTATGTTGATCATATCTACTATATGATTCACGCTCGACCTTTCGGTCTCAATGTTCCGAGGCCATATCTGCATATGCTATGCTCGTCAAGTTTATACTGGGTATTCTGCATGTGCAAAACTGGCTTGCACCCGTTGTAGATGGACGTAGAGCTTATCACACCCGATCATCACGTGGTGTCTGGGCACGACGAACTTTGGCAACGGTGCATACTCAGGGAGAAAACTTTTTATCTTGAAATTTAGTGAGAGATCATCTTAGAAAGCTACCGTCGAACTAAGAAAAATGAGATGCATAAAAGAAAAACATCACATGAAATCAAAATATGTGGCATGATATGGCCATCATCATCTTGTGCCTTTGATCTCCATCTCCAAAGCATTGTCATGATTTCCATCGTCACCGGCATGACACCATGATCTCCATCATCTTGATCTATATCAATGTGTCGTCACATGGTCGTCTCGCCAACTATTGCTCTTGCAACTATTGCTATCGCATAGCGATAAAGTAAATCAATTATTTGGCGCTTGCATCTTATGCAATAAAGAGACAACCATAAGGCTTCTGCCAGTTGCCGATAACTTCAAAAAAACATGATCATCTTATACAACAACTTATATCTCATCACGTATTGACCATATCACATCACAACATGCCCTGCAAAAACAAGTTAGACGTCCTCTACTTTGTTGTTGCAAGTTTTACGTGGCTGCTACGGACTTAGCAAGAACCGTTCTTACCTACGCATCAAAACCACAATGATAGTTTGTCAAGTTGGTGTTGTTTTAACCTTCACTAGGACCGGGCGTAGCCACACTTGGTTCAACTAAAGTTGGAGAAACTGACACCCTCCAGCCACCTGTGTGCAAAGCACGTCAGTAGAACCAGTCTCGCGTAAGCGTACGCGTAATGTCTGTCCGGGCCGCTTCATCCAACAATACCGCTCAACCAAAGTATGACATGCTGGTAAGCAGTATGACTTATATCGCCCACAACATACTTGTGTTCTACTCGTGCATATAACATCAACGCATAAAACCTAGGCTCGGATGCCACTGTTAGGGAACGTAGTAATTTCAACAAATTTCCTACACACGCAAGATGATGGTGATGCATAGCAACGAGAGGGGAGAGTGTTGTATACGTACCCTCGTAGTCCGAAAGCGGAAGCGTTAGCACAACGCGGTTGATGTAGTCGTACGTCTTCACGGCCCGACCGATCAAGTACCGAACGCACGGCACCTCCGAGTTCTACACACGTTCAACTCGTTGACGTCCCTCGAACTCTGATCCAGCAGAATGTTGGGGAAGAGTTCTGTCAACATGATGGCATGGTGATGATCTTGATGTTCTACCGTCGCAGGGCTTCGCCTAAGCACCGCTACAATATTATTGAGGATTATGGTGGAGGGGGGCACCGCACACGGCTAAGAGATCAATGATCAATTGTTGTGTCTATGGGGTGCCCCCTGGCCACGTATATAAAGGAGTGGAGGAGGGGAGGGGCCGGTCCTCTCTATGGCGCGCCCTAGGGGAGTCCTACTCCCACCGGGAGTAGGATTCCCCCTTTCCTAGTAGAACTAGGATCCCTTCCAAGTAGTAGGACTAGGAGAGAAGGAAAGGGAAGGGAAAAGGAGAAGGAAGGAAGGGGGCGCCCCCTCCCTAGTCCAATTTGGACCAGCCCATGGGGAGGGGTGTGGCCACCCTTTGAGGCTTTTCTCTCCTTTCCTGTATGGCCCATTAAGGCCCAATACGAATTCCGGTAACTCCCCGGTACTCCCGAAAATACCCGAATCACTCGGAACCTTTCCGATGTCCGAATATAGCCGTCCAATATATCGATCTTTACGTCTCGACCATTTCGACACTCCTCGTCATGTCGCCGATCTCATCCAGGACTCCGAACTCCTACGGTACATCAAAACACATAAACTCATAATATAACCGTCGTCAAACTTTAAGTGTGCGGACCCTACGGATTCGAGAACTATGTAGACATGACCGAGACACGTCTCCGGTCAATAACCAATAGAGGAACCTGGATGCTCATATTGGCTCCTACATATTCTACGAAGATCTTTATCGATCAAACCGCATAACAACATACGTTGTTCCCTTTGTCATCGCTATGTTACTTGCCCGAGATTCGATCGTCGGTATCTCAATACCTAGTTCAATCTCGTTACCGGCAAGTCTCTTTACTCGTTCTGTAATACATCATCCTGCAACTAACTCATTAGTTGCAATGCTTATAGAGATGTGCATTACCGAGTGGGCCCAGAGATACCTCTCCGACAATCGGAGTGACAAGTCCTAATCTCGAAATACGCCAACCCAAACAGTACCTTCGGAGACACCTGTAGAGCACCTTTATAATCACCCAGTTACGTTGTGACGTTTGGTGGCACACAAAGTGTTCCTCCGGTAAACAGGAGTTGCATAATCTCATAGTCATAGGAACATGTATAAGTCATGAAGAAAGCAATAGCAACAAAATAAACGATCGTGTGCTAAGCTAACGGAATGGGTCAAGTCAATCACATCATTCTCCTAATGATGTGATCCCGTTAATCAAATGACAACTCATATCTATGGTTAGGAAACATAACCATCTTTGATCAACGAGCTAGTCAAGTAGAGGCATACTAGTGACACTGTTTATCTATGTATTCACACATGTATTACGTTTCGGTTAATACAATTCTAGCATGAATAATAAACGTTTATCATGAAATAAGGAAATGAATAATAACTTTATTATTGCCTCTAGGGCATATTTCCTTCACAATTTTGGTAACAACGCGTATAGAGGAAACTTTAATTCTAGGCCGTTTCCTAGTAATTACTATAGTAATTTTGGTAATTCCTACAACAACTCTAATGGAAATTTTAATAAGATGCCCTCTGATTTTGAGATTAGTGTTAAAGAATTTATGAGTTTGCAAAACAATTTCAATGCTTTGGTTGAAGAAAAATTGCTTAAGATTGATGAGTTGGCTAGGAACGTGGATAGAATTTCCGTTGATGTTGATTCTTTCAAACTTAGATCTATTCCACCTAAACATGACATCAATGAGTCTCTAAAAGCCATGAGAATTTCCATTAATGAGTGCAAAGAAAGAACCGCTAGGATGTGTGCTAAAAAAGATTGCTTTGTGAAAGCGTGTTCTTCTAGTTTTCATGATTCTAATGATGAAGATCTAAAAGTGATTGATATGACTCCTATTAAATCTTTGTTTTCCAATATGAATCTTGATAAAGATGGGACTGGAGATGAGTCAACTTTAGTTAAAAGGCATCCCAATGATTCGGAGTTTTTAGATCTTGATGCAAAAGTTAATAAAAGTGGAACTGGAGAGGTCAAAACTTTACATAGCAATAAACCCACTATTTTGGATTTCAAGGAATTTAATTACGATAATTGCTCTTTGATAGATTGTATTTCCTTGTTGCAATACGCGTTAAATTCTCCGCATTCTTATAGCCAAAATAAAGCTTTTACTAAACATATCGCTGATGCTTTAATGCAATCCTATGAAGAAAAACTTGAACCAGAAGTTTCTATCCCTAGAAAACTTTATGATGAGTGGAAACCTACTATTAAAATTAAGATTAAAGATTATGAATGCTATGCTTTGTGTGATTTGGGTGCTAGTATTTCCATGATTCCCAAAACTTTGTGTGATGTGCTAGGTTTCCATGAATTTGATGATTGTTCTTTAAATTTGCATCTTGCGGATTCCACCATTAAGAAATCTATGGGAAGGATTAATGATGTTCTTATTGTTGCAAATAGGAATTATGTGCCCGTAGATTTCATTGTTCTTGATATAGATTGCAATCCTACATGTCCTATTATTCTTGGTAGACCTTTCCTTAGAACGCTTCGTGCAATTATTGACATAAAAGAAGGAAATATTAGATTACAATTTCCGTTAAGGAAAGGCATGGAACACTTTCCTAGGAAGAAAATTAAATTACCTTATGAATCTATTATGAGAGCCACTTATGGATTGCATATCAAAGATGACAATATCTATATCTATTCTTGTTTTTATTCCTAGCTAGGGGCGTTAAACAATAGCGCTTGTTGCACGGCAACCCAATTTTATTTTTTTCCTGTTTAGTAATAAATAATTCATCTAGCTCAGGTTATGACTGTGTTTTTATGTTTTAATCAATGTTTGTGCCAAGTAAAGCCTTTAGGATCTTCTTGGGTGATTGCTGTTTGATCTTGCTGATAAAAACAGAAAGTATGCGCTCACGAAAATAATTGTCATTTTACCAGAGAGCGATAAAATACCAATTCGAACTGCAGTAGATCAATATACTTTTTTATCATGGTCGTCTTAATTTTTTAGAATTTTTGGAGTTACAGAAGTATCTGAAACCTCCAGATTGCTACAGACTGTTCTGTTTTTGATAGATTCTGTTTTTCGCCTGTTGTTTTCTTATTTTGATGCATCTATGGCTAGTATCGAGGGGATGGGGGTATGAACCATAGAGAAGTTGGAATACAGTAGGTTTAACACCAATATAAATAAAGAATGAGTTCATTAGAGTACCTTAAAGTGGTGGTTTATTTTCTTATACTAACGAAGCTCATGAGATTTTCCGTTGAAGTTTTGTGTTGTGAAGTTTTCAAGTTTTTGGGTAAAGATTTGATGGATTTTGGAACAAGGAGTGGAAAGAGCCTAAGCTTGGGGATTCCCAAGGCACCCCAAGGTAAAATTCAAGGACAACCAAAAGTCTGAGCTTGGGGATGCCCCAGAAGGCATCCCGCCTTTCATCTTCGTCTATCGGTAACTTGACTTGAGGCTATATTTTTATTCACCACATGATATGTGTTTTGCTTGGAGTGTCTTGTATGATTTGAGTCTTTGATTTTTATTTTACCACAATCATCCTTGTTGTAAACACCTTTTGGGAGAGACACGCATGAATCGGAATTTATTAGAATACTCTATGTGCTTCACTTATATCTTTTGAGCTAGATACTTTTGCTCTAGTGCTTCACTTATAACTTTTTAGAGCACGGTGGTGGTTTTATTTTATAGAAATTATTGATCTCTCATGCTTCACTCATATTATTTTGAGAGACTTTTAGAACAGCATGGTAATTTACTTTGGCTATAAAATTAGTCCTAATATGATGGGCATCCAACACTACAAAAAAAGACACTTCCATGATGATACGTGTTTGTCACAGTAGGTCACGTTTTCTGGCATGCATGTACATCCATGAAAAATTTATGACAGAATGAAGATAGTCATACCTGTGCTGTCGTAGAAGTGCTCCATGACATTACCAAAATTATCATCACGGAAGTGTCCACTTCCATGACGATAAATCGCGCGTCATAGAAGTGCTTTCGTCAAGGGTGACCGACATGTGGCATCCACTATAACGGCTTACCGTTAAGCAATCGGGTCCGGTTTTGGATCTGATAATCCGTTAACAGCCTGGACCAATGGTGATTTTCCACATGTAAAATTATCATTGGCGGGAGGAAACACGTGTTTGCTCCTCGGTGGGCGAGATGTCACCCGTTCATTGGAGGAGACATGCCTATGATATGTCCACACATGGCAGGGCCCAACGGAGGTCCATATAGGTTAAAAAGGCCAGCCCAGTCAAAGGCCCGTAGTACTTACTCAAGTACTAGTGGGCCAGCCCAATAATGGTCTGTTGAATAAAGGCCCATTTATGACCCAAAGCCAGATCTGGCCCGTTAATTGTTCACCAAATATTTGGGCCCAATTAAAGCCCAGTGAATTTTGGCCTGTTAGAGGCCCGATGTAGACATGGGCCCATTTCATCCCGGTGTGTCTTTCGGCCTAGGAATGGCCCATGCTTCCCATGGGCCATATATGGTCCGACGCGACATCCGGCCCACTAATGGCCGATCATAAAGGTGGCAACAGTTCAGCCCAAGGTCACTTTGGGCCTGTTAAAGGCATCTTGTATAATTCAGCCCGTTGATGCATGTACTAAGCTTTCGGCCTCTAAGGCCCAAGATATGTTTCGGCCTGGTAATAGCCCGTCATATAACTGGGCCAAAAAAGGCCCGGTCTACATTTCAGCCTGCTGAAGGCCTGTCGGTGTCAAAACCGGCGGACCTCGGGTAGGGGGTCCCGAACTGTGCATCTAGGCCGGATGGTAACAGGAGGCAAGGGACAAGAAGTTTTACCCAGGTTCCGTCCCTCTAGATGGAGGTAAAACCCTACGTCCTGCTTGATTAATATTGATGATATGGGTAGTACAAGAGTAGATCTACCACGAGATCAGAGAGGCTAAACCCTAGAAGCTAGCCTATGGTATGATTGTTGTTCTGTATGTTGTCATACGGACTAAAACCCTCCGGTTTATATAGACACCGGAGAGGGTTAGGGTTACACAAAGTCGGTTACAATGGTAGGAGATCTACATATCCGTATCGCCAAGCTTGCCTTCCATGCCAAGGGAAGTCCCTTTCGGACACGGGACGAAGTCTTCAATCTCGTATCTTCATAGTCCAGGAGTCCGGCTGAAGGTACAGTCCGGCCATCCGGACACCCCCTAATCCAGGACTCCCTCAGTAGCCCCTGAACTAGGCTTCAATGACGACGAATCCAACGCGCAGATTGTCTTCGGCATTGCAAGTCTGGTTCCTCCTCCAAGTAGTTCATAGAAGATTTTGAACACCAAGATAGTGTCCGGCTCTACAAAATAAGTTTCCACATATTGCCATAGAGAGAATAATGTTTACACAAATCTAATCTGCTGACGTATTCTGTAGTGTGACACACCACGGCCAAGCCTTTATCCAAGTCGTTTTATTATCCCACCTCAGCGCGTCATGCGAGGCGGTTTCCTTGGCACGTCTTGTTAAAGCAGAGATCGTGTCCCCTTATTCCGGGATTCTCATGAATACTGGCGTGGGTAACCCAACTGCGCCATTGATTACGGCGCTTGGAGATAAGCGAGTTTTACCAGGCTGGTGGGGACACGTAGTTGCGTCCACCCATATAAGGGGATAAGGATCCACCTTTTCACCTACGCCTTCTTCCTCCCTTGCTTATCCATTCTCGCGCACTCGAGCTCCAGCGCCCAAGTCCGCACTCCCCTCCTCAACCTTCTCTAGCCATGTCCGGAGCGGGAGGCATGTGGATGGTCTCCTCCGTCACGGAGGGACACATCAAAAAACTGCGGAAGGCCGGATACTTGTCTAACGATATCGCGTACCGGCTTCCCGAAAAGGGGCAGCTCCTCTCCACCCCAAGGCCCCATGAGAGGGTAGTGTTCCTTCCCCACTTCCTCCGCAGACTGGGCTTTCCGATCCACCCATTCGTCCGGCGACTCATGTTCTACTATGGCCTGGATTTCCATGATCTGGCCCCAAACTTCATCCTCAACATCTCGGCGTTTATCATCGTGTGCGAGGCTTTCCTCTGCATCCGCCCCCATTTCGGCCTTTGGCTCAAGACTTTCAATGTCAAGCCGAAGGTGGTGTGCGGCAACCAGGCGGAGTGCGGAGGCGCCATGGTGGGCAAGATGCCCAACGTCTTATGGCTCGAGGGCTCCTTTGTGGAGACCATGAAGGGGTGGCAATCGGGGTGGTTTTACATCACCGAGCCGTGCGACCCTGAGTGGGTCGCAGCCCCCGAGTTACGGTCCGGACCCCCAATGCGGCTCACGTCCTGGAAAGAGATGGGCCTGTTGTGGGGCAACAAAGGAGAGGTGACTGGACTGCAAACATGCATCCAAACCCTGGTGGACAAGCAGCTCAAGCTTGTCAATGTAGTCCAGGTTATGCTCATCCGCCTCATCCTCCCGTATCAACAACGGGCCTTCAATCTGTGGGAGTTCA
Organism: Triticum monococcum; assembly: GCA_034509565.1. Lineage (NCBI taxonomy): Eukaryota > Viridiplantae > Streptophyta > Magnoliopsida > Poales > Poaceae > Triticum > Triticum monococcum. The sequence continues at coordinate 531,560,288 of CM067846.1, forward strand.
ACCCGGCGCAGCACCAAACTCTGAGCAGGCTCTTCGACACGATGTACGAAGATGCCTGGAAGGTGCTTTTCAAGGGCGCCGAGGCTCCCGCATTCGCCACCGAGGATCGCGGATTCAGCGCGCAACGTCATGCTAGCGCGGTAATTTGTTTCTACCTTTTACAGGGTATTAGTTTTCCATAGTTTAACTCAATGTGGGATCTAAGCTCCCTTACCTTTGATAGAGTTGGAAGGCGAAGTCCGGACAGATCGACTGTCCGGCTCCCTTGCCCGAAGACCTAGCCGATGCCCGCTTGGCGAAGCTGCTGGTTCCGGCACCCTATGTGGTGCCGGAGAAGAAGGCCACGAAAAAGGCCACGGGGACTCGAAAGAGTGCACAGTGCCAGGAGGTGTCGGATCCATCATCCGACGGTTCCGAGGCGCATTCCTCCCGTGAAGACGAGGAGGAAGAAGAAGAGACCTCTCCCCCTCCAGCGGGAGGAGAGAACAAAAGGAAGGCCGCCCCAGTTGGGGAGGCCGAAGGGTCCAAGAAGGGGAAAACCCTTCCACCGGACTACTCCACCGACGCCGACGACGGCGGAGAGGAGTGGCTGCCTAGGACTAAGACCCTGGCTAAATCGTAAGTATCCGGATGCCAGAGTAATTCATAGTATTCGTTTATTGCACAGCTTTCCCTTATGTCAAATATGTTTATGCAGCCCACCCAAAGACCGGCTCGACGCGTCGTCAAGCGGCTCACTGGACTCATTGGATGTGAACTCGCTTCCAACGGCTTCCTCCCCCCGCCCTATAGACGACACCGAAGTGTTGTCCCAACAGGTTCCAAGCCGGGAGGAGGTGGTCCTAGAGGCATCGCAAGGCGACCTCCCGGACTCCAGGAGTAAAGGGGATGAAACCCCCCAGGGTTCCAAGTCCGGCTCTAGGCCGGACACCGCTCCGGAACCTTCAAAGGTTCCAGAGTCCGGCGGGGGACCTCCTTCCAAGAGGAGCAAGCCCACCGTGCCGGTGACCCCCATCCAACCGGAGGCGCCGGACAATCTGTTGGAGGTGCTCCAAGGCGCCTCCATCGACGAGGAGCACCACACCATTATGAGTGCGGTGCTCCAGAAGGTTCAGTCCGCCAGGAGCGGACTGACTGAAGCTTGTACTAGCCTTTTAACAGGCTTTGAGGTAAGTAAAGAATGTGTAAATAATATTACCGCATAGACAGTAGCCCCTGATGCTCTGTTTGGCGTTCGGGAAGAAAAGCCGAATAGAGGATCAAATAAAATTCGCAGGAGTCTAACAAAAAGGAGTCAATATGCACATGCAGGCTTCTCTGCTTGCGTCCGCCGCACTGACTGCGGAAGTGGACATGCTAAAGCAGAACCTCGAGCGGTCCGAGCAAGAGCTCGGGCGTGCCAAGAAGCAGCTCGAGGACAATGAAGGTAAGAAATACCTTGTTTAAATATATATAAAAAGGTGCAATTGCAAAAAATGACAGGATTATCGTGGCTATTATAGGGGCCACGTCTGAGGTGGCGACCCTTAAGCAAGCACTTGTCGAGGCCGAGAAGAGGGCGGCCACGGAGCGCACTGAGCGGGAGAAGTATGAGGCCGAGGTTGGCAAGGTGCGGCAAGAGCTCGAGGATCTCATGGGAAAACATGAGAGTTTGGAGCTTGACTCAAAAACGCGAGCGTCCGAGCTCGCGGTGGGTATTGAAAATGCCAAGTCTGCCAAGGCCGAATCCCAGAAGACCCTCCAGGAGTTGGATGAGGTGAGGAAGATAGCGGCGGGTAAGGCATTCTTTATGCAAAGAAAACACATAAACGTGAGTTACTTGTTACTTACCCGAATTCGGAGCTCTCCAGGAGCGTTTGCAGATCTTCCCCGGAGTGTGTCCGATGCCGCCGCATTTTATCGAGCCGAGGAGGGCACCTCGACAAAGAAGGTATTCTGGTCTCAGTATGCTGAGGCCGGACACCCCGTGCCCCTGAGCGACCAGCTGAAGCAACTGGTCGAGCTCCCCAAGGCGGCCGAACAAACCATGAAGGGCCTCATAGTTCGGCTGTGGCCTGGAGAGGCTCTGCCTGGGAGCTATTTTGGGCTGGTGTGGCGGCTAGTGGAGGCCTATCCAAGGCTCGAAATCATCAAGTGCTCCGTCTGCATTGAAGGTGCCCGTAGGGCCCTTGCCCGTGCTAAGGTGCACTGGGGCAAGCTGGATGCTGAGAAGCTTGTGAAGGACGGGCCACCGCCGGGGAAAGAGCATCGCAAGCCCGAGAATTATTATAAGGATGTTCTGAAGGGTGCCTGCCTTGTGGCGGATGAATGTTCTAGGGATGTAATTTTTTAGTGAAACTTGCTCGTTTTGTCCTGTGCGCTGAAAACTTGTTTATATGCGCTAAGCAATGCTGTTGGAATTTAAAATATTACCTTCTGTGCGGCTGTTTATCAATTCTGAGAGATGGCGAGTCGTCAGCTTCTGCCCCTGTGCCGCTAGTGCTGGGGTGTTCGGGGATAAACCTGAGCGCTCTTTTTCCCATGTTTCGGTCCTTTGAGGGAGGCGCTCAGCCCAACGAACAAGGCAATCGGACAATAATGCATGAAAACTCTCACGTAGCCATAGAATTCTATAATTTTAAATTTTGGCGAAGCCCCTTGTATTTGGAAGACCGAGTTCGGGGCACTATCCACGCCTTGGCCGGACAGAGCCGGCTCCTCGCTCTAAGCGGCATAAGTCTTTAGGGACTCAAAAAACCTCTCGAACAGCGACCAGCTCTCGCTTCATCATGATAGTCACTTTTAGCTTTCTCCACTGAGGTGCTCGACCCAGCTCAACTGGGCCACAATCGCAGTGGTTCTCCTAGTGCTACCTTAGCCGATATAGCGGAACGTAAGGCACCAAAACATAGGAGCCGGGCAAACCCAACTATTGACCAAGACATGATTCGGAGCCGATGCATATAATGCTATAAGTTCGGGGTGCCACACTTGTTAAAGTGTTCGGACTTCTCACACCATATTGAGGGGTACTAAAGCCCCTGGCGTATTTTGGCCGTACCAAAGTGTACGGGTGCAACATGTTGTTAAGGAAGATATATATATATAAAAGAGTAATGCAAAAATAGACAAAAGCTAGCACTGTTTATTAAAAAGGGCTGCAATCGAAGCAGAACGATACAAATAATGCGATAAGGAAAAGGTTGGTATTTAACATGTCCGTTCCAGGGGCAAGCTGCGGAATAGTATGCGAAACAGGTATACTGCTCGTGATAGAGACCACCTGGGAGTTCCGTAATGCGGCGTGGCTTGTCTGCTTCCCTGGTTCTTGCATCGTTTGTGCGGCAATTGAACTGCCGAAAAGGCCTTCCGAAGAATGGAGTCCTGAAAGTAAGAGAAAATTAAAAAATTGGCAGCCCCTGGTACGGTTTAAGCCGTGCTTCGAGCGTGCCATGATGGTGCCCCTCTCCCTGTACCCATGGTATTTCTAGAGCGTAGTTATGTATGAAAAGCACCGGCGTCGCCTTTTTGCTAGGGCTGGGGTTGGGGTCGCATTGCTACGCCTGCTCGGATCGTGCCAGGCGGTCTTGTTGTCGGTTACTCTGGGCGCGCTTGACGGTGTCCGGTCGTTTAGTGGCCGGACTGGAGAACTGCCTGGAGAGGCTGCTATGTACTTCCGCTGCAAGGGCCGCCGTGTGCTCCTCCGTTCGGAGGGAGCGTTCGGTGTTTCCATTGACCGTAATTACTCCTCGAGGGCCTGGCATCTTGAGCTTAAGGTATGCGTAGTGGGGTACCACATTGAACTTGGCAAATGTGGTTCGCCCAAGCAGTGCGTGATAGCCACTGCAGAATGGGACTATGTCGAAGATTAACTCCTCGCTTCGGAAATTATCCGGAGATCCGAAGACCACTTCAAGTGTGAGTGAGCCTGTACAGTTGGCCTCTACACCTGGTATTACGCCTTTAAAGGTCGTTTTGGTGGGCTTAATCCTCGAGGGATCTATGCCCATTTTCCGCACGGTATCCTGGTAAAGCAGGTTCAGGCTGCTGCCACCGTCCATAAGGACTCTAGTGAGATGAAATCCATCAATAATTGGGTCTAGAACCAATGTGGTGAATCTGCCATGACGGATGCTAGTGGGATGGTCCCTTCGATCAAAGGTGATCGGGCAGGAGGACCATGGGTTGAACTTTCGGGCGACTGGCTCTATCGCGTATACATCCCTTAACGCGCGCTTCTGCTCCCTTTTGGGGACGTGGGTTGCGTATATCATGTTCACTGTCCGCACTTGTGGGGGAAAACCCTTATGTCCACTATTGTTTGGCGGTCGGGGCTCCTTGTCATCATCGCTATGCAGCCCCTTGTCTTCATTTTCGACATTTAACTTGCCTGCCTGCTTGAACACCCAACAATCCCTGTTGGTGTGATTGGCCGGCTTTTCGGGGGTGCCATGTATTTGGCACAAGCGGTCGAGTATTCGGTCCAAACTGGACAGGCCCCTAGGATTCCTTTTGAATGCCTTTTTCTGCTGACCGGATTTAGAGCCTCTGAATCCGGCATTAACTGCCGTATCCTCAGCATTGTCGCATTTAATGCGGCGCTTCTGCTTGTTGCGATGCAACCTGCCACTACTGTCCCTAGTATCCGAATTACCAGGGTTCTTGGTCATATTTTGCTACGAGCAAGCCAGCTATCTTCTCCCGCGCAAAAGCGGGTCATGACTGTTGTGTGTGCTGCCATAGACTTCGGCTTTTCCTGTCCAAGGTGCCGGGCAAGCCACTCGTCATGGATATTGTGCTTGAAGGCTGCTAGGGCCCCAGCGTCCGAACAGTCGACTATTTGATTTTTCTTTGTTAGGAACCGTGTGCAGAATTGCCTGGCCGATTCCTCTGGCTGCTAAATTACGTGACTTAGGTCATCGGCGTCTAGAGGTCGCACATAAGTGCCCTGGAAATTGTCGAGGAATGCGGCTTCCAGGTCCTCCCAACAACCGATTGATCCTGTTGGCAAGCTGCTAAGCCAATGCCGAGCTGGTCCTTTAAGCTTGAGTGGGAGGTATTTGATGGCGTGGAAATCATCGCCGCGGGCCATGTGGATATGAAGGAGATAATCCTCGATCCATACCGCAGGATCTGTTGTGCCATCATATGATTCGATGTTTACGGGTTTGAAACCCTCGGGGATTTGATGATCCATTATTTCGTTTGTGAAGCATAGTGGGTGTGCGGCGCCTCTGTACTGGGCTATATCACGATGTAGCTCAAATGAGCTTTGTCTACTGTGTTTGGCCCTGCCGAATTTATGGCCAGCTTGACGGTTACCATCTCGAGTCGTGGGGCGCCCACGCGATCCGTAGATCGATCTTGTTTGCCTTGCCTTGTCCTCCAACATGTCTCGCAGGTCCGGCGCATTTTCCCGTGCCTTGGTATGGGGTGCGGCTTCAGTGGAGGCCCGAGAGACCTCTCTGTCGCGGCCACGAGGTGGCCGATCAGCTGTATCGAGTGCAGGTGATGTAGGTTTAAGTGCTTCCTCCCCTAATTGGGGTAGCAACCTGCGCTTTGGGTAGCTCTTGGAGGGGCGTTTGAGTTTATGCTCTTCGGCCGCAAGGACTTCAGTCCATCTGTCGACTAGCAAATCTTGATCAGCTCTAAGCTGTTGCTATTTTTTCTTGAGGCTTTTTGCCGTGGCCATAAGCCTGCGTTGAAAACGCTCTCGCTCGACGGGATCCTCTGGCACGACGAATTCGTTGTCGTCGAGGCTTTCCTCGTCTTCGGAGGGAGGCATATAATTATCGTCCTCGACCTGTCTGTCTGCCGCTCTCTCATGAGGGCTGGTTTCTCCATCCTCCTGTGCTAAATCTTGCTGGAGGGGGTTTTCTTCAGCACTTTTCGGAGTATTATTATCTCCCATGCTGGAATCACCGTATTTGTTTTGGCGGGATTTTGAGCGGCGCCGCTGACGCCGGCGCTTAGGCTGTTTCTTGGAGGGGTCATCCTCCGTTGTTCCATCACCATCTCCTTCTTTTGGGGTGTCCACCATGTATATGTCATATGATGAGGTGTCTTTTCAGGGCCTGATAGGCGCTGGTTCTTCATTGTCTCCTTCATCGGCGTCCATGTTGTCGATTTCTTTGGAGTCGAAGTCGAGCATGTCGGTTAAATCGTCAACAGTGGCTACATAGTGGGTGGTGGGTGGGCTTTGAATTTCTTCATCGTCCGTATCCCAACCTTGCTGACCGTAGTCCGGCCAGGGCTCTCCTGATAAAGAGAGACACTTCAGTGTTTTCAGAATATCGCTGAAAGGCGAGTGCTGAAAGATGTCCGTGGCAGTAAACTCCATGATCGGCGCCCAATCGGATTCGATTGGCAGGGGCGCGGAGGGTTCGGAGTCTGGAGAGGAGTCCGGCTCCTTGGAGTCATGAGTCTCGTAGAGTGCGGGGCTGGAGTTCGGCTCGATTGCCGTTGGGATCGCAGCCCCCGAGGTGGCGTCCAACCACCCATCCTCGATCGACGCAGTTGGCTCCGAATTAAGGGTCGAAGCCGATGCGGGTGCGGCCTCCAGGGCACTGTTCGGCAGTAGAGCTAGATCATGCTCGACGTGATAGTGCGGCGCGCTCGGCAGTGGCTTGAATCCATCGAAGATCAAGTCCCCGCCAATGTCAGCCATGTAGTTTAAGCTTCCAAATCTGACCTAACGGCCAAGGGCGCAGCTTTCGATCTGCTCTAGATGGCCAAGTGAATTGGCCCGCGGTGCAAATCCGCCGAAGGCGAAGATCTGTCCGGGTAGGGGGTCCCGAACTGTGCGTCTAGGCCGGATGGTAACAGGAGGCAAGGGACACGAAGATCTCGCCGGCGCCGGAGGAAGGCGAGCGGGTCGTCTTCCGCGCGCACTTCCTCCGTGGCTTCGGCCTGCCGGCAAGTGGGTTCATGTGTTCCTTCCTCGACTTCTACCACCTCCAGCCGCATCACCTCACGCCCAACGCGGTGATGCTGCTGTCGGCCTTCGTCGCCCTCTGCGAAGGCTTCTTGGGAGTCCTGCCCACACTGGAGCTTTGGGCGGAGCTCTTCCAGAACAAGCTCGGCACCGTCATCGCCGGCGTGCCTGCCCCCTGCGGGGCCTTCATCGCGATGAAGAGGTCAGGAGAGAACAACCCCTTCCCGCATTTCCCTTTAATCCAATCGGTGAAGCTCTGGCAAAAATCATACTTCTACGTCAAGAACATCGCCCCGCAAGGAGACCACGTTAATCTGCCGGCTTACGTAGCCGGCCCGCCGGCTGGGAGGCAGCCGTCCTGGGGCTTCAGATCCAAGTCCTTGTCACCGGCTGGGAACGGCGCCATCGCCCGGCTTCGAGTAATGATCCAGTCGGAAGGCCTGCGCGGAGCCGACTTGGTGGCCACCTTCGTCGAGCGCCGGATCCTCCCCCTTCAGAGCCGGCCCCACATGCTGAGCCAGATGAGCGGCCGCTTCGACCCATGCCGGCTGAGCACATGGGACATGCCCCATGTCAAAGTCGCGCTTATGGTAAACTACATCGCCAACCTTAAGCTCGCCGACGACTGGCAATATAGCAAGGCGCCGTACTCTCGCGCCCATCCATCGCCCGTGGTAAGTCTTTCTTTCTATCTTCTTTCTGTCATCAGCCGGCTTTATGCCTGCCGGCTTCTGACTAGGTGGTTCCTTCTTATCAGAACCCTCTTCTTCCGCCGCCAGCCGGGACGGCAGGAGTCGAACGCCGGTATGCCCCCGACCGTGTGGCAGATGATGTTGACGACCCGGATCTGGGGGCGGCCGCCATGGAGGACGCCGCCACGGGGGACGTCGCCGAGCCCGGAGGCACGGGGCTCTCGGCCAGTTTTGATGACTGGCCGGATGACGCCGATGCCGAAGAAGTCCCGCGCCGCCAGCCGGCAGCCGACCGTCACAGCGCGGGCTCGTCTGCCGCGCCGGCTGCCGGTGGTGGGACGTCGAAGCGCCGGGCCGCGCTTCCTCTCTTCGGCAGTCGGCCAAAGAAGACGAGGGCCTCCGACGCGGCAACTAAGCGGGACGAGGCGGCGGCGAAGGCGGCCCGCTTCCGGAGGATGGTGAAGCAGCCTCAGGCGGTTTCGTCGTAAGTTTTCGGCCGCTTGCGTGTTTACTTTTCGTTGTTTTCTTTTGTTCTAACCCTGCACCATTTTCCGAGCAGGGCGCCGCTCTCCCTTGAGCGGGGCCCAGGCGGCTCTGTGGTAGGGCCGGGTGCTAGATCTTCAGGGCCCCGCCGTGTGGACCCCCGCGCCGACCTTGCGGAAGCCACGGAGCAGAACGCCCGTGAAGCGCGAGAGGAGAGGGAGGCGGCGGAGCGGGAGGCCGCCCGGGCGGCGAAGGAGCGGGCTGATGCGGCAGCCTAGACTCCGACGGAGCTGGCGACCACGGAAACGTAGGTGAAGGGCACGCGTAGCCGGCCTCCGCTGCTCGCCATCCCCCTCTGCACCGTGGACCTGGACATCCCGCTGCCCATGGCAGAGGAGATCACCCCGAATCAGCCGCCGGTGCAGAGGGAGGAGCTCTTCGAGGTCTTTGCGGAGAGGACGCCGCCGGCAGCGCCAACTGGAGCGGGCGAAGGCGGCCAGTCGTCGGCGGCGCCGGAGGAGCCGGCCCGGGGCGCGCCCGAGGCCGGAGCCGGTCTTGAGATTCAGCTGGCGGTGACCCAGCGTGCCGGAGGGAACACGGCCCCGCGGGACAAGCGCCAAGCCGCGGGTGCCAACCAGTCGGCAGAAGCCTTGGAGGCGGCCAGTTCTGCCACGTCCGGGTGGACTCCCAGCGAAGGAAGTGGCGAGCTGAACTTGGCGGCCCAAGGGGTTCAGAGCCGGCTGCAGGCTCAGGCCGCCCTCCTGCAGCAATTTACTCAGGAGTTCTTGTCGACGCGGTCTGCAATCCGGGTAAGTTTTTTACTTGTCGACCGCTCTAGTCCTCTAATTTTTTCCGTGGGGGCGCGCTAGCGCACCCACTGGGTGTAGTCCCCGAGATCCGGGCCGACTGCAGCGCAGTCGGGTCGGATCTTTCTCGACGACTATCTTAACTCTGTTTTCTATCTAATCCTTAGGATTATCACAACTCTCGTGCTGCCGCCTTCAACTCCCAGGCTCAGGAGCTAGGCCGGAGGACCGATGACCTTGCCCGCAGCCGTCGTAAGTACCTTGCTCTTATCTGTTTCTTGTGGGGGCACGACAGCGCACCCACTGGGTGTAGTCCCCGAGATTCGGGCCGACTGCTGAGCAGTCGGGTTGGATCTTCCTTGACGACCTTTCCCTTGCTGACTTTTTCTCTTTGTCTTTTGCTCATGCAGAGGCCAACGCCGACTTGCGGAGGGAGCATGGCGAGGCGCAGACTGCTCTTCACGCCAAGGATGCCGAGTACGCCGACTTGGTCCAGGAGCGCGACCGCCTGGTCAAGAAACTGGCCGACCAGGAGGAGAGCCACAAGGCGGCCCTGCAGAAGGCGCAGGACAGCGAGGCTGCCCTGAAGGCGGAATTCGAGACCAAGGAGGCGAACTGGGCCGAGACGCGTCAGGCGCTGGAGGAAGGTTTCGGCTGAATCGAAGATCTGATCGATGGTAAGCCACTTTTCTTGCCCTTCCTCAATTTGCTGGCCGCCTAGAGTTTTATTCTGACTTGTGCTTGTTACTTTGCGCAGATTACTTTCCCGGCCACTCCGTCCTCGCCACCCAAGCCATCGAGGCCCATCGCGAGGTGCGCCGTCAGGCTGGAGTTGTCATTGCGCCGGATGCAAATCGAACGCTGGCGTAGCAGCTCATTGCCGTCCAAGCTCGACTGCAGCCGGCCCATCGGATGCTCCGCCGGCTCCAACGTGCCGGGGCGGAGCTGCTGGCCGCGCTCTGGCCCCGCCAGATGATCCCCCGCACCCCAAGCCGGACCGCCGACTGGCTAGAAGTCGCAGTCGGCCGCTTTGAGGCTTGGAAGGCGTCGGCAGCCCGTCTCGGAGCCGGGCGTGCGTTGGAGTTCGTCCGCGCATGGTACCCAGGGCTAAGCCTGGACTAGCTGCGGACTTGGCGGCTGGAGGCCGACGCGGAGCTGGAGGAGGTACGGCCGGCTATCGCCCAGCGCGCCTCGACGATCGCCGAGTGCACTGACACCAGCGTCTTCGCGCCGGAACTTAATGACGACGGCGTCGCCCAGCCGGAGGAGTGGTTCGGGCTGAACCCGGCGGAGGGCAAGGACTCGGCCGAGGAGATTGCCTCCAGCGACGAGGGCGAGGGTGACGAGGAAGAGGACGGCGGAGACGCCGAGCCGGCCGGTGGAACGACTGACCGCCCTCAAGCCGACCGTGCCTCCAGCAATGAGCCGCGCGGAAGCGCGCCCTCTGCCGGAGGCGGTGATCAGGCCGAAGTTGGCCAGCCGGCCGCTCCTTCAGCCGGCGCAACCGTCTCCACCGCCCGGCCCGGCTCGTCAGCGGCCCCACCGGCTTGATCTGCCGTCCCTGTTGTTCCTGCTTTTGCTTTTTCGAACAACTTTTAAGTTTCCGCAATTCCACCCGCTGGGGGTGTATCAAACAATGTTGGATGCTGACCTCTCTGGGGGTCCTTTGTGTAAATATTATTGTATGCATGTTTTGGTTTCCATTCGAGTGCACTTTTTATCCTTAGGCTTTTTCCTTTGCTGCCTTCCCTCTTTGGGAAGGCAAGTACTCGAGCTTTCTTGGATTTGAAGAAAACTGAATGCAAGCCGGCCGGCCGGCTACTCTGGTAGTCGATCGGCGGTAGGCGGCAAGCCGGCTTTTGTTATATAAATCCGTTAGTCCCTAGCCGTTTTTCGTGTGCACACCCTTTCCGGCTTATGACTCTTGCCAGCCGGGCAGCCGGTTCTTCGAACTGCGATTTTGGCAAGAGCCAAGCCTGGGTGTCGGCAGATTACTTGTCTGACCGCGGGTAGGATTCCTAATATAACTCCAGTCGGCTAGTCCCCGGGCCGACTCGTCGAACCCGGTGCCGGACGAAGTAAATAAATGAACAGGCGATATCATACCATGATAACTTTCATTCATAAAATAAAAGATGGCAGTCCTCGAGTCCTCCTCGGGGAGCCTATTGTCTCGTACTTAATACAAAAGTGGACGTGATACATACTGCATTTCAACTGTAAAATTTTTGAAGGAGATTGGCGTTCCATGGTCGTTCCGACTCCTTGCCGGAGTCGTCTCTCTTGCGTGCCTTCGGCTTCTGCGCGTCGATGAGGTAGTAGGAATCGTTGCCTAGAGCTCTGCTGACGACAAAGGGGCCTTCCCAGGGGGCTACGAGCTTGTGCTGGCCGGCTGTTCACTGGATCGGCCGGAGCACAAGGTCGCCCTCCTGGAAGGATCTTGGCCTGACCTTCCGGTTGCGGTAGCGCCACAAACCCTGCTGGTAGATGGCAGACCGGCTGAGGGCTAACAGCCGGCCTTCTTCCAGCAGGTCGACGCCGTCTTCTCGTGCTTCTTTGGCCTCCGCCTCTGTGTACATGGTTACCCGAGGCGAGTCGAACTCGATGTCTGTTGGGATGACTGCCTCGGCACCATATACAAGGAAGAAAGGAGTGAAGCCGGTTGATCTGTTTGGGGTAGTACGCAGACTCCATAGGACAGCCAGCAGCTCGTCGAGCCAACAGCCGGCTGAACGCTCCAGAGGTACGACTAATCGGGGCTTGATGCCGGATAGGATGAGGCTATTTGCTCACTCTACTTGGCCGTTTGACTGTGGGTGGGCGACGGACGCAAGGTCCAGCCGGATACCTTGTGTAGTGCAGAATCGTGCCAAGGCACCTTTGGCAAAATTCATGCCGTTGTCGGTGATGATGCTGTGCGGTACGCCGTACCGGGTTGTTATATCTGTAGTGAAAGTCACCGCAGTCGGCCTATTCAGCTTCTTGATCGGCTTTGCCTCGATCCACTTGGTGAATTTGTCCACGGCGACGAGAAAATGTGTCATGCCACCGCGAGCCGTCTTGAATGGGCCCACCATATCCAGTCCCCAGACGGCAAAGGGCCAGGTGAGGGGAATGGTCTTGAGTGCCGAAGCCGGCATGTGTTGCTTGGAGCTGAAAAGCTGGCAGCCTTTGCAGTGTTTTACTAGCTCTTTGGCGTCGTCCAAAGCAGTCGGCTAGAAGAAACTGTGGCGGAAGGCTTTGGCGACAAGTGATCTTGAGGCGGCGTGGTGGACGCACTCTCCTCGGTGTATATCTCTGAGGATTGCAATGCCTTTCTCCTGCTCGACGCATCGCTATAAGACTCCGGTGACACTGCGCTTGACAAGTTCTCTGTTGACGATTGTGTATGCTCCGGCTCGACGTTGGACTTGTCTCGCTTCTGTTTCGTCAGCCGACAGATCTTGGTTCACCAAGAAGTTGAGGATGGATTGAGCCCATGATGGAGCTACAACTTCCCCTGCCGCCAATGTGGCTAGAGCCACCAGGGTGGGCGGGCTGGGTGATGAAGTGCTGGAGTCGGCCGCCGCTTGCTGTGCTGAAGATGTCCCCGGGTCGGCCACCGCAGTCCCCGGGCCGGCTACCGCAGTCCCCGAGCCGGGTGCGGCAGTCCCCGAGCCGGCTACTGCAGCCCCCGAGCCGAGTACTGAAGTCCCCGGGCCGACTGATTGATTCTTCGAGCCGGACCCGGCCCCATCGGGGTTAGGCGGCACGAAGATGGAGTCGGATTCCGGAGACGGCTTGATGGACGGCCTGAGGAGGCGTTGTAGGGCGACGCCGGTTGGTATTGCTTGCCGCATGGAGCCTATTCGGGCAGGGCATCTGCCGGCTCATTGTCGGCTTGCGGTACGTGGAGGAATTCACATCCATCAAAGTACCCACTGATTTGCTGCACTAGGAAGCGGTAGCTTGCCATGTTTGCGTGCTTGGCGTCCCAGTCGCTAGATGATTGCTGAACCACCAAATCCGAGTTGCCATAACACCAGATCCGGCGGATGCCGAGTTCCTTGGCAAGCCGGAGCCCATGTATGAGCGCCTCGTAGTCGGCTACATTGTTGGAGGCGGCGAAGTGGATCTGCAGCATGTATCTGAGCTTTTTGCCCTTAGGAGAGGTAAGGACGACGCCGGCTCCCAAGCCGGTGTGCATCTTGGATCCGTCAAAGTGCATGCGCCAATGGGTGGAGTCGGGAGCTGGCGGTAAGTACTGGGTCTCGGCCCAGTCGACAAGGAAGTCGGCCAGTGCTTGTGACTTGATGGCGGTGCGGGGTTGGTAGAAGATCGTGTATGGGGCCAGCTCGATGGCCCACTTAGCCACCCGGCCGGATGCATCCCGGCTGCCTATGATCTCGGCCAGCGGGGCAGTGCATACGACCGTGATGGGATGTTCTTGAAAGTACGGCTTCAGCTTCTTGGCGGTGAAGTACACGCCGTAACACATCTTCTGGTAGTGCGGGTAGTTCTGCTTTGAGGCGGATAGCACCTCCCTCAAATAATACACCGGCCTCTGGACCGGCTGGGCTCGGCCTTCTTCGGGGCGCTGGACTACAATGAGCATGGGCTCCTTCTTAGTCGGCGCCGCCAGGACAGGCGGCGTGGCCAGCATTTTCTTTAGCTCGTGGAAAGCTTGGTCGGCCTGGTCATTCCACTCGAAGTGAGTGCTTTTCTTCATGAGGCGGTAGAGAGGGAGAGCTTTCTCTCCAAGCCGGCTGATGAAGCGGTTCAAAGAGGCCAGGAAACCTGTGAACTTCTGGATCTCTCGAAGCTTGGTTGGGACCGCCATTCTCTCGATGGCCTTGATCTTCACTGGGTTGCACTCGATGCCGTGTTCGGAGACCAGAAAGCCTAGGAGCTGGCCGACTGGCACTCCGAACACGCATTTCTCCGGGTTGAGCTTGATTCGGAACCGGCGCAGGTTCTCGAATGTCTCTTTCAGGTCTTCCAGCAGAGTGCCGCGCTTCTCCGTCTTCACCACGATATCGTCCACGTAGACGTGGTCGTTTTTGCCGAGTTGCGTGAGGAGGCACTTTTGCATGCAACGCTGAAAGGTGGCGCCGGCATTCCCCAAGCCGAACGTCATGGTCAGGTAGCAGAAGGCGCCGAACGGTGTGATGAAGGCGGTCTTCAGTCGGTCATCCGGGTTCAGTTTTATCTGGTGGTATCCTGAATAAGCATCCAAAAAATTCAACAGCTCGCATCCGGCTGTGGAGTCTATCACTTGGTCAATTCCGGGCAGGGCGAAGGGATCTTTGGGGCAGGCTTTGTTGAGGCTTGTGTAATCTATACACATGCGCCACTTGTTATTCTTTTTCAGCACGAGAACCGGGTTCGCGAGCCACTCTGGGAAGAAAACTTCCATGATGAAGCCGGCTGCCTGAAGCCGGGCTATCTCCTCCCCTACGATCCTTCTCTTCTCCTCTGACAGTCGGCGGAGAGGCTACTTGACTGGTTTTGCGTCCTCCCGCACATTTAATTTGTGCTCGGCGAAATCCTTCGGAACACCCGGCATGTCCTTGGGGGACCATGCAAAGATATCCCGATTCTCCCGGAGGAAATCGACGAGCTCGCCTTCCTATTTGCTGTTTAGGCTCGCCCCAATGACGGCAAACCTCTCGGGGTGCTCGGGGTCGAGCTGTATCTTCTTGGTCTCCTTGGCCGGCTGGAAAGATCCTTGGGCATCATACTCCTTGGAGTCGGTGGGCTGGTTTAGCTGCTTGCTGGCTAGGGCCACGACCCGGTCCAGCGTCTTCTTTTCTTCGGCAATCACGAGGGATTTGGCCAGCCGGGCTGCTGGCCGCGGCGCAGTCGGTGGACTTCTTGTAGTCGCCGGTGATGCTGATGACGCCCTTGGAGCTTGGTATCTTCATCTTGAGGTACGCGTAGTGGGGGACCGCCATGAACTTGGCCAAGGCCGGTCGGCCAAGCAAGGCGTGGTAAGGGCTCTCCAGGTCCACCACCTCGAACCAGATCGCCTCCCGGCGGAAATGATCCTTGCCCCCAAAGAGTATATCGATCTTGATCTTGCCAATAGGGGCGCAGGACAAACCGGGTACGATGCCGTGAAACACCGTTCGAGTTGGCACAAGCTGTTTTGCCTTGACACCCAACTTCTCCATGGTGTCGCAGTACAGGATGTTGATGCGGCTTCCGCCGTCGATCAGCACGCGGGAGAAGCGGGTGGCGCGCGTGTCCGTCGCGAGGGTGGCCTCCAGGACCAAAGCGTTTTAGCCGGGGGACGGCATCACCTCTGGGTGGTCGGCCCGGCTCTAGCTGATGGATTTCTCTGACCAATGCATGTGACCGGCTGGGTTGGCGGCGGCCACATTGACTTCTTGATGCTCTCGGCGCTTGCTGCGCCGGTCTTCGGGCAGGCTCGTAAAGACGACGTAAGATGCTTGCTCGTCGGGGAACTTGTCCTGCACGGCATCGACTGCGGGCCGAGCGGCCTTGGGCGGCGGAGCCGGAGGTGGCGGGCCGGCAGGCGAAGTCGGCGTGAGCCCTTCGCCCTTGGAGATTCGGGCGAGCCAGTTGCACTTTCGGGTTGTATGGTTGGACGGCTTCGCGCCGCTATGGAACTTGCACGGGGCGTCAAGAGTTTGTTCGTAGGAGAAGGCCGGCTGCCAAGCCGGTCGGCCGCCCTTGGGCTTCTTGGGCGCGGGCCGCCCCTCAGGCGGCGCATCTTCGACCGTGGCCACCTGCCGGCTAGCGGGAGGCGGCGCAGGGCCTTTGCCCTTCTGATCATTCTGGTGTTGGCGTCGGCCGGAATCTCCAGCCGGTGCTTGGGGCGCCGGATTAAGCACTTTCCCCGACGCGTCCACCCGGAGCTCGGTCTTCATCGAGGAGTCGGCGGTGGCGTACTTGTCGGCAATGTTCAGGAGCTCGTCGAGGGTAGTCGGCTCGTCACAAAGGAGCTTGTGCTTGAGGAGGGTGCCCTCTCGGCACCCGGCAATGAAGTATTCGATGGCCTGCACCTCGTGCACCCCTTCGCAAGAATTGCGGAGCTCGGCCCAACGCGTGAGGTAGTCGTGGGTGGACTCGGCTGGGCCCTGTACGCACAGGGAGAGCTATCTGGGCTTGGGAGCCTACTTGTAGGTGCTGGTGAAGTTGTGAACGAAGGCTTTAGTGAAATCTACCTAGCTGTTGATGCTAAGAGGCTTGAGGCTGTTAAGCCAAGTCCGTGTCGTGCCTTGCAGCATGAGGGGCACGTACTTCACGGCAACGCGCCGGTTGCCGTTGGCGATGCTGACGACTGTGGAGTAGTCGGTCAGCCAGTCTTCCGGCTTCACCGAGCCGTTGTACTTGTGTGTGTCTCTTGGGAGCGAGAACCCTTTGGGGAAGGGCTCGTCGCGGATGCGGGGGCCAAAACAGGGTGGGCCGACATCATCTTCTTCTTCTAGCGCCATGGATCTGGCCAGGCGGTCGATCCGGTGGCGGGCGTCGTTTTCGCCGACTCCTGCGCGGTGACCTAGCCGGCTGCTGAGAGTCGGGTGCGCCACTAGAGGCGGGGTGGGGTATCTCTCTCCACGAGCTCGAGGCGGAGGCGGGGTGCCCCGCCATTCCATGGCTCGGGGATGGCCGTCCGCGTCTCGCTCGATGGAGATTCGGGTCCGGCTTCGGCTGGAAGCCGGCTCTTTCCTGCGTCGCGTGCGGGTGTTGCTCGTAGTCGGCGACCGGGAAGTCGCGCCGTGATCGCGGCGCGGGGGAGGGCTCCCCGCGCAGGCGTCGGCTTCGTGCCGCTGAGCGGCCGCGTCAATTAGTTGCTGTATGCGCCGCGTCATGTGGGGGAGGTCTTCGGCTTCCAAGCCGTCCAGCTCGTCTACGACCGCCTGGGCGGCGCGCAGGTTCTCGAGTGGAGTGGCGTAGACTGGGCGATCGACTCCAAGTGTGTCGGCGATGACGGCGCCGCGTTGCCTGACAGCACCAGCCCGGCTTGGGCCAGCCGGAGCCGGCCTGCCGAAGGCGGCGCGGTCAGCTTCGCGCTGGTAGGCCTCGGTGAGGCGTCTTATGGAGGCCAGCCGCCGGCCCTCCGCGAGGAGGGAGAGGCGGCGTGCCTCCAGTACTTCGTCGTCGGCATCAGCCGGGAGGGGGACGGACAAGTCGTGGGCCGCCGCACGCGGGGCGTCGTGGGCGCCCTCGTCGGCCGGGCCGTCATGGCCAATAACCATCACCTCAGTGGTGACAGTATCGCAATCGCCCGCCGGAGGGAGTGGGTCGTTGTATATTACGACGTTGGTTGGGAAGGTGTCGTAGGATGCCGTGTCGGAGTCGACAGGCATTGGGTCGGTGGAGCCAACCGACTCCATATCTGCAGCAGGCTCGCTGGAGACGTGGAGCTGGCCAAGGAGGTTGGCGAGGTGGTCGGTGCCCGCATCAGAGGCAAGCTCATCGAAGATGCGGGCCTTGTCGAAGAGATCGGCCAGGCCGCTCGCCGCGCAGATATCGGTGACGCCTTGCAGCGCGTCGTGGCAAGCGCCATCGGGCAAGCCGGGCTGGCTACGCCCGCGAGGGAGGAAAAGGGTTCCCGTCCAGAACAGGTCTCCGGACGACGGTGCACCTGGCCCCATGGTGGGCGCCAAATGTCGGGTGGTAGGTGCGACATATGCCAACGGGTGGCTTATCATTGTGGGAGCCAATAGAACATCGCCGGTGCCTGAAACGGGATAGGGCGAAGACATGCATGCCGGCGAATCTTACCCAGCTTCAGGGCTCTCCGGGGAGATAACACCCCTACTGCTGCTCTGCGGGGTCTCGGCATGGTGACTAAATGAACAAGTAGCTACACAATGCTCCTTGAGCTGTTCGGGTGGGAGGAGGAAGAAGGGCACAACTTGCTTCTTCTCCTTGTGTGGTGTCTAAGTCTATCGAGAGAGTTCAACCCTTTGCATGGATGCACCGGGGGGTTTATATAGGCCTACCCCCCGGGGGTACAATGGTAATCCAGCTGGGCGAGGGGCCCAGCTGTCTGTGACTGTGTTCGCCGGCTTCTGCACCGGCTGCTGGGGCCCGCCGACTGGTGGGTCCCGCCGGCTGCCGGCTCCTTGGTCGACAGGCAGGCCCCACTGTCCAGGGCCTGGTTGGTGGCTGGTTACTGTTGCCCCGTACTGTTGACGCAGGCTGGTCGGGGTAAGCGTGGCTACAGTACCGCCGCCCTGGCGGGCGATTACTGTAGCCCCGCAGTATCTTGTCTCCTTAATGGGCGTCTCCTTCGAGGAGGATGGCGAGCCGACTATGGGGGGCCGGCTCTCCATCAGGCCGACTTGGGAGGAGGTGCGGCCGCCTTCGGTATCCCTCTGCCCGAAGGGGCCCACCGCTTCGGGGGCCACGCTGGTGACCCGTCGTGGACGGCGTCGGGGCCACCGTGGCAACAGTGCCGCGCCGGACGGGTCGTGGCTACCCGTACGGCGCACTGTACCAGGCGTGCTCCGGGATTTGGGGGTGGCAGGCTCCACTGTAGCCACGCCGTTCTTCATCATCGCGGGGTGGACGCGTACTTTGCGGGTACGGGCTTGACCGCTTTATGGGAGCCGGCCCCGTCGCAGCCGGCTTCTCGCAGCCGGCCCTCCCACAACTTTCTTCATGAGGGTAAAGGGCAGGCCGCCCCCGAAGCCGGCCTGGAAGATAGCCGGAAAGGGGGGAGGCGGCCCCAGGCCTTGAGTCTTCTTGAGAGCCGGACGGGCTCGTAATTTTTTCTGATGGGCCAGGGGAAGCCGGCTAGGCTACCCATGGCTATTTACTCCGACACACGGCCTCATCAGGCGGGCTCGCGAGGAGGCGGAGAGATCAAGGTGGGGTACCTCACGAGGTGCCCGTGACGCAAGCCATGACGATCGAGGGCGCCAGGCGGGTGCCAGCCCGTGTCCTCCTTTCCTCTTTGGTGCAAAGGGGGCAAGCGCAGCTTGGAGTACCGAGGCATCAGGCAAAGGTTGCCATTTCGGTGCAACAAGACCAAGACCAGGAGGACCACGAGACGGAGGTCACCATTGAGCCCAAGACGGTGTCATCACCGGAGCTTTGCGCAGGCGAAGACTACTTTTGTCAGGGTAGCTAGTACTTGCTGTCTCCCTTCAAATTAGCCCGCCATTGTTGGCTCCCTTCCTGCTCGATATTTGGGAAGAGGACCAGGGCCTCTATAAATAGGACCAGCCACCCACATAGCAAAGAGGGGTGAGAAGAGAGAGTGTGAGTCGAGAAGCAGCCCGAGAGAGAGAGAAGGGTGACTGAACTCTTCCCAGTAGTTCATTCCCCCAACCAAGAACAGACCCTCGCGAGGCTGTTCTTCCTTGTATTGTTCATCATCATCAGCCCAAGAGGCAATGCACCACACCACACACTGGAGTAGGGTATTACTGAAGGAAATATGCCCTAGAGGCAATAATAAAGTTATTATTTATTTCCTTATATCATGATAAATGTTTATTATTCATGCTAGAATTGTATTAACCGGAAACATAATACATGTGTGAATACATAGACCAACAGAGTGTCACTAGTATGCCTCTACTAGACTAGCTCGTTAATCAAAGATGGTTATGTTTCCTAACCATGAACAAAGAGTTGTTATTTGATTAACGAGGTCACATCATTAGTTGAATGATCTGATTGACATGACCCATTCCATTAGCTTAGCACCCGATCGTTTAGTATGTTGCTATTGCTTTCTTCATGGCTTATACATGTTCCTATAACTATGAGATTATGCAACTCCCGTTTACCGGAGGAACACTTTGGGTACTACCAAACGTCACAACGTAACTGGGTGATTATAAAGGAGTACTACAGGTGTCTCCAATGGTAGATGTTGGGTTGGCGTATTTCGAGATTAGGATTTGTCACTCTGATTGTCGGAGAGGTATCTCTGGGCCCTCTCGGTAATACACATCACATAAGCCTTGCAAGCATAATAACTAAGATGTTAGTTATGAGAGGATGTATTACGGAACGAGTAAAGAGACTTGCCAGTAACGAGATTGAACTAGGTATTGGATACCGACGATCGAATCTCGGGCAAGTAACATACCGATGACAAAGGGAACAACGTATGTTGTTATGCGGTCTGACCGATAAAGATCTTCATAGAATATGTAGGAGCCAATATGGGCATCCAGGTCCCGCTATTGGTTATTGACCGGAGACGTGTCTCGGTCATGTCTACATTGTTCTCGAACCGTAGGGTCCGCACGCTTAACGTTACGATGACAGTTATTATGAGTTTATGCATTTTGATGGACCGAAGGTTGTTCAGAGTCCCGGATGAGATCACGGACATGACGAGGAGTCTCGAAAAGGTCGAGACGTAAAGATTGATATATTGGAAGCCTATGTTTGGGCACCGGAAGCGTTCCGGGTGAAATCGGGATTTTTCCGGATTACCGGGAGGGTTACCGGAACCCCCCGGGAGGTAAATGGGCCTATTGGGCCTTAGTGGAAAAGAGAGAAGAGGCAGCCCACACCTGGCCGGCGCCCCCCACCTTTCCCAAGTCCTAATAGGACTAGGAGAGGTGGGCCGGCCCCCTCTTTCTCCTTCTTCCCCAAGAATCCTAGTTGGAATAGGATTGGGGGGAAGGAGTCCTACTCCCGGTGGGAGTAGGACTCCTCCCTGCGCCTCCCTCCTAGCCGGCCGAACCCCCTGCCCCTGGCCTTTATATACGGGGGCAGGGGGCACCACAAGACACACAAGTTAATCGTTCCTTAGCCGTGTGCGGTGCCCCCTGCCACCAAATTCCACCTCGATCATACCGTTATAGTGCTTAGGCGAAGCCCTGCGTCGGTAGTACATCAAGATCGTCACCACGCCGTCGTGCTGACGGAACTCTTCCTCGACGCTTTGCTGGATCGGAGCCCGAGGAACGTCATCGAGCTGAACGTGTGCTAAGAACTCGGAGGTGCCAGAGTAACGGTGCTTGGATCGGTTGGATCGGGAAGAAGACGTACGACTACTTCCTCTATGTTGTGTGATCGCTTCCGCAGTCGGTCTGCGTTGGTATGTAGACATCACTCTCCCCTCTCGTTGCTGTGCATCACCATGATCTTGCGTGTGCGTAGGAAAATTTTTGAAATTACTGCGTTCCCCAACAGTGGCATCCGAGCCTAGGTTTTTATGGTTTGATGTTATTTCCACGAGTAGAACACAAGTGAGTTGTGGGCGATACAAGTCATACTGCCTACCAGCATGTCATACTTTGGTTCGGCGGTATTGTTGGACGAGACGATCCGGACCAACCTTACGCGTACTCTTACGCGAGACCGGTTCCCTTGACGTGCTATGCACACAGATGGCTAGCGGAAGACTGTCTCTCCAACTTTAGTTGAACCAAGTGTGACTACGCCCGGTCCTTGAGAAGGTTAAAACGGAGTCTATTTGACGAACTATCGTTGTGGTTTTGATGCGTAGGTGAGATGAGTTCTTACTTAAGCCCGTAGTAGCCACGTAAAAACTTGCAACAACAAAGTAGAGGACGTCTAACTTGTTTTTGCAGGGCATGTTGTGATGTGATATGGTCAAGGCATGATGCTGATTTTATTGTATGAGATGATCATGTTTTGTAACCGAGTTATCGGCAACTGGCAGGAGCCATATGGTTGTCGCTTTATTGTATGCAATGCAATCGCGATGTAATGCTTTATTTTATTACTAAGCGGTAGTGATAGTCGTGGAAGCATAAACGACAACGATGCTACGATGGAGATCAAGGTGTCGCGCCGGTGACGATGGTGATCATGACGATGCTTCGGAGATGGAGATCACAAAGCACAAGATGATGATGGCCATATCATATCACTTATATTGATTGCATGTGATGTTTATCCTTTTATGCATCTTATCTTGCTTTGATTGACGGTAGCATTATAAGATGATCTCTCACTAAATTATCAAGAAGTGTTCTCCCTGAGTATGCACCGTTGCAAAAGTTCTTCGTGCTGAGACACCACGTGATGATCGGGTGTGATAGGCTCTACGTTCAAATACAACGGGTGCAAAACAGTTGCACACGCGGAATACTCAGGTTATACTTGACGAGCCAAGCATATACAGATATGGCCTCGGAACACGGAGACCGAAAGGTCGAGCGTGAATCATATAGTAGATATGATCAACATATTGATGTTCACCATTGAAAACTACTCCATCTCACGTGATGATCGGTTATGGTTTAGTTGATTTGGATCACGTAATCACATAGAGGATTAGAGGGATGTCTATCTAAGTGGGAGTTGTTAAGTAAATTAACTGAACTTAAAAATTATCATGAACTTAGTACCTGATAGTATCTTGCTTGTTTATGTTGATTGTAGATAGATGGCTCGTGCTGTTGTTCCGTTGAATTTTAATGCGTTCCTTGAGAAAGCTAAGTTGAAAGATGATGGTAGCAATTACACGGACTGGGTCCGTAACCTGAGGATTATCCTCATTGCTGCACAGAAGAATTACGTCCTGGAAGCACCGCTGAGTGCCAGGCCTGCTGCAAGAGCAACACTAGAAGTTATGAACGTCTGGCAGAGCAAAGCTGATGACTACTCAATAGTTCAGTGTGCCATGCTTTACGGCTTAGAACCGGGACTTCAACGACGTTTTGAACGTCATGGAGCATATGAGATGTTCCAGGAGTTGAAGTTAATATTTCAAGCAAATGCCCGGATTGAGAGATATGAAGTCTCCAATAAGTTCTATAGCTGCAAGATGGAGGAGAACAGTTCTGTCGGTGAACATATACTCAAAATGTCTGGGTATAATAATCACTTGATTCAATTGGGAGTTACACTTCTGGATGATTGCGTCATTGACAGAATTCTCCAATCACTGCCACCAAGCTACAAGAGCTTTGTGATGAACTATAATATGCAAGGGATGAACAAGACTATTCCCGAGCTCTTCGCTATGCTGTAAGCTGCGGAGGTAGAAATCAAGAAGGAGCATCAAGTGTTGATGGTTAACAAAACCACTAGTTTCAAGAAAAAGGGCAAAGGGAAGAAGAAAGGGAACTTCAAGAAGAACGGCAAGCTAGTTGCTGCTCAAGAGAAGAAACCCAAGTCTGGACCTAAGCCTGAAACTGAGTGCTTCTACTGCAAGCAGACTGGTCACTGGAAGCGGAACTGCCCCAAGTATTTGGCGGATAAGAAGGATGGCAAGGTGAACAAAGGTATATGTGATATACATGTTATTGATGTGTACCTTACTAATGCTCGCAGTAGCACCTGGGTATTTGATACTGCTTCTGTTGCTAATATTTGCAACTCGAAACAGGGACTACAGAATAAGCGGACACTAGCAAAGGACGAGGTGACGATGCGCGTGGGAAACGGTTCCAAAGTCGATGTGATCGCGGTCGGCACGCTACCTCTACATCTACCTTCGGGATTAATATTAGACCTAAATAATTGTTATTTGGTGCCAGCGTTGAGCATGAACATTATATCTGGATCTTGTTTGATGCGAGACGGTTATTCATTTAAATCAGAGAATAATGGTTGTTCTATTTATATGAATAATATCTTTTATGGTCATGCACCCTTGAAAAGTGGTCTATTCTTATTGAATCTCGATAGTAGTAATACACATATTCATAATGTTGAAGCCAAAAGATGCAGAGTTGATAATGATAGTGCAACTTATTTGTGGCACTGCCGTTTAGGTCATATCGGTGTAAAGCACATGAAGAAACTCCATACTGATGGGCTTTTGGAACCACTTGATTATGAATCACTTGGTACTTGCGAACCGTGCCTCATGGGCAAGATGACTAAAACACCGTTCTCCGGTACTAGGGAGAGAGCAACAGATTTATTGGAAATCATACATACCGATGTATGTGGTCCGATGAATATTGAGGCTCGTGGCGGATATCGTTATTTTCTCACCTTCACAGATGATCTAAGCAGATATGGGTATATCTACTTAATGAAACATAAGTCTGAAACATTTGAAAAGTTCAAGGAATTTCAGAGTGAAGTTGAAAATCATCGTAACAAGAAAATAAAGTTTCTATGATCTGATCGTGGAGGAGAATATTTGAGTTACGAGTTTGGTGTACATTTGAAAAATTGTGGAATAGTTTCGCAACTCACGCCACCCGGAACACCACAACGTAATGGTGTGTCCGAACGTCGTAATCGTACTTTACTAGATATGGTGCGATCTATGATGTCTCTTACTGATTTACCGCTATCATTTTTGGGGTTATGCTTTAGAGACGGCCGCATTCACGTTAAATAGGGCACCATCTAAATCCATTGAGACGACGCCTTATGAACTATGGTTTGGCAAGAAACCAAAGTTATCGTTTCTTAAAATTTGGGGCTGCGATGCTTATGTGAAAAAGCTTCAACCTGATAAGCTCGAACCCAAATCGGAGAAGTGTGTCTTCATAGGATATCCAAAGGAAACTATTGGATACACCTTCTATCACAGATCCGAAGGCAAGACTTTTGTTGCTAAATTCGGAAACTTTCTTGAGAAGGAGTTTCTCTCGAAAGAAGTGAGTGGGAGGAAAGTAGAACTTGACGAGGTAACTGTACCTACTCCATTATTGGGAAATAGTACATCACTGAAAACTGTTTCCGTGAGACCTACACCAATAAGAGAGGAAGTTAATGATGATGATCATGAAACTTTAGATCAAGATACTACTGTACCTCGTAGATCAACCAGAGTAAGATCCGCACCAGAGTGGTACGGTAATCCTGTTCTGGAAGTCATGCTACTAGATCATGAAGAACCTACGAACTATGAAGAAGCGATGGTGAGCCCAGATTCCGCAAAGTGGCTTGAAGCCATGAAATCTGAGATGGGATCCATGTATGAGAACAAAGTATGGACTTTGGTTGACTTGCCCGATGATCGGCAAGCAATTGAGAATAAATGGATCTTTAAGAAAAAGACTGACGCTGATGGTAATGTTACTGTCTACAAAGCTCGACTTGTCGCAAAAGGTTTTCGACAAGTTCAAGGAGTTGACTACGATGAGACTTTCTCACCCGTAGCGATGCTTAAGTCTGTCAGAATCATGTTAGCAATTGCCGCATTTTATGATTATGAAATTTGGCAAATGGATGTAAAAACCGCATTCCTGAATGGATTTCTGGAAGAAGAGTTGTATATGATGCAACCAGAAGGTTTTGTCGATCCAAAGGGAGCTAACAAAGTATGCAAACTCCAGCGATCCATCTATGGACTGGTGCAAGCATCTCGGAGTTGGAATAAACGCTTTGATAGTGTGATCAAAGCATTTGGGTTTATACAGACTTTTGGAGAAGCCTGTATTTACAAGAAAGTGAGTGGGAGCTCTGTAGCATTTCTGATATTATATGTGGATGACATATTACTCATTGGAAATGATATAGAATTTCTGGATAGCATAAAGGGATACTTGAATAAAAGTTTTTCGATGAAAGACCTCGGGGAAGCTGCTTACATATTAGGCATAAAAATCTATAGAGATAGATCAAAACGCTTAATTGGACTTTCACAAAGCACATACCTTGACAAGATTTTGAAGAAGTTCAAAATGGATCAAGCAAAGAAAGGGTTCTTGCCTTTATTGCAAGGTGTGAAGTTGAGTCAGACTCAATGCCCGACTACTGCAGAAGATAGAGAGAAAATGAAAGATGTTCCCTATGCTTCAGCCATAGGCTCTATCATGTATGCAATGCTGTGTACCAGACCTGATGTGTGCCTTGCTATAAGTTTAGCAGGGAGGTACCAAAGTAATCCAGGGGTGGATCACTGGACAGCGGTCAAGAACATCCTGAAATACCTGAAAAGGACTAAGGATATGTTTCTCGTATATGGAGGTGACAAAGAGCTCACCGTAAGAGGTTACGTTGATGCAAGCTTTGACACTGATCCGGACGATTCTAAATCGCAAACCGGATACGTGTTTACTTTAAACGGTGGAGCTGTCAGTTGGTGCAGTTCTAAACAAAGCGTCGTAGCAGGATCTACATGTGAAGCGGAGTACATAGCTGCTTCGGAAGCAGCGAACGAAGGAGTCTGGATGAAGGAGTTCATATCCGATCTAGGTGTCATACCTAGTGCATCGGGTCCAACGAAAATCTTCTGTGACAATACTGGTGCAACTGCCTTGGCAAAGGAATCCAGATTTCACAAAAGAACCAAACACATCAAGAGACGCTTCAACTCCATCCGGGATTTAGTCCAGGTGGGAGACATAGAGATTTGCAAGATACATACGGATCTGAATGTTGCAGACCCGTTGACTAAGCCTCTTCCACGAGCAAAACATGATCAGCACCAAGACTCCATAGGTGTAAGGATCATTACTGTGTAATCTAGATTATTGACTCTAGTGCAAGTGGGAGACTGAAGGAAATATGCCCTAGAGGCAATAATAAAGTTATTATTTATTTCCTTATATCATGATAAATGTTTATTATTCATGCTAGGAATTGTATTAACCGGAAACATAATACATGTGTGAATACATAGACCAACAGAGTGTCACTAGTATGCCTCTACTAGACTAGCTCGTTAATCAAAGATGGTTATGTTTCCTAACCATGAACAAAGAGTTGTTATT
The DNA here is from genome assembly GCA_034509565.1 of Triticum monococcum. Lineage (NCBI taxonomy): Eukaryota > Viridiplantae > Streptophyta > Magnoliopsida > Poales > Poaceae > Triticum > Triticum monococcum. Next base: position 531,586,752 of record CM067846.1, read on the forward strand.
TGATTAACGAGGTCACATCATTAGTTGAATGATCTGATTGACATGACCCATTCCATTAGCTTAGCACCCGATCGTTTAGTATGTTGCTATTGCTTTCTTCATGACTTATACATGTTCCTATAACTATGAGATTATGCAACTCCCGTTTACTGGAGGAACACTTTGGGTACTACCAAACGTCACAACGTAACTGGGTGATTATAAAGGAGTACTACAGGTGTCTCCAATTGTAGATGTTGGGTTGGCGTATTTCGAGATTAGGTTTTGTCACTCTGATTGTCGGAGAGGTATCTCTGGGCCCTCTCGGTAATACACATCACATAAGCCTTGCAAGCATAAATAACTAAGATGTTAGTTATGAGATGATGTATTACGGAACGAGTAAAGAGACTTGCCAGTAACAATATTGAACTAGGTATTGGATACCGACGATCGAATCTCGGGCAAGTAACATACCGATGACAAAGGGAACAACGTATGCTGTTATGCGGTCTGACCGATAAAGATCTTCGTAGAATATGTCGGAGCCAATATGGGCATCCAGGTCCCGCTATTGGTTATTGACCGGAGACTTGTCTCGGTCATGTCTACATTGTTCTCGAACCGTAGGGTCCGCACGCTTAACGTTACGATGACAGTTATTATGAGTTTATGCATTTTGATGTACCGAAGTTTGTTCGGAGTCCCGGATGAGATCACGGACATGACGAGGAGTCTCGAAAAGGTCGAGACGTAAAGATTGATATATTGGAAGCCTATGTTTGGGCACCGGAAGCGTTCCGGGTGAAATCGGGATTTTTCCGGATTACCGGGAGGGTTACCGGAACCCCCCGGGAGGTAAATGGGCCTATTGGGCCTTAGTGGAAAAGAGAGAAGAGGCAGCCCACACCTGGCCGGCGCCCCCCACCTTTCCCAAGTCCTAATAGGACTAGGAGAGGTGGGCCGGCCCCCTCTTTCTCCTTCTTCCCCAAGAATCCTAGTTGGAATAGGATTGGGGGGAAGGAGTCCTACTCCCGGTGGGAGTAGGACTCCTCCCTGCGCCTCCCTCCTAGCCGGCCGAACCCCCTGCCCCTGGCCTTTATATACGGGGGCAGGGGGCACCACAAGACACACAAGTTAATCGTTCCTTAGCCGTGTGCGGTGCCCCCTGCCACCAAATTCCACCTTGATCATACCGTTACAGTGCTTAGGCGAAGCCCTGCATCGGTAGTACATCAAGATCGTCACCACGCCGTCGTGCTGACGGAACTCTTCCTCGACGCTTTGCTGGATCGGAGCCCGAGGAACGTCATCGAGCTGAACGTGTGCTAAGAACTCGGAGGTGCCGGAGTAACGGTGCTTGGATCGGTTGGATCGGGAAGAAGACGTACGACTACTTCCTCTACGTTGTGTGATCGCTTCCGCAGTCGGTCTGCGTTGGTACGTAGACATCACTCTCCCCTCTCGTTGCTGTGCATCACCATGATCTTGCGTGTGCGTAGGAAATTTTTTGAAATTACTGCGTTCCCCAACAATTACACCACAACGGTGGCCCGAACCAGTATAAACCCTGTGTCTCTTGTGTTGTTCTTTCGATAGTTTAGATCCCAGCGTGGCGGAGAGGTGCAGGTAGGTAGGAGGCGAAATCTCCACGTGCACCCCAGTGTTCGAACCTCAAGGGTCTGCCGGAACCCGAAATCCGACATATGGCGTGCCAGGTAGGGGTGCGCCGGAATTCGTCTCCCACCACCCCGTTCTCCTCCGACCATCACGCCCATGTTTGACGCTCGTCGGGCCCGCGCAGAGCGCCGGGCCTCCCTCGCTTCCCACGTCGCCCAGATGGCCCCTGTCGGCGGGCGTCCTCAACGTTCCCCGTCACCTGCCGTCAACGCCGCCACCGGCCCGGAAGGGGACGAGCAGCAAGCATCGCCCCAGCATCCATCCGTGCGGCAAGACGGCCGCACCGCAACTCCCTCGCTCGCCCCAGCTGGATCTTCGTCCCGCGCGCCCATGGAGGCTCGGGCTGCACTCATCGCGGCAAACGAGCTCCTGGGCTACCGTCCCGTCGACGACGTCTACGAAGAATGGCTCGACCGCGTCGCCGAGCTTGTCCGCGCCGCAGGGGGCTCTCCTGCGCCGTCTGTTCCGCTGCACCGCACCCCGCCCCGCGCGGGCGACGATGCTCCGACGGCGCCCCGGCCGCCTCCTCCTCAAGAAGACGCCATGGCTCCAAGGCGCGTGGCCCCTGGGCGGAACCCGCTCCGTCAGGTGCCAGCGCGGCAAGAATAGAGCTGCCAAGAAGTCCCTCGCCCGCCAGAAGCTGCCCGGGCACTCCCTGCTCCAGCACGTCGCGACCATGCTCCTACTCCCGCGCATCAAGACCCCGCGCTGCTCTCAGCTGCAGCGCGTGGGGACATGCAAGACCAAGCTCTATGTCACCCAAGGCCTCCCGTGGCCACAGTAGGCTGCCGCGCCTTCACCACCGAACTACGCAGCGTCGCGTGGCCCGGCAAGTTCAAGCCAGACCTGCCTCCTCGCTACGACGGCACGGCCGAACCTGCGGAGTTCCTCCAGCTCTACGAGCTGTGCATCGAAGCTGCCAACGGAGACGAGAAGGTCATGGCGAACTGGTTCCCCATGGCGCTCAAGGACGGGGCCCGCACCTGGCTCTTGAACCTGGCTCCACACACAATCTCCTCCTGGGAAGAGATGCGCACCCGCTTCATCGCCAACTTCCAAGGTACTCACGACCGGCCACCCACCGTGAGCGACATGCGCCGCATCCAGCAACAACCCGGGGAGACCCTGCAGAAGTATATCCAGTGGCTGAACTCCTCCCAGCAGTTCATCGCCTCAGCCAAGAACAGACCCTCGCGAGGCTGTTCTTCCTTGTATTGTTCGCCATCATCAGCCCAAGAGGCAATCCACCTCACCACACACTGGAGTAGGGTATTACACCACAACGGTGGCCCGAACTAATATAAACCGCGTGTCTCTTCGCTGTTCTTCCCATAGTTTGGATCCTAGCGTGGCGGAGGGGTGCAGGTAGGTAGGAGGCAAAATCTCCGCACGCACCCCGGTGTTCGAACCTCAAGGGTCTGCCGGAACCCGAAATCCGACATTTGGCGCGCCAGGTAGGGGTGCGCCGGAATTCGTCTCCCACCACCCCGTTCTCCTCCGACCATCGCGCCCATGTCTGACGCTCGTCGGGCCCGCGCGGAGCACTGGGCCACCTTCGCTTCCCGCGTCGCCCAGACGGCCCCTGTCGGCGGGCGTCCTCGCCGTTCCCCGTCACCTGCCATCAACGCCGCCACCGGCCCGGCGGGGGACGAGCAGCAAGCATCATCCCAGCATCTGTCCGTGCGGCAAGACAGCCGCACCACAACTCCCTCGCTCACCCCAGCTGGTTCTTCGTCCCACGCGCTCCGCGCGCCCATGGAGCCCCGCAACCTCTCCCCCACCTATCGCGCTGCACCAACACCCCCAGTCGTCACGGCCCTCTTGGGCGGCTCGCAGGCGCCGCCTACAAGTTACCACGTCAAGCCGTTCATCCGCCGGGTCAGCGCCGCTTCCACGCGGCAGGGGGCTCCCCTGGATCGGGAGGCGCCCGAGACCGGCCTGAGCTTCAACTCGGAGGACCACCCCTCCAACTCGGCCTGCTCGGGTGCGCTCCCCATGCTGTGCACCCCCACCATCTGCCAGGTGGCCATCACCAGAACTCTCATCGATGGCGGGGAGGGCCTCAGCGTGCTCTCAGTCGAGGCCTTCAACCTCCTCTGCATACCCCTAGAATGGCTGCAGCCCAGCCGGCCCTTCTCAGGCGTTGCGGGCAGGTCGTCCAGCTCCTTGGGATAGATCCGGCTCCCAGTGACCTTCGGCATGCTCGGGTGCGCTCCCCATGCTGTGCACCCCCACCATCTGCCAGGTGGCCATCACCAGAACTCTCATCGATGGCGGGGAGGGCCTCAGCGTGCTCTCAGTCGAGGCCTTCAACCTCCTCTGCATACCCCTAGAATGGCTGCAGCCCAGCCGGCCCTTCTCAGGCGTTGCGGGCAGGTCGTCCAGCTCCTTGGGATAGATCCGGCTCCCAGTGACCTTCGGCACCTACGACAACTTCCGCACGGAGCTGGTCGACTTCGACATCGCCCCCATCGGCCTCCCCTACAACGCCATCCTCGGCTACCTAGTGCTGGCCCGGTTCATGTCCGCGACGCACCCGGCGTACAACCTCATGAAGATGCCCGGGAGCAGCGGTGTCCTCACCGTGCACGGGGACACCGGTGACGCTCTGCGGGTGCTCAAGCTCGTCTTCAAGACAGCGGCGTCGGCACAACCTGCCGACTTGGAGGCCCCCGAGCCCAAGGGAGCTGCGCTCGCAAAGAAGAAGCAGTTGTTCACCCAAGACAATGCAAAAACCAAGCAGATACCCGTCGATGAGGACGGGTCCACCAACGCCACTTTCACCATAGGCGCCCACCTCAAACCCGAGCAGGAGGAGGCCTTGGTCGGGTTCCTGCGCGCAAACAAGAAGGTATTCGCTTGGGAGCCAGACCAATTGGCAGGGATCCCCAGGAGTGTAATCGAGCATCACCTCAACATGTGCCCCAACGTGCGCCCTGTGAAGCAGAAGGCGAGCCGGCAGTCCACAGAAAAGCAGGCCTTCATCGTCCAAGAGACCCGCAAATTAGAGGCCGCTGGGGTCATTCACGAGGTCCGATACCCAGATAGGTTGGCCAACCCCGTTGTTGTGCCAAAGAAGGGAGGGAAGGAATGCATGTGTGTCGACTTCACCAACCTCAACAAAGCGTGCCCGCAAGATCCATTCCCGCTCCCCCGCATCTTCTAGATCGTCGATTCCACTGCGAAATGCGACCTGTTATGCTTCCTAAATGCCTTCTTTGGGTATCACCAGATCAAGACGGCGGTAGAAGACATCGAGAAGACAGCCTTCCTAACCCCGTGTGGGGTGTACTGCTACACCTGCATGCCATTCGGGCTGCGTAACGCAGGGGCGACCTTTCAGCGGCTGATGCATGCATATCACCTCGGGCCCGCAGCTCGGGAAGAATGTTGAAGCTTACGTCGATGACATCGTGGTAAAATCTCGGGAGGCCAGGACCTTGATACAAGACCTGGAGGAAACCTTCGCGAGCCTCAACACAGTGAACCTACGGCTCAACCCAGAGAAGTGTGTGTTCGGGGTCCCCTCGGGCAAGCTCTTGGGTTTCCTCGTGTCTCACCGAGGCATCGAGGGTAACCTGGAGAAGGTCAAGGCAGTGGAAGACATGATCCCACCAAAGACCCGCAGAGAAATGCAGAAGCTCACGGGGCGCGTGACCGCGCTAGGGCACTTCATCTCCAAGTTGGGGGAGCGAGCGCTACCCTTCTTTCAGCTAATGAAGAAAAAGGGGCCCTTCGAGTGGACTGAAGAGGCCGACAAGGCATTCCAGGATCTCAAGAAATACCTGACCAGTCCACCGGTCATGGTGGCTCCGCACCCTCAAGAGCCCCTGGTGCTTTACCTCGCCGCCACTCCCTACTCCGCCAGCGCAGCCATGGTGGCAATTAGAGAGGAGCGTCGAATCAAAACCGCGGCAGCAGGTCGGGACAAGGCGGAACTGGTACGAGGAAGGCCCACAGAAACCGCCACAGTGGCTGAGGAGGATCAGCCGCAGCAGAGGGGCGCACCAGAGGCGAAAGAGGCCCCTCTCTCGGATGGCCAGTCTCAGGAGGCCTCATTGTCTCAAGAGGCGCCATGGTCTCCAAAGGGAGCCACCAGCACTGACGCACTCCACCTCGTTGAGCACCCAGTGTACTTCGTCAACACAGTGTTGCGGGATGCAAGGGCGCGGTGATGAAGTCATGTAGCTACGGTAGGGACACGGACCCGTCCTAAAGAGCCCTACCATAGGACATCCTCAGAGGAAGTCACCTTTCAAACAACTTGAAGATATCCCACTCGACGGGTTGAAGACACTCGACCAAGAAGCTGTCACTCGACCAAGAAGCCAACCACTCGACTCCCAGAAAGACCTCAAGTCACTCCGCAGGCAAACGGTCGGCTATTAAGTAGCCTTTATGATTATTATGACACTTTATTAGGGACGTTATCAGTAACGCCCACCTTAAATGTACCTTAAACCCTGCATTACTGAGGGCAGGAGAGGGCTGGCGAACTCTATATAAGCCACCCCCCTCCTTAGTATCAGGGGTTGGCACCCTTGTCATTTTACACACGCATAATCCAGTCGACCACCTCTGGGCATCGAGACGTAGGGCTGTTACTTCCTCCGAGAAGGGCCTGAACTCGTAAACCTTGCATGCTTACAACTTCCCAATAGCTAAGGTCTAGCCTCTCCATACACACCCCCTACCTCACTGTCAGACTTAGAACCACGCAATTGGCGCCCACCATGGGGCATTAGTCTTAGCGCCTAATTGGAGAAGTTGCGATTTTTTCGATCCACTTGATCATGTTTTCCTGCAGAGCTTTGGCAGAGGGCCGCGAGATCCGTCTCGGCGGACTCACTTTCGTCGCCGACAACTCCGCCTGGCTCCAGGAGGCGCCGCTTGACGTCGATGCGCTCCCCGTCCGCGGTGCGACGCACTTCCGCGCGTGCGTCCGTGGCGTCCTCCTGCGACAGCCGTCGACCCCATATCGGTCGACTCCCGTGTCATCCCCCCGTCCTGTCTCCCGCCAGCGCAAGCGCTCGGGTCGGTCGAGGCTCCAGCGGTGGATGAAGCGCGCCGCGGCCCGCCAGTCGGCGACCCCGCAAGTCGCGGCAATCGAGCCTGACGAATCCCTCTGCGGCCTGTTCGATCTGTCGACTGGCTCCATGGAGACCGCATCCGGGTGTGACAGCAGCGACCCTTTGGCAGAGGTTCTGGCGGTCGAGGGGACATGCAGTCCCCCTGGATTCCATCGCGCTGCTGATGGTGCTGATAGGGGCGATCCGTCGCACCCTCACGACGAATACCTTCCCGAGCCTCTTACGTCATTGCAGCGGGAGGAGCTTCGTCTCCGGAACATGGACGCGCTCTACACCCCTATTGTTGGAGAAACCCCCGAGGCCCGGGCCTTGGAGGACGCGCGCTTGGCTAATCTAGCCGAGCGCACTCGACTGGAGAATCTACAGCGACCTCTCAACGAGAAGGCGCGTCAGCGGGCTCCTGAGTCCAGTCGACGCCAGCAGGCTCCCGAGTCCAGTTAACGCCAGCAAGCTCCCGAATCCAGTCGACGTCAGCTCTTCCCACCGCCGCAGGTGTACCGAACCCCGGTTCAGAACCTGGCTGCCGCGGCCCGCATAGCAGAGTCAATCCAGCCCTCTCAGTCGGAGGCTGGCAGAGGATTGCTGCAGATCAGAGCATTGCTCCGAGCGGCGGGAAATCAGAATTCCGCCGTCTCTCAGTCGCGGGATAGGATCCACAGTCGATCCGTCGCAACGGAGACCGTCCAGTCGGCTCACAGCCCGAGATCGCCCCCGAGGCATGAGGGACGTGGAGACCGGCGCGATCAGTATAGGAGAAACGAACAATATGATCACCGACCCGACCGTGATGATGGACGTCGGGTGCCGTCCCCTCCCCCGAGGAGTGGATCATATGCACCTCGACATCGAGACGACAGGCGCCCCCATAACGTTGGGCAGAGGATTCCAGTCGACCCTAGGGACCCAGGCTTTGACGCGAGATCCATCCTCGTTCAAGGTCTGGTGGTCAGGAACAGGGCTCATCGAGAGGGCCACAACAGAGATACGCCCACCGGCAGCAGGACGCACGCCTCGGGGCCTGAATGTTTCAGTGAAGCCATCAGGGTTGTGGTGATCCCTCCCAACTTCAGGCTGGCGACTGGAATCAGCAAGTTCACCGGTGAGTCCAAGCCTGACACGTGGCTCGAGGATTACCGAGTGGCTATGCAGATTGGCGGCGGCAATGATGAGGTGGCCATGAAGCATTTACCCCTCATGTTGGAAGGATCAGCTAGGGCGTGGCTGAATCAGGTGGCGCCCAGCAGCATTTACACTTGGGAGGATCTCTCCCGAGTGTTTATCACAACCTTCGAAGGGACATGCAAGCGCCCTGCAGGCCTTACGGAGGTGCGGTCTTTCGTGCAGAAGCCAAATGAAACTCTGAGAGAATACATCCAGAGGTGGATCACACTACACCACTTGGTCGAGAACGTGCCAGACCATCAAGCAGTTTGCGCTTTCAAGGAAGGTGTCAAGTACAGGGAGTTGAATCTGAAGTTTGGCCGGACCGGAGAGATGTCCCTTAATCGGATGATGGAGATCGCCACCAAGTACGCTAATGGAGAAGACGAGGACCGGCTCCGGAGTGGCAAACTCAAGTTAGTCGCCCAAGAAACCGGAGGAAACTCCAGTCGGAAGCAGAAGCGAAAGGCCGAGCCAGCCGCCCCTGGGGAGGCCCTGGCTGTGGGAAATTTCAAGGGAAAGCCCAAGGGCACATGGAAGCCCAAGAAGGTTAAAGATCAGGATGGGAATGATGTTCTGGACCTGCCATGTCACATCCATACCAAGAAAGATGAAGAAGGAAATTTTATTTTCCCGAAGCATACCACTCGATAGTGTCGGCTTCTGATTCAGCAGTTCCAGGGCAAGCAACCCAAGGATAAGGAAAAAGAGCCAAACAGAGTTGAAGACAAGGAGGATAGTGACGATGGATACCCCCAAGTCAATTCCACCTTGATGATGTTTGCTGATGTCGAAAGCAAAAGTCGACTGAAAGTCATTAACCGTGAGGTAACATGGTTGCCCCGGCGACTCCCAATTACCTGAAGTGGTCTCAGACTGCCATCACATTCGACCAGTCCGATCACCCGACGCACATTGCCACCCCTGGGAGGCAAGCTTTGGTGGTCGACCCAGTTGTCGAAGGCACTCGACTGACCAAAGTCCTGATGGACGGCGGCAGTGGCCTGAGCATACTGTACGCTGAAACCTTGAAGGGAATGGGCATTCCGATGTCCAGACTCAGCACTAGTAACATGAGCTTCCACGGAGTCATTCCTGGGAAGAAAGCCGAGTCACTCGGCCAGATTGCTCTTGATGTGGTTTTCGGTGATTCAAAGAATTACCGCAAGGAAAAGTTAACGTTTGAAGTTGTGGACTTCCAGAGTGCTTATCACGCCATCTTGGGCAGGCCAGCTTACGCACGCTTTATGGCTCGACCATGCTACGTGTATCTTAAATTAAAGATGCTTGGCCCCAAAGGTGTCATCACTGTTACGGGCAACCGGAAGAAAGCAGAAGAATGTTTCCAGAAGGGATCAAAGATTGCCGACGCTCAGATGGCAGTGGTCGAGCTGAAAGAGTACCAAAAGACTGCCGACCCGAGTGAATTGCTGCGGGCTAAGAAGCCTGCCTCCGAGTCAGCTTTTCAGTCGGCTGGCAAAACGAAGACAGTCCACATTCACCCGACTGATCCCGACGCTGCTCCGACTCCCATCTCGACGACGCTCGACTCCAAATAGGAAGAAGCGCTCATCCAGCTCCTCCGTGAGAACTGGGACATCTTCGCATGGAAACCCTCTGACATGCCTGGAGTTCCCAGGGGGCTGGCTGAGCACCGCCTGCGAGTCGACTCAAAGTTCAAGCCCATGAAGGAACATCTTCGACGGTCCGCCATCCAGAAAAAACAAGCCATTGGCGAGGAAGTGGCTCGGCTCTTAGCAGCTGAGTTCATCCGAGAGATCTACCACTCCGAGTGGCTCGCCAATGTCGTCATGGTCCCCAAGAAGGACAAGTCACTCCGTATGTGCATTGATTTCAAGCATATCAATCGGGCCTGCCCGAAAGATCATTTTCCTCTCCCTCGCATCGACCAGATTGTCGACTCAACTGCGGGATGCGAGAGATTGTCTTTTCTAGATGCCTACTCCGGGTACCATCAGATCCATCTGTATGGCCCCGACGAAATCAAAACAGCTTTCATCATCCCATTCGGATGCTTCTGTTACGTCACCATGCCATTCGGCCTCAAGAACGCCGGAGCCACATTCATGAGAATGATCCAGAAGTGTTTACTCACTCAAACAGTCGGAATGTGGAGGCGTACATGGACGATATCGTAGTCAAGTCCCGGAAAGGTTCCGACCTGCGGGCTGACCTTGCTGAAACCTTCGCCAACCTCAGGAGGTACGATATCAAGCTCAATCCGTAAAAGTGCACTTTTGGAGTTCCAGGTGGCAAGCTACTCGGTTTTCTCGTTTCCGAACGGGGAATCGACGCCAATCCTGAAAAAATTGGCACCATACTCCGGATGAAGCGTCCTGTACGTGTGCATGATGTCCAAAAGCTTACAGGCTGCTTAGCCGCCTTAAGTCGATTCATTTCTCGACTCGCTGAAAAAGCGTTGCCTCTTTACCGACTGATGAAAAAGTCTGACAAGTTCGAGTGGACTCCAGAAGCTGATGCAGCGTTTGCAGAGCTCAAAGCTCTGCTCTCCACCCAGCCGGTGCTAGCTGCCCCAATCAGCAAAGAGCCTCTGCTGCTTTCATTGCAGCCATGGGACAAGTTGTCAGTACAGTACTTACGGTCGAGCGGGAAGAGGAAGGGAAGGCCTTCAGAGTTCAACGCCATGTATATTATGTGTCTGAAGTTTTGACCCCTTCAAAACAAAGATACCCTCACTACCAGAAGCATGTATATGGGATTTATATGACCACGAAGAAAGTTGCACATTATTTCTCTGACCACTCCATTACAGTCGTCAGCAACGCCCCATTATCGGAGATCCTGCATAACAGAGATGCAACTGGTCGAGTGGCCAAGTGGGCGATTGAACTCCTTCCTTTAGATATCAAGTTTGAAGCAAAGAAAGCCATCAAGTCCCAAGCAATCGCGGATTTCATCGCCGAGTGGATTGAATAGCAACTTCCGACTCAAATTCACTCGGAACACTGGACTATGTTCTTCGATGGATCCAAGATGCTGAATGGTTCGGGCGCGGGGGTAGTTTTGGTTTCCCCCCGAGGAGATAAGCTCAGATACGTTCTCCAGATTCACTTCGATTCCTCCAATAACGAAGCAGAGTATGAAGCACTTTTGTATGGGTTGCGCATGGCCATTTCGCTCGGCGTCCGTCGCATCATGGTCTATGGCGACTCAGATCTGGTGGTTAATCAAGTGATGAAGGAGTGGGACGTCAGGAGTCCGGCAATGACTGGATACTGCAATGCAGTGCGGAAGCTAGAGAAGAAGTTCGAGGGGTTGGAACTCCACCACATCCCCCGACTGAAAAACCAGGCAGCTGACGACTTGGCAAAGATAGGCTCCAAGAGAGAAGCCATTCCAAGCAACGTGTTCTTGGAACACATTCACTCTTCCTCAGTCCAAGAAGATCCTTTCACAGAAGAAGCCCCGCAGCCGAAAAGTGCCACAGATCCGACTGAAGTTGAAGTGCCTGCAGTAGTCGACCTAATCATGGAAGTCTTGGCAGTCACCCCTGTCTGGACAATACCGTACATTGCATATATCCTAAGGAAAGAACTTCTGGAGGACAAGGAGGAGGCTCGACAGATCATCCGCCGATCTAAGGCCTTCACGGTCATAAGGGGACAGCTGTACAGAGAAAGTGCGACCGGAGTCGGCCAGAAATGCATACCGCCAGAAGAGGGTCAAATAATCCTCAACGATATCCACTCGGGAACCTGCGGTCACCATGCATCCTCTCGAACTATTGTGGCTAAAGCATACCGAGCTGGATTTTACTGGCCAAGGGCAAATGAGATGGCGAAAGAGATAGTCGACAAGTGCGAGGGGTGCCAGTTCTACTCCAACATGTCACACAAGCCCGCGTCGGCCCTGAAAACCATTCCGCTCGTCTGGCCCTTTGCCGTCTGGGGATTGGACATGGTTGGCCCCCTAAGAACGGGCAGGAGTGGATTCACTCATGTGCTTGTGGTAGTCGACAAGTTTACCAAATGGATCGAAGCTAAGCCCATAAAGAGCCTCGATGCTGGCACCGCTATCAGTTTCATCAGAGGATTGACATTCAGATATGGAGTCCCGCATAGCATCATCCGAGTTAGTATGCAAAAGTTATGCCCATTTTTACAAATTTCAGAGAGATTTTGCAAATAAAGTCAAAATTCACATTTGCAAATTTTCCCAACAACTAGACCACATATCACATGAGAAACTTATTTTCTTTTATTTTTTGGACATTTCCATTATTTTCTTTTTTTAAAACTGAAAAGGCGATCCACCAGGGGGGGTAGAGTTTGAAAATCGGACCATTAGTGCCGGTTCGTGGCACGAACCGGGACTAAAGGTCTCAACCCCATTAGTCCCGGTTCGTGCCTCAAACCGGGACTAAAGGTCTAATCTTTAGTCCCGGTTTGAGGCACGAACCGGGACTAAAGGTCATCGCACCCTTTAGTCCCGGTTTGTGTCTTAAACCGGGACTAAAGGGCCCGAGTGAACCGGGACTAATGCCTTAGCCGCACGAACCGGGACCAATGCTCGCATTAGTCCCGGTTCTAGACTGAACCGGGACTAATGGGGTGAGCCGGCCTGGACCATAGCCCTGTTTTCTACTAGTGCAAGGGGTCGTTTTTGGTTGGAAGCAGAGAGAGGGAGAGAGAGAAAGGTGGCTGAACTCCTCCCAGCAGTTCATCGCCTCAGCCAAGAACAGACCCTCGCGAGGCTGTTCTTCCTTGTATTGTTCGCCATCATCATCCCAAGAGGCAATCCACCTCACCACACACTGGAGTAGGGTATTACACCACAACGGTGGCCCGAACTAGTATAAACCCCGTGTCTCTTCGTTGTTCTTCCCATAGTTTGGATCCTAGCGTGGCGGAGGGGTGCAGGTAGGTAGGAGGCGAAATCTCCGCGCGCACCCCGGTGTTCGAACCTCAAGGGTCTGCCGGAACCCGAAATCCGACATTTGGCGCGCCAGGTAGGGGTGCGCCGGAATTCGTATCCCACCATCCCGTTCTCCTCATACCATCGCGCCCATGTCTGACGCTCGTCGGGCCCGCGCGGAGCACCGGGCCACCTTCGCTTCCCGCGTCGCCCAGACGGCCCCTGTCGGTGGGCGTCCTCGCCGTTCCCTGTCACCTTCCATCAACGCCGCCACCGGCCCGGCGGGGGACAAGCAGCAAGCATCATCCCAGCATCTGTCCGTGCGGCAGGACAGCCGCACCGCAACTCCCTCGCTCACCCCAGCTGGTTCTTCGTCCCACGCGCTCCGCGCGCCCATGGAGCCCCGCAACCTCTCCCCCACCTATCGCGCTGCACCAACACCCCCAGTCGTCACGGCCCTCTTGGGCGGCTCGCAGGCGCCGCCTACAAGTTACCACGTCAAGCCGTTCATCCGCCGGGTCAGCGCCGCTTCCACACGGCAGGGGGCTCCCCTGGATCGGGAGGCGCCCGAGACCGGCCTGAGCTTCAACTCGGAGGACCACCCCTCCAACTCGGCCTGCTCGGGTGCGCTCCCCATGCTGTGCACCCCCACCATCTGCCAGGTGGCCATCACCAGAACTCTCATCGATGGCTGGGCGGGCCTCAGCGTGCTCTCAGTCGAGGCCTTCAACCTCCGCTGCATACCCCTAGAATGGCTGCAGCCCAGCCGGCCCTTCTCAGGCGTTGGGGGCAGGTCGTCCAGCTCCTTGGGACAGATCCGGCTCCCAGTGACCTTCGGCACCTACGACAACTTCCGCACGGAGCTGGTCGACTTCGACATCGCCCCCATCGGCCTCCCCTACAACGCCATCCTCGGCTACCTAGCGCTGGCCCGGTTCATGTCCGCGACGCACCTGGTGTACAACCTCATGAAGATGCCCGGGAGCAGCGGTGTCCTCACCATGCACGGGGACACCGGTGACGCTCTGCGGGTGCTCAAGCTCGTCTTCAAGACAGCGGCGTCGGCACAGCCCGCCGACTTGGAGGCCCCCGAGCCCAAGGGAGCTGCGCTCGCCAAGAAGAAGCAGTTGTTCACCCAAGACAAGGCAAAAACCAAGCAGATACCCGTCGCTGAGGACGGGTCCACCAACGCCACTTTCACCATAGGCGCCCACCTCAAACCCGAGCAGGAGGAGGCCTTGGTCGGGTTCCTGCGCGCAAACAAGAAGGTATTTGCTTGGGAGCCAGACCAGTTGGCAGGGATCTCCAGGAGTGTAATCGAGCATCACCTCAACATGTGCCCCAACGTGCGCCCTGTGAAGCAAAAGGCGAGGCGGCAGTCCACAGAAAAGCAGGCCTTCATCGTCCAAGAGACCCGCAAATTAGAGGCCGCTGGGGTCATTCACGAGGTCCGATACCCAGATAGGTTGGCCAACCCCGTTGTTGTGCCAAAGAAGGGAGGGAAGGAATGCATGTGTGTCAACTTCACCAACCTCAACAAAGCGTGCCCGCAAGATCCGTTCCCGCTCCCCTGCATCGACCAGATCGTCGATTCCACTTCGAAATGCGACCTGTTATGCTTCCTAGATGCCTTCTTTGGGTATCACCAGATCAAGATGGCGGTAGAAGACATCGAGAAGACAGCCTTCCTAACCCCGTGTGGGGTGTACTGCTACACCTGCATGCCATTCGGGCTGCATAACGCAGGGGCGACCTTTCAGCGGCTGATGCATATCACCTCGGGCCCGCAGCTCGGGAAGAATGTTGAAGCTTACGTCGATTACATCGTGGTAAAATCTCGGGAGGCCAGGACATTGATACAAGACCTGGAGGAAACCTTCGCGAGCCTCAACGCAGTGAACCTACGGCTCAACCCAGAGAAGTGTGTGTTCGGGGTCCCCTCGGGCAAGCTCTTGGGTTTCCTCGTGTCTCACCGAGGCATCGAGGGTAACCCGGAGAAGGTCAAGGCAGTGGAAGACATGAGCCCACCAAAGACCCTCAGAGAAATGCAGAAGCTCACGGGGCGCGTGACCGCGCTAGGGCACTTCATCTCCATGTTGGGGGAGCGAGCGCTACCCTTCTTTCAGCTAATGAAGAAAAAGGGGCCCTTCGAGTGGACTGAAGAGGCCGACAAGGCGTTCCAGGATCTCAAGAAATACCTGACCAGTCCATCGGTCATGGTGGCTCCGCACCCTCAAGGGCCCCTGGTGCTTTACCTCACCGCCACTCCCTACTCCGCCAGCGCAGCCATGGTGGCAATCAGAGAGGAGCGTCGAATCAAAACCACGGCAGCAGGTCGGGACAAGGCGGAACTGGTACGAGGAAGGCCCATAGAAACCGCCACAATGGCTGAGGAGGATCAGCCGCAGCAGAGGGGCGCACCAGAGGCGAAAGAGTCCCCTCTCCCGGATGGCCAGTCTCAGGAGGCCTCATTGTCTCAAGAGGCGCCATGGTCTCCAAAGGGAGCCACCAGCACTAACGCACTCCACCTCGTTGAGCACCCAGTGTACTTCGTCAACACAGTGTTGCGGGATGCAACGGCGCGGTGATGAAGTCATGTACCTACGGTAGGGACACGGACCCGTCCTAAAGAGCCCTACCATAGGACATCCTCAGAGGAAGTCACCTTTCAAACAACTTGAAGATATCCCACTCGACGGGTTGAAGACACTCGACCAAGAAGCTGTCACTCGACCAAGAAGCCAACCACTCGACTGCCAGAAAGACCTCAAGTCACTCCGCAGGCAAACGGTCGGCTATTAAGTAGCCTTTATGATTATTATGACACTTTATTAGGGACGTTATCAGTAACGCCCACCTTAAATGTACCTTAAACCCTGCATTACTGAGGGCAGGAGAGGGCTGGCGAACTCTATATAAGCCACCCCCCTCCTCAGTATCAGGGGTTGGCACCCTTGTCATTTTACACACGCATAATCCAGTCGACCGCCTCCGGGCATCGAGACGTAGGGCTGTTACTTCCTCCGAGAAGGGCCTGAACTCGTAAACCTTGCGTGCTTACAACTTCCCAATAGCTAAGGTCTAGCCTCTCCATACACACCCCCCTACCTCACTGTCAGACTTAGAACCACGACAGTTGGCGCCCACCGTGGGGCATTAGTCTTAGCGCCTAATTGGAGAAGTTGCGATTTTTTCGATCCACTTGATCATGTTTTCCTGTGGAGCTTTGGCAGAGGGCCGCAAGATCCATCTCGGCGGACTCACTTTCGTCGCCGACAACTCCGCCTGGCTCCAGGAGGCGCCGCTTGACGTCGACGCGCTCCCCGTCCGCGGTGCGACGCACTTCCGCGCGTGCGTCCGTGGCGTCCTCCTGCGACAGCCGTCGACCCCATATCGGTCGACTCCCGTGTCATCTCCCCATCCTGTCTCCCGCCAGCGCAAGCGCTCGGGTCGGTCAAGGCTCCAGCGGTGGATGAAGCGCGCCGCGGCCCGCCAGTCGGCGACCCCGCAAGTCGCGGCAATCGAGCCTGACGAATCCCTCTGCGGCCTATTCGATCTGTCGACTGGCTCCATGGAGACCGCATCCGAGTGTGACAGCAGCGACCCTTTGGCGGAGGTTCTGGCGGTCGAGGGGACACAGTCCCCCTAGATTCCATCGCGCTGATGATGGTGCCGATAGAGGCGATCCGTCGCACCCTCACGACGAATACCTTCCCGAGCCTCTTACGTCATTGCAGCGGGAGCAGCTTCGTCGCCGGAACATGGACGCGCTCTACACCCCTATTGTTGGAGAAACCCCCGAGGCCCGGTCCTTGGAGGACGAGCGCTTGGCTAATCTAGCCGAGCGCACTCGACTGGAGAATCTACAGCAAGCTCTCGACGAGCAGGCGCGTCAGTGGGCTCCTGAGTCCAGTCGACGCCAACAGGCTCCCGAGTCCAGTCGACGCCAGCAAGCTCCCGAATCTAGTCGACGTCAGCTCTTCCCACCGCCGCAGGTGTACCGAACCCCGGTTCAGAACCTGGCTGCCGCGGCCCGCATAGTAGAGTCAATCCAGCCCTCTCAGTCGGAGGCTGGAAGAGGATTGCTGCAGATCAGAGCATTGCTCCGAGCGGCGGGAAATCAGAATTCCGCCGTCTCTCAGTCGCGGGACAGGATCCATAGTCGATCCGTCGCAACGGAGACTGTCCAGTCGGCTCACAGCCCGAGATCGCCCCCGAGGCATGAGGGACGTGGAGACCGGCGCGATCAGTATAGGAGAAACGAACAATATGATCACCGACCCGACCGTGATGATGGACGTCGGGTGCCGTCCCCTCCCCTGAGGAGTGGATCATATGCACCTCGACATCGAGACGACAGGCGCCCCCATAACGTTGGGCAGAGGATTCCAGTTGACCCCAGGGACCCAGGCTTTGACGCGAGATCCATCCTCGTTCAAGGTCTGGTGGACAGGAACAGGGCTCATCGAGAGGGCCACAACAGAGATACGCCCACCGGCAGCAGGACGCACGCCTCGGGGCCTGAATGTTTCAGTCGAGCCATCAGGGCTGCGGTGATCCCTCCCAACTTCAGGCTGGCGACTGGAATCAGCAAGTTCACCGGTGAGTCCAAGCCTGACACGTGGCTCGAGGATTACCGAGTGGCTGTGCAGATTGGCGGCGGCAATGATGAGGTGGCCATGAAGCATTTACCCCTCATGTTGGAAGGATCAGCTAGGGTGTGGCTGAATCAGGTGGCGCCCAGCAGCATTTACACTTGGGAGGATCTCTCCCGAGTGTTTATCACAACCTTCGAAGGGACATGCAAGCGCCCTGCAGGCCTTACGGAGCTGCGGTCTTGCGTGCAGAAGCCAAATGAAACTCTAAGAGAATACATCCAGAGGTGGATCACACTACACCACTCGGTCGAGAACGTGCCAGACCATCAAGCAGTTTGCGCTTTCAAGGAAGGCGTCAAGTACAGGGAGTTGAATCTGAAGTTTGGCCGGACCGGAGAGATGTCCCTTAATCGGGTGATGGAGATCGCCACCAAGTACGCTAATGGAGAAGACGAGGACCGGCTCCGGAGTGGCAAACTCAAGTTAGTCGCCCAAGAAACCGGAGGAAACTCCAATCGGAAGCAGAAGCGGAAGGCTGAGCCAGCCGCCCCTGGGGAGGCCCTGGCTGTGGGAAATTTCAAGGGAAAGCCCAAGGGCACATGGAAGCCCAAGAAGGTTAAAGATCAGGATGGGAATGATGTTCTGGACCTGCCATGTCACATCCATACCAAGAAAGATGAAGAAGGAAATTTTATTTTCCCGAAGCATACCACTCGATAGTGTCGGCTTCTGATTTAGCAGTTCCAGGGCAAGCAACCCAAGGATAAGGAAAAAGAGCCAGACAGAGTTGAAGACAAGGAGGATAGTGACGATGGATACCCCCAAGTCAATTCCACCTTGATGATTTTTGCTGATGTCGAAAGCAAAAGTCGACTGAAAGTCATTAACCGTGAGGTCAACATGGTTGCCCCGGCGACTCCCAGTTACCTGAAGTGGTCTTAGACTGCCATCACATTCGACCAGTCCGATCACCCGACGCACATTGCCACCCCTGGGAGGCAAGCTTTGGTGGTCAACCCAGTTGTCGAAGGCACTCGACTGACCAAAGTCCTGATGGACGGCGGCAGTGGCCTGAACATACTGTACGCCGAAACCTTGAAGGGAATTGGCATTCCGATGTCCAGACTCAGCACCAGTAACATGAGCTTCCACGGAGTCATTCCTGGGAAGAAAGCCGAGTCACTCGGCCAGATTGCTCTTGATGTGGTTTTCGGTGATTCAAAGAATTACCGCAAGGAAAAGTTAACATTTGAAGTTGTGGACTTCCAGAGTGCTTATCACGCCATCTTGGGCAGGCCAGCTTATACACGCTTCATGGCTCGACCATGCTACGTGTATCTTAAATTAAAGATGCCTGGCCCCAAAGGTGTGATCACTGTTACGGGCAACCGGAAGAAAGCAGAAGAATGTTTCCAGAAGGGATCAAAGATTGCCGACGCTCAGATGGCAGTGGTTGAGCTGAAAGAGTACCAAAAGACTGCCGACCCGAGTGAATTGCTGCGGGCTAAGAAGCCTGCCTCCGAGTCAGCTTTTCAGTCGGCTGGCAAAACGAAGACAGTCCACATTCACCCGACTGATCCCGACGCTCGACTCCAAATAGGAAGAAGCGCTCATCCAGCTCCTCCGTGAGAACTGGGACATCTTCGCATGGAAACCCTCTGACATGCCTGGAGTTCCCAGGGGGCTGGCTGAGCACCGCCTGCGAGTCGACTCAAAGTTCAAGCCCGTGAAGGAACATCTTTGACGGTCCGCCATCCAGAAAAAACAAGCCATTGGCGAGGAAGTGGCTCGGCTCTTAGCAGCTGAGTTCATCCGAGAGATCTACCACTCCGAGTGGCTCGCCAATGTCGTCATGGTCCCCAAGAAGGACAAGTCACTCCGTATGTGCATTGATTTCAAGCATATTAATCGGGACTGCCCGAAAGATCATTTTCCTCTCCCTCGCATCGACCAGTCACTCCGTATGTGCATTGATTTCAAGCATATTGTCGACTCAACTACGGGATGCGAGAGATTGTCTTTTCTAGATGCCTACTCCGGGTACCATCAGATCCGTCTGTATGGGCCCGACGAAATCGAAACAGCTTTCATCACCCCATTCGGATGCTTCTGTTACGTCACCATGCCATTCGGCCTCAAGAACGCCGGAGCCACATTCATGAGAATGATCCAGAAGTGTTTACTCACTCAAATCAGTCGGAATGTGGAGGCGTACATGGACGATATCGTAGTCAAGTCCCGGAAAGGTTCCGACCTGCGGGCTGACCTTGCTGAAACCTTCGCCAACCTCAGGAGGTACGATATCAAGCTCAATCCGTCAAAGTGCACTTTCAGAGTTCCAGGTGGCAAGCTACTCGGTTTTCTCGTTTCCGAACGGGGAATCGACGCCAATCCTGAAAAAATTGGCACCATACTCCGGATGAAGCGTCCTGTACGTGTGCATGATGTCCAAAAGCTTACAGGCTGCTTGGCCGCCTTAAGTCGATTCATTTCTCGACTCGGTGAAAAAGCGTTGCCTCTTTACCGACTGATGAAAAAGTCTGACAAGTTCGAGTGTACTCCAGAAACTGATGCAGCGTTTGCAGAGCTCAAAGCTCTGCTCTCCACCCAGCCGGTGCTAGCTGCCCCAATCAGCAAAGAGCCTCTGCTGCTTTACATTGCAGCCACGGGACAAGTTGTCAGTACAGTACTTACGGTCGAGCGGGAAGAGGAAGGGAAGGCCTTCAAAGTTCAACGCCCTGTATATTATGTGTCTGAAGTTTTGACCCCTTCAAAACAAAGATACCCCCACTACCAGAAGCTTGTATATGGGATTTATATGACCACGAAGAAAGTTGCACATTATTTCTCTGACCACTCCATTACAGTCGTCAGCGACGCCCCATTATCGGAGATCCTGCATAACAGAGATGCAACTGGTCGAGTGGCCAAGTGAGCGATTGAACTCCTTCCTTTAGATATCAAGTTTGAAGCAAAGAAAGCCATCAAGTCCCAAGCAATCGCGGATTTCATTGCCGAGTGGATTGAACAGGAACTTCCGACTCAAATTCACTCGGAACATTGGACTATGTTCTTCGATGGATCCAAGATGCTGAATGGTTCGGGCGCGGGGGTAGTTTTGGTTTCCCCCCGATGAGATAAGCTCAGATATGTTCTCCAGATTCACTTCGATTCCTCCAATAATGAAGCAGAGTATGAAGCACTTTTGTATGGGTTGCGCATGGCCATTTCGCTCGGCGTCCGTCGCCTCATGGTCTATGGCGACTCAGATCTGGTGGTTAATCAAGTGATGAAGGAGTGGGACGTCAGGAGTCCGGCAATGACTGGATACTGCAATGCAGTGCGGAAGCTAGAGAAGAAGTTCGAGGGGTTGGAACTCCACCACATCCCCCGACTGAAAAACCAGGCAGCTGATGACTTGGCAAAGATAGGCTCCAAAAGAGAAGCCATTCCAAGCAACGTGTTCTTGGAACACATTCACTCGCCGTCAGTCCAAGAAGATCCTTTCACAGAAGAAGCCCCGCAGCCGAAAAGTGCCACAGATCCGACTGAAGTTGAAGTGCCTGCAGTAGTTGACCTAATCATGGAAGTCTTGGCAGTCACCCCTGACTAGACAATACCGTACATTGCATATATCCTAAGGAAAGAACTTCTGGAGGACAAGGAGGAGGCTCGACAGATCGTCCGCCGATCTAAGGCCTTCACGGTCATAAGGGGACAGCTGTACAGAGAAAGTGCGACCGGAGTCGGCCAGAAATGCATAACGCCAGAAGAGGGTCAAATAATCCTCAACGATATCCACTCGGGAACCTGCGGTCACCATGCGTCCTCTCGGACTATTGTGGCTAAAGCATACCGAGCTGGATTTTACTGGCCAAGGGCAAATGAGATGGCGAAAGAGATAGTCGACAAGTGCGAGGGGTGCCAGTTCTACTCCAACATGTCACACAAGCCCGCGTCGGCCCTGAAAACCATTCCGCTCGTCTGGCCCTTTGCCGTCTGGGGATTGGACATGGTTGGCCCCCTAAGAACGGGCAGGAGTGGATTCACTCATGTGCTTGTGGCAGTCGACAAGTTTACCAAATGGATCGAAGCTAAGCCCATAAAGAGCCTCGATGCTGGCACCGTTATCAGTTTCATCAGAGGATTGACATTCAGATATGGAGTCCCACACAGCATCATCACTGATAACGGGTCAAACTTTGATTCGGACGAGTTCAGAGCATTTTGCGCTTCTCAAGGCACACGAGTCGACTACGCCTCAGTCGCTCACCCCCAGTCGAATGGGCAGGCTGGGAGAGCAAATGGTCTGATTCTCAAAGGGCTAAAACCTCGGCTGATGCGCGATCTAAAGCACGCGGCAGGCGCTTGGGTCGACGAGCTTCCTTCAGTTCTATGGGGGTTAAGGACCACCCCTAACCGGTCGACTGGAAGGACCCCATTCTTTCTGGTTTATGGAGCCGAAGCTGTCCTGCCAAGCGATCTTCTTCATAATGCGCCCTGAGTCGAACTTTACATCAAAGATGAAGCGGAGCAGGCCCGGCAAGACGCAGTCGACCTCTTGGAGGAAGAGAGGGAGATGGCAATGATCAGATCGACCATTTATCAGCAGGACTTACATCGATTCCACGCCCGGAATGTGAAGAGTCGAGCCTTTCAAGAAGGAGATCTGGTCCTCCGAGTGGATCAACAGAAACGTCACAAGCTCGCTCCCACTTGGGAAGGCCCCTTCATCGTCACCAGAGTCCTCCACAATGGAGCATATCACCTTTACAATGTTGATCGACAGATCGACGAACCTCAAGCTTGGAACGCGGAGCTTCTCCGCCCCTTTTACACTTGAGTCCGCCCTCAAACCAGATGTAATAAGAAAAACTCCTGAAGTTCATTTTTATCAGAAATGAGAGTGTTCCAATAATTGCTGTCACTTCTGTTTATATCCAAAATCCCCCAGTGGGTGACTTAGCTGCGAATCTGATTCGCCTAAGTTTGAAAAATCCTACCGAGTGGAGAGCAAACCTCCCACTCGGGGGCTTAGCTACGGTTCAACACTCGCCTAAGTTCTCCACGAAGAGACTTAGCTGCAGTCAGACACTCGCCTAAGTTTGAAAAATCCTACCGAGTGGAGAGCAAACCTCCCACTCGGGGGCTTAGCTGCAGTTCAGCACTCGCCTAAGTTCTCCACGAAGAGACTTAGCTGCAGTGAGACACTCGCCTAAGTTTGAAAAATCCTACCGAGTGGAGAGCAAACCTCCCACTCAGGGGCTTAGCTGCAGTTCAGCACTCGCCTAAGTTCTCCTCGAAGAGACTTAGCTGCAGTCAGACACTCGCCTAAGTTTGAAAAATCCTACCGAGTGGAGAGCAAACCTCCCACTCGGGGGCTTAGCTGCGGTTCAGTTCTCGCCTAAGTTCTCCACGAAGAGACTTAGCTGCAGTCAGACACTCGCCTAAGTTTGAAACCCACCTTCTCCTGAAGAGCTCCGCCACAAATACAATGTGAGCTTCATCCCACTCTACAGTAACAGGGCGTGGGTCGACCGCCACCTTTTCCTGGAGAGCTCCGCCACAAATACAATGTGAGCTTCGTCCCACTCTACAGTAACAA
The DNA here is from genome assembly GCA_034509565.1 of Triticum monococcum. Lineage (NCBI taxonomy): Eukaryota > Viridiplantae > Streptophyta > Magnoliopsida > Poales > Poaceae > Triticum > Triticum monococcum. The sequence continues at coordinate 531,609,761 of CM067846.1, forward strand.
GACGTGGGTCGACTGCCGCCTTTTCCTGAGAGCTCCGCCACAAATACAATGTACAACAACAGGGTGTGGGTCGGCCATCAAGCCCCACACGACAGTTCAAGACCACGAAGACATTCAGCAAAAATTAAGTTCGGATAAAGCTTAAAAGGCCCTGGGCCCCGAATCAAAGTACTCGAGCCCTCAGCTCGGCAGAGTTTAAATGATTACAAGTCCACTCGGCATTCTGAGGCTAATTTAAGGGAAGGCATAAAAGTTTTCTCATTCCTCAAGAGGAGGACTGGCAGGAGCGACGAACTCATCCAGGTCAATTCCGTCCGCAATGCGAGTGGCAGCAGCAATGAAGGTCTCCATGAAGTCTTGGAAGCTGTGCCTCTTAGTATTGGCGACTTGGATGGCGGCCAACTTTTCTTCTCGCGCCTCCTTGCAGTGGACGCGGACTAAAGATAGAGCCACATCAGCGCCGCACCGGGTAGAAGACTTCTTCCACTCCTGCACTCGATCGGGGATTTTGTCAAGTCGAGCCATAAGAGACTCGAGATTGTTCTGGAGCGTGGACTCTGGCCAAAGCGTCGAGTCGATCTGCGACATAGCGACCTTCAGTCGAGCCAAGTAATCCACGGCGCCATCGATTCGAGATTCCAGTCGGAGCAGGTTCATGGCAGTATCATCTTTCACCGGAGAATTGATTGGGTCCAGACCCGTTTCGATCCGCCCGTTCTCCTCTTCGAAGTTCTGACAGAATTCTGCACACAAGACCTAAAGATAAGCCAACGATCGCAAGATTGAGTCGACGCAAAAGTACAAAACAGTCGAAATTGGAAGTGCACCTTCAAGTTTGATGTACAGCCTCTTGGTGAGGCTACTTAGGTAGCTCTCTAGGTCGTCCCTCCTACGAGCGATGCCTTCCATCTCCTCGCCCAAGAGGAGGTTCTTCTTCTTCCAATTGGCAGTCAGCCTGTTGGCATCAGTCAGAGCGGTCTGCAACCTGGTGTTCTATTTTTCTAACTGGTCGACCGAAGCCAGCTTCTGTTCGGCCAGAGCCGTCTTGTCGTCAGCCTCCTTGCGGGCAGCAGCCAGGTCCTGGTCCTTCCTCGCCAAAGCTTTTTCCAATTCTCCTACAAAGAAATGGTGATCGAGTCGGAAACAGCGGAGGAATGCTCAAGCCTAAAAACAAAAGCAGTCGACAAAGTCGCTTTACCTGCAGCGCCCTCCCTGACCTTCTGCAACTCCGTCCTGGCCAGCTCTAGATCAAGGTCCAGTTGAATCTTCTGTTTCTCCAATTCAGCATAGCGAGCGGCAAGTTCGCAGGATCTCTGCAAAAAGAAAAACCAGTCGACAGACGTTCGAGATAAGTTGCTTCCGAGTAACTAAGGAACAATGGTGACGTTTCTAAGACCACAACCGAATCAAAAACATTCGACAGTAGTCTCGAGGACTACACCCAGTGGGTGCACTCAGTGTGCCGCCACTGGTTCGACCAAAAAAAATCGACTGCCCGCAGTCGAAAGGACACGGTCCCACTCGACCTGGCCAGACCAAACCGAGTGAAGAAATACAGATTCACAAACGCAATATACAGACTACAGTCGACTGCCAGCAGTCCACTGTAGTCTCGGGGACTACACCCAGTGGGTGCACTCAGCGTGCCCCCACTAGTCCAAGAAAGAGAAAACACACCCAGTGGGTGTACAGATACAGATACAAAGATCTTCAAAAAGAAAAAGAAAGAGGGAGAAAGACTCTTCAAACAAACAAGTATCAAGTCGACTGACCTGGACATTGCTCTGAAGCGCCGAACTTGCGTCATAAGCTGCCTGGCTAGCCTCTCGAGCCTTCTTCACCTGTTCCATCATGACCCCTGCCTGGTGTATGGCCTCCTTCGCAGCAGCCACTTCATCTTCAGGGACAGAGTACGCGACAAAGAGTGAAGTCGGATTGGCAGTCGACGCCGAGGGCTGCGCACTCGACAGGGGATTGGCAAAGGTCACAGAAGCCCGAGGGGCATCGCCGCCATCCCGAGCCACGGCCTCAGGCGCCGGAGCAGGCTGGGGAGTCCTGTCAGTCGACGGCCTCTTGGTCCTCCCTATCCTCAGCGGCTCGTTGTCGTCGTCATCCGGGAGGTCGATAACATGGGGAGGGGCTGCAGGAAGAACTTTCAATCGACCAGAATTGCAAGAAACGACCAAGCCAACTCAAAAACAGAACGTCAATAATCGTACCAGGGTTGGAGGTAGCAGTTGTTGGGGAACGCAGTAATTTCAAAAAATTTCCTACGCACATGCAAGATCATGGTGATGCACAGCAACGAGAGGGGAGAGTGTTGTCTACGTACCAACGCAGACCGACTGCGGAAGCGATCACACAACGTAGAGGAAGTAGTCGTACGTTCCCGATCCGACCGATCCAAGCACCGTTACTCCGGCACCTCCGAGGTCTTAGCACACGTTCAGCTCGATGACGTTCCTCGGGCTCCGATCCAGCAAAGCGTCGAGGAAGAGTTCCGTCAGCATGACGGCATGGTGACGATCTTGATGTACTACCGACGCAGGGCTTCGCCTAAGCACTGTAACGGTATGATCGAGGTGGAATTTGGTGGCAGGGGGCACCGCACACGGCTAAGGAACGATTAACTTGTGTGTCTAGGGGTGCCCCCTGCCCCCGTATATAAAGGCCAGGGGCAGGGGGTTCGGCCGGCTAGGAGGGAGGCGCAGGGAGGAGTCCTACTCCCACCGGGAGTAGGACTCCTCCCCTCCAATCCTATTCCAACTAGGATTCTTGGGGGGGAAGGAGAAAGAGGGGGCCGGCCCACCTTTCCTAGTCCTATTAGGACTTGGGAAAGGGGGGGGCGCCGGCCAGGTGTGGGCTGCCTCTTCTCTCTTTTCCACTAAGGCCCAATAGGCCCATTTACCTCCCGGGGGGTTCCGGTAACCCTCCCGGTAATCCGGAAAAATCCCGATTTCACCCGGAACGCTTCCGGTGCCCAAACATAGGCTTCCAATATATCAATCTTTGTGTCTCGACCTTTTCGAGACTCCTCGTCATGTCCGTGATCTCATCCGGGACTCCGAATAACCTTCGGTACATCAAAATGCATAAACTCATAATAACTGTCATCGTAACGTTAAGCGTGCGGACCCTATGGTTCGAGAACAATGTAGACATGACCGAGACACGTCTCCGGTCAATAACCAATAGCGGGACCTGGATGCCCATATTGGCTCCTACATATTCTACGAAGATCTTTATCGGTCAGACCGCATAACAACATACGTTGTTCCCTTTGTCATCGGTATGTTACTTGCCCGAGATTCGATCGTCGGTATCCAATACCTAGTTCAATCTCGTTACTGGCAAGTCTCTTTACTCGTTCCGTAATACATCCTCTCATAACTAACATCTTAGTTATTATGCTTGCAAGGCTTATGTGATGTGTATTACCGAGAGGGCCCAGAGATACCTCTCCGACAATCAGAGTGACAAATCCTAATCTCGAAATACGCCAACCCAACATCTACCATTGGAGACACCTATAGTACTCCTTTATAATCACCCAGTTACGTTGTGACGTTTGGTAGTACCCAAAGTGTTCCTCCGGTAAACGGGAGTTGCATAATCTCATAGTTATAGGAACATGTATAAGTCATGAAGAAAGCAATAGCAACATACTAAACGATTGGGTGCTAAGCTAATGGAATGGGTCATGTCAATCAGATCATTCAACTAATGATGTGACCTCGTTAATCAAATAACAACTCTTTGTTCATGGTTAGGAAACATAACCATCTTTGATTAACGAGCTAGTCTAGTAGAGGCATACTAGTGACACTCTGTTGGTCTATGTATTCACACATGTATTATGTTTCCGGTTAATACAATTCTAGCATGAATAATAAACATTTATCATGATATAAGGAAATAAATAATAACTTTATTATTGCCTCTAGGGCATATTTCCTTCAGTCTCCCACTTGCACTAGAGTCAATAATCTAGATTACACAGTAATGATTCTTACACCCATGGAGTCTTGGTGCTGATCATGTTTTGCTCGTGGAAGAGGCTTAGTCAACGGGTCTGCAACATTCAGATCCGTATGTATCTTGCAAATCTCTATGTCTCCCACCTGGACTAAATCCCGGATGGAGTTGAAGCGTCTCTTGATGTGTTTGGTTCTTTTGTGAAATCTGGATTCCTTTGCCAAGGCAATTGCACCAGTATTGTCACAGAAGATTTTCATTGGACCCGATGCACTAGGTATGACACCTAGATCGGATATGAACTCCTTCATCCAGACTCCTTCGTTCGCTGCTTCCGAAGCAGCTATGTACTCCGCTTCATATGTAGATCCTGCTACGACGCTTTGTTTAGAACTGCACCAACTGACAGCTCCACCGTTTAAAGTAAACACGTATCCGGTTTGCGATTTAGAATCGTCCGGATCAGTGTCAAAGCTTGCATCAACGTAACCTCTTACGGTGAGCTCTTTGTCACCTCCATATACGAGAAACATATCCTTAGTCCTTTTCAGGTATTTCAGGATGTTCTTGACCGCTGTCCAGTGATCCACCCCTGGATTACTTTGGAACCTCCCTGCTAAACTTATAGCAAGGCACACGTCAGGTCTGGTACACAGCATTGCATACATGATAGAGCCTATGGCTGAAGCATAGGGAACATCTTTCATTTTCTCTCTATCTTCTGCAGTGGTCGGGCATTGAGTCTGACTCAACTTCACACCTTGCAATACAGGCAAGAACCCTTTCTTTGCCTGATCCATTTTGAACTTCTTCAAAATCTTGTCAAGGTATGTGCTTTGTGAAAGTCCAATTAAGCGTTTTGATCTATCTCTATAGATCTTTATGCCTAATTTGTAAGCAGCTTCCCCGAGGTCTTTCATCGAAAAACTTTTATTCAAGTATCCCTTTATGCTATCCAGAAATTCTATATCATTTCCAATGAGTAATATGTCATCCACATATAATATCAGAAATGCTACAGAGCTCCCACTCACTTTCTTGTAAATACAGGCTTCTCCAAAAGTCTGTATAAATCCAAATGCTTTGATCACACTATCAAAGCGTTTATTCCAACTCCGAGATGCTTGCACCAGTCCATAGATGGATCGCTGGAGTTTGCACACTTTGTTAGCTCCCTTTGGATCGACAAAACCTTCTGGTTGCATCATATACAACTCTTCTTCCAGAAATCCATTCAGGAATGCGGTTTTTACATCCATTTGCCAAATTTCATAATCATAAAATGCGGCAATTGCTAACATGATTCTGACAGACTTAAGCATCGCTACGGGTGAGAAAGTCTCATCGTAGTCAACTCCTTGAACTTGTCGAAAAACCTTTTGCGACAAGTTGAGCTTTGTAGACAGTAACATTACCATCAGCGTCAGTCTTCTTCTTAAAGATCCATTTATTCTCAATTGCTTGCCGATCATCGGGCAAGTCAACCAAAGTCCATACTTTGTTCTCATACATGGATCCCATCTCAGATTTCATGGCTTCAAGCCACTTTGCGGAATCTGGGCTCACCATCGCTTCTTCATAGTTCGTAGGTTCATCATGATCTAGTAGCATGACTTCCAGAACAGGATTACCGTACCACTCTGGTGCGGATCTTACTCTGGTTGATCTACGAGGTACAGTAGTATCTTGATCTAAAGTTTCATGATCATCATCATTAACTTCCTCTCTTATTGGTGTAGGTCTCACAGAAACAGTTTTCTGTGATGTACTATTTCCCAATAACGGAGTAGGTACAGTTACCTCGTCAAGTTCTACTTTCCTCCCACTCACTTCTTTCGAGAGAAACTCCTTCTCAAGAAAGTTTCCGAATTTAGCAACAAAAGTCTTGCCTTCGGATCTGTGATAGAAGGTGTATCCAATAGTTTCCTTTGGATATCCAATGAAGACACACTTCTCCGATTTGGGTTCGAGCTTATCAGGTTGAAGCTTTTTCACATAAGCATCGCAGCCCCAAATTTTAAGAAACGACAACTTTGGTTTCTTGCCAAACCATAGTTCATAAGGCGTCGTCTCAACGGATTTAGATGGTGCCCTATTTAACGTGAATGCGGCCATCTCTAAAGCATAACCCCAAAATGATAGCGGTAAATCAGTAAGAGACATCATAGATCGCACCATATCTAGTAAAGTACGATTACGACGTTCGGACACACCATTACGTTATGGTGTTCCGGGTGGCGTGAGTTGCGAAACTATTCCACAATTTTTCAAATGTACACCAAACTCGTAACTCAAATATTCTCCTCCACGATCAGATCGTAGAAACTTTATTTTCTTGTTACGATGATTTTCAACTTCACTCTGAAATTCCTTGAACTTTTCAAATGTTTCAGACTTATGTTTCATTAAGTAGATATACCCATATCTGCTTAAATCATCTGTGAAGGTGAGAAAATAACGATATCCGCCACGAGCCTCAATATTCATCGGACCACATACATCGGTATGTATGATTTCCAATAAATCTGTTGCTCTCTCCATAGTACCGGAGAACCGTGTTTTAGTCATCTTGCCCATGAGGCACGGTTCGCAAGTACCAAGTGATTCATAATCAAGTGGTTCCAAAAGCCCATCAGCATGGAGTTTCTTCATGCGCTTTACACTGATATGACCTAAACGGCAGTGCCACAAATAAGTTGCACTATCATTATCAACTCTGCATCTTTTGGCTTCAACATTATGAATATGTGTATTACTACTATCGAGATTCAATAAGAATAGACCACTTTTCAAGCGTGCATGACCATAAAAGATATTACTCATATAAATAGAACAACCATTATTCTCTGATTTAAATGAATAACCGTCTCGCATCAAACAAGATCTAGATATAATGTTCATGCTCAACGCTGGCACCAAATAACAATTATTTAGGTCTAATATTAATCCCGAAGGTAGATGTAGAGGTAGCGTGCCGACCGCGATCACATCGACTTTGGAACCGTTTCCCACGCGCATCGTCACCTCGTCCTTTGCTAGTGTCCGCTTATTCTGTAGTCCCTGTTTCGAGTTGCAAATATTAGCAACAGAACCAGTATCAAATACCCAGGTGCTACTGCGAGCATTAGTAAGGTACACATCAATAACATGTATATCACATATACCTTTGTTCACCTTGCCATCCTTCTTGTCCGCCAAATACTTGGGGCAGTTCCGCTTCCAGTGACCAGTCTGCTTGCAGTAGAAGCACTCAGTTTCAGGCTTAGGTCCAGACTTGGGTTTCTTCTCTTGAGCAGCAACTTGCTTGCCGTTCTTCTTGAAGTTCCCTTTCTTCTTCCCTTTGCCCTTTTTCTTGAAACTAGTGGTTTTGTTAACCATCAACACTTGATGCTCCTTCTTGATTTCTACCTCCGCAGCTTTCAGCATAGCGAAGAGCTCGGGAATAGTCTTGTTCATCCCTTGCATATTATAGTTCATCACAAAGCTCTTGTAGCTTGGTGGCAGTGATTGGAGAATTCTGTCAATGACGCAATCATCCGGAAGTGTAACTCCCAATTGAATCAAGTGATTATTATACCCAGACATTTTGAGTATATGCTCACTGACAGAACTGTTCTCCTCCATCTTGCAGCTATAGAACTTATTGGAGACTTCATATCTCTCAATCCGGGCATTTGCTTGAAATATTAACTTCAACTCCTGGAACATCTCATATGCTCCATGACGTTCAAAACGTCGTTGAAGTCCCAGTTCTAAGCCGTAAAGCATGGCACACTGAACTATTGAGTAGTCATCAGCTTTGCTCTGCCAGACGTTCATAACTTCTGGTGTTGCTCTTGCAGCAGGCCTGGCACTCAGCGGTGCTTCCAGGACGTAATTCTTCTGTGCAGCAATGAGGATAATCCTCAGGTTACGGACCCAGTCCGTGTAATTGCTACCATCATCTTTCAACTTAGCTTTCTCAAGGAACGCATTAAAATTCAACGGAACAACAGCACGAGCCATCTATCTACAATCAACATAAACAAGCAAGATACTATCAGGTACTAAGTTCATGATAATTTTTAAGTTCAGTTAATTTACTTAAGAACTCCCACTTAGATAGACATCCCTCTAATCCTCTAAGTGATTACGTGATCCAAATCAACTAAACCATAACCGATCATCACGTGAGATGGAGTAGTTTTCAATGGTGAACATCAATATGTTGATCATATCTACTATATGATTCACGCTCGACCTTTCGGTCTCCGTGTTCCGAGGCCATATCTGTATATGCTTGGCTCGTCAAGTATAACCTGAGTATTCCGCGTGTGCAACTATTTTGCACCCGTTGTATTTGAACGTAGAGTATATCACACCCGATCATCACGTGGTGTCTCAGCACGAAGAACTTTTGCAACGGTGCATACTCAGGGAGAACACTTCTTGATAATTTAGTGAGAGATCATCTTAAAATGCTACCGTCAATCAAAGCAAGATAAGATGCATAAAAGGATAAACATCACATGCAATCAATATAAGTGATATGATATGGCCATCATCATCTTGTGCTTTGTCATCTCCATCTCCGAAGCATCATCATGATCACCATCGTCACCGGCGCGACACCTTGATCTCCACCGTAGCATCGTTGTCGTCTCGCCAATCTTATGCTTCCACGACTATCACTACTGCTTAGTAATAAAATAAAGCATTACATCGCGATTGCATTGCATACAATAAAGCGACAACCATATGGCTCCTGCCAGTTGCCGATAACTCGGTTACAAAACATGATCATCTCATACAATAAAATCAGCATCATGCCTTGACCATATCACATCACAACATGCCCTGCAAAAACAAGTTAGACGTCCTCTACTTTGTTGTTGCAAGTTTTACGTGGCTGCTACGGGCTTAAGTAAGAACTCATCTCACCTACGCATCAAAACCACAACGATAGTTCGTCAAATAGACTCCGTTTTAACCTTCTCAAGGACCGGGCGTAGTCACACTTGGTTCAACTAAAGTTGGAGAGACAGTCTTCCGCAAGCCATCTGTGTGCATAGCACGTCGAGGGAACCGGTCTCGCGTAAGGTTGGTCTGGATCGTCTCGTCCAACAATACCGCCGAACCAAAGTATGACATGCTGGTAGGCAGTATGACTTGTATCGCCCACAACTCACTTGTGTTCTACTCGTGCAAATAACATCAAACCATAAAAACCTAGGCTCGGATGCCACTGTTGGGGAACGCAGTAATTTCAAAAAATTTCCTACGCACATGCAAGATCATGGTGATGCACAGCAACGAGAGGGGAGAGTGTTGTCTACGTACCAACGCAGACCGACTGCGGAAGCGATCACACAACATAGAAGAAGTAGTCGTACGTCTTCTTCCCGATCCGACCGATCCAAGCACCGTTACTCCGGCACCTCCGAGTTCTTAACACACGTTCAGCTCGATGACGTTCCTCGGGCTCCGATCCAGCAAAGCGTCGAGGAAGAGTTCCGTCAGCACGACGGCGTGGTGACGATCTTGATGTACTACCGACGCAGGGCTTCGCCTAAGCACTGTAACGGTATGATCGAGGTGGAATTTGGTGGCAGGGGGCACCGCACACGGCTAAGGAACGATTAACTTGTGTGTCTAGGGGTGCCCCCTGCCCCCGTATATAAAGGCCAGGGGCAGGGGGTTCGGCCGGCTAGGAGGGAGGCGCAGGGAGGAGTCCTACTCCCACCGGGAGTAGGACTCCTCCCCTCCAATCCTATTCCAACTAGGATTCTTGGGGGGGAAGGAGAAAGAGGGGGCCGGCCCACCTTTCCTAGTCCTATTAGGACTTGGGAAAGGGGGGGGGCCGGCCAGGTGTGGGCTGCCTCTTCTCTCTTTTCCACTAAGGCCCAATAGGCCCATTTACCTCCCGGGGGGTTCCGGTAACCCTCCCGGTAATCCGGAAAAATCCCGATTTCCCCCGGAACGCTTCCGGTGCCCAAACATAGGCTTCCAATATATCAATCTTTATGTCTCGACCTTTTCGAGACTCCTCGTCATGTCCGTGATCTCATCCAGGACTCCGAATAACCTTCGGTACATCAAAATGCATAAACTCATAATAACTGTCATCGTAACGTTAAGCGTGCGGACCCTACGGTTCGAGAACACTGTAGACATGACCGAGACACGTCTGCGGTCAATAACCAATAGCGGGACCTGGATGCCCATATTGGCTCCTACATATTCTACGAAGATCTTTATCGGTCAGACCGCATAACAACATACGTTGTTCCCTTTGTCATCGGTATGTTACTTGCCCGAGATTCGATCGTCGGTATCCAATACCTAGTTCAATCTCGTTACTGGCAAGTCTCTTTACTCGTTCCGTAATACATCCTCTCATAACTAACATCTTAGTTATTATGCTTGCAAGGCTTATGTGATGTGTGAAGGAATTATGCCCTAGAGGCAATAATAAAGTTATTATTTATTTCCTTATATCATGATAAATGTTTATTATTCATGCTAGAATTGTATTAACCGGAAACATAATACATGTGTGAATACATAGACCAACAGAGTGTCACTAGTATGCCTCTACTAGACTAGCTCGTTAATCAAAGATGGTTATGTTTCCTAACCATGAACAAAGAGTTGTTATTTGATTAACGAGGTCACATCATTAGTTGAATGATCTGATTGACATGACCCATTCCATTAGCTTAGCACCCGATCGTTTAGTATGTTGCTATTGCTTTCTTCATGACTTATACATGTTCCTATAACTATGAGATTATGCAACTCCCGTTTACCGGAGGAACACTTTGGGTACTACCAAACGTCACAACGTAACTGGGTGATTATAAAGGAGTACTACAGGTGTCTCCAATGGTAGATGTTGGGTTGGCGTATTTCGAGATTAGGATTTGTCACTCTGATTGTCGGAGAGGTATCTCTGGGCCCTCTCGCTAATACACATCACATAAGCCTTGCAGGCATAATAACTAAGATGTTAGTTATGAGAGGATGTATTACGGAACGAGTAAAGAGACTTGCCAGTAACGAGATTGAACTAGGTATTGGATACCGACGATCGAATCTCGGGCAAGTAACATACCGATGACAAAGGGAACAACGTATGTTGTTATGCGGTCTGACCGATAAAGATCTTCATAGAATATGTAGGAGCCAATATGGGCATCCAGGTCCCGCTATTGGTTATTGACCGGAGACGTGTCTCGGTCATGTCTACATTGTTCTCGAACCGTAGGGTCCGCACGCTTAACGTTACGATGACAGTTATTATGAGTTTATGCATTTTGATGTACCGAAGGTTATTCGGAGTCTCGGATGAGATCACGGACATGACGAGGAGTCTCGAAAAGGTCGAGACATAAAGATTGATATATTGGAAGCCTATGTTTGGGCACCGGAAGCGTTCCGGGTGAAATCGGGATTTTTCCGGATTACCGGGAGGGTTACCGGAACCCCCCCCCCCCGGGAGGTAAATGGGCCTATTGGGCCTTAGTGGAAAAGAGAGAAGAGGCAGCCCACACCTGGCCGGCGCCCCCCCTTTCCCAAGTCCTAATAGGACTAGGAAAGGTGGGCCGGCCCGCCTCTTTCTCCTTCCCCCCCAAGAATCCTAGTTGGAATAGGATTGGAGGGGAGGAGTCCTACTCCCTGTGGGAGTAGGACTCCTCCCTGCGCCTCCCTCCTAGCCGGCCGAACCCCCTGCCCCTGGCCTTTATATACGGGGGCAGGGGGCACCCCTAGACACACAAGTTAATCGTTCCTTAGCCGTGTGCGGTGCCCCCTGCCACCAAATTCCACCTCGATCATACCGTTACAGTGCTTAGGCGAAGCCCTGCGTCGGTAGTACATCAAGATCGTCACCACGCCGTCGTGCTGACGGAACTCTTCCTCGACGCTTTGCTAGATCGGAGCCCGAGGAACGTCATCGAGCTGAACGTGTGCTAAGAACTCGGAGGTGCCGGAGTAACGGTGCTTGGATCGGTCGGATCGGGAAGAAGACGTACGACTACTTCCTCTACGTTGTGTGATCGCTTCCGCAGTCGGTCTGCGTTGGTACGTAGACAACACTCTCCCCTCTCGTTGCTGTGCATCACCATGATCTTGCGTGTGCGTAGGAAAAATTTTGAAATTACTGCGTTCCCCAATAGTGGCATCCGAGCCTAGGTTTTTATGGTTTGATGTTATTTGCACGAGTAGAACACAAGTGAGTTGTGGGCGATACAAGTCATACTTTGGTTTGGCGGTATTGTTGGACGAGACAATCCGGACCAACCTTACGCGTACTCTTACGCGAGACCGGTTCCCTCGACGTGCTATGCACACAAATGGCTTGCGGAAGACTGTCTCTCCAACTTTAGTTGAACCAAGTGTGACTACGCCCGGTCCTTGAGAAGGTTAAAACGGAGTCTATTTGACGAACTATCGTTGTGGTTTTGATGCGTAGGTGAGATGAGTTCTTACTTAAGCCCGTAGCAGCCACGTAAAACTTGCAACAACAAAGTAGAGGACATCTAACTTGTTTTTGCAGGGCATGTTGTGATGTGATATGGTCAAGGCATGATGCTTATTTTATTGTATGAGATGATCATGTTTTGTAACCGAGTTATCGGCAACTGGCAGGAGCCATATGGTTGTCGCTTTATTGTATGCAATGCAATCGCGATGTAATGCTTTATTTTATTACTAAGCGGTAGTGATAGTCGTGGAAGCATAAGATTGGCGAGACGACAACAATGCTACGATGGAGATCAAGGTGTCGCGCCGGTGACGATGGTGATCATGACGATGCTTCGGAGATGGAGATCACAAAGCACAAGATGATGATGGCCATATCATATCACTTATATTGATTGCATGTGATGTTTATCCTTTTATGCATCTTATCTTGCTTTGATTGACGGTAGCATTATAAGATGATCTCTCACTAAATTATCAAGAAGTGTTCTCCCTGAGTATGCACCGTTGCAAAAGTTCTTCGTGCTGAGACACCACGTGATGATCGGGTGTGATAGGCTCTACGTTCAAATACAACGGGTGCAAAACAGTTGCACACGCGGAATACTCAGGTTATACTTGACGAGCCAAGCATATACAGATATGGCCTCGGAACACGGAGACCGAAAGGTCGAGCGTGAATCATATAGTAGATATGATCAACATATTGATGTTCACCATTGAAAACTACTCCATCTCACGTGATGATCGGTTATGGTTTAGTTGATTTGGATCACGTAATCACTTAGAGGATTAGAGGGATGTCTATCTAAGTGGGAGTTCTTAAGTAAATTAACTGAACTTAAAAATTATCATGAACTTAGTACCTGATAGTATCTTGCTTGTTTATGTTGATTGTAGATAGATGGCTCGTGCTGTTGTTCCGTTGAATTTTAATGCGTTCCTTGAGAAAGCTAAGTTGAAAGATGATGGTAGCAATTACACGGACTGGGTCCGTAACCTGAGGATTATCCTCATTGCTGCACAGAAGAATTACGTCCTGGAAGCATCGCTGAGTGCCAGGCCTGCTGCAAGAGCAACACCAGAAGTTATGAACGTCTAGCAGAGCAAAGCTGATGACTACTCAATAGTTCAGTGTGCCATGCTTTACGGCTTAGAACCGGGACTTCAACGACGTTTTGAACGTCATGGAGCATATGAGATGTTCCAGGAGTTGAAGTTAATATTTCAAGCAAATGCCCGGATTGAGAGATATGAAGTCTCCAATAAGTTCTATAGCTGCAAGATGGAGGAGAACAGTTCTGTCAGTGAGCATATACTCAAAATGTCTGGGTATAATAATCACTTGATTCAATTGGGAGTTACACTTCCAGATGATTGCGTCATTGACAGAATTCTCCAATCACTGCCACCAAGCTACAAGAGCTTTGTGATGAACTATAATATGCAAGGGATGAACAAGACTATTCCCGAGCTCTTCGCTATATTGAAAGCTGCGGAGGTAGAAATCAAGAAGGAGCATCAAGTGTTGATGGTTAACAAAACCACTAGTTTCAAGAAAAAGGGCAAAGGGAAGAAGAAAGGGAACTTCAAGAAGAACGGCAAGCAAGTTGCTTCTCAAGAGAAGAAACCCAAGTTTGGACCTAAGCCTGAAACTGAGTGCTTCTACTGCAAGCAGACTGGTCACTGGAAGCGGAACTGCCCCAAGTATTTGGCGGACAAGAAGGATGGCAAGGTGAACAAAGGTATATGTGATATACATGTTATTGATGTGTACCTTACTAATGCTCGCAGTAGCACCTGGGTATTTGATACTGGTTCTGTTGCTAATATTTGCAACTCGAAACAGGGACTACAGAATAAGCGGACACTAGCAAAGGACGAGGTGACGATGCGCGTGGGAAACGGTTCCAAAGTCGATGTGATCGCGGTCGGCACGCTACCTCTACATCTACCTTCGGGATTAATATTAGACCTAAATAATTGTTATTTGGTGCCAGCGTTGAGCATGAACATTATATCTGGATCTTGTTTGATGCGAGACGGTTATTCATTTAAATCAGAGAATAATGGTTGTTCTATTTATATGAGTAATATCTTTTATGGTCATGCACCCTTGAAAAGTGGTCTATTCTTATTGAATCTTGATAGTAGTAATACACATATTCATAATGTTGAAGCCAAAAGATGCAGAGTTGATAATGATAGTGCAACTTATTTGTGGCACTGCCGTTTAGGTCATATCGGTGTAAAGCGCATGAAGAAACTCCATGCTGATGGGCTTTTGGAACCACTTGATTATGAATCACTTGGTACTTGCGAACCATGCCTCATGGGCAAGATGACTAAAACACCGTTCTCCGGTACTATGGAGAGAGCAACAGATTTATTGGAAATCATACATACCGATGTATGTGGTCCGATGAATATTGAGGCTCGTGGCGGATATCGTTATTTTCTCACCTTCACAGATGATTTAAGCAGATATGGGTATATCTACTTAATGAAACATAAGTCTGAAACATTTGAAAAGTTCAAGGAATTTCAGAGTGAAGTTGAAAATCATCGTAACAAGAAAATAAAGTTTCTACGATCTGATCGTGGAGGAGAATATTTGAGTTACGAGTTTGGTGTACATTTGAAAAATTGTGGAATAGTTTCGCAACTCACGCCACCCGGAACACCACAACGTAATGGTGTGTCCGAACGTCGTAATCGTACTTTACTAGATATGGTGTGATCTATGATGTCTCTTACTGATTTACCGCTATCATTTTGGGGTTATGCTTTAGAGACGGCCGCATTCACGTTAAATAGGGCACCATCTAAATCCGTTGAGACGACGCCTTA
Source organism: Triticum monococcum (assembly GCA_034509565.1). Classification (NCBI taxonomy): domain Eukaryota; kingdom Viridiplantae; phylum Streptophyta; class Magnoliopsida; order Poales; family Poaceae; genus Triticum; species Triticum monococcum. The sequence continues at coordinate 531,625,049 of CM067846.1, forward strand.
TGAACTATGGTTTGGCAAGAAACCAAAGTTGTCGTTTCTTAAAATTTGGGGCTGCGATGCTTATGTGAAAAAGCTTCAACCTGATAAGCTCGAACCCAAATCGGAGAAGTGTGTCTTCATAGGATATCCAAAGGAAACTATTGGATACACCTTCTATCACAGATCCGAAGGCAAGACTTTTGTTGCTAAATTCGGAAACTTTCTTGAGAAGGAGTTTCTCTCGAAAGAAGTGAGTGGGAGGAAAGTAGAACTTGACGAGGTAACTGTACCTACTCCGTTATTGGGAAATAGTACATCACAGAAAACTGTTTCTGTGAGACCTACACCAATAAGAGAGGAAGTTAATGATGATGATCATGAAACTTTAGATCAAGATACTACTGTACCTCGTAGATCAACCAGAGTAAGATCCGCACCAGAGTGGTACGGTAATCCTGTTCTGGAAGTCATGCTACTAGATCATGATGAACCTACGAACTATGAAGAAGCGATGGTGAGCCCAGATTCCGCAAAGTGGCTTGAAGCCATGAAATCTGAGATGGGATCCATGTATGAGAACAAAGTATGGACTTTGGTTGACTTGCCCGATGATCGGCAAGCAATTGAGAATAAATGGATCTTTAAGAAAAAGACTGACGCTGATGGTAATGTTACTGTCTACAAAGCTCGACTTGTCGCAAAAGGTTTTCGACAAGTTCAAGGAGTTGACTACGATGAGACTTTCTCACCCGTAGCGATGCTTAAGTCTGTCAGAATCATGTTAGCAATTGCCGCATTTTATGATTATGAAATTTGGCAAATGGATGTAAAAACCGCATTCCTGAATGGATTTCTGGAAGAAGAGTTGTATATGATGCAACCAGAAGGTTTTGTCGATCCAAAGGGAGCTAACAAAGTGTGCAAACTCCAGCGATCCATCTATGGACTGGTGCAAGCATCTCGGAGTTGGAATAAACGCTTTGATAGTGTGATCAAAGCATTTGGGTTTATACAGACTTTTGGAGAAGCCTGTATTTACAAGAAAGTGAGTGGGAGCTCTGTAGCATTTCTGATATTATATGTGGATGACATATTACTCATTGGAAATGATATAGAATTTCTGGATAGCATAAAGGGATACTTGAATAAAATTTTTTCGATGAAAGACCTCGGGGAAGCTGCTTACATATTAGGCATAAAGATCTATAGAGATAGATCAAAACGCTTAATTGGAATTTCACAAAGCACATACCTTGACAAGATTTTGAAGAAGTTCAAAATGGATCAAGCAAAGAAAGGGTTCTTGCCTGTATTGCAAGGTGTGAAGTTGAGTCAGACTCAATGCCCGACCACTGCAGAAGATAGAGAGAAAATGAAAGATGTTCCCTATGCTTCAGCCATAGGCTCTATCATGTATGCAATGCTGTGTACCAGACCTGATGTGTGCCTTGCTATAAGTTTAGCAGGGAGGTACCAAAGTAATCCAGGGGTGGATCACTGGACAGCGGTCAAGAACATCCTGAAATACCTGAAAAGGACTAAGGATATGTTTCTCGTATATGGAGGTGACAAAGAGCTCACCGTAAGAGGTTACGTTGATGCAAGCTTTGACACTGATCCGGACGATTCTAAATCGCAAACCGGATACGTGTTTACTTTAAACGGTGGAGCTGTCAGTTGGTGCAGTTCTAAACAAAGCGTCGTAGCGGGATCTACATGTGAAGCGGAGTACATAGCTGCTTCGGAAGCAGCGAACGAAGGAGTCTGGATGAAGGAGTTCATATCCGATCTAGGTGTCATACCTAGTGCATCGGGTCCAATGAAAATCTTCTGTGACAATACTGGTGCAATTGCCTTGGCAAAGGAATCCAGATTTCACAAAAGAACCAAACACATCAAGAGACGCTTCAACTCCATCCGGGATTTAGTCCAGGTGGGAGACATAGAGATTTGCAAGATACATACGGATCTGAATGTTGCAGACCCGTTGACTAAGCCTCTTCCACGAGCAAAACATGATCAGCACCAAGACTCCATGGGTGTAAGAATCATTACTGTGTAATCTAGATTATTGACTCTAGTGCAAGTGGGAGACTGAAGGAAATATGCCCTAGAGGCAATAATAAAGTTATTATTTATTTCCTTATATCATGATAAATGTTTATTATTCATGCTAGAATTGTATTAACCGGAAACATAATACATGTGTGAATACATAGACCAACAGAGTGTCACTAGTATGCCTCTACTAGACTAGCTCGTTAATCAAAGATGGTTATGTTTCCTAACCATGAACAAAGAGTTGTTATTTGATTAACGAGGTCACATCATTAGTTGAATGATCTGATTGACATGACGCATTCCATTAGCTTAGCACCCGATCGTTTAGTATGTTGCTATTGCTTTCTTCATGACTTATACATGTTCCTATAACTATGAGATTATGCAACTCCCGTTTACCGGAGGAACACTTTGGGTACTACCAAACGTCACAACGTAACTGGGTGATTATAAAGGAGTACTACAGGTGTCTCCAATGGTAGATGTTGGGTTGGCGTATTTCGAGATTAGGATTTGTCACTCTGATTGTCGGAGAGGTATCTCTGGGCCCTCTCGGTAATACACATCACATAAGCCTTGCAAGCATAATAACTAAGATGTTAGTTATGAGAGGATGTATTACGGAACGAGTAAAGAGACTTGCCAGTAACGAGATTGAACTAGGTATTGGATACCGACGATCAATCTCGGGCAAGTAACATACCGATGACAAAGGGAACAACGTATGTTGTTATGCGGTCTGACCGATAAAGATCTTCGTAGAATATGTAGGAGCCAATATGGGCATCCAGGTCCCGCTATTGGTTATTGACCGGAGACGTGTCTCGGTCATGTCTACATTGTTCTCGAACCGTAGGGTCCGCACGCTTAACGTTACGATGACAGTTATTATGAGTTTATGCATTTTGATGTACCGAAGGTTATTCGGAGTCCCGGATGAGATCACGGACATGACGAGGAGTCTCGAAAAGGTCGAGACATAAAGATTGATATATTGGAAGCCTATGTTTGGGCACCGGAAGCGTTCCGGGTGAAATCGGGATTTTTCTGGATTACCGGGAGGGTTACCGGAACCCCCCCGGGAGGTAAATGGGCCTATTGGGCCTTAGTGGAAAAGAGAGAAGAGGCAGCCCACACCTGGCCGGCGCCCCCCCTTTCCCAAGTCCTAATAGGACTAGGAAAGGTGGGCCGGCCCCCTCTTTCTCCTTCCCCCCCAAGAATCCTAGTTGGAATAGGATTGGAGGGGAGGAGTCCTACTCCCGGTGGGAGTAGGACTCCTCCCTGCGCCTCCCTCCTAGCCGGACGAACCCCCTGCCCCTGGCCTTTATATACGGGGGCAGGGGGCACCCCTAGACACACAAGTTAATCGTTCCTTAGCCGTGTGTGGTGCCCCTGCCACCAAATTCCACCTCGATCATACCGTTACAGTGCTTAGGCGAAGCCCTGCGTCGGTAGTACATCAAGATCGTCACCACGCCATCGTGCTGACGGAACTCTTCCTCGACGCTTTGCTGGATCGGAGCCCGAGGAACGTCATCGAGCTGAACGTGTGCTAAGAACTCGGAGGTGCCGGAGTAACGGTGCTTGGATCGGTCGGATCGGGAAGAAGACGTACGACTACTTCCTCTATGTTGTGTGATCGCTTCCGCAGTCGGTCTGCGTTGGTACGTAGACAACACTCTCCCCTCTCGTTGCTGTGCATCACCATGATCTTGCGTGTGTGTAGGAAAATTTTTGAAATTACTGCGTTCCCCAACAATGTGTATTACCGAGAGGGCCCAGAGATACCTCTTCGACAATCAGAGTGACAAATCCTAATCTCGAAATATGCCAACCCAACATCTACCATTGGAGACACCTGTAGTACTCCTTTATAATCACCCAGTTACGTTGTGACGTTTGGTAGTACCCAAAGTGTTCCTCCGGTAAACGGGAGTTGCATAATCTCATAGTTATAGGAACATGTATAAGTCATGAAGAAAGCAATAGCAACATACTAAACGATCGGGTGCTAAGCTAATGGAATGGGTCATGTCAATCAGATCATTCAACTAATGATGTGACCTCGTTAATCAAATAACAACTCTTTGTTCATGGTTAGGAAACATAACCATCTTTGATTAACGAGCTAGTCTAGTAGAGGCATACTAGTGACACTCTGTTGGTCTATGTATTCACACATGTATTATGTTTCCGGTTAATACAATTCTAGCATGAATAATAAACATTTATCATGATATAAGGAAATAAATAATAACTTTATTATTGCCTCTAGGGCATATTTCCTTCAGCAGTGTCCCCCATCTCTTGGTTGTCGTCTTTGGCAGAGACCTCGGAGGTAGAAGCACTGCAAATTTCGAAGAATCAGCCAGTTAAGCATAACGAGTCGACCGAGGATCCGTCCTCCAATCGACGAAAGAAGAGAAGACTTGTTACCCGGAAATAACAGGGACAGTTATCTTCATCTTGGGCAGAGTCTTGGGCGGCTTGGATAGCGTCGTGCGTGGTTGCTTGGGGACCTTCCCAGTCGGTGTTGGAGAAGAAGTCCGAGGGCGTTTCGACGATGGCCCGACGGAGGCAGTCGCCTGGCCACGTCCCTGCGCCGGGTCGTGTGCGAGCTTGGATCGCCTTTCCGGGCGAGGAGGTTTGACCTCCTCCTCCTCCTCCTCGCTGGAGAAGATGTCATCGCCTCCCTCTCCTTCGCCGTCTGACTCCCACTCGCCTTGGTCGTCCCCGCTCTCACCTCCGCTCCCTTCTCCTTCCTCAGTCGACCCCTGTGCCCCGTTGGGCGTCGAATACATCTGAGTGGTCGCCTGAAAGACAACAGACAAAATGGAAAGTCAGTCGACTCGCTCAAAAGAAGACCAATGCAGAAAACGAAGATTTCAGTCGGAAACATAAAGACGCACCTGGTCGACCTTATACGAGTTGTCGAGTGGAATGACCCTCCTAGCTCCTCGGGGGTTGTCCTTGTTCCCCGTGATGCTTGACAGCCACCCCTCAAACATCTCGTCGGTGACCTCCTCCGGGTGGATCCGAGTGGTGTCCTCGAGGCCGGAGTACAGCCACATCGGGTGGTCCCGAGCCTGGAGTGGTTGGATTCGCCTCTTGAGGAAGACTTCCAGCAGATCCATCCCCGTCACGCCCTCACGTACAAGTTCAACCACTCGACCCGCCAGTATCTTGACCTGGGCCTTTTCTTCGGGCGTCACCTTCAGAGAAGCAGGCTTTTCGGCTCGGTCGAGGGTGAAGGGTGGAAGTCCAGTCGACTGCCCTGGAGTCACCTGATCCTGGCAGTAGAACCAAGTCGCCTGCCATCCTCAAACTGACTCCGAGAAGGTAATGGAGGGAAAACAGCTTTTCCCCCTCATCTGGATCGCCAAGCCCCCACACAGCTGGATCACCTGTGTCCTCTCGTCACTCGACTTGGCCTTCTTAACCGACTGAGAGCGACAGGTGAAGATCTGCTTGAAAAGCCCCCAGTGTGGGCGGCACCCCAGGAATGCCTCACACATAGAAATAAAGGCGGCGAGATAGACTATGGAGTTCGGAGTAAAGTGATGGAGCTGCACTCCAAAGAAGTTCAAGAAGTTGCGGAAGAAAGAGTGGGGCGGCAGAGAAAACCCTCGGTCAATATGAGTCGCCAGGAGGACGCACTCACCGTTGCGTGGTTGGGGCTCGATTTCTCCCCCTGGAAGACGCGCAGCCTTGTGGGGAATGGCTCCTCCCTCGACCAGGTCGTCGAGGTCCTCCTGACGGAGCACCGAGGGCATCCAGTCGCCCTGGATCCAACCTTTGGGCAGGGCCGTCCGAGAGGAAGATCCGCCGCGCGCAGACTTCTTTCCCTTCCCCGCCGCCGCTACCTTCTTCGCGCGCTCCAGAGCGGTCGTCTTGCCCTTCACCATTGTCACCGGCGAGGTCTCGAGCTGGTTTGTGGTGGCTGGGCGAGAGCGAAGGAAGCGGGGGAGGCGACGGAGAAACAGAGAAACAAGAGGAAGAGATAAGCACGTGTTCTAATGAAGGGCTCCGGGCCAACTACTTATAAGGGGCCGCTTCCGAGTGGCTGGCAGGTAGGCCCGAGCTATCCAGTCAAATCCCGTGGTAGGCGCGCGCGCAGTACGTGGCGAAAAAGGCGGCGCGGAGATCGAGGAGCCTTCGCACTATCGCTCCCGATTACTGCGGCCGCCCCCGTTCCACGCGCTTCCCAAAAAATCCGAATCCCGCGATCTCCGCTGGCTGTAGAACAACTTGACGAAACAGAAATCCCGCGCACACCAGCGCTCGATGCCTCACAGGTAAAGAAATCCATTCGACGAAAGACCTGGAACGGATCAAGGCGACTGAAAAAGGTTAATGACGTCATCCGTGACAGTCGACCCAGAACGAAGCGCCCATAATAACCCGAAGGATCGGTCGGAAAGGTCCCTAACCCCTTTTCTCACTCTAGCCTCAATCCGTTCGGGGGCTAATGATGAAGTCATGTACCTACGGTAGGGACACGGACCCGTCCTAAAGAGCCCTACCATAGGACATCCTCAGAGGAAGTCACCTTTCAAACAACTTGAAGATATCCCACTCGACGGGTTGAAGACACTCGACCAAGAAGCTGTCACTCGACCAAGAAGCCAACCACTCGACTGCCAGAAAGACCTCAAGTCACTCCACAGGCAAACGGTCGGCTATTAAGTAGCCTTTATGATTATTATGACACTTTATTAGGGACGTTATCAGTAACGCCCACCTTAAATGTACCTTAAACCCTGCATTACTGAGGGCAGGAGAGGGCTGGCGAACTCTATATAAGCCACCCCCCTCCTCAGTATCAGGGGTTGGCACCCTTGTCATTTTACACACGCATAATCCAGTCGACCGCCTCCGGGCATCGAGACATAGGGCTGTTACTTCCTCCGAGAAGGGCCTGAACTTGTAAACCTTGCGTGCTTACAACTTCCCAATAGCTAAGGTCTAGCCTCTCCATACACACCCCCTACCTCACTGTCAGACTTAGAACCACGACACGCGGTACCCTATGCCTCAGAAACTCCTCCTCGCGCTACTGGTGGCCTCGCGCAAGCTGCGACACTATTTTTAGGGTCACCCCATCAAGGTCGTCTCGTCATACCCCCTGGAGAGGGTGCTCAGGAGCCCCAATTCAGCTGGGAGGGTCGCTGAGTGGAACATAGAGCTGCAAGCGTTTCAGCTCAAATTCAGCACGACCAGAGTCATCAAGGGAGCAGCGTTGGCGGATTTTGTGGCAGAATGGACGGAGACGCCAGACCTCAAGGCCGACGAGGATCGGTCCCTGTCCCCGGGAAGCGAGGCGCCAGAAGGCTGGGTCATGTACTTCGATGGGGCATTCTCCAGACACGGCGCAGGGGCTGGGGCGGTGCTTATATCGCCCACCCAGGACAAGCTCTATTACGCCGTGCAGCTTTGTTTCCAGCAAGGTGAAAAGGTCTCCAACAACATAGCAGAGTATGAAGGTTTAATAGCGGGCTTGAAGGCCGCAGCTGCCCTGGGGGTGAAACGCCTCAGCATCAAGGGCAATTCGCAGCTCCTTGTCAATTTCTCCAACAAGGTGTACGAGCCGAAGGATGAGCACATGGAGGCCTACCTTGCAGAGGTCCGCAGGATGTAGAAGCAGTTCTGGGGGTTGGAGTTGCAGCATGTGCCCCGTGGCACCAATCAGGAAGCCGATGACATCGCCAAACGCGTTCCAGACGGTTACCTCAGGAGCCTGGCATTTTCGAGGAGCGGCTCTTCAAGCCTTCAGCCTTACCGTCATTATCAAACATGGCTCAACCCAGGGAGGAGCTCCCTCAGCCACCTACCTCAGGAGCTCCGGCTTGTGGCCCGTCCTCGGGAGCACGCCTCCTCCTGACGATGGAACCTCTTGAGGGATGTTGGATCACGGAGCTCCGGAGCTACTTAACGCAAGGGACCCTGCCGGAGAAGGAGGAGGAAGTAGAGCGAGTGGCACACCAGGCCACGACATACTGCATCAAAGATGGAGAGCTCTAGCGGAAGCGACCAAACGATGTATCCCTATGCTGCACCTCCAGGGAGCAAGGGAAGGAACTACTGAAAGATATACACGGCGGATACTGCGGACATCATTCATCATCACGGACCCTCGTTGGCAAGGCGTTCCGCAGTGGGTTTTATTGGCCCACCGCGCTCAATGACGCCGTTGAAGTAGTGAAAGCTTGTGAGGCCTGCCAGTTCCACGCCAAGCAGATCCATCAGCCGGCAGGGGGCTTGCAGACTATCCCCCTTTCGTGGCCATTCGCAGTCTGGGGGCTCGACATCTTGGGTCTGTTTCCTCGGGCGCTAGGGGGCTACCACTACCTTTACGTTGCCGTGGACAAGTTCACCAAGTGGGCTGAAGTGGAGGCTGTCCGCACCATCCCTGCGGGTTCCGCGGTCAAGTTCATCAAGGGCATCGTGAGCCGGTTCGGGGTGCCGAATCACATCATCACGGACAACGGTTCGCAGTTCACCAGTAACCTCTTCAAAAAATACTGTGCTAACCTTGGAACGCAGATATGCTACGCTTCAGTGGCGCACCCCTGAAGCAATGGCCAGGCCGAGCGAGCCAACGCGGAGGTCCTGAGGGGCCTCAAGACCAGGACGTTCAAGAAGAAGCTGGAGGCTTGCAGCAAAGGTTGGTACGACGAGTTGCAGTCCGTGCTGTGGTCCATCCGCACCACCGCGACCAAGTCGACTGGAGAGACCACGTTCTTCATGGTCTACGGAGCGGAAGCAGTCCTCCCTCACGAGGTCAGACGTCGCTCTGCACGGGTCCTGGTATTCGACGAGGCACAGCAGGATGCCATGAGGGGGATGGACCTCGTGCTGGGGGAGGAGCGTCGCCGGGAAGCCGCGCTGCGAGCGGCGAGGTACCAACAAGCACTGCGGCGATATCACTGCCACAACATCCGCCCCAGGACTCTTGAGGTAGGAGACCTCGTGCTCAGGCGGGTTCTCTCCAGGGAGGGACTGCACAAGCTCTCTCCCATGTGGGAGGGCCCGTTCAAGGTTGTTCATGTTTCCAGGCCCGGCTCCGCGCGCTTGGAGACTCAGGAGGGAGTGCCGGTCCAGAACGCATGGAACGTCCAGCACCTCCGGAGGTTCTACCCCTAAAAAGGCCCAGAACCTGTGAAGCAAGGCGAATGCCTGTGAAGCTATCGCGTTTTCGAAAAGGCCCGGAGCCTGTGAAGCAAGGCGAATGCCTGTGAAGCTATCGCGTTTTGGAAAAGGCCCGAAGCCTCTGAAGCAAGGCGAATGCCTGTGAAGCTATCACATTTTGGAAAAGGCCCGGAGCCTGTGAAGCAAGGCGAATGCCTGTGAAGCTATCGCGTTTTGGAAAAGGCCCGGAGCCTGTGAAGCTATCGCGTTTTGGAAAAGGCCCGGAGCCTGTGAAGCAAGGCGAATTCCTATGAAGCTATCGCGTTTTGGAAAAGGCCCGGAGCCTGTGAAGCAAGGCGAATGCCTGTGAAGCTATCACGTTTTGGAAAAGACCCGGAGCCTGTGAAGAAGGCCAACGCCTGTGAAGCTCGCCGCCCATGACACTCTCACGTAATAATGAGTTGGGGTTGTACACGCCCCGGAGTCTCAGGAGCGCCGGCCTCAGGCCCTGGGGCTCCCTCCCACGCCTAGTGACAGCACTTAGCTCCGCGCTGGTGAGAAGACGTCGAAGACTAGACTAGGTGCCGGACACGGCTTTTCATTTGCTTTCCGCAGTTGGCTTGTTCCTCTTCGTTTGAAGTTTTATTCAAGTTGTTGCCGTCTTTGGCTTGCGGTTCTTCGGATTTTCACTCTCCTGCCTCGATTTCTCTTGTGCAAGGCCTAGCGAGGGGGAGAGCCGAGCGCCCTCGCGAGTGTTCCTATCCTAGTCATTCAAAGGGTTCGCAACCTGGGCCCCTTGCAGGAGCACCCCTCCAGTCCGTGCCCCTCAGGCAACGCGACACAAACACAGGGCCTGGGTCGGTCGCCCCCACGGCGCGGGCACGTAGCCGGACGGTACGATAAAGAAAGCAAAACGATAATTAACAGCAATAACCCATATGCGCCCCCGCGGGGCACCACGCTACTGTCCTTTTTACGCAGGAAAAGGGAAGAGAAAGAACAAATCTGGTGCGGCTCGCCTCACACCGGCCCGCAGGGAAGCCCGAGCTGCCTCCGGAGCTCAGGCGGACTCCCTCTCGCGCTTCACCAGGGCGCGATGGTGGGCGGACACGCTACCACCTCCCAAGCAGATACGATGGCGTGGAGGCTGACCGCGGCGACCGCTAGAAGAGTTGCCGCCTGAAGAAGAACCAGAGAAGCCTGAGGAACCCTGAGCGCCGCCAGCTGCGTGAGCACTGCCCTCTTCATCACCGCCAGAGCCGGGTTCCCAGCTGCGGTCGTCGCCCTCAGGGCAACACCCTGCGCGGCGACCATCTTCCCCAAACACCCTCACGTAGAGGGTGGCGTCGCCGTCGAACTTGAAGTGTAGGGTGCACCGATCACCCAGGCGACGCGCGCGGGCAAACGACTGCCAACCGCGGGCTAGGGCCAGGCTCCCGGCTGCGGAGGCCTCCAGTGAAACCCAAGAGGCCCGGCTGCAGCAGCTATCGGCCTGAAGCCAGAGGCCGCCCGGAGCGCCGGCCGGGAGCTCGCCAAGGAGGAAGCGAGGAAGTGGAAGCCGGGTGCTGGTCGGTTCCTCCGACCACACGACGAACTCCGGCAACACCTCAGCAGCGCGAAAGCGCGGCATGGGGGGACGCGCAGCCGGAGCGCGTCACAGCAATCCGCTCGCCACCGTGCTGGAAAGCGTCTCCGCGGCCGCGGGGAGCTGCCGTGGTGGCCACAGGATGTTTGCGGGGGCGCCCTCGGCCGCGCTTGGGCGGGGGAGAGGCATGCTCAACCTGGCAAGCCTTCCCCTTCTCCGCGGCCGAGAACCTCCTCGACGGGGCCATGAAGAAGAAGGAGAAACAAGGGGAGATGAACTGGAATGGCGCGTGCCGTTCCGTACTTATAACCGGCGAAGGCCAACCACCGACCTCCACGATTGCAGGTAATCATGACCCGTTTTGCATGTAGGGACTTGTCCAATCCGCGCAGTTGCCATGGTGCCATGGGGAAGTGGAGACGCCCACGTCCAATCAACCGCCATGCGGTGCCCAAGGCCGCAAGCTGTTAGGGCCCGCGGTGCTTCGCTCTTGCCCTTCCGCCTCCCTGCACGGCCAAGTCCGGGCATGCCTTGGGCCCGGGGGCTACTATCGGCGTTCTGGGAACGGGGGTCCCGAGACTTGCCTGCCTGCGGCCTGCGGCGTGGCTCAAAAGGGGGGGCCCAGCAAGGCCCATCTTCACCAACACAAACTCAAGACCCTCGCGAGGGGCCAAGCCTCGTGGGGCAGACGACGCGGAGCTTCCTCAGGCACAGCCTCGTCAGGCTGGCTCACGAGGAGGCGGAAAGATCAAGGCGGGGTACCTCGCGAGGTGCCCGTGACGCAAGACATGACGACCAAGGGCGCCAGGCGGGCGCCAGGCGGGCGCCAGCCCGCGCAGCGTCCTCCTTTCCTCTTTGGTGCAAAGGGGGCAAGCGCAGCCGCGGAGTACCGAGGCATCCGGCAAAGGTTGCCATTTCGGTGCAACGAGACCAAGACCAGGAGGACTACGAGATGGAGGTCACCGTGGAGCCCAAGACGGCATCATCACCAGAGCTTTGCGCAGACGAAGACTACTTTTGTCAGGATAGCTGATACTTGCTGTCCGCTTTGAAATTAGCCCGCCATTGTCGGCTCCCTTCCCGCTCGATATTTGGGAAGAGGACCAGGGCCTCTATAAATAGGACCGGCCACCCACATGGCAAGGGGTCGTTTTTGGTTGGAAGCGGAGAGAGGGAGAGAGAGATAAAGGTGGCTGAACTCCTCCCAGCAGTTCATCACCTCAGCCAAGAACAGACCCTCGCGAGGCTGTTCTTCCTTGTATTGTTCGCCATCATCAGCCCAAGAGGCAATCCACCTCACCACACACTGGAGTAGGGTATTACACCACAACGGTGGCCCGAACCAGTATAAACCCCGGGTCTCTTGCGTTGTTCTTCCCATAGTTTAGATCCTAGCGTGGCGGAGGGGTGCAGGTAGGTAGGAGGCGAAATCTCCGCGCGCACCCCGGTGTTCGAACCTCAAGGGTCTGCCGGAACCCAAAATCTGACAAACCTGGATGGCTGAGCTCTGGCCGCGGTAACCCCGCATTGTCGGGTTTCGGGTTCCGGCAGACCCTTAAGGTTCGAACACTGGGGTGCACGTGGAAATCTCGCCTTCAACCTCTCCGTCTTGAGGGGATCTAAACTACTAAAAGAACTGCATGAAAGACACAAGATTTATACTGGTTTGGGCCACCGACGTGGTGTAATACCCTACTCCAGTGTGTGGTGGATGGATTGCCTCCTGGGGCTGGTGTGGATGAACAATACAAGGAAGAACAACCTCGCGAGGGTCTGTTCTTGGTTGTGGTGATGAACTGCTATGAAGAGCTCAGTCACCCTCTCTCTCTCTCTCTAAGATCCCGGACTGAGCGACCAGGAATCGAACCCCTTGCTATGTGAGTGGCTAGTCCTATTTATAGAGGCCCTGGTCCTCTCCCCAAATATTGAGCGGGAAGGGATCCAACAATGGCGGGCTAATTTGAAGGGGGACAACGAGTACATCTATCCTGACAAAAGCAGTCTTCGCCTGCCACAGGCTCTGGTGATGACGCCGCGCTGGGCTCCATGGTGACCTCCGTCTCGTAGTCCTCCTGGTCTTGGTCTCGTTGCACCGAAGTGGCAACCTTTGCCTGATGCCTCGGTACTCTGCTCATACGCTAGCCCCCTTTGCACCAAAGAGGAAAGAGGGACGCTGCGCGCGCTGGCACCCGCCTGGTGCCCCGTATCGTCATGGCTTGCGTCCTGTGCACCTCGCGAGGTACCCCGCCTTGAACTCTCCGCCTCCTCGCGAGCCAACCTAACGAGGATGTGCCTGAGGACGCACCGTGTCGTCCGCCTCACGAGGCTTGGCCCCTCGCGAGGGTCTTGAGCCTCGTGTTAATGAAGATGGGCCGCACTGGGCCCCCACTTGAGCCACGCCGCAGGCCGTAGGCAGGCAAGTCTGGGGACCCCCGTTCCCAGAACGCCGACAGTAGCCCCCGGGCCCAAGGTGCGCATGGGCTTGGCCATGCCGAGAGGCGAAAGGGCAAGGGCGAAGCGTCGCGGGCCCTAACAGCCTACGGCCTTGGATGCCGCGTGGCGGTTGATTGGACGTGGCGCCTCCGCTTCCCCACGACGCCTTGGTGATGGTGCGAGTTGGACAAGTCCCTGCATGCAGAACATGTTATGATTACCTGTGATCGTGGAGACTGGTGGTTGGCCTTCGCCAGCTATAAGTATGGCACCGCTCGTGCCCGTCAAGTCCTTCTCCTCTTGCTCTCTCCTGCGCCTCAGTCCTTGCTCCGTCTTGGTGCGATGGCTCCATCGAGGAGGTACTCGGCCGCAGAGAAGGGGAAGGCCCTCCAGGTCGGTCCTGCCTCTCCCCCATCCAAGCGTGGTCGCGGGCGCCCTCGGAAGCACCCGGTGGCCGCCCCGGCAGCTCCCAGCGGCCGTGGGGGGCTCCCAGCGCGGCGGCGGGCAAGCCGCCGCAGCCGGAGGGTGCGCCTGGGTTGCGCGCTCCCCCAGGCCGCGCTTTCGCGCCGGGCAGGCGCCGTCGGAATTCATCGTTTGCTCGGCGGAGCCGGCTCGCGCCCGGCTCCCGCTCCCTCGCTTCCTCCTTGGCGAACTCCCGGCCGGCGCTCCTGGCGGCCTCTGGCTCCAGGCAGAGGGCTGCTGCAGCAGGTCCTCGTGGGTCGCGCTGGAGGTCTCCGCCAGCGGGGGCTTGGTCTTCACTCGCGGCTGGCAGGCGTTCGCCCGCGCTCGCGGCCTAGAGCATCGGTGCACTCTGCACTTCAGGTTCGATGGCGACGCTACTGTCTACGTGAGGGTGTTTGGGGAAGATGGTCGCCGCGCGGGGTGCTGCCCTGAGGACGATGACCGCGTCCGCGGGCCCTGCTCCGATGGTGATGGGGGAGATAGTGCCTGAGTGGGCGGCGGCGTCAGCGACTCCCCCAGCCTCGTCAGCTCTTCCTCAAGCGACTCCTCCAGTGGTGGCAGCAGTCCTCCCCCGCGCCGTTGGGCTTGCCCAGGAGGTGGTGGTTCGTCCGCCCGCCGTCGTGCCCTGGCGCAGCGCGAGAGGGGGTCCACCTGAGGCCCCGAGGCAGCCTGTGTCGCCGCTGTGGGCCGATGCGGGAGGGGCGGCGCCAGGCTTGTCTTTTTCCTTTCTCTTTTGTTCCCTGTGTAAGACAGAACAGATGCATGGTGCCCCCTTGGGGCGTGTTGGGAAATGTTGCCGCTTCAGCTATTACCTTGATCTCATTTGTGTACTTCCTGATTTCCCACCTGTGCGTAGATAGCTTTCGACCCCTACTAGGGCGTGGGGCGACCGACCCAAGCCCTGTGCACGTGTCGTGGTACCCGAGGGGCACGGACTAGGAGGGGTGCTCCTGTAATGCGCCAGGGCCGTGAAACCCTCCTGTGGCTAGGGCAAAAACCCTCGCGAGGGCGCCTGAGCACCATCCCTCGCGAGGTTGTTCATGAGAGAAACCAAAGCGAGGAGCAAAAATCGACGAACCATAAATCAGCAACAGCGATAACTCCAATAAGAATCCAAATGCAAACAAACACGTCAACTGCGGAAAGCAAATGGGAAAGCCGCGTCCGGCACCTAATCTAGTCTTTGACATCTTCTCACCAGCGCGGAGCTAAGTGCTGCCACTGGGCGTAGGAGGGAGCCCCAGGGCCTGAGGCCGGCGCTCCTGAGACTCCGGGGCGTGTACAGCCCCACTCATTATTATGTGAGACTGTCACGGGGCGGCGAGCTTCACAGGCATTGGCCTTGCTTCACAGGCTCTGGGCCTTTTTCCAAGGCGATGATCTTCACAGGCACTCGCCTTGCTTCACAGGCTCTGGGCCTTTCCAAAACGTGATAGCTTCACAGGCACTCGCCTTGCTTCACAGGCTCCGGGCCTTTTTCCAAAGCGATGATCTTCACAGGCACTCGCCTTGCTTCTCGGGCTCTGGGCCTTTCCAAAAAGAGATGATCTTCACAGGCTCCGGGCCTTTTTCCAAAGCGATGATCTTCACAGGCACTCGCCTTGCTTCATAGGCTCTGGGCCTTTCCAAAGCGATGATCTTCACAGGCACTCGCCTTGCTTCACAGGCTCCGGGCCTTTTTCCAAAGCGATGATCTTCACAGGCACTCGCCTTGCTTCACAGGCTCCGGGCCTTTTCAGGGGTAGAACCTCCGGAGGTGCTGGATGTTCCACGCATTCTGGATTGGCACTCCCTCCCGAGTCTCCAAGCGCGCGGAGCCGGGCCTGGAAACATGAACAACCTTGAACGGGCCCTCCCACATGGGAGAGAGCTTGTGCAACCCCTCCCTGGAGAGAACCTACCTGAGCACGAGGTCTCCTACCTCGAGAGTCCTAGGGCGGATGTTGCGGCAGTGATATCGCCGCAGCGCCTGCTGATACCTCGCTGCTCAGAGCGCGGCCTCCCGGCGACGTTCCTCCCCCAGCACGAGGTCCATCCCCCGCATGGCGTCCTGCTGCGCCTCGTCGAATGCCAGGACCCGCGCGGGGTGAGGTCTGACCTCGTGAGGGAGGACTGCTTCCGCTCCGTAGACCAGGAAGAATGGGGTCTCCCCAGTCAGTTTGGTCGCGGTGGTGCGGATGGACCATAGCACGGACTGCAGCTTGTCGTACCATCCTCTGCCGCAGGCCTCCAGCTTCTTCTTGAATATCCTGGTCTTGAGGCCCCTCAGGACCTCTGCGTTGGCCTGCTCGGCCTGGCCATTGCTTCGAGGGTACGACACTGAAGCGTAGCATATCTGCGTTCCAAGGTTAGCACAGGATGTTTTGAAGAGGTTATTGGTGAACTGCGAACCGTTGTCTGTGATGATGCGGTTTGGCACCCCGAACCAGCTCACGATGCCCCCGATGGACTTGACCGGGGAGCCCGCGGGGATGGTGCGGATGGCCTCCACTTCGGCCCACTTGGTGAACTTGTCCACGGCGACGTAGAGGTAGCGGTAGCCCCCTGGCGCCCGAGGGAACGGGCCCAGGATGTCCAGCCCCCAGACTGCGAATGGCCATGAAAGGGGTATAGTCTGCAGGCCTTCGGCCGGCTGATGGATTTGCTTGGCGTGGAACTGGCAGGCCTCACAAGCTTTCACCAGCTCTATGGCGTCATTGAGTGTGGTAGGCCAATAAAACCCACTGCGGAACGCCTTGCCGACGAGGGTCCGCGATGATGAGTGGTGCCCGCAGTCTCCGCCATGTATGTCCTCCAGTAGTTCCTTTCCTGGCTCCCTGGAGATGCAGCGCAGGGATACATTGTTTGGTCGCTTCCGATAGAGCTCTCCATCCTTGATGCAGTACGCCGTGGCCTGCCGTGCCACACGCTCCGCTTCCTCCTCCTTCTCCGGCAGGGTCCCTTGTGTTAAGTAGCTCCGGAGCTCCGTGATCTAGCACCCCTCCTGAGGTTCCACCGTCAGGAGCAGGCGTGCTCCCGAGGCCGGGCCATAGACAGGGGCTCCTGAGGCAGGCGGCTGGGGGAGCTCCTCCCGAGGTTGAGCCATGTTTGACAACGACGGCAAGGCTGAGGGCTTGAAGAGCCGCTCCTCGAAGACACCAGGCTCCTGAGGTAACCGCCTGGACGCCCATTTGGTGATGTCGTCGGCCTCCTGATTGGTGCCACGGGGCATATGATGCAACTCCAACCCCCAGAACTGCTTCTCCATCTGGCAGACCTCCGCAAGGTAGGCTTCCATGTGCTCGTCTTTCGGCTCGTACACCTTGTGGGAGAAGTTCACGAGGAGCTGTGAATCGCCCTTAATGGTAAGGAGCTTCACCCCCAGGGCTGCCGCGGCCTTCAGGCCCGCTATTAGACCCTCGTATTCCGCTATGTTGTTGGAGACCTTTTCACCTTGTTGGAAGCAGAGCTGTACGGCGTAGTAGAGCTTGTCCTGAGTGGGCGATATAAGCACCGCTCCAGCCCCAGCACCATGTCTGGAGAACGCCCCGTCAAAGTGCATGACCCAGCCTTCGGGCGCCTCGCTCCCCGGGAAGAGGGACCGATCCTCGTCGGCCTCGAGGCCTGGTGCCTCTGTCCATTCTGCCACAAAATCCGCCAATGTTGCTCCTTTGATGACCCTGGTTGTGCTGAATTCGAGCTGAAATGCCTGCAGCTCTATGTTCCACTCAGCGACCCTTCCGGCTGAGTTATGGCTCCTGAGCACCCTCTCCAGGGGGTATGACGAGACGACCTTGATGGGGTGAGCCTGGAAGTAGTGACGCAGCTTGCGCGAGGCTATCAGTAGCGCGAGGAGGAGATTCTAAGGCATTGGGTACCGTGCCCTCACGTCCCGTAGCACCGTGCTGACAAAGTAAACTGGGTGCTCGACAAGACTGGGAGCATCTAGGGCTGCCGCGCCCTCGGGAGGTGGGGCGCCTCACGAGGCGTCGCGGCCTCGGGAAGTGGACTACATGGTCGGGTGGCCTCTCCTGCCCCCGGTGCATTTCCCGGCTACTGACCCTCCTCAGCTGTGGTTGTGGCTCCTACAGGCTTTCCTTGTTCCTTTTTCGTCCTGCCCCGGGCTGCCACTGCGACCTTGACTTTGCATTCCTCCCTAACCGCCACCAGGGCTGCGCTGGCGGAGTAGGGTGTGGCGGCGAGGTACAGTAGCAGGGGCTCCTGAGGGCGTGGCGCCACCATGACTAGGGGACTGGTCAGGTATCTCTTGAGATCTTGAAACGCCTTATCTGCCTCTTTAGTCCACTCAAAGGTCCCTTTCTTCTTCATCAGCTGGAAGAAAGGCAGCGCTCGCTCCCCCAGTTTGGAGATGAAGCGTCCTAACGAGGTCACGCGCCCCGTGAGCTTCTGCATTTCTCTGAGGGTCTTTGGCGGGCTCATGTCCTCGACTGCTTTGACCTTCTCGGGGTTGTCCTCGATGCCACGATGGGACACGAGGAATCCCAAGAGCTTACCCGAGGGGACGCCAAACACACATTTCTCCGGGTTGAGCCGCAGGTTTACTATGTCGAGGCTCGCGAAGGTCTCCTCCAGGTCTTGTATCAGGATCTTGGCCTCCCGAGATTTTACTACAATGTCATCAACGTAGGCTTCGACATTCTTTCCGAGCTGCTGGCCCAAGGTGATGTGCATCAGTCGCTGAAAGGTTGCCCCTGCGTTACGCAGCCCGAACGGCATGCATGTATAGCAGTATACCCTGCATGGGGTCAAGAAGGCGGTCTTCTCAACGTCTTCCACTGCCATCTTGATCTGGTGATACCCGGAGAAGGCGTCCAGGAAGCATAGCAGGTCGCACTCTGCAGTGGAATCGACAATCTGGTCGATGCGGGGGAGCGGGAACGGATCTTGCGGGCATGCCTTGTTGAGGTTGGTGAAGTCCACACACATGCGTTCTTTCCCCCCCTTCTTGGGCACAACGACAGGGTTGGCCAACCAATCCGGGTATCGGACCTCGCGAATGACCCCGGCGGCCTCTAGCTTGCGAGTCTCTTGGGCGATGAAAGCCTGCTTCTCTGTGGACTGCCGCCTGGCCTTCTGGTTCACGGGGCGCACAGTTGGGCACACGTTGAGGTGATGCTCGATGACGCTCCTGGGGATCCCCGCCAGCTGATCGGGCTCCCAAGCAAATACCTTCTTATTCGCGCGCAAGAACTTGACCAAGGCCTCCTCCTGCTCAGGATCAAGGTTGGTGCCTATGGTGAAAGTGGCACTGGAGGACCCGTCCTCGTTGATGGGTATCTGCTTGGTCTCTGCCTTGTCCTGGGTGAACAACTGCTTCTTCTTGGTGGGCGCAGCCCCCTTGGGCTCAGGGGCCTCCGCGTTGGCGGGCCGCGCCGACGCCGCTGTCTTGAAGGCGAGCTCGAGTACTCGCAGGGCGTCCCCGGTGTCCCCGCGCACCGTGAGGGTACCATTGCTCCCGGGCATCTTCATGAGGTTGTACGCTGGATGCGTGGCGGCCATGAACTGGGCCAGTGCCGAGTAGCCGAGGATGGCATTGTAAGGAAGGCCGATGGGGGCGATGTCGAAGTCGACCGTCTCCGTGCAGAAGTTGTGATAGGTGCCGAAGGTCAACGGGAGCCGGATCTGCCCCAGGGAGCCGGACGATCCACCCCCGATGCCCGAGAAGGATCGGCTGGGTCGCAGCCGCTCCCGGGGTATGCGGAAGAGGTCGAAAGTCTCGACCGAAAGCAAGCTGAGGCCCGCGCCGCCGTCAACGAGGGTCCGGGTGACAGCCACCTGGCAGATGGTGGGGGTGCACAACAAGGGGAGCGCGCCCGAGGTGACCGGGTTGGTGGGGTGGTCCTCCGAGCTGAAGGTCAGATCGACCTCGCTCGCTGCCCGGTCCGAGGGAGCCCCCTGCCGCGCGGCAGCGGTGCTAACCCGGCGGGCAAAAGGCTTGATGTGGCGACTTGTGGGCGGCGCCTGCGAGCCGCCCAGGAGGGCCGCAACGACCGGAGGCGTCGGTGCCGCGGTGCAGTTGCTCTGTCGCGTAGGCGGACGCTGGTGTGGTGCTTGTAGCTCATTTCCTGCCGAGCCAGTGGCGGTGTTGACGGCGGGAGGCGGGGGATGACGAGAGCGCCCACCGGTGAGGGCCGCCGGGGCGGCGCGAGCCCGGCTGGCGCCGCGCATGGTTGCGGCGGCCGAAGGAGGGCGGAGCGGTGGAGGACGGATCCCGGCGCACCCCTACCTGGCGCGCCAAATGTCGGATTTCGGGTTCCGGCAGACCCTTAAGCTTTGAAAATCTGGGTGCGCACGGAAATCTCGCCTTCAACCTCTCCGTCTCGAGGGGATCTAAACTACTAAAAGAACTGCACGAGAGACACAAGATTTATACTGGTTCGGGCCACCGATGTGGTGTAATACCCTACTCCAGTGTGTGGTGGATGGATTGCCTCCTGGGGCTGGTGTGGATGAACAATACAAGGAAGAACAACCTCGCGAGGGTCTGTTCTTGGTTGTGGTGATGAACTGCTATGAAGAGCTCAGTCACCCTCTCTCTCTCTCTCTAAGATCCCGGACTGAGCGACCAGGAATCGAACCCCTTGCTATGTGGGTGGCTAGTCCTATTTATAGAGGCCCTGGTCCTCTCCCCAAATATTGAGCGGGAAGGGATCCAACAATGGCGGGCTAATTTGAAGGGGGACAACGAGTACATCTATCCTGACAAAAGCAGTCTTCGCCTGCCAAAGGCTATGGTGATGACGCTGCGCTAGGCTCCATGGTGACCTCCGTCTTGTAGTCCTCCTGGTCTTGGTCTCGTTGCACCGAAGTGGCAACCTTTGCCTGATGCCTCGGTACTCCGCTGATACGCTTGCCCCTTTGCACCAAAGAGGAAAGAGGGACGCTGCACGCGCTGGCACCCGCCTGGTGCCCCGTATCGTCATGGCTTGCGTCATGTGCACCTCGCGAGGTACCCCACCTTGAACTCTCCAGCTGCTCGCGAGCCAGCCTGACAAGGTTGTGCCTGAGGACGTGCCGTGTCGTCCGCCGCGCGAGGCTTGGCCCCTCGCGAGGGTCTTGAGCCTCGTGTTGACAAAGATGGGCCGCACTGGGCCCCCACTTGAGCCACGCCGCAGGCCGCAGGCAGGCAAGTCTGGGGACCCCCGTTCCCAGAACGGCGACACGCATAGCGTCACCTCGTCAAGCCTTCAGTGCCTCACTACCCCTCGGAAGCAACCAACGGCTGACTGTCAATTGTCATGGCAACCCCTTGTTTTTTCTATGCTGGACCTGCAGGACCTCCTGAAGGAGCTGCGTCAGGCGAGGCTCTTGCGGTGTCTCCTTCGCTCTCGTTCGCGCGAACCGCTTGCACGTTAAAGGGGGGTGCCTGAGCATCGCGACTCAGGGCTCCTACTGTCTCTCCAGCCCTCACCCTCTGGCCTTGACCACGGCATCGCGACCTGGCATACCAGCGACGGCTGAGACCCGCTCGAGGGCCGGGACCCAAGGACATAGAGTAGAAAGGGGAGCAAAGGCGAGAGGGGAGGGACACACAAGGACCTCGCCGAGCAACCCCGCGCCTGCCGATGCACGGACCCGGCGACACACCAGGGAGTGGCCCCTGATCCTCGAGATAAGTCATCACCTGGAAGCACCAGCTATCGTGGCACCATCCCCGCACCTAATGATATCCCTTGTGAGCGACGCCGCTCTCCTTTCTCACCAAACAACGGCTGCTTGGGCGCCAAAGGGGACCTCCTGAGCATCGCGACTCAGGGGCTCTTACCGGACTCCGGGTCGCTCACCTCCTGGCCTTGACCACAGCATTGCGACCTGGCATACCAGCAACGGCTGAAGTCGCCTTGGGACTGGGACCTGTCGGTGCAGAGCACCAAGCCCTCATGAGGTTCGAAAGGGAGGACTGAGCTAAGACGGAATGAGCAACTCGCGCAATTCTACGACAAGGGTTATATTAACAAAATAGGATCACAGGCACCTTACAAGCCCCCACGGGGTGCGTCTTTGATTCCTCGCACGGAACAGATCCTAAAGGGACGCAAACTACGTGCATCCCTACAAAAGACGCCATCATCAACAGTGGGCCATCGAGCATCGACGCCAACCCCATCCAGATCAGAGTCGGCGGCGGCCTAACAAGCCCGCCCTGCTCCAGGAGCGGCGCCAGCTCGGGGGCTCGTAGCTATTGTCGCTCGTCTCCGGAGTCGCGAAGGGCTCGCCGGAGTCGCTGGAACCTCCAACGTCTCCACCGCCTGAGGAGCCACCAAGGGAGCGGTTGCCGAGCCCAGTCCTCGTCACAGCAGGGTCCTGGCCACCTTCACCGGGGTAGCACTCCAGCCGGCGCCCGCTCGCATCGAAGACCTTGAAGAGCATCACCGAAGCACCATCATAGTCCAAGTGGATCGCGAAGACGCCCCTTGTCCTGCAAACCCGGGCGATCTCTCTCCAGCCCCGAGTCATGTAGACCTCGCCCGGGGCGATGACCGTGACCTCTACCTCAATCGCGAGGGTGCTGCAGCCGGCGTGCTACAGCCAGAGCTCCAGGGGCTCCCCCTGCGGGATGATGGAGGCGAAGAAGGGAGGAAGGTGGATCCAAGATTGAAGAGGAATGGCGACGTGGAGCACGAACTCATGGGAGGAACCCTCGGTGTGGACCCCAGGGGGGACGACCCACACCTTCGTGACCCGTCAGCGCCTACGGCGGCGCCGCCCGTGGCGGTCGACATCAGCTCCTTCGGGGCCCTCGATGTGGGCGTACAATGGAAGCGAGAACCCCGGCGGCGCCCGCTCGCCCCAAGGCCTCGACACCACCTGAAGGGCCCCCTCGTCCGGGCCACGAGGGATGAGCCGTTTCTTTGGCGGGAGTGGGTCTGGTTACTCTTGGGGAGCCTTTCCCTTCTCTGCCGTCAAGAACCGGCGGATCGGAGCCATCGCGGCAAGACGGAGCAAGCATCGGGAAGAAGGAGAAGCAAGGAGGGATGGACTGGAAGAGCGCGCGCTGTTCCGTACTTATGGTCAGCGAAGGCCAATCGCCGACCTCCACGATCACGGGTAATCATGACCCATTTTGCAGGCAGGGACTTGTTCAATCCGTGCAGTTGCCGAGGCACCATGGGGAAGTGGAGGCGCCCATGTCCAGTCAACCGCCATGTGGCGCCCAAGGTCGCAGGCTGTTAGGGCCCGCGGCGCTTCGCTCTTGCCCTTCCGCCTCCCTGCACGGCCAAGTCCGGGCGCGCCTTGGGCCCGGGGACTACTGTCGGCGTTCTGGGAACGGGGGTCCCCAGACTTGCCTGCCTGCGGCGTGGCTCAAAGCGGGGCCTAGCACGGCCCATCTTCACCAACACAAAATGAAGACCCTTGCAAGGGGCCAAGCCTCGTGGGGCGGATGACGCAGAGCTTCCTCAGGCACGGCCTCGTTAGGCTGGCTCGCGAGGAGGCGGAGAGATCAAGGCGGGGTACCTCACGAGGTGCCCGTGACGCAAGACATGAGGACCGAGTGCGCCAGGCGGGTGCCAGCCCGCAGAGTGTCCTCCTTTCCTCTTTGGTGCAAAGGGGGCAAGCACAGCCACGGAGTACCGAGGCATCAGGCAAAGGTTGCCATTTCGGTGCAACGAGACCAAGACCAGGAGGACTACGAGACGGAGGTCACCATGGAGCCCAAGACGGCGTCATCACTGGAGCTTTGCGCACGCGAAGACTACTTTTGTCAGGGTAGCTAGTACTTGCTATCTCCATTCAAATTAGCCCGCCATTGTTGGCTCCCTTCCTGCTCGATATTTGGGAAGAGGACCAGGGCCTCTATAAATAGGACCAGCCACCCACATAGCAGAGAGGGGTGAGAAGAGAGAGTGTGAGCCGAGAAGCAGCCAGAGAGAGAGAGAAGGGTGACTGAACTCTTCTTAGTAGTTCATTCCCCCTGCCAAGAATAGACCCTCGCGAGGCTGTTCTTCCTTGTATTGTTCATCATCATCAGCCCAAGAGGCAATCCACCACACCACACACTGGAGTAGGGTATTACACCACAACGGTGGCCCGAACCAGTATAAACCCTGTGTCTCTTGTGTTGTTCTTTCCATAGTTTAGATCCCAGCGTGGCGCAGAGGTGCAGGTAGGTAGGAGGAGAAATCTCCGCGCGCACCCCAGTGTTCGAACCTCAAGGGTCTGCTGGAACCCGAAATCCGACACTATTGAAAATATTTGCCTACATCGATTTCGGCCGAGGCGAGTTTGTTTTGCTGCCCACCGTGTTTGAATGGGGAAATGGAGGGAGAAACAGAGGTCTTTCGGACGAGCTTGAATCAAATGTGTTTGCCCACCATGTCTGGCACCCACCATGTCGGAATGGGCTTAGAGGCAGTCATGTCACATCTAATTGAAGTTACTAACCTACCCCTATTGAAAGCAGTGGAAATCAGGCCGATGGATTGTTGGTGTAATGGGTAGACAGTAATTTCCATCTCCCAAACACGTGGTTGAGGGCAGCCGACGTGGGAGTGGACATTTTGCCACTTCTTTTGAATTTTGGGACAATAAGCATCCATGTTTACCCTGGCAACTAAATTCGAATCCATTTTGTATTCCTATACGAATCTTTATAAATCATTCTATGTGTTTTTATATATCTTCAAAAGCACGACAAAGATGTATTCCATTGTCATATATGAATATGATTTACAAATGCTGATACTCAAATTCAGAAGCTAGAATCCAGTTTAAGGTGAATTCGAATATTTGGAACACTTTATGTCCAACTCAAATGTCACATGCAGCATAATGTGTACTCCCATTTAGATATGTACACAAGCGATGTATGAAGATTCAAATACCAAGTCAATCAACCAAGAATGTACATAACTAACAGACATATAAACACTTATAGAGTACATGGATCAATAATATCGACTAACATACTTAAGCCAGGCCGCTGTACTTTTTTTTTCTAGAACAGCATCCTTTTTTTAGCAAAGCTACTACAGCATCTTGGCCCTTTCCTATGCATGCCACTTATGGTCCATCTATACTACTATTATTGTTGGATGCACATTCAGCCCGATTGGCATATTTGTAGGTTTGGCACAACAATCAAAATGAAATGTCTCCGAGTCTTATCAATTAATACAAACTTGTGCTCAAAAACCAAAAAACAAAAAACAATTATAACATGATTTCTAAAACAAATGGTTTGATTGATTACATGAACAAACAACACAAAGGTTATTCAACGATGGAAAGAACATTTCACCTATGATTTACCAAGTGGGAATTTAATTTCCTTTTTTCCTTCAGGACCTTAACAATGGAGTTAGTCTCAGCTTGCTTCGTTTTGAAATCCACCAAATATTTAATGGTTGTCTTGAGTACTGCTTGTGATTGTGTTGTTTGCTTCCTCAACATGTCAACTTCATCTCTAAGTGCAGAAGCAGAATCTCTTTCTACGACTAGTTTAGCCTCTAGAGCATCAGCAGTTGGCAATTCATGATGCACGATTGGGCCGGTGCCACTTCTGTGGGATGATACAACGTCCATGGGGACCTCGCTCTTTGATCTTGGCCTAACCTATTTTGCCATTAAAGTTTCGATTGGATTCCGAAAAGTTCAAGTTAGCAAAACATCTCAACTAGGAGTTATAATAGCAAACCAGTTAAACAAACAAGGAATTAAAGAGTTTCAATTGGATGTTGAAAAGTAGTTATTAACATCATTCTAACCGGTTGTTGCAGCAGCAAAGCAGTTAAACAAGCAAGTTTTGCAAAAGGTACCTGTTGTGGCATTGGAATTTCTCTTGGATCCTGAAAAGTTGAGTAGCCAGTAACATGATTAGAGCAACCACTTGTAGCAGCAAAGCAGTTAAACAAACAAGTTTTGCAAAAGGAACCTATTGTGGCATTGGAGTTTCTCTTGGATCCTAAAAAGTTGAGTAGTCAGTAACTTGACTAGAGCAACAAGTTACAGCAGCAAACCTGTGACACAAATATATTTTTGAAAATGTTCCTGCTGTGCAATTGGACTTCCAATTAGATCTTGAAAACTTGAAGTTGGTTAGATGATTACAGCAACAAGTTACAGCAGCAAACCAGGTAAAGAAGGAAGTTTCTGAAAACATACTTGTTGTGCCAACGGAGTTTCAGTTGGATCCAACAAACTTGAATGTTAGCAATCAATAAATAAAGTTTTGCAAGAGCCATAAGAAATTAACATCAAACAAGTAAAACTAACCGGTTTTGGCAATGTATTTAATTACACACGAAATAGTAAAACTAACAAGTTCTTGGCAACGTATTAAAGTAATAAGTCTGTACCATTTACTAGCAACACAGACTTCTGTAAATTTCTTTGATGTAAGAAAAATGATTCCAACACATATATAAGTTAAAAAGACGGTGTCCCTCATATAAACCTGACAGTTGCCTATCTATGAACATGCAAACATTACTAGTGCTACAAGTGATAACAACAAACCATTTAAACAAATAGGGTATCAGAACGTAAATTACACGTGAATTCTGCTACACCCTAGAAGTACATATGACCAGCTATCTACGTGCTTAAGTAGCTATTTAAGTTCAGGAAAATAGGTAATTCTTAACAGTAAGTATCAAACACATAGATAGGCACAATCTATAATAGGATTAACATGCTTTGGCATTAAGTAGTCAGTAGCAAACTAAATTAAGCCAAGCAACGTAATTGAACAATTTTGTAATAAGTGGATAACTAAAATTCCGAGAAGCAGATAACTGAACTTACGCTAGCTCTTTGTACAGGCACACTGCAACTTCTTTTTCTCTTACAAGGTTCTACGAAGGAGTCCATGGCATATTGCTTGGATAAGCAGTCCCAATACTTCTTTCTTCCCACACTGCATTGGTAAGTCGAATGGTTAATCTGGTAAGATGGTCCATCCTTGATATGTTATATGAGGACGTGTAGTTAGACTATTGTAGCCACACACATCACACTTTCTTTTACTGTATATTTCATGCAATTACATTTGGCATATCAAGATCTAAGCAATCTACAATAGGATGAAAAGACTGGCATCCTTCACATTATTGGCGAACTCAGTTCATAGAAACAAGCAATTCAACCATTCTAGGGGTAAATCAAAAGCGCCACTGGAATATTTTCACTACCCCAATCATACACACAAAAAGGGGCGACGCCACCGTAGGGGCTGGTATGGCGGCCGCCTCGGGTGGCTGGAAAGTGTGCACCTAGTTTGAGTCATCTAGGTTAGCCCAGGCTAGTTATGTTCGTCCCAACGCACGAGCAGGGAATGTAAAAAATGAAGAAAAACGTTTCAATTTGGATGGGCCAATAACGTAAGTGCAAGGCAGGCCCTATAGCAGGGTCACGGCCCAAACGGGCGCCTCCCATATCGATCGACAGCAGGATAAATCCCAATTCGTTCCCTCCAGCCTCTAGTTTGGTTCGCTCCTAACCTAGCCGCCGCAGGACAGAGCAACACGGCACTTCCTTGCGCCTTCGTTGGAGGGCGGTCACCAGGATTCAAGCAAATGGAAGGACAAGAAGATTAAGATCCATCCCTGGGTGTAGCCTGCGTGGGAGGCAGCGGCGGCAGCACGGGCATGGCATCGAGCTTGCGCAAACGGACAGTTGCAGCTTGCAAGAGCAGCATGTGCAACGAGCAAGTACATCACATCCCTGATTATATCTAATTCAACTGTTCAATTTTTGGCCAACAGTTAAACCTAACGGTGTTGTGAAACTACTTGTATGTAGGGAATCTATGAGAAAATGGAACCAATTTCTGCTTATTTTATAACTCCCCCAATCAATACTGAACTAACTGAATCTGATGTATCTAATCAAGTTTGCGGTGCAAAGATACAAGCTCATGTTGTTCTTGAGCCTGAAGTGTCTAATGGACAGACTGCTAATGAAGGATTTGATGCAAACATTTTACGTGCTCGTGGTGATGAACATATAGTGTCTAATGAGGGATCTAATGCAAGCATTTTGCAAGCTCCCATTGAAGGATTTAGTGTCTAATGATGATCTGCTATGTTGAGAGAGACATAGAGATTTGTCGGCATTGATGACAAGCAAATTATAGTACTCCCTCCATTTCCTTATACAAGACCACTATGAAAAATACATTTTGCATCTATACAAGGCTACTAACTGTAATTGAGGCAAAATTTAATGGTGTTTTCTCGTACTAGCAACTTGTTTAATACTTACATTCATGTAGTCATAATGACACTATGCCACTTCCTTTTCATTTCTACCTTGATGCATGCGGGCGTATTAATAATCCCGGTTAACAAGAAGAAAAGTTGGCTTGCAAAACAGCCATTAAATGTTACCTTGGTACGTGTAATTTGAGTTTGTGGCCTTGTATACGGGAATGGAGGGAGTCCATTTTCATGGCTTGAGGAAACGTCGAGGCCATCTACTAGAAAGTCCCTGTATCATGACAACGTAGCATAAATACTTTTCTAATCTGTTGTTTGAAACTATTGGCATAGTTGTGCAGGACAGATATATTGGTATGCAGTTTGTGCACTGGTTATAGGTGCAATTACACTTTGATATTTTCAGCCAGAGAACGAATAATTCAAGAAGGTACAGACCATGTTAGTAGTCCTTGTACACCATGTTGCATTTTGTGCTTTTTGGTGCTTGCATCATTTAGTGTTTTATAATCTGAACTACTTTGGATCATTAGCTGGTTTTCAAAGTGCGTGTAGATTCAGATTTCTCAAGTTATGTTGATTTCTGGAGTGCAAGTGCCTTCGTATTTTTTAAGTTAAATGTTTGCCCCTGGTTACTTGAATTCATGGATCCGCCACTACACATAAATCATACACGCATGCCAGTACGAATTAAATGAAATGCAGGGACTTACGCTAGATCGTTGTACAGGCTCACTGCAGCTCTGCTTGCGCTTGGGATGTTCCATGTACAAGTCTATGTTACCACTTGCATCCCCCTATGCATTTTTTACACGACGAATGGTTGATCAAATAAGAGGAATCAACCTTGCTGTTGTACCGGAGGACAGATACTTACAAGAATATACGGGTGTCCAGGATGCGTACAAGATCCCGTAGCGCCGTCATGCTTCGCTAAAAATGGTTTTGCTTGTTTTAGATAATATCTCCAAAAGAAACAAGAGTTAAAGTTAGAGTTGCATAGGCATGTAAGCTAAGAGAGCACTGAAAGGATATCCAAACATCGTCGAAACAGTGCACAAGGGAGTGATGTGTGGATACCTAGTTCGGGCCGGCGTTTGGGCATGCTCGCCTAG
This sequence comes from Triticum monococcum, assembly GCA_034509565.1. Lineage (NCBI taxonomy): Eukaryota > Viridiplantae > Streptophyta > Magnoliopsida > Poales > Poaceae > Triticum > Triticum monococcum. The sequence goes on from CM067846.1 coordinate 531,653,968, forward strand.
CTAGAGTGTGGGTCACTTCAGAGCCGTTGAGGGTGATGCGCTGCCTTTGGCTGGCCGCGCACGGATGCAGATCGGGTGTGGCAGCGGAGCGCTACGATGCGGTGGACAAGACCATTGGTGAAGCCCCAATGGCCTCGGAGGGCGGAGGTGCGATGATGTGATCGGAGAAGTAGCCCCGGTGAGGTGGGAGACGACGTCCGTGAAGCGCACCTGATGTGGTGGAAGTCGGTATCTGTGAGCCACGTCGGATGCGGCGGCCGACGTTGTGGGTGGACCACTCGGTGCGGTGGACGAGGGCGTAGATGAGGTAGCTCCGGTGCGGTGGTGAAGCGCGGCCGTCGTCTTCGCCGTCGTCGTCCGGCACAGAGGTGGGGAAAGAGACGAGATGAGGGGCGATTTGAACTTTGCTTGGGTTGGCGGCGAATTGGGGATTTGATCAATCTGGGCGCAGAAGGGGATGGTGGAGAAGGGAGATTTTGCAGGGCTAGAATTGGGGCCGCCAGATATTTCAATCCGAAACATGGAAGCGCGAACTTATTTTGTCGTCGTCCTTTTTTCGGGGGAGGGGTGAGGGAGGGAGGGGGTAGTCTATAGAGGGGGTGGGTGGCTGGGTGCTACGCGTCTGTATGACACACGCGACCACCACAGCATGATCCTGGTCTGCCTGGTGCGCCTAAATTTGAGAGGAGATTTGAGAATGCAAACGAATCTTCTTTCATTTGCAAACGACTTTGTATGTATTACCATGCATGTGTTTTCCTTGCAAATAGTTAGTCATTCGAAATGAGATACTATAAATTAATTAATGAGGAGTTATTTGGAAAAAACGAAACGGTATTCATGGTATCCATGCTAACGTGGATTAGAGTGTGTGTCACATAATTAGTTATTTTAATTAGAGTGTGTGTCACATAGCGATCTCCAATTCTACTGTGGATTTCGCATTTCACTTTATCCATGCTACTTTTTTAATACAAATTCATATGTATATGATGAACACCATGGTAGTGAGAAAACTTTGGATGGACTCAAACATATGACCTACAAAAATAGCACAACAATCGAGTCAATGTCAACTTTTCCAAACCTAGTATGGCACGAATTCAAAATAATTACCCATATGCATGGTCCTCAGTTCAAATCTTACAATATACACCGAATTGAAATATCGATATTAAGTCTAGTACTATCTACATTCAAATGTTGTTTTTAGCCCCCCCGGCACACACGCCACATACTTCCTATATCGGTCAATTTTCCTCTCCTAACCACCTTAGGAAGCTATCGGTTTCTGACACACGTTCATTCTTTTTCTCCATGTTTCGATCTCTAACTCTCTCAACTATAGAACCCCCTTTTTCCACTCTGTTACCAAATGTATTTACCTCACACACCCGCCATTGCACCCCACGTCGAGCTCTCTCTCTCTCCCTCACTCCCTCCCTCCCACCCTCTCTCGCTAGATACATGCATTGCCTATCTAGCCCCCAACCTCTCGTGCGCACGCACGCACGTTGTCCATCTAGGTCACTCCCTCGAGACTGTCTCACTCTTTCTTTCACACGGCGGACCACACTCGCTCAATATTGCTCTCTTTATCTAAGTCTCGATTAACCTCGTTTTCTTTCACACACAAATGATATATCTCCCTGTTCTGGCCTCAATCGACACACTTTATACTCTCTCACGCAGATTGTCCATCTAGGTCAGTCCATCCAAGCCGCCCCCACTCTTTCGACCTCATGGCGGGCCACGCTCGCTCGATCTCTCTCTCTCTCTCTCGCACCCCCTCTCTCTGTCTCTCTTTCTATGTCTCGATTGACCTCACTCTTTCTTGGACACAAGCGATATATCTCCATGTTCGAGCCCAATTCGACATATTCATATTGCATACTCTCTCACGCACATTGTCTATCTAGGTCACTCTCTCCAACCCGTATCACTCTTTCGATTGCACGACGACCCACACTCGCTCAATCTCTCTCCCTTTATATATGTAATCGATTGACATTGCTTTCTCCCGTGCATAAAATATATCTACATGTCTATGACTGGATCATCTCTCAAGCTCTATCTTACAACCCTCACCCTTCCCAAAAGCTCAATCGGACAATATCTCTCTAGAGCATATATATCTTTTCAATGAATGTCGGGCCACACTCACTTTGTCTCTCTATCTATATGTCTCTCAATTGACCTCGCTTTCTCACGCCCTATCTTCCACACATTAAAGCTACCTCTCCATCCCTCGCAAAGCCAGAGCTATTTACATTGCGAGGCGGACTCCAACCTTGGATTAATTTGTGTAGGCATTTATTCCGGTGGTAGATTATATTTTCGTAGCATTCGGCCCACAACTACTCCAAACACCGTTCCAACCCCGCACCTCCCCCAACTGATTTCCCTTTGGCTCGGTCATCACTCTATCGCACGTCATTTCTCACCTTCAATGTTGCACCATGGTATTATTGCAAAAAACTTTGATTATTACAAATAAGCTACAAAACTACACCGATAGTCCACTTGGAATGGAAAAAATTTCGACCCACAAATTAAAGTGCCACAAACTACACACTGAAGGGGCCACCTGTCATGAAACAAATTTGGACCCATGTACAAATTAAAAAATAAAGGATGAGGATCGAACATGCGACTAGGGCCTTCAAGCCACACGTTAATAGGCAACATACGTAGAACAACAATGTTTGTTGTACCCCCTTTGTTCATATAATGTTTTTATATTACCACAGCCTATTTAATGGATAACATGTAATATTATTTTAGTACATTAGTGGGATCAGCTCGTTAGCACGTACTATTCGCCTTCACTTAATAGTGGGTTCCATGTGTGCTCTCTCTCTCTCCTCCCCTTCTGCGTTTAGATGCACGGGCAAACACGAAGAACTCGCGGGTGATTTTGCCGTTGACCATATCTGGACGCGTTCACAAGTTACGGCACCAGTTTCACGTACTAGTAGTACTAGTCAATGTGTACGTGCAATGCCCGTTAATCTGGAAGTATATTAAGTGCATGCGGATATTAGGTAGGATATTATTTGCGTGTTATTACGTGATTAGGACTATGTTTGGCATGAAATTAACTGCACGCTAAACGTGTTGAGTGCTTGATATTGAAGCAGTCTAGATCGTTGGATGAGAAGGAATACATGTGACTTGGTGATGTTTTATATTTAGTTTGATACGGCTCTAGCAGAACATTCAATTGCTCAAACCATAGATTTCATTCAGTCTGACTCCGACTTTACATTCATACGATGATCGATCTAAAATAAACAGAAATGATAAACGTTCGAATTTTAAGCATGGCAATCTAATCGTTTTTCATGGCAAATTTAGATTATGCGGCGGCGGCGGGGGCGTCTTGCAATGGGAAGCGGCCCCTCTGCCGTGCTCTGTGTGTCATCGGGCCACTGACCGACGGCGACGCCGACGTCTTGCGCCGTTGTTGGCGTACTCCTGGACGTTAGCCCTAGCTTCAAGGAAGGCCACAATGTTCTGTACTTCGGTCTCCAGGAGCGAGTCAACTGGCAGGAGGAGGCAACTGGCGTTGGTGCAAGGAAGCGGTCGACAGCGGCCATCCATGCTGCTGAGGGGGGCACTGGCACCCACGCGGGGACATGCGCTAGCAACAGCGTGGCGGAGACATTCGTGTGCATAGGCACCGGCACGGGCGCGCACGTCAATGCATGTGCAGGCGCATGCGCTGGCAGTTGCACGGGCACCGCCATGGGCGTGCGCGTCAGTGCACGTGCAAGCGCATGCGCTGGCAGGTGCATGGGCCCGTGAAAGTTGACGGGTAACTCGTTGAATCCCATGGCATCAAGCTCGGCGACAATGTGTGGCTCCCAGCCCATCAATGCCATGGGAATGGGCGCTGGCGCAGTCGGGGCGACGGGAGCCGGAATGGGAGCGGGGACAGGCAGGGCGTCTTCCCACAAGGCCGGTTCAAGCTCGTCCCAAAGCGCCTTATGTTATGTTCTTGAGACTCCGGCTGGGTGTCTTCCTCAGGAAACTAGAAGACTAAGGGAAGACCATCGTGATGCGGCATGGCATACGTTTAGGTCAGGCTAGATGGAGGTAGACGATAGGAGAATCGGAGAGGAAGAGAGAAGATTTTAAACTGCAGCGCCGGCAACATTAAAAGTGGGAGCAGTTGGGACGAAGGTGGGCGGTGGAGCCTGATCAAAGGGCTCACCTCCCGGTGAGCCTGTGCAGCGGTCAGCTCACATGCCTCCCTGTCAGCCGGCGCAGCGGTCTGCTCGCACGCCTCCCGTCGACTCACACGCTTGCTCAGACGGCACCTACCGATGAGAAGCGGGACTCATGGCGGCACGTAAACGCCCACGGTTTCAATAGTGAAAGCGTTCGCCTTAACGTGATAGGTCTTTGTTCCAAAATACCTTGGCTCTTCTTTTGTGCATCTTGTCATAAGCAGCTTGTCTCAAATTGAAAAAAAATTACGAAGGAATATTTGTGCCTTATCACGTGACCATGCTCAGTTTCAAGAATTTCTGGTCACTTTTGGATTTTCTAAAATTTAAAATCCAGGATTCGAAACAATGTCATGACCTGCATCATGCAATAAATTTTCAAGCAATACATCTGTCCTGTTGTATTTCTTAAGAAAGGATTTGTTCAAACATTTTGCTTAGTTAGACTTCAGACAAGCTATATATGCAGAGTTAAAGGATAATCCGTCTGTACCAGTGCATTGCCTGATATATTAACTCTTTTTTAGGGGTCGCTGATATATTAACTCAAGTACTAGGCACGAACAAATGGGGTCAATTCTGTGCTCATCCTGGTGTAGCAGTAGTACTAGGCAATGCAGTTGACGGGTGAGCTTGGGGAGCGGCGACCGAGGGAGTTGAACCGTGCTCGGCATGGTAGGTAACATTGTCTAGTTACTAAATCATCCCTCCATTGTTCATCGGTAGTCATTACGGACTGGGGACATGAGGGGAATTTCCTAGGGCTGGAATTCTGGCCGCCAGATATTTCGACTCGAAACGCGGAGGCTCGACTGGCTGGGATTGGCTAATGTGCGTACCATGCACGCCACCAGAAGGACACGAGCCAAGTTTTTGTAGGATCAACACGAGCCAAGGTCTGGCTGGGACGCCATTGGGTACCATTCGAGAATACGAAAGGAATCTTTTAAATTGCCGAACGAATCTATGTGTATTACAATGCCCGTATTTTCCTTGCAAATAGTAATCTCGATGTGGTAATTGATTTATGACAACTTGTTGAATTAGAGTGAGTTCGTGATATAGTGATCTCAACGAGGATTTCACATTTCATGGTATCCCTAGTAAGTTTTTCATTGCAAATTCAAATTTAATAGATGAACAATATGGTGGTGAGAAAACTTTGTATGTATCAAGCATATGACAACACACACACACACACACACACATGAACACAACAACAATCCAATAGGTATAGTGCATCTATTTTTCCAAACCATGCATGTATGACACGAACTCAAAAATACTCCTTCTGTTCCTAAATATTAGTCTTTTAGAGATTTCAACAAGTGACAACATACGGAGGAAAATGAGTGAATCTACACTCTAAAATATGTCTATATACATCCGTATGTGCCAGTCCATTTGAAATCTCTAAAAAGACTAATATTTAGGAACGAAGGAAGTAAAATGTAAGACATGCATGGTCCTCAATTCAATATTTAAAATGAACAGGAAACTGAAACATGAATATTAAGCCTAGTACTATGGTACATGCAACTGTTGTGTTTAGGCAGAGCTATGTAGATTTTCGGGTGTTAACCCCTCGACCTTAGATAAATTTGTGAAGCTCTGTTTAGGATTGTTTAGATTATATTTGTCCCCACCCTACCTCCCAAACACCGATTGGTTGTGCATCCCCTCCTCCCCGAGATAATATCATGTGCCCCCACACCTTAGATGCTATATGCTGATACGAGTTGCTTGGAGCTTGTAGATCTGAGATATAGCAGCTCACGTGATGTCTTAATATTTTTACAGGAAACCTTAATGAGTTTGACAATTGCACACAATTTGTACAAAAATAACTCATATGCCCTTGGATCCCATATCCAACGACCTCAAAGCTCGTATCACCGTAGCATCTAAGATGAAGGAGGACATCATATTCTCCTATATGTAAGAATATCATGTGCTACCACACCTTAGATGCTTTGGTGATACAAGCTCTTCGGAGCCGTTGGATTTGTGACCCAACAACTCCTCGTTGGTTTGAATGGTTTTTTGCAGAAAAGCCCCCAAAGAGTTCAGCCACTGCTTACAAGCACAAAGACTGCTCAGATGCCATTGGATCTCAGATCAAACAACCTCGAAGCTCGTATCACCGTAGCATCCAAGCTGCGAGAGCACCTGATGTTTTATCGCACGGGAGAATATGTGGTGCTCCCGCACCGTAGATTCTATGGTCATACGAGTTCACGGAGATCTAACGGCCCACAGTATGAGGTTTGAATGTTTTTTGCAATTTACGACTAATAGAGTTTGGGAATTGCGCAGAAAGTACATGTACTACGCATGTGCCATCTGATCACAGATCATACGACCTAGATGCTCGTAACACCGTAGCGGCTAATTAAGCTACGGGGAGCACCTAATATGAGCAACGTGGAGCCATTGGATCCAAGATGCAGCGCCACACACGAGGCCTGAATGTTTTATTTGCAAAAAAAACCTTTGGAGAGTTTGGAAATTGCGCATAATTACAAAGACTACTCCCAAGCCATTGGATCTCACTTCTAATGATGTAAAAACTCGTATCATATCACCATAGCATCTAAGCTGTGGGGTGGATGTGATATTCTCTGCCGTTGTCATTTTTGTTCGTAAACTTGCAAAATACGTGTAAATCGTGCCGTTACTTGTCTAACTGTGCAAAGTGTTTGTTCAAAAAAACCATCCTACACTGAAATATCGGAACAACCCACGGGGGTCCCACTTGTCATTGATCAAATTTAGACCTAAAACTAACAAATGTGAAAGACGAGATTCGAACTGGCACCCTGGACTACAAAGCGTAAGTCGATAGCCTGAAACAACAATGCTTGTTGGCTTTGTCCCATAATTTGATTTTATACAATATTACGTTGAGTAGAGTAGAGGGAGTGCCTCGTCAACACGTGCATGCCCGTTCACCCACTTACTGGTGGGTCCCAGGTCTGTGGTCTCTCTATCTTCTCCATCGTCTAACCTTTAGACGCACGGGCACACACGAAGAGCGGCGCTAGCTTGCCGTGGTGTTATTATAACTAAAAAAATCTTGGAAAATAGAAGAATCGCCTAGAACAAGAGACGTTGTGGCTGGTTGAGACGGAGCTAACCACACCTATCCTCCGTGCCACGTTAGCATGATGAAGATGTGTGGCTAGTGGGGGGGGGGGTTGACCGACTGGCTGGGTCCCGAGGTCGAACCATAGGTACTACTATGTCTGATACAGTATATTTTTACATGCACATTTTTCCTCCGTGCCAAGACATGGCACACCCTATAGCACGGTTTCGGGGTCCTCCTGGGTGGTGCACGCATATATTATTCCTTGTTGAGACGTGGGACGCCCTACCGCGCGTTTTCTGGGTCCTCCTAGGTCATAGCGCCTGTCGGCGTTCTAGGAACGGGAGTCCCCAGACTTGCCTGCCTACGGCCCGCGGCGTGGCTAAGCCAGCAGCCTGTCGGCGTTCTGGGAACGGGGGTCCCCAGACTTGCCTGCCTGTGGCCTGCGGCGTGGCTCAAGTGGGGGCCCAGCACGACCCATCTTCATCAACACGAGGCTCAAGACCCTCGCGAGGGGCCAAGCCTCGCGAGGCAGACGACACGATGCATCCTCAGGCACAGCCTCGTCAGGCTGGCTCGCGAGGAGGCGGAGAGTTCTAGGCGGGGTACCTTGCGAGGTGCCCATGACGCAAGCCATGACGACACAGGGCACCAGGCGGGTGCCAGAGCGCGCAGCGTCCCTCTTTCCACTTTGGTGCAAAGGGGGCAAGCGTATCAGTGGAGTACCGAGGCATCAGGCAAAGGTTGCCACTTCGGTGCAACGAGACTAGGACCAGGAGGACTACGAGATAGAGGTCACCATGGAGCCCAACGCGGCGTCATCGCTAGAGCCTTTGGCAAGCGAAGACTGCTTTTGTCAGGATAGATGTACTCGTTGTCCCCCTTCAAATTAGCCCGCCATTGTTGGATCCCTTCCCGCTCAATATTTGGGGAGAGGACCAGGGCCCCTATAAATAGGACTAGCCACCCACATAGCCAGGGGTTCGATTCCGGTTGGGTTTTTGGGCCGGTTCGATTCCTGGTTGTCCACCCAGGGATCTGTGAGAGAAAGAGAGAGAAAGGAGACTGAACTCTTCACAACAGTTCATCACCTCAGCTAAGAACAGACCCTTGCGAGGCTGTTCTTCCTTGTATTGTTCATCCTCACCTGCCCCAGGAGGCAATCCATCCACCACACACTGGAGTAGGGTATTACACCACATCGGTGGCCCGAACCAGTATAAACCTTGTGTCTTTCGTGCAGTTCTTTCAGTAGTTTAGATCCCGTTGAGATGGAGAGGTTGAAGGTGAGATTTCCGCGCGCACCCCAGTGTTCGAACCTTAAGGGTCTGCCGGAACCCGAAATCTGACATTTGGCGCGCCAGGTAGGGGTGCGCCGGAATTCGTCTTCCACTGCTCTGCTCTCCTCCGACCGTCGTGTCCATGTCCGACACTCGTCGAGCCCGCGCCGAGCGCCGGGCCGCCATCACTTCTCGTGTCGCCCAGATGGCCCCCGTCGGTGGGCGTCCTCGTCGTTCCCCGTCGCCCGCCGTCAACGCCGCCACCGGCCCGGTGGGGGGCGAGCAGCAGGCATCGTCTCAGCACCCGTCCGTGCGGCAAGACGGTCGCACCGCCACTCCGTCACTCGCACCAGCTGGCTCTTCGTCCCGCGCGCTCCGCGCACCCTTGGAGGCTCGAGCTGCGCTCCTCGCGGCAAACGAGCTCCTGTGCTACCGTCCCGTCGACGACGTCTACGAAGAATGGCTCGACCGCGTCGCCGAGCTTGTCCGCGCCGCAAGGGGCTCTTCCGCGCCGTCCGTCCCCCTGTGCCGCACTCCGCCCCGCGCGGGCAACGAAGCTCCGGAGGCGCACCCGCCACCTCTTCTCCAAGAAGATGCCGTGGCTCCAAGGCGACTGGCCCCTGGGCGGAACCCGCTCCGCCAGGCGCCATCGCAACAAGAGCGAAGCTGCCAAGAAATCCCTTGCCCGTAGGGGGCTGCACGAGCGCTCCCTGCTCCGGCACGCCGTGACCCTGCTCCAGCTCTGGCACGTCAAGACCGCGCCCTGCTCCTAGCAGCAGCGCGTGGGGACCCTCAAGGCCAAGCTCTCCACCAACCGATGCCATTCGTGGCCACCGCGGGCTGCCACGCCTACACCACTGAGCTACGCAGCGTCGCGTGGCCCGGCAAGTTCAAGCCCGACCTGCCTCCTCGCTACGATGGCACAACTGACCCCGCGGAATTCCTCCAGCTCTATGAGCTGGTCATCGAGGCTGCCGACGGGGATGAAAAGGTCATGGCGAACTGGTTCCCCATGGCGCTGAAGGAAGGGGCGCGAACCTGGCTCCTGAATCTGGCCCCAGGCATGATCTCCTCCTGGGACCAGATACGCGCCCGCTTCATTGCCAGCTTCCAAGGTACTCGCGACCGGCCGCCTGCCGTGAGCGACATGCGACGCATCAAGCAACAACCCGAAGAGACCCTGTAAAAGTACATCCAGCTCTTCAACAGCGCGCGCCTCAAGATCCCCAGGGTGTCGGAGGAGGCCATCATCTCCGCCTTCTCTGATGGCGTGCGTGACGTCAAGACGAAGGAGGAACTGGCGATGCACGAAGACCTCTGCACCTCCTTAGAGCTGTTCAACTTGGCGAACAAGTGCGCCAGGGCTGAGGAGGGACGTCTCTCCCTCCTCGAGCTGCCTGCTGCGAACCCAGAAGAGAAGAAGCCCAAGGCCAAGGACGTGAAGCGCAAGGGGGCTGCCGTGCTCGCAGCCGAACCGGACACCAAGCGGGGCAAGGATCTGCCCGAACCCTCCAGAGGCAGCCGGTACTGTGTGTACCATGACCTCCACACCCACAACACCAATGAATGTCAAGAGCTCCGCGCCGTGCGAGAGGGAAGGATCGGCCATTGCCCCGACCGTGCTGACCGAGGCTATGGCCGAGGAGGAGGAAGAAACCCAGGGCGCTGGGAAGACCGCGGCCCGCGCCAGGGGTGGCGCGACCAGCCTCGTGAGGACTGCTGGCCGGACCTGCCTCGTGAGGGGGACTGGAGAGACCAGCCTCGTGAGGACTGCCCTCATGGCAACGCAGGCCTACCTCCGCTGCCGCCTCCACCAAGAAGGAACGAAGACCGCCATCAAGACGAGGGGGCCGGGGGCTTCCAGGAGCCGCGCGCGATCGCCTGCATCCTGGGCGGAGCTCAAGCCCCAGCCTCCCAACGTATCTTCAAGTAGTTTGCCCGCGAAGTGAATGCAGTTCTCCCCAAGCTCGAAGCAACGCGCCCCCTCAGGTGGTCGGCGTGCCCCATCACGTTCAGCTCGGCAGACCAGCTCAAGTGCGCGGCCACTGCAGGAGTCCTCCCGATGCTCTACTCCCCAGTCATCAGCAACGTGCAGGTCACCAAGAGCCTCATCGATGGTGGGGCAGGGCTCAGCGTCCTGTCCGTGGAAACATTCAACAACCTCCAAGTGCCCTATGACCAGCTTCAGCCAACCAGGCCTTTCTCCGGGATCACCGATGGTTCCACAATCCCGATCGGGCAGGTCCGCCTCCCTGTCACCTTCGGAGCCCGCAGCAACTACCGCACCGAGCTCAATGACTTCGACGTCACCCACATCCGCCTGCCGTACAATGCCATCCTCGGGTACCCAGCGCTGGCCAAGTTCATGGCTGTGACCCACCATGGCCACAACATCCTCAAGATGCCGGGAAGTGGCGGCGTCATCACGGTGCCCTGTGAAGAGAGAGATGTAGTGTGTTCCCTGGAGCGAGCCTTTCAGGCCGCGTCACTAGAAGACCCAGATCGCGGAAGCAGGAGGCCTCCTGAGACCACCCCCAAGAAGAAGAAGACGTCGTCAGGCTCAGCCCCTCAGGAGGCAGGCCCCTCAAGGCACGTGCCCCCTCAGGAGGGCCCTCCATCCATCGCATAGGAAAGCACGCCCGACGCCCTCTTTAGGCAGGGCTCGGGAGCTCTCACCTGGAGGGCCACCGACCTAGCCATGGTCACGAGGGAGGCGCTTGGGCACCATGTGGAGGCGTGCTTCACAGCACGTTTCCCTCGAGAGGGAGCCAGGCGAGGAAGATCAGACCAGCAAGAGTTCATTGGCGAGGCCATTCAAGAGCTACAGGAGACAAGGATCATGAGAGGTTGCCGCCGCTTGCTAGCCGTGGCCCCACATCCAGGTGAGGATGGTGGGCTGCGCGTCTGCGTCGACGTACCAGGGCTCAATCAAATCGCCACAATAGAGCGCCTCTCGCCCTCGCAAGTGGGGCGCTGCGGAGGTCCGCCCCACAGCTATATTCGCATGCCTTACGGCCTGCCGAGCATGGCTGCGGCGTACCAGCGCCTCATGAGGGGCATCGTGGAGGCTCAGGAAGACAGGCGTTCCGCGGCTCTGGCGGAGGTGGAGACAGCTCGCGAGGAGTCATCAGTGCCTCCGGAGCCTCCCGAGGCCCCGGGGCCTGGGGGCTCGTGAGGATCGGCTTCTGCAGCCCGTCAAGTCTGCTACACCGACGCCACTATGCCGACGACATCCTCAGGTGACATCTTTCAAGTTCCGTTCTCAGCTGGGAGCACCCTCCCAGGGTTGCATCACTCCCAGGCCGCGTGGGTCCGCCCCCACGGCATGTATCAGCATTTACCTTTCCGTCGTTAGTTTGCCTTGTTGGGGGCGCCCCTCGGGCTGCATCATCCCCAAGCCGTCCGGGCCAGACCCAGCGGCATGTATCCCCCTAGTGTTTATTTCCAACTATGCATTGCCTATCACGCTTAGCTGCATGGAGCCTGTCCGCGGCATCTTCTCTTCCCATGTCGACTACTTGCACGTTAAAGGGGGGGTGCCTGAGCATCGCGACTCAGGGCTCTTACTGGCTCTCCAGCCCTCACCCTCTAGCCTTGTCCATGGCATCGCGACCTAGCATACCAGCGACGGCTGAGACAAGCTTGAGGGCCGGGACCCGAGGACGTAGAGTACCGGCATCTAACCAAATTTTGCAGGGACACATCTCAAGATATGGCCCAGTGCCGGGCGCAACCCGCCCAGAGGTAGGGCCTCGTGAGTCCCGCGCTAGCTCACGGGTGCCCAGATACACCTCACCTAGCTCCACCGTGCCGGTCACGTGTTAGGGTGGGGCTGTATACGCCCCGGGGGCTCCTCCCGGAGGGGAGCCCCCTCGCACGTACCAGTGGAAGCACCATGCTCTGTGCTGGCTGACGACACTGCCGAGGATCGGCTATGCCCGTACACATACGGAAGCGCTATGCTCCGCGCTGGTGATAAACAACTGGGGGTGGCCTCCGGGCTGCGTTAACCTCAGGGAGCCCAGAACTCAGTGGCTGGCCTCATCGCAACGCCTCCTCTCGGGAGCGCCGCGCGAGGGGGCTGGGCACGGGGGCTACGGCTGGGTCACGCCCAGACGTACGCTGCCTAGCCAGGCCCCTCGGGCCTGGTTCGCCGCGCGTCTCTCCCTGAGCGGAGCCAAGGTACGAAGGCCGTTTGCGCATCAAGGGGGACCCCTGGGCATCGCGACCCAGGGGCCTAACTGGCTCCGTAGCCCCTCACTCCTTAGTTCCGAAAGGCTATGATGGGTGAGGTACGCGCGGGGCCGGGCTCTGCAGACGTAGAACGGTAGCCACGCTTACACCTCACCTCATCACCCGTTGTTCGCGCGTCAAGGGGGACTCCTGAGCATCGCAACTCAGGAGCCTAACTGGCTCCGTAGCCCCTCACTCCTTACTACCGAAAGGCTATGCTGGGTGAGGTACGCGCGGGGTCGGGCTCTGCAGACGTAGAACGGAAAACATGCCTACATCACGCTTCCCTACTTGTTGTTCGAGCGCCAAAGGGGACTCCTGAGCATCATGACTCAGGAGCCTAACTTGTCATGTGGCCCCTCACTCCTTCGGTCCCTTCCTGGTTTCCAGTCGGGGCTGATGCTGGGTGAGGCATGCGCGGGGCCGGGCCCTGCCGGCCTAGAACACAAGCAAGTAGGGAAGAAAAGCATAAAATCCAAGGAACTTAAAAGCAAATATTACAGTCCATACTGTCAATCTCAATACCAAACGCAAGTTTAAATGCGTCCCCGAGGCATGATGCATGTGCAAGAACCTAAAGAAGAGCAGGGATGGGACGGAGTCACTCGTCGGCGCTGGTTCCACCTTGTGGAACAGCGGGGTCGGCAACGCCTTGCTTCGGCCTGGTGCTGAAGGCCCGGAACTTCTCCAGCAGCGCCTCCGCGCGCCCCTTCACGGCTTCGATAGCAGCAACAGCACCCTCGCCGCTCACCGGCTCCAGTAGGGTGTCGAGGTCAGTGTTGGGATCGCGGAGGTAGACGTGGGCGAAGACCCGTGTCAGTGCGGCAGAACACAGGACGTGCGCCTCGGCCTCGGCCGCGGGGCCGATGCCGAGGATGACGTCCTCTAAAGCCTTGACCAGGAAGGGAAGCAGCTTGGCGGGGCCATCCTCGTCACCAACAAGCGGGCTGTCCAAGCCGCTCCCGTAGAGCATCTTCAGCGAAGCGCGAGCGTCCTTCTCCATGTCCGCGAAGGCCATGCGGTCTTCGGCGAGGACCCGAGCCTTGGCGTCCAGCTTGGCCTTCGTCGCCTCCAGCTCCTGCTTCCACACGCCTAGACGTTCGCGGAGCTTCTTGAGCTTGGCCTCCGAGTCCACGAGCGCCGCCTCACACGCCTTCGCCCCCCTCTCCTGCTCTTGGCGAAGGCGAACCTCCTCTGCAAGTTGGCCCCGCAGGCCTTGCAGCTCGTCCTCCAGCGCCTTGCAGCGGTCGCGGGCCTTGACCGCTTCCCCTAGGGCCGCGTCGTGAGCAATCTTTGCCTCAAGGACGGCCCGCTTCTCCTCGTCGCAGGCCGTCGAAACCTGAACCAGCGCTGCCCGGATCGAAGCATCAGAGCGAATCCACCCCGAAGCCAGTTCTAGGTGCCCGGCCACCAGGCGAGGGTCGGCGCTGAGAAGGTCCTGGCGCAGCCGGTCCAGTTCAGCAGCAGCATGCTCCAAGACGGAGGAAGAAGACGGGGGAGCCTCGGCACGCTCCAGAGCGGCAGGAGGAGCGGAGGGGGCAGTGGCCAGCAAAACGGGAGGAGAAGGTGGCGGTGGCAAGGCCGCCAAATCCCGAGCCAGCGCTCGCTGCGTCTCCCCAGCCGTGGTAGTGGCGCCAGACGAGGACACCTCAGGAGTCACCTGGGACATGGGGGCTGAGCTCGCCCCCGCCAGAATGGCCAGGCCCCCTGAGGGCGACCGACCAGGAGAAGCCCGCGCACTGCGATCGCCCCCTTTCGCAGGTGGGGGCGCTGCCGCGGATGGAGCCTCAGGAGCCTGTTTCAGTTTCTTCGCCGAAGGCGCCTGCCTACTCAAGAGAAGCAATCATCAGGCCTCATTGGCAGAATGAGAAACAAGAGAACAAGGATCAAGCACTTACGGGTCATCGCCGGCGAGCTCGGGCAGCTTTCGGCCCAACTTCAAGCCAAACAGCCGGCTGGAAGGGTCGACCTTGGGAGCGGAAGGCGCGGCAGTGGACTGCCCCGGGGTAGGGGCAGGCCCGCGGGGGATCAGTCCGGTCTTGTCCTTTTTGGGATCGGAGGCGAGCTCCCGCTACCCAGCACATCATCGTCATCATCATCCTCATCATCGCTCGGTGATAGGCGGAGAGTACGGGGCGAGCGCCGAGGGAAGGGAGCCCTCGACTCTTCGGAAGTCGCCCCAGAGTCGGGCCCCTCTCCCCGCTCCTCTTCGCCTTCCTCCTCGCTGGAGTCGCTGGAGGGCACGTCCACCAGTCCTTCAGAAGGCACCACGGGCACGAGCCCGACCCCGTTGAAAACGGGCATGGACGTCACCACCTGCTCCCAGTCGCTGCAAAGAAACAATGGCTCGGGAGCGCCCTCCAACCTTGCCGTTGTGCTCCCGACCAGAGATTGAAGAACCGCGTCCATGTCCTCTTCGTCCACAGGCACGGGGCTCGGATGAGGCCTCCACATCGGAGAAGAGTACTGCCGGAGTGGAGCCAGCTGCTGCTCCAAGAACTCCCTCAATAGTGACGTGCCAGTCAACTTCGCCGTCGCCATGTTGGCTGGCCTCAAGTCCGCATCCATCTTCTCCAACACCGGCTTCGCGCGGGGATCCGCGAGCTCCTCCCGGCACCAGTCACTGGCGCTCACGGCCTGCTCCTTGGGCAGGATCAGCCGAGGGTGGACGCGCCCAGCGTCAACCAAGGCCCACTTGCTCCGGAAGCCATCAACCCTCTTCCCAGGATTCGAGATGGTAATGGTGCTGCCATGCGCGACGAAGCTCGCGCATGCGGAAGGGGAGTTGCCAGAAATCTGGAGGTAGAAGTAGTGGCGCAGCAAGGCCACCGAGGGCTGCACCCCCACGTGGGCCTCGCAGTAGTAAGCGAAGATCGCCAGGAGAAGGACAGAGTTGGGGTGGAGATGCAGGGCCAGCAAGTTATAGTGGCGGAGGACAGAGAAGAAGAACTCGGAGAAGGGGGGCACCAAGCCCGCTGCGATGGCACCCACAAAGAAAGGGTAGTAGGTGCTCCCTCGACCTTCAGGGGAGGCGGAGCCGACCTTGAACACCTCCGTGCCAACGACGCCCTGCGCCGCCGCCATCCGGCACAGCTGGGTAAAGGTGGCCTTGGACACGGTCGGTGGGTCCAGAGTAGGGGAATACCAAGCTTTGGTCGGAGGCTTGCGAGGCGCCATGGCTTCCTAGGTCGCGTAACCGGAGTAGATCTGGAAGTTTGGAGGAAGAAAGGGGAGGCGCAAGAAAGGGGATCTGAGTAGCAACCAGAGAAAGCAAGGCAAGTCTGGGAAGATGCCTCTCCCCTGTCAACCCGCGTGGTTGCTAAGGCGCCACGTCCAATCAACCACCACGCGGCATCCAAGGCTGTAGGCTGTTAGGGCCTGCGGCGCTTCGCCCTTGCCCTTTCGCCTCTCGGCACGGCCAAGCCCATGCGCGCATTGGGCCCGGGGGCTACTGTCGGCGTTCTGGGAACGGGGGTCCCCAGACTTGCCTCCCTGCGGCCTGCGGCGTGGCTCAAGTGGGGGCCCAGCACGGCCCATCTTCATCAACACGAGGCTCAAGACCCTCGCGAGGGGCCAAGCCTCACGAGGCGGATGACACGATACATCCTCAGGCACAGCCTCGTCAGGCTGGCTCACGAGGAGGCGGAGAGTTCAAGGTGGGGTACCTTGCGAGGTGCCCATGACGCAAGCCATGACGACACGGGGCACCAGGCGGGTGCCAGAGCGCGCAGCGTCCCTCTTTCCTCCTTGGTGCAAAGGGGGCAAGCGTATCAGCGGAGTACCGAGGCATCAGGCAAAGGTTGCCACTTCGGTGCAATGAGACTAGGACCAGGAGGACTACGAGATGGAGGTCACCATGGAGCCCAGCGCGGCGTCATCGCCAGAGCCTTTGGCAGGCGAAGACTGCTTTTGTCAGGATAGATGTACTCATTGTCCCCCTTCAAATTAGCCCGCCATTGTTGGATCCCTTCCCGCTCAATATTTGGGGAGAGGACCAGGGCCCCTATAAATAGGACTAGCCACCCACATAGCAAGGGGTTCGATTCTGGTTGGGTTTTTGGGGCCGGTTCGGTTCCTGGTTGTCCACCCAGGGATCTAAGAGAGAAAGAGAGAGAAAGGAGACTGAACTCTTCACAACAGTTCATCACCTCAGCCAAGAACAGACCCTCGTGAGGCTGTTCTTCCTTGTATTGTTCATCCTCACCAGCCCCAGGAGGCAATCCATCCACCACACACTGGAGTAGGGTATTACACCACATCGGTGGCCCGAACTAGTATAAACCTTGTGTCTTTCGTGCAGTTCTTTCAGTAGTTTAGATCCCGTTGAGACGGAGAGGTTGAAGGTGAGATTTCCGCGCGCACCCTAGTGTTTGAACCTTAAGGGTCTGCCGGAACCCAAAATCCGACAAGGTCGTACGGCCCATCTTCATCAACAAGGCATCCAAGACCCTCGTGGGGACCAAGCCTCGCGAGGCAGACGACACAAGACCTCCTATAGAGTGGCCTAGTCGGGCAGGCTCATGAGGGGCAGAGATAACGAGGCGAGGCAAACCTCACGAGGCTCTCGTGACGTGAGCCATGACGATCGACATCAAGCGGGCACTAGGAGGGCGCCAGCGTCCGCAGCGTCCTTGTTTCCTGTTTGGTGCTAAGGAGACCAGCGCAGGCGAGGAGTATCGAGGCACCAGGCAAAGGTTGCCACATCGGTGCAACAATACCAAGACTAGAAGGATGGCAAGACGGAGGTCATTGTGAAACCCAAGACGGTGCCACCACCAGAGCCTTTCGCAGGTGGAGACCACCTTTGTCAGGATAGCTTGTACTAGCTGCCCCCTTCAAAATTGCCCGCCGTTGTTGGCTCCCTTCCCACTCAATATTTGGGAAGAGGACCAGGGCCTCTATAAATAGGACTAGCCACCACCATAGGCAAGCAGACAGACGGAAGATCATCCCCACACACACAAGTTAGACAAGCACGAGAACACCTCACTCTCAGGAGGCTGTTCTTCCCCTTGTATTGTTCATCATCAGCCCAAGAGGCAATCCACCACCACCACACTGGAGTAGGTTATTACACCACAACGGTGCCCCGAACCAGTATAAATCTTGTGTCTTTCTGTGCTGCGAGTTCGTCGAGTTCGTCCGCAAGATCTTAGCGAGCTAGGGCGTAGATCGGTTGGAGGAAAAGACTTCGCATGCACCCCTATGTTCGAACCTTAAGGGTTTGCCGAAACCCCACATCTGACATTTGGCACGACAGGTATGGGTGCACCGGAGCTTCTTCTTCACCAATCGACTTGCAGACGCTACACGGCCGGGATGTCCAACGACCCAAGAGCTGACTCCGACCGCTGGGCAGCCTGGCCAGCCCGGTCGGCGCCGCCCTCCTATGAAGACCTCAACCTCACGCTCAAGGTGCCATGAGCACCATCCAATCCTGCGGGGCACGGGCGATGCGGCCAGGCGTCACCTACCCTCACTCCACGACAGGTGCGAGCCACTGCCAGAGCAGCAAGCCATGCCGCGGCGACGGTGCCGCACTCACGGCGGGAACAGGTGAACACGCAGGCTGCCTTGCGCGACGACGGTGCCAGAGCAGCAAGCCATGCCGCGGCGACGGTGCCGCACTCACCGTGGCAAGGGAGCTGCTGCGGTGCCGGCTGATGGAAAGCGGCCGCGACGCACTGCTGGAACGCGTTGCCGAGCTGCTGGACGCGGCGGCCTCGGGAGCCCCGCCTTTCAGCCATCAGCTCCCTCCTTAGGCCGCTGCGGGGATTCACGACGGACCACGCCGCCACCACGCATCGTCAGGTGCGCCAGGGGGCTTCGTCAACACCAGCATGGCCGGCGGCACAGGGGGCCCTGCCTCCCCCGTACCGCCCGCAACAAGCATGAGTATGAGCGTCGCCTTCCACGGCCCAAGTGGGACGCCGCGCTATCACCCCCAGGACGTCTCGCTGGGCTGGGCGACATGGAGTGTGGGGCACCACGGCGAGGTGTTCGGGGTAACAGCCCCGGAAGCCTACGTGCCCCACACGACGGACTAGGAGTACACACCGGAGGAAGACCCAGACTCGTTCGTTGGAGAAGATTGGGAAGAAGGGACGCTAAGAGTCGAAGCCTTCCAGGAGCTGCTGGGGAACCACCACGACCGCGCGTGCGATGACCACTATAGGGTACCCCTAATCCCTCAGGACCAAGCTTACGCTAACCATGAGTTGCAGGAGGAACAGATCACCGCAACGGCCGGCGGCCCCAGCTCGATGGCCACCCTGACGGTGGGAGGATTACACTGGGGGCTGCAGGAGAGGGGTCGGCAGCCAGGCCCTCCCCAAGGCGCGCGAAGCCAGGGGACACCCGGAGGTAGGTCCTCTGTCGGGGAGGCTTCGACAATCCTTCCCCCGGCAGAGGACCTGTGGTCGCTGAGCGAACCACTGGCGTCCCCTTTCCCTATTTTGTGTCGTCCTGGTGACCGGTCGGCTCAAAGGAGGTCGGGTTGGTGCAAGGCGGGGCCCTCATCTGGCGATATGAAGCAAGGCCGGTACCTGTGAAGAAGGCCAGTGTCTGTGAAGCTCGCCGCCCGTGACACTCTCATCTAATAATGAGTTGGGGTTGTACACGCCTCGGAGTCTCAGGAGCGCCGACCTCAGGCCCTAGGGCTCCCTCCCACGCCTAGTGGCAGCACTTAGCTCCGCGCTGGTGAGAAGACTTGAAGACCCGAAGACTAGACTAGGTGCCGGACGCAGCCTTTTGCTTTGGATCTCTCTCTTTCTGCGGTTTTGCTTTCTGGATCTGGATTTAAGTTGAAGCCAAATTTTTATCGATGCGCGTGGGGTGTGCCTTTTCTCGTTCGAGCCATGTCTTGCCTTCTGGATCTCGTTTGGTTTGGGACTCATGTCCATCGCCTCTCCCTCGCAAGCTCCTCGCGAGCTGGACCGCGCGGAGCGCACGCTCGTCAAGCATGCGCCAGCACTGCGGCTGGTGCTCACCTCTTATGGGGCCCCCTCAAACGGGACGATAAGCTCCGCAGGATTCACAGAAATTCGTCGCCGCACGACCCAGCCCGAAGTTGGCGCTGACTAAGGTAAACCACGATGGAAAACTCGCCCCTGGCTCCATGAGTTCACGAGGGCACATACCCACATTGCATAGGAAAGTAAAAACTACAATTTGCTTACAAGAGGGGCTCCCCCTCTCAAAATGCTGTTACGAGTCTTCCAAGGGCCGTGCCCGAGTTTTGCGTGTAGGATGAAATGACAGGAGAACATGGGATCAGCCCGAAACATCACTCGCTACATCACCTGCGGATGCGTCGCTCGCATCATCGTCGTCTTCGTCGGTGTCGTCGCCGCCGTCGGCGACGCCCCCATCGCCGTCGTCAACCACGTCGCCTTCGTCTGCGACGACCACCACTGCGTCATCCTCCGAGGTGAAGGTGCTGTACAATGCGTCCACATGGTCCTCTACCCAATGCACCAGGTCACCCCGGACGGCCGTGGGTACGGGGGCAATGGCGGCGTCGAAGTGAAAGTTGGGGTCGGTATTCAGAAGGTGACTAAAGACACGTGAGAAAGCGCGCTCAAGTAGACCACGACCCCTTTCCTCCACAAGCTGGTGAGCCCTAGCAGATCAAGCCTCCAGGCGCGTCACCACCACGGTAAAGAAGGTCAGGTGGCTGGCATAGTCATTCGAGTGAGGGGCCGAGCATTCTCGTCGCAGATATAACACAAGGTGGTGTTGGCCCTGTTCCGGAGGACTTGAAGCATAGGAGCATGCTCGCGCTCTAGCGTCCGGTGCAGGAGCACTTCCTCCCTGTTTCGCCGAGCGACGGCCTCGGCGTCGTCAACTCGTTTCCAGAGGGAAAGCAGCTCGGCACGGACGGAGGCGAAGTCTGCCTATGCCGTAACTAGGGCGGCGGCTGTGGCCTCCGCACGCCTCTCGGCCTCATCCAACCTAGGCCTGAGGGCGGCGGCCCTGCCCGCATCCTGCAGATCGCGAACTTCAGCTTCAAGTCGCACCTGCCCTCCAAATCTACATGAACCTCAGCCACCCGGTGATTGATCTCCTCCTCGACTCCGGCCTCGCGAGCCCCGACGGCATCTTCTGCTTGAGCAACTTGACGCTCCCTCATCTTCAGTTGCTCGAGCTCGAGGCTGCGCTCCCCGGCTTCCAGGGCCAACGCCTCCTCGTGCTTCTGAACCTCGTCTTCCTCCACGGGCGTCCCCCTTAACGATGCAAGAGCGGCCCCATGTGCCTCCACCTGCTTCTCAAGGGACGTGCTCCAGGCCTGGAGCCCCCACACGCGCTCCTCCGCAGCCTCGCGACGGCGATCGGCCTCGCGAGCTTCTTCCAAGGCTCGCAAGTGGGATTCATGGGCGATCTTGAGGGACGCCTCGGCCATCGCATTCTCGAGGTCGCGCTGATAGCGATCGAGGTTGCTGGCCACCCTCAGCTTGCGCCGCTCCTCCACCAGTCGGAGGCCTTCAGCCCCAAGGTGCGAGTCAACACCAGCGAGCTCTTCACCGAGTCGGCTCATCACGTCCAGCGCCTCCTAGAAGAGCTCATGACGGACTACGCTCCTCCCGTGCTCGAGCTCGAACGCTTGACATGCCTCGTCCTCCACCTCGGGGCCGCGAGCGGAGCATCAAGTGGCGCGCCACCTCCCGGCTGGTGGCTGGTAGCTGACGTCGTGCCTGACGTCAGCCCGCCCTCGCAAGGAGCTCGAGCTGATCGGGGCTCGCTGCTTGAAGAGGAACCGGAGATCAAAGTCAACCAGCTGCTCTCCATGAAGGTGGGGACACTCCCCCAACCGACCCTGCGCCAGGGGCGGCAGGTAGGCCAGGAACGCTCAAGGCCGATGGGGGAGTTGATGAAGGAGGAGGCAGCCTCTCGGAAGACGCAACAACTTCAACGGAAGGAGCCCTGAAGGACAAACGTCAAAATAAGAAGACCACAAGTAAGAAGCCACGGTAATAAGATGCTTACGCGTCAATGTTGATGTACTTCCGTCGCTTCAAAGGCATGAAATTATTACTACCGCTGGGGGACCCCTTCCTCTTGCAGAGCTCCTCTAAGTCCACACAAAGAAGACCGAAGCGCTGGACGTGACGGCCGGTGCACGGCGGAGCCGAAGAAGAACTGAGAGGGATGGCTTCAGGGGAACCCGGTCATGGAGAACAGCTCGGCGCCTTCTCACTGCAACCTCCCGAGGCTCCTGGAGCCTCAGCCTCGGGAGCCACTTGCTGCATCTCCTCAGCAATCGATGCCTCAGGAGGAGGGTCACATGGCCTCCAGGACGACACCCCTGGATCACCACTTGGCATGTGCTCCTCAGCACTCGAGCCGCTGGCCCCCGTCGCAGCTCGCCCTCCTGCGCCGCCACCTGGGGCGAGCTCGGCACCGACAGCGAGGAAGGGAACCACGATGATGGGGTTCTCGCAGGGCCCCACCAAGCCGATTGGGCACAGCCCCCACTTGTCAAAGGAAGGCATGCTCGCGGCAAATGTGGCTTTGTTCTCGTAGCGGTACAACAGGCAGCTGTTCCTGGGCATCTCATCCGGCAGAGGGACACCCGATAGGACCATGAGCACTATTTGCCACACCGCAAGAGGAAGCCCCTCCTCCTGAAACCTCATGTTGTCCTGGCTGCGGAGCAAGTCCCACATCGGACGGGAGTGGCGCTGAAGTGGAGCGACTCGACGCCTGACGAACTCCCTCACCACCATGGGTGCAGTAACGCCAACGTCCTTCAACCACCTCAACCTGGCCCAGACGGGGGCAAGGTGGGGGCTCGCGAGCTTCTGATGGCCCCAGTCGGAGTTAGGAACAGCGGGCCCCGCTGGAACTTGGAGAAGAGAGTTGAGTACACCGGCGTCAACAAACACCAATCATGTACGGAACTCGCTCGTGGATGAAGGAAGCTCAAAGTCGATCCCCTCGCCCGTTGTCACAGCCACGGCCTGGAAACCCACGCACCCCGAGCTCTACCGGGGACCGGTGAGATGCAACGAGAAGAAGTGGCGGAGCAGTCCCACGGAAGGAGTGATGCCCACCATGGCCTCGCACAAGAAGGCAAAGATGGCAAGAAGGGTCACAGATTGAGGGTCGACATGGAGCATGTGGATATGATAATGCTCGAGCACCGCGTTGAAGAAGGCGGAGAAGGGAGGAATCAGGCCAGCCCAGAGGGCCTCGATGAAGATCAGAACCTCGGTGACTGCCCGAGCCATTGCGAGAGCGAGACACGGGCCAGGCCACCGTCTCTCCCCACTCGTTGAAACTAGAGGCAAGCATGGGGCGCACCTTGTCCATGACCTCGTCGTTGAGCACTCGAGGTCGGCCGAGCGCCGGCCCGAAGGATGGATGCGCAGTTGGCGGAGACAGAGGTCTCTTCCCCTTTTCGGCTTGTTTTGTTGCCATGGCGGTGAAGTAGGCGGAGCACAAGTCAGATTGGGAGGGCAGAGTAGGGCCTCGAGGAAGCAGGGAGATTGGAAGAGCCATGCGTGGCGCAGGAAGAATAACTGTGTAAGAGGCGGGGGCCGCATAGCCAGGCGGATTCAAATGCAGCATGGGGAAGCGGAGACGCCCACGTCCAATCAACCGCCACGCGTCAACCAAGGACGCAGGCTTTTGGGGTCCCGCAGTGCTTCGTACTGGACCCTTAGCTTTGCCGCGAAGCCAAGACCGACTGCACCTTGGGCCCGAGGGCTACTGTCGGCGTTCTAGGAACGGGGTTCCCCAGACTTGCCTGCCTGCGGCCCGCGGCGTGGCTAAGCCAGCAGGCCGTACGACCCATCTTCATCAACAAGGCATACAAGACCCTCGCGAGGGGCCAAGCCTCATGAGGCGGACGACACAAGACCTCCTCTAGAGTGGCCTAGTCGGGCCGGCTCACAAGGCACGGAGATAACAAGGCGAGGCAAACCTCACAAGGCTCTCGTGACGTGAGCCATGAGGATCGACATCAGGCGGGCGCCAGCGCGTGCAGCGTCCTCGTTTCCTCTTTGGTACTAAGGAGGCTAGCGCAGGCGAGGAGTACCGAGGCATCTGGCAAAGGTTGCCATATCGGTGCAACAAGACAAAGACCAGAAGGACGGCAACACGGAGGTCATTATGGAGCCCAAGACGGCATCACCACTAGAGCCTTTCGCAGGCAGAGAACACCTTTGTCAGGATAGCTTGTACTAGCTGCCCCCCTTCAAAATTGCCCGCCGTTGTTGGCTCCCTTCCCGCTCAATATTTGGGAAGAGGACCAGGGCCTCTATAAATAGGACTAGCCACCACCATAGGCAAGCAGAGAGCTGGAAGATCATCCCCACACACAAGTTAGCCAAGCATGAGAACACCTCACTCTCAGGAGGTTGTTCTTCACCTTGTATTGTTCATCATCAGCCCAAGTGGCAATCCACCACAACCACACTGGAGTAGGGTATTACACCACAACGGTGGCCCGAACCAGTATAAATCTTGTGTCTTTCTGTGCTGCGAGTTCGTCGAGTTCATCCGCGAGAACATAGCGAGCTAGGGTGTAGATCGGTGCAAGGAAAAGACTTCGCGTGCACCCCAGTGTTCGAACCTTAAGGGTTTGCCGAAACCCCACATCCGACAGCACCGAAGCAAGTAAATGAGTCGTCAAATCATGAAAGACCACCTTTCCTGCCGAGTACATCAGTGAAGCACGATGGCTAGCTAGTTGGGCTAGTGCGACCGATTAGCTAGGCCGCCGCCACATTTGTTTTTTCACCCTTTTTTATCTCCTTGCCGGCAGGTAAATTTAAATATCCACTGTGGCGTTACTCCAGTCTTTGGGTGCGGCAGGCACAGCAGGATTTTTAATTTTTTTGATTGACGGGAGCAGGCACGGCAGGATTTTAATTTTTTGATTGACAGGAGGAGGCGTGGCAGCAATTAGTCATGATGACTCCGCCTGTAAAACCCACTGCTCCCTGATGTGAGAAGTCGTCGACTGGTGTTTTCGCATGGTGAAAACCTAAAGATTCCCCGCTCCTCGGCTGGCTCCCTCTGCCTTCCCGTAGATTGCATTGCCTTTCAGCCATTTTGCCCCCTTTGCTTCCTCTCCCCATTGCTTCTACCTGGTACCATGGCGGCGCATCAGATCACGGAGTCTGAGGTGAGGCGCCTGACACAGGATCTCGAGGCCAAGGATGCAAAGCTCAGGGCCAAGGACGTGGAGCTCCGTGGGCTCAAGGAGGAGAGGAGTGCCATGCTCCTCCGTTATGTGCGGGAGGTCACGGGGCTTCAAAAGCGGCAGGCTTCCACCACGAAGTTGCTCAAGGCGTCGGAGGCGTTGCTGCAGAAAGCGGGGGATACGATAGGCCGTCAGGGGAGGCGGCTGGAGCGCGAGTGGGCCGATCGTGATGAGGTCCAGGATCGCCTCAGCCACTTGGTGGACCAATTTGCCATGCACGTGTTGTGGCTGCGTGATGCCTACCATCATGCCAGCGCGACCATGCCGGCCGTCGGGCAAAACCCGTTCGACCACCCCGTCGACTTCAACGAGCTGCGGCTTCCTGACCTGGTCTCCTACTTCACCTATATCTCCGAGGAGCTGAGACGTCTCCATGTGATGGTGGGGGCGGAGCTGGACAAGGAGGGGTTGCGGGCTGCCGTCTCCGTTGCCAGGTGAAACCTCTCAGGGCTCCGTCACCGGAATCCATTCGAGCCATTGGGCGCCGTCTTTGACGAGCTGGCTCCCGTCGATCAGGAGCGGGCTCTACGGGCCGTTGCACCCTGCATCACCAACATCGTGCACCTCGAGAAGCAGAGGGACTTCGGTGGTGTTTAGGCGTCCTCTGCATGGGCATGTCCATGTCGCGGTGCAACATGACCATTGGATCAAACTCAGACAGTGCAGATCAAACTGTAGCACAAAGCATGTGGGTGTGTTTGGTTGCATTCTCATCTCAATATAGTTGTTCCCTCTTCGTGTATTTGTGTTAACCTACTAGTGTGAACTCATGCACCGTTTATGCACTCTGCCAAACACCCAAAAGTGGGTCGAGAAGGGAACTTTTGCTCCCATCCCGTGCACACTTCATACACACTGCCTAACACTGAGTCGTCGTGCTTCATATGGCTCATGTTTCGTGGAGTACTCTAGCACCGTACTCTCCGTGCGCTGTAGACCTAGTTCTGTTAACATTGATCTCACCGTTCATTCTTGACCGGACAGTCGAAAAAGCGGCACTATGTTACATTACTGTTCATATAGTTGACATGTGCACAACATCATTTGTTATTGTCATATCTTACTACACTAGCAACAAGATTATGTAGTACTGACGTATGAACCACTGCACATGCCTAGTAGTAGGAGCACTGTGTATGTTCAAGTGGCTACCGTGTTTCGCACTCCTCTGTCGTAAGAATGGAAACGCTTGTTGTAATCATTTTTTTCTTCAGAAAAAATAGTGCACTTGCTCTACCATGCGAATACTCATCGACGGTCGTCGGGAACTTTGCTACTCACTTTCGCCGACGTGTGGGACAACCATCGTCAGGGTCCACTAGCCATGCACTAAATTACTCCGTAGTAGAGCGCCCAACTACATGGTAGAATTCCCCGATTGAAGCGTCACAGTAATGTCCAATGATCCATCAAATCACAAAAACCCCTCCTTTCCAACAGTAAGTTGGACGGACAAAGCAACCATCATTTCACTCTTCTGTCTTAGCTTCCTCTCTACCCAACCCTCGCTTCTCCCTCATCTTGTTCCTCATTTCTTCAAGAAAACCCCGACCTGCTTCTGCATTGTTCTTCTCCCCCAAAGAAGGAAAGGTGAGCACGTCAATGGTGTTGATTCTGGCCAAGGCCCGGTCTTGCAACCCCGAGACTGATCCTATAACTCCCTCTCTGTTCTTCTTTTAGGTTTGTGATTATGGTTTCTTTTCTTTTATTTCTATTTGATAGTTTCTTGATGGACGCTGGAGCACCGGCCAAAGTTATGTCTATGGCTCTGGCAAAAACCGTCGAGGCTCATGGTACGAAGAAGCGCAAGCACCCCGCCGAGACTATCGCAAACAAGCTCAAAGCCATCGCCCTGTCCAAGCCCCCCTCTCCGGGATCCCTCATTAAGCAAGTCCAGGTAATATCTCTTCTTGACGATCTTTTCTCGATCTTGATCATGTTTTTTCATCTAACACACAGTACTAGTACTAGTATTACCACTTTCTAGGTGATCTTGCATGTGATTTTTGTGTGCCAAATGGCGGTTCTAAATTCCTCTTTAGACCAAAACATGTGAGAGGTTGACACTGATTTCTTATAGATTACTTTAAACTACTTTATGTACATCAATGCCACCTTTGAAGAGGGTATATTTGCATCAGTAACTTGTGTTATGGATATTGTAAGTAATCCCTCTGCTCTCATGCCTTTGAAGACATGTTCTAGTGTCTTTGTTCACTCATTTCTGTGCGTATATGTAGTCATATATGGAGTAAAATATCGAAAATCATCTTATATTTCTGAACGGAGGTAGTAATAAAATATTTGGTTTCTGTTTGAATTACAACCAGGTCCGCGGTGGAGATGAAGTTCTCAAAGTCATGCCGTGTGAACTGGAAGACCTGAGGATGAGTTCTACTACTAAACTATCTAGTTGTTGTGTCCTTGTTGCCACGTGTCCTGAACTAGTGTTTTCCTGTAGCATTGTTGCCAGGCGTGTTCTCGAGGCTGTACTTGACCACAACAATTGCCTGGTTGTGCCTTCGGTTATGAAGGGTGTGGTTCTTCTAAAGCTTCCTGACAAATCTGATGCGACATGTCTTCATCGTCATGTTTATGAGTGGAAAGACCACTCTATTAGGTTCTCCAAGGTTGAGGAGATGGTGATGGTGCTGGTAGACATCTCTCACGAAGTCCATGGCCTAGTCAGTTATGCGGGGTTCATCCCATAGGTCGGTGGCAAGAAATAGTCTGCAGAGTTTAATTAGTGCAACTTTGCTTGTGTGTAGTAAGTACTATTGTTCGGTACTTCATTTGTGTTTGTGAACCCTGTATTGTTTAGTACTGCCGCTTTTGGTGTGTGGTGAGTCCTGAGAATAGTCTTTTTTAATGTCTGTCCACTCAATTTAGTCTATATATTTTAAGTATCCAGATCAACTTTTTTGTGAGGACGGTTTATCAATTATGGTTACACTCCAATATCTGTATGCATTGCAGGGTTTATTGCACCCACCAGGATTTCCAGTCCCATGGATGTTCGCTCTATATGATTTGTCACGACCTTTGGACTGTCCTGCTTGTGGGAGTAGGTGGGGGGCCTACATGCCACACGTAGTTGGACGACCAATCTTCTGTTTAGTACTTCAACATAGTGATTTCCTGGTAAGGATTCACTCGTGTCACATCAAGTAAATCTTATTGATTTACTGTCTAAATCTTATTGATTTAATGTATTGTTTTCTTTCTTTTGCTGCAATTTTATGATGGAGGTTTTGCCATGTGACATTCATCACAGAGTAAACCATTTGGTTTGCTCTACGATGGATATTTTTGCAGGTTTCACTTATTATGTCGTGTCAGTAACGAAGGCACTGTCCATCACTTATATTACTGGGAAAAATTGGATCAGTCTATTGTCTGAGTACAAGCTGAATCCCTATGATGAACTGCAGCTTGGTTTAACAAACACGCCACAATTAGTCCTTCTCGCGTTTAAAAGAAATGAAGAAAAAGACTGGATCACGGTCACGGAGCCTAGTCAAGTTAGAAAGATGATCATAGCAGATCAGACACGATCACCGCTGCCTCGCACATTGGTACCACCTTGAGCAACGGATCGAGCACCGGCAGTTGCTCTTGCACTGACAGCGGCAGCAGCTCAGTCTGATCCAGCTGAGGATTGGGCACCGACTGCGACAGCGGATCAGGCTGATCTACTAGAGGATCGGGCATCGACACCGGCACCTGCTTCGGACCGGCACCTGCTCCGGCATCGGCACCAGCTCTACAAGGAGCACCATCTCCGACAGCAGCGGCGGCACTACCAGTCGCACCGGCACGGGCACCAGCAATGGCTTCGGCACCTACACCAACACTTGCACTTGCATCTGCTCCGGCCATCCAGCGGCAACGGAACCAGTAGTTGCACCGGCAACAGACTGGGCTGCAGTTCGCACTTCATATACCAAAGTCCTTACAAAAACCGACATGTCCACCTTCTTGGTAAGCATTGGCCGCCCAAGTGCTTCGTTCTTTTTTCTTTCCATGTTGTTTCACATGATTCACTCTGTTGATCAAACTGTTTGTGTATGTCTTCTTGTTTGCAAACAGAGAATTCCTAGAGCAATGAGGGAGTCGTTCAACAATCTGGGCGACTGTGGCCAAGTTTCTCTTACCATGCGCAGCCTTGGTGTGAATGAACCTTCTCAATATACCGTAAGTACAAAGGATGGTCACATGATGATTGATGCTAAAGGATGGTCAAGGTTCAAATCTAAATCATATCTTGCGGTAGGGGATGATGTCAAAATCGAACTTTCTCGGCAAGGAGACCTGGTCCAAATCAACTTTGAAATTCTTCAGTAGCAGCACGCAACTACCGAACTGATCTATCCTCCAAGAGATTTTTGATGTAATACTCTGGCATGGTGAAACAAGTGTCCTGTGTGTATAAGTAGTACGACAATATCGTTGATAGAATTAGAACTCCGATTGCTTGTTAGGAACTGTCGTTTGATTTCATTCCAACAGCTGTCGTGCTTTATTCAATTTTGTGTATTCGCCTTGCGACATCATCTAAAACCAGCGCCGTACCGACCGCTTGCAATATGAAAAACGCTAAGGTAGAACACATGGGCCCCCAAACATGCAGGCCCACTGGCCTGTGGCCCAAAGTCCAGAACCATGACCATGTCTGAGTATTTCTCAGCTGAACCCCCATAATGCATGTGTGTTGCACGTAACATCAAGATGCATTTGTATGAGTATTTTATCTTGTGAGAGAAAAGGATGAACGAGGGAAGGCCTTATTTGCAAATGTGGAGAGGTGTGTGGGTACCTTTTTGCAAAATTGCCATAGTTTTCTTCATATCCGTCAGATATAAATTGGACAGCCTATATTGCAGGATGGTAGGCACACCATCATCACCAACTCGTCTATACCGTGTTAAAAAAACTCCGTTTTTTATAATTATATATGTGTTATATATATTCCCCTTGATTTTTCTTATGTATGAAGATGTGATATAAAAGATCTTTATATTTCTTTACAGAGGGAGTATCTCTCTGTCAAAAATATATTTATGTGTAACTAGTTACTCCTGTCTTTCTACTTCCTTTCGCTAATATGTGGGGCATCCGGCAACGGGGTCCACCTGCCATATGCATCAAATTAGAGTGCGCAACTACAAGGTAGACACACCCAGTCGTAGCGCCGCAGTAATGCCCAATGAGCCTTCAAATCACAAAAAACCCAACCTTTCCAGCTTTAGCAGTAAGCTGGACGGATGAAGCGGCAATATTTCACTGGGCCTGAATCCCCTTCTCCCTCGTCTGCTTGTTCAGAGAAAACCCCCGCTCAACAATTGCATAGGGTTTTCTCATGGAGAACCTGGTACGAATTCTTCATACATCCCCGATAAATCCAAGTCCCTTTGTCGCGGATACTCCTAGGATGGCAGCCGCCGCCGTTGATGCATTTTTCTTCCTACTGAATCTAGTGTGTTTCATTTGCAGTGCCCAAAGTGCGAGGACCCTACAGGTTTCTGTGCCCTCGGTGAGATGCCACACTTCTTCCTTCTCATCCTAACACTGGATTTTAAAACGCGCACAGTATGTTCCTAGAATCCTCTTTTCTATCCGGGATGGTGGGGTTTTTTGAACATGCTGTCGACTAATTTGGAAATTCGGATTGCTATATTTGGATAAAAGGTACTAGTACCATGGTCAACACTGACGTGAAGGAGGAAAATATTTCTAGATTTGGATATGGGGAATACAGTGTGTTCTCATATTATGTTTCCTGCAGTGCATTCCTTGCTCTGCCGGAACACATGTACTCAAGATGCTCGGCCTTGCCATAACTAAATACACCAGTTTAATGGTCACAATGAAGACAAGCCATGGATATAAGTTTCGAGTTGGGTTCATGAACCAAGAAGATCGCTGCTTTTTTATGGACGAACTTGGATAAACTTTCTCAAGTGTTACGGACTGAAAGTTGGCACACGAATGTTGATGGAAATAGCAGAACCTGGTCTCATCTTCACTACGATCTTCCACCCCGACGTCGTTCCAATTGTTCATCCATGTTAGTTTAGTATCTGGTTCTTGCTCCTTGCCTCGATTACTTCTTAATCCACCTATTTTGTCTAACTAATCATAATTTAACTTTAGAAGTAGCAACGAATCTCTCACGAAGATGCTACTTCTAACTAATATTTTCTTATAATTGGTGGCACGTGTAGGTTTTTTAGAGTTAAGCAGCCTACTCGTTTGTTATTCCATAAGAACTCGGCTGTTACTCATGACACTGAAGTTGACTTGGACGACATCCACAAGTTCCTACACTTTATTGATCGTCTTGAGGTCCTTGTGGGGCGTTTCAATGGTGAAAGGCCACGTGGGATATGTGTGCCACTGCCGCACTCGTTGAACAGGTCCAACTGAGTTGAGAAACTTATGGTACGAGCTGTTTTCTGTTATATATGTTGTTCATAAACTCTTGCTAATGCACAGTTTTACAGCTATGATCTTCTTGAAACAGGAACTGCCTAGGTCTATTTTTCCTATACAGATGCCTGACCATGGTCGGGTCAGACTTGCACTTGGTCACAACATGATGTTTATGTCGACCTACTCCATTCCCCTTGGAGGTGAAAAGATACTTATTCATGGATGGTCTCAAATAATGAAGGCTCGTCCATCTTGGAGAATAGGATAGAAGATTATGTTCCTGCTTTTCCATGGCTCTAAAGCGAATATCCTCTTTATTGACCACATTGCGAGATGAAGCCGCTTTTAGAAGATTGTGGATGCGTGGGGTGACGCCTGGTGACGGTGTCCTGCACTAGGGGGTACTCACTATGTCGTCTCCCGACCAGTTAGATCGAGCCAAGGACCCCCGCGGTGGTTCACTATTGGGCCAGTTCGGACAGCCCATGCCGCATACAAGGAAGACTCCACAAGACTTGGCGCCCAAGACAAGGACTCTCCTAAATACCTAGGTCTCCGGTGTCTTATATAAACCAAGGCTAGGCTAGTCAATAGGCATCTCATATTCATTAGATCAATCTCGTGGTAGATACATGTACTATGTACTATCCTCATATCAATACAATCAAAAGCAGGACGTACAGTATTATCTCTTCAAGAGAGCCCGAACTTGGGTAAAATCCTGTGTCCATGTTACCATCACTCCAAGACGTCTAGCTTAGGACCCCTACTACGAGATACGCCGGATATAGAACCAACATTGGTGCTTTCATTGAGAACCGGCTGGGCGATCGTCGTGGTTCGATGGATTGTTTTCATCTACATCGGTTACTAACCTCAGATCGAAAAAAACTTCAGCGGCATAATGAATCAGGTGATATTCTTCTGATTATATCATTCTTCAAGGAATAATTTATTCAGAACTCCGCTGCCTTTTGCATTAATTCTTTGCAGATCGAAAGTTGAAGGCGGTCGTGTCCATGAGCAACGCGCGCTACCTTTCCGGGCTGGTTGGCCGCGCAACATATAAGAGCATCAGCCGAATACTAGTCCAACTAGTCAAAACTAAGACGGTGCGCTGCCACTCTTTTCCTTGGCCGGCCGAAGTCCCAGGCCAAGTCCCTTGGTCGATGTCCTACTACTAGTACTAGTCCCGTGGAGAAGAATCTACTAGTACTACTATTGTAGAGAAGAATCTACTCCACGTGAAAATCAGGGAAGTTAATCAATTTGTTTATTGATATTACTAGTCTAAGTGCAGCTCGATCTTTGAGATTTAATCTATGCATAGTGTGCCTTAGCTTTGCTTTGCTAATTCACGTGAAAGTCACCTAGGACCTTGGAGAAAAAATTCCCCTTCGATCCACTACGTGCAGACTAATTCCAGGTTCTATTTTTCCAATTACATGCATAGTATATATTAAATACGCACTGAATTTTGTTCTGCTAGTTTGCATGATTTTTTCTGCCTTTAGCGACTGATTTAAAATTCGGTCCGTCGACACGGCGGCTCCATCTGGACATAAAGTCACATGCGGAGGTGATCCCCACGCGAGTCCCATAACCAAGCTAGCGAAGTGAAAGCATAATCATGAATATACTAGCAAGGAAAGTACTACTTGTGCTAAATTGATCACGTTTTCCATATTTTAATTGATAAATATCCTCTTTTTACTTGGATATACTAATTCATCTTGGATTACTAATTCAATGGTCCTTTTTTGGTCATTGTTGCCACCACGATGATGGGCGTTAGCTCCGGCTTGATCGGCTTCTTAGGGGCGCACGCGCAGCAACGCATACATGGAGTGGCGGCAGCACGTCCCGAGTGACCACATGGAGATGAGGACCTCCGAACACACATCAGGGAGGTTTTTTTTCATACTCCTAGTTGGCCGTTGGTCTTCTGCTATTTTTTGCTAAAAATTGCATAAATCTATAACCCAATTGGTTATACTAGTTTTGCAGTATGGTACCTTGATTTTGGTCAGCGAATTCTAGTAATTCAAATCAGTTGGGGTCATCGCCTTCAAACAGGTTTTATTTTTCCTAACTATTCGGTTAGCTACTAAAATTATTGCATGCAGAATATTTTCTGTTGTTTTGCAATGCATTGTTTTTGCAGGGACATTTTGTCGACACTTGTGCACGACGTCGGTCTAGCCGGCGTCTCGCCGTCACTGAGGTTGGCCGACCTGTGTCGACATCGCCGCGCCACAACGCCATCATGCCATCGAGCTAGCCTCAGCACTCAGGCCATATTTACCAAACTTTTTTACTTTGCATAAATTAATTATGCACATTTTTTCATTATTATTATTTCTTGGTTGCACTACTTTGTGCGTGCAGGCAATCTATTTAGGTTGGGCCGCACTAACACCTCAACAAGCCGTTGTCGTTGTCCTACCTACGTCGACGCATGTCCTTGTGGCAACTTTTCCGCATTGCCGCTCCGCCGGGCTGACCTTGTCGCGCAGGCCATATTTATTCAATTTTGTACTTCACTTATGGCAATTAAGTAGAAGATTTTTTATTTTTGGACTGAACTATTTTACATGTGTAGGTAATCGACTTTGACTGCATCATGCGGTCACTTCGGCAAGCCGACGTCGTCCCAATCGGCATAAATCAGCTGGCGTGACCACCTTGTTGGTCGAATTGCCATACCGACATGTTCGGTTGCCTCGGGACTTCGACATTGTTGAGAGAGCTCTGCCTCATCGGGTGTTCGGCGACGGGCCATATTTCTTTTATTACTCACTTTGCATAAATTATTAATCATGCAACTTTTATTAATTTTTTTAAATATTATTACTATTATCTCCGGCTTGCACTATCTTCTGCGCACAGGTAAATGATTCAGATTGGGCAGCGCTGTCACCTCGGCTGGACCGGGGGCTTCGTCATCACTTCATTAACCCACGCCGGGTACTTCCGTGTCACATTGTCGGTTTGCATCGGCCGTGCTATGTCGCCACTTCGGAGCGTCCAGATCTTCGCTCTGCCACCTCGGGACCAGCTTGGGGGCTGGGACCCTGTCCTGCCGTAAGCTCGGACCGCGTCATCAATGTCGAACACATTAACCATCTAAGTCGCTTTTATGCTCAAAGTTTTAAATTTTTTATTTTTGTTCAGTTCGACCAAGCATTATACTTTTTTGGAAAAGAGTTTTTTGTGAAAAACTTCCTTTTCAAAACTTTGTTTGTGACACACAAATTCAAATATCCCGTTTAGTTGGGGGCTTCCTTTATAAAGCCATTCTTCTTGCATATGATTATACTTGTATGGCTTCGTTCATTGTTCGTGTATTACGCCACAATATGCACCATGTTGACTTAAGTGTTCTGCAAGCTGGGTTGCCTTGCTCCTGTGTTTACCCCTACGTTCCCGATTGTTTGCCTAGGAGTAAAGGGAGCACCTCTGCGATTGTCACGATCGGGTCATCCGAGCTCGGACCTCAGACTGGATGAAGCCGAAAGCTAGAGCTCTTATTGTTTTCAACCATGGTCGGCACACAACGGAACTCATGAGTGCAGAAAATCTATTGCACAAGTCTCATAGTAACAATGAGCAACCGAAGAAAGGTATCGGTGGGGGTACTATTTTCTTCGAAGATGCTTCTTACACTTCGTTAGTAATATAGCATAAGTTCCCTGGGCGCGCTTTGTCTGTTACAGCCTTATGGCCTGATTGTCTGGTTATCGGAAACACCATTGATATTATTGACCGATGGAGTACATAACACATTTCGGCCCTTGACCGAAGAGGGAGAAGCCGACGGTCAGTTAAGACGCGTTTAAAGTTCGGGTGAACACATATATGATATAAGTACTTCGGTACATACAGTCATTATACATAATTTTTTACCCAAGTCACTTGGGGGCTCTTAAATTAATAACAGCCACTTTTGTTAGTCGCTGCACAGTCTTTTTCTACCACTCCTTTCCCGACTTAGGTGTATGATCAATAGCCGGGTAGCCTGATTTCTCTCTAAAGCCGCTCTCGTTTAGTTCGCTAAACTGGCCTGAGAAACACTCCGCCTTCGAGATAGGGAGGTTGAAGCCGAAGGCTGACCCACTTGAAGTCTAGAGATCAGATGTGTCATGTCAAAGCAAGACGAAATTACAATTTTAAGACCAATTTCTTATTGGCACCAAAATAGCTTGATTCAATCTAGACGTCAAGTTTTTTACGCATGTTTTTGGTCTTTGAGCTTATAACATCTTTTCACCTAATTTATGTTTTGCTTTCAGGAAGCAGGACATTCTCTTGGTTGAGGTGTTCGTCGTGAAACTCTTTTCTAAAACTACAGTTCGTCATCTTTTCTGCCGAACCCCACCTCGGTATTGTCAAAACATACATGATAGTTGAACTAGTTCCCGAGGAGGTACGATCCTAGGGCCGGCCATGTTGCCCAACCCAATTCTCGGGGGGCTATTGCATTGAAAATCCAATGCAGAAAATTTAAGTGCAATATAGTTTTCGAGGAGATTATGATCCTCAGGTTGGTGGGCCGCACCCAACCTGAGTCTTGAGGACTTTGCACACCGCTTTTTGTGTCCCGGAGTATTTTGCCAAGCTAGGAGTTGATCCTCATGCCGATTTTGCGAATCAACCTGAGCCTCATGGGCTACTGGGACCAACGGTCTTATGTCATCATGTCGGCATCCTGGGAACGGGGGTCCTCAGACTTTCCTGCCTGCGGCCCGCGGCGTGGCTGAGCATGCAAGCCGTATGACCCATCTTCACCAAAAAAGCATCCAAGACCTTCGCGAGGCGGGCGACGCAAGACCTCCTCGGGAGTAGCCTAGCTAGGCAGGCTCACGAGGAGCGGAGATATCAAGGCGGGGCAAACCTCACGAGGCCCTCGTGACGTGAGCCATGACGCACGACACTAGGCGGGCGCCAGCGCCCGCAGCGTCCTTGTTTCCTCTTTGGTGCTAAGGAGGCCAACGCAGGCGAAGAGTACCGAGGCATCAGGCAAAGGTTGCTATATTGGTGCAACGATACCAAGACGAGGAGGACGGCAAGACGGAGGTCATCGTGGAGCCCAAGACTGCG
Organism: Triticum monococcum; assembly: GCA_034509565.1. Lineage (NCBI taxonomy): Eukaryota > Viridiplantae > Streptophyta > Magnoliopsida > Poales > Poaceae > Triticum > Triticum monococcum. The sequence continues at coordinate 531,690,541 of CM067846.1, forward strand.
TCACCACCAGAGCCTTTGGCAGGCGAAGACCACTTTTGTCAGGATAGCTTGTACTAGCTGTCCCCCTTCGAATTAGCCCGCCATTGTTGGCTCCCTTCCCGCTCGATATTTGGGAAGAGGACCAGGGCCAATATAAATAGGACCAGCCATCACCTAGGTGAGGGACGGATCATTCAGACCATCCTCACACACACAAGCTCGCCGAGCTCAAGAACACCTCAACCTCAGGAGGTTGTTCTTCCCTTGTACTGTTCATCATCAGCCCTGGAGGCAATCCACCACCATCACACTGGAGTAGGGTATTACACCACAATGGTGGCCCGAACCAGTATAAATCTTGTGTCTTTCTGTGTTGCGAGTTCATCGAGTTTGTCCGCGAGATCGTAGCGAGCTAGGCCGTAGATTGGTGGGAGGGAAACACTTCGCGTGCACCCCAGTGTTCGAACCTTAAGGGTTTGCCGGAACCCCACATCCGACATTTGGCGCGCTAGGTAGGGGTGTGGCGGGGCTTCTCTCCACCAACTAGCGCCCCATACCGCCGCACTATGCTCCCATGGCAGGTGCCTTGCCACCAACCTCTACGGCCAACACCAGCAGCAGGGAGTCTAGGTACCGTGCCCTGGCCCCCGCTCTGCGGCGAGTGCAGTGGCCGGCCAAGTTCAGGCCGGAGATGCCGCCGCGTTATGACGGTGCGGCAGACATGGCGCCATTCCTGCTGGCATACAAGGAGGCCGTCCTCGAGGCCGGAGGCGATGACAAGATCATGGCCAACTAGTTTCCAATGGCCCTCGCCGGCGAGCCGCGCGCCTGGCTGGTCAATCTCCCGGGATCCACGGTGGCATCCTGGGGGAACTCCGCAACCTCCTCACCGCACGCTACGCGGTGCCGGCGCACCACGCAGTCGCGACACTGCTGGGTGGCTCCCAAGCACCGCCTTCAGATCGCCACGTCAAACCTTTCTTCCGTCAGATTGGGGCAGCCTGCAAGCGCCCGGGGGCTCCGCCGGTTGGGCTGCGCTGGAGGCCGACCTCACCTTCGGCTCGGAAGACCACCCCGGCTCCACCGCCAGCTCCGGGATGCTCCCGATGCTGTGCACGCCCACCATCTGCAACGTGGCTGTCACCAAGACCCTCATCGACGGCGGCGCCGGCCTCAACTTGCTCTCCGTAGAAGCCTTCAGCCTTCTTCATGTGCCGCTCGAACGGCTCGGCCTCAGCAAGCCCTTCATAGGAGTGGGTGGTGGAGCTGCTCACCCTCTAGGGCAGATCCGCCTCCCTGTCACCTTTGGCACGCGAGACAACTACCGTACCAAGCTGGTGGACTTTCACATCGCCCGCATCGGTCTCCCGTACAATTGCATCCTCGGGTACCCGGCTCTCGCTCAGTTCATGGCGGTGACTCACCCGGCCTACAACCTCATGAAGATGCCAGGGAGCAAGGGCGTCCTCACAATCAAGGGGGCACTAAGGAGGCCATGGCGGCGCTCAGGCTCGCCTTCAAGACCGCGATAGCAGCACAGCCAGCCGGCGTCGGTACACCCGAGGCCAAGGAAACCGTGCCCACCAAGAAGAAGCAACTATTCACTCAAGACAAGGCGGAGACCAAGCAGGTGCCGGTCGACGAGGACGGGTCTTTAAGAGCCACCTTCACCATAGGAACCGGCCTTGACCCGGGACAAGAAGAAGCTTTGGTGAGGTTTTTGCGCGCGAACAAGCAGATATTCGCATGGGATCCCAATCAGCTGGTAGGGGTCCCGAGAGAGGTAATCCAGCATCATCTGAGGGTGTGCCCCAACGTACGCCCCGTGAAGCAGCGAGCAAGACGGCAGTCCACTGAGAAGCAGGACTTCATCGTCCAAGAGACATGCAAGCTGGAGGCGGCAGGTACCATTCGAGAAGTTCTATACCCCGAATGGCTGGCGAACCCCGTCGTAGTACCGAAGAAAGGCGGGAAGGAATGGATGTGCGTCGACTTCACCAACCTTAACAAAGCATGCCCCCAGGATCTGTTCCGCTTCCATGCATCGACCAAATCGTCGACTCCACCGCCGAGTGCGACTTGCTATGTTTCCTGGATGCATTCTCAAGATACCACCAAATCAAGATGACGGTGGAGGATGTGGAGAAGACAGCCTTCCTGACACCATGCGGGGTGTACTGCTACACCTGCACGCCCTTCGGGCTGCGCAACACGGGCGCAATCTTTCAATGGTTGATGCAAATCGCCTTATGGCGGCAGCTCAGCAGAAACACAGAGGCCTACGTTGATGAAATAGTGGTCAAATCTCGCGAGGCGAGGATGTTGATTCAAGACCTGGGGAGACCTTCGAGAGCTTGCACCAAGTGAACTTGAGGCTTAACCCGGAGAAGTGCATGTTTGGCTTCCCATCCGGCAAGCTACTAGGGTTCCTTGTATCCCACAGAGGGGTCGAGGCGAACCCGAAGAAGATCAAGGCCATCGAAGACATGAGCCCACCGCAGACCCTCAAGGAAATGGAAAAGCTAGTAGGGCGGGTGACCAAGTTAGGGTGTTTCATCTCCAAGCTAGGCGAGCGCGCCTTACCCTTCTTTGAGCTCATGAAGAAGGAGGGCCCGTTCGAGTGGACCCCGGAGGCCGACCGGGCATTCCAAGACCTCAAGAAATACCTCACCATCCCCCAGTGATGGTGGCACCGCGGCCTCTCGAGCCTCTGGTGCTCTACCTTGCAGCCACTGTTGGGGAACGTAGTAATTTCAAAAATTTCCTACGCACACGCAAGGTCATGGTGATGCATAGCAACAAGAGGGGAGAGTGTGTCCACATACCCTCGTAGACCAAAAGCGAAAGCGTTAGCACAACGCGGTTGATGTAGTCGTACGTCTTCACGATCCGACCGATCAAGTACCGAACGCACGACACCTCTAAGTTCAGCACACGTTCAGCCCGATGACGTCCCTCTAACTCTGATCCAGCCGAGTGTTAAGGGAGAGTTTCATCAGCACGACGGCGTGGTGACGATGTTGAGGTTCTACCAACGCAGGGCTTCGCCTAAGCACCGCTACAGTAATATCGAGGTGGACTATGGTGGAGGGGGGCACCGCACATGGCTAAGAGACGATCAACTTGATCAACTTGTGTGTCTAGAGGTTCCCCGCTGCCCCTGTATATAAAGGAGCAAGGGGGAGGCGGACGGCCTAGGAGGAGGGCGCGCCAAGGGGGGAGTCCTACTCCCACCGGGAGTAGGACTCCTCCTTTCCTTGTTGGAGTAGGAGTGAAGGAAAGAGGAGGAGAGGGAGAAGGAAATGGGGACTGCACCCCTTGTCCAATTCGGACCAGAGGGGGTGCAAGCTTCCTTCCTTTTGTCCTATCTCCTCTGTTCCCGTATGGCCCAATAAGGCCCATATACTCCCCGGCGAATTCCCATAACTCTCCGGTACTCTGAAAAATACCCGAATCACTCGGAACCGTTCCAAAGTCCGAATATAGTCGTCCAATATATCGATCTTTACGTGTCAACCATTTCTAGACTCCTCGTCATGTCCCCGATCTCATCCGGGACTCCGAACTCCTTCGGTACATCAAAACATATAAACTCATAATATAACTGTCATTGTAGCGTTAAGCGTGCGGACCCTACGGGTTCTTGAAACTAGTGGTCTTGTCTACCATCAACACTTGATATTTTTCTTGATTTCTACCTTCGTTGATTTCAGCATTACGAAGAGCTTGGGAATCGTTTCCGTTATCCCTCGCATATCATAGTTCATCACGAAGTTCTACTAACTTGGTGATGGTGACTAGAGAATTCTGTCAATCACTATCTTATCTGGAAGATTAACTCCCACTTGATTCAAGCGATTGTAGTCCCCAGACAATCTGAGTACATGCTCACTGCTTGAGCTATTCTCCTCCATCTTTTAGCTATAGAACTTGTCGGACACTTCATATCTCTCAACTCGGGTATTTGCTTGAAATATTAACTTCAACTCCTGGAACATCTCATATGGTCCATGATGTTCAAAACGTCTTTGAAGTCCCGATTCTAATCCGTTTAAGCATGGTGCACTAAACTATCAAGTAGTCATCATATTGAGCTAGCCAAACGTTCATAATGTCTGCATCTGCTCCTGCAACAGGTCTGTCACCTAGCGGTGCATTAAGGACATAATTCTTCTGTGCAGCAATGAGGATAATCCTCAGATCATGGAACCAATCCGCATCATTGCTACTAAGATCTTTCAATTTAATTTTCTCTAGGAACATATAAAAAATAAAACAGGGGAGCTAAACGCGAGCTATTGATCTATAACATAGATATGCTAACACTATGAGAACTAAGTTCATGATAAATTAAAGTTCAATTAATCATATTACTTAAGAACTCCCACTTAGACAAACATCCCACTAATCTTCTAAGTGATCACGTGATCCATATCAACTAAACCATGTCCGATCATCACGTGAGATGGAGTAGTTTCAATGGTGAACATCACTATGTTGATCATATCTACTATATGATTCACGCTCGACCTTTCGATCTCTGTGTTCCGAGGCCATATCTGTTATATGCTAGGCTCGTCAAGTTTAACCTGAGTATTCCGCGTGTGCAACTATTTTGCACCCATTGTATTTGAACGTAGAGCCTATCACACCCGGTCATCACGTGGTGTCTCAGGACGAAGAACTTTCGCAACGGTGCATACTTAGGGAGAACACTTGTACCTTGATAATTAGTGAGAGATCATCTTATAAAGCTATCGTCGAACTAAGAAAAATAAGATGTATAAAAGATAAACATCACATGCAATCAAAATATGTGACATGATATGGCCATCATCATCTTGTGCCTTTGATCTCCATCTCCAAAGCATCGTCATGATCTCCATCGTCACCGGCATGACACCATGATCTCCATCATCTTGATCTATATCAATGTGTCGTCACATGGTTGTCTCGCCAACAATTGTTGTTGCAACTATTGCTATCGCATAGAGATAAAGTAAAGCAATTATTTGGTGCTTGCATCTTATGCAATAGAGAGATAACCATAAGGCTTTTGCCAATTGCCGATAAATTCAACAAAACATGATCATCTCATACAACAAATTATATCTCATCACGTCTTGACCATATCACATTACAACATGCCCTGCAAAAACAAGTTAGACGTCCTCTACTTTCTTGTTGCAAGTTTTACGTGGCTGCTACGGGCTGAGCAAGAACCGTTCTTACCTACGCATCAAAACCACAACAATAGTTTGTCAAGTTGGTGTTGTTTTAACCTTCGCAAGGACCGGGCGTAGCCACACTTGGTTCAACTAAAGTTGGAGAAACTGACACCCACCAGCCACCTGTGTGCAAAGCACGTCGGTAGAACCAGTCTCGCCTAAGCGTACGCGTAATGTCGGTCTGGGCCGCTGCATCCAACAATACCGCCGAACCAAAGTGGGACATGCTGGTAAGCAGTATGACTTATATCGCCCACAACTCACTTGTGTTCTACTCGTGCATATTACATCAACACATAAAACCTGGCTCTGATGCCACTGTTGGGGAACATAGTAATTTCAAAAATTTCCTACGCACACGCAAGATCATGGTGATGCATAGCAACAAGAAGGGAGAGTGTGTCCATGTACCCTCGTATGCCGAAAGCGAAAGCGTTAGCACAACGCGGTTGATGTAGTCGTACGTCTTCACGATCCAACCGATCAACTACCGAACGCACGGCACCTCCGAGTTCAGCACACGTTCAGCCCGATGACGTCCCTCTAACTCCGATCCAGCCGGGTGTTGAGGGAGAGTTTCGTCAGCACGATGGCATGGTGACGATGTTGATGTTCTACCAACGCAGGACTTCGCCTAAGCACCGCTACAGTATTATCGAGGTGGACATGGTGGAGGGGGGCACCGCACACGGCTAAGAGACGATCAACTTGATCAACTTGTGTGTCTAGAGGTGCCCCCTGCCCCTGTATATAAAGGAGCAAGGGCGGAGGCGGCCAGCCTAGGAAGAGGGCGCGCCAAGGGGGGAGTCCTACTCCAACCGGGAATAGGACTCCTCCTTTCCTTGTTGGAGTAGGAGTGAAGGAAAGAGGAGGAGAGGGAGAAGGAAATGGGGGCTGCACCACTTGTCCAATTTGGCCCAGAGGGGGGCGCAGGCCTCCTTCCTTTTGTCCTATCTCCTCTATTCCCGTATGGCCCAATAAGGCCCATATACTCCCCGGCGAATTCCCATAACTCTCCGGTACTCTGAAAAATACCCGAATCACTCGGAACCGTTCCAAAGTCCGAATATAGTCGTCCAATATATCGATCTTTACGTGTCGACCATTTCGAGACTCCTCGTCATGTCCCCGATCTCATCCGGGACTCCGAACTCCTTCGGTACATCAAAACATATAAACTCATAATATAATTGTCATCGTAGCGTTAAGCGTGCGGACCCTACGGGTTCGAGAACTATGTAGACATGACCGAGACACGTCTCCGATCAATAACCAATAGCGGAACCTGGATGCTCATATTGGCTCCTACATATTCTACGAAGATCTTTATCGGTCATACCGCATAACAACATACGTTGTTCCCTTTGTCATCGGTATGTTACTTGCCCGAGATTTGATCGCGGCATCTCAATACCTAGTTCAATCTCGTTACTGGCAAGTCTCTTTACTCGTTCCGTAATACATCATCTCTCAACTAACTCATTAGTTGTAATGCTTGCAAGGCTTAGGTGATATGCATTACTGAGAGGGCCCAGAGATACCTCTCCGACAATCGGAGTGACAAATCCTAATCTCGAAATACGCCAACCCAAGAAGTACCTTCGGAGACACCTGTAGAGCACCTTTATAATCACCTAGTTACGTTGTGACGTTTGGTAGCACACAAAGTGTTCCTCCGGTAAACGGGAGTTGCATAATCTCATAGTCATAGGAACATGTATAAGTCATGAAGAAAGCAATAGCAACAAACTAAACGATCAAGTGCTAAGCTAACGGAATGGGTCAAGTCAATCACATCATTCTCCTAATGATATGATCCTGTTAATCAAATGACAACTCATGTCTATGGTTAGGAAACATAACCATCTTTGATCAACGAGCTAGTCAAGTAGAGGCATACTAGTGACACTCTGTTTGTCTATGTATTCACACATGTATTATGTTTCTGGTTGATACAATTCTAGCATGAATAATAAACATTTATCATGATATAAGGAAATAAATAATAACTTTATTATTGCCTCTAGGGCATATTTCCTTCAGCCACCCCGTACTCCGCCAGCGCGGCGCTGGTGGCTGTTCGGGAGGAGCGCTAGGGCATGGGTGTGCCGCGCCTAGCCATAGCTGATGCAGCGCGGGGTCAGGAAGGCGCGGCAAAGCCGTCAGTGGCGGAAGACCAATCTCAACAGGGCAACATCGCAGAAGCTCCTGAGGACGGCCAGGTCTCAGGAAACCCACCACCTCAGGATATGCCACAGTCCCCGCGGAACCCGAGCCTCGACAGTGTGCCAGCCCTCGTCGAGCACCCGGTGTACTTTGTCAGCACCGTACTACGGGACGCGAGGGCATGCTACCCCATGTCGAAAATTCTCCTGCTCGCACTCTTGGTGGCCTCGTGGAAGCTGCGGCACTACTTCCAGGGCCACCCCATCAAGGTCATCTCAGCCTACCCATTGGAGAGGGTGCTCAGGAGCCCTAACTCAGCCGGAAGGGTCGCTGAGTGGAACATCGAGTTACAAGCATTCCAGTTGGAGTTCAGCACTACTAGGGTCATCAAGGGAGCCGCGCTCGCCGATTTTGTGGCAGAATGGACAGATGCCCCAGCTCTTGAGGAAGGAGAAGACCGGTCCACCTCCCCAGGAAGCGAGGCACTAGACGGCTAGGTCATGTATTTCGATGGTGCCTTCGCGCATCAGGGCGCGGGGGCTGGAGCAGTGCTCATCTCGCCCACTCAGGACAAGCTCTACTACGCCATGCAACTCTGTTTTCAGCATGGCGAGAAGGTCTCCAACAACATCGCAGAATACGAAGGCCTCTTAGCTAGCCTGAGGGCTGCGGCGGCTCTAGGGGTGAAGCGCCTCACCGTCAAAGGCGACTCATAGCTCCTCGTCAACTTTTCCAACAAGGTGTATGAGCCGAAGGACGAGCACATGGAGGCCTACCTCACGGAGGCGCGCAAGATGGTAAAGCAGTTCTTGGGCCTGGAGCTGCAGCACGTGCCCCGGGGCACCAACAAGGAAGCCGATGACATCGCCAGGAGAGCATCCAAGCGGCAACCGCAAGAGCCCAGCGTCTTCGAAGAGCGGCTCTTCAAGCCATTAGCTTCGCCACCTCTTTCAAGCATGACTCAGCCTCGGGAGGAACTCCCGCAGCCCCCGGCCACGGGAGCCCCAGACTGTGGCCCGACCTTAGGAGCTCAGCTGCTCTTGGCGCTCGAGCCCCAGGAGGAGTGCTGGATCAAGGAATTCAAGGAGTACCTAATGCATGGGACGCTGCCGGAGAAGGAAGAGGACGCTAAGCGCGTGGCCCGGCAGGCCACGGCATACTGTATCCAAGATGGCGAGTTATACAGGAAATGACCGAACAATGTCACGCTGTGTTGCATCTCCAATGATCAAGGAAGGGAGTTGCTGATTGACATACACGGTGGAGATTGCGGACATCACTCGTCGTCATGGACCCTCGTCGGCAAGGTGTTTCGCAGTGGGTTCTATTGGCCTACAGCACTCAATGACGCGGCCGAGCTAGTGAAGTCCTATGAAGCTTGCCAATTCCACGCCAAGCAAATCCATCAGCCTGCTCAGGGCCTCTAAACCATCCTGCTCACATGGTCATTTGCGGTCTGGGGGCTGGACATCCTAGGCCTGTTTCCCTAGGCTCCAGGGGGCTACCGCTATCTCTACGTCGCTATCGACAAGTTCACCAAGTGGGCGGAAGTGGAAGCCGTCCGTACCATTCTAGACGGCTCTGCTGTCAAGTTCATCAAAGGCCTCATGAGCCGCTTCGGGGTCCCCAACCGCATCATTAGAGATAACGGTTCGCACTTTACTAGCAACCTCTTCAAAACCTACTGTGCTAACCTTGGAACGCATATCTGCTATGCTTCGGTGGCCCACCCCAGGAGTAACGGTCAGGCTGAGTGCTCTAACACGGAGGCCTTGAGGGGCCTCAAGACTAGGACCTTCAAGAAGATGCTGGAGGCCTGTGGCAGGGGCTGGCACGACGAGCTCCAGTCCGTGATGTGGTCCATCCGAACCACCGCCACCAAGCCAACGCGCGAGACTCCATTCTTCCTCGTCTACGGAGCTGAAGTAGTCCTTCCTCACGAGGTCAAGCATTGCTCTGCACGGGTCCTAGCATTCGACGAAATGCGGCAGGACGCCATGCGGGGATGGATCTCGTTGTCAGGACCCCGATTCCAAGCCACATCGATCTAGCTGGTAACACCTCATATCACTTTGCGGCCTCACGCACGGTATCCCACGGGTGTCGCCTTACCATGGCCCGGGACCGTTTGCGCCTTTTGGCTCACGTATATGATAGTGTCGCTAGCATCCATATGACAGAGAACCCAGGCCGACATGGCTAGTCGTGAACCCAAAGTAGCACAGACCTATGGAGACAGGCATACATGAATCACATCGAACATGTTGGTCATCAACGAGTGATTCCGGGCTGTAGCACTGGGCTAACAGGACTCCAGGGATCCCGGGCTGTAGCGGGCTAGGAAGGACTCCGGAAGTCACCGCGTGACATTTCCCCGAAGGGACAGACATAGGGACAAAGTGAAACACATGCCGGCCAGTCAAGTGTCCTGAACAGTAGTGCTGGGCTAGCAGGACTCCGGTGAACCGGGCTGTAGCGGACTACTATGGCTCGAGGAACACTAGACTACATTTCCCCATAAGAAAGGCTGCCAAGGATAAACAACTAGATTGTCGGATCCCACTCATACCAAGCATTTCAATCATACACACAATATGCCCGATATGAGTACATACAACATGGCATCACAACAAAACTCTACAACTCAAGTACTTTATTTAAAGGCTCCAGAGAGCCATACATAACATGTCATACAAATAGGGTCACATGACCCGACACTCAAGTTATACAATCATACAAGCACGTGCGGAAGCAACTAGTCTGAGTACAGACTCTAAAAAGAAAGAAGGCTTCTCGAAGCCTCTCTATCTACATAGGGCCCTCCATGGCCAGGATAACCACCTGGGTAGCCAGTCACTCGTCGACGTCAAGGTCTACATAAAACCCATCGGAGGGGGCAGTGTTGTCGGCTGAAAACAATAAATAAGCAAACATGAGTACAAAGGTACTCAGCAAGTCTTACATCAGAACCTACTATACATGCTCATTCTCAAGAAGGTGGTGGGGGTTATGCAGCAAGCCAGCTTTGACTCTTGGCTAAGCTATCCTACGGAACCTCTTTAGTAAAATAGTTCTCGCACACGAGTCCACTACTCACCAACACAATACTCCACCGGGGATCCTCCCTCGTCATCCTACGAGAGGGCCATCCTCGGTACTCACACTTATCTTGAGTCTTTTAGTAGTATCCATTAACTTGTCTATGAACTGTATAGGCAACCAAGTAGTCCTTCACCGCGGACGCGGCTATTCGAATAGTTTTATACCCTGCAGGGGTGTACTTCGTCATACACGCTTTCACCGCTTACTGCCGTCTACACGACATGTACTCGGCAACCTTCAAGTGGAAGCCCAGCGAGGGTGTCGGCCACGGCCTACCTAAACACCTAAGTCCCTAGTCCAGGTTTATCGCCTATCCAGGTTCCATCCGCAGGGAGTCCGGCCGAGGTTTCCACATACGGCCCCGAACGATGTGAACAGGGTTCCCGAGACACCAAACGGGTGACTCGGTACACCCGGCTACGGTGTATCTACCGCAACATAGCCCACCCCTAGGATCAGCGCTACGCACGGCCGCCAACACATAACCTACAAACAACAGAAACTAATTGCAACTCCTGGACAGAGTACTAGGGTGACTAAGAAGCCGAGAGGGTCCATTGGTTTCGGGCCCAATGTACGGTAGTAACTGCATCTTTTATCACACATACAGATCTCAGTTCTTATGGACGGCCTCAATGAAACAACCCGCAGTCAGGACCCCGATTCCACGCCACATCGATCTAGCCGGTAACACCTCATATCACTTTGCGGCCTCACGCACGGTATCCCACGGGTGTTGCCTTACCATGGCCCGGGACCGTTTGCGCCTTTTGGCTCACGTATATGACAATGTCGCTAGCATCCATATGACCGAGAAACCGGGCCGACATGGCTAGTCGTGAACCCAAAGCGGCACAGACCTATGGAGACAGGCATACATGAATCACATCGAACATGTCGGTCATCAACAAGTGATTCCGGGCTGTAGCACTGGGCTAACAGGACTTTGGGGATCCCGGGCTGTAGCAGGCTAGGCAGGACTCCAGAAGTCACCGTGTGACATTTCCCCGAAGGGACAGACATAGGGACGAAGTGAAACACATGCCGGCCAGTCAAGTGTCCTGAACAGTAGTGCTGGGCTAGCAGGACTCCGATAAACCAGGCTGTAGCGGACTACTATGGCTTGAGGAACACTAGACTACATTTCCCCATAAGAAAGGCTGCGAAGGATAAACAACTAGATTGTCGAATCCCACTCATACCAAGCATTTCAATCATACACACAATAAGCCCGATATGAGTACATACAACATGGCATCACAACAAAACTCTACAACTCAAGTACTTTATTTAAAGGCTCCCAAGAGCCATACATAACATGTTCATACAGATAGGGGTCACATGACCCGACACTCAAGTCATACAAGCATACAAGCACGTGCGGAAGCAACCAGTCTGAGTACAGACTCTAAAAAGAAAGAAGGCTTCTCAAAGCCTGTCTATGTACATAGGGCCCTCCATGGCCGGGATCACCACCTGGGTGGCTAGTCACTCATCGACGTCAAGATCTACATAAAACCCATTGGAGGGGGCAGTGTTGTCATCTGAAAACAATAATAAACAAACATGAGTACAAAGGTACTCAGCAAGTCTTACATCAGAACCTACTATACATGCTCATTCTCAAGAAGGTGGTGGGGTTATGCAGCAAGCCAGCTTTGACCCGTGGCTAAGCTATCCTACGGAACCTCTCTAGTAAAATGGTTTTCGCACACGAGTCCACTACTCACCAACACAATACTCCACCGAGGATCCTCCCTCGTCATCCTGCGAGAGGGCCATCCTCGGTACTCACACTTATCTTGAGTCTTTTAGTAGTATCCATTAACTTGTCTATGAACTGTATAGGCAACCCAGAAGTCCTTTTTCCGCGGACACGGCTATTCGAATAGATCATTTATAACCCTGCAGGGGTGTACTTCGTCACACATGTTTCCACCACTTAGCGTCTGCCCACGACATGTGCTCGGCAGACTTCAAGCGAAAACCGACGTGGGTGTAGACCACGACCTGACTAACCTCACAAGTCTCTAGTCCAGGGTTATCGCCTATTCAGGTTCCATCTGCAAGGAAATCCGGCCGGGGTGTCCTCAACGGCCCCGAACGATGTGAACAGGGTTCCCGAGACACCAAACGGGTGACTCGGTACACCGTGCCATGGTGTATCTACCGCAACATAGCCCACCCCTAGGGTCAGCGCTATGCACGGCCGCCAACACATAACCTACAAACACCAGAAACTAGTTGCAACTCCTGGACTGAGGCGAGAGGGGTCAGTAAGTCGAGCGGGGTCATATTTCAGGGCCCAACGTGTGGTAGTAGCTGTTTCATGGATCACAAACATAGAACTTAGTTCCTGATGACGGTTTCAATGAGACAACCCACCATGTACTCCTACATGGCCTCTCACCGCTACCTTTACCAAAACGTGTTCACACACTTAGCTCACACATAGTAGGACATGTTTATACACCTCCGATCCATCCCCGATGAATCAGACCTAACTCAACTCTAAGCAGTAGCAGGCATGACAAACAAGCATGAATGAGTAGGCACATCAGGGCTCAAACAACTCCTACTCATGCTAGTGGGTTTCATCTAATTACTGTGGCAATGACAGGTCATGCAAAGGATAAAGGGGTTCAGCTACCGCAGCAGGTAACAGATGAATTGTTGTTGTCCTAATGCAGTAAAAGAGAGCAGGAGCGAGAGAGTGGGATTGTATCGGAATGAACAAGGGGGTTTTGCTTGCCTGGCACTTCTGAAGATAACATTGAGTCTTCATCAATGTCAACGATCACAGCATCGGAGCAGCGTCTACCGAGAGGGGACAATTACCGGCAAACAAGGAAGAACACAATCAATGCGATGCAAAAATATGATGCATGATCATGACATGGAAATATGCTGTTGATTGAGCTAATGCAACTAACAACAAGTTAAATGGAGTTGGTTTGAACACTAGGTTCAAATTCGAATTCAAACTATGAATTCAAATAGTGCATTATCATGTTTTGGACTAAATAGTGAGGTTAAGTTGTTCAAACATGCATGAAAATGCCATAAACAGATTCCTTGAATTTTTTGATAATTTTTCATATATAATTTATTTCATTTGGAGTTACGGTTGAATTTCTATGAATTTTTGAAGTTTGAACTATTTTCTAGAATTTCCTGAATAAAAATAATTCCAGAAAACAATTACTGCGTCAGCAATGCGTCAGGGTGATGTCAGCAAGTCAAAGGCGCCAGCCAGGTCAAACCTGACTGGTGGGGCCCCCCTGGTCAGTGTCTCTGTGCACTAACCACGCTTAGTTAGCCTAGTTAACAGGCGGGGCCCACTAGTCAGTGACTATACTAATTAAACTAACCTATTTAGTTAGCACTAACAGGGTAATTAGCCGGGCGGGGCCCGCATGTCGGTGAGAGAGGGGGGGAAGTCAACCCACGTCAGCAGGTCAACCTCGCCGGTCAGTGGGTCAAAGCCTGCCGGCGTTTAGCCGCCGGCGAGGCCAGACGCGGTGGCGCGCTGCGGAAATCGCCCACAGGGTACCATTTGGTGCGCGGAGAGCAGCTACGGGTAGCTGGGGACAAACCGCGGCGTTTGGTGGTGGTGGTTGGGCTCGGGGTGGCCGGAAACGTCACCGGCGATGAGCCTTGCGGTTGCCGGAGTCGGGTAAAAACGGGCCCGAGGCTACGGGGCACGGCAGGGCTTGTGGTGAGGTGTGTTGTGCCCCTAGGGATGCGGTGGAGTGGTTAGACTAGGTGGCGTAGCCAGTGTTGGGCCGGAGACTCATCGGCGACGAGCTCCACGGTGGCGGGTGCGGGTGAGCTTCGTGTGCTCGTTGTGGTGCACGAGAAGAGGAACGGAGAGGTTGGGGAGGTGCAGCAGCTCACGGCGATCACGAAGAGGTAGACGGCGCGGTCGGGGACGAGTCGATGCGGCGGCGACGTCGAAGGGGATCTCCGGCGAGGCTCGGTGAAGACGAGGTCGAAGAAGACATTGCAGAGCGTGTGAGCGCTCGGGGCTTGGCAGCTCAAAGGAGTTGACGACGGCGGAGAGGATGGACACGGTGGTGCATCACGGGGGCGTCGGTGGACGGGGGTTTCACGGTGGCGCGAGCTCAGCAGCGTCGGCCATGGCGGAGGGGAGCGAAAGAGAGAGGCAGGGGCGAGTGAACGTGTCCAGGGGGTCGAGGCGGCGACGTGGAGCCTGTCCAGGCCAACAGGGCGGCGAGGGGAGGAAGCAGGACGGCAGCCAGCTGCGTGGCGCGTGCTGGTGCCTCCGTCGAGCACCTGCCTGCCTGCCTGGCCAAGCCAAGCTGCTCGCTGGCGCAGTGGCTGGGCTGGGCCAGCAGGTGGGCCTGGTGGTTGGCGCCAGGTAAGCTTCTTCTCCTTTTTTTGATTTTTGTTTCCTTTTTTATTTTTTGTAGCTTTAGGGCTTTATTTAAAATACCTAGGCACTTTCTAAAATCCTGAAAATATTTGTGGGCCCTGTTGGGATTATTCCTAACAGCAAACAATTATTTCCAGCATTATTTGAGCACTTAAATTATTTAATAGCATTTAAATGCCCAAATTCAATTATTTATGATTTAAATCAGTGACCTTCTGTTGACCTAGAAAAATGTGCACCTATTTTCCCAGAGGTTCCAACCCAAGGTAAAGAGGGTGAACATTTTAGAAGGGCATTTCAGGTTCATTGAAATTATTTTCAGTAAACCCTAGTTGATTTAAGGGGGGTGCTGGGGGTTCTGCCTTCCCCATTTCAAGTTCCTGGTGAAAGTAAACATGATGCACACTCTAATGCATGGACTAGCTAGGGTGTGACAACTCACCCCCACTCAATAGAATCTCGTCCCAAGATTTAGGATCCTCTGGAAAGAAGGTGGGGTACTCGAGTCAAAGACGATCCTCCCTTTCCCAAGTGGCTTCTTCCTCGGAATGGTGTGACCATTGAACCTTGAGAAACTTGATATTATGACGTCGAGTGGTACGCTCGGCTTGATCAAGGATACGGACGGGATATTCCCGATAAGAGAGGTTATCTTGTAAATCAAGCGGTGCGTGGTCCACTCCACGGATAGGATCCGCGAAGCAACGCCTGAGTTGCGAAATGTGGAAGACATCGTGAACTCTGGAAAGATGTGGGGGTAGTTCCAATTGGTAGGCAACTTCTCCTCGTTTGGCAAGAATGCGAAAGGGTCCAATGTAACGAGGAGCCAATTTGCCTTTGATACCGAAACGATGGGTTCCCTTTAACGGAGTAACCCGGAGGTAAGCCTTCTCGTCAACTTCAAAGGTCATAGGCTTATGTTTACGATCATATTGACTCTTTTGGCGAGATTGGGCTGTTTTCAATTTCTCACGAATAACGCGAACCTGCTCTTCTGCTTCCTGAATCATATCCGGGCCAAAGAGTTGTCTTTCCCCGGTTTCTGACCAGTTAAGAGGCGTTCGACATTTTCGTCCATAAAGAACTTCGAAGGGAGCTTTCCCAAACTAGCTTGATAACTATTGTTATAAGCAAACTCCGCGAATGGAAGGCATTTCTCCCAACTCATTCCGAACGAGATAACAGAAGCTCGGAGCATATCTTCCAGAATTTGATTGACTCGCTCCACTTGACCACTTGGATGAGGATGGAAGGCGGTACTAAAGGAGAGACGAGTTCCCATAGCATTTTGGAAACTTTCCCAAAATCGAGAGGTGAAGAGACTTCCACGGTCTGAGTTAATTTCCAATGGGACTCCATGAAGAGACACTATTCGGGAGATGTATAAGTCAGCTAGCTGGCTAGCGGTGATACTCTCACGAACAGGTAGAAAATGGGCTACTTTGGAAAGTCGGTCGATCACAACGAAGATGTCATTATTCCTTCTCTTGGTCCTGGCAAACCCAGTGATGAAATCCATACTGATTTTATCCCATTTCCATTCAGGAATAGCCAAAGGTTGAAGGGTGCCAGCAGGCCGTTGATGCTCTACTTTAACACGACGAAAAACGTCGCAATTAGCAATGTATTGAGCGATTTCTCTCTTCATCCTAGTCCACCAAAACCTCTGGCGTAGGTCTTGATACATTTTAGTACTACCGGGATGAATGGTGAGAGGGGATTCATGAGCTTCCTTAAGGATCATCTGGTGTAGATGTTGTTTCTTGGGAACCACCAGACGGTTCTCGAAGAAGACAGCACCTTGTTCATCCATGGAAAAACATTTAGCAACTCCGCTAGCAATGTTTTCCTTAATCCGGGATATGCCCTTATCATGCTTTTGGGCAGCTATGATTTGATCCATAAGGGTAGGTTTCGCCACCAGGTTAGATAGGAATCCTCGAGGAACAATGTGAAGATTAAGCTTACGAAATTCCTCATGGAGAAGTGGTTGACTTTGTTGTAACATTAGGTTGTTACAATAGGACTTACGGCTTAGTGCATCAGCCATGACATTGGCTTTGCCCGGGGTGTAAGTTATTCCTTAGTCATAATCTGAGATCAACTCGACCCAACGTCTTTGCTTGAGATTCAAATCTGGTTGGGTGAAGATATATTTCAAGCTTTGGTGGTCGGTGAAGATCTCGCAACGATTACCGAGAAGGTAATGTCGCCAGGTTTTAAGTGCATGGACTACAGCTGCAAGCTCTAGATCATGTGTAGGATAATTTTCCTCATGTGGGTGTAATTGCCGGGAAGCATAGGCAATTACCTGTCGATCTTGCATGAGTATGCAACCTAGTCCTTGTCGCGAGGCGTCGCAATAGATAATAAAGTCCTTGGAGAAGTCTGGTTGTACCAGTACGAGGGCAGATGTCAGGCGTCTTTTCAGTTCCTGAAAGCTGAACTCGCACTGCGGAGTCCACTGGAACTTTTTATCTTTCTTGAGGAGTTCAGTTAGAGGTTTAGCAACCTTAGAGAAATTTTCGACGAAGCGGCGACAATAGCTCGCTAGGCCAAGGAAACTCCAAACTTGCTTGACCGTTTCAGGTGGAGTCCAATCAAGGACGGCTTGAACTCGCTCGGGATTGACAGCAATACCCTTACCAGAGATTACATGGCCTAGATAGGTCACTTCTGGCAACCAAAATTCTCACTTGGAGAATTTGGCATAAAGGCGATGCTCTCGAAGTTTCATCAATACCAGCCTTAGATGTTTGGCATGTTCCTCTTCATTCTTGGAGTAGATGAGTATGTCATCGAGGTATACTACGATGAATTTGTCCAAGTACTCCATGAAAACCGAGTCATTAACCGGGAGAAGGTGGCCGGGGCATTGGTTCACCTGAAGGACATAACGGTGTACTTGTATTGGCCATAACGAGTAACAAAGGCCGTTTTGGGAATGTCCCCGTTTCTGATTTTGATTTGATGGTAACCCAACCTCAAATCCATCTTGGAGAAGACTGAGGATCCAGCGAGCTGATCATACAGGTCGTTGATCCTGGGAAGCGGGTATTTGTTCTTGATGGTGACCAAGTTGACGGGTTGGTAATCCACGACCATTCGATCTGTTCCATCCTTCTTCTTGACGAAGAGGACGGGGCAAGCCCAAGGAGAGGAACTAGGACGGATGAACCCCTTGTTCAAGGACTCATCAAGTTGGTTCTTAAGCTCGGCTAATTCTAAGGGTGCCATCTTGTAGGGTCTTCTAGAAATTGGAACGGTTCCTGGAACAAGGTCTATCACAAACTTGACATCCCTGTCGGGTGGAACACCTGGCAGTTCTTCTGGAAACACATCCGGAAAGTCTCGGACTACCGGAACATCCTCAAGGTCTGGAAGAGGGTTGGCATTTAGGGAATAAAGTTGGCGCTTGGCCACTTGAGTTAAGACATTAACCGTCTTGCCTGAGGGGTGAGTAAGTTGAACGGTTCTAGTGGCACAATCAATCTTAGCATAATGAGATGACATCCAGTCCATACCCAAGATGATGTTTATGTCAGAGGACTTGAGAGCTATTAAAGATGCAAGGAAGACAAGTCTATCGATAAGGATTTCATTCCCATGGCTTACCCTAGAAGTTTGCCATTTGGAACCCAGAGTTTGAATTACCATGGAGGTGGGCATGTCACAGAATGTCGTGTTACACAACCGAGCATAATTCTCTGATATGAATGAATGAGATGCTCCAGTATCGAAATGAACAGATGCCGGATGGCAGTTAACAAGGAGCGTACCAAGGACGATGTTGGGATCCTCATGAGCCTCCTCGGCTGAGACATAGTTAACATGGCCACGAGCAGTGGTGGCCGGCTTTGCATAGGAAGTCTTTCCCACGGGCTTACCACGGCCAACGGACTTCCCAGCTTGATTGGGGTTGTTCTGGGAACACTCTCGACTATAGTGACCCGGCTCTCCACACTTGAAGCATGTTACCACATTGGGGTGTGGAGCAGCATTAGCAGCGGGGCCACCATAGGGCTTGGGCGGTGCGAGTTGCTGGTTGGGACGAGGCGCCTCAAAGGATGGCCTCGGAATGAATCTGGCTGGCAATGCCGTGCTTGGGATCCACACTCGGCGCTTCTGAGCTCCAGAGCCAGATGAAGAGCCAAAATCACGGGAGTGCTTGCGTGAAGCGTCATAATCAGTCTGGCCGGTCTCAGCACTGATAGCTTTATTGACCAACTTCTGAAAAGATGTGCACTCGTGCAGACGGAGATCACGGCGAAGCTTAGGGCTAAGTCCCTTGCGGAACCTTGCCTGCTTCTTGGCGTCAGTAGAAACCTCTTCAGGAGCATAGCGTGCCAGGTTCCCAAACTCACGACTATATGCATCCACAGTCAGCCTTCCTTGGGTGAAGTTGCAGAACTCCTCCCTCTTGTGATCCATGAGACCTTCCGGTATGTGATGCTCGCGGAAAGCCTCACTGAATTCAGCCCAGGTAGTGATTTGACCGACCGGGTGCATAGCTTCGTAGTTTTCCCACCAATGGCTAGCGGGGCCTTCGAGATGATAGGCAGCATAGGTAACCTTGTCAGCTTCGGCTACGTTGGCAGAACGTAGCTTGTGGGTGATGCTGCGAAGCCAATCATCCGCGTCGAGGGGCTCGATGGAATGGTTAAGCTTTGGTGGGTACAACTTGATAAAGTCATTGATTGACACCAAGTCATTTCGTGGGTGGCGTGCAATGTTCTGCTCAATCCGCTCCAGCAGGCGGTTGGTCTCACGCTTGTTTCTTTCCGCCTCCAGCATTACTTCGGCCAGAGAAGGCGGGTGAGGCAGATTTTCACCTCTAGCTGCACTGGCTTCCCCCTGCTCCGGGACAGCAGGGTTGCCGCGGGTGTTGACCATCCTAGGAGAAAACAAGACAATGGTTTAGACAAGGATGGCTCAAACTTAGCAAGGAAGTGCAGAATGTAATGGATAACACGGAATGCAGAGATGTTCATCCGTATGTCATGGTAATATAAAACTGCCATATATATACCAACGGTCATACACATCATACATAGTTTAGTACAAGCCCAGGCTACAGTACAACTATGATGAAAGACGTTACATCTCATCGGAGGCATTCCAGGTTCCTATACATTATTTGTCTACACCTCCGGAATCGATTACACGCCAAGTCATATTCCACAAGTCACGCAGGACAGTGGAGATACAACTACTACAATACTAGTGGTACTACTACTAACTCAGACAGCTCCGTAGTAGTCCTCATAGAAGTCACCTCCATAGCCTGGAAGTTCAACGTGATCATCCGGAAACAGACGGTCCTGAGGGGCCTGTGGACCATAGGGGCTAGGATGAGGTCTTGGACCAACAAACGGTGGCCTGCGGGGACCACGGGGTGGGGTGATGCCTCCCACATCACGCCAATCCACCATGTATGGCAGAGCTGATCTCACAGGATACATATCCCTTGTATCCATACATCCAGCTTGCACCGCAGGTGCAAACTGAGTCAATGTGGCCGAATGATCAGCACGAGTATTAAAAAGCTCCAGCCTCAAGGCCCGATTCTCTCGGTCCTTATCTTCGAGCATCTCAGCAGTAGTACGAGTTAATGAGTCCTCCTGAGTGGAGTCAGCATAGATAGCCTGAAGATACCCTTGCGCTCCCGGAAGTGAAGCTAGCATGTAACGGAAGTCAGTGTTCCGAAGCAGGCCAGTCCGGACTCGCAAGATGGTCATCATGGAGTAGGCAGCATCCTGCACAGCCATCTCAACGGTAACCCCGAGTGCATAGGAACAGTGAAGGGGCTCGGTAGATCCAGGATAGGAAGGAAATATCCTGACGGTGCAGAAATATTGGCTTTGATTAAAGTCGCGGAACTGCTCTTCGACAGTGTATTCGGGATACCAATGATATCCTGTCTCGATCATGACCCGGAGTAACATAGCAGTATGACCGGGCACGTCGAGGCACCTGGTCAGGCGAACCACTTGGTTTTGAGGACGGTTGGCCATCTGAAAGCACAACCACAAGAAAAAGACATCAGAATTCCTAGGGAAAATTGGACAGCATAACGGCTGTAAATGCTCAGAAAAAGATTTGAGTCATCCACAACAGTTCACAATACCGCTCAACAGCATCATATCAAGGTTCTGATTCAAATAGCAACATACTAAAATAGTAGAAATTGGACTGGGACTCGTAGCAATAATCCTATAAGCTACTACGGATTAGTAACACGTGAACCTGATAGAAGAAGAGAGCCTAGTCCTTAACCCACGTTGAATGAGAAGAGAATGACTCAGATCAGAGGCATAGGGTAAAGGATTAAAAGAACCTTATGTTCCCTTCCACAATCAATTCCCTTACATATAACTAAAGCATTTCTAGACTCGACATCGACCAGTTTGGCTCCACGAACCTACAGGTAGTCCGTCTCTGATGCCAACGCTGTCA